>OZ023195.1:4069070-6469070 GCA_963995505.1 Hypericum androsaemum
CCCGCCTCCGCCAAAGGTGAAGTCTTTCTCTTCTTCTCTCTTTTAAGGCTCTGTTTGTTTGTTTAGCCAAATGGGTTTCGGCTTCTGGTCTTGTTTTTGATGGAAGTTGACAACTTGGGCCCTCAGGAGGTGTAAAGTTGAGAACTTTCTTGGTGAAGTCTCATTCGATTACTGTCGGATTCTATTTAGACTTGGACCAACTCCCGTGAGTTGGAAAGTTGAGAACTTGGGCACATGGGAGGTGTAAAGTTTTCATCTTTATGTGATTAGAGGATTTTTAGTGTCTTTCATTTGGTTTATGTTGCTGCAGTGTGAGTGTTAACATTTTCAGGGGACTTGAGACAAATAATATGGCGGGTTTGTTGTTTGAATAGGGATCCAGGTCATTACAAGGGCACAGACCAGCCACCCGTTGGACCCTTTGACCGCTGCTGAGATCGCGGTTGCAGTGGCAACTGTTCGGGCTGCTGGGAAGACCCCCGAGGTTAGTATCCGTGTTTCTCGGGTTTTAGCTTGACTTCGAAATAGATGGACTAGCGTGTGATGTAAACGAGTTGGTGTCTGTGATGCCAGGTTAGAGATAGCATGCGTTTCGTTGAGGTGGTCTTGATGGAGCCCGACAAGCACGTTGTTGCATTGGCAGATGCATATTTCTTCCCTCCTTTCCAGCCATCTCTGCTTCCGAGAAGTAAAAGCGGACCCGTGATCCCCACCAAGCTTCCTCCACGACAAGCCAGGCTTGTGGTTTACAATAAGAGGTCAAATGAGACTAGCGTCTGGATTGTTGAACTCTCTGAAGTTCATGCTACTAAGCGAGGTGGCCACCACAGGGGAAAAGTCATTTCATCCAAAGTTGTGCCGGACGTTCAACCTCCAATGGTAAGCAAAAAAGATCACTCAATTCAACAGAGCTTGCACTATAAATTATAATAGAAGAAAATCTATTATTCAATGGAGTCTGCCAGAAATATCTTGTCTATTAGGCTTGTTTTAGTGAGTTTACGTGGGCTGTACTTCAGTATGGAGACAATTACTAACAGTAAGCACCATAACTACAGGATGCTGTTGAATATGCTGAATGCGAGGCGGTTGTGAAAGACTATCCTCCATTTATTGAAGCTATGAGGAAGAGGGGCATCGAGGATATGGATCTTGTGATGGTGGACCCCTGGTAACCAAGATATCTAAACTCTTCCCCGCTACTTCATGAGATTGTCATTTCAATTTTATATTAATCATCATGTTCAACATCTTCTCTTTTACAGGTGTGTTGGATATCATAGTGAGGCGGATGCTCCTAGTCGTAGGCTAGCTAAGCCTCTTATCTTCTGCAGAACTGAGAGTGACTGCCCTATGGAAAATGGATATGCTCGTCCTGTTGAAGGGATTCATGTCCTTGTCGACATGCAAAATATGGAGGTCCTAGAATTTGAAGACCGTAAACTAGTTCATCTCCCGCCAGCTGATCCCTTGAGAAACTACACTCCTGGTGAAACACGAGGAGGGGTTGACAGAAGTGATGTGAAACCTCTACAGATCATTCAGCCAGAAGGTCCAAGCTTTCGCGTGAATGGATACTTTGTTGAATGGCAGAAGGTTGTTCTTGTTTTTTTTTTCATTAGGATTTTCAAAACTGGTTTGATTATGTTGCTGATCATTAACCTGTTTTCACTTTCAGTGGAACTTCCGTATTGGCTTCACACCCAGGGAGGGCTTGATTATCTATTCTGTCGCATACGTGGATGGTAGCCGAGGTCGGAGACCCGTGGCCCATAGACTGAGCTTTGTGGAAATGGTAGTCCCATATGGAGATCCTAATGATCCGCATTACAGGAAAAATGCATTTGATGCCGGGGAAGATGGACTGGGAAAGAATGCTCATTCCCTCAGGAGAGTATGCACATCTACTTTCGTTTTCATGCGCTTTGATTCCCTCTGTCGCACTCGTGAAGCTATTTAGATCTCATAGATCAATTGACCCAAAAATGTCTTACACTTACAAGCTCTCATATTCCAGGGCTGTGATTGTCTGGGCTATATCAAGTACTTCGATGCACACTTCATCAACTTCACAGGTGGTGTTGATACAATTGAGAACTGTGTCTGTTTGCATGAAGAGGATTATGGGATCTTGTGGAAGCATCAGGATTGGAGGACGGGCTTAGCAGAAGTGCGCCGATCTAGAAGACTTTCAGTGTCTTTCATATGCACCGTGGCAAACTACGAATATGCTTTCTTCTGGCACTTTTACCAGGCAAGTAGACATCCAACTTGGCAGATCTACACGATGGTGACTGCTTTCCTGTGATGGGCCTGATTGTTCGGTTTCTATGCTTAACAACTCGCTAATACAGCTGCCCTTTAAATGGCAAAGGCATTGCTAGTTTTGTGTGTGCAGAAAGGTTCCTGCTTTCTATGTTCTTTACAAAACCGCTAGTAGAACCTGCAGTTTTAGAGTTTTGGAGACTGACATGTATTAAGATGCTTCTGTTTGTCTTATAGGACGGGAAAATCGAGGCTGAGGTTAAACTCACTGGTATTCTTAGCTTAGGAGCTCTGCAACCAGGAGAAGTGCGGAAATATGGTACCACGATTGCTCCTGGACTGTATGCACCTGTCCACCAACACTTTTTTGTTGCACGGATGGACATGGCGGTTGATTGCAGGCCAGGTGAAACATTCAACCAAGTAAGTAGCACCGCTTGGTTTTTCAAGACCGGACAAGGATTTATTTTGCATCTTCAAAAGTTTTGGGTGCAAGGCTTAAGAAATTTCCATTTCGCTAAGCGAGATAGTACGCTTTCTCTTTCTTTAGGTTGTTGAGGTGAATGTAAAGGTCGAAGAGCCGGGGAAGGAAAATGTGCACAGCAATGCATTCTTCGCAGAAGAGGAACTGCTAAGATCTGAGTCGGAAGCAATGCGTGATTGTAATCCTTTATCTGCTCGCCATTGGATTGTAAGCTGTACTTGCATAATCAATTAATTTGTGCGCGAGTATTGATCTCAAAAGGGATTAGTTACATGTGTTTTTTTGCTGATTACGTCTATTTCGTTTTCATTGATTTCGCTTGTACTTCAAATTGCTGATTATTTGCTTCGTTAACCAGATAAGGAACACGAGAACTGTCAACCGCACTGGGCAGCTAACGGGTTTCAAGTTATTACCTGGTTCAAACTGCTTACCCTTGGCAGGGTCTGAGGCCAAATTCTTGAGAAGAGCTGCTTTCCTGAAACACAATCTTTGGGTTACACCTTACTCAAAGGAAGAGATGTATCCTGGAGGAGAGTTTCCTAATCAAAATCCACGTGCTGGAGAAGGTTTGGCTACCTGGGTTAAACAGAATCGGTCACTCGAAGAAACAGATGTCGTTCTTTGGTAAGTTATCCCCCCAGTTCAAGTATTCTAGTGGTCTTATCTTAAGGTTTTGGTTGGACATGGAGATTATAACTCGCTCTGGCGGTCATATGCAATATGCATTAGCTCAAAGCACACTGTATGCGAATTACCGTAGACCGCTCTTTCAAACACTTGATGGAGATCATACTTGGAGAAAGTGACAGTTTCTCGTTCCTTTGGAGCTCATTTATTTGTTGATGACCGATGTAGGTACGTATTCGGGATCACCCATATCCCTCGGCTGGAAGACTGGCCTGTTATGCCAGTAGATCGCATTGGCTTTACGCTCATGGTAAATCAATCCTCTCTGGCTGTTCTCATGAATTTGTCCACTCATCGTGTGTACTCGGTTTTCCTTCGTCGAACTCTTCATTGCTGTAGCCTAACTTATCAACACTTGGAACTAGTTTTTGATCATCTCTTAATCTAGTCAGCCTAACATTTTACTAGTATGTTACGAGCTATCTGCGATTCATTTATCCGCCCATCCACGACAAACTCAATAGATTCCGTAACATACTACGCTAGATGAAACTACAGTGTGGGGTTTGATTTAAGACTGACAAGCTCGACTGTCCGATTATGCAGCCGCACGGGTTCTTCAACTGTTCACCGGCGGTGGACGTACCGCCAAGCGCAGGCGAGACGGACCTCAAGGAGAATGTCAATGTGGTAGCAACAAAGGCCATCCAGAACGGGCTAGTAGCCAAGCTCTGATTCATTGGACCTCAAGTATCTTCTGTCTTAATTCAATGCATGGAACTTACGATATGTGACGCTTTGTCGTAATTTGAAAACTGCATTTGTGTTGAAAGATTGCGCATCATGCAAGTTGGTTCAAGATTTGTATTTTTTTTAACATGGGTCCAAATTTGTGCGTATCGAACTATACTAGACTGATTAATTCAAGTTTAAACCCAACAAAAAAATCAAAAATTTATTATTGAATTTTAATTAAAAATGCTCCTGATATTTGAAATGGAGAGATCTACATGCTTAGTAAATGAACATAAATTGGAAAGGACGTTACCTCTATTTATAGAATTTGTCCGACTATAAATTAGATGTGCATTAGGGAAGAAAAAATATGTGCATCAGAAAAAGAAATGTGTAAAAGGAGTATCCTCCGCCGCGTTGTCACCATCACTGGCGCTGTCGATTTTCGCAAGGCCTACGCCGGCGACCTCGCCCGGCTCCAGAGCGTTGTAGACAATTCCGGCGACAGTAACAAAGTCGATCACGAGCAATGACCCGATTTTGGTGGGGCCCGGGCCCAAAAAGATCGAGGCCGCGACTCAGCTGGCGGCCCTGGCCCATGACAACAACCGGAACAAGCAGATCATCGTGGAGAAGGGCGGGGTAGCTCCGCTACTGCGGCTCAAGGAGGCACAAATCGCGGGAGCAGGTGGAGACCGTTGTCGAGGAGGCCGCCCACTTGTCGGGTGAATTCGCGGGAGTGCTCTCGGGAAGTTAGTTTCTCCAGAGAATTTTCTTGCGAGGCTCATTCGAAGACGATCATCGAGTTTGTTTCCTCTGTTACTTGGCAATGCACGCAGGCAACGACGAGTCATTGGAACAAGCTAGAGTATTGACTGCCCTCGAAGGGGTGGACCGAACATGAATTGAACTTGCAAACAAATAATGACATCTTTTCCACGACACCACGGAAGAAAAACGTGCGCATGAATTGAACTATAAATTCGACAATGCAGTTCCATACATCCACATGTCTGAAATATTTTACTCAATTTATGCAGTTGCTGGACCGGTCGGACCATACCACGAAACGAAGTGAAATCAGGTTCACCATCCTGAAACAACAGCCATGCAGCTCAGAATCTGAACATTCTTGAACGATACTAGTTTCAACATGTCAGAAAACTTTTGGGCGAGCAGCTCACCTTTAAGGTACTTGAAGAGTAATGTCGGCAACTTGCAAAACATCGATCACATCATTTAGCGATGCAACCACATATCGTACAGCAAACGAAGTCTGGTTCCTAGCCATAGAAAAATCGGTCCAATTTTCAGAGCCAGATGAAGGCAATTCAGGAAGATAATTCAACATTCTAGAGAAACAGACACAAAGACTCAAGGCACGCAGCGAACTCAAACTTTGTCTAGTCAGGATAAGATGAACTGTACATACTACTTTCATATTGGAAAGGTCAAACTGTTAGAAGTATGTAACAAAAAGGAAGAAAGAAAAACAGAGGCTTCACACAGCTTACAGAACTAATATCAGAAAACTACTGCTCCAAATGAAAACTACATAACAAATCATGACGTTTAAACTCGTATGTTCAGAGTCGTCTTAGGCCACATTAAACTCCCATAGAACTTAAGAACGATTTCATTAACCATATCGGTAACACTGACAGTCAAACCTACTGCACATTTACTTTTGAAACAATGAAAATAATACTAATGTTTTCTGTGAGAAAATAAATTATTATATTTTTTTTGAGAACAAAATAAATGATTATATGCTGACTGTACTGAGAATCTCATACCATTGGCATGAAAAGGAGAAAAAGGAAAGCCTTTGTCAGCATAATAGAACCAAATCCATAGTATAACTAACCAATTATAAACAACTTAATGGGACGGGATGGCACGCCAGCTGTCTGCGAATAGCATTGCACGATCACGCAAAGTGGGTGACAGCTGTTCAAGAATGACTCTCTTTACATGATCTGCTGCAGTTTCACCAGCTCGAGTAGCAAGTTCTAGGTATACAACAGCTTTCAACATCTCCCCCTCCTGCCCACAGCAACTTCAAGGTAAGAAATCAGATCCAAGATGAACACCTAAACCCAACAAGCAACAAATGCTACAGAAACTACAAACCCCTGATGATATGTGTGCATTCAAGTGACAGACCAGATGTTGTAGTCAATTGCGTGTGACTATTACCCCCATAACCAGGAGTGGCACAAGTTCCACACTCGAATTGAAGAAAGTGTGCACAAGTTGAAATGAATAGAAGCAGGAGTTGCTCTTAAGGCCTAGCTTGTAATTTCCAAAAAAAATAAGAGCAGGAGAAATGGAAATTAATTCATCACCGAAAAAAGACCAAGCCCATGCTCAAACTGAGCTTTACGGTGGCCACGATCAGCCGCCCGCTTCATCCACTTCCTTGCCAACCGATGATTCCGGGGCATACCTTCCCCACCAGAGTAGCATAACGCCACATTGTACATAGCGCGAGCATACCCACCTTCAGCTGCTTTAAGATACCATCTTGCCTGCGCCAAAAGCAAGTTATAACTTATAAGTAACACAAAAATAGAAAGAATGAGCAGATCAAAACTGGAGAATAACATAACACAACATACAGCTTCCTGCATATTACGATCTGCCCCTCGACCTTGTTGCAGACAAAGCGCCAGCTGATACTGAGCACGAACATGTCCACCGAAACAAGCCTTGTACAACCATTTTACCGCCTCCTCGGGCTGCGGAGGCTCCGCTGCATAAAGACGAAACCGTTTTAGCATCAACAATTCCAATAACTAGGCTTCCAAATTCTTTCTGCTTCCTAAGTACTAACAAACACACAAAGCATTACAAAGGCAACAGAAGAAAAGGATAAGATACCTTGCAAGTAAGAAATCGCGAGGTTAGACATGGCGGCGGGGTCCCCGAGCTCGGCGGCCCTCCGGTAAAGCACCACCGCCTCCTCCCTCCTGCCGGCCTCCCAGAGGAGGAGGCCGGCGTCCACCATAGCAAGGGTGGAGCCGCGGGCCGCGCCCTTGAGGAACGAGTCCATCGCCTTGTCCAGGTTGGGGCGGACGCCGCCGCGGCCGTGCTTGAACCGCTTCCCCCACCGGAAGAACAACATCGCTTCCCTCAGGGGCCGGAGCCCGTCCCGCCACGCGCGGCAAACCAGCGACGCCGCCACCAAGTCCGGATGCGAGAACGGTGCCGCGATCTTCGCCAGGATGTCGAAGGGAAGGGCGGAGAAATCGTGGCCGTCGGAGGACGGCGGCGGCGGCGGGGAGAACCTAGGGTTTGATCCTGTGGACCCGCGGGCAGGAGGAGATCGGAACCGGTGGTAGGGCTTCTGCGCGTCGCGGGTGTTTGGGAGTGGAAGGGATCGGAAACGTGAGCCGTCCGATCGGGCCGGCCATGTCGTTTGCTTCATACTTCGGTGCGTTTTGGTCGGGAGGGAAAATGTGGCGCGCGTGGGTGTGCGGTTTCCTTAACTAGGGGAGGTAGTTTAGCCACGTCAACGATTTTCTTTGTTTCTACCTTGGCGGCTTCCTTCCTATGATTATTTCGTCGGTGAAGGGAGCTGTCGTCCGTAATAAACGACTTGGTACGCATGATGAGAACACAAATCACACGGTTTCGGCAATTGTCCGAAGGATCCGAATGGTAAATTAAATGGACATACTTTTATGGTTGAAACTATTTGGCATCGGACATTCATTAGGTCATGTAATTAAGAATCAGATAAAAATTTTAAATTATCCAAAATTCTTGTAATAGGTTGTATTTTTAATAGTTTAAACTCAACATTTTAACTAAGTTAAAATAACTCTATCGAAATTTCCTCAATAACTTATAATGCGTATGCTAGGCATAAAGGATATTGGAAATCAAGATGTTTTGTCGTTGATGCAAAACCTGCACAATGGATTATTTACTCACACTATTGAACTCATTGCTCAAAATAGATTTGGAAGTATGCTCGAAAAGAACTTATTTATTATTAATGAAATTGAAATCTACTTACCTATATACAAATTTTAGAACGTGTGTTCCTGTATCGAGAGAAACATTGGCAGGGGCAATTCACGTGATTCTCCCTTTTTTTAATTTTCCTTCGCCCAGTTATATATAGCGCCAATTCTTGAAAATTTGAAAAACGGCCACTACAAATAAGACTTGATGTGTTCAGCGATTAGATTTTTATTCAGTAACAATTTTATGATAAATTCTGCATAATTCAATTTATTTTTCTTAAAATTTAGGAAAAAGTCCACTTAAGTACTTTGTGATATCGCAAAAAATCAAGTCAGTACCATGTAGTTTAAAATGTATCAATTGAGTCAAACTTATTTCAATTAAAATCAATTAGAGACTCGAGCAGCTACCCAGACCCTTCCCGTCTTACCCGGACCCTGCCCGACCACGTAGACCAACCACATCAGATTTTTCTGATGATGTGGTGCCACGTGTAAACCCAATCTCTCTCCTCTTCCCCCTTCTTTCCCCATCGCTCTTCTCTTTTTTCTCTTATTTTATCTTCTTCTTCTTCTTCTTCTTTCTTTTTCTCATTTTTTTTTATCATCGCTAATGCGTCGAGGAAGGATTGATGACGCCGACGCGCCAGACCGGTGGAGATGAGTTAGATTGGATGGTCGGCGGCGGCGGAGATCACGGTCCAGGGAACCGTGGAAGAAGACGCGCAAGTGGCTTGGGACCTTCGACTTCGCCGAGGATGCGGCGCGTGCATACGACGCGGTGGCGTGTTCGTTGCATGGGGCTAAGGCCAAGACCAACTTCCCCCTCCTTCCCCTCGGCATTCAGAAAGGCGCTCCCGTTCGATCTGAACTTTCTGCCGCCTGAGCCGGAGGCGGATCCCGTTGTCACCGAGGGCGGTTTGCTCCTCTCCACCGCCTTATGCCTCTGATGATGATTCGATCTGGTCATGTCCCTTTTTTAAAATTCCCCTTTTTTTTATTAAAGCTCTCTCCTTCGATCTAGTCATCTCTAAGCAAAAGATCAAAACTTTTTTGCTTTAATTTTTGTTGGTGAGATTAATTGGTATGTAGTTGTATATAGATGTTAGGGCTAACTATGAGACCGATGCAGCTTCTGATTTCTTGGTTGACTATGAATTAAAAGGCTACTAGTGTGTTGAAGCTGCTTTGAGTTGTCGGAATTCAAATGAACTTGCACAAAGTTACTTTTGCAAATGGCAGCGGCTCTGGGTTTATTTATTTCAAAACTTGGCATAGAAATGGCGTCGATGTATCAACTATTGATTTGTGGTTGTTTTGTTTGTATAGAAGTGGATTTGATGCCATGAAATGAAGTTGAAGCTTTTGGAGAACCGGATGTGGGGAGGAGAGAGAGGGGAAGGAGGAAAGAGAGGAGGGGAAGGAGGAGATGTCCACGTCATTAGAAAAATATGATGTGGCTGGTCCACGTGGTTGGGCAGGGTCCGGGCAAGACGGGCAGGGTCTGGGTAGCTGCCCGGGCCTCCAATTGATTTTAATTGGAATAAGTTTGACTCAATTGATACGTTTTAAATCATAGGGTACTGACTTAATTTTTCACGATACCACATGATACTTAAGTGTACTTTTCTCTAAAATTTATTGAGAGATTAATGGTTTAAATTTTTTTTATTAATATAAAAAGAACCTCGTATGTACAAAAGCCCACAAATTGAGAAGAGACAGAGTTCCAGGGAAGTGAAGCCGACAAGTAACCTGTGTTCACCTTTATTGAACTCTCCCCTGCCATAGATTAGCGTCATTCATTAAATAAGACAGGCACGGAGGTAATATCTTGTTACCCTCTGAATCTTGTAAGTGATGCCGATGCTTCCCATCAAGACATTAAGTTGTTGAAAGGAGGGTTCCTAAATGAACGTGATGGCTCCAATCTGGTTACAAAGTCAGCTGTAGTTTTTTGGGTGGAAAAAATCAGCTGTAGTTTCTTTTTCCCTTAGAGCGATTTTTTCTCATAAAATTTTACTACGTTAGGTTTTAATGAGAACTATGCTTCAATCTTGTCGGAGGAATTTTGACACCCATCTAATTTTATTATCATTAATAAAATTTACGTATAAAAAGTCAAATGTGATTTTTACTGGAACTAATTTGAATTTGGGATAAATATTTAATATTTATATCTAAATATTCACTATACCAACTTATTTTTTAAAGATTTCAGAACTAGCCCTTTTAATATTCCCAATATGTATGTAACTTTTGCAAAATTTCGAATTTTGCACTTACAAATAAACATTTGCAGAGTGTATTTGAAAATATATGAGCTTGAATTTTTTTTCCAACACTAAGTTTATTAATACATTTGAATTAGATAAAACTACAAAACAAAGATAGAGTTAACTCAATTCAAAACAATCTCGAGTCTTTGACTAGTTGATTCAGATAATTTTTTTAATCCGTGTTGTATCACGTGATTTTACCGCACCGGAAAGATACAAATTTATTGGCCTCTGCTGCTTCTATCTTAGAAATGCGTGCATGTCTCACTTGAATGTCTAGCATAACATTCATTTGGGTATTTCTTGTTGGTGAAAATTTTACATCGAAAGTAGCAAGTGGGATGATTGTGTTTATAAGTGTGGAAAATCCACATATTCATTGCTTAAGTTTTTGGGTAAGATATAAAAACTTCTATATAGTATCATGAGTCAAGTATTCTAATGAGATTCATGACTCGTTTGAGGGAAGTGTGTTAGAGACAATTCTTATATTTTTTGGCATTTGTTGAATTTCCTTGTATGGACACTATCAGAAAGGGACTTTAGCCTTTTCTCTGTAAAGTCCAAGTTGGGCCTGTTGCAATTGGCTCATTACTTCAGCATAACCATAGATTCAACCTTTTAAATGTAAATAAGATTGGATGCAATAGTATTACTGTACATATATAGACTCAACAGTTATGTTCTATGTCCCATTCTTAAACTATGGTCTGATTTATTAGTAGATTATAAAAAATTGTTGTAGTTCTTAGCATTTGCCCCACTTATAATTTGTCATAAGGAAAAGCTATATCTTGAAAGTACGATGTTGATAGCTTAAACAAAATTTCCAATCATGAAGCATCTCCTTTTTTCACAAATCAAACCAGTAAAGGCTCGACCCCCAAGCCTAGCACTATCTATTGGGAAAATTCTAGTTGCAGTTTCTTGTAAGGTTCTTATTTCTTAAGAGCCACCTACCAAATCCAAACATCTGAATAGGCTATCCATCAGTACCTAGCACTTCACCAATTAAAAAAGATAATAACTGTTGGAGTAGGAAGAAAAAAAGTACATGTGGTCTCCAATAAGTTTAGTTTAGATTCACCGGAAATTTTGAATTCAAGTTAAGAAAATACATGTGTAAGAATTTGATAGAAAATTTTTTTTTCTCAATTTTTATGGTTGGACCCAACTAAAATTCAAATTATTTGATATAATAATAATAAATATCTGAATAACATAGTTTCGAGAAAAAAGTTTTTGGTCTAGCATGTAGCGGTGGACTAATTGCCAAGCACATATTCTCCCAACATTCATGTGGTCTCCAATAATACAAGCACTCGACCACATTAATTTAATCCAAAATCGTCACAACCTGCCAATTAGCAAGAGGTTCAAAACTTTATTTAAATGGAACTCTACTGCTTCTTCTTACAGGCTCAGATCCCTAAGGAAAAATATTTGTTATTAGCATCTGATTGGACTAACCCTTATCCCCTTTGTCCAACTCTGTCGTTTAGGGTTGAGAATTATCGGGAATTTTCTCCAGTCTTTGAACTTGGAAATTGAATTATATAATAAGTTGGTTGTCAATTATTGGCCTCTGCCAATATTTTATAGTTAGAAAGTGTTTCAGTAAGGGTCCATTCAAGTGGCATAGGATTCCTAATCTACCAATCCCACTAATTTACGAGTCCTTTTATTTACAAGAGAACCTTCCCACTACCCATCCCTTTATTAGCGTCCGAGGTGGGTTGTGCGCTTCGGAGGAGGGGATGACCATGTGAGGTGGGTCAGAAGAACACACACTAGTTAATAAAAACTTCTAATTCATTAAATTTGATTCAACTCGTTCTCGAGTTTGAATATTTTAATGGAGAAAACACGCTAACATATTTATTTTTAAAATTTTATGGATAAAATGTTGAACTCAAAAAGTTGTGGCCCTGTAAAGAAGCATCCGCAAGGCATATTTCTTTCTTACCTTTGGGCTTTTCCAAAAGGATTTAACTTTCACTTCCATTTTGACAAACTTTTTGCCTACCAAATGGGTTAAGATTGGCTTGCATGTTTCAATTATAATTCGTATGAAAAATGATTCTCGATTCAATGAACACATGTATAATTATACTCCCACTCATTCAACTGATAGATCAAGGAAGGCTTGCGAGTAAAAAAAATATTATTAAAATAGTATCGAGAAAAGTGACAAGGAAGGAAATTGTACCAGTAATTCCAATAAGGTGAAACTTTATTTACTTGTCAAAGACATATACAGTGCAACAAACCAACTAAAACCTCCCAGGAACCAAGAAGAAAGAAATTGATAAGAAGAGAAAGGAAGAACAAACGTCAGATGAAGTCAACAACCAATTAAAACCCTAACCTAACTTAAACGTCATTTTCTCACCCGACTCGTCCGGATAACAAGTGGTATAAACCGAACGTCATTAGGCCCTTTGAACGTGGCGCATTAGAAAGACGGATTCCAAGTCGGGAGGGGTGAAGAATTCCCTACTGTAGCTGCACTTGGAGGTGGCCTTCCTCTTCCTAGGAGCGGGAGGACAAGTTCGTCCCAAAGAAGACACAATCCTCGACTCCTCGGCTGTCGGAGTCGTACAAACACTGTCTCCACTCTCCTCTTCGTCTGCAACATCGTCGATACTGCTGTAACTGTCGTCGTCGTGGTCGCCATTGATGTTCATGATCCGAAGGTCGTCTTTCTCCTCGCGGATTGGCTTCGTGTACACCGGCTTCAATGGAGCTCTTTGTGGATTATTACCCGAGAACCCCATTTCTAGTTTTTTTTTGTTCTCTATCTCGTTTGGATTTAAAGAAGGTAGTGAGACGCTTCAGTTTGGTGATTATATATATATTAGAGGGAGTAGGGGAATAAAGGGGCGTAATTGTGACGGAATAAAGGTGGGTTTCTTTTTATTTTTCTCTTTTTGTGTGTGTTTGTGTGAAAGTGAAGGGAGAGGGGAAATGGGAATGGAAAGGTTAGGAGGCTTTTTTTTTAATTTAAAAATTTATGATATTGGTTCTTTTAACAATATTTTTTATATTCGTAACATTTGTATAAAAATAGAGCAAGAAGAATTGGAGAAGAAAGGGATACAAGATAAAAAGGAAAGATTTTGGAAAATCCTTTTTCTTGTCGGCTTTATTATGTCACACTGGATTGTATATTTCATGTTGTATAAAATATAGAGTATATTCCCACCGGGAAAACTATAAAGTATATTAAGAAAATTTGTATTTCTTAAAAAATAAAAAACACCCGGTTTTGTTTGTTTGCTAGTTCAATAGTTTTTCTTTTGCAAATTTGTTATTTAATAAAACAAAATTGTTTACTACAATGGCCAACTTTTCTCGGTACATAATATATATATATATATATATATATATATATATATATATATATATATATATATATATATATATAATTCTCACGACTTATAGTTGAATATACTAAGAGATCAAAGGGAGGATTGGGTCAGCCAAGCTTTTTGGGGTTCCATAGGAATACGATTTGAATTGTACAGTCTAAAATTAATCAGTCTTCAAAGTCTTTTATTTTAATCAAATATTTATTATTACATGGCTCACTATGAATCGACCAAGTTAACTCGATAAAAAGTTTATTTTTAATAGGTTAGATATCTGGACACCGATTATATTAAATAATTCAAATTCAAGTAAACTATAAATTTTGAATTGTTGCAAAAAAATTTCAACATTTAATATTGTTACGTTTACAAATCTTTTTAACCAGAGATCTTTGCATTAACTATTGCGAACTTTTTTGTGAGTTGGTATGTTGCTAGATTGTAAAATTAAATTGGGTTCCGGAAGAGTCTGTGTTCAATGTTCCTGCTGTGATCTCCAACCAATGAGAGAGAGAGAGAGAGAGAGAGAGGGAGGAGAGAAACTCGTGACATAAGGTGATCTAATAGGCGGGACGTTGGCGGACACTAGCATTGCAAGTGCCCGTGAAATTAGCTGACCACGGGCAGGTTCTCTGGATTTTGGAATTCGTTTGAAATTGACTCGATAATTTTCGCGCCAAAACTCTTTCATTTTGGAATTCATTTTTTGGTTTTTGGCTTTAACTAATACATATTTTAGTAAGGTAAGATATATTAGAAACATTATAATTTTTTTGACAAATACTTAATATTGTTGTGTACTAGAACTAGAACTCGAACTCAAAATCTCTTTATTAAATCAGAAAATCCAGAACAACCCCTCAACTAATTAACCTGAATAATTGTAATAATTCTGGTGCGTCTTCTAGGGATCACCAAAACCAGGGTTCTCTCTAGTTCCTGGTCTGTACAAAATATTAAAGTGTAGTTGGAAGAGGAGGCAAAACCTAATCATGAACAGTAGTGATTATTCCGTTTCCGTATAAAGTAGTAATAAAGAGCTGTGTCTGTGTCTGAAATTTGATTCATTTTTTAGGGTGCTACACATTGCAAACGTCATTGTCGTGGTTTTTTATTTATTGAAAGTAAAGCTGATCAGTGTTTTATATAGCAGATCGATTACCTATGTGATTTGTTCCGTTCGAATCAGAATCAAATTTTTTTATCACTTAAACAAACTATGTTGGTATTACAATTTGGACTATGGAAATCATTAGGTGACTGAATTGTAATAAGGTGTATGAGGTATAAATATGAATAAGAAAAAGTTTAGGAACCATTCTAGACATTTGATTATCTCAATCTAAAGGAACGTATTGTTCCTTCTTCTACCTTTCTCTCGATCTTCTTCTCCTTTCTATCAATTAGGGTTCTTGATCCCTCTTCTTAATCAAGATTGTTACAAATGTGCTTTCATGGGATTAACGAAGTTTACTAAATCAGTAGTTAAAATTTAGAAAAATTGTAAATTGTAATATGTCCAAGATAGAACAGAATCCAACATCAAAAAATGAATATTTAGATCGAGTTCCTGGCCTTACTTTGTTCATTCTGTCATTTTTTGTCAATGACCTTCTTGACATTAGTCATTATGTCACTAACAACGATTAATAAAAGATCGAGTATGATGTGGCAAAATTTATGTTATAACATTTTACTACTATTGCATTCTAATCATGACTAATTCAATTTTGAACTTTTGGTAAAATTTTACTTATAGATTTTAATATTTATGCATTATCTTAGTTCAATCTTGAAGCTTGTTTGAGTTAGTTCTTAGTAGTTAGTCAAAAAAAAAGGTTAGTACTTAGTACAAATAATTCGAAAATAAATGTAGGCATCCCCTTCAGCCAGTTTGTGTTGGTGGGTAATTGGACTTTTCTGAAGTTTACACCATACAAGACGAATGCCATATGTAGATAATACGTGTTTTGATAATTAGTGTCTTATGCCCGTACTATTTTCCTAAAGCAGTTTTCTTCCGAAAATTTTTAGCGCTCAGGGATTTGATGAGGTCTAATAGTTGTAACCCTGAACATTTACGAGGGTCTCTCACACGGATGTAAATATTACGATTATCAATAAAATTCAACTTATCTATAAAAAATGGTCAGCAACTACCTTCTAATATAAATACCTTAATAAAAAGAATATAGCTTTTATATTGACATAGAATTGTATGTATATTTTAAATTAATATATTATTCTTACTGGATATTGATTTTCTTTTTAGTATTTTTATATGGACGTTGTGCATGAAATTATCTAGAAAAGAGACCAATTGAGAAGCTAGAGAATACACCCGATTGCTACCATATAGGAGGTTCTCTTGTGATCACTTTTCTTAATTCTAAAAAAAAAAGTGATCACTATTCTTAGGCTGGGAAACTAGGCCTTACACAAAAATAAATGTGTGACATGAAATAGCATTCTTTTTTGTTGTTGTTTGAATTGCTAGTATCTACTATAGAGATATATTCACACGACTAATTTAAATTTGAATAATATCGTGTTTTTTATTATTATGGTTGTAAGCCGGCACACCAGCTGTTCTATTAACATTTTTTGCCAACTTATTTAAGAGAACATGAGTTAAACCAACTACTTCACGTTAAATTCGGAAGTGCTCTACTCCGAAAACAGAGATTTTACCAAAAAAATTCAGTTATTGTGTTAAGATGCACGCAATACTTAAGCAATGTATACTTCAAAGTGGCTGAACATCCGAAGAATATGATACAGTTTTAGGAACCGAAGCAGCTGTTTACATCCGAGAATAGCCCCTGTGGTCTTCGTATTGTTCCATGAATTCGTCATTGAACTTCTTGAAACTCGCCACGATTCCCGGCATTTCTTCCTCCGCGGGCAAGATGGTCGTCCGCAAGTGGAAGACGCTGCAATGAAAAGCAAACCGGTTAGACCTGGTATTGCATTTTGTCATTCGTTTTCGCATGCAACTTGCATCGAAGAAGGCCTTTTTCGGACTCTGCGAAGCAACAATTGCTTACCCTTCTTTCTGTCCAAAACCTGAACCCGGGACGGTAGATATGCCGGTTGCTTCCAGAAGCTTGAGACAGTAGAAGACATCGGGAACTTTTCCAGCCCTCTTGGCAGCTTCTATTGCTCTAGGTGGCAATCGTATTTGAGGAAATGAATACATGGCACCTATATTCAGACACTAGAAATGCTCAGTACAGAGTCCGAGGAGCGAACATTTCAACAAAATCAAGAGGCTCCTAGTAAAGAAGCCTTCTGTACCTTCTGTGAAGTTGCAAACCACATTTCTGCAGCTGTTGAATCCATCGGTCATCATCCTTGCTCTTCTTCGGAGAGACTCGAGTATACCTTTGCTGCATTGTACACAGTAGAATTGCTTGGCTTTGTCAAAGAATGCCGAACAGACTAACATGTGTTGAACGTAACGAGCCTGTGAAAATTTATGATTAAGTAATCTCTGTCTAACAAGAAAGGCAACCATACGTACCTTTCCCTCATATATTGCTCATATGAAATATCTCCAGGTTTGGGTGGATTGACCATCAAGCCCATCTACAAAGACAATGACAGGAATGCATGAGATATGACGAGTCGAAACACGACCATAGTTTCTTTGCCTTTGTTCTTGATAGTGAACAAGCTTATTTGTGTGAGTCTAGAGTAACAGCAGATTCTACCGTCTCACTTACAAAAATCTGTGCCGGAACATTCGGGCTGAGCGATACAGATGCAACCTTGTATATTTCGTCAACTGTCTGCAGAAATGAAATGAAAAGAACACGTAAGTCATGGTGTGCCGTATTTACCTTTCGTAGAACCTTCACCTAAGTTGCAACAATGAATTTAAAGCTGCAAGGCCATCATTTGAAGGGGAATATGGATAATTGATGGAGTTGCAAGAAGCAAACCTTGGGGGGAATATTTGTCATCTCCAAGTATCCACCTCTCTGTCCACATTCACCCCAATAACCTTTGGAAACGGTGTGGAAAGAAACGAGCTGAACTTCCTTACTGAAGGGTAAGCCCATATCCATCAAAACCTTCAAAGCAATGATGAATTTAGGCCATCAAAACGACATTTAAAACGTCGATTTATCACAAAAAATGTTTACCTTCTTTGAACTAATGAAAGGGCGCTCGTCCTGGTATACGTTCTGCTGGTAAACTTCATCTCCCAAGAGTGCCAACTTCTCTTGGTGACAGAAACGCAATATTTCCCTTAAATTAGCCTCACTGAGACACTGGCCGGTTGGGTTACCGGGGTTGATAATTACCATTGCTTTGGTCTGATCATGTTCAAGCATATAAGGACATTAGCTCATCAGTTAAATTGAAGGAAGCACAAGTTTGAAAGGCCCTCCCGGGAAACTAGATTCATAGAATGGGAACTATGATAGAGAAACTACGATTTTCTAGAATAGCAAGTCAGAAGATAGCCGAGACTCCAACAAATTGTTCACATTGTCATTAGACAAAGTAACCTTTTCTATTCCAGTCTGGCCACTGTCATGTTGCTATAAATGAAATGAGCAAAGCGTACTAACAGTTATTCCTTTCGAGCGAGCTTCTGCAACTGATTTCCTCAGGTCATTAACATCAAGGCCCCAGTTTGCTGTCTCTTCCAGGTAATATGGAACGAGGGAACCGCCAAATAAGGATATAGCTGCTGAATAAAGTGGGTACTGAGGCACCGGAACCAAAACCTGCCAACCAAGATGTAAAGATTAGCACAAACAAACACTATCTTCTGGAACAGAGAGGAAGAGGGATATGGGAATACTAGTGGTATGATGAATTACCCCATCACCTTCGCCTCTAATGACAGTGTTCAGGATCTGCATCACACCTTTGCTAGCACCATCAGTAAGAAATATGAGCTCCGGGTCACTGCAATTAAGCCAGATTGAAGAAAATTTCATCAGCTGACAAATTCGGCAACCTGCATGGGAGAAAAAGGATGTGAAATGCAGATGCTTACCTAGGATAGCCGTCACGCCGTTCAATGAACTCAGCAACCTCCTTCCTGATCCCCGGAACACCTCGGGAATCACTGTAAGCTCCTGGATTCATGAAGAAAACACACGAACTTGTGTTTTTGACCTTTAGCCATCTCAGTGGATTCTGGTATTAATATGACCGAAAAAAAAAATGCGAAAACAAAATGCAAGGCTAACTGATACCTAGACCACCAGAAGTCATTGCAAGATAATGCTTAGCCTTAGCAATTGCATCTGCGGGGAAGAACAGCCCCACATTA
Source organism: Hypericum androsaemum (assembly GCA_963995505.1). NCBI lineage: Eukaryota > Viridiplantae > Streptophyta > Magnoliopsida > Malpighiales > Hypericaceae > Hypericum > Hypericum androsaemum. The sequence continues at coordinate 4,088,102 of OZ023195.1, forward strand.
GGATCATCGAGCAGAAATGGAGCTTGGCAGAGAGCAACAACCTGCGAAAGAATGATGCAATCTTTTACCTCATTCCTTATAATAAAAGAATAAGGCGAAAACTTCAGTAGAAGGCTTACAAGAAGCACACAGGAGAAAGAAAACCCTGAAATTAACGTGTGCAGCAATACCTGACGAGGGAATGTCAATGGCTTCTGCCCAAGAGCATGAGGATTTCCAACATTGGTGAAAATAATCTATGCACATAAAGGAGATCCAGTGAGAAAAACGACAGAAACAGCACAGAAAGTTTACCAGGACTCGTAATAAGATAGGATACATACCTCTTAGACATAATTAAGATCATACTAGCAATATTTAAAAGCAACAATATGGTGTGAAGCTGAAATGAAAGTAGAGCGTGAAGAAATCTTCAATATGGCCTAGTAGGCCTACATGTTTCTGATTCTTCCAAATGATTTGTTTCGAAAGGTCTCCGAAATGATTGATTTAGTGAAAGATTGTGCAACTTGAATGAACTAAAAAAGCGTTCTGCCAGATTCCGGGTAGCGCAATTCATCCACACGCACAAATATAGAATGCAGAACATCTGATGGTACAACCATCAACCAAACCAAACATAGGTACCTTCTTTCCTTCTTTCTGGAGCTCAGAGGCGCGAAGGTACAGCTCTCCTCTTACGGCATATTGGACCTTCTTAACATTTTCGTTTATGGATTCATAGTCTAATGCTCCAGTTGCCATTTCTCCTGAAATCCTTATAAATAACCAACCTGATATTGTCCACACAACAAATATCATCGGATTAGCCAACAACTATAATAACCAACATGGAAGTAGGATTACAGAGACTCCGAAGCGAAAATTCGAGAAAAAATTCGTCTGTTCGCAAGCCCCAAACCACCATCAAAGGGCACAGTAACAAAAATTATGATTCTCTCTGAGATGGAAATACTCAACTTATCAGCTTTCAGGGTTCAAAAATTAGCTACCAACCAACAAAGACTCGAACTTTATGCACTTGCATGCTAAATGCATTGAAAAGTCTGAAGCAAACAGATCAAAATAAAAAAACCCAGAAAAAAAATGAGATAGACCCAATTGCACCAACAACATCATGATCATGAGCAAGCAATCATTTCCAAGACTACCCATTTTACAATATGCGAAAATAACCACTTACTATAATTTGGCGTGGGATTTGAATCAGAGATGTTTCACGAGAACAAGGGAAGGTCACCTCCTTGGAAGTGAGGACGAGTAAACGCCCCCTATGGAAGGAAGGGCACTTCAACTTCTTCTTCTTCTCCTCCTCCACGTGTAAATATGGAAACAGAGTCACAAGTGGACCGGAACAGAGTTTTATTTTATATCCAACTACTTCATTTTAACTTTGTCTTTATTTTGGTAGATCCGAATTTAAATTAATCGACTTGGATATATCGTATAGTTTTAAAGTAACTATTTTTTCTTTTCCTTTTTGAGGGCGGGCTACTAGTAACCAGCGGAGGTCCAGAGAGCCACTGGATTTTGGTAAGATCAATTTTGGATTTATTTGTGACCAGCAGCCCTCTGTTGGAGTATTTGGTGGGTTTATAACTCTTTGAAAAGGCAACCAAGAGGATAAAGTTGTCGATGCAACAAGTGTGGTGGAGCTTTAAACGCCTTGGAGCTCTTGGTTGATATTCGAAGTCGTTGTAAAAGGGTCATATATCCCTTTTCTTAGTCCCTGGAATTATACGTCTCGAAATTACATTAGTCTATTCAGTAGGAGTTTGAATACCAAATATTCCTGGATTATAAGTTGCATTTTAGGTCCTTGTTCACGCCTCAATGCCTCACATTTTTTAAGACTACTAGTGACCACATGAAATTATGCCGATTAATCATAGTTCAAGCCGAGTGAGACGTTTGAAAAATGGCAGAACTCTCAACCAATTAGTATCTAATACTACTGCATTCTCGAAGAATTGAATTTGAAACCTCTTAATTAAGCTGAACTAACACACCTTTGGAAAAAAAAAACTGAACTAACACCTTAACTAGCTGTTGCCTCACATTAAGCAATCAAATTGGCGCATAAGGCCCAAAATCTCGCTGATGTTTCGAAAAAACATGAGGCCCAAAATCTATTCAAGCCAGCCCAAAACCTTGCACAAAAAAAGCAAAAATAGAAGCACAAGTCACCAACCACTAACAGGCGGATCCTCAACATTATGGACATTTCTCACGGCAGGTCAATAACTTATCAGGGGCTCCATTGCTCATTAAATCTGGAGAGAGGAGGCTATTGAACCAGCGAGACTAAGAACTTCAAACGGAGGTTTGTTTGCAACTGCCTTAACAGTCAAAGGGCAGGAATCCGTGATCCAAAAGTACGTCAGACCGGAATCTTGCTTCCCTGCAAGTAAAAGAAACAGCAATGGGTGCAAGAGCATTAGCCGGACATCGAAGACAACTGTAAGGAAACGGCAGCAGGTCAGGCCAGGTTAGCATAGAGTTGGCTGATAAAACCATCCATGGGTTTGGCAAATTGTATAGTACAGCAGCAGCTCATCGACATGAAATGAAATGCGAGTACTAGGTCGTTATATCAACAGTTTTGCAGTCGTGGCATGTATGATGTACATTTGAAAGACAATCGTTGAATCTTAGAAGTAGCAGCAATCTTTTCCTTGTCAAAATCTTTGATATAAAGAAATACAGATCAAGGTTTAGATAGAGTATCGTATAAGCAAAGTCCGGATAGGCCTTTTCATAGTTTTACTGTGTCTTTAACTGGGTTGGCCATTTTGAATCAGAGAGAGGAATAATAGAAATATCAAATGCAGATGAAAGAATTACCTCCAGTATCAAATTTGAATCGTTCCCAAGACCGATTAGGAAAAATCCCATGCGTCACGTAGGCACTTACTCTTGCTGCTCCGTGCTTTGCCAACACTTTCTGCAGATCAACCACGTAAACAGAACGGCAAAAAATTGGAATTACCAAGACATAAGAACATACACTTTATCAAATTCGAACCATGTCCTATAACAAATCTCAAGTACCTGACATTCAATCAAAGTGCCACCTGACTGAACCAAGTCATCAACAATCACGACGTGCCGTCCCAGTGGGTCACCCTCTTTGATGCGCACAATCCGCTGGTCGCCCTCCCGTACTTTGGCGCATACAATCTGCAAAACCAGCAATGAGCAACATCTCGAGAAAAACCATCCCAAAACCTCGAAAACAACATGATAAACACTACAAACATAGAACACATTTCCAAGATCTCTACCGTCGGGAAATGCTGTAGCTGCTTATGAAATCTCTTCCAGGCACCATCATCAGGGAAAGCAATTGAAATCTGCCACACCAAAAAAAAGGAGAAGATCAGCAAACGAAGGCTCGAGGCGAAGCAATAGTCTCGAGTCCGAATCATACGTACATTGTCAGAATCAGGGAGCAGCTGGAGGCGGTTCTTGAGCAAAGGGATCCCGCTCTCGAAGCAAGGCAACACGTTATCCCCAAAGTAAAACCTCTCCTGCGAAATATAATTCGATTATCGATCTCCACAACTTATCAAGACATCTCGAGTTCGAGCCTTACCTGGAGGGCGTGGATGTCGAATGTGACGAGGGAGGTGGGGCCGCCGCGGGAGGTGGGGATGTTGGAGAGGATTCGGGCAAGGGTGAAGGCGGTCGCCACGTCGCCCTCGTCCTCCATCCGCTCGGAGGTCCCCGTGGGGAAGAAGGGGAGCACCAGCGTGAAGGAGGATATGAACAGCTTCGGGAGCGCGTAGGCGATCGATAACTGCTCGAATATCACGCCGGGGGAGCTGAACGACGCCAGGAACGCCACGTCACGCCCCCGTATACCCCTCGCGTTCGGGATGAACACGTCCGGGAACCCGTCGGCGAACGTCCCCCACTCTATCGACCTCAGCTCGATGCTCTCGGGCTCCGCCTGGGCCACGCGCTCCGCCAGGCCACGCGTCTCCTCGCAGTGGAACAGGCACACGCGCTTCTTCGACTCGCTGCTGGAAGAAGAGGAGGACGACATCGAGAACGCAGGGGATAGGCGGGGGGCGTCGGTGCTGCTCTTGACTTGGGAGGCGGCGGCTGCTGGAGTCAACGGGCGGGGTTTGACCGGGAGGATCGTGGGGCCGAGCTGGGGGTGTTTGGGAGTTGAGGATGGGGCGAGGCGGTTGTTGAGGAGGGGGCGGCGCGTGGCGGTCGCCGCCATTTTCGTGTTGGTGGTCGAGGGGCTTTTTCGTAATTCGCGTCTTTTGGCGTCGCGAATCGGATACGAGCGTGACTACTTCAACAGCTGTTGTCGCGTTTGGACTTTGGAATTTGACCACTTGTTTGGGCCGATGCTCTATTCCAAAAGCCCAATATGGTGCGTAACAGATTTTAATATCAAATCAAATATACAAATATTAATTTCAAGATTTGTTATCCATTGAACAAAAACATTACGGAGAATTTCTAATTCAAATTATTTTAGTCTATATTTAAGAATGGTTTAGGTGGTCAAATTTTATTACAAAACTTTGTCATTTGATCTCGTTTTATACATGGAAAAGAAATCACTAAAATATGAGGAATAATACGTCAAACCATTTTCTGATGATATTAGCAGTAGGATATGTTTGGTTATGGTAGATGTTTAATTCATTTACAAATCTACGTTTACATGTTTGGTTAGTTAAAAAAAATGAAGAATTCATTCCTTAAATTTTGCACGTGCATATTTTATTGAAAAGATAATTACTCTCAGAACCCCAGGGTATAGTCAAATAGACTCTGAGGACCATGTAGTTTCCCTACTAATTACTGAGCCCCTGTAGTTTGGTTATTATTATACACTCGGGTCCCTGTAGCCGAAATCGTCGATTTTTTCGGCGAACTCCCCACCTAAAATGTCTAAAATGCCCCCAGGCCCCTTTTTACAATCCTTACACGACTCCTCCTCCTCCCCCCATTTCCTCGCCCACGGCTCCCTCTCCCCCCTCCGCACTGCCGCCTCCCGGCTCACCTCTTCAAGGTCATCAGGGCGCTTCTCGCCCTCATCCTGTCGCTGCTCTGCGTGGAGCTGGTCGCATACTTTAACGGATGGCACTTCAGCCCGCCCTCAGTGGGGTCTGCGGAGGCCGCGGTGGAGCGGGCCTACCCGCAGTGGCTCGAGGTCCGAAGAGACTACCTCGCCCCGCCCCTCCAGAAGCTGGCCCATGTCTGCATTGTGCTCTTCTTGGTCCAGTCCGTGGATCGGGGGGTCCTCGTTCTGGGACTCTTCTGGATCAGGTTACGCGGGCTCAAGCCGGCGCTGGCGGCCCCACCGCCCGTCGAGGAGGACTACCCCTTGGTGCTGGTTCAGACCCCCATGTGCAATGAGAGGGAGGTATGGCATTGGCCTCTACTCGTCTTGCCGGGCTTCATCTTCTCCAAAAGGGGCCTGAACCGGTCCCTGAAACTACCGTCGAGAGCTCCTGGCGGGCCTCGACGAGCACCCGGCCATTCCGGACGACCCAGACAGTGGCAACATGGAGGGTCTTAAACGGCAGCGTCGAATCGGCGAGCGAGATATTGCCCTCGGCGAGCTAAGCCAAGCCAGCCGGGGAGGGACTGGGGCGTCGGGCGACATGGAGATGGGAAAGCGTGAGAGAAGGGAGAAGAGAAGAGAGGAGAGATAATTTTTTTTTATCTTTTTGTGTAAGGACATTTTAGACATTTCAGGTGGGGAGTTCGCCGGAAAAATTGACAATTCCGGCTACAGGGACCCGAGTGTATAATAATAACCAAACTACAGGGGCTCAGTAATTAGTAGGGAAATTACAGGGTCCTCAGAGTCTATTTGACTATACCCTGGGATTCTGAGAGTAATTATCTCTTTATTGAATCATCAAATTTATTCTTAAAATCAACCTTTTGATTTAATAACTAAGTAATCGATTATAAATATTTGATAATTCTATAACTTGTTAATTTAATATTTTAGTTTGATAAGAAAATTTTAATTTTCAAGAGATGTTTGATGTTATCCCCTGTCCTGTCCTCCCCTACGAGAATGTTTTTTTAAAAGGAAAATATCGGATTTCATTCAGATAAAAAAAGAGGTTACATTAAGTCATAGTCCAAAAAGGGACGCAAATCTAGTGGAAGAGTATTACAATAAAAGACATCTGAATCGGTACAATGGCACTGCTTAGAAAACAGGTGTGCAGCCATATTAGCTTCACGGCGGGCAAACACAAAGCTATGCTCTACCAAGCTTTCGGCAAGTAGCCCGCAGTCCTCAATAATCACAGACAGATCACTTCTGTCCACCAGATTACGGTTCAGGGCAAGTACTACTGGCTGACAATCAGACTCGAAGATGGCTCGTCTTATACCAGAAGAAATAGCCCGTTCAATAGCATGTTTGACTCCAAGAGCCTCCAATAAAGTAGGGTGACTGGTGTGCGGGAATCTTTGACAGGAAGCTTCCACTAAGGAGCTGGAGGAATCACGAACAACTACGCCAGCATAACCGCCACCATCCTCGGAGAGCCCTGCATCTGAATTATACTTTAACCAGCCCTCCGGAGGTCGGGACCAATGATGAAGGACAAGCCTGTCATTTGAGGAGGGACGTGGGTTGGCCTCATGATAATCTGCCAGGAATTTCAGGGCTCGAGCCATCTCTAGGGGAACATTTAAATTCTCCGCATTCTGGAAGACGATGGTGTTCCGTATCTTCCAAATACCCCAGAGAATGCCTACTCTGGTTGCTTGAGCAATCGGGTCCTGACCATCGAGGAGGGCAGTAAACATGTCAGCAAAGCTGCCAGTACTCACCCTGGAAACGCTAACTCCATGATCCAGCCAGATGGGGATGACAGAGGTGCAGCCAAAGAAGAGGTGCTTAATTGATTCTTCATACGAGCCACAAATGGGACATGTTGTGTCAAGCTCCATTCCTCTACGAGCCAGGTTACACCTTACTGGAAGGTTGTTGTCCAAAGCACGCCAGAGGAAAATCTTAAAACGGGGCGGACAATACATATTCTAACACAAAGACCAGCGGCTACTAGGTAACGTTGGTGCCTGAGAGTGAGCCGATGCGCTCCACCAGAGTTCGAAATCCATGTGATAACCGCTCCGCACCGAGTAATTACCATCGTTTGTAAAGCGCCATCTCAGATTGCCATAAGGCTGGCGAAAGCTCAGGTGAATGACCCGAATCCGAGCTGCATCGTCGATAGAGAATATAGAGGCCAGCAACTCTTCATTCCATTGGAATATCCCTACGAGAATGTTTGTTTAGTCTGGACGCGAGACATTTGCCAACTGTAAGCAATTACATTGTTTAGCGTCAGAGAAAACCTGGCCGTTTTACCTGACTCTTCTACCCTCCATCATGTACCCTCCCTTCTCTCCCGTACTGTTACCCACCGAGGGTAAAACCGTAACTCCAGATAACATTTTCCACCGTCATAAGCTACCTGCACCCCAAACGACAAAAAACCCTCTCATCGTCTTTTTTTCTCCACTTCAAAACCCTACTTCTACTTCTGGACATCGATGACGAAAATGGCGTCTCGAAAGAGACTCTTAACGGTTTCGACATCGATGACGATGACGATGATGATGGTAGTGATGGTTTTTTCCTCGCATTCTCTTACCCGTAAGTTGAAAGCTAGAAACTTTCCCCGTTTCCCCTCTCAAAGTTTGCACCTTTATCCTCCCATAGTTGGTTTTCTTTTCTTTTTCCTCTTCAGGTTCCCAAGGAGGAAGGAAGCTGGTTGAAGATGCAGCCACCATTAGTACTCCTAATAAACCAGGAGTTCGTACTCGGAACTTGATATACTTTTGTAATCGGATTTTCCGACATAATATATAAAGTCATATTTTCCCCTTTGAGGAAAACAAGTTTGTGACTTTTTCCTATTTATTTTTTGAACTCGCTTTAACTTGGTTTTCTTTCTCTTGAAAAAAATAAATGTAGGATTTTGAGGTCATGTTTTTGGACAAGGGGGCCTCCTCCTCCTCTTCTAAGGTGGTTCTGGTTGTGGAGGATTCAGCAAGGGAAGTTCCAACTGGACCAGACCCTCTTCATCACAACAACAAACCCATCAAGCCATGAAGATAATCAAGAAGATGATGATTAGATGGGTTAATTTCTAACTGGTCACTAACCTTCTAAGGTGGTTCTGGTTATGGTTCCAGACAAAAGGGGGTTCCTTAATTTTTTTTGGGTCAATTTCAGCTTCCAACGTATATAGTTTGTCTTATTATTATTTATTTATTGAATTCGGAAGCTTTTCTGCAATCTAGTTAGTTTATTTGTCAAATCTCTCTCGAAAATAGAACTTCAACGATTAATTAAAAATCGGAGGGTAATTCCTATCCGGACATATATAGTTTTTTGTTTACGCATGAGATTTTATTGAAATTGTAAAATAATATAAAAATAATTAAATTCTCTTAAATAAGTGTAAAAATTATTCGGTTAAGTTGTAAATTAAAGCGTCTTACATGTTTTGATATTGGTTAGATTGATACCTAAGACCGTTGTTGCAATTCACATCAATAACATATATGTTTTTTTTAAAGCAAAAAACAACTGGTTATTTAATAACTATATTGGCATATCTGTAAAAAAATTATAGCAATAATAACAATGACAAAAATCTGGACATCTTTATTAAGGTTGGTGGTCAATTTGTACTAAAACTTTTCCTTTTAATGAAAAAGCTTACGAGGTCATTTCTATTTAACGCATTGTGCCTTTAGACTATATACTCTTTGGTTTATTACTCACTATGGTTTAAGTTGTGTTTTTTTAGCTTTTTTATTTTTGGTATATTATTTTCTCAATAATTTTTTTTATAGTTTAAATAGTGTTTGAACGAGCTTAATCAGAAAGTTACATATATGATTGCATGGTCTTTAAATAGTGTTTAATTTCCAACCTTTCCACCACTAATATTTTTCATTTTCTATATTGAGATTAAGATTTATCAAGGAAGCTGTTGGAGCTGAAAATTAGCCACAGTTTCGAAATTGCATGTATCAGGTCTGGCAATTAAGGTTTCAACGTGCATTAACGCCAATATATATGTTACGGTTAAGGGAAACGGTAAACTTTGAACCATTATTTTCTTACGTAGTTAATTACAAAGATGCTTCCTTTGATGATGAGTGTGGGAATTATTTTAAGGGAAAAGTTAACTTTACTACTTGTAGTATCGCACAAAATTACTTTAGTACTTTGTAGTATAAAACTGATCAATCGAGTCAAATTTCTTACAATTAAAATTAATTAGGTCCAATGACAGCTGCCCGAACCTTACCCATCCTGCCCGGACCTTGTCCGTCCTAAAACTGATTAATCGAGTCAAACTTATTACAATTAAAATTAATTAGGTCCAAGGACAGCTGCCCGAACCTTGCCCATCTTGCTTGGACCTTGCCCGTTCTGCCCGGAGCCTCCTCGTCCTCCTCCTAAGAAGAAGAAGAAGTTCCCACATTCGTTAATCTTCTTCTTCTTCTTCTTCTTCTTCTTCTTCTTAGCACGTTGCCAAGAAATGTACCTATAGTTGATGACATTTGGAGTTCCCAGGTGACCACCAAGAACGACGTGTTTGCCTTCGGCGTGGTCCTGGTCGAGCTCATAATCGGCCAATGCGCTCTTATCCGCGACATCCGTTAATCCGACAAAATGAAGACACTGATCACAGTGGTAGGATATTGTCCGCTCTAGCGATATGGTAATTTTAATACTAACTTGACATTTTTTTCCGGAATATATATGGGTTGGGCAGGCCGGAGATGCGAGACGTTATAGGAAAATTGTCAAAGATAAGGATGTCTTCCGTTGAGTGGGAAACATCACTCGGAGGAAGCAGCCAAATCTTCAGTGAAGTATTTAGTGGGCGATGACTAAAATGTTTATTATTGTATTCAGTTCTCTACATGTCTAATGTGATCTACTTACCCCTGTTAACAAACTAAAGGGCTGCTTTATGCTTGACATGCCGAATTATTTCGTGTCAATCAATATTTTAAAAAATGTGATTGAGTTAGAGATCCGGTCGATCCAAATGTGAATCGAGCGGATCTTTCTCCGCAGCGTTGTTAAAAATATTGATGCTAACTTCACTTGGCGCTTATTTATGTATTTCATGTCCACTTTGAAATATACAGTTTGGTATTTTTTTGTGAGACATGAAATTCTCAGTTGTTGAAGCATAAAGTTGTGGTTGAGTTCTCTTCTAATTATGAAATGCAAAGTCAGTGACAAGAATTTTTTTAAATGTTTCGAGGGTTTTTTATATAAGTAAAAATCTATTATTCCTAAAAAATCCCATATGTAGTTACATCATAATAGTTCCATTACATAGGAAATAAGATAAATACATATCTAAGTATTACCTACTAAATAAAAATAATATAACTCCCTATACCAAAATGAAAAAATCAACCAAAAGGTCCCCAATCCACACAGCTAACTTCAAAAGCACCATAGCAAGCAACCATTTAGCACCGTCTATGAGAACCACGAGAAACACCAAATTGACAAATCCTCTTCAAAAACAGATTAAAAGACAAACAACATTCAAGGAGGATTAAAGACCTTTGATTGGCCTCTACCATGACTCTTCTCAGAGTCCTTTGATAATGTGTGAAGTTTTTGCATCCCAAGTTATTCCGAATTTTTTGAAAGTATTCTAATCATCCTTCATCCATTCAGCTTGTCTGAGGTCTTTTTTTGCTTGTCCATCGATTCCAGCCAAAAGAAAAGTAGGGCTAATGTCTTCTGGAGGTTTAGAAGGCGCTTTAACCGTGATTTTCTTCGGTGGAATCTTAATTAAGGCAGCCGCCTTGAGATTTCGTATCATTTATGCAGAAAAATTAATAAAACAAACTTTTGAATGAGATAGATTCAGAAATAGGATAAATTAAATTACTCACGTGACAAAACATAACCATAGGTAATTGGCAATGGAGGTTTTAAAAAAAATTACCCAAAGGCCGACTGGGATTTCTCCCGTCCTCCGGGTCAACCGGTCAGATCGTTGGTTGGATCACACCTTTTTTAACTTTTTACAATTTTAAAATATTATATAGACTAAATAGACAAAATATAAGTTTCAAAATCTATATTCCAACCAATTTATTTTATCTTGAGTCCACTTTTCTGTGTTAATTGATTTATTTTGTGTTGATTTGAAAAATCGAGCTTGTGATACGATTTTTTATTTAATTTTGTATTAATTTTAAACAAAATCTAGTTAGACAGGTGGTTTGAGTTAAAAAAATCTGGTCAAACTACCCAATTCGACTTGATTTCGAGCATTTCGCAAAGTTTCTTGTACCAACCCCAAACCCGGTACACCCAAATGTCAGATTATTTTTTAAAGCCTTGTTGCCCATTAGTTTCTCATACATTATTTCATGGTATTTCAAATTTTATTGAATATATAACTCGCGTCTCAACCTTTTTTTAATAATTTTCAAATAAAGCATTTCTTGCTATTCATGTGTGAAACGTTAGCGACTAAAACATCCACCACCCCAGCGATAAGATAGTAAACAATAGAGACTAAACTGAAATTTTCCCAAATATATGGACTAACTCAAACCAATATTACTACACATGCAAACCAATATCACTTCACATACAAACCAATATCACTTCATATGTAAACCAGTATCTTGTAAACCAATATCACTTCATATGCAAACCAATATCACTTCACATACAAACTAATATCATCTGATAGGTTATTAACCATCAGATTTAAAGATAATCAAATCCGACGGCCCAAAATGTTGTCCCCACCTATAGACAAATTTTCTTTAGTCCCCACTCAATCCGTCTCCACCGGTCCCTCCCCACACCTCAGAGACAGCTCGTTTTCGCAACTTGCCTCGCTAGTGTGTTTCCATCTTCTTCTTCTCTTCGACTTGGAGCAAATTTCCTTCCTTCTCTGCGATTTATTATTATTATTATTATTATTATTATTAAATTAAAACGAAGCAAGAGTTGGAAGTTCTTTCTAGGCGGCTTCAAGCGTTCCCGATCCCCCCCGGCCGATGATCCAGTGCAGTGGATCCCCGCCGCACCAGATCTGATCTCCTCGCTAGAAGAAACGGTTAAAAGAAAGAGAAGAAGGCGGGGGGAAATGGCAGGGGCAGCATCGGCGCTGTTCCTGTTGGACATAAAGGGGAGGGTTCTGGTGTGGCGCGACTACCGCGGCGACGTCTCCTCCCTCCAGGCCGAGCGCTTCTTCGCCAAGCTCATCGAGAAAGATGTAGGTCGCTCTCCATTTCTCCTAATCGGTCGATTGATTGATTTATTAATTAATTAGTTTGCTCCTAATTAACCGATTCGCGGAATGTTGAAACGTTGTGTGAAGGGAGATCCGCAGTCGCAAGATCCGGTGGTGTACGATAACGGCGTGACGTACATGTTCATCCAGCACAGCAACGTCTACCTGATGGCGGCGTCCCGCCAGAACTGCAACGCCGCCGGCGTCCTCTCCTTCCTCCACCGAGTCGTCGACGTGAGGAGCTTGTCCTCTCTCGTTTCCCTTGGTAGCTTTGATTTGAGGATGCATTTGGATGATTTCCGTTCTGTTTGGCGTGTGTGTATTAGGTGTTCAAGCATTACTTTGAGGAGTTGGAGGAGGAGTCTCTTAGGGATAACTTTGTTGTAGTGGTACGTTTCCTATTGATTTTAGTGATTTGAAGCATGTGATGGTCGGTTTTTGGTTGTTGATGTGATGATTGTTGTTGGCAGTATGAGTTGCTTGATGAGATGATGGACTTCGGTTACCCTCAGTATACGGAAGCGAAGATCCTCAGTGAGTTTATTAAGACTGATGCATACAGGATGGAGACTACGCAGAGGCCGCCCATGGCCGTGACCAATGCAGTGTCTTGGAGGAGTGAAGGGATTGTGTACAAGAAGAATGAAGTAATGCTTCTTTCTGCTTTTTTTTTGTTATAGTTTTGCTGTGTTGCTGGTGAGTTGGATTGCTTGATGATGTGGCATTGTTGGCTTTGGTTCAGGTTTTCTTGGATGTGGTGGAGAGTGTTAACATACTGGTCAACAGCAATGGTCAGGTAGTTCGCTCAGATGTTGTTGGGGCGTTGAAGATGAGAACTTATCTCAGGTAACCTTTCCTTTGAACCTGACAGCTATTTGTTTTGGGCTTTGAATAATCATCTTTCCTTACCTCCATAATTATGGCTTCTCTTCATTTGCTTAATTCTTGTCCTTGCTCAGCGTTAATGTTGCTGTTGGCCTTCTTCCAAGTGTTTTTGCTTATTATGCTGTTTGGCATATTGTGAAATTCTTCTTTACATATAGATAGGTTCAGAAGGAACTAGTTGTGGTATCTGCACATAGAGATCGAACGAGAACAATAAGAGTATGATTTAACAATTTTAACTAGGTTTATTTAGGACTGTGTTCAGAAGACAAACACACATGACTTCTTTGGAAAATCACAAATATCCATTACCCTCTTTTGCTGATTTTGTATCTCTGATCTGGACTTAAATAAAATTGGTTAATAGTAGAAGTTTGGCAGTGTGTTCATATCCACCGGAGAACTTGTATGTGAACTAAGTGAATGTGGCATAAAAAGGCTGCTCATTTTCCCATGAATCACACTTTGACCACATATTTTCTTCCTTGATCAATTCTTCATCATGGTTATTACTATGCAATGTGCAGTTTACAAATGAGCAGCTGAGTGTAAGCTTAGCCTCAACGATAATAGCTAATATTGCTTGGCTTATCATTTTGCAGTGGTATGCCTGAGTGTAAGCTTGGCCTCAACGATAGAGTATTATTGGAGGCGCAAGGTCGTGCAACTAAAGGGAAGGCCATCGATTTGGAGGATATAAAATTTCACCAGTATGTATGCTAAATCTAGCTAATTCTTGGATTCTTTGTTGTTGGGCATGTGAAATAATTTCCATAAAAGTAGCTTGGGTTTTGGCCCAAGGATAGTAGTCATCTTGTTTCCATAAAGTACTGATTTTTAATGAATTTTGTGTTCAGGTGTGTTCGGTTGGCTCGATTTGAGAATGATAGGACCATTTCCTTTATACCACCTGACGGCACTTTTGATCTGATGACTTACAGACTCAGTACTCAGGTTCACCTCCTGTTCATATTTTTATCAGCTTTCACATTTATCATTCCAAGTTGGTTGCTTCAATATGTTGAGCCACATTATTAATTCCTTCAGGTTAAGCCTCTGATTTGGGTGGAAGCTCAAGTTGAAAGGCATTCAAGAAGTCGGATTGAGCTGATGGTAAAAGCTAGAAGTCAGTTCAAGGACCGTAGGTACCACATTTTTCATTCATGATATAGCTACACTCTAGCAATTCACCCAAAAAAGGCTGTACTCTAGTATGTTTTTACTTCCAATGACAATCAAAATCGATCTAGGTTTGATATTGACTTTTGACACCTCCTTTTGCTTTACAGCACTGCCACAAATGTAGAGATTGAGTTGCCTGTGCCAACTGATGCTTCAAACCCTAATATTAGGACATCAATGGGATCTGCATTCTATGCCCCTGAAAATGACGCATTAATGTGGAAAATCAAATCTTTTGCTGGTGGAAAGGTACTACTGCGAGTTTGTTTATGATGCCTGAAATCAGCTTTCTGAAATTGTTTTGTAATCATCATTCAGGAATACATGTTGAGAGCAGAGTTCAGCCTACCTAGTATAACTGATGAAGATGCAGGTCCCGAGAGGAAAGCGCCTATCAGGGTGAAGTTTGAGATACCATATTTTACTGTTTCAGGAATACAGGTACGATTTTCTAGCCCTTGAAACACACATCTTGTGCAACTCTGGGTGTGCTAGCATGTCTATGTGGGTGGGTGGGTGGGTGGATAAATGTGCATGTCAGAGTGAGTGACCGAGTTCTTGCGCCTCCATGTGTGTGATCGAGTCTTGATTTAAGCTGATGGTAATGGTGGAACTTGAGTATACCCAGTCCTATAAAATTAACTAGTTAGCTTTCGCTGTAGTCTCAGAGGAGCTTAAGATGGCGTGACGTGCTTTAGAAACAATAATCTGGGACCAATATTAAGACGTGCTTTATGCTTTTTCCCCGATTGTCCATGATCCCTAAATCAGGAGTTTGAACATCAAAGCTGAGACCTTAAGCTTATCTCTGGTTGAGACAATATGCTGCTTGAGTTGTGAATACAATACCCAGCTGATTATGAGTGCAAGCTGAAGTAGAATTTGTATGTTAATTGATATTCTGGCTCAAAGGACTGGTTGGAACCTTCTTCTTCGTTTCTCTGGAATAAACCTTGTTATATTTTTTGTGCCTCGTTAAATTATAAAAGAATGCAAGATTTGCTCTCCAGATATATGCCAACCCTAGATGCGAACAGAATCTCCACATTATCTACATGATGTCTTTGTGTGGTTACTTTAGATTCCAATCTCTGTGGTTAATTGCTGGGTATGACTATTGCCTAATGCAAAGCACCAATTATTTTGCGACTGGTAGGTTCGATACTTGAAGATCATTGAAAAGAGTGGGTATCAGGCACTCCCATGGGTGAGATACATAACCATGGCCGGGGAGTACGAGCTCAGGCTTATCTGACATGGCTTCCGCGATGAATTCAAGTTTCTTCTCCGGCGCGGTACAATAATCTGTAGATTACCGTTCTCCTCCTTGACACCCCTTTTTGGTTTTTGGATTTTGAGTGGGTAGTTGACAAAATTGGATGTCATTTCTCTTGCACTCACACATCATTGTTGTATCATTGAATAGGTTGCCAATAGTCAATGAATGCCTTATAGAACCTTGAGAGAAAATTACACGTTTTTGTACTGCGACTAATTTTCGGCATATATTCAACTTTTGAGTCTTTTCTGATTGACACGAGAAATGGAAACGTTGTAATTTCTTGAGTTCCAATTGTGTTTTCGGAGGTCGCGTAGAATTTTAATTTTCGACTCGGAATGGTTTCGAATACGTGTTCATATAACATTTCAGCATCCTCCGGAGGTAAGTTGTGTGCTCATTCGTGTCATCTCAACCTCTGTTTTCCATTCTGATTTTAGTGAAAAAGTTAGCTGCAGTCATTATGTATTTAACCGAAGCAAAAGTTTAAGTAACGGTCGGACGATAGCAAATCCCCGGGACGTAAGCCTCCCAAAAGGTAACAGAGACGTGCAAAATTTTCCTCGGACCGGACAGAGATCGGCCCTCAAGTGCAAAAATAGAAGGGAACTTGACTGCAAGACCCACCCGTCAAACAGGGACGAAAGTTGACCTTAGTAATTCGACGGTGCCGAGTAGAAGGGTGTTTGCTCAAATATTCAGAGCACAGAGAGTGTAAGACCTTTGGTCACTATTCCCATTGATTGGTTTTACTTTTGTCCAAACAATAAAAAACAAAAATAAAAACAAGGGAATGGTAATACAATGTTTGACTTGTTACCAAATGAAACCTGAACGCCTTCCCCTTAAGATTAGACTTCTACTTCGGGCAACTAAAAGCGTCCTATATAACAGACGGAAAAGAAACATAGAAACGAGTCCAACTCGGTAACAGAGAAAGGATAGGAAACAAACTTAAACCACCGAATAGACGAGTTCGAGTTCGACTACCTCAACATCTCATCATCATCATCATCATCTTCGGGGTTGTACCTATATCGAACTAGCTATACTTCTGCTAGCAACTTCTGCAATTACGAGCAACCGCTACGGTCTAAAGTGGCAGAGCTCGAACAATGACTAGTTCGAACTCTCCTTGCCCCCCTTGATCGCTGCCAACCTCTCCAAGAACAGGTTAAAGTCCTGTTCTGGGCTTGTCATGCTAACCCTGGCATACTGCGAGCTTGACCCACACCGCTCCCCACTCCTCGTCATCAATTTGCTCTCTCTCAGCAGATTCGCGCAGTCTAGTTCCTCCTCGCACTTCAGCCATGCAAATGCTGGTTGATCATGCACACGAAAAGTAATGCAAGTGATGTTAGGCAAATCAAAACTAACCGTGGTTTACTCGTTGAATTTATCCAAGAGAATCCGAAGATCGAAGACATTACCAGAACAGGTTGATGTGTATTTCTCATTGAAGTTGCAGTACGCTTCTGAATGCTTTGGCAGACTGAAGAGAGGGTTATTCTTAACAACATCCCGCAGCTTTTCCCATCTTTCAGCCATCACGCGCTGCGCATACTTGAAGAAGTTCTCAGTATCCGAAGCACCAGAAATTTCACAGGTGTCGCTGATAACGTCTAGGATCTTAGCAGCTCGGAGTTGGGATTCCTTCGATACACCTATGGAACAAACCATTATGTAGTTGACCATCTTCTTGGCCACCTCCTTGTCCTTGACAATAGCCCAGCTTCATTTTGCAACATGGAAGAACATTCAGTACATAAGAATAGACTGTACTTAGTTTTGATCACTAGCAATGCTCGTGAATGAACTTTACCCAATCCGAGTCCCGGCATAACCGGTGCTTTTGGACAACGTAAACAGCATGATATCATGATCAGCAGGGCGAGTGATAGCTGTGTACTGAGGCCAGTAATAAGCAAGGTCATGAATAAGCTTCCCGTCCCCTCGCTTGACCACAGGTTCTTGGATTCGACCATCAGGGTTATTTGGAGAGGTGACCACCTCTATGTAAGGTCCATCGCCATCATACGAACATGCATCTCCCGCCCATTTATAAAGTCCCGATCGAATTATATTCGTAGCATCTTCATATGCCTGCATGAAAATCAAGCGTCCTTAAACTGTATATCGAGTTAACAGACCATAATACACGTCATAATATGCGTATTTACGTGAAGATTACCGACAATTGCAAATTCTAATTAAGTTCTTCAAGAAAAAGCGTACAAAATTTGGAACCGAAGCAATGTATTAAATTAGTGCATAAAGATTCTATGACAATCTGAATATGGAACATGAACATGGGAAACAGCTAAGAAGATGTCTCGTCGACCCCAACAATTAAGTACTTACACCCCTCGTGTCTCCAAGCATAATGTTGGCCTGTCACCCTTCTCCAACACCATTAGTCAGTCGATGGGGTAATTATCTAAGTCAAATGTTTCAGATTCGGGTCCGAGTCCGACCGGTCGGAATGGGTGTTTTTTTTGTATTCCATAAATTAATTACGAAACTCTAATATTGAATAAATAAATGCATAAAACTAATTACCAAATTTAATAATAAAAATTACTTAAGAGGCACGAAAGCAATTCAACATTTTGAAACTAATATAATCACTAATATGTGAAATAAAGATGCTCTAAATTGTAGCAAACTTCAAAAACATTAAAGTTGCCGCGTTAATTACAAAGGTCTCCCTAGGAGCTAGTGTAGGGATTTACGAACGTGGCATCATACATTAATTATATCTGTTTGATTCGGAAGAAATTCTTGCTAATTGTGACGCTATTCAAGAAATATGCATGTTTTTGTAGCTTGCCCCAATGAGCACACCATCTGTATCAAGATGTACTTATTATGTATGTATGCTTTAGATGTTCGGATATCCGGTGATATCGAGAAAAAATACGCGTCTGGTATTTTATTAGTTGAGATATTTTACAAGCCTTTTAAATTGTGCTAATTATTTTTCCTAGCCATGTGATGTTTGATTCCTTTTTTACCAAAGAATCATGTACTAAAGTAGTGAATCGTATACCCAAAATATTTAACAATAAGTTTTGGTCAAATGCAACCAAGAAGTTGACTTTTGGTAGTCTAAATGACTTTTTAGAGTTGAACCAGATTCTTAACTTGAGTTCATCCCATAAATAAAGATAATCTATAAATGCAATCGGCAAGAGACACGCATGCAAATGTTGCATGCAATGTACCAACAATTTAAATCTATCTCAAGATATTTGCTAGGAAAATTTTGTCACTATTTAAATGTCATATTCACTCGAATTTGTATTTGCAGACTCAAGTGGTTCCAACCAAAAAAGAAAACTAATATTTTTTGTGTTTTAATATGTTTTACTGAAAATTATTTTTCATAAGGAATAGATCAGTCAAACAACAGAAGAGTATTTATTTCCTACCCATAAATAAACCAAAACCAAGATCTAATCCAAGGAAGAAATAAATTAAATTAAACTAAAACCAGCTAAGTCAAAGCCAATAAATAACACACTACTAACTAACCGCGTAATAAGGCGCAGCGGACACAACACTGACGGGGTCGGGCCCACCAGGGGTAGTGAGCGCGTACAGCGCTGCCAGGTAGAGCTGCGTGGACCCGGTCCCCACGACGATATATCGGCCGTCCGATGCATCCGCGTTCCCCAGCACGCGATGCACGCGCTTGATCGCCTCCTCCAGCTGCGGCTCCAGGAACCAGCAAATGGTCCCTCCCCCACTGAAGTAGCTCATCAGACTCCCTCCCGCGATCTCCACCCTACACTTCTCGCTTATCGCCTTCCAGTACGGCTCGTACGCCGTCGGATCACCACTGCCAACATTACCACAAACGAGTCATTAGTACCGGTTATTTTCGGGTGTTCGAATAACGGGTGGTATCAACAAAAAAAATTGGATTAATCGGTAAGGAAAAAAAAGTCACATGCAAATTGGAGAAGATATACACTACTTACTTTGCGTTGCATGTGAAAAGATCAATTGTGGTATCTCAATATTAATTAATTGAAGCTACCTGTACTGTACTTCTTAATTAAGAGGAATATTGGATGATGTTTACAGGTCAAAAGGGTCCACCGGAAGCGTTACAACTTGGATAATGACGTGACACATAGTTCCCCAAAAACTATGGCGTGACTCAACGTAGGGACACATATTATTGATATTTATTTTCCCAACTATATATATATTAAGTAAATAATCCGAAAAATTATATTAAGTTTTTTTTTCAAAAATGCATGCAGTTCTTTTAAATTTTCGGAGGTTGAAAGGGTGCATGCAGTTCTTTTATTATTTTTTTCACTAAATTCAGATTTCAAAGGCTTTATGTTGTTGTTATATTGTTTTTTTAGAATAAAAAAATACATTTTGTCACTTCAATCAGGCTTCGAGAGCTGCATGGAGTCTTTGTATTGTTATTTTTCCAAAATGAAAAAAAAACTGAAGAGATTAAACAAAATTCTCTTAAAAAAACCGAGTATTCAAATCTTACATTACGAAAATTATTTTAAATAGGGTTCGATAGTGCGGAACTTAAAAAAACGATAGACATGCAAATGGAGCAACCACTTTTAGCCAAAATTATGGGAGTTGTAGAGTCCATATCATATCAATACAGAGAGAATCAAAATATAGAAAAGATTTTCCGGTGGGGTCGGGATTTGAACCCATGACTCTTTCCAACTGGAAAAAAAAATTCAAAACAGAAAAAAAAAAGAAACGAAACGAACGTTAGCGAAGGGGATGGGAAGAAACTCACTGGTCGAGATTGACGGCGACGGGGACCGGGGACGGAGGAGCGTTACCGGAAACGACGTCGCGGACATCCTCGTTACCGTTACCGACATTACCCATTCTCTTTTCTCCCCCTCTAGGAGACGGCGTCGTTTTCTCTCTTTTATAAAGGGATTGGAAGTTGTGGGGCTCTTTGGCTTTCTGGGGTCAGGATTGAGGAGGTATATATAGCGGGGGTGCCAGTGATTGCGTGGCAATTGGGCCATAAAATTTGGAAGAAGTTAGTATTTCTTTAAATTGCCTGTCGTCTGCTAGTAGAGTTCGCTTATTGTTATTGTTTCTGTTCTTATTTTTCCGTTAAAGAATTAAACGGGTCAATATTAAAAACTTGTTCCAGAAATGCTGTCAAATACCGGTAGTTGGTTAAAAAATTAATATTTGGTAAATAAATGAATGCTATATTGAGTTGGAATTGAATCCTCATTATTAGGTACAAAGTGTCTTCAAGAGTCTGGACTCGTTAGTTTTAGTTAAATTAAAACAACGTTTTTAATATGTTGTTGTATTTTAATAAATGATTTTAAGTTTGAATTTTAAAAATATTTATATTAAATATTTGTTCCAAAAAATTCTGTCATATAGTGGCAGTTGGTTAAAAAGATTAATAATTCGTTGATAAATGAATGCTATAATGAGTTAAAATTGAATCATCATTATTAGTTACCGGGTGTATATATCGTAATGCAATATACATAACATGTTTGCTCCGTTATAGAAATTAATTTATCTTCTATGCTCTTAGAAATTAAAGAGAAACATGGTACAAATGAGGGGTAAACTTATCTTTTGTCAACCAGATTTAATTTAAGGAGCATATTGGTGGATGTGAGAGGGAATTCAAAATAAGATAGGTGTAACGTCCCGTGATTCGATCGACTGTCTCCACAGACCAACATGGGTATTTTCTTACGTTCTTTGTCCTCATTCTCACGCATCTTGAAAATTTTCCAAGAGGTCACCCATCCTGTTCATACTCTCGGCCAAACGCATTTAACATAAAAGAAGGTGCACATTGTTGGTATGGATAGTAGCAATCAAATCACTTAAGATTTTTCACATAGAACATATCAATATAGGGTATCACATTTACCCCTCCTTAAATACACGACGTCCTCGACGCGCCAGAATCAGACAATCCCAGAATTTCTCGTATTTGGGTGTGTTCGATCCCCGAACCACACCATACTAGCCGAGGTATTGCTCTGATACCAAATGTAACGCCCCGTGATTCGACCGTCTCCACAGACCAACGCGGGTCTTTTCTAGCATGCTTTGTCCTCACTCGCACGTATCCTGAAAACTTCCTATGAGGTCATCCATCCTGATCCTACTCTCGGCCAAACGCATTTAACCTTAGAGTTCTCTCAAGATATGTGCCAGAAAAGAAGGTGCACTTTGTTGGTATGGATAGTACCAATCAAATCACTTAAGGATTTTCTCGCATAACATATCAATACAAGGTATCATAATAGGTCAATTCCAAAACCAACATAAATTTAACCTATTTTGATTCGAAATTAGCTGATCGATTCTTTCCAGGGTTCTCGGAATAGGCTTCATGTGTCCCAACAGTCAACTCTTGATTGATTTTCTTCATTGTTTTTAAGAAGAAGAAAAAAGTAAATTGTTCTAAATTGTTTATCGTATTCTTGTACACACTTACAAATTTGCTTACATATACACATTTGTAACAACAAAATAATCAATTTTCAAGGAAGATCTTATAACTAATCGAGTACTCGATTAGTATAACACGGTCAACCTGTCATGCTTTTAAGAAATAGCGTCACACGTGTCCCAACAAACTTTAATATTTATTATTAATATACTCGGCTACAAACTTAAACTTTTGCACAAATGTACATCCACAAAGAATATAAATCAATCAAATTTAAGAAAGATTTCCTAACTAACTGATCATTCAATAATCGAATGAGAGTTACTTTCCAAAGTTTTTGAAAAACTCGCGCGGGTGCTTCCCTCTAAGGCGCGGAACGCTCCCCTACCGATGCATTTTTAATTCTTGAATTCTTGGAAGAATTATTTGAGTTCGGTCTTCTTTTTTATGTTTCCACCAGCAAGTCCAACAACAGATAGAGTGAGGTTTTCCTGTGATCACAAGAATATTTTTTTTATTGGGTCGATAACTCTAAAAAGAGAGATTGCCTATCTTTTCTTTCATCTCTGGCAAAATACGATCTACTGGGGCTAATTCAAACTCCTCGGGTAAAATAAGAATAGCCCAACATTATTTTGATTTTATTTTTGAATTACTTTCATTTTCTTCTTTCTTTTTCGAGCGAAATACAGTGGTTCCTATTCTACAAGGGCAAAATGCATGGTCGAAGGAAAAGTAGGTATCATGCTCGTTTTGGCTCCAAAGCGAGAACCCCAACACCTTATCCCTTTTTGGCAACTCAGAATATACCTTCGGAATGCTTGAGACTGTCCTTTCTTTCTTTCTATGTCCAACTTCCGGACAGGTTTCACCCGTGAGGTCTCTCTTTTCTCATAATGTGTCCTAGCCCACTTCAGCACTTTGATTTCAAATTGTTTATCATAATCTTCTACACACTAACATATTTGCTAACATATGCACATTCGTAAATGACAAAAATGAATCAATTTTCAAGGAAGATCTTATAACTAATTGAGTACTTGATAAGCATAATAAGGTCAACCTTCCATGTATTTAAAAAATAGCGTCACACATGTCCTAACCAGCTTCAATATTTATTATTAATATACTCGATTACAAACATGGTTTTAAAAAATGACCCGGAGGCCGACCCGGGATTTCTCCCGTCCTCCTGGTCGGCCGGTCGGACTGGTCGAACTACCAATCAGACTAAATTTTTTTATTTTTAAATATTTTAAATAATATATATATGTAGGTTAAAATATACTTATTTTTTATACAGAAAAAATAGACTTAATTTTTTATCTCTCCACTCTATAAATCTACTTTATTTATTTATTTATTACTTTATAAATTTGTCAAATCAATTTTTTTCCTCGAAAACCACAAAAAAGAGTCAATTTTGCCCATTTTTGTACTAACCGGGTTCGACCGATCATGATGGACCTCAAAATCGGCCAGTCCGACCAGATTTGGTCCGGTTAGTACAGACCCCGGTCAAAAGCCTAAAAATGACCCGGTCTTGTGCCCGTTTTGCAGTCCAACCGATCGGACCACCGGTCAGACTGTATTTTTTAAAACCATGGTTACAAACTTGAACATTTGCACAAATGTACATTAAAAAACAACATAAATCTATGAAATTTAAGAAAAATTTCATAACTAACTGATCATTCAGTTTTCGTATGAGAGTTAATTTACGTAGTTTTTGGAAAAAAACATAATATGTTCTCACCAACTTTAGCTGTTTGATTTTAAATTGTTAATCATATTCTTCTACACGCTTGCATATTTGCTAACATATGCACATTCGTAAACGACAAAAATAAATCAATTTTCAAGGAAGATCTTACAACTAATTGAGTACTCGATTAGTATAATAAGGTCAACCTTCCATGCTTTTAAGAAATAGCCCCACACGTGTCCCAACCAGCTTCACCATTTATTATTAATATACTCAGCTACAAACTTGAACTTTTGCACAAATGTACATCCAGAAAGAACATAAATCATTCAAAATTAAGAAAGATTTCCTAACTAACTGATCATCCAATAATCGAATGAGAGTTACTTTCTGTAGTTCTTGGAAAAAAATATAACATGTCCTAACCAACTTTAATTCTTTGATTTCATTTCGGCCAAAAACAAGATGACTCATTATTGCTTACTATATTATTTCTACACGCTTGACTTTTTGTGTACATATGCACATTCGTAAGAGACAAAAATGACGCAATTTTATTTAGAAATCTCGATTAACTGAGTAGTCGATTATCGAATAAGAATAACTTCTCATAGTTCTCAAAAATAGTGTCACACGTGTTCCAAATAACTAACATTTTTATTCTTCTCATTCACTATGTTGAAATTAAAAAAAAGAGATTGCTTCATCAATTGAGAACAACTTTTCTTTGTTTTTTGAAATAACGTTATGCATCCAACTTCAGCTATTTAATTTTCTTTCTTCAATGTGTTGTGAAGCAAAAAAATAATATAGTTTCATTATTGGTTAATGTATCATTCGGCACGTTTGTATTTTTCTTCTACACGCTTACATATTTACTCACATATGCACATTAAAAAAATGACAAAATATTAAAAAATGACAAGAATAATCAAATTTTAAGAAAATTTTATAACTAACTCATTACTCGATCATATAATAAGTGCAACATTCTATAATTTTTAAAAATACTGTCACAAGTATCTAACTAGCTTTAACTTTTATCATTGTTTACTATGTTCATTCTGCAAACTTGATTTTTGTGTACATATGCACATTCGTAAAAGACAAAATATATTTTTAGAAAGATTTTCTAAATAACTGAGTAATCGATCATCGAATAAGAATAACTTCTCATAATTCTCAAAAATAGTATCTCACGTGTTCCAACTGGCTAACTTTTTTTATCATTCTAATTTACTATGGTGAGACAAAAAGAAGATTGCTTTGTTATTTATTATGTATTCTACTACACTTTTGGATTTCAAGTAAGATTTTCAAAATAAATGAGAAACAATCATCGATTGAGATCAACTTTCATTAATTTTTTGAAATGATATCAAGTGTCTCATTCAATTTTGACTCTTTGAATCTTTTTCTTTAGTGTTGTGATTCCAAAGATAAGGTGATTTTATAATTGGTTATCGTATCCTTCTCACAATGATATTTCTAATTGTTTTCAAATATAACTCACAAAAACTATATTTTTTAACGATTAACATAATTGATTTAGACAAAATTTGTGACTCTAGAGACCATAGATCTATAACATATTATTATGATTTATTTAGAAAATTCATTTTCTTTACCAAAGGAACATTGAAAGACAGATCTTTCCACCACCACTATCAATTTATCCACAAAGAGAGGATCTTTCTTTGAAAGAGTATTGTATGTCTTTCTTTGTACCACACCTTAGCAAATTAAATAATTGAAAATTAAGAAGTGCTTCCAATTTGATTTGAACATTTAATTTTTCAAATATTTAGAGAGCATGCTTCACTTCACTAATATAAAGCATTATCAACTACATCCTAATCTAAGCCACGCAAGAGTGAGACTGCTAAATGAGATAGCCATTCCATATTTTTGACAAATAAAGTTAAAATAGGATGATTCATGAAAAAAATAGCTCCTCTGCATAACATGGTCGAGATGCATCCCTGATAATCTTTGATTTTTTTTAAACAACATCAAGCGTCTCATCTGACTTCATCTTTGTTTCATTTTCTTCAGTGTGTTGTGAATCAAAAAATAAGATGATTTCATTATTGGTTACTGACACTTCGACATGTTTGCATTTTTGTTTACATATGCACATTCTTAATCAATTTAGACAAAAATGACTCAAATTTTCAAGGAAGATTTTCTAATCAATTGGGTTATCGATCACGAATGATAGTAACATCTCATAGTTTTTTAAAATAGCGTCACATATGTCCTAACTAATATTGAATCAAATAGCAGAGACATCAAAATAAATTTTCAAATAGCAAGGACTAACCATAATAATGATACATGTAGTCTAGATAAACTTTCAATAAATATAGATAGAGTTTCACTGAGATATAATTTTTTGGAAAAATTACCATCAGCTCTCTCTGGGGTTTGTTGAAGTCATTGTTTTAGCCCCTCCTATTTTAAAACCAAAAATTTGGCCCCCTAGTTTGCCTTTATGGAACTCTAAAGCCCCTCGCTGATGCCATCTAGTCAACAAAATTTTAAAATAACAATTATGCTCTTCTAATAAAAAAATACTCCTTCAACCTTCAACCTTCTCGTCCACCACCATCAACCAAAAGAGATTAGGAGGGCGGCGGGACGGTGAGCTGGCAGAACGTGAGGCACAAAGCGAAGATACTCAGGACCGACACCCAACTCGTCTAGTCCCAGAGCGTTCTCGCCAAGTACTCTGTCATCGGCGTTCGACATCATTTTGCACTTCTGTGGTGGTTCTCTTCGTGATGTTAGTTTTTTTTATTTCTTGATTTGGAAAAAAATGGCTATAGATCTAGGTTTCATGATTTCAATCAGTTAGGGTGGCCGAAGTTGGCCAGGATTTTAATATTATAAGTGTCTTACCATTAAAATTAACATTTATCTATACAAAATTAAATAATTTAACATTTATTTTTTTGAGAATTAAATTATAATTAACAGAATTTAACCTATACATAAATCTTACTATAATAATGTATACGTCCTATTTAGCCAGTTTGGTGTCACGCATGAAAATGATAAAATTACCGAAAAAAACACTAAACCAAAGGGAGGTTCCTCTTATGCTTTGCGAACATGATGGCCAGGAAAGGTACTCGAGGAAGACGTGGTAGCGGAGGAGGTCTGCGAGGGTGGGGGGAGAGCCGGCGCATGAATTCCACGGAGGAAGCTGGGTAGCGGTTCGGGACGGCGAGGACTGTGGGTATGGACCGGTCGGCGAGGTCGGTGGTGAGGTCCGGCGTCGCGAGGAGGGTGGAGAAAGCGGAGAGGTCAGGATACGGGGTAAGGAGGGGCGTTAGGTTTACTAGCCTCACCGTCACTCACGTCGTACCAGTCGCCGCTGCCTTCTCCCCCATTTTCGACGACTGCCTCTCCTCTACCATGATCTGGACCAGGGATTTGGGTTTGGTGGTGGTGGCATAATCAGTCATTTTTCTTCTTCTTTAATCTTTATCAATTCCCGGGAGATGGAAAACGTGTGAGCCTTGAGGGCTTTATCTTCTTTCTTCTTATACTCTGTGTTTTGGGGCGTGGAGGGTGTCGTTTTAGTTGTCCTCTGTTTGTGTAATTGGAATGGACCAGACACAAACCTAATGATAGAGAGAGAGAGGGAGAGAGAGAGGACTTCTAAAAGTTGAGAATTATTAATAAGAGGAGACGAAGAAAATGATAAAGCTTAAAGGAAGAGAACCGGATTCGGTGGGTGGGTGGTCGTGGAGAGGTTTATTATTGAGCTGCTGCTCTTCCCTTGGGTGGTGGTGAATAAGGAAACTGCTTACTTTGACTTTTTATTTTGTCTATTTGATGCAGTGTCTTTGGTTGTAATAGAATTAAAATTTTATTTCATTTATAAATGAACTCTATTATTGAGTGTATCACTCTAAATGAATTCTTAATTCATTAGTTAAAAAATATATCTTTATTTAGTTATTTTTAGAATGAGAAAAATAAATTTTGAATTCCTGCAAATTTGAACTTAGTTGTGAGAAAAATAAATTCCGCTGCAAGCGAAATAAAATAGAAATAATATATTTTGAAGTCGGGAACTGAAGGGAATTTGGGCCCATAATTAATGAATAATTATGAATTAATTACCTCATAATTAATGAAATAAATTCATTAATAAATAACAAGACTTACTTGTTGTAACGTGCTTTAAACAGGGTCGGATAACAAGATATTGTCACTAGTGGTTTACGATCACAAACGGATCGGATACGTAAACGATTTCCACGAGTTTTCTTGCTTTGCAAAATCTGAGAACTACAGGGACTAAACTGAAAAAGCTCTCTGAAGTGTATATCTCAGAATGGGAAAGTTACATTTTAATCACCAGTGATTTCTCCCTTTTATAGGGAGATCCGGCTCATCCACGTGGCGCCACGTGGTGAAGCTATCAACTAGCTTTGCCACGTGGCATCCGCATGGCGTGCCACGTGCCACTAGCTTTGCCACGTGGCATCCACGTGGTGTGCCACGTGTCGGTAACATTGCCGTGTGTCACTCGCGTGGCGTGCCACATGTCACTAGCATTGCCGCGTGTTGGCCGCGTGTCAGGCCACGTGTCGGCCCAAAAGCCATTGGGCTTTTGGGCCTAATGGGCTTGGACCCATTTTTGCCCAATAATGGGTGACTAATGGGCCAGCCCAACATCTCCCACTCACACATTATTGATCATAATCAACAATGTCTCAGATTATGTTTAGCAAAAATTTCGTGCGACCAGCATACATCGAGTGCACTTAGCTAAACTCAAGAGCACACACACACGGGCTACTTGAATGATAGCATCTCGACATTCTCATTACGTAAGGTATGCCTTATCCTAGGTCTCATCTCATATTCTATTGTTTGCATATGTGATTTCAAACAATTTAATCGTGTTCAATATTGTATTACTTTCAACACAATAGGTGCGCACCATTGAACAACGAAACTGAGGAATGTGATCGATGAAGTACCTTTTCCTTTATAAGTATTTCTTCCATCATGATAAAGCCTGCTTTTCTAGTCAGTCTTGCCTGGTCGAATAATGAATCATGACCTTTTCATAGACTTTCCAAGCTCGCAGCACAGAATCATATTTTCAAAATACGTTTAGGATCATGAGGATAGAGTATTGAAAAAACATATTTTTCGGAATTGGTCTCACACAAGGGAAACAGAAATCAGTTAATGATTTCCCATCCATTGGTCGACAAAGCAAACATGGTACAGTCCACGTCCTATGATGTTCATTCATTTTTAAAAAAAAAATGAGCGCATGTAATTCATAATTAAACATCATACTAGAGCATCAGTCTAGATGTTTTACTGAACAACGACTTTAGTTTACTAAAAACTGCTCTAGGCTATATAGACAGATTAATGATAAGTTTCACTTATTCCTTATCATTTGGATTTACAAAATAAATCCAATGCAGCAACTGATGCATGCATTATCAAAAATCTCGCACTTTAACAAGAACATCTCTTGTAGTTAAGCAAGACAGCATTAAAATTTTAGAACAGGCACTCGATATAATGATGTTTATAAAACTGCCTCATCTCAACAAGGAATCAACTCGTTGACTCCCACTGAGGTAAACACCCGTGTGAGTGGGTTACTTTTCTGTCTCACATGCTCAGGTAAATGTTTCCCAAAAAAAATTCACACATTCGTATTATTAGAACAACCATGTTATATTGAACAACTGATTTCTTATAACATGTACAAAAAACATCAATGTCTACGCAAACCAAGGGATCTGACGTGTTTTTCGAACACATCTCTGGATACAACCTTAGTCATAGGATCTGCTATCATATCTTGCGTAGGCATATGTTTTATGCTGACCTCCTTATGTACAATCATATCCCTAACGAAGTGATACTTAATGCCAATATGCTTTGCTCTGCTATGGTATCTAGGATCTTTAGCAAAAGCTATTGACGCTTGATTATCGCAAAATAAGCTCACTGGTCCTTTTGAGTTGGTTAGGGATAAATGGTTTATAAATCTCTTCAACCATACTGCTTCTTGTACTGCTGCGGCAGAAGCAACGTACTCAGCTTCCATAGTTGACAGAGAAACACACTTTTGTTTCTTGCTACACCATGATATAGAACCTCCGTCAAGCATGAAGACATATCCAGATGTAGATTTATTCTCATCCACATCACCACCCCAATCGGCATCGGAGTAACCTCTCAATATCAGGTCTTGACCTTGATAAACCAGTGAGTATTCTGCAGTCGTATTCAAGTATTTCATAATTCCCTTGACTGCTTTCCAATGTGCTTGACCTGGATTAGACTGATATCTACTAGCTATACCGACAGCATAGCAAATGTCTGGTCTTGTACACAACATTGCGTACATCAGACAACCAACTGCATTAGCATAAGGGATTTTTATCATATCTCTTTTCTGTTGAGCTGTTATAGGACACATATTTTTATTGAGATGATGGCCTTTGGCAATCGGGACAAACTTGGGATTACTATTATTACAATTAAACCGCTCTACTACTTTATGGATATATGTCTCTTGTGAAAGAGATAATAGCCTTTTCGAGCGATTTCTCGTAATCTTAACTCCGAGAATGTAATTAGCTTCACCCATATCTTTCATTTCAAAGTTGGACGAAAACCAAACTTTGAGTTCATTAAGATATCCCTTGTCATTTCCAGCTAACAGTATGTCATCTACATACAGTGTAATAATGATAAACTTATTATCCGAATATTTCAAATAGACACAATGATCTTCGTCTATCATTTTAAAATCATGCGACATGATCGTATTATGAAAGCGAATGTACCATTGTCTAGAAGACTGTTTAAGGCCATAAATTGATCTCATCAATTTGTAAACTTTACGTTCGCAGCCTTTTTGGATGTAGCCCTGTGGCTGAATCATATAGATTTCTTCATCCAATTCTCCATTGAGAAAAGCAGTCTTAACATCCATTTGATGTAGTTCAAGGTCTAAATTTGCCACTATAGCCAGAATTATCCTAATGGATGTAAATCTCACAACAGGTGCGAAAGTTTCCTCATAGTCTATTCCTTCCTGTTGTTTGAATCCTTGGGCAACTAAGCGAGCTTTATACCTTTCGATACAGCCATCTGCTTTACGCTTAATCTTGAGAACCCACTTGTTCCCAATTGCCCTACGTCCACTAGGCAGATCAACCAATTCCCAAACATGATTTTTCTTCATCGAAGCCATCTCTTCTTCCATTGCTTTAATCCATTCATTTTTATCAGGAGATGATAGAGCAGCAGAAACATTCTTGGGTTCATTCTCATCTTGTAGGATTGCCAAAAGAATCTCACTTGGACCATTATTTTCTTTCAATGATGCCAAGAAAGCATTAGCAGCGCATTCAACCTCAAATCGTTTGCGTGGAATGCTAGTTCTTTTGGTTCTACGAAGTTCACGATTTTGATAAACATCTCTAATATATTCATCATAACTAGGAATAGTACTCCCACTAAAGGGATAATCCATACTCCCACTGGAATTTGAAAATGTACTAACACTAGGATCGTGAACTACCGGATCGATTTGAGATGGAAAAACTTGATTTTCCTCCACAATTCTCCCACTCGGTTGGAACGATCCAGATGATTCTGCCTCATCAATTTTGTATAACGTAAGATCACTACTTACGTCTCCCAATTTCGGAAAAATATTTTCCAAAAATGTGACATCTCGTGATTCAAATTCTGTCACTTGTTCATTTTCGAGTTCACCTACGAAAACGTATCCCTTTGATACATCAGAGTATCTTATAAAGACACTCTTTCTACCTCTCGGTCCTAATTTACCGAAAGAACTAGAGGTAGAATGGACATAAGACGCACACCCCCACGGTCTTAAGTAGCTTAGATCGGGTTTTTGACCTGTCCACATTTCGTAAGGGGTGGTAGCGACAGATTTAGAGGGGACTCGGTTGAGAACATATGCGACGGTAAGGAGCGCATCTCCATAAAATGATATAGGCAAATTTGCCTCAGCCATCATAGATCTAACCATGTCAAGAAGGGTTCTGTTCCTTCTTTCTGCTACCCCATTTTGTTGAGGTGTATAAGGAATGGACAACTGATGTTCAATTTCTTTTTCTTGGCACAGAGTATTAAATTCATCAGAAAGATACTCACGGCCACGATCTGTTCGTAAGGCCTTAATCTTTCGATCATGTTGATTCTCCGCAAAATTCATAAAAATCTTGAAACAACTAAATACTTCAGATTTGTGAGAAATCAAATAGACTTGACCATACTTACTATAGTCGTCTATAAATATGATGAAGTAATACGCTCCATGTCTAGCTCTCACATTCATTGGACCACAAACATCAGAATGAATTAACTGCAGTGGAAAGGTGGCTCTAGTTCCTTTACCAAATGATTTTCTAATCAATTTTCCTTCTAGACATCGTTCGCATGTGGGTAAAATAGCTTTATCTAAATTACCTAATAGTCCTGCCTTAGCTAGACGATTCATGCGATCTTGACCAATATGGCCCAATCTAGAATGCCACAAAATAACGTCATCTCAAGACGTTTGAACATTAGTGACTAAGAAAAAACAAAATTTTGATAACTGATCAACATCCATAATTAAGAAACCACCTGATTTAAAACCAGATCCATAAAAAACATGTTCTAAAAACAACTGTACAGAACTATTCTCAAACAGCAATCGAAAGCCAAGAGCCATCAAGGTTGAAACAGAAATTAAGTTCCGAAAAATTTCTGGAGCAAACAGCACATCATGTAGAAATAGGGTACGTCCTTGACGTAGGTCCAATTTACATGTACCCATACCCTTAACATCCACTCGTGTGTTGTTACCAACAAAAATGTATTTTGCTCCAACCGGCAACCGTCGAAAATCAATAAAAGCTTCACGATCTTTTGTTACATGGTCGGTCGCTCCTGAATCAATCACCCACATAGGATGAGTTTCAGATAGAAGAACAGTACTAGATACATATAATTTACTCACATAAGAGTGAATTTCATGTACCTTCTTTTCTTCCATGCAATCTTTAGCGAAATGACCTTTCCTTTGACAGTTGTAACATCTGACTTTCTTGATGTTAAACTTTCTTTTTTTCTTTCTTCCGGAACTTTTCTCACTAGTTTCAGAATTTTCAGCCTTACTCTTGTTTCTATTTTTCTTACCCTTGCCCTTTTTACCTCTTATTCTCTTACTCCCTGTACCACTAGACTGAGTCATGTGGGCTTCAGGGTGTACTCTGATAGCTAGGAGACGATCCTCTTCTAGCTCAAGGTGTCGGGCCATGTCGTCAAATGTCGTAACATTATCGGCATGGGTAAGTGTCATTTTCATGTGTTCCCAGCTCACAGGTAGGGAACGAATGACAGCCTGGATTTGCTGCTCATTACTTAGCATGTGGCCAGCTTCAACCAGCTCACCAATCATGTTTGACATTACCCTGAGATGCTTTTGCATAGAATGATCAGGGCGTTTCTTATAAGTATCAAATCTTATTGTCAAAGCACGTAGCTTCGAGATTGAAAGCCTCCCGAATCTTTCTTTCAGAGCATCCCAAAGGTCCTTTGTATTGTCATAGACACGAAATTGCCTGGTAATGTCATCCATCATTGCACTTAGCAAGATGAGACGAGCAGTAGAATTTTTCTTTTTCCAAGCTTTAAAAGCGTCACAATCACGCTTATGCTGTGCAGTGGTACCTGACTCAGGTTCAACTAATATTGTAGATGTCATCTCGAGGACATCTTGTTCTTCTAGCACATATAGTATTTTCATACTCCAATTATCGTAGTTGTCACCATTAAGCTTCAACTCCTTGTTGAGCTCAGCGACAATCGATTTTGAAGCAATCGACATAACTAACGGGAATTATAAGAAAAAGTGTATTAAGGAGTCATTCTAAGCAATACGACACAAATTTACTATACGTTATAACTCCGAATGATATAAAGTCCTTGACTAATCTCGAATTTGAAGTAGGTCACGGGTGTGTTTCCCCTTACCCTTCAAGAAGTAATCTCAAACTTTAATCATTCTAAGTTCTTTGATAGTAAATACAAGTGGATTCAACATGTGTAATTAAATAAACATATTATATAATCACAAAAATAAAAAGCTCACAAGCCTTTTATTTATATATACAAGGATATACATGAAGTTTTGAATACACACCTATGTATATAAAAGCTTCTATGAATACCTAGTATAAAACAAAGTTTCCCAAAAACAACATATGTATATGGAAACTTTCAACAAGATATACAAAAATACATTAAGAAACTATTTATAGACACAAGAGGATTCAAACAGTCACAACTGGGATAGGTGCCGAATCTAAAATCCACACCGCACATGGAATGGGAAAACTATAAAAGTATCCCTGACTACAATAGCGACGGATCATACGTCCACTACGTAGTTCCATAGGAGGATTGGGGATCATTTTCTCCAGAAGTCCTTTATTCTGTAAATAAAGGACTAACCCTGCCAGTGCATCTCTGTGTGAACAATCCTCAGGTTGTAGGAAAAATTCTATTTTTTCCTTAATCCTGAGTGTGATCAAAAGATCACAGAACATGGAAGGCCAATCCTCTCCATGGTCGTATCCTCCTGCCCAGACGCAATCCTGCATCATTTGATGAACATAATCTATATGTTCCATTAGAACATACATATCATCCTTTGGTTGTCGACTCGAAATGCGACACATGAGTATACTTTCACGTATTTCACGTGCACAAAAGTTCGGGTACTCAACCGTCTTATATTTCATCATCGTTAATCTGCAACATATGCAGGTCAATTTTTGGGTCAATACGCATATTTACCCAATGATCAAAAAATACATAATTTTTAATCAAACGATGAACACATATTCAAAGGATCTTTTCAATTCTAGATTCTTAAAGGTAATTGTATATTTTGTTCAATATATTTTAGAACTTATTCCAAAATATATTTAAGTCATTAAAATTATTCTAATAATCTTAAAAACTTAACTAAAAATTAACTTATAATAATTTAATTTTTTTAATGAATTTTCATTGAATAAAATATAATTTATCCAATTAAATCCAATAGAAATAAAATTCTGCCCAATTTTGACTTAAGTCAAAGTTGACCAAAATCGAATTCGGTTCAATCAAGAACCAGACCAAATCGCCCGGTTATAATTGAATCGAACCGGGGTATAAATATTTCAGAGAAAAATCGTAAAATTACGATTTTACCCCTCGCAGATTTTTCCCCTTCTCTTTCTCTCTCCTCTCCCGCGATCGGCGAAATCGCCACCGAACGACCTCGTACGACCGCCGCTTAACGGCGGCGAACCAGCGGCCGAGACCGGTCGCAATCGACGCGTCACGGCCTTGCGATCACGGCCGTAACGGCCTTGCGGGCCGTCGTCCATCCATTCTCCGCCGCGAAGCTCTTCTCCGTTCGGCGCCTCTCCGCCGTCGTCGTCCTCGATCTCGCGATTCCGGCGACGTCGATCCACAAACGTGGTATCAGGATGTCGGGGAGAAGCCGGAGAATCGACTATCGTCGATCTCCAGCATCGAAATCGTCGAATTTCCGACGAAATCGATCGAATTTGATTTCGGGCGAAAACGCCCAAATCGCCCGATTAGGGTTAAACTTTGATTTGGGGATTTTTGGGACAATTTCCAATTAATCCCCAAGTTTTCCAAAAATTACACCGAAGTCCATGACACGCAAGTGCCACGTCGGCGTTCAAATTTCAGATTAGTACTTTATGGTTTCGCGCGTGCGCAAATTTTGCCCGCGTTTTAGGACAAATTTTAATTTAATTCCATTGGTTTTAAATTGATTGCAATAAAGTACACCAGATTGTAATTTTCATTAAAAATTACAATTAAACTCGATTTTTGAACCAAATATACACAATTAAAGTTGATTTCAAAAATAATTTAACAACCAGAACAATATAAGCAGGCTCTGATACCAATTGAAGGGAATTTGGGCCCATAATTAACGAATAATCATGAATTAATTACCTCATAATTAATGAAATAAATTCATTAATAAATAACAAGACTTACTTGTTGTAGCGTGCTTTAAACAGGATCGGATAACAAGATATTGTCACTGGTGGTTTACGATCACAAACGGATCGGATACGTAAACGATTTCCACGAGTTTTCTTGCTTTGCAAAATCTGAGAACTACAAGGACTAAACTGAAAAAGCTCTCTGAAGTGTATATCTCAGAATGGGAAAGTTACATTTTAATCACCAGTGATTTCTCCCTTTTATAAGGAGATCCAGCTCACACATGTGCGCCACGTGTCATCCACGTGGTGAAGCTATCAACTAGCTTTGCCACGTGGCATCCGCGTGGCGTGCCACATGTCACTATCTTTGCCACGTGTCGCCCACGTGGCATCCGCGTGTCACTAGCTTTGCCATGTGTCGCCCACGCGCGTGGCGAGCCACGTGTTGCTAGCATTGCCGCGTGTCTGGCCACGTGTCGTCCACGTGTCGGCCCAAAAGCCCAATGGCTTTTGGGCCTAATGGGCTTGGACCCATTTTTGCCCAATAATGGGTGACTAATGGGCCAGCCCAACAGGAACCAAAGTTGATACTGTAAGAATCTCATTTACACAAAAATTCAACAAATATTACTCTAAATTGATTTTACTGATACAGTAAACTATGGATGAGAACTCATCATCCGTAATTTTGTCTTTGGTCCACGGGAGTTTTTCCGGATGGTTCTTATCTTACCATAATACAAGAAATTTTTTTTAGGTAGTTTGATATCTCATCTTGAAAATGTCAAAACTATCCTTTCAGGATGACACAAAACTACCTAAATATGATATTTCGTTTATGCTTTGCGGACATGACAGCTAGGAGAAGCACTCGAGGAGAACGTGGTAGCGGAGGAGGTCTGCGAGGGCGGAGGGAGAGAGCCGACTCGTGAATTCCACGGAGGGAGCGAGGTAGCATTTTGGGATGGCGAAGAAATTCTTATGTTGGAACGTTTACAAAAAAATGTCGCATACAAAGAAGTTCTTATGGCATCTTAGATAAATAAAAAAATAGTGTAATTAAATATGAAAGAGAGCATCTTATTCCTATACAACTTAAAAAGAAATTTAATAAACGATATATTTTGTGAGTTTCGAAACAGAATAGTACACGCATCGAGCGTACGTCTTTGCTAGTTGTACATTAACATAATTTGTATACTAAATTTTTTATTTTAAAATAAATTTAAAAAATGATATATTGATGTTTTAATTATTGTATTTAATTTATTGATTTGAAATTTATAAAAATTATGTTATCACTTGAATCAACTAATATTGATTTTACCATTAAAAAAAGTCAAAACTATCCTAATTCAACCGAAGAATAGTTCACATAAAAATAAAACAAATTTCTAGTCCGCCAATGGAGCTTGCAAGAAGAGGCGGCCCTTAGGTCGTCTCCAATATCTCTAATATTATATAATTTTTAATTAATTTTTTACCCATTTAGAAAAATATATGAATGCTTCTACCAATTGGGAATACCCATGGAACTTTTCTACTCATTTTAGAAAAAAACTTAACAAATACTTAGCCTAAAATCTATCCATGGTTTATAGTCTAATGTGACATCCAATCCAACTTTTTTTTGAAGAGAAACATCAAACATCCAATCCAACTGATTCTAAAAAAAATCACATGACTGCATTACAAATTCCTCTCAGAAACTGCCGTTATAAATTGGTCAACGGGCCGAGAATCCACATCCTTTTTTTTATAGTTTATTTGACTTTGTTGATCGATTAATTTTAATTTTGAACTAAATAAATTATTTAATATTAATGTATATTGCGAAATTTTTTAATTAAAATAGAATCTCTCGATCTAATTGCATATCCTGTCTTTAGGTGTTCTTTTCGGCAGTATTTGGAATAGAAAAACGACCTTCACATGTTTAATGCCCGATGCAATTACCCTTACATTGGAGTTGTCGAAACGAACCAGTGTATCTCAGAGACAATGAAATTAATGAAGACGAAATTAGTTTATTCATTTCTTTGAGAATTAAATTATTTTATTCCTTTATCGTGTGATACTGAGAAAGAAAACTTCCTATGCCATGGGGCTTTTTTCCGTCGGTGACCGACTAGCAAATGACGTGTATGTATGTGCATATTTGTATACATTTATACATGTATTATTCAAATTATATATTTAAATAATATGTAAATATATAAATATTTTTATCTAAATTATATATATTTTTATATGGAAAACGTATAGTAGATTTTATGCTTGGTCGGCGTTGAATGATGTCACGTGCCTCCAATGATGATTCATGTTCTAATGATGCCAATGCATGTGATATATCATGGCACGTATATTTTCTATCATTTTTGTGTATCTGGAAAGAAATGATGGTTCCGACAGAGAAATTTTGGTACTTTTTCGTGTGTAAGCTATTTTAATTTCTTTTAACATATACACGAGTATTTTGTACATTTGTAGTGAATACATACATTTAGACGTGTGTGTAATTATACAAATGCGGTGGATATGGTACATATGTGGGCAATAGTAATATATTTACGATGAATATTGGTAAAAAAAAATTGTAACGAGTGGTAGTACAACATACGAATACGAATACGAATACGAATACGATGGTTTGAGTACAACGGGGAGGACATGTACACGAAATGTGACCGTGTGAAGCCCACATATTTTTATTATCATGGCACTCGGGCTTAGTTCGTTGTGGGATTGGCCCACATAATGGCCCGAAATCTTCGAGACCCGATGGGAAAATTAAACGACTTCCTTACTCCTTCGCTGGAAAGTTGTGAAACCAACAAGAGTTACAAGACTCCATTCTTCTTTAAAAAATAAAACAAGACTCCATTCATCAACAAAACACTCCAACGATGTTGATACAAGTGTTTTATATAGTCCAATATGTGTAAATATATATTAAAAATTGGGAAAAGTGCAATTTATTACCCTTCCTCGATATCAAGTTGAGGACCTGTAATTTACAAATGAAAATTCAGTCTCCGTGCTTTCAAAAAAGTTTTGTCTGACTAGATAAATCGTGTATGACGTAAGATTTCATATGCAGGTGAAGAAAAAGATGAGCAACGAAAAAGCACGAGAAAAAGAGAGAAGATTAGTATCCTTTCCTTTGACAGTGGCGCAGCAATTGAACTATTATTCCTCAATTGAGACAGAAGCTCAGAGTTGTACAAATGACTACTGGACAAAAACGGAAATGAAGAGCCAACTCGAATGGGTGCAAGTAAAATGCTATAGAAATTTACAGCGGTGGGTGCGAATCCGAAGGCCGATAGAGTTGCTAGAGTGTAATTGTAACATGTTTTCTTTCACTTCTTAATCTGTTCTAAACCAAGAAATAAACAGATTCATTCTATTATGACTGCTGATGGACTTCGTTCGGTAGTGTTTGAGGCGTCTTCCTGAACGCGTGTTTCCGGCAGCGCTCGAAGATGCTGTCGTATATCACGTCGAATTGAACTCCTGCTCTCTCCCGGTTCACGATGAACAGAATGTGATCGCCTTCCACAATCTTGTAGTACCTGCATTTTGTTCATTTCCCAAATCTTTGTCAGCTCGTGGTATAGTAGATATTGGATGATCTTTCGATGCTTCTACATGCAGAGAGAGAGAGAGAGGTAACTAACCAGATTCCTGGTTGCAACGGATGACAATCTGTGTCATTCGCCACAAAACAGCTAGGATGTTCAATCGGAAGGCGAGGGTGGGTCATCGATATGGTGTTCAGAGCTCCATCATTGTCTTGCCAGTCCTCATCTCTGCAGATCAATTTTGTAAACACGATAATCGATACGATCAGCCTATAAACAAAACAATGGGAAGGAGATTGTCATGACCAAATGGAAGGGAACTCAGCAGTTACAACCAACCTGTATCCTTTATAAGGCGGAGCATCTGCGGAAAACCGCCATAGGCTCATTTGTAAAACCCTTATGAACAGCAGCGGGTGGATTCCCAAGATGCTGGATGGAACAGTGTAGCCCATGACTCTCCTGGTACGCTTAGTAGCGTAGCTGAAATAGTACGTATTCGGAAAAGTTTGCAAATGGCTGTTGAGCTGTATTGACCCTTGAATTGTAAGATCCGGTAGTATCCAATCTCCGGTCGCAAACGGCCCGGAATTACCCAGCAGACAATCAATGAGACCCCGAATACCCAACTTTTTCCAGGACAGGTTGAAGTGATCGAACCCGAAGTTGTAATAAGCCTTCAGCCAAGGGATATCGAGCCAATCATAGATAATTACTCCTAACCGGCAGACTTGAAGCAGACTTATTGGCTTCATACTCCTGCCATCTTCTGGTCTGAGACAAGAGAACAGAGCAAACAACAGAAGGATAATCTGCTCGTCAGATTACAGGAACATCGGACTAGCACGTGTATGCTGTCATGGAAAAACTGGCGAGCTTATATGTGCAAGAGATGCAGAACCATCACCGAGAATGAGGACTCACTGCATGCCATCAAAGTAGGTTCTGGTTGTCCCGTTGAAAGCGCCGGATAATGCTGTGATACTCAGTATCCAGTTCTCAGAAGTGTTCTCATGCCCCTTGAATGCCTAGAATCATATTCAGAATTTAATCACATTACAACTATTTACAGTACAGAATATTCATTTCTTGACCACATATGCAGATGTAAACCGACCTTATCAGCAAGCATTTGCTGCAAAACACGGACAACCTGTGCTCCGGCGGAATGCCCAACAAAATGAATGGGGTGATTCTCATCCCATTCAGGGTAATGACCTGCAACCAAATAACAACACAATTCAATTATTATTTCCAGCAATCACCAAAGCCTGTTGCCAAATCAAAGGCGCTTAAAGAGGTAGATTTCCGACCTTGTTCATAAACCCGTCCGAATTGGGAATGGCCACAAGCTATGCTGTGTTCTTCCCCATAATCAACTTGTCCACCTTTCAGGTAATAGAACAACTCCCTGGCCCTGGAAAACCCGAAATCCGCCATTCAACAAACCAAACAACAACAACAACAATTCCAAAAACATAAAACACCTCAAAAAACTGTAAAGCCACAAACCTATCATAAACACTAGTCAGAGAGCCCAGATCAGGAACAAGGACCCTTTCATCCTTCTTCTCTGCCCCAGCAAAATAGGACAACCCTCCAAGTCTCTGCAAAAAAAAAAAGGAACCATCTTTAGATACATTTCATTGATTCATCATCCAAACCACACAACCAAAGATGCAAAATGGAACAACAAACACATACCCCTTTACCGAATCCGAAGATTCCATGGACCAAGACAATAGGAGGGAGGTCCTTAGAGTTGGTGGTGGAGCCCAATTTCTCCTCATTGACCAAGAGATGGTGGTGGTTGTTGTCCACAACATTAGGCTTGAAGAACCAATCACTCAGGGATTGGGAGAGGTCACCAGCAACAGCTGAGCTAAATATGTAAAACCCATAAAGCATATGAACCAAAGTGCTCACAAAAAGCTCTCCCAGCTGCAAACCATATATCCACCACCTCATCAACATCCTATGATCGATCATACACAAAACAAATGCCAAACAAAAAAAAACCCCAAAAAAGGGGGAATCTTGTGTGTATATATATATCTACAACGAGCCTTCTTGTCTACCCAAACAAAAGGGCAAAAAGAAGGCTCGGAAATCAAAGAATGGTTTCCCTCTCTCTTTATTTCAATCAAGACTGAGACTTTTCCCCAAAAAGAACCAAAAGGGCTGTTGTAGAATGTGCCCGGGAATGTGAAGGGAGGGGGAAGTCAACGCCTTTAGCAGGTTCTTGAAGGTGGTTTCTGTTGTTTTAGGGGAATTCAATTCAAAGTTTTGAAAGGTGGTCGCCTCCCACAATTTCCTCGTTGCTCAACTTATTTGTTGCAATAAGGAGAGGGAGAGAGAGAGAGAGGGGGGAAAAGTCTTACACGACCAAACTCCAAAAGAAAAGGGCAGCTGCGAATTGGCATATAAAGCAACCACACCCTCTCTCTCTCTCTCTCTCTCTCTCTCTGCTGGCCCAAGCCAAGGTCGTCCTCTTCGGGTTTTTTGTCTGTTTGGTATTACTGTTGGTAGTTTTTTGTGAAAAAAGTGTTCGAATATAAAGTATTACGGATGTGGTGTCCATGTGGCACGGACGAAAAAAAAAGTCGGATTTTGGACCAAAAAAGATCCGACTTTTTTAGTCGGATGACCAAGATCCGACATAAAAAGTCGGATCTTGGTAAAAAAGACATAACACGTGTTTGGTCTTGGTGGTAGGAGGTGTCACTTTTTACTTGATGGTCAAAAGTTCAATTCCAACTTCTTGCAATCTTGCTTTTAATTTTTATTATCCAACATAAATATTATATTAAATAAATTAAATTGTAATAATTAGATAAGTAATTCTTGATAGGCAAATTGGTTTAAGTTGTGGTCTTTGACCTTAAGGTCACAAGTTCAATACTTGACTTTGAGAATTTTTTTATCACTTTGTTTTACTAAATAATTCGCTAATATTAAAATAATTTTTTAAAATTAAATATGGTGAATATTAAATCATTCATTAATATTAAAACGAAATTGATGAATATTAAAAATTATGGTGAATATTAAATCACTTCGTGAATGATCGGTGTTGAAATATTACTGAATACGAAGTGATAAAAAATTATGGTGAATGATTTAGTAAAACGAAGTGATAAAAAAATTGTCAAAATTAAGTATTGAACCTATGACCTTAGGTCCAAAGACCACAATGTAAACCAATTTGGCTATCAAGAATAACTTGTCTAATTTTTACAATTTAATTTATTTAATATAATATTTCTGTTGGATAGTAAAAATTAAAAACAACATTGCAAAAAGTTGGAATCGAACCTATGACTATCAAGTAAAAAGTGGCATCTTCTACCACCAAGGCCAAACGCGTGTCATGTCTCTTTTACCAAGATCCGACATAAAAGTTGGAATCGAACCTATGACTATCAAGTAAAAAGTGGCATCTTCTACCACCAAGGCCAAACGCGTGTCATGTCTCTTTTACCAAGATCCGACTTTTTATGTCGGATCTTGGTCATCCGACTTTTTTTGTCGGATCTTGGTCATCCGACTAAAAAAGTCGGATCTTGGTCCAAGATCCGACTTTTTTTTTCGTCCGTGCCACGTGGACACTAAATCCGCAATACTTTATATTCGAACACTTTTTTCACAAAAAACTACCAACAGTAACACCAAACAAACAAATAACCCTCCTCTTCATAAATGGTTCGATCAATTATTGTTTAATTCCTCTCTCTCTCTCTCTCTCTCTCTCCCCTCGTCTAGGTTTAATTACATGAGGTGGAGGAGGGCCAACCTTGAAAATGAAATGAGTTTTTTTCCTTCTGTTTTTGGCTCTTTATCTTAAATGGGAAAACTTTTCACTGATTTTTTGGAGAGGGTTGGTGGGTTATTGCCACGTCTCTAACATGACAACCTCATTTTTTTTTGAATTTAAATTTAGCTGAGTTGAGCTCAACTTTAGAGCTTTATACAATATTGAGTTTTGTATTTTCCTTCTAAATAAATGAGGTAAGACATACATTACACATGACAACCTCATTTTCACATCTTATATATAATTGGTTCGAGTCAGATTTAATTTTTTTAAATAATTTTAAATTGAAACCTTATCAATACAAAAAAAATCAAAATATCATTTGGAGAAATCATTCTAAAATATTTTCATCACGACAAATATTTTCTGGTAATTATGTGAACCGAAAAGTATTTTCTTTTTCTCTGAAACAAATGGAGCTTAGAACAAAATTGGTAAGTAGATTTTTATGTACGTGGGCGGAGGAGACCTAACCTATCCAGTAATTCAACTCCAGCATTTAAGATTCCAGATGGCAACTCCTGAAATCGTGGCATCTTCGTAACGAATCCGGTAAATATTGACCTAATAAATAAAGGATAGCAATCCGTAACGAAATTTACCATTTCCGTTTTGGTAGATTTATAATAGATAGTAGCAAATGCCAGTTCCCACGTCTTTTGGTTGGAAATTTGGAATTGCTTATCGTGTTGAATGTAAAATTATGTTTATTGAAGAAATTGTATATATTTTAAAAAATCACATAGTTTAAATAGAATTAAACAATAAATATAGAAACAACAACAGCTATCAATTACACTGAAAATATGTGTAATTGACTAATTTCCATCTAGAAATCACTGGTAGTTGTTTTGCTACTTTATATTAAAATAGTCAAGGTTCTCTATTAAAAAATAAATATTATAGTCAAAGTTTTGGGTTTGGGAATTATTCTAGGTGTTTCCTAGGCAAGCATTTGTGTGCTGTATCACAGCTGGAAGCTTCCCAACAAACATAATAATCCCAACTACCTACAACTGAAATAATCGCCCTTTGCCTTATCCCCCTAAATATTCTTTTGTTTTCTAGATATAAATTTGTTTAACAAACAATCAATAAATACGCGGTGTTTTCAATGTGCCGGATCTTATAAGAATTTCAAAGT
Source organism: Hypericum androsaemum (assembly GCA_963995505.1). Lineage (NCBI taxonomy): Eukaryota > Viridiplantae > Streptophyta > Magnoliopsida > Malpighiales > Hypericaceae > Hypericum > Hypericum androsaemum. The sequence goes on from OZ023195.1 coordinate 4,132,501, forward strand.
TAAACATGCTTAGACAAAAATAGTATTAAGATAGATGATCTTCTAAAAAATAATAGTGTTGCACCCTAGGATTATTGGGATGACTTAGTGCTAATCCATATTTTTATACCTGGATTTATGATTAATGTTAGGTTACCTCCCTGCCACATTGTAACACCTAACACCGCTCAAAAGGGCTTTTTTAATACACTTGATTTGCCGGTAAAAAGACAACAATATAGTATATGGAGGCTACGCATCCTTTGTAAATTTTGTTTAATTCTTCTATTTTAGTTTATAAAGATTGACTTGGACTCGAATTATTATGTTTATGCATCTCCAAAATTTAATAAGAAACAAGAAGAATCGCACTCTATAATTGTACAACCGTTGTATTGCTCCATTTTGACTAGATTCAAGTATTATTAATATAAAAGATGTTATTAAGAATATTGTCTTCGACAGACTTTAAATATATTAACTCTAATAAAAAGTTAATAAGAAAGGTGACTCAGATCTGCTCTCACATTTTGATAATGATACATCTGTCCCAATCATTTGAGCAATAAAATAATTAATATATATCATCCTTGGATAAAACTATGATGGTAGGAGGATAAGGATTGCATCGACAATGTAAAATGCATTAAATTTTCATCGTTGTTGTAGCCTTCTAGCCTCTAGGCTTCTAGACGATTTTATTTTTTCGTACCATATGATATTCGAATAATAGTATCGACAAATATAATTTAAAGTCGGATAAATTTTTCAAAAATCATAATATTTTTAATAAATATTTAATAATATGCATTTTAAATTTATTGAACTCTTTTACTTAAACTAAATAACTATTTAGTTCGCACCGAATGTTCACACTACTTGTCTAAATAATTAATACGACAGCCACACGTAGAAACCAAGGTTACTGATAAATGCAGACATTACAAGAATTTCGAGGTCTCTTTCTTTTTAATTATCGAAGATATCCAAATAGTATCGAGTAATCTTTATTTTTTCAATTGCAAATAGTCAGCTTAGGAGTGGAAATCAAAGGATATATGGATCTAGAACTTCAATGTACTATAGAGTATGCTCATTTTTGGGATTAGCGGATATGAGTTGGTTTAATTTATTTAACTGAGTATATTGCTACACATATATTATATATATAATTAATGATATTCCACACACAATAGGATTCAAATAAGATCTTGTGAACTTTATCTCTATTCTTATTTTTTTAACAAACACAAATTCGAATTTTGATTCAATCAAATTCAAGGAATCCGAATATCCTCGTGATCTGGAAAAATTATCATACCCGTTAGAATCTCCATATCCAACCAAAAATCTTAATGCAATGAGTTGGTGAATTTTTACACTTATAAACTTGCCCCCCACTTGTGTTTTAACCAATGTGAGATTCTCAACACGTCCCCTCAAACGAGACTCATTTCGGGTCGAAGATTGCACTGGCTTTGATTTCACCAAAGTGCGAGAAATGGAGGTCGTGTGAATTCAACAATGGGCACGGGATCAACCCGCTCTGATACCATGTTAGAATCTCCATATCTAACCAAAAATCTTAAGGTAATGAGTTGGTGGATTTACACACTTATAAATTTGTCCTCACTTGTGTTTAACTGATGTGAAATTCTCGACAATACCTGGCAAAAAAACAGTGGATGGCTTAAATTTTGTAATAAGGTCCATAAAGTGGGCGGTGGGACGCTTTGCAGAAGAGTGATTGTTATTTATTTCTTCTGCTTCTCGTCAATGCAATGATAGAGGCATCCACATGCCTTCTTTCCTACTTGATGGTCTCTTGTTTTAATAATACTTTTGAGGATTCTGTTGGTTTAATTAAGTATTTCAGTAAAATTAGAGAGGGTAGCATCCTAATTTTCATTTTTATCCATCGCTTTACTTCATTGATTTTTTGATAAGTTACTTCATTGACTTAGCAAGCGTCAAAGCTCGAAGGTAGCGTAGCTCAATTCCCAAACGGAAACAAACACTAATATCAAGAGAATTATTCCAGTTTAACAAAAAAGTTTCGAGTTTGAATTTTTACGGCGCGAAGAGTCTTGTCATCATACAATAATCTTATTTAATTTGAATCTAAATTAGTCAACATAATATATATCTGAATAACGGGTAATTTAAAAAGACTTAATTTCCAAACTGTCATTGTACAACCAGGCCTTTTCTCTCAAGGCACGAGCTATTTTTTTGTTTTTTTTTGGTAGAATCAAGGCACGAGCTATTCCAAACGTGTAAAAGCGAATGAAAAGTGACCATACATAGTATCAAATATTCTGGAAACGACTAGATTGTAGTCGACATTTCTCCTTTAAATAGCATACAAGTAAATAAATAATTACTAAACAAATAACAGCCGGGTACAATTATTTATTTCATTATTAATCTGATAGAGGGAGTAGTGCCTAAATTTGTTTCGGCGATTTTATGTAGCCGACAATAAAAACTGGCAATAATTAACAATAAAAAAACAGTGCAATCCACTAGCTGATAATCACCAACATATTAAATGCATATATCAATTCACATACAATTCTTAAGACGGTTTTCCATTTTTGTAACTATTCGAATTTGAATTAATTATTCAAATGCTAATTAGGGGCGAATTTGGTGGTGACTAGACTAGTCATCACTCATAAGAACTAAAGGGATATTGATTTAAATGTATAGTGATATTGGATATTAGCTTACATGTGTAGTGATATTGCTTACATGTGTAGTGATATTGGTTTGCCGTGATATTGGTTTGTGCATATGTAGTGATATTGATTTATCTGTGAAGTGATAGTGATTTGCATGTGTAGTCTCTACTTGAAAACAAATTTTATTTAGTCACCACTCAATCCAGTCTCGCTAGTTAGATATTGGATTTTTCATACCAAGTTAAAAATCTACTAGCTAAAACCCGCCTGGTCAAACATCCCGCACCGTGTCAGAAAAACTCGAAATTATTAGGATGGTCCCTCCATAAATAATAATTAAATATAACTTGGTATATTCAATTGTTAAAATTTAAGTGATAATTTTATAGGGCTCTTCACTTTTTTTTTACTGAGCTTTATTAAAATTTAATAATTTAAAATGATATAAAAAGAGCACCATAAAATTTCAAAATAAAAAATGACCCAAACATCATGGTCAAATAACTTTGAAGGGTTGGGTAGAAGAAGTTTCGAGTGGGGCAACTACTTATCATCGATTTGCAGCCTTTTGTTACCGGCCAATCATTAAAAAAAATAGAAAAAAAGAGATCGAGAAGTTGGTTGCTAATTGAAAATAAATAAATAAAATGATACATGGGTACGGATAAGGTTGATGCAATGGAGCCATGTGCTATAGAGGCTTAGAAGCAACATGGTGGGCTTTGGGATTTAGGGTTTGATCATCCTCATTGTTCTTCGGAATTTTCTCTTCATTACTATAAAAATGGAAACCCTGAATTTGTATGGACCAGAACTTAGTTGACATAAGTTGTGAATATATTTTTAAGAAAAGTTGAGTCTAGAAGTCTTCCATTTATAAAGACGAGATAGAATACATAAGATAAAGGAAATACAACATCATGAACATAGCTAAGCAAAATTATAACATAATCCAATAGCGGGGAATAATATTGCTGGATATACAGGTGGAGAAGCATTGGGAATACCCATATCATGAGTATAATTGGATGGACCAGATCATAATTGGCATGGATTGTGAGTACAATTGGGAATGCCCATATCATGGGTGTGGTCGGTGGGTGAACAAGTAAATGAGGAAAAAAGAGAGTTGATGGGGTCGGTGTTCTGCCCTGGAACATGGTCATTGCTAGGTCAAGAGTTGTGTAAAGATATTGATATATGTAAATTACCGAAATATCTTTTAACAACATTTTCGTTTAATTTGATTTTATTATCTGTCGACGCTTCCCCAGAGATGATGTCAAAGACGCAGTAGACAACCCCACTCAGGGGTTGCTCCCTGAGTTAAGCAATTCCGAGTTGGATTTGGAGACCACCACGAGACTAAGGTAGCGGAAGATTCCGGGATTTTCCGCCACCTTAGGTTCGTGGCCATGAAAAAATCAAGACCACAGACTTCGGGAGTTAAAGCCGCGGCCCGGCAGCCATGAAAAAAATCAAGACGACGGAGGACTATGATCTTTGAGCATATACCAGATCTCAAACAAAAAATCTAGAACTGGCGAACAAACGAATGCTTGATTTATTTCAAAAAATGAGGAACCACATTTTCTATTTGACCATACACCTTAAGATCTAATTATTTACCCTATTTTTTTAGTTCGATGAATAAAATCCTACCCGGCTCAAGTTCTCAGTATCGCGTGTTTGAGAACTATTAAATATGAGAAATTTACAATCTTTCAAAAGTTCTTTTGAACTTGGATTAGTCCATGGATTGTTTAACATAAACTAGATTTTCTAGTTCGAAGCGTCAATTAAACGTTTGAGATCAACTAGATTCTATAGTTTCAAGCGTTAATTAATATGCGTGGTCAAATCCGACCATATACTCAAAATCGAGTAAGAATCAAACGTTTCATTTAAAATTATCTATAAAAAAAAAGAAAAAGCGAAGGAAACGGACTTTCAAAGAGGTGGAAGGTTCTGGGTAAGTGGATTTTGGAATTAAGTTATTATTTTAAATCCCGCCTAAACCCTGTGATTAACATGCGGATTACAACTTAAGCATGCAAATCACATGCCTAATTGCTATACTTAATTTGCCCATCACACGATCTAATGGAATCTGGGGACAATTTTAAATATACGAGTACAGCGAAGAAATGATGCATAGGAAATTGTCTTGTTCTTGCAATTATTATTTAGGTTGCTCCAACATCAGAAATTAAATAAAATGGCCACTTCCATTCACAACCACCACATACAAGTTCCTAATTATTCTTTAAGAAGTTAATCTTTTGGATAACTTATTTTAAGGGGAAGTCCTAAAAGAAATCATAATTAATGCATAGGAGACACAAATCTTTGACTATTTGTCACTCCGGGCTACAAGAACAGGGCATTGTGCTCTTGATTCACCTAATGCACATGTTAACACTTGCAGGATCCAGACAACAGCTTGAACCTGAGAAAGTGTGGCGAGGACGATGATCGGAATAGTCCGAATACTATACGTGCTGGTTGCCATCATCTTTATCCGACGACGTCGACAAGTAGCTCAATATGAAGCCATCCAGTTCTCCCTCGAGGACGGACTCGGGATCAGAGACTTCGTAATTGGTCCTTAGGTCCTTGACCATCTTGTAAGGCTGCACCAAGGAATTGAATTGAGTTATTTCAGCGGAGTTCGTAAATGGAGCTTGTGAAGTAGCTAAGTTGATATTGGGCAGAAGGGTACATGGAGCACGTAGGTGCGAATCTGGTTTCCCCAACTTATTTCGGTGAGCGACTGCGTATGTTGCGCGTTCATTTGAGCCTGACGAGCCATTTCGAGCATGTCCAACCGAGACTGGAGCACAGCCATTGCTGATGCCTTATTCATATGTTGTGATCTGCAGCCACAGTAGAAGTATTCAGGATTACAGTCTAGTTATACAACAGGGAACGTACCCCGGCTTTGATGATTTATTGGATACTCACTCACCTTTCATTTTGACAGGTAGCAGAGATTCCTGTGGGGATATGAACTATTCTTATAGCACTATCAGTGGTATTTGCATGTTGGCCACCAGCTCCTCCAGAGCGAAATCTTTCAATACGGAGATCTGATTCATTGATTTGCACACGAGTGCATCCATCCCCTAGGATAGGAATAACTGCAACAGCTGCAAATGAAGTATGTCGGCGTTTTGCACTGTCAAATGGCGAGATGCGAACCAACCTGTGCACTCCTATTTCTGCTTTGGCATATCCAAATGCATATTCACCATCCAATCTAATTGTTGCACGCTGAAAGAACAGATTACTCTAGCTTGGTCAATGAAACTCAAATGAGAGTCAACAGAAGAAGAACATATGACTGCATCTAGCCCGAATCAACGGAATTTGGACTCTTGTTATGGTGCAAATTGTTATAGAGGAAAAGGGTGAAGCTCAACCTTAATTCCTGCAGTCTCACCGGGCATCTCATCCACCACAGTTACTCCATATCCTCGTCGTTGAGCCCACAACTTGTACATTTGCATGACCATTTTAGCCCAATCCATGCTCTCAGTACCACCAGCTCCAGCTTGGACCTATGTAAGAATCCAAAGAATCAACGTTCCAGCTTTCAGGAAGTGAAACACTAGAGTACCTATAGACTGAATGTAGATTTCTTTCCGCTACAAAGGCTGGTCATGAACTATTGCAAATAAAGCGGGAACATTGGATGCACTAAACAAATAAACAATCCGCAACACACCTCTATGTAACAGGAGCAAATGTCCTGGTCTCCGGACAACAAAGCTTCAATCTCTCTTTCCTTTGAATTTCTTCTCAACTGAAGCAAGGCTTTCAATATTTCCTGAAGAACGGGGAAAATTTTCGCGCTTGACATTATGGAATGAAAACTACTGTAAAATGTACAAAAGGCATATAGATTTGAGTACATGCCTATGATAAGAAGTAAGAGCCCACCAATTCCAACTCAGTGTCACCCTCTTCACGAGCCAGCTTCATCATGTCGATATTTTCGAGCAGATCCTGCTCCAATGCTTTCACCCCTTTCAGTCTTCCCACCAGCAAACCATGCTCGCGGCTTAATTTCCCAGCACGCTGAGGATCATCCCAAATGTCTGGTTTATCGAGCTCGGCCGTTAACAGTTCCAACCTGACAATTAATTTTTCCCACTGCCACAGTGCAACAAAAAAAAAGTTAATTCAAATAGAGAAATCATAAAACTCAAAAGTGAGAGAATTCCAAAGACTCTCTTCTTCTTCTTTTCTGGATAAGCTAATTATCAGGATAAATAAATCAACTTGACATTCATAATTCTGAGATGAAGGCAACAAAAAAATGATCCAAGTCACCATTTTTACCTGCAACCGCTTCTTGATCACTTGAATTGATTGTGCAGTTGCGGCAGCATGGCTCTTCCAATCACTCTCACCCTCATCGAGAACAGCCCAATGATTAGCAACAATTTGATCAAGCGTTGATCCATCAGACGTCGACAATCCAGCAGCTGCATGTGTACTGAACTGGCAAGAAGAGCTAAATAAAATTCTATAAGAACCACATCGTGGAGTAGCGGCCTTCGGAATCGCGGCAGGCATGAACCGGGAGGTATCTGTCTTGAAGATAGAATCACAAAGATCCAAAACCTCTATATTTCGCTTAACTTTCAAATAACTAAGGAAGTTCTGAGGGTCTGGAGATTCGAACGGGTCCTCAGACAGCGAAGATATGGATGAGGCAATTCTGTTGGTCTTGGCATCAAAGATTCGACAAAGGCGGGCATATCTTGCGCTACACCTTTTAAAAAAAACCGAAGATGCCATCTTTTCCAACGTAGTCAGAGCCCTAACACAGAAAAAATCAACATTACTCATTGGTAACATGACCAAGTCTGCCACACCCACCAGATGTACCTAAAACCTAGCAACGCCTGATGCAACAATATCCACAGCTAAATGACGGACACCAAACGGGCCACAATCGTTTTCTTCTTCCTATCCCAAATGCTAAAATACCAATCACCTAAACAGAGCGAAACACTACCTAACATGAGTTGCATACCACCCTAAAACCCAGTTCGAGACCCGGAATATAACACGAAAGCTATCGATCGAACGAACCCATGAGTTATTAGCGAGTAAAATAATTCCAGTAAACCTAAACCCTAAGATGGTATTATAAGAAGCCACAAAAGAGACGGTATCATTTCATTTCTCAGTGCAAGGACCCCCAGGAAGGATACTAACCAAGTCCAAGACACAACCATAAAGACCCACAAGAGCTGACACCAACAGCACAACACACGAACAGTAGAGAGGAAAACCAGAGAGAGAGAGAGAGAGAGAGAGAGAGAGAGAGTTATTTTTGTACCTTTGTCGTGAGGTACCGAAGAAAGAACTTGTGTGTGTTTTCGAGTGAAGGAATGTGTTCTGTTTCTTCTCCGGACAAAAGGGATGTGTTTCCTTGGGTTGGGCGTCTTGCTTATTGTGAAGAATGGACCGAAATCAGGCCCAACGACAACGGCCCATTGTTACTTTCGGATAATGTGCGCGCTCGGAATCAGTCGACAATTTTGACCCGGATATCTATCAAAATTTAAAGGGTAAATTACCCGCTAGTCCTTGGTGTTTGGTCATCCTCCCTCTCGGGTCCCTGCATTTTAAAAACTGATTTTACTGTCCCCCGTCTTTGGTTTTAGAAACTCTTGAGTCCCTGGGCCGGAATATGCCATATTCTCTGGCGAATCTCTACTTGAAAAGACTAAATTGCCCCTCCCACTTAAAAAGACTAAATTGCCCCTCCCACTTAAAAAATTAAAAATTCAATCTCTCCTTGTCTGACGACCCCCTCGATCCGCCGGTATGCTCGTTGACGTGGGACCCACCGTCCTCCTCTACCTCCTTCTGCGCCGCCTCTTCTCCTTCCTCTCTTCCGTCTCATCCTCTTTCTACAGCTCCCTCCTTGTTCGAGTTCTCCCCTCGACGATCCCCTCAATCCGAGTTGCTGGCTCCGGTGAGGCGGTGGATACTTAAAGCAGGCGACCCCAAGAGGAGGCGGGAGCTCCATTGCCGACGACCCCAAGAGGAAGACCCGTGGCCATCTGTGGTTCCCCGCGGCAAAAACTTTGGCCATCTGTGGTTCTAAAAAACCTTTGGACAGCGGCCTCGTGGCGGCAAACTTGGGGTTCAACAGGATCGAGGGGTTGGTGCCGGTCAACTCCATCTTCGCCGGTACATGGGGGACGACACCACATCCTCCTCTGGGCGCCGACGCCGGTGAACTTCGAGAACTCCTTATTGATTTTTGCTGGTCGGAGGGTTAAAAAATATTGTTGAAGAAGATTGAATCAATTCAATATTTTGTTGTTTTTTGGGGATGGTTTTTCCAGCCAAGAAGATTGAATCGAAGAAGAATTTTTTTATTTTTTAAGTAGGAGGAGTATTTTAGTCTTTTCAAGTGGGGTTCGCCGGAGAAACCCGAGAGTTTCTAAAACCAAAGACGGGGATGGTAAAATCAATTTTTAAAATGCAGGGACCCGAAGAAGAAGATGACCAAATACCAGGGACTAGAAAGTAATTTACCCAAATTTAAATCTGATTCGGTGATTTTAACCGGGTCTAAATTCGGAGTTTGCATGAATCTTTATTTTAGAAAAGATGAGGGTTAGTCCTTAGGGTGGGTAAGGCAAGTCTTTACTTTTTTACGGATTTTGATATGTACCACATAAGATTTATTGGAAAATTATTAATCGAATCTATAAAGAAACGTTGGAGGCAATTATGAGAGGAAATTGGAAATTCTTGTCTCATCTATACAGGTCGGCTGAAAGTTTCGTAATAATTAATATATAATGCTTTACTTGTTATTATATTACCTTTGTCAAAATGTTTGTCATTCTTTTTTCTATTTCTTATATTCTTATTAGAATAAAGGTCAAATAAGCTCATCTACTTATTCAAAAAGTTCACATAAGTTCATGTATTTAAAAATTAAGTTCCTGTACTTCTATAAATAGGTCAAATAATACCCTAAGAATATTTTTTCGATTACCGACGACATGTCATCAGCTGACATTACGTCTTTGTCATTCAAAAAATGCCACATCATCAACTTACATGATGTAGTTGTTATCTCAAAATGCCACATCATCATCAGATACTTATTAGTTTTTAATTCATCTAAGCAAGTACCATAATTTACCACCGTGATCTAAGCAATCACTTCACTAAATCGATCCAACATAGCAGAACGGGAAAATAAATTCAAACCCGAACTTACGGATCGTGTAAGCCTGTGCATCAAAAAAAGAAAAATCATAAAGGGAACTAATAAAATCAACAGAAACAAGGGCCGGATGGCATACCAGAAAAGAAGCACGAGGGATGCCTGTCAATCCTGTACATAGAAAAAGAAGATGCGTGGAGAGAGAGGTTAAACCCTAAAAAAAAAGAGCGGGAGAGGGAGATGGAAATTGGAAAGGGAACAACTAATTCGACATGTTGCTGGATGGAAGAGGATTTGGGAATTGGAAAGGAAGACAGAAATTGGAGAGGGAATAAATTGCTGGAGATTCGAAGGTTGGTGGTGTTCTTAGTTTGGAAGTTGTTTGATTTCTTGTTGGTGGACAAATTGGATTTCTAAAGAATGTTTATGGGTTACTACTTTTCTAGGTGTTTTGGTTTGCTGCATTTGTTTGCTTTTTTTTTAAGGGATTGATTGAAGAAGATGATGAATGATGTGGCGTTACTAATAAATACATTACGTTTTGAGATGACAATTACGCCATGCAAGTTGATGATGTGACATTTTTTAATGACAACTATATCATGTCAGCTGATAACGTATTACCGGTGATCAAAAAAATATTATTTGACCCATTTAGAAAAGTACATAAATTTATGTAATCCATTTGAGGGACTTATTTCATTTGGCATTTATTCCATTCTTATTTTATCGTCTTTCTCAAAGTACTTTGCATTCCCATGGCTATGTTTGAAAACTATATTTAATATAAGCGGGAAATTCAACGTGGGCCGGGCTTAAGACAGAGACCCATGGACAATACTAGGCCCACTAACTACGGCCCATTATCGCCCAAGTCTCTTCTCTTCTCTCTCTCAATGCTCTACCATCTGGTGCTCGTTAAACCCTTCCTTATTCCTCCCTCGACCTTCCCAGCGACAATAAGCAAAAATTGGGTCTAGGGTTTATAAAAAAAAATCAGAAAACCCCCAAATTTCTCAATGGCGATGCCTCGGCTGTTTGGGAGGACGAAGAACGTGGGGAAGCGGTCGAAGAAATACGTGGAGGAGGCGCTGTACCGGAACCTCTTCAAGGAAGGCGGATCGGAGCCCGTCGTGAGGAAGCAGCTCAACTTCTTCCTCAAGAGCTCCAAACGCGCCTTTAAATGGGAGGTGGGCCACACCGTCAAGAAGCTCCGCGATCGCGACCTCTACTCCCCCGCCCTCAAGGTTGTTGTTCCCCTCGTCCTTCCTTCCTTGGCATTTCCTCCGAATCCGATCCGTTTTATATTCGATTAATTAATTTCCGATAGTTTGATTGATTGTATGTATATAGCTGTCGGAGATTATGTCGAAGAGGGGAATGGGCGAGACGGTTAGTGACCAGGCCATCCATTTGGATCTGCTAGCCAAGGCGCGGGGGATTCCCGCAGCCGAGGGATACTTCATCGACCTTCCCGATGCGTCCAAGAATCTCCTCACCTACGGGGCGCTGCTCAATTGTTACTGCAAGAAGTTGATGAGAGAAGAGGCCGAGGCTCTCTTCGAGAAGATGAAGGAGCTTAACCTTGGGGTGTCGTCCATGTCTTACAATAGCCTTATGACACTCTATGTCAATGCTGGTCAGCCTGAGAGGGTGCCTGGGATTGTACAGGAAATGAAGGGGAATAACGTTGAGCTCGATTGTTTTACTTATAATGTCTGGATGAGGGCCCTGGCTGCTGCGAATGATGTGTATGGAGTCGAGAGGGTGATTGATGATTTGAAAAGGGATGGGCGGTTCACTGCTGATTGGACGGTGTATAGCAACCTGGCTTCGATTTATGTTGATGCGGGTATGTTTGAGAAGGCGGGCTTGGCACTCAAGGAGTTGGAGAGGGCGAATGCACGGAGAGATCTCACTGCTTTCCAGTTCCTGATAACTTTGTATGGACGTATTGGAAACGTGCAAGAACTTTACCGGGTATGGCGCTCTTTGAGGTTGGCTTTCCCAAAAACAGCAAATGTGAGCTATCTGAATATGATCCAAGCACTGGTAAACTTGAATGACTTGCCAGGTGCAGAGAAATGTTTCAAGGAATGGCGATCTACCTGCACGACTTTCGATATTAGGATCGCTAACGTCCTTATTGCAGCATATGCCAAGCAAGGCTCAATAGAAAAGGCAGAAGCACTAAAGATAAGTGCGAGTTGGAAAGGGGCTAAACCAAATGCAAAAACCTGGGAAATTTTTATGAATTTCCATTTTAAGAATGGGGATGCAAAGATGGCAGTCGAATGTTTGGCCAATGCGATCTCAACTGGCAGAAACAATGGTCAGAAATGGGTCCCATCTCCTGACGTTGTTGCATCTTTTATGGCCCATTTTGAGCACGAAAAGGATGTTGACGGAGCAGAAGGTTTCATCGAAGTTTTGAAGAAAGCAGTGGATGAAGTAGGGGTCAATGTGTTTGAGTCACTCATTCGAACCTATGCAGGTGCTGGAAAGACAAATCCTTTGATGCGACGGAGGTTGAAGATGGAGAAGGCGGAGGTCGGTGAGGCAAGCCAGAAGTTGCTACAAGCAGTGTGCCCGGAGTGAGTTTTTCACTTTCTTCCTTCTGGTTTCCCTTCAGGTGATATTGTTGTAGAATAGATTACGATCACTTTTCCCTCCAACGTCATCCAATAAATCATTAGGGACCTCGATTTCGGATAGGTGACAACGTGGTGTTCTAGATTATGTCGCGCATGAATCAAAAATTCCGTGCAGAGTCGAAATATTTAGAATTCAGTTTTGCCTCCATCTGATTAAGTCGTTTGAACTTCCTTGCATTGATATCTTATTAGACTCATTTCATGTCTATGGATACTTCTGAGTTTATTTAGTATTTGCTCAAGAATTGGATTTCTGGTAATCAGAACTGCAATCTGTCTTTTACATTTGCAATCTGCCGATTCCCTTTCCCTGCTTCGGTTTTTTCCCTTTGGGTTTTATCGAGCAGGGTTTTGACGGGGTTGGTTAGTTGCAACCCCGTGAATAACACCGGGTTCCTGTCGGGGCTATCCCCGTATATATATATACAAATCAATTTACCATAAAAATATTGCTAGTAATGCTACTACGAACTCAATCAATCCTCTTAGCATAATCTTGAACGAGAAAACACGTACCGATGTTTTCGGGGCGTCCTTAACATCATTCTTACCATCAGAGCAGTAAATTGACGCACAGATGATTATAACTCATTGTAATGCCAACTTTACGAGCTGAATTCTGAACTTCCGAGCAAATCCATGGAGGCCTAGCTTATGGTTCATTCAGTAGCAATCTTCCTTTTACAATTTTATAGTCAACAACTTTCAACAATCATAACCTATCAAAAAACAAATCGACATAATCAGAATTGGGCTGTAACGTTTTGGGCCTTCAACATTCGCTGGCCCATTACGGAGATTTGGACCATATAAAATAAAGAGGGAAGTACATGGTTTCTCTCCATGATGATTCTTGCTTTTTTGCTTTTGAAAAGATCGGGTAACCGAACAATTGTTGTACTAACTAATACGAATTAAAATACGGTAAACATTTTAAAATTAAATTTTATTGTAATTACATTGATGTGGCTCAAGCTTAAACCTTCAACTAAAACCGTCTTAGTAGCTGAATGACACGTTTGGTTGGTTAAGTTAGTTCAACTTTCTCATTTCCGCACGACCCTACGTGCCATTACCCTATATGGTGACCATTCCTTTCAGTCTCCCGAGAACAAAAACAGTAGCCATGTTGCAGAATGCATTTATGAGACAGAGTTTCATCATGACTTCAAGTTTCTTCAGCCATTGCAACCAACAACCGCTGCTCTGACGTTGGCGAGCCACCTAACCATCCAGTCAAGGTTAGGGCTTAACCTTGCATTGCCAACTCACGGTGAATTTAATAGCTCTAAATATGTAGGCAATGAGCAATCAATTTCACATGTCTTTCCCTACTCCTACGCCTGGATTTCCTCCCAATTATATATATTTTTATACTACCTACTACCTAGTTGTATCCCGACATTCACTACACTATGAGGATGGCCAATACTTAGGGTTGCACTTGGGATGGTGAAGTGCCTCAAGTTCTCAAGGATATCTGCGAGCGACGTTGCCAAGAGTAATAAGCAATTAAAAAATTTCAAGCCTCCGTGATGACTGTTTTTGGTGCCAATTTAATTGGAATTTGGGTGTTTTTTGGTGGAAATATATACTTAGATAACTCTAATCATAGTTTATATAATGACTCGTGTTTATCTAGTATCTTAGATATCTAGGCGATTCACTTTAAGTACTAATGTTGTAATTACTTTGTAACTATTTTTGAGTACTTTGGGAAGATTAATACAAATTTAACTTATAAAAAAAATTAGTTTGACTAATTAAAGTTTGAACTAATAATTTTTTTTAATGGTGTGAAACAATTATTTAACATAATTCATGATCGAGACATCCCAATTATATCCCTTCATGATCATTGCGTGTACAAGTAGAAACCCATCAAAATAGTAGATCTTTGCTTCTAATTTTTGAGGTCCCAGAAACCCCTCAAAAAATTTCGGATATCTTTTAGGTTAAAGTTCATTTTGCTATCTTGTGATTTGACACACTACAAGGATGGAGTTTTAAATTCTTTGACTAGGTGTAGAGTTTTACTTGACTCATAACGAAATGACACATGCTAAACAGCCTAAACTATTTATTTGAACTATCATGTGTGTTATGACACATTATTAATTTTATCTGCGTGTTAAATCACATTACTACTTTTTTCCGTGAGACATGTAATCTCATTCAATTGAGAGAAAATGAGACAATTTCGGTAATATTCATATTCAAATCTGGACTAAGAAAAAATCGACGGTGTTCAAATTAGGGGTCAACGATATGTCACACAAATAAAATAGTGATTTTACATAACATACGATAAAAATAATGATGTAACATGATATGCGAAATAATTCAAGTAACTGAAGTTAGCGAGAATATCACTTGGTTGTTACTCAAGCAAAACATTACTGGTGGGGTACAGAAATGAGTTTTTACTTTTGAAATGCCTTCGTCAACTTGAACAGTGAGGAGTTGCATGTTGACATTTTTGTTGTTGTTGTCAGCCAACATTTTATGATGGTCGGTGGGACTTGATTCCAGGAAGTGGTTTAACCCATCCATTGTCTGTGGTGGGAACTTGGATCCATTTACCCCTCTACTATGAAGATTTTAATTCGGGAAAGGTAAAAATTACATATATTGTAGAATTCAAGGCCGGAACCATCTAAGAATGTTTTTCTTGCTATGTTACTTACCATAAGTACCAACAAGTAGAGTAGATTAAGTAGTTTGAGTCATTGAGAACGCAACAAAATTAAATATTTATTGGAAGAATTTTATCACATTTCAAAAGTTTTACACGGTTCAAATCTAGATTAGTCGACACAATAATATTCGGATATTAGATGGTTTGAAACAAAAATTTCATTAAAGACCAACAACGATTCACAAAACGCGTTGGCCATTAATTAGCACAGATATGGTGGATCCTACTTCATTTTATCACAAACCGTGTTCAGTTGGATCATGGATGTACTGCGTATTTGTTGTTATTAATTGCGTTCGTAGAGAGAGGTTAAGACATGGGGAGGTGTGCCATACTGCTGAATATAACATATACACATTATATAATTAGTAGAGAAACGCTAAAGACTTAGTAGAAAGAACGGTGCTGTAACTTAAAACTTTTTCCGACTCAAATTTATATTGATTAACACAAAATAATTATGCATGGTCCATTCTTAAAAAAATGAGGATAGACATTGAAAGCAATAGTATATTCCAATAAAAGTCTTTAACCACATTTACATTGGTCTCCAAGGGGCGCTGTACCTCTAAAAGTGCCTGTTAGCTTGGATAATTGAAGGTGCCAAAAAATGGATTAACAATGTAATAAATAAAAATCAGCCAAACTCACAAAATTGAAAGAAAAAAAAATCTAGAAAAGACCCAAAAGAGTGCGAGAAAATTGCAATTAAGGACACCTCACATTTCTTCCAGGTCCTCCATAGTAGAAGTAATTACCCCATGCTCTATTAACCCCTCCTCTAATGTCATAGCAACTTGGGTGATCAGCTAATACCCTCAAATTGGATATGGGTATTAAGCTATTGTCCCAATCAACAATTTTCAAGTTCCTAAAATATGAAGCCCTGCCAAACCCTTCTCCAGCAAAATGACCACTTCCCATTTGGGTAGAAGTGTGAGATCCTGAAGGTCTAGTGTTCACAATTTCCCCACCAAATTGCACCATACTTGCATGGTTTCTTAGGTGGGAGAACAAAAATGAAGGCCAATACCCGACTAGAACCCCGGATCCGAATTCTAGCCACCAATGTCCATGCTTCGGATCCTACGAAAAAACACAAGTAGCAAATTTCTATAGCTATCAGATTGATGAGTTATCAAAATATTCATGTTTCCTAAAGTTATTCAGACTAAGAAGAGTAACATAATTGAGCTCATGACTTTACGTCAGTTGGATTCGATGTCTATAGAAATTTTTGATTTTTGAACTTTATTAGACTCGAAGAAAAGTCGTGTATGAGAGAATGGATTGTATATAAATGATAAAAGTTTCAAATGTCTCGAAAATGCTAAAATGCTTTGGAAAATTTTAAAAAATCTCGGTCCAGAAAATTAAGAGATTAAATGAGATGACTCACTTATTACTAAGGAAATTAGGGGGAAGTGTCTTTACCTTCCAAATCAACAGGCTAATGTCGAATTGACCACCGTGGTAAGAGGACATAGGAGAGATTGCGGCTCCAATTGCAATTTTACTATTTGTTTGAACGAAGCCAGAGCATAGCAAATTGTAGCATCCGGTAGCTTGATAAGCATCGGTCTTTTCTCGAAAAATAAAAAAGGAAAATCAGAAAATTGTAATAAGCCAAAATTTTCGTAAAAAGAAAAACACACACATATATATATATAATAAGACAGTTTTTATATTGTAAAAAACATATATATATATATATATATAATAAGACAGTTTTTATATTGTGTACTCACTGTCCAGTAAGTAAAGAACCTGGGATAGCTGTCTCCATACAGTTCTGGGCTAACCTGCAAATACAATAAATTGAATCAACAATAATGCTATTTATGTATACAAATTAAATGAAAGAAAGAGGTAGTTGCACGGTAAATTGGATCAAAAAGATAAATTTATTGCTTTGAAATACGTCAGTTCCTCTGATAACCAGGTTAATTACTAAAAAAGGATTGGAACTAAAATAATTAGCTTCAATATATGGATCTGAAAATGAAATTCTTTCGTTTGGTTGAATCAATTAACATCTGAATACTTTCTGATGGAGGGGCGGGTGATATAAATTAGGGAAAAAACTAAAAAATTCTTATAGGTTGATATATTGTACTAAGAGGTCTAATACTTAATAAATTTGTCCCAAAGTTTTAAGAAATTAAACTTTCTGACCAATTTATGTCTCAAATAGCAATATGAAATTACTAAAATACTATTACCTCATATTAAAATCTATAAAATCTTAAAAAAATCATCACGGTAAATAAAATACAAGCATCATCATGACCGGTACGGTGTCATGATGTTGGTGGTTCTTTCTGGTGTAATGCACGATTTTTGGTTCTTGTTGGCGGGTCTTGAAAGGTTGGTTGCAATGGTGTTAATTTTGGTTTTTCCTGCTAGCTGTAACCTTTTCTTGCCTGCGTTTTTGTTTTCTGGTATTGGGTTCGGCCTTTTCTGGTCTTTCAGGGGTCGTGTCTAGGTTCAGCAGGTATCGTGGTGTTTTAGTATTTCTGAATTTTTGTCTTGACGGTATCATATCGTATTGTTCTTGCAATTTTAACGTCAAGTTAGGTTTTCTCTATCGGTATATTATTTTCCTATCATACTTTTTTTTACAAATTTGGTAGGTTTTTACGAGTCCGGTGATCGCAATCCCATTTCACTCCATAACGGAAAAATATTATATTAAGTAGGTTGTATATAACAAAACGCTTATTAATATATTTACCTTTCAGTTTCCCAATTTTGATGGCTTGTAGTTTATTTACCGTGGTTCGTGGGTGATTTTTTTTAATGATTTTGAAGGTTTTAATGTCAGGTAAGAGTATTTTACTAATTCATATTGTAATTTGAGATATATATTGGTTAGAGAAACTAATAAATTTAATTTTATAAAATTCAAGGACCAATTTACTAAGTACCAGACCTTCCGGTATAATATATTAAATCATAAAAATTTATGAGTTTTTTTCCCTATAAATTAGTCTGTACCTCGTAGCCCGCTCTACGCAATGAAGTAGAGTAAACGGTACGTTCCGACTTTGAAATAAAGCTTGGAAGTATTTTTAATGGATTCCCAAACTTCCACCACCATTACTTTATTGCAACCAATTAGGTAGAACTAGGCACGTCAAGTGGCCCATAATCCATTTATAGACCAATATCCCAGGTGGATAATTGCAAATAACCCCTTTTTTTGTTATGAAAATAATTAATAAAAATGACGTACCAAACCACCCATTACAACCAACAAGTAATAATAAAATTATTTTAACTTAACTATTAATATAACCGAAGAAATTGAGTTAATAGTTCACATTTTTTAGTTGGTCTTTGCTATTGTGGACGGTCAACTGATGCTTCAATTTTTAAGTTGAACAATTTTTGGATAATACTGACCTTTTTCAAGTTCAACAATTTTTAAATAATATGAACCAGCAAGTCGTGATCATGATTGATCCTAACCGAATTCTTTTAAAGAGAATAAGAATAATGATCTAGTTCTACCCTAAAAAAGGTAAAAATCATAGAGTAAATCTTACCCGAATCATCCCATTGTCATCCCTATACTAGAATTAAAACCGTAAAAACATTAAAATCAAACCTAGAGAAATAATTGCATACCTGCCAACCAGCTTCAATAGTATTAAGATCATTTCCGAATGAACCAGAAATGACCCAAATTTGAGACAAGCTGAACTCGTATTGGCTAGCGACTCGAGGTGCCCACACATTGATGCTTGCTTTTGCACCATAATATTGATCTCCACTCACATACCCAACTGCATGCTGTAACCCATAGAGATTGAAAACGAAAGGGCATTAAATTCCCCACATTGAAACAATTGAAAGAGCCATGTCCATGACTAGTACCTCTCATAAAGAGCTTGGCCTAAAGTTTGCAACTCTATATTCCTGATAGACACAATACATGAATTTCGATTAACCAGGTCTTCGGTTCGAGCAATAAAAAATGGGAGAGTTTTGCAAAATTTTAAAAATTTTATTGACTCAAAAATGGATTAGTTGATTAATTGAGTTTCTATATTGGTGGCATAAACTTAAAACAATACATGAACTTATGAACTTGGGTTTCTTCGGTTTGTTAAAGCATCTTGTCAAGTGTATAGAATGACTTCCTATGTATAAAGGAAGCTAGGGAAGAAGGAAGCAATTTGCTTTTTAACTGTTTATGATAATTTTAAAACCAAATGAACATATGGAAAGCAAATTTTTGTATCATTCTTCTTAAGTGATCTGACCAGCATTATAATAAAACACAGAAACGTCAAAAGGTAAAAAAGGACAAATTTACATAGCCACCACCCCGCCGGATACCTAGTGAACTTACTATTTTAGGTTAGGTTCGATACAATAAATTTTTTGAATATTAGCAAAGCTCTTGCAATATAGATAAATCCACTAAAGCTGAGACTCGTCGAGAAAGAGATGAACAGAAGGCAAGAAAAGACCCAAGGGAAAGGAAATGCAAAAAGCAAAAGCAGGAGATATCTTTTATTTGTAATATTATTGCTATAATTCAACCTTATAAAAAAACAATTATTGTTACAATTCGAAGGGAGTTTTTTTTGGTACTAACCTCATGGCCATTGCTGCTGGTGTCTCTTCTTACATGCCTCCGAGGTTTCCTTCCAAATCTTGCAATAGAATTAGCCCTTAACATGTCTTCTTCTTTTGTTCTTCTGATTGGTATTGTCCCTTGAGGACATTCCTCCCCCGTTGCACTCCAAAGCTGAAAGTTCTCTGTCGTTTCGCCCGTTGGATCGTACTCTCGTGGCCTCTCGGGTGGATCCTACAAGATTCATTTTTTAAAATCGATGTAAAAAACAATTAGAATTCCTAAAGAAAAGGTACTAATATCATTGGTAATTACATACCATTGGTGACTGTCCAATTAACTGAGGATGATCAAAAGCCGGTTGTCGGTGAGACGGAACACAGTCTATAATATCTCCGTCGGGACTCTGCATATGCCGAGACGCCAAAAACAGAGGAAACAGAATCAAAAACAGAGTTAGAAACAGAGCAAAAACAGGGGAAATGAGGCCGGTTGCTTGGAGAGGAAGAAAAAGATGACCAAAAGAAAACCCTAAAACTGAAAGTAGGAAAAAACCCATGCCTGGATTGTCTTCACTGGAGCCTTGTTAATCTTCCTGAGGTGGTCCCTTATCATCTTCACCTTGAGCTGCTCCTCTCCGGGCCGGAAAGTCCGGTTGGTTGCAGAGGAAGAAACAGGGGAAACAGAGGAGGAGACAACAAGGAGAAGAAGAAGGCAGAGGAAGGTGGTAATGGTTCCCAATGGTAGGTGCTCATTAAGACACCAACTAGGAGCCATGCCTGAAGAATTTCCTGTTGTGATTTTTTACAAAACTTGTATCCTTTACCTCTTGTGCTCTTGCACATTGGCGTTGTCTTCTTCTATGATCAAAACAAAACCATTTAATTCCTTCAAATTTGTTTCTTCAATATCTAGATCACCAATTCACCATTACCAAGGTTGGGGGAAAGCCAAGATCTCTCTCTCTCTCTTCTTGTAATTAATTTTTGTTAGCTTCTTCCAACCAATAACAATAACTATCAATTCTCCACCTTGGAGTCTGAGACTGGCTTGGACTTGGACTTTCTATTCCCTTCTGCTTCTAGTTTTCTATGCCAACTTCTATGCTTTATGGGTTTCTGACACCTTGAATTCCTAGGCCCTGCAGCTCATTTTGTTATAAAAAATATACTTCACTGGCTAGCTGCTTGGGTTTTGGTTGGACTGGGATTTTCTTAAAGTTTAACCCATGTGGGGTGTGGGGGTATAAATACTGGGTAGTGATGAAATAATGTTAATTAATTGGAAATAAACACTGGGAAACTAAAACAGAATTAAACAAAAATTAAGGGAGGAATGATTTTTTTTGGAACTCTGTTATTTAGAATAAGATTCTATCGGACCTTATTTCAGCGACAATTTTCTGTTGGAGGATGGGGTATTGAGAGGGTAAGTTTCCATTCTTTTATACAAGGACTGGGAACTTTAGCTTTCGTGATAATTTTATAGGGGAAAAGGCCAAAAGGGTACAAATTTCTTTTATTCTTTGCTTTTGCTTCTAGGGCAGATTGGAATTACACTTGGCTTCTGGGTTTCTAAAGTTCTTTCTTTGCTCTGAGGTGTTCCTCTTTCTCACTTTCCTAGATGTTCTTTGTGTCAGCTAATGTCTTTCTATACACTAACTTTTTACTCTCTTTTTTGGATGTTCAAATTGGTAAAAGAAAATATACCCAAATTGATAAAAGACATAAATTTCTAGATTTTAGATTCAAGGTTAACAAATATAAATGACAATATCGAGATACTCATAATCTAGATTTTCTATATTTTAGATTTAAGGTTAACCCTGTTTGCTCCATGGCAAAGATACCATGGCGTTTCTTAATACATGTATCTTTCAAAAAAAACCCATAAAGCTTATTCGACATTGGTCGATTTTGATTATCAGAGATTCGCGAAAAAAGTTGATCCACTTTATTTTACTCCAAATTGGTGCTTTACTTTATATGTAACAGATGTGGAATTTGAGTAGTTATGTGTCCATTCTAATTCCTAAATCAATTAAACCAGTCAGTTACTGTATTTGCTTGAGATTTGGCCAATGAGGTGGTCCATGTACCCAAAACTTCGAGATAGCCCAACAATTGGTTTTTTGCATAATAAAGCAGTAACGTGAATTAAACACCATGGATGGAGTTAACTTCTTTGACTTTTATTGGAGAGCTTCTCCTGTAGTACCCAAGGACTCCCACCTTTCCAACGTGTCGTTTTCCAGACAGCTTATAGAAATGCAATAGATATAACCAACAAAAGTTGGTGCGAGAAATAAAAAAATTTTAATATATTTATACAACTTTTTTTAAGAAAGAATTTATACAACTTTCTGAATATGTGATTCATGGATAGAGAACTGTACGAATATACTTTTGGAAGAATTTATTCAGGGTATTTTTCTGAAATGATGAAAAGTATATATATTTCTAAAATGGGGTAGAAGGTTAGATATATTTACAAAATATATAATTTTATTAAGAAAATAAAAGTATATATTGGAGTCGACACATTAACAGGTCGACTCCAGCCCTGTTGCTGCCACATGACAGTTGCGTGGGTTTTATTTCGTTTGGTCAGGTTACTTATTTTTAAAATTTTGTTTAAAGTGCTGTAAGTTGGTGCTTGATTGTGAATAAGTTAATAAGTTAATTTATTTTATTTTGTAAAACTACCCATTTTGAGAATATTCCTAAATTTTTATTCATTTTGAGAATATATATACTTTTTTATACATTAAAAAAAAGCTCTGAATTAGATAGTTGACGTATCAACTAATCAAAATTCAAATTAGATAAAATCATAATAATTATTATTTTGAAAAGGTAAATCATAATTATTAATAGCCATGATTTTTGGCTTGCCTAGGTAAAAATATATAACAATCCTAAATTAAAATGAAATATAATGAGTGAAGGCGACGAAACTCTTTCTAAGCATTTAAACTTTCGAACAGTTGTTTATCAGCAATGTTGGATTAATTTCAATCTAAAAATATGATATCAGTAGGGTTATCCCCAAATAAAATTAGTTACCTTAGAGTTACAAAACCAGAGTATGAACCTAAAATATAATTTTCAAATAAAGAAAGGTGGGAGAAGTGGTAATTTGTGTTGGGCCTGGTATGTTGGCCATGCGCACATGGTTATGTGCGCTGCATGCTTAGGGGGCAATGAGCACTCTCACTGCATGCTCATGCTTAGATTTGTGTAATTGGGTTTTGCACCTTTTTTAATTTTGTTTTTGGGGGGCTCAAGCTTGATTCTCTTTCCTACAACTAGTACACCATTCTTAGGCATCGTTTTATTGCTACCCAGTTATTATTGAAGAATTTCTCGAATTTGATTCATTGTGAACACATGTAAAATACTTGATAGGAGAAATTTTTTACAGTTTAAAAGTCATGTCCGACTCTAATTTAAATTAGTCAGTTTAATGAGTGTTCGGATACGAGATAATATCAACCAAAAAAAATTATTACCAAAGAACTACGGATCCTATTATCATATTGCTGCTATTATTTATGTCATATGATACTGAGACTGTTGACTATCCAGATTCGAGTCGGGTGAGACTTTTGAAAAATGACAAAGTTTTTCCAATAATTATTGAACGCTACTGTATTTTTAAGAATTCGAACTCGAAATCAGATTAAGCTATAATAATACTCTTACTAGTTGATCTAAGTGATTTAGTTCCTATTTGCCTTCCCCGAATCGTAACAAATCAGAATTGGAGCTTTTTGTCACTAGAAAGGAACTTAATCACACGTCCACATGGTTCCCATATCTCGTTTCAGTAAATTGTTTTCCTAAAAACGCCTCTCTCTCTCTCTTTTTAGACACTTCAAATTTCAAGTTACAGCTAAGTTATAAGGCTTTTGAAACTTATCTAGCGTAAGTAAAGATATTTGCAACAAATCTAGTGACAATGGACCAATAAAATGCAAGGCCAAATTACAGCATAATTTATCATTCAACTAGTATAATTAATTCCTAAACATATAAAGAACCAAGAAAGAAATGGAAAATAAACTTTTTTCACTTTTATGGTTTTTCATTTATCACATATGTTTTTGTGGTTTAAAGCACATATTTGTAGTTTAAATGACATGATATTCAGCGATTCGGACAGCTGCTCAGATTTTTGCGCCGAAACAACGTCGTTTTGGAACTGACGTGGCATGCTAGCTTTGCCAACTGACTGGATTTTTTCACGTGGATTCTTTTTATTATTTTCCTCTTAATCCACTCCAACATTGACAAAATTCGCTTCCTCATCACATACTGAGTGGACATCCGGCACCAAAATGACGTTGTTTAGTTACCGAAGTTCAGGTAATTGTCAGAGTCGCTAAATGTCAGATCGTCAAATCACATGTATGTATTTTATGTGTTTTAAACTACATTATTATATGTAAAAAATAGTCAAGCACAAGATACTAAAGTGAAATTTTCTCTAAAATAAAAAGGATGCATATATAAACCATACGTGAGGTCATAGTCATACGGGAATGACATCACTAATTAATCAGCTTGGACTTCGGTTTTCATAAAGGGCGTCATGATAATGTCGATATGGGTATTTGTGTCAATTCACCGCGTTGTCTTTCTAGGTTATTTTAACTGTATGTATTAGTGATGGTTCTAATTAATAATTATACGCGAAGGTGGAACCACTACCAACACGTGAATTTTCAAAAGAAAAATTACGTGTCGGTAGTTATTTCATCTATAATTTATATGATTTATTTTGTATCACTTATCAAAAAACATGATTTGTCATGTATCTCGGTCCATATTATAGTGTTGATCTATGTAGATTTATTAATTGAGCCACATATTTTCTTCCATCCTTCCTACATGAATGTTTAACATCTGTATTTTATTTGCATTGTCCCATCAATAACTTTACTAATTATAACCCTAGTACAATTTTTGAGCCGCTCTCTTGTGCTATTATTAGCTTCCAAATTTTTGCTGCTGTCTAAATTAACTAAACCTCTAGCTGCCGAAGGAAGCCGGCATTGCCTAACCGGCCGTCGGATTAATGAAAAATGGTCCCCAAATTCGCAATTCATAAATGTCAGTAAGCGGTAAAGTTCAGCTCGTGTACGCAATAAGCTTTCACCTTGTCCCACTGCTGGTGAACCTCTTAATTTAAATCTAAGTGGTTGTTAAATTTTTAGTGGATTATTCTAGTCAAGTTGACTTGACTTGACTTGAAAGAACCCTTCATAATAATGCCCAAGAGAAGGGTACGATCTTTGTTTTCAAAGAAATCACACGACATCCGAATATCTTAGTGTCAATTATTCTAACAGGCAGATTTAACTAAAGCTTTTAGCGTTATGCATTTTTACTATCAAAATCGAGATCTATAATTAGGCTTGAACAATTTTTGTGTTGATCAAAATGTTTGGTAATGAGTACAATCTTATCTAAATGGCCTAGCACCCGGCAAAATTATGAAAGATTGACGCCGTTCCTAAAGAAAACACAATGGAGCTCTTTATGACCCAGATTTCCTGGAAACCTGAAAAAAGACAGGAAAAAAGGTAATAATGTGAGTGAGAGAGAATAAATGAGAGGCTTGGGAAGCACTTTGGATGGGCTCCTACTGGGCTTCATTTTTTTAACAGTTACAATATGCCTTTTTCTAGTAATAATAGAATTATTCTAACTTAACTAAATTATCTCAAATTTGAATCTGTAAAAATGCAGTATTAAATATTTGTTGAAATAGCTTTATCACCATTTAAAAATTATACCTCATACAAAAATGAATTAGTCCACTAATTACTAATTAGATATCAGTATTAGGCGGAAAAATACTTGGCAATGATAACTTAGCGTCTAATTCTTTGACTTGATATCTATCAGCCCATAATAACGGTCAAACCTCTTCGGTCGGCTTCTTGTTCAAAGACACCTTTGCGAGCTTTGGTACTGATCGAATGATCCCACATGGAAATGATCATGTTTTGAATATTGGAACCAAATAAGTACGGCAGATATGTGCTTTACTTGAGCACTAAGAAGGTATTATTTTACTTGAGCACTAAGATGGTTTATTGGTGACAGGAAATCTTTAATATTCTTGAATGACTCTATTTTAATAAATAAAAGGGAAAATTATCCCATAATCCATAGTGTTTGGTCATCCTCTCCCTCGGGTCCCTGCATTTTAAAAACTGATTTTGCCGTCCCCCGTGTTTGATTTTATCAACTCTCGGGTCCCTGGCTGACGTCATCAGCTATTTTTTTTCATTTTTGGTCATATAAATGACTATTATACCCCTCTGGTCTTCTTCTTAGGCGAACAAAGCATTCCGGTCATCTTCTCTGGCGACTCTTCGTCTTTTCCGGCGAATTTTTCTGGCCAAAAAATCTAAAAACCCAAAAATTAAAAATACCGTCTTAAACCCAGAACTTTTCTGGAATTGGGTACCTTGAGTTCGGAAAAGCTAACCCTACAACAAGATCCCCAAATTAAGCCCTAATTTAGTCAGCCCCAAATCAAGTGCAGGTGGTGCTTTGTCTAATTGAGCTTTTGAGTTAGACGTTAATTTTTGCGAAGGCCGTCATCGTCATCGTCATCAGTCCCGACAAGACAGGGACGTAGACCAGCCGCTCCTGGAATCGATGGCGTTATCGGGCATTATTAACCACGGCCCAGCACTCTTTGAATAGCCTTGTCAACCTCTATGAAGAGACAGGGGTCCGTCGTCACCGTTGCTCCGTCGATTTTTTTTTGTTTAGGGGGGGATTCCCTCCATCGTCGCCATCGCTGACCTCTACAAAGGTTGGGAACGGAAAGGTGAACCAGGGGTCCACGTCGGAGGGAATACCATCTCCACGCACTGGCTAACCCTAAACTTCACGACCCTATCTCCGCTGGCGCCGGCGTCGGGGTAGCTCGCTAATGATCGATTGATTTTTTACGGAGGAACCTAATAAACGCCGTCGATCAATTGATGGGGGATGGGACTTGAAAAAAAGGTAGAGCACGTCGCGCTCCAGTTTTTGTTCTTTGCCGTCGACGTCGGGGTCCAGTTCTTGTTCTTTTCGATTTCACCGTCACAGAGAATAAGCTCGACGAGGAGGACTACAGACGGTACGAGTTATTCAAGGTCAGTTCAGATTTTTTGGCTGGAGAGTCGCCGGACTTGCCGGAGAAGATGACCAGCAGGTTTTGTTTACCTGAGAAAAAGACCAGAAGGGTATAATAGTCATTTTCATGACCAAAAATGAAAAAAACTGATAACGTGCACCAGGGACCCCAGGGGGAGGTTTATCCAAACACGGGGGATGACAAAATCAATTTTTAAAATGCAGGGACCTGAGGGGGAGGATGACCAAACACCAGGGACTAGGAGATAATTTACCGTAAATAAAATTTCAATACAATATCCTGGGTAGGAGAAATCATAAATTCAGTGTGAAAATCAGATTTCATCGTCGGTTTTTGTTGAAAATCATACATAAATTTTGTGTTGCTAGTCCCAATTTAGACTTTAACTATGGGTTTTGTGTTTGTAGTAAAAAAAATTAGAAATTCATCTCTAATTCTTTCATTTTTTTAAATCTCTTTCCACCCTTCCAGACATTCTATTAAAATTTTAGATTGAATAAAAAATCTAACATAATATAAAAATAATTCAATCTAATAAACGCTTCTTAATAAACATGTTGAAAATTTCATATTTATTAATTGTGGCATCTTAAAATATCTTATTTAGAGTGAGGCGAAGAAGTTATCTATTAGAACTTTTAAGGTTTAACGTGACTAATAAAGGAATGAGAAAGAAAACAAAGTACTAACTCGTAGATTACTAAATTTCAATTACCTAAATAAGCAAATATTGGACATAATTAATTGGGATTCTTTTCTATTCTTCTTGCAACAGAAAACAGCATCAAAGCATCTAAACGTCGTGGAATGACATAAAGTGACTCCCACTTGATCACCCATCAAAAGAAGAGAATTAGAATCATGAAAAAGAATGACGGGA
Source organism: Hypericum androsaemum (assembly GCA_963995505.1). NCBI lineage: Eukaryota > Viridiplantae > Streptophyta > Magnoliopsida > Malpighiales > Hypericaceae > Hypericum > Hypericum androsaemum. Next base: position 4,160,352 of record OZ023195.1, read on the forward strand.
GTGTAGTGTGCAAATGATGGTATAGTAATCTTTACTTTTTATGCCACCTGAAGATAGATATAGAATATCGTGCATTTCAGTACGTGTTTTTAGTTTAAACCACCTACTATTCGAATATTCAATGACTGACTAATACAGATTCAAATTTAATAAATTTTAGTATTTTAAACCCACAAATATGTAGAAGGTATTTACCGATTCAAATGAGAAAAGGACCATTGAAAGGTGGGAGAAAAAGCACCATAGAAAAGCTTGCCGACCAAAAAAAGCGATGTTTTTGTCTATAGGTACGATATGAACACTCCCAAGTCCTAACTCTAGCTCTACGCAACGTTTTTAACCAAAGACGTATTCTGAAGGTCGTCTCCTTTAAAATTTACAATTGGAGGTGATGTAAGCGTGGACGTAATTTAAGTGTATGTCATGCTTGCTAGATTATTCAGATTAGTCGGATATTTTGACTAATATATAATCTGAGTAAAAATAGTATACGTGAAATTGATCGTCAATTATATCGATTCAAAGGCATCATCTATCAACATGTCACTTTTTATGACATATAAATTGGTATTTGAAATTGTTATAAAATGTGATGTAATAATAGTTCGTAAAACCTTTATAAATCTGCTGTAAAGTGATAATTTTTCTAAATTAATAAAAAGTTTCGGTTCCGAGTCGGAACAAGTGTTAAAATTTAATAACCACTATATCGTAATAACTTTTTCAGAAAATTTAGAATTTTATAAATACAAAATTTTTTCATAAAGTAATATTTATAATACTTTATCAGTTCCGAGTCCCAACTTTTGTGTAACGTGATATTTTTGAATAAATATATACTTTACGAATTCGAAAAATATTTTGACTAACTAGTTTGTGCTAGATTTCCTTGTTTGATAAATTTTACTTCATCATTAATCTTCTAAATTATGTTCAAATGGTTCTTGTGATTAATGCTATAAGCCGAGATTTTATGTGACTTGAATATAGACAAAATAATTTTTTTGGTATTCACGTATTTATTACTCAAAAATTCAATCTTATTTTTTTGGGAGTAAAAACGTAAAATTTTTTTATGTAATAACCTCTCTAAAATTATATTTTTTTCCGGTCTCATGATATCACTTTAAAAAAGATTTTACTGTAAACTAAAAAACGGATACAATAAACCTACATGGTGGAAAAAACACGTCATTAGTGATTGTTTAATTCATTTTTACTACAAGCAAATATGGACTAAAGGTCCACATTCAATAATCATGGTTTATTAACTTTCAAAAAGTATGGATTAAAGGGTGACATTAATATAGCCCATCGCATCTCCTTGTTTTCTGGATTGTTATTAGTTTTGTTTAATACATATGGGCATTTGATGGTTCGAGCCAGGTAAAATCTTTAAATGGTGACAAAATTCTTTCAACATTAATTTATTTCAAATACTTAAATTTGAAACATCTTATTTAATTTAGAATACCTCTCTTTCTATTGATGTAAGTGTGGTGGATTATTATTAGCTTAATACACGTGGCCATGTCATTATCTTGAGCATCATGATGATGCTGCTCCAACCAAGTACAGTTAATCTACATACACCAGCCTTTAGGGTTGTTTTTTAACGTCGATCATCATGATTAATTATGCTCTTCCTGCCACTAATTATGCTCTAACAGTATGGTTGATTTATTTCCTGCACATGCAATAGGGTGTCAGCACGTTAGTGCTTTTAGGGTTAGCGAATTAATTAATAGCCATTTCCATGCGAAGACGAATCTTAACTTTTTGGAGAAATTTGCGGGCCAAATTTAATCGTTGTGGCCTTTAGAAATACTGCTAATGGGCCAAGCGCGTTCATGCTTCACCAAGGAATAGTCGGTCTAATGTTGGGCCGATCTTCGGGGGCACGAAGCGTTTTGGGCTGAGAATGTCATTTGGATCGATTTTAGAACTTTTCCATTTGGGCTAGAAATGTTGGAACAATTTTTTTCCTGTAAACATACTAAATCGACTAATTTAGATTTGAGTCGAATTAGATTAAATTATCTCTACCATTTGTCCTAAACTATTAACAGTTGACTTAAAAAAATGAGAGTGATGTGACTTAAGGCACTACCATATTTTTGTTAATTGGTTAAAATCCGAAGCCGAATCATCCAGCACTAGCTTGTGATCTCTTAAGATCAGAGACCAATACATTTTGCCTAGTACGAATTGTATTAATTTTGCTTCTCCAATATAAATACACACTACCTATAGATAATCACATCGGAAAGGAAGTTGCTATAAGTTAACAAAAAAATCTCGAATTCGAACTATTGAGAATGCAACATTGTAAAATATTTATTAGAAAAATTTTACGATCATTCAAAGGTTCTACCTGATTTCAACTTATATTAGTCGGTGTATTGGGTGTCTGGATATCGGGTGGTTTCAACCAAAAAGATAAATACACACTACCAGAGTCCAAATATTTGCTAATCAGAAACAACCATGGTGGCCAAGTTAGTGATAGGAGCCGCTCTTCTGCTACGATTTGCGATACCAACGTTTTATCTCACCGGCATTGGCCTTATGCTCCTTGGCGAGGCCATCGAATCACCGCGCTACGAAGTGATGCTCAAAGAGGTGGATTTCGAGATCAGACTTTACGGGAACATTTCCTGGTTGTCTTCTCCTGTCCAAGGAGCTTCTGCCTCTTTCCAAAAATCCACCAAGGACGGCTTCCACAGGTATCTTCTAGCCATTGCTCTAAGTTACAACTAGTTGCACCTTTTTTTTTGTGAATTTATCCAATCAGAGTCGAGCACAATCGGACCCTATTTCGGGGCGAACCTCAAGCAACTATAGTCATGGCTGGTTTGTTTTGCGGTTGGTATCAGGCTGTACCAGTACATTCACGGGGCGAACCTCAACGCCTCACAATTTCCCATTACCGCTCCAGTCTTAACAACCAGCATCCACACACCACAACAGCAACCTACATACTTCGTCAAGCTGTTTCTCTCTCCTGGTTTCGGTGTCAATCCCCCACAGCCAGGTCCCGAGCTGAATCTGCAGGTAGAAAGATGGAGAACGAGGTGTATCGCGGCTAGGAAGTTCTCCGGGTTCGCTAAGGACGATAATGTCAACAAGGAAGTTGATGCTCTGGTGTCCAGTCTAAACGAACATGTCAAGGGAGATGCCTCCTTTGTGGTAGATAAAAGTTCTTACTCTGTTGCTCAGTACAATGCATCGTACCATCTCACTGAGAGGTTGAATGAAGTATGGATCAACGTTATCGGTTCCGGTGGACGGTCTGTGTGCTGATTGAACAGACTACGGATCCATTCGGATCGTGATCTATGTTAATATTGGATGAAACCCGATGAAAATGCAAGTGTACCTATCACCAGCAGAAGAAGAAGCTGCACTGGAAACTTGTGTACTCGCATGAGATGGGATATCAATGTACAAACTATAAATATGAACGAGATTTGTGTTATACATAGTTACATGTTTTTTTTGAAAGGTAAATATTATAACTAGTTACAAAGTCAAGGATTGAACCTTGACCTTCTTGAAGTTAAACAACGCCTATATCGCTGGGCCAAATGCTCGTTGGCACATAATTACATGTGTAACTTATCTTTAGGTTATTCATTAACTAACTCTCTTCTAATATACAACCGTCTTTGGCCTGCCAATTTTTGCCTCGTCCTTTCAAGTTTCGGCAGAATCCGACAAGGAAAACTGCGAATTGGTGAAGAGAACAATTACATCTGCGGCCTTGTTTGAACAACATAGACCTTACCATCACGTATTACTCCCTCGATGTCCTGAGGAGATCCGTACAATTCCTCGATCGCACTGCCGGCACGGGCTACGCTAGAGAGGATAGAATGACGGAAGTTGTCATCGATTATCAATGGGTCCGAGGAATGATCAAGTACAACCTTCTCTTCTTCGTCCATTGGAACGCTGCAAGAGGGAATATTAAGAGGAGTTGGTAACACACAACCTAAGGTTCTTCGAGATCTCTGTTTAGCCAATTTGCCAGGCGAGTTGGTAACAGTTTTCAGCCTTTTTCTATCAAATTATGCTAAAATGGAATTTCCAGAAGTGGCGAAAACTCAAGAATTGTACCTGTCGTAAAGGCCTGCGCCGGCATAACCTTCCAGATCTTCACCATTGGAATCGGATCTAAAGATGATAGATCTTCTTATAAAGAGGCCAATGGGTTTGCTTGGGTAACCCAACACCTACAACATCTCAGAATGGTAAGTGCAAGTTGTTGATATCCAACAAAATTGATCACCATAGCTGTACAAGAATGAGTTGTGAATGTTTAATGAGAGGGCTTATCGTTCTTTGTAATACACGAAATGGAAGAGCTTCGTCAACAACATCCAACACAAAATCAAGAAACGTCAACGAGACTGAAGCTTAGATGACAACTTAAAAAGGAAAGAGGAGCAATAGGTTTCACCTTAGGGGAGTTCAAATTGCTTTTTTTGCAGACGAAACTCAGAGCACGACCAGGATAAGCTCCCACTAAGGTCTCCCCAAGTCCCTTCACAACCTGTATCAAAAAGGTTATGAACTGTCACTTTCTGGATACCCGATAGAGAGTGAGAAGTTTCAATCACGCAAAAGAACTAACCTCGGCATATATCTCTGATGAATCCTCCGAAGAGGGATTTGTTGTGTGAATGACAAACGCATAATCAGCATTTATAATTTCTTGAACCAGAACAGCCATGCAGAGATAATCATGATCCAACTTCACTTTCCTTGTGCTGAAGTATGCTCTCTCATTCCACTTTGAAGCCCAGACCTGGAACCAATTTTACAGATCAGTCCAATTCCCTAAAAACGATGACATCGCATGGCATTCTGAGGGCATTGCGATTAAATTTACCCGGTCCTATTTCTATAAAAGTGAACATAATAGGTAAAAAGGATTCACAGATGAGGGATTTTCCAAGGCACTGAATCCAAGCAGGCACCTTCCGTGATCCATGACAACCTCGAACCATTGTGACCAGAACTAAGGTGGAGCAAGAAAATAATTTTACTGATGCAATTTAAACTTTGACAGGTAGAATGACGAATAATAATAAAACCCGGCCATAAAAAAGCTATAAATAATAAAAATGTGCAGCAACCCGAGTTAGAAAAACAAAAAGAACAGCCAACATTTCAAGTATGAGGAAGGAATCCCGTAACTTTTACCCATTAAAGTCATCCTACCTTCTTTATGGCTGTCCATGCTTGTTCCCATCTTTGTTGTCCTTCGTCACCTGGCCAAGGCATTCCAGAACTTTGCATCTTACTCTTCAGCTCTTGAACCTAAATGAACATGTAAATGTTGTTGTAAACTGGAGGCCCAATATTGAACTGCCTAACCTTGACTGTATGTTTCAAGACGAGTCAAGTATCATGCAAGTCAAAGCATGAATTGGATTTGACATGTTCAATAGTATGAATGAGAGATCATAAAGACTCATCATTCATTCTTCTGTACATTCAGCTTTATGTACATTTTTGGTCCATGATTTTGTAAAATTCCCGTCGGTGATTGAGAGGTAAACTCCAAGAAAGCCCCTTGGGGCAATTTGATGGCACTAAATCTTTGGTTGTCGTTATAGCTGTAAACTTCAAAATAAAATGTCCATGTTCTCACAGTCACAATATCATTAGCATTAGTAAGGAGAAAACTACATGGGTTTTATGTAAAGTACCAAATCAGGTGGTGCAACCAGCTGCAAGACGGTTCCCCGAATCTCCTTAAGGGCATCGAAATTCCCGTCGCCCAATTTTTTCTTGAGTAACTTCAACTTCGTGGCCACGTCCTGCCAGAAATTCACACACAAACTCAAGTTCAAAATCGAACCTTGGTCACTGGGTTACAACAGAAGCCAATATTCCAGGTTGCATGCCAGCATTAATAACTTGCAGCAGCTTGCGTTGAAATTGAATAAAGAAATAGCTTTTATTTTTGCTAAATAACTTAGAATTAAGGAAAAAGAAATACCCTATCAACAAAAGAAGGATAAATTCCAATTTGACATTCACTCGAAACTATGAGCAGTCATATGAAAATGACTTGTAACATATAGGACAAAGGAGCTACCCACGGCGCTAAAAAAAATTACCATATTCAAGTCATCTGAAAGCACTTTCTCAAAAACACCAAAAGGGAGTGCGACAGACGTTGGAATGCCAATCCAAGATGGTACCTTCCCTTTAAGATATGCAATATTGCGTGACTTGGCACCAACCTAGGAACACAATGACAAACTAATCAACTTTTTTACATTAAAGAACAACGAAAAGACAATGGCTAAACAAATCTAGGAAGCTAGACGGGCATAAACTTAATAGATAAATTGAGTAACCTATGAAGCCTCACCATTTCACTAGTGAACTCCTCTGATTTGATAGCATATTTGCCACCAAACTGTTTTCTTAGCAACTTAATAGGTGGAGGACTGCCTTCTTTCAAGCTTAATGAACTTGAATCAACTAGTTCACCCTCACTTGCTTCACTGCGATTAAGATAGGAAGAATACTGAGTTGCTATAACAACTTTCATAACTAACTCACATGTAGAACATCTGCTAATGCACAATACTTTTTTTAATAAAGAGAGCTGATGCATAATGCTTGATTGTATAATTTTGTAAGATATAAAATCACCTATAGACTACATCTGCTGATGTAGGTTTTAGTCGTAGTAATTTCCCTTGCTTTGCTTGAAGATCAGCCAGAATGTTAGAATCAAAGCAGGTGGCAAAGCAAACCTGTCACCAAGGAATGCATATCAGAAATCATGATTTAAAGGTTGGAAAAAGAAGTTATTAGTCTTTTCTTCTTTTTTTGAGGGGTAAGTTATTATTCTTTCTGGTGAACTTCCAACCGTTCTGTTTTTCAAGGAGTAGCCATTTCAAGTTCAACCATTTGAAGCAAATTCTGGTTCTCTTCATTCCTTTCTAATTCACCTCTAATAACATTTGAAAAAGTTTAAATCTCCATGTCATGGATGTACCTTGCAATTTCTTGCTCGCACAGATACATGAGATAGGACATCAGGCATGTCTGGGGTCAGCACGGCAACTGCCCCGTCAGGGATTTCCTCTTCTCCTTTTACTCTTTTTGCCACTAAAATTGTTGGGCGGTAATAGGTTTTATTCTGTACAGCAAGTAACTCATCTACAACAACGACGTACCCAGCAGCTTCAACAGGGCTGATAACCTGCCAGCTGTACCATGCCACAAAATGATGCATATTAGTCTAAACATTCAATAGACACCTGGCGTTTTATATTTTCACATAAACAAACGAGCATGTATCTCATCCGTAGAGGAGATTATATTCCAGCACCAGTAAATCTCAATATTATTTTTGTTTGTCAAATACTCTAATGGCTATCAGTTGGAAAGTCGCATAATGATGTATCACCTTCCAAGATGAGCTGTCTTTCGAAGAACAGGATCAAGCCGATTAAGTAGTGAGGATAGCACAGCAGCTGATCCAGCCCGGATGATCTCTTCAGTGAATATGTTCACCTGCAGTAAAGATAGTGAGCACCAATAAGGACAACTAACCTCAGGAGTTCACACATCAAACAAAACTTACAGCCCACTGGTCCACTCCTAGCAGTGATCCTAGATAGTCAGCTGATGGTTGCAAAACTTTCTGGTACCACTCAGCCTTGGTGGCAAGAGCAAGGCGAGTTCTGTCAAGGATAGACTTTGCATACAACGCCCAGTTGTTAGCTTTGTTCTTAGTCATTTTCAAGGCATGATTCCAGTCCTGCAATAGCAAGGAATTTAATGAGAAAAGTAAATCCATCTTCTGGTTGAACAAAGTAGCATATATAAAAAATGACAAGAGTGGAAACCTTTTTTTAAACGCAGAATTGAAATTACAAGAGGAGACTTCCAGTCTTACCTTTAAACAGTAAATAAGATCTTCATTTTCATCACATGAGAGGGCAAGATTCTCCAGGACCAGAGAGATGGAGTACATAATTTTCTGTGGATAAGAAAGCAAATGAAGAACTGTTTACAACGAGGAGACTGATAATCATGTGCGTACATGAATGAGAATTTAGACATAAGGAAAAACCAAGTTTTTTGTAGAACAACATTGATGGTTACAAACTTCACCTCAGGTCCAGCATTGTTCAATTCCTCGTATCCTCTTTCAATAGCTGTTCGAACAGTGGAGTCAAGTGCAATATCCAGAAATAAAAGATCCTTTAGACGTCCATGCGGTTTCATAAGCAGTGGCCGAAGCTCTTGACGGGCCTCTAGCAAAGCCTGCGTTTTCATAAGTACAGGACAGGAGGTCAATGTTAAAACTTCAGATACAAATAGTTTCAGAAAAACATCTCAGACATCCAAGTCAAGTACCTCGAGAAGTGGTTCTACATTCTTATCTTCAACGTGTTCCAGGACAAATTGAAGCAATCCCTGTTCAGCCACCAAATATACAACTAGTTAAAACATTCTGTAATTGCATATGGGACCAGTTGCATCGCTAATATAAAGTCCAAAACATTACAGGAAATCCAGATGGCAAGTCAGAAATGGGGTTTATCTGCACTCCAACCATGAAGCCTTGACCCTAACCACGAGAAAGAAAGTGGATGATTCTTAAAACTTCAAGGGATAGACATAAGCTGAAAAGGTTCAGATTTCCATGACGCTAACCTCAGATCTGTAGCCCATGCAATTAGAAATAGCAGATTCTAGGTCTGCACCAGAATGGACTGCCTGCAATTGGATTTTAAGCATGATCGTGAGGAATACAACTAAAACGATGGTAAAGGACAATACAATATCCTGGATATGATATTTGACTTATCCACTAATTAGCCAACTAACCTTCAAAGTCCGCATATAATTTCCAAGATCGCGCAGAAGACCATCCTTCTGATCTCTCCTAAAATTTGGCTCAGAATGAATTCCTCGATCATAACTTAGAAGCCGCTTCTTGTTAATACCATTATCGTTTAAAGTTTTCCAGTAGACACTGACGTCGAAATCAGAATTGATGTAATCTATTAATGCCTAAAAGAGAAAAAATTGCACCATTAGTATTTGAACTGCAAGAAGAGGCAAATTATAGGCCAAGTTAACCCAGACTACCTGGCAGATTACAACATCATCAGGGCTAGTGTTGTTATGCAGCTTTTGATGCCACTCCTCCATCATGCCACCCTTGCAGTCATTGTTTCTCTGGAAGCAACATAACAAATGTCGACATTTTAATGGGAAGAAACCAAATGAAACTAATAGAAACAACATTCATTGCCTACCTGGATGACCAGGATTTCATCACGAATACGCTGCCCAACATCTCCTTCACCTCCTCTACCAACCGTAGACATAATCATGCGCAAAATCTCTCGATACTGAGGATGACTTGAGTAGACATTCTGGAGCATATCTGTAAGTCTATCCTGTGCTTTACTAATTTCACTGCATTTGACACGTGCAAACAAAGTGAGTTGACAGCTTTTGAGATGAATGCAACACTCATGAACATATAGATTGACCTGCATTATGGTTCACTTTTCTTTGCAGGGACAACTACCACAGGGATGTCCTTGAAAATAAACTGGGGTTGGTTCAGCAACATTAAAGGTTCTTACCGGGGCTTAACATTGTAGTTCTTATTCCATATCAGCTGCCTGGTAGCCATAAACCTCATCCACACCAACAATCCAGCAAAACCCAGCTCACCAGCCTCTTTGGCTTGATCTATCAAGTCTGCGGCAATATTAAACCTACAAAAGCAAAGGAAATGAAAGGGAAAAGAAAACCAATATATCATAAACTTCACAGAATTGATATACAAATGAAAGATAATATCTGAAAAAATTTTGGTTTGCCAATGTGATGGGCCAGATAACTTATCACTGCTTTTCCCCGCATGTATCCTTGAAAATTGAAACTCTATATTGATAAGATAGTATTACCACAGTAAACAAGAGTAAAATAGCTACTGAGAGCAAGTAGGCTTTTAGATTAATATATAAAACCAATCTTCCGCTACAAAGAAGCCTAACTTGTGTTTGGAAGCTGGGTTGTCAGTTTATCTTATGTAACAGTTTTTAGGCGATGCCTCAGTGGAAATAAGACCAGTTATCTCCTCTTCGAAAGCAGGTTAACCAGGGGCTAGGAAACTGACCGGTGCATGAAAGATTTCTGAGCCTCACTTTCCATCTCTGCTATTTTTCCTAGAAGTGCCTTGGCAGTTCCTCTGCCATCACCAATATCCTGCTGGCAAGAAAGGGCAGTTAGTTGATCCACAAAGGTCATACAATGAGCGCAGAATGTTAGCAAGACTAACAAAACAATATATAGTGATACCTTCTGGACTTCCTTAACTCTGCTGCCAAACTCAACATAAAAGTCTTTACCATTATTCTTTATCCATTGACCATTAGACAGAAGAACAAATGGCATCCCTTTAAAAGTTTCATCTTCACTCTCGATGACAAGCGATTGGACCTAAATGGAATTAACAGTATAAGAACTTCTTGGCTAAACAGAAATAAAAACACTCAAAAACTTAATTAACGGAATTCCTTTTCGTTATTATGAAAGAAATTGTCCTACCTAATAAAGTGAAATACAAACATCAAATGAACTAATAAAACTTTCATTAGGCCTCTGTGATAAGGGAAAATCAAAAGATATTCAACACATACATACCAGGAAAGGAAGTTCAGGAAAAGAGCAGTTTTTCAGTGGAGTTTGAGCTGCTGCTTGCAAAGTAACTGAGCCAGGTGGCAACAGACTCTGAGGTGGTGCCTGCAACAATATTCGTGATATTTATCCTGCTGTACATGTCATCAAAACTATGTAAGAGGATAACTGCTAAACCAGATTTGACAGTTCGGAGATTCTTACCAACCATTCTCCACCATTTTTAGATAGAGCCCAGTGAACAGTGATGGGATCTCTGAAATCAGTGGCTAGATGAACCTTGGTCTTACCTTTGCACTTGCTTATCAGTATCTAGATGATGCACAAGATATTCCAAAATTTGTAAATCTCTCTGAAAAGGAAACTTTTTTGTCACGGTATGGGGAAAGGTACATGAGTGGAAAGGAGTATAACTGACCAGAAGTTCTTTATCATCAAGTTTAAAAGTTTTCTTGTTTAGCACAGAACTGCCATCCTGGGCTTCTACATAATTAGAAAACGCCTCTATCGCCTTCAAAGGTTGATTGGTGGAAATAGTTTGTTGCCCGGAGGAAACAGTTTTTTCTGGCACTTTAGTTGAATACTTGGCCACCAGCTGCGAGAGGTCTCTCTTTTTCCGCTGGACTCTTTCAACATTAAAGTACCTTTGTCTCTCAAGTTGCTCCGTAACTTTTGTCTTAATCTCTCCTTTAGTAATCTTCTTCCTTATCTCATCCAGTGAGATGCCTCTGTCCAGTTCAGCTTGCAACTCTTGCCTGGCTTCCTCAAACTCTTTCTACATGCATCAACATGATGCAATTTTTCAGACCATGAGAACAAGAAAGTACAAATGAAATTCCTGAAACTTTACAATTCATAGTTGTTGGCCGCTATCTCCTTCATAAGAAGCTATTTCTAATGAAAACTATGAGTATTCTATAAAAAAAAAAGAAACTTACCATTTGCTTCTCAGGTGAGTAATTGGGTTTTCCAGCTTTTTCCCATCTTATGTAAGCTTGTATTTGTGCAAGATCATCAGGTATCAGGCTTTTTGTTTGCTTCTTTGCTTCAGGGGCTGGAGACTCCTTGATTTCTGTATTCTCTTGTTTCTTGGTAAGCTTTGCTCGAATATCATTGATTGAAACTCCCTTTGCTGCTTCCTCCAACAGTTCAGTACGGGCAGCTTCATATTCCACCTACAGAAAGGAAGAATGGTAGATGAAGCATAGAAGGCACATGTGAATCCCAATAAGCTTGCAATTTAGTTTAGAGAACTAAATATCAAGAGGTTATACAAGACGTATGGAGAACTTAGTTTGCAATTTAATCGTTTCCGAGGAAAAATGGAGTAACCATGAGAAGCCTTGCCTTCTCTTGCTCAGGGGTATACATTTGTTTACCCTTTCTTTCCCACCTCAAATAAGCTTGGATTTGAACAAGTTCTTCAGGGATTGAAATATTTGGTATTGCCGCACTCTCTCTAGAAGGAAGCTTTATATGAAAATTCTGGCCATTATGTTTAAACCTAGCAATGAAAGGCAGGGTCAATACGAGAATTGAAAGATGACATGATATTAGTAGGACCCGGAACAAGCAACAATGGAGAAGCTTACCATTTAGTCTGGGTTTCATCAACAATAAGAAATTCTATAGCCTGTATTTCTGGATCCTTGATCTCTAACTTTAGGTGTGAGTGAGATCCAGCCTGGATAAGCACAGATTGTAAGTAAAAAAAATGGAGAAGCTGTAACAAATAGCATGGTATCGTCAGTAGGACTATGTCTCAAGATCTCTGATATGATCCCAACAGAAAGTGTTTCTGGTTCTGAAGAGTTAGTTACCTTCACAAAAGGAGTTCTAAGGGCCCTGTTCTTGTAGTTTTTGGTTCCTTCTGGGCGATGCGATGGAAGTACCCACTTGCTAATGCAGTAGAAATCAACACAATAAAGAAAGGAAATACTTATAATACATCTTTCAGACCGAACTTGGCTTGTGATGTTTTACAGCAAATGCTAACTTGAAGCAAGAACTCACTCTTTTTTATCGCGTAACCCACCCCAGTGAAGAAGCAAGGATTCACTGCTATGGCCAATCTGAATATCTACATGTGTTGCAGATCCAACTGAGGGATTGCTGACAGAAACCTGACAGTTTGAAGGAAAGGGATTTGTCACAATGCCTCATGCTTCTCACGCGTTCTATCTCACATTGTACCGTAGAATTAAGCTTAAGTCATGCAAAGGCATATGGTCAGACCTGCAGATCGATATTCCCATCGATGCTGAATTTCCCGGAAAGCTGCAGACATCAAAGAGAACAGATGATTAAACCTAAACAGGTCTTGAAAAAAATGCTAGCATTGCGCACTCTGCATTCCTCGAAAACTCTATCAAGGAAAAGACATCCTCTGTCCAGAAAAAATTCCAATGTCCATGCACATTCATCCGCCCTGACCAAAGTACACTTGTCTCATTAGCCCCACCGCCGCCGCAAACCGTCCGTCTTCCTCGACTAGCACAAACAGCGAAATCAAACAGATACTAGGCCTGTGTCTCAATTCACACTTGCTAAACACAACCTAATCACGAAAATGCCTCAAGAACACCGTTCCCTACTCTCACCAAAACACAGATCTTCAACTTCGAAGCACGCCTAGTATCTAATCTCCGTCAGGGGATCCTCACCTCGGACGGCGGCTCCATCGCCAGGACGGCACGTGGAGACAACGCGGAAACCGAGCGCCTCGTGGCTCCAACTCCGAGCTTGCTCCTCCTCCTGATCCTCAGAGAATTACCGATGTTGTCCGACGACCGGACAACCGATGACCTCCGTGCCGGCGAGCTGAGCTTCCCTTGGCGCTCTAAACCCGCGGGAAGAAGGAAACCGACGGGGTGGATTATATTGTGGCGTATGCTACCACTCATTATTCCCTTATTTAAAGCAGAAAAAAAAACACAAACAATTAAATATTCTCGCTTCAAGCCTCAAGAAATCCAAGCATAAAAAACGGTTACCGATTTGAAGCTCCACTCGAATAACTAACCTAAGAGAAAGAGAGGAGAACCGGTTCGTTTCTTTTGATTATAATAAAGGGGAAGGAAGGGCTTGGGAAGAAGCAAGCGCGGGAATGGGATCTCTTCTTAATTTTCTGGAAATAAAAAATAATCTTCGTCGACGGGTTTGTACTTGAGGAGCTAAGTGTGAGTGAGAAAAACTGGGGGAGGGGGAGGAACTGAAGCGGAAAGAGAAAAATCTGGCGGTTTCGCGAGGGGTTGGGGACAGGCGTCGCGACGGTATTGGCCGCGAAGGAGAAAGTTTTTCCTCCTGGGCCCTGGCACAGGAGGTGATCTAGTCACGTGCCGGAAAGGCAAGATAATTGGAGCGTGGGGCCCGTGGTAGTGATTTTTTAATATAAAAATGTAGAGAGTTTTGTAGTTGTGGAGCTAGTTCATTTTTTTAATAAAAAAATTCGGAACTATGGAATGGATTCAGAATTTTGAAGACTTGGAAAAAGTTCATATTATATTTTTAAAGTCTAGCATTATTGAAATTTAATTTAGAAATATTTTTTAGTAGGTTTTTTTGTAAAGTTTGAAATTTATGATGTAGGAAAAAATAACTATTTTTCGGATATCTATTGTTTAAATATTACTAATTTGTATTTATATTAATGTCATGGTATAATTTTTATAGATTAAACCTTTGGTGTACTTGTGGGTTTCAAAAACTTTCTAAAAGTGAACAATATTCTTTATGAAAATAAATAAATGATGGTTCGCAATCAATTATGTCAATTCCAAGTTTCCAAACAACTATTTACGGTGCATATTCTCCAGCCGTGGCACTATAATGAATTCAGTCCTGCATTCGTTTCCACTCGTTCCCCTCTTGCTTATTGATGGATCCAAGAATTTATAGATTCACGTTTAATTGTATATATTTATTGCCTCGGCACTAGCGCTTTAATTAATCTCAAATTGTCAACATAATATCGGATCGTAGTCATCTAAATATCTATCTTTCCTCGTAAGACATCACTCGTTTCAATACTACTACTCTCCTCTAAACGCATATATTTCAAAATCCAGATAGGACTGGATGCATAAGTGCATATATGATCGCACTTATTGATATTGGGATATTGCCTACATATGAAACAATGTGCGCATTATAATTTTGAACAACATTGAGTAAGGATGAAGGAAGGCATCTGATGGAAAATTATTTGCTTTTTCTGAAAAGGGAAAGGGGAGCTAAGGGAACAAAAGCAGAGTTGGTGATGGCTACAGAATTGGCTTTTTTTTGTGCTAAACCACATGAAATTATATGCATGGACCGGGAAAATTGGCCAGGGAAGGAAGACACTTTCCCGACCACGCAAGCATCCTCCTTATCTTACAATCTCACTTCAGGCTTTGCATCATTTCCAATCAATCAAATCCAATGAATCGGTCACAAAATTTAGTCGAAATAATAAAATACTTGAATTTTTGAAAGTTGACTTAACTTCGAGCTTTATGATACGAATGAAAATTAACTAGCACACCAAACGAGTTTAGGAAAGTCTTCCCCGGCGAAGGTTACAAGTTACAATTAGTCTTGTGTATAATCTCTCTCCTCCATTGGAGAACATAGCATACAATATACGATTTTGATTTCCCTAATTAGGCTCTTGTACATTAAACAAAATATCATTTTTCTCCCTAAATCCTAAAATTTTACACATAATATGAAAATAAGTAAGATTACCCATATTGTATATTTTTTATGGTTTTCACATAAATTTTAAAAATATTTTGTAAATCATTGAATCTTTGGGTAGGGCATACTAATAGAAGTCCAAATCAGGATAATCGGCCCAAAGCCCACTGGATCCAAAGAGAGCTCGCAAGCAAAACGCACCCTGGGACTAGGATGTGATTTTCTCTTCTTGTTCCTTGAGTTCTTGGAACGGGAAGGGAAATTTAGGAGGTCGCTCCCGATGACGCCACGTGTAACATCATAAACCGTTCGATCTCGATTCCCGCCAAAACACAATTCCCCCCGGGGCCCACCTCCCAGCTTAAAAACCGCACCGCCCCTCCTCCTTCCCCATAACGAACGAACACTGCCCCCTTTCAGAAAAAAAAAAAACCAACTCCCCAACGGAAAGAAACGAACCTTCTAGAATGACTAGCTTCTTCATCGTGTTCCTCGTCCTCGTCATTTACTTCTCCGCCGCCGTCCCTGTCCTCCATAGCCGCTGCCGTCCCCGGCCTCGAAGACATCTTCACCTCGACCGGCCGGCCGAGCTACTTCAACAACAACGCCGGGACGCCGCTGATGAAGGACGGCATGGCGGCGACGTACGAAGAGAACGTCACAAGCCTCGGTGCCGAACTGCTCTCTCCTTCAACAGTTTTAAGTCTCCTCTCCTTATTCCTAGTGTCCGCCATAACACTTAACTTGTATCGCCTAGGCTGCTTTAGGTTGAACGTACTGGTTTGGTTTACTTAACGGGATTACGATTTGGGTGCTGATTATAAACGAATGATTGCCTACTTTTTAGAATTGTGTTTTGTAGGCAACATGTCGCACCCGTAATAGTTAGTACTGTTAGATCTATCGTAGAGGCATATTTTCCTCATTTGCTTGATGTATTCGTATTGTGATTAGTGGATGATAATAACAATAATGCTAGCTCTAGACAATGAGCTTCGTATACGAATTTACGTGTATTCGTGTTTTTCATGAGTTTCATTATTTTGATTTTTTCTTGATATGCTAGTTTATAAGCGGATAAAATTAGTTGGAACGATAAATATTAGTTGTTTAGTGAATGCTTAATCTGTTATGCATGAGCACCGAAGAATCTACTAATTACTAATCTTACGACGTCCAAATAAATAGACCGGCGTCCTAAACGTTGATACTTTTACCATGTTGGTCAATATGGATATTGCTGCTGCGTGCAAGGAATTTTTTATTAAGTATTTAATAGTTGTAGCCCATTTAGTTTTCCAAAATATACGAATTAATTGATCTCCTAATAAATGTCCCATCATCGACACTAAATACAATCCAATAGTAGTCAATGGAATGGTCTACTATTATTCATTTCTGGAATGGTGTAGGGGACGAAGTCGTTGCCGCACCACCTGAGTTTCGTTCATATTACAATAATTCATCGACTATTTTGAGCAACTAGTTAGATCAACTTATCTGATTGAGTTTAAATATTATAAGTAAAAAGACAGTATTAGAAACATTATATGGTTTAACGATATTCGACTCCAAGTATCGAGTTGAAAAAAATCTTCCGAATCTATATAGTTTGACGGTATTCGTCATTAAACAGTCGACGACCGTGTTATCGATTTTCAAAACTTAAATTTAATTCTAAACTATATTTTGATCAAATTTAAATCTATTTTTTGCGTGAATTTTCATAACTCAAAGCATTTTGTGAGGTATGACATGCAAGTCTAAACCATATTATTTTTCTACTTCAATTTATATGGAAACAATTATTGGAAGCTTGCCCTCACATGAAAAAGTTTGGTTTAAATTGTAGTACAAAGTTCAAACTTCAAATACATAGTATATTTTTCTAATACCATATGATATTTGATCCACTGAGTAACTAACACTAATATATTTTTAAATACTCGAACTTGACTACGAATAGTTTTTATCGAGACTCGCGATTGTAATCTTATCTTCATACGAGAGAATTCAACACCCAAAATTATAAATATATATTATGTATATATTTGTGAAATAAAGTCTGCTCATCAAAAAAATTATTCCAAGTTAAGCGATGATAACTTATTTACCAATTGATTTAAGGGAGCTCTACTTGTTATATCACATTAACGATTGATTTATCGAGCATTTTATACCGTGGGTTCAATTTTTTTTTACTTTTAGACGTTTGTAAACTTGAATAACCAATTGGTTTGTTGCGGTAGTGCATGTACATCGTCCCTTATTTTTTAACATAGCGTCCCGTATATTCAATGCCTCATCCTATTAAGATTAACCTTACCGAACGCATGGAGGATTTATTCATGAAAAATGATTTTCATGTCGAGGATGCTACACAAATTTTATGCAAGGAAATTGCAGTTTCTTTGCACGATCTAAATTTTCGTTGGAAAAATGATATGCCGGATCTTTTTAGTGTCATCAAGACAGCAGCCATCGGCTTTGGTTGATTGGGCTGCTACTTTATCTCCCTATTTTAGGGCGTCTTAGATACCAGGCGTTTTAGATTTTCACATAATTTTTTAGTGCTTCGAGGTGTATTATTGTAGGACAAATTGAGCGGTGGTAAAAAACCATGTAATAATTCGGTATCTAAACCAAAGCATATAAAACAACGAGAAAACCATGTGAACAAATTGAGCTCTAGTACTTTCCACTTTATACTCAGTATTTCCACGAGAAAACAATTATTTCACCTAGTATGATCGGTGGTAAAAAAAATTTGACAAATACTTAATAACGTTATGTTCTTATTAGATCGGATCGAATCTATTTGGTTAAGCTTAGCCAAAATTTTCTACTATATTTAATTTAAATACTGGTTGGTACAACAAAAATACTTGAATTGGTGGTATATTATCGTACTCGTGCATCGGAGGTGGACCTGGGCTTAGTATAATCAAATTGAACAAAAATCTATTGAAGCCTAAAAAGCTTTTATTACTCACCACGAGCTCGCCCATTAGAAAAGAAGCCTCAAATTCAATTTAGTATTCCTTTAAAAAAAATTCAATTTTGTATTATCACAAATGGAGGAAGCCATCAAGACCAAAAACATGTTCTAATTGGCAAGCCCGTGGAAAACCCATAACAAATGGCCACCGATTTTATAAAAAATATAGTCCATCATCGCCAACTTTTATTTGTCCTTTTATAATCACCACTATATTCGTTGATATTTTTTATATTTGTAAAATTTAAATCGTAAACCACATCGTTTAATACTTTTCTTTTATATTTTGTGTGTCGCAAAAATTGAGCCTGCATTGTCACAAACTTAAAATTTCCAATGAAAAAATTACATCTCTGATATCATCTAGCATAAGAGTTCTGACATCCACGGATAGTTCCTCAAGTATATAGAATCATAGAGGTTAAATAAATCTCAAATTAGCTAATCTATCCGCAAAATGATTAGCCTCGCGGTAAGCTTGGACCACTCTCACACTCCCCTCCCAGGCTAGTTCTTGTTGTATCCAAGCTAAGAGAGGTCGCGGTGTGTGTTGTTGTATCCCATGCTACTTCTTGGAACGGGAAGAGGAATCTTGGTGGTCGTTCCCGATGATGCCACGTGTAATATGCCGTTCGATCTCAATTCCCGCCAAAACACAAATCAACCAGGCTCACCTCCCAGCTTAAAAACCGAACCGCCCCCTCCTCCTCCATCATAACCAACGAACCCATCCCCCCTCAGAAAAAAATAACTAACTCAGCCAACGGAAAAGAAAAAGGAAGAAACCAAGAAACGAACCTTCGAGAATGGCTAGCTCCTTCATCCTCTGCCTCGTCCTCGTCAGTTACTCCTCCGCCGCCGTAGTCCCCGTTTCCGGAGCCGCCCGAGTTTCCTTCTGCTAGATGTATTCGTATTGTGAACAGTGGATAATAGTAACAATAATAATAGTTCTCGATTATGAGTTTCTTGTACGATGTGCATGTATTTGTATTGTTTATTTTATTTTATCATGGTTCCTCATTGCAAAAAAAAAATCTATAGCGTTCGCAGTGCACTTAGATGAATTGACAAAGAGGCGGTTTCGAGTCCATTGACAATTTGTTGGAGAAAACTTCACTATTATTTAAAAGCATTGTTAGGTTCAAATTTGAGTTGATGCATTTATTTTCATAAAATTTATTTACAAATTTTATTTATTCGAACTCGTAACATTTATAATCCCCAACCGGCCGTTTGTAGAGAAATAAGATCCATCAGGTACGGCCCATGGGCGTATAAAAAAGGCCAACCGACTGCTGACCTTTTATACATCTCATTTTATTGAAATTGCCAAAATCAAAATCTCCTTAAACAGTGTGTGATGAAATAGATACTATGTATCATGTAATATGAAAATATCAATTTTAATACTTTGTATTATATGAAATAAATAATTAGGACCTTTTTATCGCTTTGACATGACATTATTTCTACTTACTCACATGGCACAAATAGATGATGTTTCAAATAATGTCACCGAAATTACAAAAATATCCTCATGCTAGAATTTTAAAAAAATTAAAACGACATCAGTCCTCCCCTCCATCGAACTCACCCTTCAAATCTCGGTGGAACCTAATTCGAAAATTCCCAATTCAACGCAACATCACCAAACAAACCCTAATTCGTCGCTTCCACCAAATTTCTACCATTTCCTCACTTCTTTCCAAATCCCATCACCACCCACATCCCCAATCTCATTAACTTTTCCAGTTGAACCCTTGTATTTTATTAGGAGAATGGAGACAAATCCACTGGGAATCTAGCTTCTTTGAGACCCACATGAATCATGAACAAGCTGGAGAAGAGAAAGGGAAAGGGAAGCACTTAAAGGGTTTAGGGAATTCTAGCTATTAGACGGATCTGCTTTTCACTTAAGTTCAATTCAATTTCTGGATTATGAAGGAGTGGAGCTCGATTTGAGTCCAAGAAAGCATTTGTGAGCTAAGTCGAGTTATTCGACGTTATTTTATAAAATATATGTTTCAAGTTTCAAGACTAATTTGGTAATTGTATTTGACATTATAATTTAAAAAAAACTAGAATTAAGATTACAAAATTTACAAAGATATGTTAAATTTTACACAACGAGAACAATGTTAATTTTTTTAAAATCTGAGTATGAGGGTACTTTTGTAAATTTCAATGATATTATTTGACATATCATCTATTTGTGCCACGTCAATAAGTCGAAATCATGTCATCATTGTCACGTCACTAGTAGTCAAAGCTTATATGAGAAGCGGTTCCTAAGTGTCTATTTCACATAACACAAGGTACAAAATGTCTATTTTACATAATACATGGTACTAAAGTATCTTTATCCTAATTTTTATTAATACTAATATTTACTACATCTAACATCCCAAATAGTGTAAAATCTTTTTTTCGAGGTTGCGACCACCAGTCTCATTAAATCTCCACTGCGGTAAAATTTGATGAGAAAAAAATTGCGATAGCGAAAGAGTAACTCGGTAGGTAACCCTTACTTTGATTATTAATGCGTGATTTTATTTTACATTTATAATAATTCGTATTATGGTTTTGGTGTTATGAAATTTTTATTTACCAGAAACCTAAGGCATAATTAGTTCACACATAATTAGTCTAGACTTATCTCCCTAATTCGTTGTTTCCCCTTTTTAATAGAAATTCATAATTGTGTTGTATTCGTATCCCTGATTCCTCTCTCTAATTAGTGCATAGATGTTTGTATATATGTCTTTGTCCATTCACATAATATAACATCACATGTTACTGCATATTCTATTGTAAGACTCCGACAATTTTAGAGACTCGTTCTGACTTTATTTTATCTCTCCCCGGGGAAGGTGTGCCTTCATTATAATCACTTTATTTGCATTTGTTAGTCTAATTTCGCTTATGTGCTTATATCCTATGTGATGGTAATTTTATATTCTTATAGAATGAAAGCGAACCATGGCAGCTCCATGGTATGATGGTCGTGACTACCTCAACTTAAGTATAAATACTACGTAAGTAATCATGTCTTTTGTTTATTTGTTTATTTTTTTCTTATCTATTTTCTAATGTGTGTCCGCATTGATGCAAATGCCCCCTTGTGCACCTGCATCCTATCTGCATCCGCCCTTTTAGATGTTCTTGATGTAATTGGATATTCATCTTGTAACTTGTTTTTAGAATACAATTTTATCTTTTCAAAAAAAATTATATTTTTATAATTGTTAAAAAATGATAGTCTTTTTAAGTTGCTTGAAAGTTTAGTAAACTTTCCATAGAGGATATCAAAATTGAAGTGATAGGAAATTATTTTTCATATATATGGTCAGGTGTGTTTGGATAACATTCATGGTGATTTTTTTTTCTTGTTTTCTTTTTTTTAGATCCTCTCTGCATCTAATAAACAGCTCTAGAATTGTTTACAACCAGGTAAGGAGTACATGAGCAGTTCTGCTAAAGCAAACATCGAACATAGAACCTGTAGGCACTCAACGGCATTTGCAAACAAACAAATCCAATATTTCTTCAGATGTCACATGGTAGTCGAGCAAAGCCGAAAAGAACTCTAGGATGAATGCCGGGAATAGCACTCGAAAGGTTGCATATATGTGCTCGTAGAGATTATATGATCTTAACGACGACAATGATAAAACTCGCTCTAAAGCCCAATTTTGCTCAACGCGCTCATGGAAGTGAGCAAACAGCCAACAAAAGTAATTAAATACATCTCATGCCTTATCAGGCTTGACATGTTGAGTATTCCTTTCAGCGTCAATATCATTCTTTGAATTAGCTAACCCAAAATATCTAAATAAATTATCCCGCCTCACTGTTGTCCTCCACCCAGAAGGATTGAAAGAGAAACATAAACTTGGAACATTCACATTTTTTTCAACTCTTTTTCTAATTCCTTACGAGCCTCCAGATTTAGAATACCCGTCAGCTCACAAAAGAAACCAACAAGTTTTCTGACATCCCAAAGACATGTATGACGCATAAGACGGCGACCAGAATCTTCATGCATCTCTGGAGTCCTCAAATTTTGTATGAGATGAATAACATCAACGGGAACATTCAACATCAGTATACGTTCAATCTCTGTAGCCATCTCTCTGCATGCAAGGCGGCTAAATGACTTATGTTGTAGTGCGAGGGATTTTACTTTTTAAATTATTCTCACTAATTTTTAACTAAATATTGTTGTGTGTCATTATTTCTCAACATCTTAAACATGTGGTCAACGTCCTTGGGCAATGAGTTACCAAACAAATGTTCAATGATTTTTTTATAAGTGTTCAATGATTCTTTTTACCTTGTCATGTGTTCTTGTCTTGTCCAAGATAATTAAGAGGAAATTACAAACATAATAATTGTACAAATAAGCAAATAAAAATAAGATATTTAATTAGGTGAGCGGAAGTGTTTACTTACCGAACTAGTATGCGGTCTTTATCATTAAGTAAATAAATATTTGAATTCTCCTGCAGGTCTACCAACTTTGAATGCACCAGTTATGAACTCTTACCGCACTGAGGCGGGATAATCTATTTAGAATTGAAAAAAATGTGAACATTCCAAGTTCATGTTTCCTTTTCAATCCTTTTAGGTAGAGGACAGTGGAGAGGCAGGATAATCTATTTAGATATCTCGGGCTAGCTAATTCAGAGAATGACATTGACGCTCAAAGAAAGACTCAACATGCCAATACTGATAAAGCATGAGATGTATTTAGTTATTTCTGTTGGTTGTTTGCTCACTTCCATGAGCGCATTGAGCGAAAGTGGGCTTTAGGGCGAGTTTTATCATCGTCGTCGTTAAGATCAGATAATCTCCACGAGCACATATATGCAGCTTTTCGAGTGCTATTCTCGGTATTCATCCAAGATTTATTTTCGGCTTTGATCGACTAATATGGGACTCCTTAAGAAATATTGGATTTGTTGGTTGGCAAATACCGCTGAGTACCTACAGGTTCTATTTTCGATGTTTGCTTTAGAGGAACTGCTCATGTACCCCTTACCCGGTTGTAAAAAATTTTAGACCTATTTATTAGATGCAGAGAGGATCTAAAAAAAGAAAATAAGAAAACAAAATCACCATGAATGTTATCCAAACACACCTGACCATATATGTAGAAAATAATTTCCAATCACTTCAATTTTAATATCCTAAAAGGGTGCTATTGAATCCATTGACGATATAGAAAAAAAATACAAAGAGACAAAAAGGGATAATGATATGAATCTGATCAGCAAGAAGATTAATTTCGTTTTTAAGGTTTTTGAGTCTGTTTAGGAAGTTAATTATATGTTATTTTCATTTTATAAGAATTATAGTCTATTTAGGAAGTTAATAATGTGAGAATTTCGTTTCTTTAAGAGTTCAAGTCAGTTTAGGAAGGTGATTATGTGATAATCATGTTTTTAGCAATCATAAGAGTACTAGACTTGTTTTCCTTTTCAGTTTCCTATTTTTAAGTCATATTTATCTAGTTAGAAGTTATATTTAATTAGGAATCTCTTTGTAACAATCTGCCTATATATAAAGGCTTTATCAATGAGAATGAGGAGAATAATTTGAGTACAAAAAACGTGGGCTTTGCTCTCTTGGTTCTTCGGAACTGTTCGAACACAGCGGAGGGATTCCGTTCGTTCACCTTCGACTTATCAAGCGGATCTACATCACCGTTTGTGGCGTCTTCATCAAATCAAGGTTCTTGTTTCCCTACAGCAGCGGGTCGAGGTTGTTCATACCGAGGTTCTTGCAAAGGTGCAAACAACGGGTCGAGATTTCCATCAATCTGAACGTAGATAGATCCGGCTTTTGCGTGGATCCGTAACGAGATTCACATCAGTTGGTATCAGAGCTTAGGCTCTACTTCAGATCATCTATCTTTAAATTTCATTTTTTTTATCATTAGTTTTTAGTTCGTTATTCTTATTGTATTCTCTGTTGGAGAAAGAAAAAAAAATAAAAAAAGAGGCAAAAAAATTCCGAAAAAAAAGAAAGATAGAGAAGAAGGCAGCCACGAAAAGAAGAAGAAAGAAGGCTGCAAAAAAAATCAAAAAAAAGAAAAAAGAAAAGTTGAAAGTAGAAAAAAAGAGAATCTGCAAGAATGTCTTATAACTACTCAAGAAGATCCTTTGAAGGTGTTGCACCATTGGTTGGTGATCCACACACGTTTATGGACGCCCTTCTTAGTGGGATGAGGCATATAATGAGAACGGAGGCCAAGAAGCTCAGCGAAAAGGTGGACCGGATAGTGTCTAAACAAGAGAGGATACATGATGTTCCTAATGTCTGTAGCGGAAGACAAATTCAACAAAGGAGGATGAGGGTCAAAGATGAGAAGAATTCAGGAGCTAATTTTGTTGGAGAAGTCAATGCAAAGAGGGAGAACACCATTAACACTAAGCACGACATTGAGGGGAAGGTATGTAGTTATGACGATTTGGAGGTTACACCTGAAGTGATTGTTGAAGAAGAGGTTTTGACATGGGAGGAATTTGGTGAATATTCTATTGACTTGTTCGATGGAGAATGTTTTGATGACCATGCCATGTCACTTCTTTACTTGAGGGATTTGTTCAATGAATCAGAATTGGTGGATGTTTTCATATGAAGAAGTGCTTAACTGCTATTGATGGTGAACAAGAAGAACTTATTGTTTTAGTTGACAAGGAAGATGTCCAACCCATATCTTTCATGTCTCCTGATTTATATGTTGAACATATTGACTTCTTAGGTGTGGACAAGTTTAATTATGTTGGAGGTTCATCGTTGATCAACTTCTGGAATAGTTTGCAGTTCAAAGAAAGGCTTGTGCAAATAAGTAAGATTTTTGTTTTTAATTCTGAGAGGATTTCAGATTGCTTATGTTCAAAGTATCTATTTTGTTGGGATGGAAGATATCAAGTTTAACCAAGACGTTCCAAGACTTGTTCAAGCATGATCATGAATTGGAAAAAGCATGACGTATGCAAGGATTTGAGGACAAATCCATTTCAAGAGGAGGGGAATGATATGAATCTGATCAGCAAGAAGATTAATTTCATTTTTAAGGTTTTTGAGTCTGTTTAGGAAGTTAATTATATGTTATTTTCGTTTTATAAGAATTATAGTCTATTTAGGAAGTTAATAATGTGAGAATTTCGTTTCTTTAAGAGTTCAAGTCAGTTTAGGAAGGTGATTATGTGATAATCATGTTTTTAGCAATCATAAGAGTACTAGACTTGTTTTCCTTTTCAGTTTCCTATTTTTAAGTCATATTTATCTAGTTAGAAGTTATATTTAATTAGGAATCTCTTTGTAACAATCTGCCTATATATAAAGGCTTTATCAATGAGAATGAGGAGAATAATTTGAGTACAAAAAACGTGGGCTTTGCTCTCTTGGTTCTTCGGAACTGTTCGAACACAGCGGAGGGATTCCGTTCGTTCACCTTCGACTTATCAAGCGGATCTACATCACCGTTTGTGGCGTCTTCATCAAATCAAGGTTCTTGTTTCCCTACAGCAGCGGGTCGAGGTTGTTCATACCGAGGTTCTTGCAAAGGTGCAAACAACGAATCGAGATTTCCATCAATCTGAACGTAGATAGATCCGGCTTTCGCGTGGATCCGTAACGAGATTCACATCAGATAAACAAGAAGAATACCTCCGACAAGATCCAAATGAAGGAAGGAAGCAAGCAAGAATGCCGCTGAGTGCCTGCATGTTCTATTTTCGAGAGAACGGGACAAGTCAATTGCCAAAATGGGAAAATGCGTGATCAATTTATTAAAAAAAATACCGAGTTCGAATTTAGTAAAGATTTTAGCAATATTACTTTTTAGAGAGACAAAACTTAATATTATAATAAAATAGTCGAATATATTAAGTTACATATACGTAAATACTAAAACTCTCCTTAAGATGCTCTTGAAAAGAAAACATAGGAAGGCACATTTAATGTAAAAATATTTTTGGATGCTAGTATCATCTCAGAATTTTGTTGCAAGTTAAGCACCAACACCAGAAGAAGAGAAAAGACATGACAAGAGGAGCTCATCCTTCGTTTCTTTGGATCTTGTCAGAGGTATTCTTCTTGTTTATCTATTTTTATCTCTTTATATTTTTTCTATATCGCCAACGGATCCAATAGCACCCTTTTAGGATATCCAAATTGAAGTGATAGGAAATTATTTTCCATATATATGATCAGGTGTGTTGGGATAAATTTCATGGTGATTTTTTTTCTTTTTATATCCTCTTTACATCTAATAAGTAGGTGTAGAATTGTTTACAACCGGGTAAGGAGTACATGAGCAGTTCTACTAAAACAAACATCTAAAATAAAACATGCAGGTACTCAGCAGCGTTTGCCAGCCAACAAATCCAATATTTCTTTAGGAGTCCCAGAGTAGTCGAGCAAAGCCAAAAAGAACTCCGGGATGAATGCCGGGAATAACACTCAGAAGGCTGCATATATGTGCTCGTGAAGATTACCTGATCTTAACGGCGACGACGATAAAACTCGCTCTAAAGCCCACTTTTGCTCAACGCGCTCATAGAAGTAAGCAAACAGCCAACAGAAGTAACTAAATACATCTCATGCCTTATCAGGCTTGACATGTTGAGTCTTTTTTTCAGCGTCAATGTCATTCTCTGAATTAGCTAGCCTGAGATATTTAAATAGATTATTTTGCCTCACCACTGTCCTCCACCCAGAAGGATTGAAAGGGAAAATGAACTCTTACCACGCTGGATATCATTATAAAGTTAAAAAAAGCTTTTTTCTAGATAGAATTCTATAATTTTTAACCTCATTCACAATAACTTACTGTATCTATTATAGATTATACAATACCACATTCTATTTGTGATAATGTGCAAAAATGAAGAAAATACAAATTTAGAGAGTACAGAAAAATTAAATAAGATACAACATGCAAGATATACTTACGTATCATTTAGAGTTGAGTCGAGGTATTCAAATTTATCGTGCTTGGAATTTCACATGATATTTGGGATTGGTAAGCGATTCATAGTTATAGAGTTGAAAATTAAGATACAACTTTAAGCATGTAAATGCAAATCCTATCTTTAAAAAAACTAGGTGACACAAGAATATTGAATCGAAATAGACTATAATTTATATTAAAGGAAAATACTTAGAAAATTCTAAAGTTTGATATAATGTACTGAGAGATTAGCAGCCATATCAATTATAACGGAAAGGACTAAACAAGCCAAAACAGCTTCAACAATCTAATGGGTTTAAATTGGGCATCAAATATTTGGCATTAGGTTAAAACAAATAGTTGTCATTGGAGAATTTTTTTGATTAGGCAATTTATATATTCCAATAATTTTGTACATTGTAATTTTATTAAAAATATATAGAGATCTACCAATTCAAAAAAAGCCAAAACAGCTTTGAATTAATGATTATATTCTAAGGGTATGGTCTCTAAGTTTTTGTGACCATATGTAAAACACGGTATTTTAAAAGAAAAATGTAAAACATTAAATGATCGAACCACAGTGACCTAAACATGATTTACCTCCCACTTTCCTGACTAACCATAAAAAAATCCTTATCACCGTCTCTGGAAATCCAACAATTACTACCACGTTTACTCCTTCCTTCCCACTTTCTCTCAAGTGATTGAGCAAATCATGTGTAAATGATCAAAACATAGTAACCCAAACATTAAGTGATCAAAACAAAGCTAACTAAACATTACTTTATTCTCAATTTCTCTCTAGCAATAAAGCAAACAAAATTTGAGATTCATTTTGACTTCTCAAGGCCAGCAGGTTATTCGGTCTCTTCTTTTTGAAGCACTACAACATAAGTCATTCAGCCGCCTTGCATGCAGAGAGGTGGCTACGGAGTTCGAATGTATACTGATGCTGAATGTTCCTGCCGATGTTAGTCATCTCATACAAAATTTGAGGACTCCAGAGATTTGCATGTTCAACCATTACTCTGTGGTGTGGTTTTGTCTTGTTGAATGATGTGCTAGCAACACACTTGTAGAAACCAATAATTCAGAAATAAATAAGGTTTTATTCATGCTTACCATGGCATCTTGGGTCTGATGATGGACAAACAGTCATAGCCAAAGATATCAGTCTTTTGTTCTCTCTTGAGTAATGCTCTCTATATATCAGATGTTTGTTATAATTCAGAATTAAATCAAAGCTTTGTTAGCATGTGACATTGGAACTTAGTAACGGGCTGCGTTGTTGTGCTAGTTTGGTTGGCTCCAATGCTTGTGCGATGTTTCCAATGTTTCAGCAGATTGACTACTTTGATGAACCTGTCTAATTTGGTTGGCTTATTTCTAGTTTGTTGCATCTTTCAGCTAGTTAAAAATGGCATGTATAGGTGAGAACTTGAGTTCATGTGATGGTCAATATTGTAAATGTAAGGGTTTTTTTATTTTTTTATTAACTTGCTATTGTTGAGTTGTAAAAAGTATTTGGTTAAAAGAGTTGTAATCATTTGGTTAAATGTAAGTGGTTTGTCGTTTGCTGCAACTATTGCTTTGTACAAATGTGAGTACTCATATCTTTATGCTGCAACGTTCTATTATATTTTCTTTTATGTAAACTTTTCCTGACCTTATTATAATCTTTATGATTTATCTTCATGTCATACTAGTTGAATGTAAGCAAAGATGCCATGAAGTACTTGGAGCGTTATGTTGAAGAGAAGCCAGGAAGTTCAAGTAATCTCAAAGAATCTCAAGCTGCCGAAGCTGAGAAGGACAAAGAAAGTGTGCCGACTGATGACAACAATCAGTCTGTTGAGGACTTGAAGAATGAGAGTGGCAACAAGAAAAATCACGACTCTGCCAACTTTGGGATTGTGACCGATGAAGACAGGAACGGTGACAGAGATGCTATGGATAAGATTACTGGTGTAATAAAAAAGCATCTGAAAACGAGACATTTGCCTCCACCTCCTCCACCACCAGTTGCAGATGGGTCAGGGAATCAAAGCCGGGAAGATGATGACACACATAAAGATAAGAAGAGGAGGTTGGTTATTCCCATTGATAATACAGAGAAGTTGCAGGCTATCCAACCTTCTGTTTCTGGAGCTTTGGTACATAAATTTGGTGGTTATACATGGCATGGCATTCATAATGAAGAGAGATTCATTTTGACTTCTCAAGGCCAGCAGGTTATTCGGTGAGTTATTTATTTATTTTAACTTAAGTTTCTCATTTCACCTTTTTTGTCAAAAGGCCTTTTGATTTATCATCATCGTTTGGGCAGGTCTCTTCTTTATGACGCACTACGACATAAGCCATTCAGCCGCAGCGCATGCAGAGGGGTGGCTAAGGAGATCGAACGTATACTGATGCCCACAATTCCCGCCGATGTTAATCATCTCTTACAAAATTTGAGGATTTCAGAGATGCATGAAGATTCTCGGTAATATTTTATTGCACCCAAAATATTTGTTGTTCAATTTATTTGTATTGATGAACTTATTATTTCTTGCAGCCACCGTGTTATGTGTCATCCATGTCTTTGGGATGTCAGAGAGCTTATTGGTTGCTTTGAGGCGCTGACGGGTATTCTCAATTTGGAGGCTGATAAGAAATTCAAAAAAAATGTGAACGTTCCAAGTTCATGTTTCCCTTTTAGTCCTAATGGGTGGAAGGCAGCGGTGAGGGACGATAAACTATTTAGATATCTCAGGCTAGCTAGTGCGGAGAATGCTGTAAAGAAGCCTCAACATTTTAAGCCTGATAACGCATGGTGTTGGTTATTTGCTCATTTCCATGAGTGCATTGGGCCAAATTGGGCTTTAGATCGACCTTTATGGTCGCCGTTAAGATCATGTGATCTCCACGAGCACATATATGCAGCCTTTCGGGTGTTATTCCCGGCATTCATCCCAGAGTTTGTTTCGGCTTTGCTCGGCTACGATGGGACTCCTGAAAAAATATTAGATTTGTTGGTTGGCAAACGCCGGTGAGTGCCTGCATGTTCTCTTTCTATGTTTGCCTTAGCAACTAAAAACTGCAAAAATAATGATTGTTCACATTTCTATGCTCTTTGCATGTTTTATTTCTAAGGCTTACAATTTTTTTCTCCAACACATGAAGCCTTAGAAATAAAACAAGCAAAGAGCATAGAAAAAAATTGTAAGCCTTAGAAATAAAACATGCAAAGAGCATAGAAAAAAATTGTAAGCCTTAGAAATAAAATATGCAAAGAGCATAGAAAATTTTTTTTTCTATGATCTTTGCATGTTTTATTTCTAAGGCTTACAATTTTTTTCTCCAACACATGAAACCTTAGAAATAAAACATGCAAAGAGCATAGAAAAAAATTGTAAGCCTTAGAAATAAAACATGCAAAGAGCATAGAAAAAAATTGTAAACCTTAGAAATAAAACATTCAAAGAGCATAGAAAAAAATTGTAAGCCTTAGAAATAAAATATGCAAAGAGCATAGAAATTTTTTTTTTCTATGATCTTTGCATGTTTTATTTCTAAGGCTTACAATTTTTTTCTCCAACACATGAAGCCTTAGAAATAAAACATGCAAAGAGCATAGAAAAAAATTGTAAGCCTTAGAAATAAAACATGCAAAGAGCATAGAAATTTTTTTCTATGCTCTTTGCATATTTTATTTTAAGGCTTACAATTTTTTTCTCCAACACATGAAGCCTTAGAAATAAAACATGCAAAGAGCATAGAAAAAAATTGTAAGCCTTAGAAATAAAACATGCAAAGAGCATAGAAATTTTTTTCTATGCTCTTTGCATATTTTATTTTAAGGCTTACAATTTTTTTCTCCAACACATGAAGCCTTAGAAATAAAATATGCAAAGAGCACAAAAAAAAATTGTAAGCCTTAGAAATAAAACATGCAAAGAGCATAGAAATGTGAACAATCATTATTTTTGCAGTTTTTAGTTGCTAAGGCAAACATAGAAAGAGAACCTGCAGGCACTCACCGGCGTTTGCCAACCAACAAATCTAATATTTTTTCAGGAGTTCCATCGTAGTCGAGCAAAGCCGAAACAAACTCTGGGATGAATGCCGGGAATAACACCCAAAAGGCTGCATATATGTGCTCGTGGAGATCACATGATCTTAACGGCGACCATAAAGGTCGATCTAAAGCCCAATTTGGCCCAACGCACTCATGGAAATGAGCAAACAACCAACACCATGTGTTATCAGGCTTAAAATGTTGAGGCTTCTTTACAGCATTCTCCGCACTAGCTAGCCTGAGATATCTAAATAGTTTATCGTCCCTCACCGCTGCCTTCCACCCATTAGGACTAAAAGGGAAACATGAACTTGGAACGTTCATATTTTTTTTGAATTTCTTATCAGCCTCCAAATTGAGAATACCCGTCAGCGCCTCAAAGCAACCAATAAGCTCTCTGACATCCCAAAGATATGGATGACACATAACACGGTGGCTGCAAGAAATAATAAGTTCATCAATACAAATAAATTGAACAACAAATATTTTGGGTGCAATAAAATATTACCGAGAATCTTCATGCATCTCTGAAATCCTCAAATTTTGTAGGAGATGATTAACATCTGCGGGAACTGTGGGCATCAGTATACGTTCGATCTCCTTAGCCACCCCTCTGCATGCGCTGTGGCTGAATGGCTTATGTCGTAGTGCGTCATAAAGAAGAGACCTGCCCAAACGATGATGATAAATCAAAAGGCCTTTTGACAAAAAAGGTGAAATGAGAAACTTAAGTTAAAATAAATAAATAACTCACCGAATAACCTGCTGGCCTTGAGAAAAAAAATTTACCAATTGGAAAAAAAAATTACCAATTTTTCCTGTCCTTCTTCTGAAATTACAGATCAGTCCCTTTGTCTCAATTTCAAAATTTTCAACAAATCCAAAAGAGACTCTTCGCCAATTTCACCCGAATACACACCAAAAAGCTCTGATACCAATTGTTAGGGTAGCGAAAGCGTAAACACGGATGTGTAGAACACCCATAACAAATGGTACGAGAGATAGGAAGAATCAAGGACACACGATATTACGTGGTTCTATCTAATGACCTACTCCACGGGACCGAGACGATCATCACTATATTATGTGGATATACATGGTACATAAGCTATAGGCGAGGCTGTGCCTCGAACCTAAATCTCTGCCTATACTACCATGGCCAATTAAGCCAAGATCCAGACCAAATAACATCTAACTCTACTCTCCTATATATAGAGAACAAGCCCAATATATCCCTCAATAGGAATTAGAATTCTATTCTAATTAAGAATTTGGGACAAATCCTAACTGATCATCCCTCCAATTGTCCTCTTCATCTAGATGTGTTGCCCTGTGTTGGCTAGCCAGCGGCACATCTAGCCGCCGAGGTGAGCTGGGGCTCTCGTCCATCTCTCTCTGCGATTGGACGACTCAAGGCAGTGAAAACTCTCTTGAATCTCAACGGATAAAAGTGCTCACCTCACAGATTCCAGAGAATTTTCACCGCCTTGATCCTCCATCTGTTGAATTTTGAGTTGTGTCAAATTGGGAACTGATGCCCAAGTGAAGAAAGTAGCATGGTGTGATGGTCTGCTCTTGATCCTCCATCCAAACCTCGCATGCAAGCAACAACCGAGGATGAGATGTTTGGTGGTTGGCTGGTTTAATGGCATAGGATGAATGAACGGTTGGTGGCTGGCTGGTGGTGGTTATTATTATTTATGTTGCTAGCTCAAAGAAAGGTGGTCCACTCCTGGTGGAGATTTTTATCATGTTTCGGCCTGGGCCTTCCTCTCCTGTTGGGCTGTGCCTGCGAACAAGATTGATAGGTTTTTCCCGCAATTACCCTCTTTCGGTTAATTAACCCCTCCTCGTCTTGGAGTTTTTATTTATTTTAAGCCTGGGATAATATTATCTAATCTCTAGACTTTCTCAAAGCGTTCGGTTGTGCAGCGTAGCCATACTAACGTCAAGACAGACAACAGGACAATGCCTTATCTACCTAATCTTTCTCCACTGTAAATTTTTCCTCACTGTGTTTAATCATGGTAAGGTTTTAAATATGTTCTATTTACTTCTCCAACAGTGTCTTTCCTTTTTCTTTTGAGAACCAATTAATCAGAAGTATGTTAATCCAAAGGTTGAGCTGGTTGACCCTTACTTAGTCAGTATTTTCTGACTTGTTTAGCAAGATGTTTTATCACTTCTTACATTGAACTACTGAATCGTTCTTACATGATCTCGTATCTTATGGTACGAGAGCAAGTTAAAGACCAACCACTAATTGGGTGAAGATTTTGGATAGTATGTAAATCTAACATAGTTATTCTCGTATTTTCTAATCTCATGTTAGTAAAAGCAAACTGTCGAAATTACTATATTGATTCGTGATGTCTTTTATGAAGTCGCTAAACTGAAAATTAATCTCGGAATATACAGCTACATTATTTATTTTTTTGTTAAAATATTTATATCCAACTTAAAACCTTAAAACAATAAATTTTTAACATTTATAAACTGGTAATCTAATTCGAATTATCTCTGTGGACTATAATCCGGGTAAAATTTAAACTAAACAGTTAAAAGGTCACAATTTTTTTTACCTCGGGCGGTTTTTTCTAATGTATAAGACACAAATTCAGATCTACTTAATCTAATCCAAATTATTTGCCATTTTCGAGCAACTTCTAACGTTAGCCGTCCCGCGGACGACAGATCATCTCTCTCATTCTCCTCCCAGGCTCGTCTCTTCCCAAAACAAAATCAAATAACAGGGAACCGACCTTCCCGATTCTTTCTTTCCACGAGAGAGAGAGAGAGAGAGAGTTACCCCAACAACCAATATCCCGGCCAAATATTTTCCAATCGCGCTATTTCTCTCTCTCTCTCGATCGAGCTGCTCTGTAGCAAGTTTAAAGCTCGAATTAGGATTTAGGTCTCCATTATCCATTTTCTCTTTCGAGCTGCTCTGGTCGGTGGTGATCTCTCCGTCGCGTGCATGGCGGGAAGCCGCGTATTGCTCTAGGCGAAAGCGGCCGGGTAAAAATATATCTTCTGTTCTAATTTCTGTGCTCCGTGTCCGGTTAGGGTTTCTTCAGTTAGTTCGAGCTGGCCGTTTTCCTCTACTCTGCTTTATAATCTTCTTTGAGTTTTGAAAGTGGTTAAGAGAGCAAGCGGTCGGCCCTGGATAGAATAGGGAGCGGTTATGCCGTTTACATGTCTGTCTAATTAGCAACAACAAGAGGTGCTCGTCTTTGCCATTTCGTCTTCTTTTCAGAAACCGTCTTCAATACGAGCTGTGTTGTTGTTCATCTTAGGGACGGTTTCCTGTGTTTGACAAATTTGTGTTCTTGGTTGAAAGCTGATTATAGTGTATTTGATTCATGAATTCTCGGTTAAACCCAAGCCTACTTGATGTATGTTTCAATTGCTTTCTGAAAAGTAGGATTTTGTGATTTAGAGCTTGCCACCTGTATTTCCTCATCCTTGATCATTAATCATTGTTGGTCTTCAGAACCTTTCTCGCTTATGCTTATGGTATTCTGCACTGCGAAGGACCTGCACTGCTAGTCTTGTCTAACTATTTTTTGGGATAGGTAGCGAGTTTTTTCTGTGTATTTCTCAATAGTTATTTTTTAGTTTATGCTAATTTTTTTCACCAAAATGTGGGTGTATAGGGTGATGAGTACCAAACAGTAGAAGGCTTGTGGAATTCTTTGGGGTTGGATAAATATGCTGTTTTTTTCAAGGCTGAGGAAGTAAGTATGCCCTCGTGATTATCCCTTCAGATTAACTTTCTTGTTCCATCTAACAGTTGGAGATTGCGCCATGACTTTGTTGAGTTTGATAAAGGGAAAAGAGTAATGAAGAACTGAAAAAATAGTGATTGTTCTCATTTCTATGCTCTTCCATGTTTCATTTCTGGGGCTTACAAGTTTTTTCTCCAAACTTGTTTGAAAAATATGGAGAGTCAAAGTTGTAATATGTGACATGGCATCTAGGTCAGAGATGATGAGTTTGAGCTCTTTTGTTGGGGGCATGTTTGGACTGGATGCGGAGTCCTAAACTCATTATTATCAGAGTGCATCCTAATGAAATGAGCACAAAACTAATAGTTTAACTTGAATGAGGGAAAAATGAGGACATATGTGCCTGCAAAAGGCAAGGATGAAGAAGCAAAAGTGTGTTAAACTCTGCTCGTATTTTGTTAATTGAGACTCTAGTGGCTGGAATAACGTAGCTAATATCGTACTTGTTTTGACAGTATCTACTGGTATTTTACATTTCCTCCTATCTAATTCATGGAATCTCCCTTACAGGTGGAATTGGGTGCATTGAAACAGATGCGCAATAGTGACCTTAAAGAACTGGGAATACCCATGGTTACCTTTTCAGTTCTTTCCCAATACTGCACGTTTTAATTTGCTTAAGTTATCTACCTCCAAGTCCAACGTGTTATCGAAGTAGTTTGACATCTATGTTGCTGATCTTATCACGTCAAAACTATAATTATATACAACATTAGTTGAGTGCAATGCATCACATATACCACTCAGCAATCTACAATTATATTTCCTGGTCCCTTTTTCGTTTGTGTTGTACTATTTCCGAGTCCATTAGGAACAGTTTCGTCACTGAATATTATTTAGCCTTCATAGATTGTTTCCTATTCCCCAGGGTCCAAGAAAAAAGATTCTCCTTGCATTGCTCCCTCGTTCCAGTTGGCAGCATTAGAAACTGTAAGCTGGCGTGGCATCTTCCTCTGTTTAGCATCGCGAAGCTCGATCCCTTCCCACCCGAGTAGAAGAATGGTTCCATGAAATCAGATGTTCAACTGTTCTACCCAAGATCACTTGATTGTTCATACTGATGATGTCATAGGTAGCAGCTGCTGATATTTGAAACTGCAATTTCTTTGCCTCGGATGTATCTCAAAAAACTGCTCATGTGTAATCCTTACCCGATTGTTAACAGTTAGAAATCTGTTTATTAGATGCAGAGAGGATGTCAAGAGCTGTAATGCAAGTTGATATATGCCATTTTGTCTGCAACTTTCTTGTGCTGATGCTTGTATATGTGTATGTCCAGCTTTCCCACGGCAAGGAACCAAGTACAGTAAGTGCTCAATCTAGACATCGCTCAATCTAGACATCCGCTGTGCTAAATAGATATGCCGGTCATTAGAAGGAAAAACCGCCATAAAAAGATTCCTCGTGTATCATCTGTAGCAAAACTATGAACGGAAGCTAGCAATCCGGACCGTATTGAAAAGGTTCCTGAAACACAGCATGGAAAAGTCACAATATTCAGAAACGAGGTCCAAGAATGAAAAAAGGGTATAATTACTGAATGAATACAAGCAGTGGGCCTGTCTCTCTCTACAATGAGTGACGTGCTTCGTGCCATGTTAGAACTTGTAGGACCAGTGTGAGCTTTGACGCAAATATTTCTTTATAGAATGAGATTAGTGAGGACTAGAACCCAATGGTGACGATTCCTTCGTCTTTATATAACCAAAATCTAAAATCATTCCACTGCTTTATCATGTCAACTATGCAATGTTATTTTAATCCGTTGCATTCTCTATTTTTTCCCTTCACGACTTACTCTTATTTATCAAGTATTTTCGAGTGGGAGAGTCTCGTCACCTTTTATTATCCAAATCGATTCAAATTAGTGACTTTCGCTTCAAGATACAAATCAAAAGACGGTAAGCAAGGAAAACCTCATTTCTCTTTGTGGCATTTGGTTGTGGTTCGTCAAACTTAAAACATTCCGCTCTGGCTAATGCACCAGTGTTTTTTTTTAGACGTCTGATGCACCAGCTTAATCAAAGAACTTGCAGAACTTGACCTTTATATTTTAATTTTTCTACCTTCTTAGATAAGGGACCTTATACTTTTCAGCTTGGACTGTCTTGTGTTAATTTCCTTTGAAGTATTTTTGTGGTAAGATTTCCTTCTAAGTTAACAAGTGTGTCCCACTGGTTATTGTCTATATCAATTGGTTGATAGTACCTGGTATCAGAACATCTGCAAATTTGTCTAATTCGAGTCGGGTAGATAGTGCCGCAATTTTTTGGGAACGAAACTCTCCTAAAATCATCCAGAACATGAAGTAACAAGACATAAAAGAGGAGAAGTTGTTTGTCCTTTAATTAATTTTAAAACTTTCTTGGTAGATTATTGAGTTAAACTAAAATATCTCTGTCACATCCCATGGTACTACTGACGTCAGGTATCTCTATTCCCTCCATTCACTGAATTTTCCTGAAGTACTTAAACTTAAATCATTTTCAATTCGTGTTTTTAAAATCTCCTCTCAAGGGATTTTTGTCTGTTTGGTGTTACGGTTGGTGATTTTTTGTGAAAAAAGTATTCGAATATAAAGTATTACAGATGTAGTATCCATGTGGCACGGACAAAAAAAAAGGCAGACCTTGGACCAAGATCCGACTTTTTTAGTCGGATAACCAAGATCAAGATCTGATAAAAAAAATCGGATGACCAAGATCCGACATTACCGTAGTGATAGCCTTCGGCCGGCAGTCATCTAAAAGGAGGGGGAGGAGGAGGAGGTCGAACTTGCTTTCCCAGAATTCAGGATGATAGGTTTGAGCCACCTTTGGTACTTGGAATTGGTAGAAACAACTTTTGCGGCCTTGCCGCTGGAAGCGTTTGCATCAGGAACCAGATCAAAAGTGCACACAAAGAGGCCGGGAAAAGGGCAGTCGTTGTTCCGGTGATATGTTGCTCCAAATGGTTCGAAAGTGAAGGCACAATACCTCGTCCCAGAAAGGTGGATGAGGTTCCATGTTAGCATCGTGTTCAATTGCAACTCATGATCATTGTAGGACCTTCTGTGGGAGGAGGGCCAGATAATGGGGACTTGTTCCAGAGAGAAGTAGTCATCAAAGTCGCCAAAGCCGCTAAAGGCGTGGAGCTTTCCAGGTAGGACGGGGAGGAGCAAGGGCGATCCACTATCGAGATGGGATCGATGAGCAGGACAGAACTGGGCACAGGGTGGAGAACGGACCCAGGGATCCGAGGAGGGTCGAATCTTGAATCTGGTCCAGGTCCCGGAGCGGTGAGAACCATCCTGGAATTGGAAGAGGAGGAAAATTTGTTCGACAGAGAGATTCGGTATACGATCCCAAGGCGTAGGAAGGTGAAGAATTACTTTGGAGTCGCCAATGCAGGACAGCCCGAGAAGCAATCTCGGCAACGGATGTTGATCCCACAGACTTTGCTCTTCGGGAGGGGGACAAGGAGGAGGATCGTCAATAGGTATCCATTTCCATTTACGGTGGTGGTCATCAAGTAAGAGCTCGAAGCTGTGATGACGGCAGTACATGGGTCGAAGAGGTTTGGCTGCCGGTCCATGGGTCGACAAGGAGGCGGTCCCTTCTCCCATTTATCATGATAACCCAACGAACCACCACTAGGGATCTGGCGATACCAGAAACTCCCATCAACCAGGACGTAGGCACGGGAACCGAGAATGGCGAATGCGGGGGAGCGCAGCTCGTCAAGGGTACGGTGAACCCTGTAGGAGAAGTGCGCCACAAGGTAAATGGGTAGCTTCTTGTCGTTGGGGTTGATAGCGTAGATGTCCACACCGCCATAGTCGAATTCCCAGTCGTAGTCGTCCTCAAACTCGTGAAAAACCCAAGAATCTACGGCCCCGAAATAAACGGCGTCCTCACCCCACTTCTCCCACTCGCCCTTCGGCAGTGGACCAGGAAGGCGCAATGTCCACTCTTCTTCTCTTTTCCTTTTTTCCCGCCGGACCCCCATTGATTCTTCTTCTTCTTCGACGATTTGGGGCTAGGGTTAGGGTTGGGGTTGGGGTCGGGGCCGGGGTCGAGGTTGCATAATATAATATAGTTGGGCAAAAATGGCTGGACCGCTCATGAGGCCCACATCCTTGTCTTGGGTAAGAGAGTATTTTATCTTATTAATATACCCGGCCTCTGTTTTATTATTATTATTATTATTATTATTATTATTATTATTATTATTATTATACAATTATTGGGCTTGAGATATCAATTTCTCACGAGGCCCACATCCTTTTAATTGCTCCTCTCTTCAACAACAGGTACAGAAGAACCCCAAGGTTATGCTTAGATTCCATCCTCTTTTAAAATGACAAAACTGTTTTATTTTGTATATATCAGTGATAAGCATTACAGTTAACATTGGTGGACTATATTCAAG
This sequence comes from Hypericum androsaemum, assembly GCA_963995505.1. Classification (NCBI taxonomy): domain Eukaryota; kingdom Viridiplantae; phylum Streptophyta; class Magnoliopsida; order Malpighiales; family Hypericaceae; genus Hypericum; species Hypericum androsaemum. The sequence continues at coordinate 4,199,951 of OZ023195.1, forward strand.
CTCGAAAATGTCAAGTTTACCATCTGCACCAAGCATTTCTTTGATTCCAAGAATCGAGATCTCACCACCTACAAGTCCGAATCTCTTGTCCAAATCCAAAGACAGAATCTGCAGCAGAGGGTCACTTGGAGAATCTGTAGAAGTGAGAACCTTGATGGGTAGATGCTGGAGTCCAAGTCTCTGCAGCATTGCAGCATCTAGTGATGTGCAACAACCGTTAATCCCAAGCAGCAAACTGATCACAGCAGAGGGACAACCAGCAGCTAAAGCAGCTTCACATGTTCTCAGTGCACTCCTCAAATGATCGAGCCTCAGTGGATAAGGATCAAATGAACAACCAAGTCTGTCCTTCGTCCGCCAGCGGGGCCAAAATTTCCAAAACTGTAGCTGAAATATCTTGGAAGCAGCCATCTTCAACATTCTGTCTGGTTGGTCATCAAACACCTTATTAAGCCATGACAAAAATACCATCTCAATAACCCTTTTCCGATGCAGATCACTCTCTATTTCTTGAACCAGACCTCCCAACTGAACCTCTAACTTCACAACCTCTCTACTGACACAAGAAACTTGATCAAGCTCATAGACAACCCTTCCATCCATTAATCCGTGAATCCAAGTCGACATTGTTTCGACTCTACATTGCACCAGCTGTGGACAAAAACCAATACCATGAACTATAATAGCTTCACAATGTCTTGGAGCACTCCTCCAATCATTACCCTTGAGTGCACAAGGAATGAATAAACATCCAGGTCCGACTTTCATGCGCCATCGAGGCCAAACTTGCCAAAATTGCAGCTGAATTTTCTGTCGAAAATGTACGAACAGCAGACTAAGAACATGTTTAATGATTCTCTGAATTTTCTCAATGTCTAGTATAGACTTTACAGTTTCACTTGTAATAACTAAATTCTTTAAGTACATGCTCTCTGTCTTTTTCATTGATCTCCATATTCTTTTTGACAGCAAAGGGAGCAATTTCTGTGCTACTATTCTCACAACCAATCCATGCTCCAAAATCTCATACATTTATCCTTCATTCCCTCATTGTCATCTTTAAAAGAGGAGCAATTAACAACATTTCTGCCAGAAACAATTGTAACAAAATCAAGATCATCCAAGCTGAATAAACCAGGTTCTTGAGCAGGCAATAACCCCGGATCAGTACACATGCACTTCACTTCTGAACCGACTTCATCAATAACCTCAAATCTCACCATCCCGCTGTAATCCAACAGCTTATTCCCAATCGTCATCTTCGCCATTAGCTCGCAATTCGTCCGACGATTGCGGGCTCTGATGCCAATTTGTTATGATCTGAATTGGGAATCAGGGTTTTGTGATAGAATTGGGGATAGAAATTGAGATTTAGGAAGGAAGAAGAAACGTTCTGTTTCTTGGTATTTGATTTTCAAAATATCTCATTCGTTACAGCTACTTCTATTTTACCTATTTATATAGCCCAGCCCTATACGTCGGTGTAAGCCAAAGTACAAAATGGTCACTACACAATTAGCAATGTTGCAGCTAAGTCCTAGTCTCATAACAAAATCATACTTGGAGTTCAGAATCATGCACAGAGACATCAAACTAAGTAACGTTCTGTTTGACGAGGATTTCACTGCGAAAATTGAAGTCCAAATCAGGATAATCGGCCCAAACATGGAAGCCCATTGCACCCGAAGAGGTAAAACCCCTGAGACGTGATTTTCTTTTCTTGTTTCTTGGAACTGGAAGGGAAATCTTGGTCGTCGCTCCCGATGACGCCACGTGTGATATACTATACCGTTCGATTTCCGTTCCCGCCAAAACCCAATTCTGCAGGGCCCACCTCCCCGCTTAAAAACCGAACCGCCCCTCCTCCTTCCTCATAACGAACGAAAAGAAAAAATAACCAACTTCCCAACGGCCAAGAAAAAAAAACGAAGAAACAAAGAAACGTACCTTCTAGAATGGCTACCTCCTTCATCGTGTGCCTCGTCCTCGTCAGCTACTTCGCCGGAACCGTCCGCGCTTCCCCGGTTTCCATAGCCGCCGCCGTCCCCGTCTCCGGAGCCGTGCTCCAGCTCCCGGCCGTATACGATAAACATCTCTCCCTCCTGGCGCAAGCCATCCGCGTACCGGCGACGCCGTTAACGCCGCTGGTGGAGATCGCCAACTTCAGTTCCGACGCGGAGATCCCGCTCGAGCGCCTCAACGACATCTGCACCAAGAGGGGCCGGCCGAGCTACTCCACCTACCCCGGGACGCCGCCGAGGAAGGACGGCATGGCGGCAACGTACGACGAGAACATCGCAAGCAATGGTGTGGAATCGCTACTCTCTCCTTCCGCAGCTTTAACTCTCCTCTACTTGTTCCTTGTGTCCGCCATAATAGTCAACGTGTATCGCCTAGGTTGCTTTACGATGAACGTATTGGTTCTTTGTTTACTTCTTTACGGGATCACGATTTGGGTGCTGGTGATAAACGACAGGTTGCCTACCTTTTCGAATGACCTATGGTTGCACCCGTAGTACTGGTAAGATTAGCTCTTGTCGTAGATTTCGGGAGGTATATTTTCCTTTTGCTAGATGTATTCGGATTTTGCTTCGTGAATAATAATAACAATAATAATAGCTCTGGACGATGAGCTTCGTATACGATTTGCATTGGTAATAGTGTTTTGCTAATTCCTACGTGCACATTTTTATTTCAGCTCAAGGGGGAAATGTAATTAATTATCTTTGATGATTCATTTAATCCAACTACATAAGCTTCCTCTCATTTCACCCTAATACAAATTATGTGGTCCAATTAATTGTCACCGGTGAATGGTGAATAAATATAAACAATGAAATTTAATATTAAAAAAATTAAGAAAACAAATTTCTAAGGATCAATAATAAATCTGAATAATGTAAATTCCAATTGTTTAAATAATTCGAATATGTATTTATACTGTTACCATACTAATTCTTTTTTTATAAATTAAACATTAATGTGTCTTTTGGGTTTGAGCAACTTTCTATAAGTTAACTATTCTTTGTGAAAATAAATAAATAACCGCAATCAATTGCAACAACTGCGTACAGTGCATATTCTCCCCGTTGTGTCACAATAAAGATAATGAATTCAGTTCTGGATTCGTTTCCACTCTTTTCTCCTTTTTACTTATTGATTTTTTATAATATTTACTGCCTCGGGACGAGCAATTCAAATAATCTCAAATTGTTAACGTAATAAAGGATCACTAGTCTTCTAAATATCAATCTTCCTTTGTTAGTAGCCTAAGTACTGACCACGACACAATAGCATGGCGGTACTCGGATACAAGATCCAAATCGGCGTATTATGGCACTTATAGCGGAGTCGGGGGTGCAGGTGGATAGTTCCACATATTGATCGAAGGTGTGGAAGCTGGAGATACCAGAAAAAATACGCTTGTTCATGTGGTTGTGCTTGAGGGAGCGGTTGCTGACGAATAGTGAAAGGTTCACGCCATACTACCCGGTATGTCAAGTAGCCCCTGAAGAGGTTGGTCATATGCTTGGGGATTGTCCCTACAGTAAGGCTATTTGGAAGAGATTGGTACCTCGGAGGGAACACAACAGGTTCTTTGCGGAGGATTTGAAACTGTGCCTGGCAGAGAATGTCAGCTGCTCGATGGAGACGAGTGAGGGGTTGAAGTGGAATATGGTGTTCCCCACTACATGCTGGTGGATATGGAGATGGAGGAATGATCGGGTGTTCTCTGGTACGGAGCATGCAGGGGATCCGGTGGGCTTTATACTAAACTAGGTGCATGGCTTTGCTCAAGCGTGGCGAAGTATGTGCTCGGGGCAGCAGCCGAACCAAGCACCACTGGAGCAGGTCATCAGAAACCCCGCCACCAGAGGGATGGCATAAAGTTAACACAGATAAAGAGGAGGGGTGGAGGCTGAGGTCTGGGCGATATGGCGCGGTATGAACTTGGTTTGGGACATTAGCCGTAGGCGGATTGTGGTGGAGAATGATTCACAGGTGGCGGCCAAGTGTCTGTCCGAAAAGTTGCGAAAGAGCACCCACTTTCGTCTCTCGTGAGTAATTGTAGGAACCTCTTTGTCCGTGACTAGCAAGTTGAGGTTGTTCATTATTTTCGTAAGGATAACCAAGTAGTTCATTATTTTCGTAAGAATAACCAAGTAGTAGACTGGTTGTCCAATTATACTTATCAATTTTCTGTAAGATTTTATGTTTTGTATCGGTGCCCGCGAGATTGTATCCAATTCCTCTTGCATGATAGCATAAAAGATGGGACACCGCGGTTGGCCCGTATATAGTCGTTTGCTTATGTTAATTTGAGGGTGGAGACACCCACCAATTCTAAAAAAATATCAATCTTTTTTCATGTACGTCTTTATTCACGATGGGTACCAGAAGGTTCTTTGGTCTTCCACGACAGTTCCGAACCTTCGAAAAAAATAGGTCTTGACTTTCTAACCCATGATGGAATACACATGGATTTCGAATAGAGATTGCAATTTCCATACATATCAAACAATGTGCAGATTTTAATTTTGAACATCATCGCTTTTCTGGAAAGGAAAAGGGGAGCTAGGAACAAAAACTGAGTTGGTGATGGTTACAGAATTTGTTTTTTTGGTGCTAAACCACATGAAAACATTGATAAATTTTATGGAACACTTTTAATGATAAATGGGTAGGAAAAATATTTAAAAAAATAAAATCAAGATATTATTAGTTTTAAGAAATTCTTTCATAAATTCAATTTCTTTAACCAGGAAATAATTAAGCAATTAATGAGAAATCTAGTTTTTGGTTTTGACATATTTTATATTAATTCTCCTATATGAGATTCATAGCGTCAATTTTTTTTAAACCTAGACTAGTTCTACTTAACACAAGGAGGAGGAATACGATTTAAATTATATCATGGCGTAGCATCTTTTTATTTTCGCTTGTGCCGGGAGCTAGAGGTGTTCATGGACTAGGTATGGAGTTGCTTGCATCTCTTTTTAAAATTACTATGGAGTATTAATAATACTTTTTTATCTTTAAAACAATTTAAATTATATAAGATCAAGTAAGTATTTGACATGTGATTTCTGATCCTACAGATATTTATTGGCATCCGGACTCGTCCAACGTTGAATGCACATGAAGATGAACAACTAAAATATTAATAAGGGAAAAGTCCACTTTAGTACCCTGTAGTATCGCCCAAAATTACTTTAGTACCCTGTGGTAAAAAACTGACTAATCGAGTCATACATATTCCAATTAATATCAAAAAGGTCCTCGGGCAGCTGCCCGGACCCGCCCGAACGCTGCCCGGACTACGTGGCCAGCCACGTCACCAAAACTTGATGACGTGGCACCACGTGGACAACCATCTTCTTCCCTCTCTTCCTCTCCTCCTCCTCCTCCTCCTCCTCCGCCTCCTCCTCCACTTCGTCCTCCTCCTCCTCCGCCTCCTCCTCCACTTCGTCCTCCTCCTCCTCGTCCTCCTCCTCCTCCTCCACTTCGTCCTCCTCCTCCTCCTCCTCCGCCTCCTCCTCCACTTCGTCCTCCTCCTCCTCCTCCTCCGCCTCCGCCTCCTCCTCCACTTCGTCCTCCTCCTCCTCCACTTCGTCGTCCTCCTCCTCCTCTTCTCCTCCTCCACTTCGTCCTCCTCCTCCTCGTCCTCCTCCTCCTCCTCTACTTCGTCGTCCTCCTCCTCCTCCTCCTCCTCCACTTCGTCCTCCTCCTCATCCTCCTCCTCCTCCTCCACGTGGCGCCACGTAGTCCGGGCAGCATTCGGGCGGGTCCGAGCAGCTCCGGGCAGCTGCCCGAGGACCTTTTTGATGTTAATTGGAATAAGTATGACTCGATTGGTCGATTTTTTACCACAGGGTACTAAAGTGATTTTGGACGATACCACAGGGTACTAAAGTAGACTTTTCCCTATTAATAATAATTATAACGTATCAAAAAATTATTAATAATAATATTCAAAGCGTGTTTATTCTCACATAAATTAAAATTTGTTTGGCTAGGAAACAACCAACAGCTTGTAGAACTAGTCTAGTTTTAGAAAAAATGACGCTAAATTTTGTTTGGCGAGGAAGCAACCAACAGTACTGGACTTGACTAGAGAATTCCTCCTCGGGCTCCTCCTCTGTGTTCAGCAGAACTAGTCTAGGATTTAAAAAAATTGACGCTAGGAATGGCATATAGAAGAATTAATATAAAATATGTCAAAAGTAAAAATTAGACTTCCCATTAATTATTTGGTTATTTTCTGTTCAAAGAAATTTAATTTAGGAAATAATTTTTTTAAACTAATATCACTATAATATATTGATTTTATTTCCTTAAATATTTTTTCCTACTCATTTAATATTAAAAAGTGTATAAATACACTTGTTAATTCTTAATTGCTTAGTACATACCAAGCCTAGTGATTTGGTATGTAAAGAGATCACCATAAAATTTATACATAGGCCGGAAAAATTGGGCAATCAAGCAAAGAAGACCTTTCCCCACCTTGCAAGCATCCTTATCCTACAATCCCACTCCATGTTAGGTATAGAGCCTGAAAAGTGGTTCGGAAATTGATCAATGAGATTTGGTGTCCGAGGACGCTCGAGAGATCAATCGGGTCGAGGAACGAAGGCGAGGAGGCGAAACACCAATGCGCTTGTAATGGGATCAACCAAAATGGTACACGAGGAGGAGGGGGAACTGACCTGGCTAGCTCCGGGTCAGCTGGCGGCCGCCGGCTTGTTGTTGCCCTCTCGGTCGTGGTGGTCACCGAAAGCCCGCAGAATCACTATTTTATTGACATTTTTGCCCCTCCCGACTCCAAATAGTTCCCTAGGATTTGCAGGACTATAAATACCCTTCCTTACCTCTTTAATTGTGTGGTTCTTGGCTGAGAAAAGAGGCAAGAGAGAAAGAAGAGAGAAAATTACCATTGTTGAGCAAGTGAAGCTCTAAAGTGTAAATTGAGTGTGTTAGTAAAATCTCTCCTGGCTTGGTACGCCCCCGGACGTAGATCGTTGAAGATCGAACCGGGTGACCAAATCTCTTGTGTTCTTATTTGTGTGTGTGTGAACTTTTCCTCGTGTTTGTGATCGATCTCCTCGTTGTGTTCGTAGATCGTGCTCCCGTGTTGTTCGTTGTGTTGCTTGGGGCCCTCGTGTTTCCCAACATTCCATGCTTTGCATCATTTCTAATTAATCAAATGATATAGTAAACATCTGTAAAGTGATCCTCTCTAAAGTGATAACCTCTCTAAATTGATAAAAAGTCTCAGTCCTGAGTCGGAACCAGTGTTAAAATTTAATAACCCTTTTATCGTAATAACTAATATTATTTCAAAAAAATTTATTGCTAAATCTCTGTCCTAATTTTTGCATAGAGCGATATTTTTACATATTTTGTAAATTTGAAAAATATTGTAAGACATTAGTTTGTGCTAAACTTGCTTATTTAATAAATTTTATATCATCATTCATATTCTCAATCGTTTTAGAATGGTTCTTGTGATCATCGTCTTGTTCTAAGAAAATATCTCAATCGAGTATATCATTTGAATAATGCTATAAGTCTAAATTTTAGGTAATTTGTATATAGACTAAGTAATTTTTGGTATTTACCTATTTATTGTTCAAAATTTTAATTTTAATATTTTTTAGAAAAAAACCGTAAACCTCTCTTATCTGATAACCTCTCTAAAGTGATATTTTTCTATGATCCCCACAGTATCACTTTAAAAAAGTTTTACAGTATACAGCAAATCACAAAAGTTAGTACCTTTAAAAAAATTGCAAAAGTTAGTCGAAACTATAGAAAACTTGAATTTTTTAAAAGTTGATATACTTTCAAGTCTTTTAATGAAAAATGATATGAATTAACTCGCGCACTAAAAGATTCAAAAAAGTCTTCTCCATAAGGTCGCAAGCTGCAACTAGCCTTGTGTATAATCTCTCTCTCCTCCATTGGAGAACATAATATACAATACAAAATTTTGATTTCCCTAATTAGACTAATGTAGATTAATCATAATATTAATTTTCTCACTAAATCCTAACACTTAGTATGAAAATAAGTAAGATTACCCGTATTTTTTTATGGTTTACAGAAAAATTTTAAAAATATTTTGTAAATCACTGAATCATTGGGTAGTGCATAGTTATAAAAAAATTACTCTCCGTGAAGTCGAAATCAGGATAATCGGCCCAAATGTGGAAGCGCACTGGACACAAAGACACCTCGAAACTAAAGTACTAAAACTCACCCCTGGGATGTGATTTTCTTTTCTTGTTCTCGAGTTCTTGGAACGGGATGGGGAAATCTTGGTGGTCGCTCCCGATGACGCCACGTGTAACATACTAAACCGTTCGATCCTGTTTCCCGCCAAAACCCAATTCCCACCGGGGCCCACCTCCCAGCTTAAAAACCGCACCGCCCCTCCTCCTTCCCCATAACGAACGAACGAACACTGCCCCCTTTCGGAAAAAAAAAAAAATAACCAACTCCCCAACGGAAAGAAACGAACCTTCTAGAATGGCTAGCTTCTTCATCGTGTTCCTTGTCCTCGTCAGTTACTTCTCCGTTTCCGTCCCCGTCTCCGGAGCCGCCCGCACTTCCCCGACCTCCATAGCAGCCGCCATGCCACGGCTAGACTGTTTCGAAGTCGATGCCGCCACCTCCCCGTGTTTTGCGCCCCCGACGGTATACAACAAACATCTCTCCCTCTTGGCGCAGGCGATCCGCGTATGGGAGACGCCGTTACCGTCGGAGAGGTTCCGCGGCCGGCTTGTGGAGATCGCCAACTCCAGCTTTCCGGTCCCATACGATTCCGACGCGGAGATCCCGCTCGAGCGCCTAGACGAGATCTTCACCCCGCTGGTCGCGATAGGATACAAAACCTGCCGGCCGAGCTACTCCGACAACCCCGGGACGCCGCCGATTAAGGACGGCATGGCGGCGGCTTACGACGAAGAGAACATCACAAGCGCCGCGAGCCACGGTGTGGGATCTCTGCTCTCTGCTTCCACCGCTTTAACTCTCCTCTACTTGTTCCTTGTGTCCGCCATTATAGTCAACGTGTATTACTTAGGTTGCTTTAGGATGAACAACGCATTGGTTCTTTGTTTACTTCTCTACGCGATTACGATTTGGGTGCTGATGATAAACGACATGTTGCCCAACTTTTCGAAACATATTTGGTAGGCAACTCGTCGTACTCCGTAATAGTACTATTCGCTATATCCTAGATTTTGGGGGGCGTGTTTTCATCATTCTACTAGATGTATTCGTTTTGTGATTAATGGATGATAATGACAATAATAATAGCTCTCGACGATGATGAATTTTGTATACGATTTACATCTACTCGTGTTTTGTGATGAGTTTCGTTATCTTATTTTTTTATTGAATATATTAGTTTATAATTAGTTAGAATAATAAGTATTAGTTGTTCACCGAAGAATCTACTAATTACTAGTCTTACGACGTCGAAACAAATAGACGGGCGTCCTAAACGTTGATGCTGTGACCATGTTGGTCAAACGTTGGTACTGTGACCGTGTTGGTCAATATGGCTATTGCTGCTGTGTCCAAGGAATTTTTAATTAAGTATTTACATTTAATTTTCCAAAATATACTAATTAATTGATCTCCTAGTGAATGTCCCGTCATTAATACATCATCGACATAAAATGCAGTCCAATAGTGGTCAATAGAATGAATGGTCCACTATTATTTATTAGTGGTGTAGGGGAGAAAGTTGATGCACCACCACCTGAGTTTCGTTCATATTAAAATAATCTTTCGTCCGTAATAATATATTTAGATTTAATTAACAAAATATTGAATTCAATTATCATAAATATATAAGATATTATAAAAAGAATCGATTATCTTCAATCCACGAGCATTCTATCGAGACGTAAAAAAGTGTGCGCCGCGGCGGAGAGCCGGTTGGGTAACAGTTCAAGGGATAAAATGGATAGACTAATGTTAAGAGACTTGAGAGTTAATATAACCGTTAAAAGACTTTGATTTATTTAAGTAAATTTTAAGTTAAAATTTTATGCATATAAAAATATACTATTAAAAAAAACCCTCTAAATAGGACCCCACATTCTGAAAATATATTTCACAAATAAACTTCTAATATAAGTCTGACTAGTTATATCACGTTAAACGATTAGTTTACCAGGCTCAAATTTTTGTTTTACTTCTAGACGTTTATAAACATTAATGGCCAATTGATTTGCTACGTAGTGTATCGTCCTTCATTTTAGATTTTTAACATAGTTTGTGCCACTTGTTTGAAAATTCAAATAAGCTTAATTATTGTTTTTCAGGGAATATGCAGTGTATTATACACCATGATTGAATATTCTCTGCTTGAAGGATCCCTGAGGCAGTCTCTTAATATTCCAAGGATGGTTCGTTTAATACACTAAAACGATAAAATGGTTTCTGAATTACCAACCTGCCTTTAAAACATCCAAAGTTGTGATCTTGGAGCTAGTGTAGTCGGCTAGTTCTGATGTCTAATATTTATCAGCTATTTTTTTTAATCTAATATTTAGAATTAAAATATTTTTACAATCGTAAAATTTAAATTCAATATATTTTTAAATAAATCTAAGCCTTTTGTCCATTACCCTTTGTGAAACAAATTTTACAACGTTGTACTTACGGTGCAACTAGGAAATGCTAATTCAATATCTAAACCAAATCATATAAAACAATTATTTCACCTAGTATGACCAGTGACAGTTTTTTCGAAAAATATTTAATACAGTTATGTTATCAATGGATCGAAACTTCTTTGTGAAGATTTTTCTGGTAAATGGGTTAATTTACTATATTTAATTTAAATACTTGTTCGTACAACCGAAATACATGAATCGACGCTATACTATCATACTCGTGCATTGGAGGTGAACCATGGGCTTGATTCCTAATAAAATGCCCAGAGATCTTGACATCTGGGCTAGTATAATCCAATTGGAAAAAAATTTATTGAGGCCCAAAAAGCTTATATTACTCACCACGAGCTCGCCCAATTGAAAAGAGGCCTCAAATTCAATTTAGTATCACAAGTGGAGGAAGCGATCGAGTCCAGAAACATGTTCTAATGGGCAAGCCCGTGGAACACTCAAAACAAATGGTCGCGCAGAAATCTTTAAAAAAATGGGTCTGTACATCCAAAACATGTTCTAGCGTTGTGGTGACGGCATGGTATTAATCTTTTGCGATATCTAAGGTTAAGATAGAGTTACTTTATCGGTATTTTTTATCTATTACAATTTTTTTCACTAAATTTTTTGTAGTAAATTTTGACGAGGCTGATCATCGTAATTCCGAAAGGAAAAATACCATGTAAATTGTAATTACCTTGCTGAATAAAAAATATACCTTTTTAGAGAAAAAAACATGTTTTTACATCATGGACACTGATCATTTAAAGTAACTTTTATTTTGTTCTTTTATAATCACCTAATTATATTAAGTCATCTTTCTATTCTCCTTGGTTTAACCAGCAAGAACAACTTTTATGAGGTTTCGAAAGTCTTCAAATGGTAGGTTCCTGTTTTCGGGTTACAAAATTCTGGTCACATCATGATCATCTCCAATTCGATGCGGAAGAAATTGGCGCTTCACGGTTTTGCGTAACGGTGACTCTTCTTTCGATGTGAAGCACTTGATTTGACAATATGAGCTCATCTTCTCCGTGCAATTTTGAATTATCTCAATTTCCCGTGGGCGGTCACTTTGGACAAAATATCCACCTTGCTTTTTAATCTGTGACCAATTTGATAAGGCCGGATATCACCCACGCCACCACAACGGAGAATCTAGAAACTAAATTGCGGCATCGTCCTTTCGATGGTCAAATGCCTTCCAAACTCGGTACCGTCACGTAGACGATATTTAAAATTGAATAACGTGGAACTAAAATTCATTAATATTTTTTATATTTATACTTATAATATCAAACATTTCAAAGCAAAAAAAAAAGACCACCATGCCTCAAAAAAGAAAAGAACACATTCACTTTAAATGGACATTTTTGCCATTTTCAATTTATTTTTAATTTAAATAGTAAATAATCGATTCCAACAACAATAACCCTATAATAATATTTTTAGTTAAAAACTCGAGAGTATAATAAAAACTAAATGCAAGAGATGAAAAAATTATTTCTAAAAATTGAGAGATCCGAAAGAAAATATCACCAAACCGCATAAATCTAAGAATAATTTACCCAATAATTTTTGAAAAAATAAAAATCGAATAATAATACAAGTACGTCAATTTCCAAAAGTCAACTTTTTCAACGCGCTCACCTCGTGAAGTCAACGACTCTCTCTCAATAATGGTCACCTTCCTCCAATCCCTCCCATGTCCCAATCCATTCCACTCCACAACCAATTAAAAAACCCAAAACAAAATAACAAAAAAAGTAATAAGTGACAAAAACCACCACCAAGGAAGGAGGATGGGTTCCCGCCAGCTGGCAATCGCGATCCCAATCCTAACACTACTACTCTCGCTATCCCGGCCGTCGCTGTCGTCCGACCCGCGGGCGACCGAGGCCGCCATGATATGCTCCAACAGGACGACCACCGGCTCCACCCAACGACAGGCATACATAGCCAACTTCCTGGCGGCCATGGACGCGCTGACCCCGGCGATCGTGAGGGACCGGTACGGCGCCGTCGCGAACGGGACGGGGAACGAGACGGTGTACGCGCTGGGGCAGTGCATGGAGGACCTGGACGGTACGGACTGCAACCTTTGCATCGCCCAGTGCAAGACTCGGCTCCTCAGCTGCCTCCCCTTCCAGCGCGCCACCCGCGCCGGTCGCCTCTTCTTCGACGGCTGTTATCTCAGGCAAGTCGTGGCCGACCGTTCAATTGAATTTCCATCGGAATTATTTTCCCGTGTCGAGTTTCTTTTTGTTTCGCCGGAATATGACGTCATCAGTTTTTAAATATGGGTAGTTGAACTTGAACAATTTATCTCAATTTCTTTTCTATTATAAAAAAGTCAAGATATGGTCCAGGTCATGTGAGCAATAACGGCAGATTAATACGTTTCGGTATCGTATTATAATCTTCGTGTTTAACATAAAAATTTGAATTTTTCACATTTATAACAAATTTGTGTGTTGGTAAGATAGAATATGAGTGAAGAGAGTCTTATTCGGATCTCCATATCTTAGATTTTGATATCGGGATTGTGTGAACAACAAAGAGCTATGATATCATTTCACTCTCACCACGTTTAAATTTTCATATCTCATCCGAAACCTTAGGACAATTAGTAGGTAGATTTCAACATTCGTAAATATATCCACCACACTCGAAACTAGCGATGCAGTAATCTCACTAAACTCGTTTAGCTTCTCATTATCTAAGTTTTCCACTTGGTTTCTGTCGAGTATGATCCAACAATACAAGGGCTCAAGTAAACGTTGGATGTGTTGGGTTGCCGTTGGCAGGTACGACGATTACAACTTCTTCAACGAGAGTTTGAGCTCACTGGACAAGACAGTGTGTGCTACACAGGATATAGCTAGCAGCAACAGTACAGTTTTCAGTGACAATGTGAAGCAGTTGGTGAGGAACTTGAGCGCATTGGCCCCGAACAACGATGGCTTCTACGCGGGATCGTTAGGCAGCGGAAACGGAACTGCTTATGCACTGGCTCAGTGTTGGCAGGTCCTAAACGCGAGCTCCTGCGCGACTTGTTTGGACAACGCTGCGTCGAATGTGACCTCTTGTGTTCCCAAGCAAGAAGGGAGGGTCTTGAATGCTGGATGTTATTTGAGGTACTCCGATCATAGGTTCTACAACAATTCCGGGTCAGCGAGTAATGGAGGTGGGGTTAATCTCTTGGCATCTTTGCTTGAAGTAGTAGTGTAGTTGTTTGGTAGCTTGAATTTACTCTGTTTCTTCATCAGGAAGCAGCCATTTGGGTGTGATTCTGGCAGTTACTTCCTCCGTGGTAGCCGTTGTGTTGATTGCTGCGACTACTGTGTACTTCGCGCAGAGGAGAGTTGCAGCGAAGAGGAGAGGTATAATGACTATTACCCTTTGATATTGTGAGCTTCAGTGTGAATGAGAATGACCTGATGACTAATACTAGTCTGTTTTGTTGTTGATACTTGGCTTAGCTCGGGTCGAGTTCGGTGATCTTTTAGCTGCAGTAAATCAGTCCAAGCTTTATTTCTCTTATGAATCTCTTGAAAAAGCCACCAATTACTTTGACCATTCGAACAAGCTGGGACAGGGAGGATCTGGGTCAGTTTACAAAGTAAATCCTGGTTTTGACTTCTCTTTTCCTCTGCAGGAATATGTTCTTCCTCATCTGTTATGGATTAAGTTTACCATTGTGTCTTTCTTATATCGAATAGGGAACTTTGTCCGACGGGAAGGTCGTTGCAGTAAAGAGGCTTCTGTTCAACACAAGACAATGGGTAGAACACTTCTTCAATGAAGTCAATCTCATCTCCGGGATCGAGCACAAGAATCTTGTGAAATTATTAGGATGTAGTGTTACCGGGCCCGAAAGCCTCCTCGTTTACGAATACGTACCGAATCAAAGCCTGCAAGATTACCTCTTTGGTAGATCTCGTGTTTTTGAGTACTGTCATTTTAGAATATGATTTGATCCTTTCATACATGTGATCTCTGAGGGGTGTCGCGTTGCTTATATTTGATTCAGGTAGAAGAGATGTGCCAGTGCAGCCACTTACATGGGACATGAGGTATAAAATCATACTTGGAACAGCTGAAGGCTTGGCCTATCTTAACGAGGAATCGGAGTTCAGAATCATACACAGAGACATAAAACTAAGTAACGTTCTGCTCGATGAGAATTTCACAGCGAAAATTGCTGATTTCGGACTGGCGAGATTGTTTCCTCAGGATCAGACTCACGTCAGCACTGCAATAGCAGGAACTTTGTAAGTACCGTATATTACTCCGTTACCGCTTAAATGAACATGAACTTCTAGTTCGGGTTTTAGTTCCAAAGATACTGAAACCCTTCGGTGCTTCGCTCGTTGCTTGCAGGGGTTATATGGCTCCCGAGTACATAGTTCGTGGGCATCTGACCGAGAAGGCTGATGTTTACAGTTTCGGAGTACTCCTTATCGAAGTTGTTACCGGAAGGCGGAACAACTCGTTCGCTCAAAACTCCTGCTCAATTCTACAAACGGTGATTATTCCTACCACACTGGAAATGCACGTCTTGGCTAGTAAACTAGTTATTAATCTGGTTTCCTTCACAGGTTTGGGACTTGTATAAAAGCGGGAGGCAAAGTGAAGCCGTGGATCCAGCTCTAGATCATAACTTCCAGGAAGAGGAAGCATCTCGACTGCTCCGGATCGGCCTACTCTGCGTTCAGGCCTCGGCCGACCTGCGGCCAGCAATGTCAGCTGTGGTTAAAATGCTGGCTGAAAACCACGGAATTCCCGAGCCAACGCAGCCACCGTTCCTAAATCCGACGAGCTTGGCCGAAAGCAGCGTGTCTGCAGGACCTCCAAGTCAAGGATCCCGTCCCAAGTCGTCCTCCCAGTCATCCAAGAACACCATGACAGAGAGCTTCATTGAGCCCAGATGATGACTTCACACAAACTAACCCTCCAATTTTTGGTCTATTGAGCGGGTTTTTTGGGTATGGATACTGCTGTTTCGAGTTGGGATGGGTTGGTGGGTAATGGTCCTCTAAGAAAAGTGTGGCGATTTATTTTTGGTGCCGTTTTGTGGGGAATTTGGAATCACAGAAACAAAATTATCTTCGAAGGGAATGAAGCGAATAGAGAAGAGCTCATCAATACGATCATATTCCACGGACAAGAGTGGCTGACCTGGCGAATTACATGAGTGGTATTGAAAATCAACATTTGCTTTTGCATTTTGGATTGTCGGGTGTAGCATAGGTGGTTCTTTTGTGAGATTTCGATTGCAATTACTTCTTGGCTAATTGCAATTGCAATTGAAATGTCATTGGGTTTCCCAGATTATTATATATACAATTTACGTACCAAAATTTTTTTTTGGTCTTTTGACCCAGTTTTCTTTGAAAATGGACGTCGTATGTCTTATCTTTTTTTATCATATTGTACAAACGATAAACTCAGGGTATCTATTTGGTATACATTACAGGAATGCAACTAAATTGTGAAGAGGACTATGCGTAACTAGTGATAACCCGAATTGTGATATTTCGAGTCGAGTACTATAAAATTTTATTTAGATTCACTTTACTAATAACATAATTCAAATCTTTATCACTTGCAGTTAAGTTAATGGCAGTTAAATAACCCATTTTCTCTGAACAATACCGAATTATCACCGACTGTCGAGTATTCTACATAAGAACAACTCCACCTAAACAATTAAGTGGCGCCGTGTTGACCGTTGACTTGTGCATTATTTGCTAGAATCTCTGCACCAGATACAAAAAAAGTGGCAGCTGACAAACTCCACGATGAAAAACGTACGCAAGAAGAAAAAGTTATTCTACTTGCGTAACAAGACCACTCCTAGATCACGTTCTTATATCTAGATCAAGTTCTTTGATGCACTACCTCTTACAAAAAAAGTTGCCTGATTTAGAAATTAATGTCTGATTGACCAACCAGCAAAGTCCTACAATAGCCAAGCATGTAATAATATCTATCGTATTCGTTATTATTTTAACTATATAATACAATTTTCCTAATTAATTAAAAAAACTTTTATACCGCTTGTTAAAAATAAGAACGAACCAGCAATTTCGATTCGCGAGTCCGTTCTTGCTATGTTCCGTTGAAGTAATTTCCGGGTTCCTTGTACCTTGGTCAAGAGAATTCCTAAGTTCTTAATAGTAGTCGAACGTTTTGTTTCGGAGCCACTTGAGAAATTTAATAAACATGCATAATCATATTCATGGTTTAAATGGTGATTAATTTTTTTCTGCCAAATAAATTTCTAGAATTTGATCTAATAAAATAAATAAATAATTAAACTATATCAATACTTATCAACCCGCGAAGAATATAACAAATTATGCACTGTTCCAACAACAAAAGTTATACACTATGTGCGACAAAAAATTGTAACAAATTTATTTTAAGTTCCCCAGGTCAATCGTCAACTTTCAAGTGGTCTTCTATATGACTGGGAAAGGTTTGACTCGAATAAGTCCAGCACTGAAAATATATAAAAAAGGCATCTTCTTGGGGCCAAATTTGAGGAAAACATGGTGCGGTTATACTTAATACACCACATCAAATCGAAATATCGAACTTCCATACGATTGGACGAAAATAATAACAAGAAAGGTGATCTCATAGAAGGTAATTCGCGGTTTTAACATTTTTTAGAATTGTTATGATGTTTTCACATTTTTGAACATTTATATAACTCATATATTTTTTTAAAATAAAATGTTTTCTATAATCAATTATTCTTTTTCTGATTGAAAGTCATTAACTTATAAAACAAATCCAACAATTTACTAAAATGATTTCTGACAAATGCTGTAAAGAACCATGGTTTTAAAAAAATGCGGTCCGACCGGTGGTCCGACCAATTGGACCATGAAACGGGCACAAGACATGGTCGTTTTTAGGCTTTTGACCGGGGTCTGTACTAACCGGACCAAATCTAGTCGGATCGGCCAATTTTGAGGTCCACTCTGACTGATCGAACCCGGTTAGTACAAAAATGGGCGAAATTGACTTTTTTGGTAGTTTTCGAGGAAAAAAATTGATTTGACAAGTTTATAAAGTAATAAATAAATAAAAAAGTAGATTTATAGAGTGGAGAGATAAAAAAATTAAGTCTACTTTTTTTTGTATGGAAAATAAGTATATTTTAACATACATATATATATTATTTAAAATATTTAAAAATAAAAATATTTTTGGTCCGACCGGTCCGACCGGCCAACCTGAAAAATGGTAGAAATTCCGGGTCGTAGCTCCGGGCCGGGTTTTAAAACCATGTAAAGAACGTTATATTCTCAATATCAGTTTTTATTTTTATTTTTATTTTTATTTTTGAGGGGACAATATTAGTGATTGATTGTCCCAAAAAAAATCTTAGATCATTTTTTAGCTGAAACCTCGAGAGTGGTGCCAAAAAGTTTGTAGTACATTAGCACAAAACATTTTAAGTTCATAGTTCAAATTATGACATTATCATAGGTATAAATTTTACTTTTCAAAAAAATTTCGATAGTGGTCAAAGTTCGTTTAGTCTTCCAGCTGGAAAGAAAAATGGAAAGAAAAAAATCCAGTCACCTACCTTCCGGTTATTTTTAAATAGGCGAGACTGTGAGAGCATCTAGAGACTAGAAGCGCAACCGTTTCTTCCATTTTTGGTAGACGCAAAAAGAATAATCATTCATAAAGCGAATTCATTATACAATCAATTCAATACAATTACTTTTTAAATACTTTTAATAATCAGCGCAAAGAAGGGCGCCTCAAATGTTGACCTTTTCCGTGGAAGGTTGACTTGCTCGCAACTCGTAAACCAAACTTCTTAAGCATCCACGCCCACGGATTCTTCTCCTTCTATTTCCTTCCCTTTCCTTCGATTTCCCACTCAATACCTCTCTTTTCCACTTCTCGTCGCCGCGACCTTCCTCCTCCTCCTCCTCATCTCTCGGGATTTCTTGATGGGAGCAACCAATTAACCAGGTAATTAACGTACTTGTGCTCTTCTATTTGTCTTCTTTCTTGATGATGATGATTTCCAGAGTTTATGATAATTCTAGGGCTTGTTACGTAAATTGGTAAAATTCTTTGGATAATTATTTAACTTTTCTCTATTCCAAGTAAAAATTGAGAGAATTTAGATTTATTAGACGATTATACTAATATTAAGTTTTGTCGCTAAATACTAATATTAAAAAAATTATTTACAAAATTCAAACTCCTTATTTTAAATTTTAAATAATAATAAGTTGATCTCGCATTTCCCGATTTTGGCAATTGACTCGTCCCGTCCTCTCGGCTCCCCAACTAATGAAAAGGTAACATCTAATGGAATACATTTAATGGGAGGATAAGCCGTAACGCAATATCGCCTTCCATCGTGGTGGGGGCCCACGTGACCTGTCATTAAAATTAGTCTCTCAATTTTTTTTTGTCGAGAAATTAGTCTCTCAATTTGGTAGTTGACGAATTGCCGCCAATTAGCAATTTCTTGACCTTTTTCAAGGGCAACTCTTCAAAAATTAAATAAATTTCCGGGGCTCAATTTATGGATTAAATTAAAGGGGTTGGTGATTGGTCGCCGTACGAGTAAACAACCATTTGTACAAGTTTTAAATTTGAAGTTATAACAATTTTGATTCGTCGACTTAGTCGATATTTCAATACGATGTGATTTCGATAGAAAAGGTAAGTTTACGGATTTGTTTGGTTGAGATCAAATTAGGTGTGATCGTGATGGGTGTGTTTTTTGTCAAAATTGCGGCATTTTGATAGCTTTGATGGCCTTTCCAAGTCTCAACTATTCAATGCCTCCACTTGCAAAATATCTTCATCTTCCTACGATAATATTTGTTAAATCGATTAATCTAATTTACTGAGCGCTTGTCTCTCAGCCTCTGTATCCGAGTCCGAGCTCACCATCAACATGAGATTGAACATCCTAGCAGAACATGGTTGGTGTGTTTGGCTGTGTCTTGTGGGGTACTACGTACTCTTCTATGAAGTTGCAGAGGGAGATCCAAGAAGCCAGCAGATCCTTACTTCCTGCGGGCACCAGCTCGAGCACAATACGACGATCTTCGTCCCCAATTTCGTGGCCACGATGGAGAACATCAGCAAGCAGATGAGTGCAACCGGTTTCGGAGAAGCTGTCACTGGCAAGGAGCCCGATATCAACTACGGACTCGCGCAATGCTACGGAGACCTCTCTCTGTTAGACTGCGTGTTGTGCTACGCTGAGGCGCGCACGGTTCTCCCGCAATGCTACCCTTACAATGGCGGCCGCGTTTATCTGGACGGCTGCTTTATGAGGTCCGAGAATTATAGCTTCTATGAGGAGTATAAAGGGCCTGATGATAAGGCTGTGTGTGGGAACACCACGCGGAAGAATTCTACGTTTGGTGAATCCGCCAGGCAGGCTGTATCTGATGCTGCAGCGCGTGCGCCAAACGGCCGAGGGTATGCAAGATCAAAAGTGGCTGTTCCAGGGACGAACGAGTCGGCCTATGTCTTGGCTGACTGCTGGAGATCATTGAATGCAAGCTCCTGCAAGGAGTGCTTGGAGAATGCTTCTTCGTCTATAGTAGGATGTTTGCCTTGGTCTGAGGGGAGGGCGCTCAATACCGGCTGCTTCATGAGGTACTCGGATAGGGACTTTCTGAATCCGGTGCCACGAAGTGGCACTTCGAGAGGTAAAGAACTCGGACTCCCTTAATTCCCTGATAGAACGATAGCTGATTCTGATTACATTTTTCAGGAACTATTGTGGCAATAGTCGTTTCGGTTCTGAGCTTTCTAGTAGTTCTGGGGATTGGGGTGGCTGTAGGAGCCTACATCTGCAAGCGGAGATACATTCAGAAGAAACGAAGAGGTAAGCTGCGAACTTCCGCGCCTTGTAACACTCGAAAAGTTTTATGTTTTCTTCTCTTGCAGCAGTAAGGAAGAAACACTTTCAACTGAGCAATCCTTGTCTGACCAAACGAGCGGGATGAACAGTGAACTAAATGTCTGCAGAGAGACCAAAGTGCATTTGAAAGGAACTGGCCAAGTTCTTAATCTTCTGTCTTGGGATTCATGTGTTATACAGGTTCAAATGATGCACACAAGTTAATCAAGACTCTAAACGACAGTAGTTTGAACTTCAAGTACTCTACACTCGAGAAGGCGACGGGATCTTTCGACGAGGCAAACAAGCTCGGACAAGGAGGTTTCGGATCAGTTTACAAGGTAAGGTGTTCATCCATTCTCAATTTGGAAAAAAAATGGAAGAAAAGAATGTCATTCACCTTCTGGGTATTTACATTTTAATGTTTCTTGTTGGTCTATTGTAGGGAGTTCTGCAAGATGGGAGAGAAATTGCTGTGAAGAGGCTTTTCTTCAACAACAGACACAGAGTAGCAGATTTCTACAATGAGGTGAACATGATCAGTAGCGTGGAACACAAGAATCTGGTCCGCTTGTTGGGATGCAGTTGCTCCGGACCCGAAAGCCTTCTTGTCTATGAGTACTTGCCTAACAGGAGTCTTGATCGTTTCGTTTTCGGTAAGTATCGAACCTTAACTTACGAACCGTAGGTTCCAAGATTGCGAATGCTGCCTCACTTCATGGTTGATGAGCTATTCGCTTATTCATTCGGGTTTTGCGGATGCTGCAGATCGGAATAGAGGCAAAACACTGAGTTGGGATAAGAGATATGACATAATAGTTGGGACTGCAGAAGGTCTGGTATACCTTCACGAGAACTCAAAGATCAGAATCATTCACAGAGACATCAAGGCCAGCAATATCTTGTTGGATTCAAGACTCCGTGCGAAGATTGCGGATTTCGGTCTGGCCAGGTCTTTCCAGGAAGATAAGAGTCACATCAGCACAGCCATTGCCGGAACACTGTAAGCATTTGATTCCTATCTTCAACTTTTACTTGAGAAGCAGCTCCTTGTATATGAAGTTGAAGTAATCAACTCTATTCTGCCAATTCGCAGAGGGTATATGGCCCCGGAATACCTAGCACATGGCCAATTAACCGAAAAGGCAGATGTATACAGTTTCGGCGTTCTTCTGTTGGAGATTGTTACTGGGAGGCAAAACAACAGAAGCAAAGCTGCTGATTATACAGACAGCCTAGTGACACTGGTAAGCTCTGCAATTTCGGGCACCCGAAGTCTCACGGGCAATGAAACTTAATGAACTAACCCACTTCATTAAACCTACTCAATCATCTGATCTTCTTTTGCAACAGACATGGAAAAAATTCTATGCCGGGCAAATGGAAGAGCTTTATGACCCAAATCTGGTGTTACATAATCACCACAACAGCAACGTAAAGACTGATGTCCTAAGGGTAGTCCAAATAGGACTTCTGTGTACTCAGGAGGTACCTGCACTTCGACCAACGATGTCCAAGGCGTTGCAGATGCTAGTCACGGAGGAGCACCTCCCTCCGCCGTCAAATCCACCATTCATGGATGAGAGAACCATGGAGCTAAACGACCCATTCGATGACTCCACCCGTCCCCTTGAGCCTGGTCTCTCGGCATCAATTGCCACCGTGAGTGACATTTCTTTCCACCCAAGATGACTTCTCAACGAATGGAGAGTATAGATACGCAAATGAACAGCTCAAAAATGAAGTCTCCATGCAGAAATCTTATCACCTTTTGCTCACCTGGCATGTTCTTGTGGGTTTTTCTAAAGCACGGTGGCAAGGAATATACAACCTAAAGTGTGCAGATAGATAGACAACCGAATTACCTGAATATTTTGAACCACACTGTGATCTACAGTTGATATCTTGGCCTCTGGCATCATCGTAGATATGGAGAAGCAACTTTTGAGATTATGAAATTTTGTCTTCAAATTGGAAAAACTCAAAAAGAATTGAGATAACAAGCTGCTCGACATTTGAAAATCAACAAGAGACGTATTATTGTGACCACTTCGAAGAGTCGCGAAATTTTACACATCACTGTGGCTGTTCTAAGTGAAAAGAATACTAGACATAGGCTCACCATAAACCAATCACAAAGTCCATACTACCGCGTTGCTACCAGGTTCCCCATCAAGCCGCCGCTAATCTCGTAGTGTTTAGCACAAGAAAATCCTGATTCCAAAGCAAGCTCCTCCAGTTCCTTTCCTGTTTAGATCAGAGGATAGAGGCACAAGCGTCACCACAATTATTCTACAATGGAGGAGCTAACACCATTCCTAAGCATGATGCTTTCCCAGTCCTTTACTCTTGACTATTAGCTAGACATCTAATGTTTCAGTGCGAAAGTTGACCTCCAAGCACCATGTATAATATACACTTTTATAACATGAGTCGGGTCATAAACTTAGCATGACGACCAATTAACCACGTAAATGAACTACATTGCAAGATTAGTCTTGTAATTGATATAAGACTTCTAAAAAGTCAATTCACAGTGCCAACCGGAAGAAAAATGACTCCTCCATTGCCAGCAATTGGTATGGATCAATACATAGGCATGGAGATTTGATTTGTATTCCAATCGCCTCAAAACCAAATGATAAGTCTTTACTGAGTTATAGTCCCGAGCACTCAAAGTTGAGGAGACAGTACCTGTTAAGTATTGTCTTATTGAGCTCTTCAGATATTCATACTCCTCTGCAACGCCATAACCAGTTGCCACAGGGACAACTACAATATCAATCATCCACTCCTGAACACGGAAAGGAAATAAATTTTAGTTCCTTGCATTATATTTTGGCGCGCTTGGTTAAGAAGCTGATTCGATATTTTGAACTCCTAAATACAGAATCCAACAATTTTTGAACAGTGTTCAATTAAACGACAAAAGCTAAATTCAAGAAAGATATCCATATCAGAAGAATCGATTGTTAGCATTTCCGAAAATTTTCTAGCATCATTTGCACAGTAACAAAAATCTGCGAGAGGCAAAGTCCAACAACGGATCGTTGGCGTCATTTTACATTAAAAACAGAAAAGAAAGGGAAACCATGTTCCCTGATAGGTTACCTGAAATGCAGCAATAAAATATTCAGTACTCTTGTTGAAATCAAGAACAGAAACCTTTGAACCTGCAAAATGTGCCAAGGCAGAGAACTTTTTGTCAAGCAGAGACTACGTCATATGGAAAGTTGTGAGAGTGTACGGTACCAGGTTTAAGAACTCGGAGCATCTCCTGCATTGCCTTGCGCCTATCCACAACATTCCTTAGGCCATAACCCACAGTAATTGCATCAAAATAACAGTCAGTAAACGGCAAATCAGTTGCATCGCCCTCAATCCACCTATCAGACATAACCACTGATAAGTTCCATCGTCAAAAGGTTAGCCTTGCTTTATACTCTTAAGAAAACTACAACAATAAGTGCATAGACAGTAAATACAATAGATTGCTTCTCTGATTAAATGAAATATTTACTCTCTCCACGAAGCATGAAAGATCAACCCATACTCGCATTCAATATACACCAGTGCTCACTCGATGTTTCTATAAACGGCCTTGGAGAAGGATTGCTGCCTTAATGAAGCCACCTTCAGCTGCTCCCTCGAAAAGTCAACACCAATAACCTAAACATCACCGTCAATATGATCAAATTACAAGATGGTGCACCTTGAATTATCAAGCAACGAAAAAGAAAAACAGCCCTGAAAAAGGTAACCGAAAACGAAAGAGACCTGGCCATTGGAGCCAACTTTCTCAGATAAAAGAAATGCCAAATCACCACTTCCACAGCACAAATCCAACACCCGGTCTCCCAGCTTTGCCCTGTAACCAACATCATCAACAATCCTATACTCCAATAACCAGCTTGCTGCCACTTAACTATAAACAGGAAAACAACATAGCTTGCTAAGGTTCGAACGACTAAACCGCCCGTCGTGTACTCGCACATCACGTGATAAAAAAATGTTCCCCTAGCTCCGTATTCGAGTGCCTGCAATGGTTCAATCATGGCTCGTTGCGGAATCCCACATAAGTTTATAAGTAGAAGAGCTCCACCGCCATATTGCTTAAGATTTTTGACCTGAGATTCTAACATGATATTCAAGCGGGTTGATCCCATCGACATCTCAAACTGATATCATTTTAGGTTGGATACGAAAATTCTAACACGTAAGCGGAAAAAACAGAGGAGCAGTAAATACCCTGTCCAAGAAACGGCCATCCGCTTCCATACCCGGTGCTGGCCCAGGCTCAACAAATCATTCAACTGCTCCGTTCTCCCCAATAAGCAAACAAATTTTAATTATTTTCCATATTTTTAAATGAAAGAAAGATAGAACACCAAAAAAAAAGAAAAGAAAAAAAGGAAAGAGAGAGGAGATGGGGAGTGGGGCCAGCTCACATTATCATAAACAGGCGCAATCCGACTGAACAGCTCCCGGCGTTCATCAGCGCCGGCGCACCGGACGACTGGGCGCCAGGTCCCGCGCCTTGAAGTGGGACCCACCTGCGCACGTAAAACAACGGTCAACATGGTGAATATAATAATAAAAAATTAGTGAGAGAGAGAGAGAGAGTGGTTGGTTTCGCAAGATTACCGGTTTGGGCGGCGGAGGGAGGAATTGGGAGGAGAGAATGGACGGCGACGGAGCCATGGAAGCAAACTCCGGTTGAGAAGTTTTTTTTTCCGGTTTTACTCTTCTCGGGTGGTTTATCCGGGCGGGGATATTTATTTATTTATTTGCACTTATTCTCTTTCGGTGCTCTAATTTTGTATGGATTACATTTCTGGTCCTAATTGATTTATGCATTCCCAAATTAGTATTATTTTCACCAAACTTTACTTCACAATAATGTTCGACGCAATTTGAATGACCAGCTCATTTGCTTATAGGCCGAGTAGACCAATCTCTTCCTTCCAACGACTGTTATATTTACGGAGGAGTTGAGATAATCCCGAATATAAACGGGCTCCATGTGTTCTGGTTGGCTCCAACCCAGCCCGAACCCAACACAAGCCTAGCCCATTTTCTTCTCCGAGCCCGACGAAGCAGGTCCTGACTCGGCCCGGCTTAATTTGAACGCTATTTATTATTGTCTTTGAACAATTTACATCATTTCGTGAGAGACGTATTTTACCTTACTAAGGTCTCAAGTTTTCAATATTTGTTTGTTAGAAAAGATTTACCATCTTTTAAAAATCTTACCTAGTTGAATTTAGATTAGTTCGAATCAAAATTCTCAAAATGACAAAATCCCAAAAAATATCCAATAACTCAGAAGAAAACAACAATCTGAGCGAGTCACATATAAGAAAGGGACTCCAGATAGAGCAAGAGATTCTCTCCCGCAAGTTCTTTGATCTGAGTCTGACCAAAATAATTGATCTGAATGCCGACGGTATGATAGAGAATCTCTCGGTACGGCGTGTCATCAAAAATTGTACATTCTTCATGTTCCATCCACCCCACATAACGGTGCCGTAAATTGCAAACCACACCTTCTCTATCATGCTACCCTGAGATTAGACGAGATTCATCTAAACAGCTAATGAGAATTCTGAAGAGGGGCCAAGATATCCCCAGACGATGAACAAAAGAATTCCATAACAGCCAAGAATCCTTGCAATATAGCAAGAGATGATCACTTGTTTCGTCCTGATCAAAGCAAATCGGACATAGATAGTCCCACGCATCCAACTGATTCATATTTATCAAGTTACACCGCGTTGGAAAGCAACCCTGTAAAGCAAGCCACAAAAAACTCTCCACCTTCATTGGAAGTTTACAAGTCCACATTTTTGCGATTTCATCCCGCTGCAAAGAACTTCTAAAGAATATACCTCTAATTGAGCTTGTGCAATAAGTGTTGTCGTGGTTGAAGACCCAATTGATCATGTCCTCACCTGATCTCCGAGGATGAGAGTCAGCAATTAAGATCATCAATGAGGCAAGCCGATAGTAAATTTGTACGCATTTTGAAAAAAATATGTACATTTTTTACCCCAGCTTCATCAAATAGTAACTTGTATGATATAACCATGTGGAGATCTCTCAATTTGTTTGTTTGTTTGTAGTCGGGAGGGGAATTTTAGATGATCATGTATTCAACAGTTTCTTAGATAGTTCTTCCGACATGGAAGTGGACTCAGCTTTCATAGCCGATGCCCTCACCCAACCCACTTATATCCAATATTCTTGTTTTGTGATTGTAGTACATGATGCACTCTACAATTGTTCAAATCGGATCTTCATGTTGTCTTTAACATTTATGATATCTCTTATAACCCGTTTTGTAACTCTTGTTAATGAATAAAAGGCTTCCAGGCCACCCACTTCAATAAAAAAAATGTGGCGGACTCTAAAATTCAATTAGATAAAAATACAAATTGTCTATGTAGTTTTAAGAAATATATTGATCTATTCCGGTAATTGGGAAATTCGGAAAAAACAAATATTACAAACAGGCCTGTGATCAATAGCCGGCCCATTTCCTTTTCCGGGCCAAAAAAAAAGGTAGGTCGCAACCCAATACGAGCCTAGCCCTTTCCTTCTCCGAACCTAATGCAGGTCACAACCCGGCCCGGCTTAATTTGCAATATAATGTCTTTAAATCAAGCTTACAAGAATGACTATATATAAATTAGGAAGTATGTGAGCATGAATGCTAAGAAGTACATATCATTTATCAATGCTAGTCAACCTAATTATTCAAAATATACGGGATTCTTTTCCCCCATCTCGTTTGGAACACACACTGTCAATGCAAATAAAGTTTGCAATAAAGAATATACATGATGAAGCCGTCACAAACCGTGGACCAGAAAGATCAGTCCTTCCGGCGAGCTTCTTTCGATCGGGAGGGAACGTACACGAATCAGTCATCATCTGTATAGAACTGTCGGGAGAGGCTACTATTCATGACTGCAAATTGCATGTTCTCCGGACATTTCCAATGCCGCTTCCTTTGGTTGATAAACCAGTTATTGATTTGTTTCTGGTCCAGGCCCGTTGATTCTGCCAATTGTATCTTATCTGCTTCCTGCATTGTCAACAGACCAGCCAGTAATGAAGCACGAGACCGAAACTGACATTGTTCCCCGCATAACAAAGTCGATGAAATTCACGTTCAAGTGCAACTAACTTAACATCTTTTCTTTCAACAGCAGATCGAGGGTCCTGTAATTCACTCGTCCGTCCGTGGAGCCAAACGAGCAACAGCACAATTTCACGAAGATCATCTAGCCTAAAGTATATCAGAGAGGATCCATACATACCGTCGGGTACGGCCATTTATAATGAACGTTCCACCACTGCAGTAAGGCTTGCCTAGCTTCCTTGGGAAGCTTTCCTTTCTTTTTCTTCTTCGAGAATTCCAGCTTCAGAGAACTAATATGGCTTCCGAACCTTCGCATCAGCCTGTCTTTAAGATCTCGGTCCTCAAAAATCGGTTGATTCTCGTGGATATCCGATTCTCCTTCACTCAACTCCTCGTCTGAAGACACTGCACCTTCATCTGCGAACATGATCATCAACCAAATGCCATTAAAATCAAAGAATCCCCACTTACTTAAAAATATTTTATGCAAGGAACACCAAACACGAAACACGCCTTTTGACATGAATTCATCAAATTAAAATTTGTATGCAATTCATTTATAAAAGAAATGAAATCCTAATTATTTCACAACCAAAAATATGGCAAGCATTCCAATACCAAACAATACGCTGCACAGCAATTGGCTCCCAAGACTAAATTGCTAAACTAGCGAGTAGCGAATACTTGAAACAGCGAACTAAATAGAAACTTGCTTCACACCATATAGAATCGATAAACAAAACAAGAAGATACTAATGCCAAAGTTCATTTGACCAATTAACGCGATCGAGATATAAAAATTTATCTTTACAAAAAAAAAAGATGTTACTCAATCCGAAAAATCGTCGATTTAAGAGGTCATTCACGCAAGCATTTTGGCCTATAGATGAAAAAAGTTTAGCTGAAGTCGTTTGGTCGGGGAAAGCCAAAATCAGTCATCCATCCAAGCCAGCGTTGGTTCAACCCGAATCGCCATGTTCATGTGCTAAGTTGTAAACAGACTCAATTTTTTTAATGAAGTAAAAGTTCGAAAAATAAATCAAAGTTTGGTGGATAAGATGACAACGTATCTAAATAGGTCAGTGGATCAACTCTCACTTCTTGCAGAAATAGAAAAACTCTAGTGGAAAAAACTCTAGGTTCGGTTGGTCAACCCGCCTAAATTTTTTATTGACAAAAAATTTTTTGAAAAATTAATCATGCAAAAAGTGGGCCTAGTAGGCAGTGGCCCACTTGGACTGCTAATCCCAAATGGGCCCATGCGGGCCCCTTTAAAGTATAGGATTTGACGCGAATAGGATGGGTGGAGGGGGGCACTCCAGCCAGGTGCAGCAGTGCATTTAAGTGTTGCGTTAACACTTAAAACGCAAACACTTAAAAAATGTAAATCGTCAGACTAATCACCCAAAAAAAATGTAAATCGTCAAGACTTACGGGGTCATAGTTGAAAATATGTTCCATTTCGTGGCCGTCAAATCAAAACCCACAGAAAAAGAGCACAGGCATGACCACTATAAACAAAAAAATTCAAAATTAAATTTAATCAATAAGTCTCTAGTCCTACTAAGAAAGGCATTTTATGACATAGATCATACTAGGCTCAAACATGAATTAATCTTGTATGAATATTAAAACATCCTTTGATGGGACGTGTATGGACGAGAAATGTCACCAGTTGGCCCGTATGACTTTCCAATAATTTATTGTGATGCAAAATATTTTCCAAGACTTTACCACAGCTAGAGAGGGGTCGGCGACAGAGGCTGTCTCCTCTCTGGACGACTTCGGCAGATCGCCATTTATTGACTACAGTAACTTCATCGCCTAACGTTGGTCGATCAAAATTTGAAAACAAGAGCTACCCCAGTTTCGAAATTCATTTTCTTCCGACGAAAGAAAAGAGAGATAATATTTTTAAGTTTCAAAACATCAAAATTCAAACACTTAGACCAACTAATCAGAATTTTACTCGAGGCAAGGAACCACATTATTTGGCACAAGGCCACAAAGGTGTCCACTAAAATGACTACCGTCGGCTGAGCAGCACCAACAGGTGTAGTAGAGCCTGCTTGAACCCAGTGACCTCTCCTTCTCATATACTGTGACATGCAAGTGAAAAAAAAGCTGGTGGCTTCGCCAGCGAAATATACGGGAGTCCCATGTGAAAACTCCGACCACCCGCACTACCCGGGCAAAAAGACCCGCAAAACCCATAATATAATCCCCCTTTTATCCCGCTAAATTATTAGACCGACTCATTCATATTATTTTTTCGACTTTTAAGAAGACTAAATATCAGGGGCGGAGCCAGAAAATTTCGAGAATGGGAACAATATAACTTGATAATGGTACAAATTAGTATTCTAGTTTCAATTTTTAGGTAGATTAATTTTGTTGTGGGGTCAATTTCTAATTTTAGTGGGGACATACGTTAAAAAATATACTAGTTATCAACAACAAAAAAATTAATTGCCCACACTTCCCTAAACGTGGTTCTATCACTGCTAAATACCATTACATTTTTAGATTAGAACTTGAAATTTTTAATTAATCTAGAATAATTCGTATAGAACTAATGTTGATCTAAGTGATAGCTGAGAGTACAAGTGTACAACTGCTTTATTACTTAACCCACAACTTAGTTGCCCCTACATCAATAAAGCCCTTTCTCGATTACTCCTTGGCTTCTTCCAAAGTCAGTCAAGGGGGCCAATTTATTATGGCATCATGAACTCAGAATTCTGATGGCCCCTGAATGCTATAAAACACAGAAAACTGAACCCATTGAAGCGTACAAACCGCACGGATACGTTAAGACGTTAGACTAGCGATTAGTTGGAAAAGGCGAGAGTGTGACACCAAGAAATATAATTGTATGTACCCCGCAAAAAAAATAATTTGCATGTGGGCATACAACTATGAGAGCGTCATCCTCGGAATTTGGAATGCAACTGAGATTTTGAGGAAGCACAAAAACTAATGCAAAGAAAACATTATTCCAAAGTGAATGAAGAGGAAATATAATAGGGATAAGTTCATTTTAGTACCATGTAGTTTCACACATTTTCACTTAAGTACCTTGTGGTTTCACTTTTTTCATCTTGATGATAGAGGTTTGTTTCCAAATTTGACAGTTCTGATGATGGAGATTTTCAAATTTAACACTTTTGGTGACAAATTCCTAACCAAAGTTAGTTATTTTCCAATTGGTATTTCCATGGTTATCCACGTAAGTGTCATGTCAGTGCCGCATCATATTTTTCTAGAACATTGACATGGAAAGGTTGAAAAATTATCTTCTTAAGCCCCTAATCTCTCAAATCAACGAAAAAAAAATATGACGTAAAACATGAATCCTTAAGTGGAGAATTTTTTAATTTTTTCACGTCAGTGCCACCTAGGATAGAAAAATATGACGTGGGCACTGATGTGGATAACCATGAAAATGTCAACAAGGAAAAAACTAATTCTAGTTGAGTGTTTGTAACAAAACATGTCAAATTTAGAAACCTCCATCACCAAAATGAAAAAGGTGAAACCACGAGGTACTTAAGTAAAAATGTGTGAAAGTACAGGGTAGTTGAGTAAACTTATCCCAATATAATATTGCAATGCACCTGAACCAAGAAGGAATTACTAATACATCAGCAAACTTCCAAAAGACTGCCAGCAAGTACAAAGGTAACTTCAAGTACAGTCATCTACCTATATATATTATCAACATGCCAAATGAGAAGAACGAAGTTTTTTTACTTTTGAAATTATGAGTTAAAGCACTATTGAACTCTATTTAGAATGAGTGTTTTTTCATAGTATCTTTTTCATTAGTAAAACTTGTACAAGTAATTTTTTATAACTTAAAAAATAGGATTCAATAATAATTCTAAATTCAAATGAAAAGGATTAATCAATTTTTCTTGCCAATTTCATCAACTCACATTGTTTCAAATAAAGCCATTTTAGGTTCACAGAAGAACGCTAAAGATCCTTTAGTATCATCTTCGGGTTAAATTATCAACTTAAAGCATCTCCTAGCACGTTAATACACGCCGTCGTTTAACATCTAAAGGAAACAAGAAGAATCATAGGACTTTTCCTTTTCCAGAAGGCAAAACCCAATAATATATGTAGTTCAAGAAAGAGGCTCATGCAGAATCCACTTAAGCCTGACAGCAAATAAAGAAAACCCTGATGCAGATTATAATTAACAAAGGGGATTAGCTAAAAAGCTTAGGGTACTTTCAAGTTTCAAAGCAGCTCCAAGGCTGCAACACCCATGACCTCCGAGACCCATTGCAAGTGGAAACATTAACAGCTTTTCCTTTTGAGGAGATACTTAATCAAGTACTTGCGCATGTTATCATCATCTTAATAATGTTAAGTGCAATCCCAAAGCTCAAGTACTATTCAATCGCAAAAAGTCAGGAGTACCACGTTATCGTTGCAGAAAATGTCCTACATTTGAACGCGTGCTAGAGATTCCCCGGGATTTAATGTTACGTAGTTGATAATAGTGGCATTGCAATCTCTTTCATTTACTTCTCAGGATGTGCTAGATAATAAGGGAGATTAAATTGGCCACACCTTATCCTAAGCTCGCTAACACAAAACAACTGGCAAAACAACGTAGGAAAAGAGAAAACTGAGACATCAATTCCCAGTGTGAGAAATTTTGGATCATGGAGAACCATTACTTTAGCTAAGAGTTCATAGGATAGGTATAAGACCCACATAGATTATCCACCAAATATTAAGTGAATTTTAGTTCTTAGCATAAAAAACTCTCTTCCACAACACTAACAGTAAATCTTATTGACGAATACATTAAGATTTTAAGATGAGAACTATAAATTCGATTTCTCGAAGGAACCCTAACTTGAACAAAACACACAACACAAAGGTTTTCCACAAGAATCGACACCTAAATATAAGCTTCGATCATTCAGAAAAGCAAACGAATCATATAATGAAGCTGTTCTTCCAACAAAAAGGTTAAACATTTGGAAATGGGAGTTCAAGTTGACAATAGTCCAATTAAGACAGTAGTTGGAGTATTGAGAACCAATAACAATCGTAACATAATTCTGGACAATCAGCATTCTCCATTTCATTCAACTATGTGTAATTCGACTATAGAAGACAATAATCAATTAACATTAGCGTGGAACAACCATACTAATCCTTTATTTTCTATAAAGGTTCCTAAACCCTAACTATGAAGAGTTGGTTCAAGTATTTAGATACTTGAAATTTTTTAAGAAAATTTCGAATTTGAGTCTCACATCATTTGGAGAGTCATCCGTGACAGACCGTGGATACTCTAAATACAGAATGTAATAAACAAAAAAAAGAGGTAACTTTTTTATGACGGGTTGGAACTAATGTACCTCGACTGCCATCCCAATACCCAAAACAATAGCTGCCTAGTTAAAGTCAGCAAGAAAGCTAGGAGCTTTCAAACTCGTCTCCGTAATCCAAGCCATTATAGAGGGAATGTAAATAGAATCTCTCTGCACAAAAAATTATCAAACTACTATTCACCCCCGTCGTCAGTTCTGCAACCTCTGAAACGTCAAATTCAGAATCTCTGAAACAAAAGGCTGGCTGGGGGGTTCTTGAATTGCTACCCAAGCCTCTCATTTCTCTCTGACGCAAATACAAAAGGGAGACGCCACAGAACCATGAAAGCATGTGGGGAAGCTTGACAAAAAAACCAGTTGGAGCCGAAGCAAAGCAAAGCATGTGTTAGTTTTTTTTTTAAGAACTTAAATGTAGGTAGGTTAGCTTAGATTTAGGGGCTGGGCTTTGTTCTTCTTCTAAGTAAAATTTTTCCAATTCTGCAAGAAGTAAGAATTGACACACCGACTCCTAGTAAATAAGGTAAGATCTGTTGTCATCATACCGACTAAATTAGTTTAGTAAACATTGGAATGAGAAAAGGAGAGAAGGGTCATATGGCCACTATTGTTGTTGTCTAGTCCATCATTTCTGCAACCTTACCCTTTCCAGAATACACTCCACCTCTCTTTCCTTCTCTCTTGGTCACATAAATAAAAGACCCCGCCACATCTGGTCGCAAAGAAAATGTTAACCTACATATCCTCGAGGCATGGGGAAAGCAAGTACCCATATCAATGGTATCGCTTATCTTTCCCCTCAAGCCTAGGGTTTCTGTTTGTCTCTACAGTAACATTTGTCCATTCCATTAGTAGCGTTGATGTCCGGGTAAATTAGAACTGGGCTCTGGGTTATCAACAGTGGCTTACTTTGTCAAATCATCCTACGTCCTTCGTCATTCGACCAAATGCGTTTTGGCCCGACTTAATGGATAATAACTGGAAAGCCTGGTGATAAATTGAAGTAAAAACATATACTTGGATTAGTATAGTAAAACTGACCGTAAGGGGATCTAATGCAGGCGCCGGTGCAGAGATTCCGCAGCTGGACCTCCACCTTGCTCAAGAACCGGGACGCCTCGTCGAATGGCTTCTCGAGATCCGACTTATACTTCACCAACACGTCGCAGTACGTTTCCTGAAATTACATTGTCTCATCATTTAATTAACAAACATTTATATCATCGATCTTCAAAACGACGCTGTACGCATAAAGAAGATGTAAGGAAGGAGCACCATGAACTCGTCGAGCTCCGGATCAGCCCCGTAACGCGTGGATGAAACGGCGTCGTCCCGCTTGTAGAGTTCCTTCTCTCGCCGGATTTCGTCTAGTAGAGACGCTATCTCCGGTTCCGCCCCAACCTTAAAAAAAATCATCAGTTCCATTTCAAAGGAAGTAACCGCCTAACTAACAGCCGATCTAACTGAAGAAAAGTCAACAACAGTCAAGGACTCGTCTTCTCGTCTCCCTTCCGGAAGATAAAAAAAAACACGCAGAAAAATTAGATTAAATAAAGGAAAAAGAAAAATGAAACAGAAACTCCATGTCTCGAAGCTGTGTTTCTTCCTTCTTCTTTCTTTTAATCCCGAGTAAATAACAGATTAAATTTAAAAAACGCGATTAGGAATACAAAAGGAAAATAACCTTCTGGCAATCAATATAAGCATCGAGGAGGCGAGGGTAAATAGGATGCGAAGCTATCCTGGCCTTGATCAAGCCGGACACGTCATCTTCTCCTTGATTATTTCTATAATCGCAGTCGCGATAACTATATTGACAGTTATCGGCGTTACCGTCCCCGTGGCGGCGAGGAGGCGCGTGGTGGGAGGAACGAGTGGAGGAGGCGGTGGCGGAGTGGAGATCGTCGGATCCGAACAACGGGAAGGACCTGTCGGAGGCGGAGACGACAGCCGGCATCATCAGATAACCGCCGGTGCCGTACTCAGATGGGAGGATCGGGTAGGGCTCCGGTGAGAATAGGGCCTTGTCGGAGTACTCCGCCGTCGTCGGGTGGTAGTCGCCGTACATTCCATCCATTTGGTTGATGGTGATGCCACTGTCGTGGAGAGATAGGTTAACTAGTAGTGGGGGATAATTAGCGTGATTATTAGGGCGGTTAAGTAGTTAATTACGTAAAGGAAAAGGAGAGGAAAGGTCAAGCATAAGGGGGGTGAGAGGAGAAGGAAGGAGGAAAAAGGTTATAACTTTTGAGGCGGTTAGATACGCCGGCGATGATTTGTATATATACACGAGGGGGGGAATGGTGTTGAATTCTTATTTTTGCGTTAAGTAGTACACGTTTAATTTTGATGTTTTGATGAAATCCGATATATTAATACTAGTATAATTATACCCGTCGTAATACTACGACGGCCCAAAATCTTGCAATAAGTTGCAAAAGATAAAAAGCAAAGTATATAATATATGAACTAATAAATAATAAATTTGACATGATAAAATAGATGATACATATAGTGTACATTTCTGTCGATTTTCATAATATCAAGCTATTAAAGAGGTTTAGCATTGAGAAGATTGTTTTTTTACTGTCCATTTTTCTTATTTTTTTCAAAGGAGTAGTGGGCATCGGGAATATCTCTTTTCACGGTCTTTTCCGAAATTACCTATTATTAGGATCAACTAAAATTTACATTAGTAATTTTTTTTACTTGAACTCAAGAATATTTTAGTTAAAATAAATAAGTTGTTGTTTGGAGAACTTTTGCAATCTAGATTTAAAAAAATTATTCAATCGGCCGGATACCAAATTTTATAAAAAAGTGTTGTTGGTTGGTATATTTTGGTTGCTTCGATGTCTCTCTGAAGAGATGCCTTGAGAATCCATATTTGATGTTGTTGGTTTTATTATGAGTGGAATAGCTTTAGTAATACAATTTTGAATTAGCCCTAAATATTAACATTGTATCAGATTAGAGTTATGCTCGGTAATGAAAAGCTCATCTCTATGATTTTTTCAGAAAACAAATATAAATATACATATATAAACTTAAGCATTAGTGGATGAACCACTTAAATATTACTAGTAAAGAAATAGTTAAACCCCAAAAAAATTGAACTAAACCTAACCGTTGGATGATCTGAAACTCGCCTAATTTGTGCGCCGCATTTGCAAGTTGCATCGAACTACTCTCATGCCATTACCGAATTGGAGTGGGCAGGAAGAGAGAATGGGTCTTCACCGAAAACTTTACCGATGAATTAATACAGATTGGATTCGAATATAATTTTTTAAAATAATAAAATTCTACTCACAAATATTAATAATTATTTGAACTCAAAATTTGTTAACTAAATTATAATAATTTATTTACTAATTAATTTTTGTTTTATCTATTTATGTCTTCTGTTGCATGTGGGTTTATTTCTTCCCACTGATATTCATATAATTATCGCCATATTATCTACGCTCATTTTCGGTATATCAATATCATTATGTACACAGTGATTATTCCATTACGAAATACGTTCTACCCGGTAGCATGTGTAATTTAATATGTCGCGGGTATATTACGGATGTCGACATCTATTTTCTATTAATCTATGGTATATTGTCAGGTCTTGAATATTTTACAGATGTAGCTTTATTTTAGATTCTCAAATGATTTCCAATTTCAATTAACATTGATTCTTGAAAAATACAAATCCCCTCTGAAACTAGTGCTCAATATTAATGAAAGAGTGTATGCTCTCACCACTTTCACCAAAAAAAACTAGTGCTCAATATTCTAAAAAATGCAATCATAAGGGCAGTTATTTACTGCCACGCTTTCAAGCTTTCCATTTCTGGACGTTGGATTAATTAACCTCAACAGGCTTATGCCAATTTTGGAATTTTAGGACACACATGCAATGATGCACAATTAACCATGAGTACATAGATTGAAAATCACTCATAAAAAAAACTACAGGCAGAGGACATAGATTGTATTTTTTATGAATAGAGAAATATATATATATATATACACACACACACAAACTAAGAAAAAAGAGTACATAAGCGTAGAATAACTGAAAAACTCTAAAGTTATTCTCACGAGCGGGTAGTTACAAAAGAAACTTAAGAACAGAGAAACAAAACTCTCTTGTAGGAGGGAATTCCTCCAAATATGTAAATAACATTATCATTAATAAAATTCAATCATTAAAAAATCATTCTAAGCTACCTGTCGCAAAAAAAAACTGCTTAAAGATGCTATTCATCGGCCAAAGAGTATGTGACCTAGCGACACAAGACGTTGTAAATTTTAAAGTTCAAAATTTAAGCCTAAGCATGGTGTAAAAATTTACATTTCAAAAAGATGCTATTCATCGTGATATTACACTCGTCACCTCCAAGTTAAATTTTGAAATGGCAAAAAGAAAGGTATGATCTCAATTTTTATAATTATCTCTGATGAGATTTTATACCATAATCGATATGTTGTAACAGTGATAACTTAAAATTTATAATTACCAACAAATACTTTGACCAAGTGACAATGACGTTGTTTTAGCTTAAACTGATCTTGACTTCAATTTTTGGGAACATAATAGCATTCAATATTTGTTGGTAGAACTTTACAATATTTCAAAGGTTTTAGGAGGCTCAAACCCAAAATTAGTCGTCCGAATGAGCCAGATACAAGATGATATAAATCAAAAACTTCAATTTTATATGTTCAGCAGAGTTTTCTTACAATTTGAAAATTTTATCACGCCCAAATGTAAATTATTTAGTCGAATAAATATTTGAATAATTTAAAATAATTCTCACTTTTAATTAAGATTCCAATCTCAAGTCCGAGCGCTTTCGGCGAAGGGGCCAAGTTCAGGCCTAGTTAGTACAATGGAGTTGAGATGAGACACCATTTGCATCAGTAAAAGGTAGGCATTTTCAAAGGGGTGAGAGTTAACAGTCGCCGTTTTGATAAATGCAAACTTATAATATCATATGGTTGATTCCTATTAAGTATTCGCGGAAAGTTTTACAATGGTTTAACATAACTATAACTTGGTATGATCGATAATTAAAATTTTCATCAATGTAGTTGCTACAATTAGGTTACTTTTGGTTGAACACTATCTTGAAATAGCTCGAATTCAAACTTTTTAGTTGGTCTCCGGTTATAATAATTTCACAACAAATTTCTTTTCTAAGTAGATTTTTATTACGTATCTACAAATTTTTGTTGTTAAAAATTTTATTTTTTTTCATATGAATACTAAATTATGTCGCAGAACTCGTTTAAAATTGTCGCAGTAAAATTTAATAGAAAACTCACGATAAGAAAAAATAGTACGTGAGACTCTCTTGAACCACAATTTAACACCCAAGAGCAAACACACCCACATAAGTAAACATTCCACAAAAGGTTGTTTTCGATAGCTCGTGTGATTTCGAATTGACGACCAAATCTTTCTCGATTGAAACCTCCGGTGCACGTATGTTTATGTGGTCCTGAAATCTCTTTTTATTTTCTCCTAGGATGTGGTCCTGATTCATTAAATTGCTTCCTACTTCGTGGACAAATTATTTTTTGCTCCCACTTTATTCGATTGAATCGAGTTGTTGCAAACCGTCACTTTTATTATTTATGATATTGTAGACTCTACAAAATTTAATCCATCTCCCTTAACATATATTAGATTTTTATCAATAGATACACAATAACTTATCATACAATAACTATGAGAATACAAAGAACTTGTAATCCAACGGTACAAGACGTTGTAAATATCTAAAAGATCAAAAGTTCAAACATTGACAATAT
Organism: Hypericum androsaemum; assembly: GCA_963995505.1. Taxonomy (NCBI): domain Eukaryota; kingdom Viridiplantae; phylum Streptophyta; class Magnoliopsida; order Malpighiales; family Hypericaceae; genus Hypericum; species Hypericum androsaemum. The sequence goes on from OZ023195.1 coordinate 4,238,855, forward strand.
CATGGTGTAATAATTTACAATAAAAAAAACAATGACTATAAGAATATTGGTGATTTTGTATTGAAGGACAATAAGTCGTTGGTGGTTGGTCAAAGTAAAGTAGGGTAGACGGAATTTAATTCATCTCCCTTAACATATATTAGATTTTTATTAATCGATATACATGACTATTCTATTTTTTTTTAACGTTAGACTGACTTATAAAATTTTGAACTGAACAAATATTTTGAACTAAAAGATGTATTAAATTAAAGTTTTAAAAACAAATTAGAAAAACATTACAAGAGGGGGAGAAATTTATTTTAATAATTTTCTAATTTATTTTTAAAAAATTTTACACCATTTTTTCTGATTATACTTAGGAGTATTTTTATTCAAAAAAATTGTTTAAATAGTTGGTATATATATCTCCTTTAGCTAATTAATTATTTATTAAATTAGAAGTACCGAGAATGTCACTCTTGCATGTGTTGTGTCCGTAACTTTTTAAGAAACCGATTTCTTTAAATAATTTTGTCTTTTCTAGCTGCCATTGTCTCAAATCATTTTGTCGAATTACGTGGGAGATCTACTTTCGGGTTTGTACAATGTTTAACTCTTATATTTCTCATAGTTTTAAAATAAGGATTTTGGTACAACCCGGATTTTCTCCATTTTCGGGTTGTCCGGTCCGACCGGTGAATTTTTATATACTAAATATTAATTATTATACATATATACAGCTCATCTCCACCCATTTAGACATGACAGCTCACCTTTATCTCTCGTGAACACCACCCCCCATCCTTATCATCTCTTAACTTTTTCCTGACCAATAATTTAAAAACAAAAAAAAAATATTGGCAACAACGAAAACATCAAAAAAACCAAAACAACAAGAATCTCCTAAACACCCAACTCCAGAACCCAAAAAGAAAAATCAAGAAAGGTAAAAATTAGAATCATCCGTAAAACCATTTCTCCTCCTCTTCACCCCCTTCTCCCACCATCACCAACCACAAAAAGGATCACCATCATCATCCCTCCAGTATTTCTATCCTCTTTTAAGGAAAAAACCCACCAAGCTCTTCTCCTTCTCTACTCTTAAATCTTAATAGTATTTATTTTTCTTATTACAAGGAGCTCAGGCCGCTGCGACGGAGAGGGGTAGTCCTGGGGCTTGGAAGGAGACGAGGAAGTTGACTTCTTCTGGTCTTTCTTCCTCACTACAGAATGGAGAGTGAGAGATTGAGAGACGACGCCGGAGATGAGAAATGTTACCTGTGGTCGAGCGGAGGCGTCGGAGCGGAGCAGGAGACGACGCCGGCGACGGCCTTGTGAAGCTGAACGAGACGCCGCGAGTCGGGGAGGGCAGAGAGGCCGATTGGAAAATTTTTTGTTTTTAAGGGTTTTTGTCTTTTTGATTTCCAATTTCAGGTCAGGTAGGTATAAATTTTGAGTTTTCTACAAGTTGCGGTTGAACCGGCTTTTTCCGGTCGACACAAGCGTAAAAACCGCCCGGTCGGACCAGAAAATAGGCAGTTCAACCGCATCCCGTTTTCACCCTAAAAACGACCCGTTGTTGTAAACGATTTGTGGTCTGATTGGTTGGACTGTCGGTCGGACCACATTTTTTAAAACTATGAATTATTTATCACATAAGTGGCATTCAAAGTAAGCGCACACGCGATGTTGTTTTGATTTAAAAAAAAAGGTGATCCGGATTGGGTAGACTTAAATGAGAAAATTTGAAATAATTTGGACCGGTTCTATCATTTTTAAACCACATGATACTCAAGTAAGGATCGGAGATACCACAAGGTAATTATGTGGACTTTTCCCTATTTATATATCTCCAAGACTTTTACAATGATATCTATTTTTTATTTAAAAAAATCCAATTTGATACGGTTAAGAATATTTTTGATCTTAAATAGAAAACATATGGTATTCATTAAATAAGAATATTTTGTTTAAATTACTTAAAACACGAAGTAAACTATATGGGCAAAATAGCCGTAGATCTTTATTGTTTGAAGTAATTGATTAATCGGGATAAGTTAGTATTGATTAGTCCCTCATATTAAAAAAAAAGAATTAGTTAGTCTTTAAGTCCTTTTTCCTGCTAACTTTCTGTTGAGAATCTCACATCGGTTAAAACACGAATAGGGGGCAAGTTTATAAGTATGAAAAATCTATCAATTCATTGCCTTAAGGTTTTGGATTGGATATGGAGATTCTAACAATGTATCAGAGCGGGTTGATCCCGTGCCCATTTTTGAACTCGCACGACCCCCATTTCTCGCACTTTGGTGAAGTCAAAGTCAGTGCAATTTTCGACCTGATGTGGGTCTTATTTGAGGGGGGGCGTGTTGAGAATCTCACATCGGTTAAAACACGAGCGGGGAACAAGTTTACAAGTGTAAAAAATCCACCGACCCATTGCCTTAAGATTTTGGGTGGAATATGAAGATTCTAACACCTTCCGCCCAATATTTTTGAAATTTCGACTATACCCCTAAATTCATCTTCCTCCTTTCTCCCCTCTTCTATTAATACAGCTTCCCTTGTTTGCTCCTCTCTTTCTCCCAATCTCATCCACAACGGGTACCCCAATAGACACCAACCATACCTTCGCCCAAGTCAGCTACCGCTAATGGCAGATGTATCCCATCTCGCCATGGGTGTGTTTTAAACTGCTATTTACTTTGGGAAAAGTCCACTTTAGTACCCTGTGGTATCGACTAAAATCACTTTAGTACCCTGTGGTAAAAAATCGATCAATCGAGTCATACTTATTCCAATTAACATCAAAAAGGGCCTCGGGCAGCTGCCCGGAGCTGCCCGAACCTACTCGAACCCTGCCCGGGCTACGTGGCCAGCCACGTCAACAATTTTTGATGACGTGGCACCACGTGGAGAGGAGGAGGCGGGGAGGAGGAGGAGGACGCGGGGAGGAGGCGGGGAGGAGGAGGCGGGGAGGAGGAGGGAACGCGGGGAGGAGGAGGAGGGGAGGAGGAGGAGGAGGAGGCGGGGAGGAGGAGGAGGATGCGGAGGACCCGGAATCCATCTCCTTCCCCCCTCCTCCTCCTCCTCCTCCTCCCCGCCTCCTCCCCGCGTCCTCCTCCTCCTCCCCGCCTCCTCCCCGCCTCCTCCTCCTCCTCCCCGCCTCCTCTCCACGTGGCGCCACGTCATCAAAAATTGTTGACGTGGCTGGCCACGTAGCCCGGGCAGGGTTCTGGTAGGTTCGGGCAGCTGCCCGAGGCCCTTTTTGATGTTAATTGGAATAAGTATGACTCGATTGATCGATTTTTTACCACAGGGTACTAAAGTGATTTTGGTCGATACCACATGGTACTAAAGTGAACTTTTCCCATTTACTTTTGTAGAAGATTGCTTATCTGTAATGACCCTCAAACTAATTGTTAAAATAGTTTAAAAAAATTGCCGGACCTAAAGATAACAGTCATTTGTTTGAAGTGAAAACTCTACAAGAAAAAAAAATGCAATCTTAATTTGTTGACTTTCATCGACTTCGCTACGAAATTCGGTTAAACTTACTTTTGGTTTCTGCTATGTTAAATAGGTACTGGAACATCTATTCGACGGGGCTTATTTGGCATATCAATCCTAAAGTGGTCACCTAATCTTGTATGTTCGTCTAATCTTTCATGTCCATGCCATTAGCGGGAGCTGACATGGGCGGAGGTGTGGTTGGTGGCTATTAGGGTTCCTGCTGTGGGTGAGATTTGGAGAAAGAGATTGGGACAAAACAGATTGGGTTCTTTTGGGACAAAACTATTGTTGGGTTTTTTGTTTTCTCAAGTGACAGATTAACATAAGTGGGGGAAATGAGATAACCTAAGGATATAATTGGCATTTCAAAAATATTGACCAAAAAGTTAGCCGGAAAAAGGATTTGGGATCTAAATTTTTTTTTTCAAATATGCGGGACTAATCAATATTAGTTTATTCTGATTAATCAATACTAATTTATTCTGATGAATTAATTACTTCAAATAATATGTGATTTTTTTCAAAATAGGCAAAAAACATAGATATATTTCCTAAATATGCAACATTTTAATATATTCTCAAAATAGACAAAAGTTTAATTAAAAACTAAAAAATATTTAAAAATATAATAATGGATGCGAACTTGGGTCGCCTCCCTGACATCATTAGTATTAAATTAATATAATATTGGAGACGATATAATATTAGGTCGACTATCTGTCCGGTATATTTTCAGACCACTATACTTCGAGGTATAAGTTTCTTAAAATAATACTTCGAGGTATACATTGGGTATGTTGTTTGTTTGATATAAATTGTTCAGATATTTATTGTGAATATGAGGTTCAAGATAATTTTTTTGCGGAGCCGGTGTCCACGTCATACAACGACTGAAAAAGTCGTACGTTGGCATTAAGATACGACATTTATAAGTGTCGGTCAGCTTGCCCTTTCAGTATATTTTTCGACCACTATACTTCGAGATATAAGTTTCTAAAAAAAAGTACTTCTAGGTATACATTGGGTATGTTGTTTGTTTGATATAAATTGCTCCGATATTTATTGTGAATGTTAGGTTCAAGATAATTTTTGACCACTATACTTCGAGGTATAAGTTTCTAAAAAAAGTACTTCGAGGTATACATTGGGTATGTTGTTTGTTTGATATAAATTGTTCCGATATTTATTATGAATGTGAGGTTCAAGATAATTTTTTTGCAGAGCCGGTGTCCACGTCAGACTACGACTAAAAAAGTCGTACATTGGCACTAAGATACGACATTTATAAGTTTCGGTCAGCCTGCCCTTCTGGTATATTTTTCTACCACTATACTTCGAGATATAAGTTTCTAAAAATGTATACCTCGAAGTATTTTTTTTATAGAAACTTATAGCTCGAAATATAGTGGTCAAAAAATATACCGGACAGAGAGTCGACCTAATATTATATCGTCTCCAATATTATATTAATTTAATACTAATGATGTCAAGGAGGCGACCTACACTTGGGTCGCCTCCATTATTATATATTTTTATTATATTGTTTGTAAGGTTAAGAGAATGAGACGACCCACACTTGGGTCGTCACCTTTATTTTTTTAAATTTTTAATTAAATTTTTACCTATTTTAAGAATATATTAAGTTTTTGCCTATTTTACTTATTAAAAAAAATCCCAAATAACAAATACGTATCACTATTTTACTCAAAACATATTTAACCCAAAAAAGTCCGGGTCTTGGGTTTATGGGAATAAAACCCTCTCCTTTCAAAACGCGACGTTTCCGGGGCCCTAGGTCTTGTTCTAGGATTGGCTGCTCCAAGGCTTCGGCTCATCTGACAATCAAACACACACCACCGTGATTTTGATGGGCCCATTAGTTGAGGTCCATTTATTTTTTTGAAAGAAATTGAGGTCCATTTATGAAGCAGACATAAACCCCATGGTACCACGAAATCGAAAAATTTAGATTCGATTTGGATATAATTATAGAATAATTATTTTATTTTTTTAGGAACGTTTTATATAATAATTAGTTGGCAAGCAATGTAGTTCCCAAAATTTATAAGATGGTGGTCCTTCAACTTTTTTTTTGAAAGGTGGTGGTCCCTCAACTTCATTAACCCTTTGACGCTAACTCGGTTGGTTTTGGATTCGCAAAAGATTTTCCGGACTAGCCAAAAGTGAATGATGATAATCACCAACCCAATGGTTAGCTAGTACCACTCTCCATTTAAAATAAGAGAATCAAATATTTTTAACTGAAAACAAAATGTACGTTTTTCTCTTCAATTGGATGCACCATTTTTAGCATTCCATTGAATGTGTTCAATCGACTAGTGTTAATAACACATCTAAGCTGGAAAGTTAATGGGATGAGTTTATAATAAATTAGACTCATCATGATCATTGCTTCAATATATTGCGTTAGGTATAAATTTTTTAATAAGATATTATAACGAGTAGAATTTATCTAACAAAATATACACCAAATCTTGATATAAAGATATCAATAAAAGTTGGCCCAACTAGTAAAAGATTTAGATTTACAAGTCACGGGTTAAAACATCATAAATGTAAATAATAACTTTGGGAGAATCATCTTTAAAATATGGCACAATGGTATCATAACTTGAAAAAAAACGTTGATATAAGGACGATATTTATTTATTCTCCCCCAACTTATGTTGGCCGAATTGTTGTAACAAACTTATCCTTAATTAATTGGACAAAGATACAACTTGAATAGATCAGCCTAACTCATTAAAATTCTCATCGAATGGAAGAAACCAAAGGCCAAACGCTACAAAAGGAGACAATAAAGAAAGATTGAAAGGGTAGAACAAGCACAAATATAAAAGGATCCTAATTTGTTCACCTGCACTAGAGCTAGGAGAGACAACGGAGATAGAAAATTAAACAATAGAAAGATAAATGAATGGGAATTCTAATTGTCGTTAATGGGTGCATTCTGATGAGGAGATCACCGATTATATTTAAGAATTTTAGTTATTTTAACTAGAAATCACTAATCCAAATTATCCGTCTCTATCTTTTCCTAGTGATATCACTATTACACTAACCTATTTTTCATCATTTTGATAGGATAAGAACATTGAAATCTCTCTTTTGGGAAATGAAAGAGAGAGCGATACAGACATTAGCCTACCGATATATGTTAAAAGAAATTGGATGGAGAAGGGGGCGCACATGTGATTAATTCTACGGATAGGATTTACTGAGGCTAGATACATGAGCATTTTTGACTTTTTGCCTGACAAAGGCAAGACAATAGTACAACACGCGACTAACAATGGTAAAAACACACAACTAATAATGACGGTTGCGTCATACAATGGTGCAACACCCGACATACACTGATATTTAGCGTAGTACAGTGGTGCAACACGCGACATTGTCAAGAGTAATGAGAAAGGAAAAGGAAATTTTGGGCAGGGCGCTGGTGCCAGCTAGGGCCAAGCTGGTGGTGGGGGACCCGACACCTGTCAGGGCACGCGGCTGAAAATTTCCGATTTTGTTCAGACTCTTGTTTTGGACTCTTAGATGACATAGATAGGTTCCATGATGTACTTAGATTTGTCTATATATACGAGGGCATGTAATCCTAGTTTGTTTGACTTTGTGGCTCACTAACTCATCAATAAAAGATCTTCTTCTCTCAGTGGACGTAGGTGGTTAGCAAAACTATATTATCTCTTGTGTCGTTGTTTGCGTTATTATTTCCTTGAATTCCTAACAACATAGTGGTACAAAACGAGTGAGATAATGATACAACATGTAACATATAGTGATACTTCGGCGTTGGACATTGAAACAACACAATTTAAATACAAAATTATGATATTGCTCCTATATAATCTCTGATATTACAAAATTTTCATCGGACCCTGTTGTCCAGACCTTCTGCTGTTGCTGGTGGTCCAGCCCAGATCCATGTTAAAAGGTCATGAATCCCTATTTATTATGAATTATACTCAACACCTTAAAATCTTGAATTGGATTAAAAAAATTATTGGGTATCAGAACAAACTCTATCCGTAGATATTTACAAGTAGAAGTTAATATGAGACTAGCAAATAATATTTAAAACCCTAATTTGAGAAGAGATGTTGAGTTACAAATTTCAGTTTACATTGAATTTAATTCAACCTGCTCACGGTGTCATGAAGATTTAGTTTCTTAAAACTGTTCTCCATATTGTATGATCTATTGACTAAAAAATTAAGAGAAAAGTCTACTTTAGTACCCTGTGGTATCGCCTAAAATCACTTTAGTACCCTGTGGTAAAAAACCGACCAATCGAGTCATACTTATTCCAATTAACATCAAAAAGGACCTCGGGCAGCTGCCCGGAGCTGCCCGGACCCGCCCGAACCCTGCCCGGGCTACGTGGCCAGCCACGTCACCAAAACTTGATGATGTGGCACTACGTCACTTCTTCTTCTTCTTCTTCTTCTTCTTCTTCTTCTTCTTCTTCTTCTTCCCGAAACCGCCGGCGGATCCCGCGTAAAGTATAAACCCCTCTCCCTAGATCTCACTCTCCAAGTCTCTTCCTCCAAAAAAAAAAAAACCAAAAAATATCGTCGAAGCAAATCCTCCTCATAGCCCTAACGACCCTCCTCCTCGTCCTTGCCAACCTCACCCCCCCTCAGTGCCTCGAAGCCCCACCAAAATGGCACCGCAGAAGACGACGACGACGAAGACCTCAGCTTCCTCGACGAGCCCAACCAAACCGCCGCATCCTCCCCCTACGACTCCGACACCGACTTCGACGACGACGGCGGATCGTACTCCGATCTCGACGATGACGGGGGCCACACGGCCAAGGATCTGGAGATCGACGAGAGGGACGTGGTGGTCCTCAAGGAGTCCAACTTCGACGAGTTCGTTGGGGCCCACAGGCGTGATGGTTGAGTTCTACGCGCCGTGGTGCGGCCACTGCCAGGTCGACGCCACAGATTCCGGAGTACGCGGCGGCTGCATCGCAACTGAAGGAGGAGGGCGCGGAGGTGGTGCTCGCTAAGGTCGACGCCACGGAGGAGGCCGACCTCGCTCAGGAGTACGACGTCCAGGGGTTCCTAACCGTCCTCTTCTTCTCCGATGGGGTCCACAAACCCTTCAACGGCCAGCGTAACAGGTGACGACGAGTCAAATCGAATTGAATCGGTTCGCGGATCCCTACGGCCAGGGAGGAGGAGGAAGAGGAGGAGAAGAGGAAGAAGAAGAAGAAGAAGAGGAAGAAGAGGTGACGTGGCGCCACATCATCAAGTTTTGGTGACGTGGCTGGCCACGTAGCTCGGGCAGGGTTCGGGCGGGTCCAGGCAGCTGCCCGAGGCCCTTTTTTATGTTAATTGGAATAAGTATGACTCGATTGGTCAGTTTTTTACCACAGGGTACTAAAGTGATTTTAGGCGATACCACAGAGTACTAAAGTAGACTTTTCCCAAAAATTAATAAGGAAAAATAATTCTAGTTGGTTCATAGAAAATGAGAGCATTTTTTTTGTCGGTATGGAAAAACGAGTGTCTTGTAGAAGTTGCAAAGTTCACTTTTGTTGCACTAAATCAATTACTGAAAATTTATCAACTTTAAATATTTAGTGGAAATATTTTATCCTCTTCCAAAAAAATTTATTCAACTCGAATCTAAATTAGTAAGCCAGTATTATCAGAATTTAAGTGGTATAAAAAAGTGCACTTTTCCACGTCAACTTTGGCAACCATCCAGTGGGTGACACGCCTCTCGCTGTTGTCCGTAGTGGACAGACAATGGAAATCCTCTTCAAGATTGCAAAGCATGCAGTGGTCAAGACATTTTTATTACTTAAAGTTCAAAACCCTACCCTCTACCTTTTCCAAAACCCATCGGAGATCAATCAATTTGGATTTGAGATCGATCAATTTTAATTTATGGCAGATCAAAATACAAAAATTGTAAAATTTTCTATTAAATCAAATTTTGGTCTTATAAATTTTGTTTGAAAAAATTTTGTTCATATTATAATTTTTTTATTGCGTTCAATTTAATGATCCCAATAATTTTTTAATTTATGAGTCTTAAACTCAAACCCGTTTTTAAAAAGTCCAAATTATTTATAGGTTGGACCAACTTTAGAACCTAAATTGCTATTTTGACGTCGTGTAACGTGGCTGCCCTTTTCTTGATTTTTCCTTGTTCTTGAAGGCAAGGACACGTGGTCTTCCTCATCAATATTCTCTCTGTCATTTTCCCTCGAAAAGGATTTCCATGACAATAGTCTTTTTCTTCTAAAGATAAATAAGTACTACTTCAAATAATGGATTTTTTTACCACCAAAAATAATAATGGATATTTTAGTTAGGAAATTAAATTGTGAAGGAGATAAATGTATACACATAAGTGTCACTGTTGTTCTCATTCTTTCAAAATAAAATTTGATGAGTGAGTTGTTGTTTATGCAGTTTTTTAATTTTTGGCACAAACAAACAAGCATCAATACATTGTTTAGCAATTCTAAAGTTTTACGGTTTTCGCACTTATAACTTATAACAACACATCAATGGCGTCGCCAGAAAGAAAATTTTAATAATAAGAGAAAAGAAATTTGTATAACAACATTTTTCTTCAAACATCCAAATTTCTTGTGCATAAAAATTAAACTTTGTATTAGGCCAAATTGATTAATTTACAAAAATTGCATAATATCCCCTGCATCCACATTATCCACTAGCGAGGGATCCTATTCCTACATACAGGAAAGACGAAGCAGGTCGAGAAAAAAAAGAGACGAATGGGTGAAGCCCCAGCGGCGGACTTTTTTTAATAACTAGTATTTAGAAACAAATAATATCATATCTTATTTAAGACAAATTTATTAATAATATTTTTTTAATACGTAAAATTTGAATAAAAAAAAAAACTCAAGTTCGTAACTTCTTGAACCAATTTTTATCGGTCGAAGGTGGCTAATTATGTAGCTTGAAATCTCCCAAGAAAAGATTATGTGGGCTCGAAAAAGACGAAAGCTGGCCTGGCTGCCACAAACAACGAAGGATTAGTGGATTATTAGGAGGGACTTGGACTAAGTTTTTGATGATCAGCATCCGGTAGTGGATCTACTGTTGGAAGCACAAGAAAAGGTAGCCAACTCCACTCCAATAATCAAAATTAATGCACTTAATTAAAAAATTACTTGGTTTGTAACGAAAGGTAATCCAAGTGATAAACTCGTTTGAATAGTATGCAGATAATAGCAATGATAATCAACCAGATCAAGAATAGTAAAGAATCTTTCGAATTGTGCTGTAGATAAAAGCAAGGGTAAGATAGCATTCTCACACATGCAATATAGCAACACTTAACCAACGAGTACGTAGATTAACTAGCAAGAAAGTTATTCTTATTTAATTAAGAGGTCTTGAGTTCGAGTTCTTGAAAATGCATCAATGTTAAATATTTGTTAGAATGTCATTATTCAAAATTCTAACCCGACCCGAACATGAAGTAGTCGGCTCAGTGAATATCTGGATACTAGAATGTGATACTTAATCCTAAATTTTTTTTGAAAGGTAAATTTTTACATTTGAACCATGAACCTCCTTTAATTTGGCATGATCTTTGGCACTTAATTCTAAATTAGTGTTAACATGGTTATATATGCAAAAAGATTTTATGCAAAACAAGAGCAATTGTTGAATAGACAAGGTGCTCTGGGACCACTTATAAAGACATTGAAAAAACTTGAGGTATCAAATTTGAGAAAAATAGTATGGTTGAAAGGGTAGGTCATGTAGTGGTGAGACAAGTACAAATAATTGGGAGCTTTTATAATCATGACAACTTTTGATAGGGAGGAAAAAGCAACCATAGTTTGATGGATAACAGTAAACATTAAGATAAAATCCATTAGCCCCAGTTATAAATCAACACAACCATTTTACCAATAATTACTTAAATCAATAGAGAATAAAATCTTTATCGTTTAACTAAGAAGTTTCGAGTTTGAGCTATTGAAAACGCAGTACTATTAAATACGTGTCATGAGAGTTGCTGCCTTTCAAAAATCATGCTCTTGAAATAGTCGTCTTAGTGAATGTCTCAATACTAGTTAGTGTCAACTAGAAAAATGAACACCACCATCTCTTTCAATCGTCAGCTCTATTTAAAGCCTATTGGCACCAAGAGAAGTCTCCCCCACTGGCTTTGACAAGAGCCCTTATATAATTGGATGCCATGCAAATCAAGAGTCAATCTACTCCAATGGGGTCTTGACAAATTCATTGGGGGATGGATTTTGGGGGGAGAGAGAGAAAGAGAGAGAGAGGAGGGCTTTCCTTTATTAACCCTCTTTTCCCAAAATCCAGTACAGTTAGTTAGTGCATGGCCAATTGGCTGTTAGCAACAGCAATCAGCCATCATCCACTTGGTTGATGATCCAAAGCAGGAGCTTCTATGGCTGTTGCACTGGCAAACCGGCAAGTCACAAAACGGCAAACGGGCTCTGTCCTATGAGTCTCTACTGGCTATGTCTTCCTCTTTAGTACTCGTTGTCTCTTTTTTGCTTGCTTTGTTTCTATCTATGAACATGTAATAATAAAAGGGTATGTGTCTGTTTGGATTATGTCTAAATTGCTTGCCAAAGTAGCTTTTTGGTTGGTGATCAACCGGTGGAATCCATAACGTGGTGTTCTTTTGTAGTGTCTTGGAACGTGTGTTTCATCTGTTGTTACTTCCCTTCAAATAAGAAAGAATGGTTTGGATTAAACTTCGATGAACTGAATAATGTTGGAAGCAGGTTCATCTAACATAAACTTGGCGAATTGTTACCTGGAGCCAGTGTTTCGATGATGTCCGACGAGATGATATATCGGAAAATGAGCCACCGTTGAAAGCGACTCGACTGCACTATTCCGGACACCTCCGGGATCGATAAGAACTTGAACATGAAGTCACACAAACAAGTTCCTGCAGAATTTTCTGACCATGTTTTGCTGACTGTGGAATAGAAGAATAATGGGTTGAACGTTAGAAAGATTGGCCATATTAATTGACCCGAAGCAAACAGAATAATGATCTATCATTTTGAATTCTACATTCCAGGAGTGGACGAAGAGGATTGCCAATGTCTCATAATCTGCATCCTAGCAAACTATTACCTTGTGTGGTTCTGGTCCAAAAGCCAGAACTGTAGGAGGCAGTAGCGATCATCCATTTTTCGGAGCGCAAGCACAAGACTCCTTGCATTCTGCAGATATTAAACCTGCATTTCTTGTCAAAATCTAGGCATGCGAACATTCAACAAGAGAGCATCAATATATGCTTGAATTATCATACAAGTAGAAAAAAATTTATATATTGCGGCTTTCATTTACAAATCGCCGTGCATGCTCTACAGTCTACACAATGTTACGCTTGACGTGTGACTCGATGTACTAATTAGATGGCCTGATTAGACCACTAAGCTAATCCTGGATTATGCTAACCATGGAAATGTTATAGAAACAAGATTAGGCCCTCAAAGAGCCATTGGTAGCTTTTAAAATTGACGCGTAAAGTAATTCGTTCCATACATCCGGTACACCGGGTAAACACCAGTGACTACAATCTTGAGATCGCACAGCGGCATTTCGTTCTTCTGCTGTTTTGTATGCCATTCTGTATATGGAGGGGTGCCCATCCTTCCGGTAGTCCGTCAACCTACTTATGTTCATGTACACAACTGGAGTTTTCATTCCTTGAAGGACATGCTCGAATGCTTTCATTTTCGAAGGATACTTGGCCAGGTAAGATGTGTTATAGATTGGCTCTGTTTCACTGTGGCACTGCCCTCCTGAATTCCATTGGCCTCCCCTGCAGACACATGATAACAAAAACTTATGGAAATATGGATTGAATACTCCAAGCTAGTTAAGACAAACTATGTAGTCTACTTCAACTTAGTATCTGGTCGGAATTTCGGAGTAAACTAAAAGATATTGCTAGTTCCTTGCCTGAAATGAGTGACTGAATATCCTCTGAAAAAAACCAGAGTACGGTTGCGATCAATGTTCTTATCAACCCATTTGGCCCAGGTGAAAAGAGCCCTCTTGTATGCTTCCAGGACTTTTAGTCTCGGGTAGACATGGTTACCTTCTTGGTAATAGTCTTCTCTGTAAAAGCACAAAGTCTTATTGAGCAATTCCGCTTCAAAAGAGTATAAATGACAGAAAATCAACAGAACTGACTACTTTGATTCAATCTGAAACGTCATTGATGATCACGGTTACTCACCCCCTGGAAGTTTTCTCGTGAGTCCACCAATGGCCGGTATTGAAAACTATAATATCAGCGTCATGATACATGGAAGTTGTTCGGTCCATCAAGTCCAATCTCAAGGTTTCAATTGTTCCATTTCCGCTCTTGTATTCCGATTCTCTAACCAGAAAGGGAGAACCAATGAAGTCCACAGTACAGTTATAATCCTGAAAACATGGCAAAGAATGGAGGACCCGATAAAACCGAATGCTGGCACTGAACAAAGATTTTTAATGAAAGAAGTGAGAATAGTTCAGGAAACTAGCCTCGAATCTAAACGCATAGAAGCCTTTCTTCTTGAACTCTCTCCTTCCAGATATCTCATACACACTTTTCTTGTTTCTGATGCTTTGCCTTAGTATACAAACCAGAGATTCCCACATGTTCCTGTTCAATGAATCTCCAATAAACACCAGCTTTTTCCCTCTCAACCTCTCCAGAAAGTCAGTCCCATTCAAGCTGCATCACATCCAGCAACAACCATAGCCAATACCCAAACGCTACTCAGTACCAATCAATAATGGAATAGCATTGCAACAAGATATTGGTCCATTCAAGAGTCTACAAGTTGACCATATACTAGTTAACCACCATGAATTATAGAATACATCAACTTGGTCATTCTTTACTTGTGTATAATTCAAATAGTGGAGCCCATCTTTGACATTTTCTTTATCATCCCTCTCACACTAAACTACTCATGCAACTATACTAACAAAGTCTGTAAGTTCACAATTGTCAGTGTTAACAGCCTTACGAATAGAAAAGACATTATTGAGAGAACCGCCCCTAAATAAGACCCGATAGTGTTCAACTCTCAATAACTAACCGAGTTCAATAAACTAGATAAACTAGAGAATTTACCTTGGGATGTCACATTTATTGGGTTGCCATCTCCATTTAAGAAACCCATCATCAGGCCTACCATTGAGATGGCAATTATAATCCCTATCAATGTAAGGACAAGAGCCAGCAGGAAAGTATGGTCTTGAGCCACCATCATCATCCCTCACCCACCTCCCATCAAAAATATCACAACTCTCAGAAAAGTTACCCCCAGAATTCACCGCAGTAACATCCACATTCACAGAGCCGATACCCTCCTCAGCACCAGAGGAGGAATTCCCCAACTGGGTCCCACCAAAGATCACACCTTTCTTCCCTAGAACCACACCCGAAGCTCTACCACTATCCCCTGAACCGTACACTACACTTCTGGTGGAGTTACTGCCACCACCACCAGATGAGGAATTCCCCAACTGGGTCCCACCCGAAGCTCTACCACCACCATTAATGGCGTTTCGGGCGTTAGTGCCGGCGGAGCGAGGGACGTACAAATGGAAATGCCAAGTGGATTTGGGACCAAAGCCATTGTGACCCTTGAAGGAGTTTTTACTAAGGACAAGGAGGGAGACGAGTATAATACACACGCCAGCCCATAATCCCACCCCCTTGGACCTTGGAGGTTTTAGCTGCTCTGTTAATGGCGGCTTCTTTATCATAATTTGAAGACAAAGGAAGAAGACTGAGCAGTTGCTCCGGAGGTTGTGGTTCTAATAAATGGTAATGCTCTCTTCGAACAGATATTCAATATCGTTGCTTCCGGTGACTCGAACTGTTTTTGGTCTAGACCTCATGGTATTAGTTATTATTCTCTCGACTAATCTAAGTTTGAGACGAGTGAAATATTTATAATAAAATATAATAAAATTTTTATAACAAATATTTAATATTGAATTCTCAATAGTTCGAATTCATGTCACCTAGATCACTTTATTAAACTAAAATATCAAAATCCGACAAAAAAAATACAACATCAGAAAAAAAAATTGTTTTAAGATCATCTTGTTTGATGTATTAACTATTTAATTTTGGGAAAAGTACAATTGTAGTACCTGTAGTTTGAGAAATTTTGCGTAATGATCATAAATTTCGTAAAATCAAATGATGATCATGTGGTTGACACCTTATTTTTACGACAGAGGCTCGGGAAGGATCAAGGGCAAATTATTAACTCCGAACCTAGTTGGCGATATGAGGTGGCACGCCACATCCGATTTTTTTAACTGGTTGACAATATGCGTTGGCATGAATTAACTTTCCAATCTCATCTATTTTATAGTTTTTTGGAAAAATATCATTTGAGCCCTGTGGTTTATACCGATTTTGCGATGTGATCCTGAAGTTTAGAAAAGACTTTTTTTGTACTTGTAGTTTCACATTTTTTGCGTCAAAGGCTCGCGAAGGCCCCTTAGCCAAAAAATAATGGGCAAATTACCCTCACGTCCCTGTACTTTGGTCGCCCTCCCCCTAGGGTCCCTGAATTTTGGAAAATGATTTTCCCGTCCTTAAGTTTTATGATAATAGACTCTCGGATCCCTGGAGCCGGAATATTTCTTTTTCTCCGGTGAACCCCCACCTGAAATGACCAAAATACCCTCCATTGTTAAATAAAAAACTCATCTTCTTCCTTGCATCTTCCCCTTTTCTTTCCTGGAAACCAAAAAATAAGTTTCGAAGACGACGACCTCATACCGGACTGAACGGGTCTCGAAAGATGAGGATTAGCAACCATCCCGGGCCTTATCTGAGGGCCAGAGTTCATGGACCCCATCATCCCCATTCCCTGCATTCCGGGCCTCGTCTGCACAAAAACTCCCCAATTAGACAAGAGAGCCTCCAAATCTCCAAACCCTAATCCAGAACCATACCTGGGAAGAGCCGGAAGTGGACACGGGCTCGGGTAGGCCCGCAGACCCGCCGCGGACAAGGGCGCCAAAGTGCTGCTGCTGGCCGAAAGAAGAGGGATACGACACCATAGAGGCGGGGACGCCAATGGCCATTCCCCCGGAAGCCCTAGGGGAGGAAACCGCGACGGGGGTGGAGATGGGGAGAGACGGGGCGGGGGAGGAGGACGTGGAGGAGGAAAGAGGAAGATGCCTATGGAGGATGGTATTTTACCCGATAACTTGTTCCGATCTAAGAATATTGATTGCAGTGCTTGCAGCTTCCCGATGTTGGACGGTATTGGGCCAACAAGATGGTTATCAAAAAGGCCTACTGTAATCAAGTTTGTGAGGTTA
Organism: Hypericum androsaemum; assembly: GCA_963995505.1. Classification (NCBI taxonomy): domain Eukaryota; kingdom Viridiplantae; phylum Streptophyta; class Magnoliopsida; order Malpighiales; family Hypericaceae; genus Hypericum; species Hypericum androsaemum. The sequence goes on from OZ023195.1 coordinate 4,255,726, forward strand.
TCTAAAGAAGCAGGAATTTTACCGTAGATTGGATTGCTCCCAGCCTCGAACCTGACCAATCGGTTTGAAAAATCGGCTATGGAGTTCGGTAAAACACCTCCAAAATTGTTATAACTAACAGCTAAGGCTTCAAGGTTTCTACAGCTTGTTAAAGATGATAAAAAGTCCAAGTCATTAGTGGAATTTCTTCCAAAATTATTACCCAGAATGTTGAACAGCCATAAACTGGAGAGATCTCCCATGTTAGAAGGAACTTCTCCGACAAAATTGTTTTCACCTATGTCGAATAGTTGCAGCTGAGACGCATTAGTTATTGAGCTTGGGATTTTACCAGAGAGTTGATTTCCAGGGAAGAAAAGGGGAAGATGCAGGGAAGAATATGAGTTTTTTATTTAACAAGGGAGGGTATTTTGGTCATTTCAGGTAGGGGTTCACCGGAGAAAAAGGAATATTCCGGCTCCAGGGACCCGAGAGTCTATTATCATCAAAACTTAAGGACGGAAAAATTATTTTCCAAAATCCAGGAACCCTAGGGGGAGGGCGACCAAAGTACAAGGACGTGAGAGTAATTTGCCCAAAAATAATTCCAAACCTGGAAACTGCGCCGTTTTGCATGCCACGTCAGACTTTTTTCCCGGCTGGCAACGTGAGTTGGCACGACTTAAATATCCTTTTTAACCTCTTATCTTTTTATAAATTTTCAAATTCTCCCTTTCTTCTTCTTCTTCTTTTTCTTCTTCCCCTGTTCCCCTCTCTCTCCTCTTCGTCTTTGTCTTCTTCTTCCTCTTTTTTCTTCTTCTTCTTCCCCTCCTCACCTCTCTCGCACATTTCATCGAACACCTTCTCTGCATAATCAATCAATCCCAATTCTAAACAAACCTCAAGATCTCAATTCAAAACCCTGGAATCCAACACCAACCCATGATTCCTGAGCTTAAAAACCATCCCGACAACCTCATCTGGTCCCCGGCGGCGACGCCACCACCTATACCTGCCTCCCTCCCCTCGACGACGATGAGATGTCCTAGTCTCCAGGGTGCGTATTCCACCTCCCTGCTCGTGCTCCCTCCCTGGCTCCTGAAGCTATACGGCGCCTGAAGAGACGACCACGAGTAGGCGTCCCCAACCAGACATCCTCGGGCAGCTTGCGGTATCACCACGTAGCACGCACCCCTCCCACTATGGCCTCCGCCCCTGCCCTCTAGCCCCTGCAGTGTCCCACTGGTCTGTGGCGGTGGGTCCCCTGCAAGCGCGGTGGTGTTGACCGTCAAGCCTTCGAGGAAGCTCACGTCGAATGCAGTAAGCTCGAACACGCTGGCTCGAGTACGTCGAATCCTTAGACCCACAATTCTGAGAAAAATATTAGTTAATTAGGGTTTGAGATTTTGATTTTGGGAATTTTGTTGAGGGATTTTGAAGGTGTTGTGTATTTCAGGTTAGAAGGAATTGTGATTAAGTTAGGGTTCTAATTTTCTTTGTTGCTTCAAACTATTGGGATTATTTTTCCCTTCAGTTTTGGTTGCCATGGAGGGAGAGAGAGATGAGAGAGGGAAAGAGGAAGAGGAAGAGGAAGAGGAAGAGGAAGAGGAAGAGGAGAGGGAAGAGGGGGGAGAGAGAGAGGAGGTTTTTTAAAAACTATAAAAACATGGGATTGAAAAGGATATTTAATATTGTGCCACCTCATATTGCCAATCGGTTAAAAAATCCGACGTGGCGTGCCATCTCATATTGCCAACTAGGTTCGGAGTTGATTTTTGGCTCGGGAACGCAAAAAACGTGAAACCACAACTACAAAAAAAGTCATTTCTAGACCTCAGGATCACATCGCAAAATCGGTGTAAACTACAGGATTCAAATGGTACTTTTCCCTAGTTTTTTTTAAAAACTCCTCCTCTGTCCCCTCTCTTCTTCTTCTTCTTCTTCTTCCTCCATCATCCCTCTCCGCCCAACCCAACCCAACCGCAGCCAACGACCCCCCCCACCTGCCGCCGTCCCAGCAATAACCTCGACCGCCACCACCTCAACCGCTGTCGCCTCCCTCCGCGCCCCAACCTCCAAACCCTAGTTCCAACAACCAGCCTCCGTCGTCAAATATAAAATCCCAAATCGATTTCAACCCAAACTGAACGCAAACCTCTCCGCCGGGAAGAAGAACTGCTCGCTTTCGAGGAAGTCTTCCGAGAGCTGCTCTCCGTTCTCGCTTCCCCGTTCACAGAACCAAGAGAAAGCCATCTGCTTCCCATTATCGCTTCCCTGTTTCGCGTTCATGGAACTAGGAGAAAGCCGTCGCTTCCCCGTTCCACCAACAGGGCAAGAACGCCGGCGCTGGCCCCACCACGAGCTCTAGGGAAGGTAGTAGCTCGAGCGTGGCGTCGTCGTCAAGAGTTTCAAGGATGCGGTGGTCGTCGCCGCTGCCGTCCATCTCTCTCTCTCTCTCTCTCTCTCTCCTGGGTCCTCTTGGCGAATCCACGACACTAACGGACCAAGGCTCTTTTATTGTCTCGCGCTGGAGAATCTTTGAGAAGAGCTCCCCGTCGGTAGCGAGCTCCATCCCGTCATCAAGGTCGTTGGCGAGCTCCAGAGAAGGAACTCGAGGATGGTTTGCAACCATCCCGGGAACGACGTGATCGAAATCCTCCAAGTCCCAGTTCTTCTCCCCGTTTACCTCCTCCCCCGCCTCGCTCACGGGTTCGCTGGCCTACCCGAGCCTGTGACCGCTGCCGGCTCTTCTCAGGTATGGTTCTGGATTGGGCTGCGTGATATTGGGGTTTCACTGTATTTTCTCGTGCTGAAGACGGGACTTGGGGCGACGTGTTTATGGGGAGTTCGGTGGTCGATATGGGGTTTGCATAGTTGGATTACAAGGAGGAAGCTCAAAGGTGGAGTGTTTAGATGTGAATGGCTTTGCAGTTTCGAGTGTGGGCGGGGTGTGCTATTTCGATGTTGCTTGAGCTCGGGAGGCATGTTCATCAGTTGTGCTTAGAATTGAGTTTGTTTTCAACCAAAGTTGTAGAACAAGTAGACGACAAAGAGGGAGAAGCATGGGGTTGACGAGGAAGGGAGGAGAGAAAGGGAGAGGTTAGAGAGGGAGATTTTTTTTTGAAAAAATATAAAAAGTATGGGATTGGAAAGGATATTTAATTCCGTGCCAACTCATATTGTCAATCAGTTTAAAAAATCCGACGTGGCGTGCCACCTCATACTGCCAACTAGGTTCGGAGTTAATAATTTGCCCCTGGCCCTTCCCGAGCCTCTGTCGTAAAAAAATGTGTCAACTACAAAATCATTATTTGACTTTACGAAGTTCAGGATCATTACGCAAAATTTCTAAAATCACAGGTACTATAATTGTACTTTTCCCTTTAATTGTACTCCAGATTTCTATTTATTTTTTGAGGAAAACTCCAGATTTCAATTTAGAACAACAAGTTGAGAAGATTTTTCTAAAAGTTAGATGGGATGTTTATTTGCCATTTAAGTATTTGGTTGGTTCATTTAATTTTTGGGACTTTGGAATGTATCAGTATCATAAATAATAGGGTAAATTACCCTCATATCCCTGAGGTTTGGTCACCCTCCCCCTAGGGTCCCTGACTTTTGGAAAAAGATTATCCCGTCCCTAAGTTTTGATGATAATAGACTCTCGGGTCCCCGGCTGACGTCATCGGCTCTTTTTTTCATTTTTGGTCATAGAAATGACCAAAATACCCTTAAACAAAAAATAATTTTTTTAACCTTCTTCAACCTTTTACCCCCCTCCCTCTCCCGCTCCCGTTCCTCCTCCCGCTCCCGCTCCCCCTCCTCCCCCTCTCCCGCTCCCGCTCCCCCTCCCGCCCGCTAACCCCCCCCCCCTCCCGCTCCCGCCCGCTCCCCCCCTCCTCCCTCCCTCCCGCTCCCCCCTCCGCTTTCCCCCCTCCTCCGGCCCGCCCCCTGCTCCCTCCCTCCCGCCCGCTCCCCTCCTCCTCCCCCCCTCCTCCCGCCAGCTCCCTCCCGCTCCCTCCCGCCCGCTCCCCTCCTCCTCCCCCCCTCCCGCTCCCGCCCGCTCCCCTCCCCTGCCGCTCCCTGCCGCTCCCTCCCACTCCCCCCCCTCCCGCTCCCGCCCACTCCCCTCCACCCCCGCTCCCGCCCGCTCCCTCCCCTCCTCCCGCCCGCTCCCCCCCTCCTCCCCCGCTCCCTCCCACCCGCTCCCCCCCTCCTCCCTCCCTCCCACTCCCCCACCTCCTCTCCCGCTCCCCCCCTCCCGCTCCTACCCGCTCCCCCCCTCCTCCCTCCCTCCCGCTCCCCCCTCCTCCTCCCCCCTCCTCCCGCCCGCTCCCTCCCGCTCCCTCCCTCCTCCTCCCCTAATCCTCCCCCCTCCTCCCCCCCTCCTCCCGCCCGCTCCCTCCCGCTCCCTCCCGCCCGCTCCTCTCCTCCTCCCGCCCGCTCCCTCCCGCCCGCTCCCCTCCCGCTCCCTCGCTCCCCTCCCGCTCCTTCCCGCCCGCTCCCCTCCTCCTCCCCCCCTCCTCCCTCCCGTTCCCTCCCGCTCCCCCCCTCCCCCTCCCTCCCTCTCCCGCTCCCGCTCCCCTTCCCCCTCCCGCTCCCGCTCTGGGGCGTACGGCCTCCCGTCTTTTAACATTTTTTAAAAGGGTATTTTGGTCATTTCCATGACCAAAAATGAAAAAAAGAGTCGATGACGTCAGCCAGGGACCCGAGAGTCTATTATCGTCAAAACTTAGGGACGGGACAATCTTTTTCCAAAAGTCAGGGACCCTAGGGGGAGGGTGGCCAAACCTCAGGAATGTGAGGGTAATTTGCCCTAAATAATAACGGGGATATCCTTGTCAGAAATTTAGCCATAAGAAATATCGAACGGGAATTAATATTATATATTTAATAATGGTTAGAATTTATTGGTATTTAGTGAAGGTTATTCGTCCGGTTGATGATTGTGAATAGTTTGGTTTATTACCTTTGCAAATAAAATAAAGAAGACGAATAGCTTATTTTATTAAAAAAAGAACGTGCATATTCTATAAATATAACATTGGATTAGAGTATGGAATTATAACACGAATTGACATAGTTATTTTAAATCATATAGAACTTGGGCTTTTTTATAATTCATGCATAGTGAATCGACTTATCAAAAATTTAGTGAGTAAAATATTTAAATAATTGTATTATTTTCTCAACAATTATTTACACTTTTTCGATTTCAACGAGACTCCAAAATACAACTAACCAATTAATATGATCTATAACTTAATGAGCAATGTTTTTAAAACGAATCGTTTTATGTTTGTTGTTCTATTTATCTGATTAGTTGAACCCTTCTATAAATTTAATACGAAAAAATAATTTGATATATTTTTTGATTGGTGGTCTGACCGCATTTTTAAAACATTGTCAATAAGTATACTTGAATTTTAAGATTGGATGGAAACATAAGCTCCATTTCTCATTCTATGCCCTTCTTTTAGAAAACTACTTGTAGATTGGAAATCTCAATTCATAGATACTATTTCCGTTAGAAGATATTAGGGCAAATTACTGTAGTATCTCTCGGGTTTGATTAAATTGATGATTTAGTTTCCTTTGTTTTAAAAATTATTCTCTCATCCCTCGAGTTTGATACTATTTCCGTTAGAAGATATTAGGGCAAATTACTGTAGTATCTCTCGGGTTTGATTAAATTGATGATTTAGTTTCCTTTGTTTTAAAAATTATTCTCTCATCCCTCGAGTTTGATTTTATTATACTCTCGGGTCCCAGTTTGATTTTATTATACTCTCGGGTCCCTGGATGACGTCAGCAGTCAAATTTTTTCAATTTTGTCATTGAAATGATAAAAATACCCTTCAAAGCACAAGTTCGTCCCCTTCCTCTCGATCCGTTGTTTCCCGGCCGGCTCCGACAAAACTTTCGTTCACCAGCGACCCCAAAATAGGCCCTCCCTCTATTTCCTACACTCCACTTCCCCTCTAACCAAACACATCCCTATAAAACACATGCCCCAACTCCAAGGCAAGGAGAAGAGTAAGAAAGGAACAGAAAGGGGGGGAGGGGTAACCCACCATAGGTACGGCTTTCTCGGTGCCAATTTTTTATGAATTGGATGAGCTTATAATCGATGATGGCATATCCAATCGACGAACTAGGTAAGTAGAATAGATGAAATGGCCTGTCAGATTGCAGTTGCGAGGGGTTCTTCTCCTCCTCCTCTGGGATGGCGTTGTTTTCGTCGTCCAAGGAAGAAGCGTAATTCACCAGCGACATGCCATTTCTTTTTCTCGGAGCTTGATTCGTGACCGACCACCGACGATAAAGCTATTTTGGATTCGGTTACTGTCGGGTTCGCCCCGGCCCAGTACAGTAAGGAAGGGGTGTCATTTTATATGGGGAAAGGAGGGGAAGACGATGGCTTTCATCTAAAGAGCAGCGATCTTGCCATCGTCGATGGCGAGACCGGCGACGGTGGTACAACTACGTCGTTTCATCTTTTCTGATGGTTTGGTGGTGTTTCCGGCGAGAGAGTCGAAGGAAGAGGAAGGAGATAAAATTTTGTTTATTTTGTGAGGGCATTTTAGTCTTTTCAATAACAAAAAAAAAGTTGCTAACGTGAGCCAGGGACCCGAACGTACAATAAAATCGAAGATGAAAAATGTCAGATTATTTTTTAAAACAAGAGGGACTAAATTATCGATTTACTCAAATAAGAAGGATACTACAGTAATTTGCACAAAATATTATTTTCAAGTTTTAAAGTTGTACCTTAATCACGGGAAAGAATTATCTTTTCAAATAAAATCTCAAGAAATAATCTAGCAAAAGATTTCAGGGGGGAATAAAAATTTTCGGATTCAGTAGGGACTACATAAAAGATGTCCATACGGAGGGGACTAAATTTGGGCCGTCAAATTTGATTGTCTTTAAATCTGATTGTCAATAACTTATCAGGTGATATTGGTTTGTATGTGAAGTGGTATTGGTTTGCATGTGACTAGCTTGTATATGAAGTAATATTGTTTTGTATGTGAAGTGATATTAGAGACAAGGCTTCTCTCCATTGAATCCGACCTCGGAATAAAAGGTAGTGGTTTAGCAATTGAAAGGAACAGCTGGGGGCTGTTTCGTCGCAATTGAAGGACAACAATTATATTTTTTTTAAAGGTGACGACAACTATATTAACATCAACATTAAATATATTATTTTATTTGAATTAAATTTTACTCGAACTTAAATTAATCAATATATTTAATATCCAGTAAATTTACTCAAATGTAAAATAAACAAGATTTTAAATATTGGACAAAATTCTCAGAAAAGTATTTAATATTAATCCGTACAGAATATTCGAACCAACTGTCCGGTAACTGGAGCGGGAAAGACCTCTTCCAGCTCCCGCCGACACGAGAGAAGGCACGTGGCGCTCTCACGTGCCGTTTAAAGCGAATTCCAACATGCTTGACCAATAAGTCGTGGAGGTGGAACCGCACGCGGCACATGCTCTCTCTCTCTCTCTCTCTCTCTCTCTCTCTCTCTCTCTCTCTCTCTGCCTACTGTTGCTTAGGGGATAACAAAAAAGCGAGTGTACATGCAACCGTCATCCAAGATGCATCGCAGGATCGACACGTGTATTGTTTCAATCACAGCCGTGCCTTTTTGCTGGTTTACGGCAGGGTCATGATTAGGTTCCGGGCGCACGCTGCATTGGGAACGAGGGGATTGTAGGCCCCTTTACGAAGATGAAAAAAAAACAGTGCCCTGCCTAGCTTAGAGTTTTTCTTTTCGCTAAAAAAAAAGCTTAGAGTTTTTCTTTATACTAATATCTGGATATTCAATAAATCGATTAATTTAGATTCGAGACGAATAATAATTTTGAAAGGTGACAAAAAATTTTAAACAAATATTTGACAATAATGTGTTGCTAAGAACTCAAACTTAAAATCTATTGGTTAAGTTATAATAATTTCCTAAGTAATTGATCCAAGTGATTATCCGTAACTAGCTTAGAGATTGAAGCATGCGTTGGTTATTTTTTATGCGGGTTGATGCAATCATATCTATATTGTTGAGTTATTATTATGTTTTTTAAGGAAAAAATACACTTTACTTACGTGTAGTTTCACCGATTTCATTTTTAAGATGTGCAGTTTTAATTTGGTAATTCAGTCCCTGTGTTTTAAAATCTTTGACAGTATACGATCCACTCCGGATGACGGGGATAAAAACGTCCACGTGGCAAGCCACGTAGACTAATACGATGTCGTTTTATTGTCTACGTGGCAAAGTGATTTAAAAAAATCTGACGTGGCGTGCTACCTCATACTGCCAACTAGGTTCAGAGTTAATAATTTGCCCCTGGCCCTTCCCGAGCCTCTGTCGTAAAAAAATGTGTCAACCACAAAATCATTATTTGACTTTACGAAGTTCAGGATCATTACGCAAAATTTTTAAAATCACAGGTACTATAATTGTACTTTTTCCTTTAATTTTTAAAACTGCTAACTCCAGATTTCTATTTATTTTTTGAGGAAAACTCCAGATTTCTATTTAGAACAACAAGTTGAGAAGATTTTTCTAAAAGTTAGATGGGATGTTTATTTGCCATTTAAGTATTTGGTTGGTTCATTTAATTTTTGGGACTTTGGAATGTATCAGTATCATAAATAATAACGGGGATATCGTTGTCAGAAATTTTAGCCATAAGAAATATCGGACGGGAATTAATATTATATATTTAATAATGGTTAGAATTTATTGGTATTTAGTGAAGGTTATTCGTCCGGTTGATGATTGTGAATAGTTTGGTTTATTACCTTTGCAAATAAAATAAAGAAGACGAATAGCTTATTTTATTAAAAAAAGAACGTGCATATTCTATAAATATAACATTGGATTAGAGTATGGAATTATAACACGAATTGACATAGTTATTTTAAATCATATAGAACTTGGGCTTTTTTATAATTCATGCATAGTGAATCGACTTATCAAAAATTTAGTAAGTAAAATATTTGAATAATTGTATTATTTTCTCAACAATTATTTACACTTTTTCGATTTCAACGAGACTCCAAAATACAACTAACTAATTAATATGATCTATAACTTAATGAGCAATGTTTTTAAAACGACTCGTTTTATGTTTGTTGTTCTATTTATCTGATTAGTTGAACCCTTCTATAAATTTAACACGAAAAAACAATTTGATATATTTTTTGATTGGTGGTCTGACCGCATTTTTAAAACATTATCAATAAGTATACTTGAATTTTAAGATTGGATGGAAACATAAGCTCCATTTCTCATTCTATGCCCTTCTTTTAGAAAACTACTTGTAGATTGGAAATCTCAATTCATAGATACTATTTCCGTTGGAAGATATTAGGGCAAATTATTGTAGTATCTCTCGGGTTTGATTAAATTGATGATTTAATTTTTTTTGTTTTAAAAATTATTCTCTCATCTCTCGAGTTTGATTTTATTATACTCTCGGGTCCCAGTTGATTTTATTATACTCTCGGGTTCCTGGCTGACGTCAGCAGTCAAATTTTTTCAATTTTGTCATTGAAATGATAAAAATACCCTTCAAAGCACAAGTTCGTCCCCTTCCTCTCGATCCTTTGTTTCCTGGCCGGCTCCGACAAAACTTTCGTTCACCAGCGACCCCAAAATAGGCCCTCCCTCTATTTCCTACACTCCACTTCCCCTCTGACCAAACACATCCCTATAAAACACACGCCCCAACTCTAAGGCAAGGAGAAGAGTAAGAAAGGAACTGGAGGAGGGAGGGGGGGGGGGGGGGGGGGGGCGCGGCTATCTCGGTGCCAATTTTTTATGAATTGGATGAGCTTATAATCGATGATGGCATATCCAATCGACGAACTAGGTAAGTAGAAAAGATGAAATGGCCTGTCGGATTGCAGTTGCGAGGGGTTCTTCTCCTCCTCCTCTGGGACGGCATCGTTTTTGTCGTCCGAGGAAGAAGCGTAATTCACCAGCGACATGCCATTTCTCTTTCTCTGAGCTTGATTCGTGACCGACCACCGACGATAAAGCTATTTTTTATTCGGTTACTATCGGGTTCGCCCCGGCCCAGTACAGTAAGGAAGGGGCGCCATTTTATATGGGAAAAGGAGGGGACCCGAACGTATAATAAAATCGAAGATGAGAAATGTCAGAATATTTTTTAAAACAAGAGGGACTAAATTATTGATTTAGTCAAATAAGAAGGATACTACAGTAATTTGTACAAAATATTATTTTCAAGTTTTAAAGTTGTACCTTAATCACGGGAAAGAATTATCTTTTCGAATAAAATCTCGAGAAATAATCTAGCAAAAGATTTCAGGGGGGAATAAAAATTTTCGAATTCAGTAGGGACTACATAAAAGATGTTCATACGGAGGGGACTAAATTTGGGCCGTCAAATTTGATTGTCTTTAAATCTGATTGTCAATAACCTATCAGGTGATATTGGTTTGTATGTGAAGTGGTATTGGTTTGCATGTGACTAGCTTGCATATGAAGTAATATTGGTTTGTATGTAAAGTGATATTAGTTTGCGTTAGTCCCCATCAGTAGAGACAAGGCTTGTCTCCATTGAATCCGACACCGAAATAAAAGAATCCAAAAAATAAAAGGTAGTGGTTTAGCAAGTGAAAGGAACAGCTGGGGGCTGTTTCGTCGCAATTGAAGGACAACAATTATATTTTTTTTAAAGGTTACAACATCTATATTAACATCAACATTAAATATATTATTTTATTTGAATTAAATTTTACTCGAACTTAAATTAATCAATATATTTAATATCCAGTAAATTTATTCAAATTTAAAATAAACAAAATTTTAAATATTGGACAAAATTCTCAGAAAAGTATTTAATATTAATCCGTACAGAATATTCGAACCAACTGTCCGGTAACTGAAGAGCGGGAAAGACCTCGTCCAGCTCCCGCCGACACGAGAGAAGGCACGTGGCGCTCTCACGTGCCGTTTAAACCGAATTCCAACATGCTTGACCAATAAGTCGTGGAGGTGGAACCGCACGCGGCACACGCTCTCTCTCTCTCTCTCTCTCTCTCTGCCTACTGTTGCTTAGGGGATAACAAAAAAGCGAGTGTACATGCAACCGTCATCCAAGATGCATCGCAGGATCGACACGTGTATTGTTTCAATCACAGCCGTGCCTTTTTGCTGGTTTACGGCAGGGTCATGATTAGGTTCCGGGCGCACGCTGCATCGGGAACGAGGGGATTGTAGACCCCTTTACGAAGATGAAAAAAAAACCTGTGCCCTAGGCTAGCTTAAAGTTTTTCTTTTCACTAAAAAAAGGCTTAGAGTTTTTCTTTATACTAATATCTGGATATTCAATAAATCGATTAATTTAGATTTGAGACGAATAATAATTTTAAAAGGTGACAAAAAAATTAACAAATATTTGACAATAATATATTGCTAAGGACTCAAACTTAAAATCTATTGGTTAAGTTATAATAATTTCCTAAGTAATTGATCCAAGTGATTATCCATAAGATTGAAGCATGCGTTGGTTATTTTTTATACGGGTTGATGCAATCATATCTATATTGTTGAGTTATTATTATTTATTTTTAAGAAAAAAGTACATTGTACTTACATGTAGTTTCACTAATTTCATTTTTAAGATGTGCAGTTTTAATTTGGTAATTCAGTCCCTGTGTTTTAAAATCTGACAGTATACGGTCCACTCCGGATGACGGGAATAAAACGTCCACGTGGCAAGCCACGTAGACTAATACGACGTCGTTTTATTATCCACGTGTCAAAGTGATTGAGTAAGTTTTATGACATGTTTTATAGTGAATAATTAACAAATTGATCATAACTATTTTTTATATTATTTCAAAAACCCTATCGCTCCTCCTCATCTTCTTCTTCTTCCTCCTATCTCTCCTCCTCCTCTCCTCTCCTCTCCTCCTCCACCACCTCCAACCTCCTCTCCTAAAACACTAGCTCATCTGAAACGCCAGCACCTCCTCCGTGATCCCCACCGCTCCTCCCCTGCGGTACCCCTCTTCCAGAACCTTCTCGTCTCGATTGGGCTTTACGGAGGGAGCGACGTCATTTTCGGAGGATTCATCGTCGTTTTGGGAGCCGAAGGGAGTTGGTCAGGGATCGGGCCAGCCACCTCCCCTCCTCCCTCGTCGTCCCACACCTCCACAGCCGAAAACTAGGTCTAAAAAACTGGTCCGATCAAATACCTCCAATTCAAAGGTGAAAGGTGCAGAGAGGAAAATGAAGCATAGTTTTCCATTAACCAAATCAATTAAACGTGAAAGCAACGATCTTTCCGTTAAAGGCTCAATCTTTTGGAAACCCATCTCGATTTCTTCCTCCTCGAGGCCGTCCATGAGCTCCCAGGCGTTGATCGAGTCCGGCGAGGGAGTCCAGGCGTTGCTCGGTCGTGAAGCTGAACAGCCCATTAATCTCCCCGACAAAAGATCACTTTCAACTTCTCTTTCCTTTTTAATTTGGTTGTAAGAGCGATAGCGATGGCGAGGGAGAAACAGATAGATAGTGAGAAGGAATAGACAAGTTTTTTTTTTTTGGTGATAAGAAGGAATAGAAAAGGTCGGGGGAAGGGGGAAGAAAGCTTTCAAGGTAGCTGCGGATGGCAAGTGATATCATTAATACTACTTTCAAGGGAGAGACTTTTTCTTTATAAATTAAAATTATAAGTGGGACTGATTTGGTAATTAACTACCTAACACGTCATATTCGACTTACCCAGTCACCTCATCACGTGACAATAAAATAACATCGTATTAACCTACGTGACAAGCCAAGTGGACGTTTTATCTCCGTCATCCGGAGTGGACCATATACTGTCAAAGATTTTAGGGAAAAGTCCACTTTCGTACCTTGTGGTTTGAGCTTTTGACACATAAAGGTTTGTGGTTTCAAACTCATCAAAAAGGTCCCCTGTGGTTTCTCGGGTTCATCAATTAAAGGCTCGGATAGATGTCCGAGCCTAGTCAACATCCTTGTCGCTTGCCATGTCAGAACGACGACATTTTTGTCCTACGTGGCACACCATCCGCTTTCGAATTTGATGATGTGGCAATTTAAAAAAATTAAAAAATCTAATTTCTTTATTAAAAGTTACTGCCCCGACACCCACTTTTATATTAAAAAATTATACTTCCATTCACTTTCTCCCCTTCCCAGAACCTTCCCCTTCTCCTTCTCGGCTCCCTCCCTCGCCTCCATGAAAAAATTGAAAAGAACTTAAGAGAACACACCCAATCCAAGACAACAATTGAGATGTCGATCAACCAATCCAAGGTTTTCCTCCCGATCGTTCGCATGAGACAACTTGCTTGAGCTCTTGTACGAGGTCTGTGAACGACTTATGCTTGGAGTTTTGGTTTTCGAATGGACGTTTTGCCTTTCTCAACCCCTTTTTTTGTCTTGTAGGTGACCGTTCGAAGGAGCCTCATCTGGAACTCCTAATCTTCCGCTGGTATCCTTCGAAATCCTAACTTGTTGTTTGAAACCCTAACTTGTTGTGTTTGAATCCCTAACTTGTTGTTCGAAACCCAAGCACATCCAAGCTCAGCTGAGCTCCCTACTGTTGGAGGCCGCTATTTTCAAGTTTGACTGAATTGGAGCTCCATATTTTCGAGTTAGACAAGAACAACATCTGGGCTTCGATATTTTCGACTTGGTAGGACGAGGAAGTGGGTATTTCGATGGGAACCCAGGCCCAACTTGGACAAGACGAGGTAATTCGACATTTAAGGTTTGGTATGGATTTCAAAAATTGTAAGGTAAAGTTATGTGGGTGCGGTATCCCTACGAATTTGCGAGTGGCGAAGACGGTAGAAAACATAGGAAGAAGATTTTATGGATGTGGTCGTTATGCCGATTGTGGTAAGAAAATGTGCAATTTTTTCACGTGGGTTGATCCACCGACTTGCAAGTGGGGAACGGAGTTGTTGCCATCAGTTTTTGAGTCCATTCGGCGGAAAAAAGAACGTATATTGGCCCTTGAATCCAATGTTGAAGACATACAAGCTAATCTACAGATGTTTAAAGACCATGCTGTCACTATGGAGATGGAACTACATAGCTGTGAAGATAAGTGTATTATGTTAGAAAATCAGATCAAAGAAAAAGATGAGTTTATCAAAGTGTTATCAGATCAGTTAAGGTGGAAGAGAAATAGTTTCAATTTAGTGATTGTAATAAGTATGTTTGTAATGTTGTTTATAAAATATGGATCTTTGTAATTTGCTATGTATGATGGAATGGAATGATATATTGATATGTTAACAGCTTGTCAATGTTATAAGTTGAAGTGTTACCAAAATAGGTGGCCATTACATCAGTCACAAAATAGGTCAAGTTACCATCCGAATAATTCATTACAAAATATGACCTGTACACCTTGGTCCGAGTGACAAAATATATTCTAGTCACTAAAAGTAGCTTGATGCAGCCATCATTACAACAGAAAATAGATGAGTGATGTAGCTTCTTGCAGTTTCATACTAGCTTGATGCAGCTTCATACTTGTGATAGTTGGGATTGTTGACTTCCTAAAGTAGTACCACCTCTGTTCTTCCTGTCCCTTTTCTACAACATCATAAAATAACATCAGTATAACATTAAAGTGTAACATTAAGTTCAAATGATTAGTAAGTTATATGGATTAAACCTTGGTATATTTTTTGACCGAGCTAGTTGATGGTTCCGAATTGGGAGTTGGTCGTGGTCGGCGAGCTTTCTTTGCTAGCTCAATTCGCCGTCTCCGTTGCCATAGAGTCTCACCTGTTCTTGCAGCCGAACAACCTCGGACATTATGGCCGAATTGCTTACAATTACCGTACCGTAGTTGACCTCCAACACGAGATAATTTGGGCTGATTTTGTGGTTCATCGGCTGCCCTTCGTCTCTTTTTCTTGGGCCTCCCTGTTGGCTTTCTTATAAAAGGTGGATAAACATCGGGGTTCTCAGTGACAGGCCATTCCTCTTGACTTGGCAGTGGAACTATTTGATGACTATAGACTGCCAAATATGTACTCCTAGAGTAACACTCATCAACAAAAGGTTCTGGTTGTAACCGAGATTTATAAATGGCGGCAACTGCATGCTTGCAAGGGATACCCGAAAGCTCCCACATCCGACAGGTGCAAGTTTTTGCATTAATATCAATAACATTAGAATAAGCACCACAATCAACTTCAAACTTCATATCACCGGCTGGGGTTACAAAATAATTACCTGCACCCGCCTTATTATGGTTAAGCACCTTAACAATGTTGGGACATAAGCTGCTGTCTTCATATTTCATCATTGCTTCCTTCTTCACATGTATCCTTTTCATGAGTTTCCTCCTAATCCACTCGAGCATCGATAATATTGGCTTGTCCCTACCATGTAGGATTGCCGCATGATTCACTAATATTATTGACAACTAAGTCAGTCTTGCAATGAGTGCTGAAGTGACTTCGTGACCAACTCCGCGGATCATTCCTCATTAGAAAATTCACTGCCTCGTCACCCATTAGAAGTTGTTTCATCTTTTCCAAACAACTTGACCATCTGGTCATACTCCCTGTTGTAGCAGCTTGCCATAGTAATTCCTTATATTGTTGTCCCTTGAAAGTGCCTTTGAAGTTCTCGTATAAGTGCTTAACACAAATACGGTGCTCAATGCCAGGCATAAGACGATTCATAGCTTCTTGCAGGCCCTACAAGACATACAAATAAAACCAGCAAGAACTTAAACACTTCAGTACTCTTTATGCCAACAAAAAAATATGCAAATATTTATAGCATCAATAGAAAATCGGTACCTTTTTCTTGTCGGACATGAAGACCATTTTGGTTTCACTTGGATGGCCAAAGTCATCAAATAAATTCTGCAGAAACCATCCCCAAGATGCTTTGTCTTCAACATCAACAACTGCTATTGCTAGTGGGTACATATTATCATTGCCGTCTTTGGCTACAGCAGACAACAATTGACCACCCATTGTACCCTTCAAAAAACATCCATCTAAGCCAACAAATGTCCTCAAACCTGAAAAGAATGCTCGCTTTTGTGCACCAAACCGTACGTAGCAGTACAAGAATTGAGGCACTTCTGGCAGCGGTCTCAAGCTTGGACACGTCCCTAACGGTGCTCTCTCTTGGACATAGCCCTCAGGATCCATTCTCGTGGTTATCTTAACTCGACTCCCTTGGTTTGAATCCAAAATAACAACGGCATAGTCTCGTAGACGATAATATTGCTTCTTTGTATCTCCTTGTATAAGCCTTAAAGCCATTCGCTTTGCTCTATAACATTGCTGCAAAGATGCATTTGCCTTTAGCTTCTTTTCAACTGTCTTTTTTATCGCAATCACGGGCCAATTTGGATTGTCTCTTATGTCCTCGAGAAAAGTTTCTGCAATATACCTTAAACATAGGCTAAACAGCATATCGGTAAGCAACATAATATCATAATTAAGTACTCAAATATTAATACATAGGCCAAACAGTATACTACACTTACTTGGATGTCACCAAGTAGTTTTTCCATTGCCAATGACAACTATGATCAGGATACCATGTCTTGATTTGAAAACATCCTTCGTCGTTAATCTTTGATGCATGTATGAGGAACCCACACTCATTTTTGCAGTAAACTCTAACAATTTTTCTGTTATTCTTCTTAAACAAGAAATCAGCCCCCTTAGCAATAGACCAATCCTTCAAAGCTTTCCTAAGTACGTCCACAGTCATGAACTTCATTCCATTACAAATATACAACCTCCCATTCTCTAATTTTTCTTCATTAAACCAAGGGTAATAATCCCTAACACAGTCCCCGTCCGAGTCATGATTCACATCATACAATTCACGGTCACCCAAAATCACTGGATCATCACTACCACCACTCAAATATCCATCATATGCTTCACTAGGAGGTACTTCACTAGGAGGTGGTTCATTAGGAGGCGGCATAGGTTTATCAACCAGATTCACATCCTCATTTTCACCAGTTTCAACTCCTTCATTCTCCTGTTCATTCACCAAATTCTCATCTTCACAATCGTCATCCCCATCATCATGTACATAATCAATATCTTCATTGTCCTCACTCCAAACATCTTCTTGAGTGTCATTAGGAATCTGAGCATCACTTTGGGCAGCAGCCTCCAATCTCTTAACCAACTCTTCTACACTGGTGGCATCCTCTCCATCTTCCACGGCAAACACATCGGTAGATGGGAAACCGACTTGGGTCTGTATCATGTCAACAATCTGCTCGTCATTTAAAATCTCTACTAAACCACCATTGACCTCACCCTTCCTGAACCAGAACCTAAAATTCTCCATCTTCAGTGTCTTTTTATAAAAGTTATGGACATCCCAATAGGAAAAATGATCTACTTCATACCCACCCGGAGTCTTAAACTTCTCTCCTCCAATATATTTCATTCCTCCACCTTCATCGTCCACCCACTGACCACCAAAATGGTAAACAATGACAAACAACTCATCCATATCAGAGAATAAATCTGCCAAAACCAACAAGACCAATAAAAAAATTAGGGTTTCAACAAAATGGGTTTCAGAGCAATGTAATCTCAATCTAAGGTTTTGAACACAACAGATTAGGGTTTCGAACAACAAGTTAGGGATTCGAACACAACAAGTTAGGGTTTCAAACAACAAGTTAGGGTTTCGAAGGATACCAGCGAAAGATTAGGAGTTCCAGATGAGGCTCCTTCGAACGGTCGCCTGCAAGACAAAAAAAGGGGGTTGAGAAAGGCAAAACGTCCATTCAAAAACTAAAACTCCAAGCATAAGTCGTTCACAGACCTCGTACAAAAGCTCAAGCAAGTTGTCTCCTGTGAACGATTAGGAGGAAAACCTTGGATTGGTTGATCGACATCTCAATTATTGTCTTAGATTGGGTGTGTTCTCTTAAGTTCTTTTCAATTGTTTTTCATGGAGGCGAGGGAGGGAGTCGAGAAGGAGAAGAGGAAGGTTCTGGGAAGGGGAGAAAGTGAATGGAAGTGTAATTTTTTAATATAAAAGTGGGTGTCGGGGCAGCAACTTTTAATAAAAAAATTGGATTTTTTTTTAATTTTTTTAAATTGCCACGTCATCAAATTCGAAAGCGGATGGTGTGCCACGTAGGACAAAAATGTCGTCGTTCTGACATGGCAAGCGACAAGGATGCTGACTGCCTTTAATTGATGAACCCGGAAAACCACAGGGGATCTCTTTGATGATTTTGAAACCACAAACATTTATGTGTCAAAAGCTCAAACCACATGGTACGAAAGTGGACTTTTCCCAAGATTTTAAAATACAGAGACTAAATTATCAAATTGAAACCACACGTCCCGAAAGTGAAATTGGTGAAACTACAAATAGGTAAAGTGTACTTTTCCCTATTTTTTAATTATCATTTCAGCTCAATTGTCTCACTTATGTTATTAATAGATACCAATTGGGCCCTAATAAAATATAGGACAAATTACCCTAGTAAAATATATTTTGCCGTCTCCCGTGTTTGGTTTTAGAAAGTCTCGGGTCCCTGTCATTAGAATATGTCTCTTTTTTTTCGAACCTCTACTTGAAAAGACTAAAATGCCCTTCTCACTTAAAAAATAAAAAAACTCCTCTTTCTTTCTCCTTTCTTCTTCCTCCCACTTAATCTTCTTCTTCCAACTTCAATCAAAACCAATAATTTGAAGAATCCTAATTTAAAAACTCGAATTCGAATTAAAAAAGAAAATTAGAGTCTTAATTTTCAAAATCCCAATTCGATACCAAGTCTCGAAAACCTAGTTCATTTCCAAGTTGAAGAAACCAAAAATGGAGCTTCAACCTCCTCGTTCCCTTTTCTTTTCTTGCTTTTATTCTTGAATTTTCCAGATCTGAATTTAGTTTTCTCCTCCTCGTCATCTACATGTGATTAGGTTTTTAATTTCTTCTTCTCTAATTTCTTCTCCCATGACCAAGCATGGAATCGTTGGGCTGCCAAAAACCTGTGTGTGGGAGCCATGACCATGTTTCACCAAGAACAAATAAAACCCAGAAACCTTGGTTGCACATCACCAAGAACAAATTGGGTTTCCTTCTGCCAAGATCACATTGGAAAGATTGACCATATTGACCCGAATCTAGGCAGGTATTAAACCTGCATTTTTTGTCAAAATCTAGGCATGTGAATGTTTCCGCCAACAAGAGAGCATCTATATATGCTTGAATTATTACACAAGTAGGAAAAAAAAATTATAAATTGCGGCTTTCATTTACAAAATGTCGTGCATGCTCTACAGTACACAACATAAGGCTTGACGTGTGACTCGATGTGCTAATTAGATGACCTGCTTAGACCACTATGGATTATGCTAACCATGGAAATGTTACATAAACAATCACAACAGTTCTTTGGCTCGTGGATTCTGCACAAACAAGATTAGGCCCTCAAAGAGCCATTGGTAGCTTTTAAAATTGATGCGTAAAGTAATTCGTTCCAGACATCCGGTACACCGGGTAAACACCAGTGACTACAATCTTGAGATCGCACAGCGGCATTTCGTTCTTCTGCTGTTTTGTATGCCATTCTGTATATGGAGGGGTGCCCGTCCTTCCGGTAGTCTGTCAACCTACTTATGTTCATGTACACAACCGGAGTTTTCATTCCTCGAAGGACATGCTCGAGTGCTCTCATTTTCGAAGGATACTTGGCCAGGTAAGATGTGTTATAGATTGGCTCTGTTTCACTGTGGCACTGCCCTCCTGAGTTCCATTGGCCTCCCCTGCAGACACATGATAACAAAAACTTATGGAAATATGGATTGAATACTCCAAGCTAGTTAAGACAAACTAGGTAGTCTACTTCAACTTAGTATCTGGTCGGAATTTCGGAGTAAACTAAAAGATAATGCTAGTTCCTTGCCTGAAATGAGTGACTGAATATCCTCTGAAAAAAATCAGAGTACGGTTGCGATCGATGTTCTTATCAACCCATTTGGCCCAGGTGAAAAGAGCCCTCTTGTACGCTTCCAGGACTTTCAGTCTCGGGTAGACATGGTTACCTTCTTGGTAATAGTCTTCTCTGTAAAAGCATAAAGTCTTATCGAGCAATTCCACTTCAAAAGAGTATAAATGACAGAAAATCAACAGAACTGGCTACTTTGATTCAACCTGAAACGTCATTGATGATCACGGTTACTCACCCCTTGGAAGTTTTCTCGTGAGTCCACCAATGGCCAGTATTGAAAACTATAATATCAGCGTCGTGATACATGGAAGTTGTTCGGTCCATCAAATCCAATCTCAAGGTTTCAATTGTTCCATTTCCGCTCTTGAATTCCGACTCTCTAACCAGAAAGGGAGAACCGATGAAGTCCAAAGTACAGTTATAATCCTGAAAACATGGCAAAGAACGGATAAAACCGAATGCTGGCACTGAACAAAGATTTTTTAATGAAAGAAGTGAGAATAGTTCAGGAAACTAGCCTCGAATCTAAACGCATAGAAGCCTTTCTTCTTGAACTCTCTCCTTCCAGATATCTCATACACACTTTTCTTGTTTCTGATGCTTTGCCTTAGTATACAAACCAGAGATTCCCACATGTTCCTGTTCAATGAATCTCCAACAAACACCAGCTTTTTCCCTCTCAACCTCTCCAGAAAGTCAGTCCCATTCAAGCTGCATCACATCCAGCAACAACCATAGCCAATACCCAAACACTACTCAGTACCAATCAATAATGGAATAGCATTGCAACAAGATATTGGTCCATTCAAGAGTCTACAAGTTGACCATATACTAGTTAACCACCATGAATTATAGAATACATCAACTTGGTCATTCTTTACTTGTGTATAATTCAAATAGTGGAGCCCATCTTTGACATTTTCTTTATCATCCCTCTCACACTAAACTACCCATGCAACTATACTAACAAAGTCTATAAAGTTCACAATTGTCAAGTGTTAACAGCCTTTGAGAGAACCACCCCTAAATAAGACCTGATAGTGTTTGACTCTCGATAACTAACCGAGTTCAATAAACTCGATAAAGTAATGTAACAACATTCTATTCCAAAACTTATAGCTCGATAATAAAGAAGTGTAGACCCTCAAAAGAGTCGAAACAGACAGGGGAAATAGAGAATTTACCTTGGGATGTCACATTTATTGGGTTGCCATCTCCATTTAAGAAACCCATCATCAGGCCTACCATTGAGATGGCAATTAAAATCCCTATCAATGTAAGGACAAGAGCCAGCAGGATAGTATGGTCTTGAGCCACTATCATCATCCCTCACCCACCTCCCTTCAAAAATATCACAACTCTCAGAAAAGTTACCCCCAGTATTCACCGCAGTAACATCCACATTCACAGAGCCATGACCCTCCTCGGCACCAGAGGAGGAATTCCCCAACTGGGTCCCACCAAAGATCACACCTTTCTTCCCTAGAACCACACCCGAAGCTCTACCACCATCCCGTGAACCGTTCACTACACTGCTGGTGGAGTTACTGCCACCACCACCAGAGGAGGAATTCCCCAACTGGGTCCCACCAAAGATCGCACCTTTCTTCCCTAGAACCGCACCCGAAGCTCTATCACCACTATTAATGGCGTTTCGGGAGTTAGTACCGGAGGAGCGAGGGAGGTACAAATGGAAATGCCAAGTGGAGTTGGGACTAAAGCCATTGTGACCCTTAAAGGAGTTGCTAAGGACAAGGAGGGAGACAAGTATAATACACACGCCAGCCCATAATCCCACCCCCTTGGACCTTGGAGGCTTTAGCTGCTCTGTTAATGGCGGCTTCTTTATCATAATTTGAAGACAAAGGAAGAAGACTGAGGAGTTGCTTCGGGGGTTGTGGTTCTAATAAATATGTGGGAAGAAGAAGAAGAAAGGTTAAAATGGTATGGGAGGGAGCTGCTGCTACTTTGGAATTACCAAAGTTGTGTTTATGTACATTTTCCTTTTTGGTTTTTAGCTTGTTCGGTATTTCTGGGAACATCAGGAAATTTTTTGTTTTGGAAATCATCTTCAAACTACTACCTACCTTATATTAAAAAAAACCATATGGGACCGAATTACAAACTGATTAATTTAGATTCGCATATGATTTTTGAATGGTAGCAAATGATAATGTTCTTCTAATAGATATTCAATATTGTTATTTTTGGTGACTCGAACTCAATATTATTATTTTTGGTCTAGACTTAGGGTATTAGTTATTATTGTGCCGAGTAATCTAAGTTTGAGACAAGTCGAATATTTGAAATAAAATGTGATAAAATTCTTCTAACAACAAGTAATCTTGTTTAATTTCTAGTACTGCTAACTCCAAATTTCTATTTAGAACAACAAGTTGAGAAGATTTTTCTAAAAGTTAGATGGGATGTTTATGTGCCATCTAAGTATTTGGTTGGATCATTTATTTTGGAACTTTGGGATGGAACTTTGGGATGTATCAGTATCATAAATACTAACGGGGATATCGTTGTCAGAAATTTAGCCATAAGACCATCTACGTAAACAACCCACTGATGGAGATAAGGATGGAAACATATTTATTAATTAGCTTTATGTTTTAGATTATTATTATGTATTTTATTTATAGTAGGATTCTAGTTAATAAATTTATTTTGGTTCTTTATAAATAGGACATAGTGTCTATTGTTTTGGTTGGTTGAATTGATTATAAAATTTAGGGTTTTCCTGCTTGTCTTGTCTTTCCGATTGTTCTCTTGCGAGTCTACGGAACAAGTCACTATCGTTGTGTTCTATACGTTTCCGCCTGTATCACCCACCCACCCAGGGTCATAGAATAAATAATTAATTTCTCTCTTATTCATACCCAGGGGCAGAGGGACGTGTATTATTGCGGAGGGACGTTGATAACTAGGTATATTTTTTAATATATGTTTTCACTAAAATTAGAAATTGGCCCCACTAAAAAATTAATCAACCTAAAAATTGAAACCAAAATTTTAAAAAAATTTGACATTTCTTAATCTTTTAATATATATTATAAGATCTTAATTACTCTAACTATACTACCATAAATAATAAAGCAATCACTAAAAAAAATTAAAAAGATAGTACCTACCTACCTAGCCCAGCCCAGTGGCCCACGCGGGCAAACACATAATGGAAAAATAAAAAGCAAACGCACGCACCCCCCACGCAAGCAATTATAAATGTTGTAATTACATACGTTGAATTTTAAAAAAAATTATATTGCCCACATTTCCCGAATTTTTTAGCTCTGCCCTCGTTTATACCCAACCCAACCTAAGGCCGAGCAACAAGACCGGACCAAAAAAAATTGAAACCAGATTTTTAGATATATTACAAACCGGACTGGACCTACTCCGGTCTGGTCCAATTCGACCTAAAACTGGATCAGAGTACCCAAAAAGTAAACAAAAATGGGTTCCAGACCGAACTGGACCAGACCAAAAACCAGATTTTTTATATTATCTGGACCGGACTGGACTATTTTTCTTTTTGGTCCGGTCCGGTCTGGTTTGGTCTGGTTTAACGGTTTTTGGTTTATTTGCTCACCCCTAACACAATCCCATTATATGTTTTACTACCCATATCAGCAACCCAAGGTCACGGAATAAACAATTATTTCTCTCTCATCCATATATTATCTACTATCTTTTTTGTTTATATAAAAATTATAATTAATTTATGAAAATAATTATTTATAATTATAACAAAAAAATAAAATTAAGTAACAAAATTAGGATTACAAAAGTTGCAATACAAAATTAGAAAAAAATCTTAAATAAAAATTACAAATACGGAAGATGCAAATTACAAAATTAATCACGATCGCCGAATTACTGCCAAATATGCTCGATCAAATTATTTTTAAGAGCGTTATGAGCGTCTATATTGCGAAGTTGTTTCCTATCAGTCATATAGGAGAATAGGTTTTTGATGCGTTCAGTAGAGAATTGAAAAAGTTCTTCATTGTCCTCTTCTTGTTTTTCATAGCTACTTCTTCCAGGTCCATCATTAAGAAATTATGTCGGATCATAATAATGGAGACATGTGTCTCGTTCATCCTCTACTATCATATTGTGCAGTATGATACAAGTTATCATAATTCTACCCGTTAAATCCTTGTCCCAAAGAAGACATGGACGTCGAATGAATGAAAAACGAGCTTGTAGAACTCCAAATGCTCGCTCCACATCCTTTGTAGCAGCCTCCAGTCAAGTGGTTGAATTATTTCCAGCCGTCTCGCCGGAGATTGATGTGAGGGAGGCAAGGCTATAGGATTGCTGGGAAGTGGCTAAGACTCATTGCAGCTCCTTCTTCCCCGAGTATTCCTTTCCTCTAGACTTTGTTCTGAGGCTTGATCGGGTGGTAGGTATGCTAGCAGGATTTTCTGTCCCGAGTGGTTGCAGGAGAACTTGCCTGGTTGCTGTCCTCACTTGCTCAGTTCATCAAACATTCTACATTGGAAGCGAAGATATCAAAGTAGGAAGTTTTGATGTAAAATTCAGTCTGAATCGGGGATATGTTGCTGGAATTCTGACTATGGACATGGTAGCTGATTTTCTTCTGAGAAGGGGGCCCCTCGGGCAGAGAAGGTACTCCTCACATTCGTGCTCGTGCCATTGTTCTGTACAGTCCGTACTGCATAATTCCAATGTTCTTTGCTATTCTTCTTACATATGGGCATTAATTCTATGATTTTGAGCCTTTAGTTATCTCTACACCAACACTAAAAGTGCATCATTCAGCTAGTTGTGACAGCTTGTGCTTCAAATGTTTAATTCACTTCCTTGCACAGGACTGGAATTGCATATATTTCAAATGTCGCAGTTCGTGAGACATTAAGACGGAAGGAAATCGCTAAACGGCTCATAGCTAAAGCAGAGGCTCAAGCCACGAGTTGGAGTTGCTGGGCGATTGCTTTGCATTACGATGCGAGCAATCCTAGTGCCACAAAACTGTACAAAAGCCAGGGATTCAGATGCATCAAGGTGCCGAAAGGAGCAAGTTAGCCAGAACCAAAGACCTCGTCGGACGTCAAGTTTCACTTCATGATGAAGCTGTTAAATAGCCCCACTACTCTATAAATTATTAGCTCTACGTGAGAAGCTGGAAGAACCAACAAAAGAACAAAGATCGGTGTGGGTAAAAGAGTTCAAAGTAGAAAAGCTTTGGATCAAACCTTAAGATGTACATGTGAAATGCTCAAGGGAACATTTTCCTGGTGACTGTTATTTTATAATGATACTTTGTAAAGTAAGGATGTGCCTATCCTGAGAGGGACAAGATTTGGTGATGGAGGTCCACTCCAGCACGGTGCTGGAGGATTTTTATTGAAGGACACGCAGAGACTTTTTTGCAAACATGTGGAAACACGAGGGGGGGGGGGGGGGGGGGGGAATGAAAAAAGCTCACAATCATTGAATCGTAACTGGGTAAACCGTTGTATCCTAACCGGGTAAACTATTGTATCGTAACTGAGTAAACTATTGTATCATAATTGGGTAACTGGGACGGTTCTGATTTATCCGGGATGGGATAAACGCGGACCATTGGATCGTAACTGAGTAAACCATTAGATCATAACTGAGTAAACTATTGGTTTGTAACTAAGTAAACCATTGGATCGTCCATGACTGTTCTGGTTAGATTTGGCCTTCCAGGACCAAATCCGTTCCCATCCTGAGAACCCACTGCCTTGCTTTCCTCTGCTTCCCCTATAATTAAAACATGCACTTTTTTATGTAGATTTTATACTTGCTCGGATTTCGTGTTGCTGGGACCCAGTAGCATAGTACGGACGACGTAAATCGGCCGTACGCGTTATGACAAACTTATAATATCAGAGATTAGTTAGAGACAAATTTGGAAATTGTATTTAAATCGTGTTGCACCAGTGTATGCTGCATGGTCCACCAGTATATGCCGCAGTGTATGTCACATGTTACCATTGTCTGACGCGTTGTATACCACTATATGTATGTAGCGTATTGCACCATTGTCTGATGCCAAAATATCAATGCATGTAGCTTGTTACGCCATTGTATGACGCGATTGTACAAATGGTATGTCGCTTGTTGCACCAATATCTAGCCGTTTTCAGTTGAAATACCGAAAATGTCCTTATATTTGACCCAGGTGAATCCCAACCGGATGATTAAACTCACACGCGTCTTCTTCCATCTAACGGTCCAGATCGCACCCATATTGCTCACTCTATTAGTGGCAGTACCCAATCCAACCCCATTTTATACAGTTGCAAGATAACAACACCATCAAAGTTTGGAAAATCAATTCCCAACTCCCAAGATTGTAAAAAAAATTCCAGAAATAATTCCTTCCGGAATCATATAAAATTAGGAAAATACTTCATTTTCTCTTCCCAATCCTATCTTGAACCAGACATGCCTCCACTGTGATTCTCCAGATAAACAGGCGAGTTCTTTACGGGTGCATAAAATCCACCAATTTCTGGGGTCCAAGTCCCATTTTTACTCAAATCACCAAGTTCTAGCTATAAAGAAAAATGGAAACACATTATTAGGAAAATGAACCTGAAGGTCAGCGTGCTTCCACAACCTTAAGTTGACAGCTACAAAAGGGAAAGAAAAAATTAAAGACAATGAAAAGCTACAGCCTCTAGAGATCAACATGTCCCGATACCATTTCAGTTGAAGTCCTTCAGTCTTTTCTTCAGCATATCCATTGATTTCTTTCGACCGCTTTGCTTCGCATTTCTATTCGAAAGGCTACCGAAGATTCCGTCTGCGGAATCCTTAAATTTCTCACAGATGGTGGCCACCTTCTTATAATCCAAGGTGTTGTAGTTTTTCTGCCTTATTACCGGATTCATGAAGTTCTCCGGCTGGCTGCTTGACAAAAGGTTGATCAACTGCCGCGCTTCGATCAAGCAACCTCTAAAGCTGCCGTCTTTGTATATCTCGCTGAGGCCAGTAGTGTGAAACCTTTCATCTGCGAAGTTTTCCAAAATCTTTAAGTCATTGCTGAGAGCAGAGACCGGATTAGCATTGAACCTTTTGACGCTATCGCTAAGGAAAGCTGCAACAACCGAGTTAGAGAAATGTTCAAGAGCACCGCAACCAATCTTGTATACTGCATCCAGAGGTAGAATTTGTTGCGCTGTTGAGAGAAGAGTGTCGAGGTAAATGATAACCTCGTTCATGTACTCACTCCCACTTTGAGGCGTGTCCTCTGAAGTCCAGTTGATATTTTCAGTTAGTGACATGAACTCATCCAGCTTCGTGTTCACCAAATGTAGCAGAGAAAGGTAAGCTTCGTCTCTCGATGTCTTCAAAACAACCTTTGCGGCCAAGCCAGCTTGTAGCCTCTCAACTGAACGAACCGGGATGCCACACAGAGTAACTGCATACTGAAGGAAATAATCACAGGCTCTTTCAAGAACAGATATGTTTGCAGCAATCTGCATGGCTTGAGAAACACCAACTGCACTGCCCTGAACTGTCCCAAGAATTACTTCATTTAATACATCAATCAAGAGTTTGTCCAAGAACTTCTTAACTACATCATAAACACCGGTGGACCCTCCATAGGACAAGTAATCAACAGACCCTTTGATGAATGATCTAACAACGCAGCATGTGTCAGGTACCATGGAGGAGAAAGGTGCAATATATGGAAAAGCCGGAGTAATATCCGTGGTCTGAAGGTTAAAAGCCTTGACATGATTATCATAGTCGGTGTCCTTTTTCAACACCATCTGTGCATAAGTGTCATTGCTAACCGCTTTAGCAATTTGCTCTCGACATTCTCCTAAGAGAAGCTCGTGATACTTTTCTTTAACATTATCAAGAGCCTCAAAAAACTTACCCACTTCATATCCATATTGCCTGAGGGTTACAGCAAGCAGAGTGACATAATCTTTCACTAACAGAATGTGAGTTGCAGAATCCATGCGAGAGAACTGCTGCTCCAAAACAGACGTGATTTTAGCTATAGCGGTTTCCCACATTGCCTCCACTTGCCCTGGTAGCAACAAACCACCAGCAGTCCTCAAGACCCGATCCTCCACTATAAAGTATCCAGCCAGGTGTGCCAGATAAGTTTGATATGATTCAATAAACGGTTGATTGAGGGAGATTTGCATATCTGAATTGAACTGCAACATCCGATTATTGTAGTAGTATTCTCGAAACTGCTCCTGTAGTCCTAGGCAAGAATGGATATGGTATGCTCGATAAAGAGGCGTCAAGTCAAAATTCAAAAGAGAATCCTCGTCCATTTCCTCAACATCTAACGCATATACAAACTCCCCAACCCCAGATGCACTTTGTTCCTCCGCTTTCCTCTGACTTTCAAGCAACTCTTCTTCCCGCTGACGAGCAGAAGCAGAGCGGCCAATGGCTATTTGCCCAATATCCTTGGCAGAACTCCGCACCTGAACCAGCCATTCGTTAAACTGGCTCGTCATTCTCTTCTCTATATGCAACTTAATCACAGGGAGAGTCTTCCAGATTGCCAGCCTAAGAGCCTTAACAGGTATACTGTTCATATAATTCTTCTGAATCAAATCCATGGTCTTTAATGCCGGGTAAAACCTCCCCTCCGAGATGTGATCGTTGCACTTGGCACAAAGTTCCAGGACCTGGAGACAGGTATTCCCCATCTTTACAGCCTCGGTGACATTCTTCTTGATCGAATAAGACTCAAGAAGCTCCTCGAGCTTGACCAGGAGCGCAGTCCCAACCTCCTGCAACCTGAAATTATCGCTGGCGAGCTCGCCCTTAAGATCTTCGGCATCAACAAGCACACCACGAAGCTCGTCAACAGCAAGGATGAATTCCTCATAGTGGCTTTTGCAGATCTCCTCAATCTCAGCTTCTTTCTTCTTGACGACGGCTTTGAGCTGGAGGAGGAGAGTCTCAGGGCGGCCCATCTCAAAGGCATGGCGGACAATTGGGCCCAGATCATCCCCATTGCCGATCAAAGTGGCAAGGACCAAATCCTCTCCTGTCTCACTCTTCTCTACTACCGTTCTCCTCTTTGCTTTCCGTACTGCATCCATTCCTAATAAAAGAAAAAGAAAAAAAAACTTTTTAAGTGAGACCAATCCAGGCAGAGGCAATCAAATAACACAACCATAAACAACAAGCACAATTTAAATTATTATAAAAAGAGTGAGAAAAGAAAAAAGAGACAGACAAAGGAGGAAAACTTGCCAGATGTGTAGTGGCGATTAATTAAGATGCGTAGTCTACGAACTCCTTGTTGCACGCATTGTCCACACTGGTGCGCACCATTAAATCTCTTAATTAACAATCAATTACTTTCCTAATAGCTAATCACAAATCCCCCAACCTCCGCAACCCCTAATCGAAGAACAAAAAAAAATACAGAGAGAGAGAGAGAACAAAAATGAGAGGTAGACAAGTACTAAGAGAGAGAGAGAGAGAGAGAGAGAGAGCGATGGAAGGTGAAGACAGCGGCGGCCAGGATCAATCGGACGGTTGAGGTTGGACGGAGATCAGTTGGGAGAAGAGAGAGGTTAGAGAAAGGAGTATTTCGAGGGGTGGGAGACAGACAGTTGGCCTCTCGTATTTTTTTTCCTGTGTTTAGAGACTGTTGCTTGTTAGACAAAAATTCAAGTTTAGGGAGGGGTAGTTTCGGACAAAACAAATAGTTTTTTTTATTATAGTAAGAAAAAATAAAATGCATTGCCTTAAATTTTCTAAATTAAAAAAAAGATAGAGTTTGATTTAATAAAGATAGATCATCAGCGAGCACTTGTTTGTTGAGCTAGCTGGTTTTCTACGTTGGAAAAATCGTTGTCGGATTTGGATTATGTATTGTTTTTCTTGACCGATATTGCTCACCATCATTATTTGTATTTCTTTTTTCTTGTTGCCGGCCGTAATATCAAATTAATCATTCTGGGAAAGTTGCAATTTAAGCCTTCTTTCCAAATTAATATCTTATCGTTCAAGCTGGATCATGTTTGTTTCACTTACAAGCGTGGAATTGAAATCTTTGAAATAAATCGTTGGGATTGTTGCTCGAGAATCTCGTCACTTTGCTTAGTAGATCATATTTTGTTCGCGTGTATTTATGAAATTGAAAATTGAACATCTATATTTTAGATATCATTACTCGTTTAGTAAATAGTATATATATATTATTTTTTTGGTTTATACCTTTAATATTCTGAAAATTTTTGTACCATTAATCTAAATTCGAGCCGAATAGAACTTTTAAAAGGTGGCAAAATTCTTCCAACAAATATTTAATATTATATTAGTCAAGTTAGAATAATTTTCTCATTTGATCTAAGTACTTGTTAATAATAGTTCGTATTTTTTAGGAGCCATCTCAATTAATAAATCTTCCACGCATATAAAGTAAATAAAACTTTGATGTTGCCCTAATTTTTTTTTTCCTAGTTTAAGTTACACGACATGTGAAACATGGATGCTATAATTTAGATAGTGTTGTTTTCACCTTTGGTAGATATTTTTTTGGTGAAATTTAACCAATAAGAATCAAGTAAAATTAGTGAACCAGTTAAAACTAGAAAAGAATTCCCTTTGTATACCTAATCCTATATTGAACCAGACATGTCCCAATTGCCCTTCTCCCTGTCATTTTGCAGACCAACAGAAATGGAAATCAAACCCAGCAGAACACAGGCTTGTTTTTTAGGCCATCTATTGTAGCTAAACGCGAAAGAGTCTCAATGCAACCAGCAGTTAACCACGTTTTAAACAATCATCTATTGTAGCTTTTTTTTGTTTTTATTTCAATTTTTTAGTATTTGCTGTTCTTTTTGCTTTAATATCCCATGAGTTAATAGATCATCATCTCTACCCATAGGACGAGGCATTATTGAAAATTTGCTCCTTGGAGTTTTTGGATTGGAAGGGATTGAATAATCCCCACGGGCTGCATTTGTCAAGTCAATTACATCTCCATCAATCCACCAGTATCTACATGCTCATCTTCATTCTCCGGAGGAAAATGTGTTGAATATCACTTGGGATGTTTACACATAACTTCATTAAATACTTGCAAGTTAGTAAACTTTTTGCCAACATCCCCTTCATAAATTGCATGAGCTTCTGTCTCAACATCGACCATGCTCATTCTGCTCCGTTTTCGATCATATGATCGTCGGTATGCACCAATCCATTTGCATGCATTTGCACTGAGTCATTTTATACGACTTTTCATTGCAGCCATGTTTCTTTCATGGATCTCTTCCGGCTTTTCTGCTCGAGCCACATTGAACAAAGCACTCACTCGTCGCC
Source organism: Hypericum androsaemum (assembly GCA_963995505.1). NCBI lineage: Eukaryota > Viridiplantae > Streptophyta > Magnoliopsida > Malpighiales > Hypericaceae > Hypericum > Hypericum androsaemum. The sequence goes on from OZ023195.1 coordinate 4,287,030, forward strand.
AGAGCGAGCCAACAGTCTGATTTTTTCTACGTGCGGAGATCCAAGATGATATTAGCGCAAAGTCTTTTTTGACACCCCAACTAGTTGCTACCGCCTTTTCAGTTCCTTTGTTGCTAGGCGCATCGTGAAAAAAATTTTGTCGTATGATTTGTGGGCTTTGATATTGGTATATTAGAATTTGTGAAAGATTTGGAAAAAATTGAGTGTTATAAAAAGATTGAGAGGTCGGATACTCTCCAGAATTTGGATGAGATGATAGATTATCAAATTCGAATGGTTGATAGTTTGGAAAATTAGGATCATTTGGATCCATAGTAAAAATATTATGAAAGATATTAGGAAATTAAAGAAGATATTATATAGTGAAAGAAGAGAGAATTTGAGATTGGTTGTAAAAATATGTTAGACATTGGACTCTATTTATAGAGGAATGAAAAATACAAATTTTCATATTATTTATTTTTAGTTTTATTAAAGATAACTTTAATTTTTATAACCACACAAATCATATCCGAAAAAATTTATTTATACGAATAATATTATGGCAAGTGTAACTAAAGTAGATTGAAAAGAAAAATAATAATTAAATATTAGGAGCAGGGGCACGGGCCCGACAGTTGTCAAACCCAAGGGGGCCACGCGCCACGCCCTTTTTCCATCTTTTAATTTTTTTATATTAAAAAAGTGGTGCCCCCATGGTCAGGGGCACTGATGTAGGGATGGCAGAAATACACATACCTTGTGGGTTGGGCCCTACCCTTACCCTGTGGGTCAAAGGTCTGTTGACTTTGACTGGGTCGAGGGTAGGGTACTGGTATGGGTCCATTTTTAGAGTAGGGGTCTAAGGTAGGGTATGAATCCTATGAATTCATCCCCTACCCTTACCCTTACCCTTACTCTTTTACCCTACTTTGGACCATACCCTAGGTAAACCCTGATAAGATCCTAAATAGACTCATTTATCTCTATGTTTTACTTACAAATTATCATAGATTTCTCAAATATTCTAAATTATGATTCATGTTATTGACTCCAAATTCGAGGTACATATAATTCTAAATTTTTTATTGATATATTAATAATTTCATGATTAATTTTCATATATTAGTTATGATTTATTTGAATTATATATATATAATTAAAATTTTGTGTTTTAAAAATTATCAAAATTATCTAGCATTTAATTCGAGGGTCGGACCCTGCGGACCCTGAGGATAAGGGTATGGGTCTAGTAATGAAATTTTTTGAGGGTCCAGGGGTAAGGTATGGATCTAACTTTCGAAACTAGAGTATGGGTAGGGTCCTACTAATACCCTACCCTACCATACCCATCGCCATCCCTACACTGATGTAGATGGTCTAAGAAATATCGGATCGGAATTAATATTATATATTTAATAATGATTAGAATTTATTGGGTATTTAATGAAGGTTATTTGTCCGGTTAAATGATTGTGAAGAGTTTGGTTTATTACCTTTGCAAATAAAATAAAGAAGACGAATAGCTTATTTTATTAAAATAAGAACGTGCATATTCTATAATTATAAGATTGGATTAGAGTATGGAAATATAACACGAATTGACATAGTTATTTTAAATCAGCCGAAAAATAGATTTTTGGATAATTCATATACAGTAAACTGATTAATCAAAATTTGATTGAGTAAAATATTTGAATAATTGTAATATTTTCTACACTTTTTCGATTTCAATGAGACTCCAAAATACAACTAACCAATTAATATGATCTATAACGTAATGAGCAACGTTTTTAAAAAGATTTGTTTTATGTTTGTCGTTCTATTTGATCTTATCAGTCAGACGCGGAGTCATGTTGAACATTGTGAGGTAATTGTTCCTACTTAATTTATTTTTTTTGATAACTAGTTATATTTTTTAATATATGTTCTCACAAAAATTAGAAATTGACCTCACTAAAAAATTAATCAACCTAAAAATTGAAACCAGAATGGCCCATTACCAACTTATCATATGCTAGTCGGGCCTAAAAAAGTGTGTATTCCAAATGTCAAACAAGTTATCGAGTTTGAACTTTTAAAAAAAAATTATATTATCTCCACTCCCCAAATTTTCTGGCTCCGCTCCTATGATCAGTTGAACTGTTCTATAAATTTAACATGAGAAAATAACATGATATATTTCTCGATTGATAGTCTGACCATATTTTTTGAAACATTGTCAATAAATATACTTGAATTTTAAGATTGGATGGAAACTTCACAACACAATTAGTCAGACCGTAATTTCGTCGATCTCCAAATTACAAAATAACTTAAGCTCCATTTCTCAATCTATGCCCTTCTTTAAAAAAACTACTCGTAGATTGGAAATTTCAATTCAGAGATACTATTTCCGTTGGAAGATATTTTTTTCAAGTTGTACCTGAATCACGGGAAAGAATTATCTTTTCGAATAAAATATCGGGAAATAATCTAGCAAAAGATTTCAGGAGGGAATAAAAGAATCCAAAAAATAAAGGTAGTGGTTTAGCAATGGGCAAATTACCCTCACATCCCTGAACTTTGGTCACCCTCCTCCTAGGGTCCCTGGATTTTGAAAAATGATTTTTCCGTCCCTAAGTTTTGATGATAATAGACTATCGGGTAGCTAGAGCCAGAATATGCCATATTCTCCGGCAATACCCCACTTGAAATGACTAAAATATTCTCCTATTAAAAAACAAAAAAAATCCTCTTTCCTTCACATTCTTCTTCCTCCCACCTTCAACAAAAAAAAAATCATCATCTTCAACCTTTGAACACCATGAACACAAGAACTTGAACCCAGAAAATTAATTGAATTCAACCCAAAAACCAACCAAAGAACAACAAATCGGCTCCAAATCAAAGCTAAGAACGGAAACTAAAGAACAACAAATCGCAACGCACCAACAAACCCCATCTTCATCACCAGAAATCGCAAGTAAAGAATATCAATCAGCAGAAACCCAACTTCACTCCGTGGAATAGCAAAGAATTCACAAAATCACCGGCAACTTTTTTTTGAAAGGTAATCACTAGCAACTATAAATTAATTTTGTTGTCAGAAAAAATTGCAAGGCATTCATGCGCAAGGAGTTCAACTCCAGTCCCAGGCATCCGTTCTCGCAAGACAGAAGGCCACGCACAGAACTGGAAGGAAGGAAAAGGCGGGGAGTCGAGCTGGAGCCAGAGGTTCTTCCCCTTGCGGTGGGCGGCGACTAGGGTTTTCTCGACGAGCGTGGCCTCTGCTGCACTCGCTTCCCCATCTCCTCATCCTCGGTCTGCAAGGGTGAAGGACGAGCCCACCTCTCTTCTTCTCCGATCGAGGACACAGACAAGCTTAGGGTTGGCATCCTCGAGAGTGAACCAGTGTCGCCATCACCGGTGAGCTCCCTCTCCATGGTCGCCGAACATTAAGCTCTGACTCCCCTGTGTCTGAGCTCTCTCTCCATGGCCGCCGGCAGGCTCAGTTGGTTAAAGGTTCTTGAAGGTTTTGGGTGTTAGGTTTCGGTGGGTGGGTTTCTAATTTTTGGTTGAAGGTTCTGTTCATTAAATTGATTATGAGAACTTATTTTTGGTTGGTTTCTGGATCACTCTTGGTTGGTTTTAGGGCTAAATTCAATTAATATTTTGGGTTCAAGTTCTTGGTGATGGAGGTAGAAGATGGAGAGGAAGAAGATGGAGAAAGAAGGAATTTGCCTTTTTTTTACAAGGGAGGGTATTTTGATCTTTTCAAGTGGGGTATCACCGGAGAATATAAAATATTTCGACTCCAGGGACCCGATCGTCTATTATCATCAAAACTTAGGGACGGAAAAATTATTTTCTAAAATTCAGGGACCCTAGAAAGAGGATGACCAAAATTCAAGAATGTGAGAGTAATTTGCCCTTTAGCAATTGAAAGGAACAGCAAGGGCTGTTTCGTCGCAGTTCAAATTCCTTCTCCTCATTCGTTTTTTCTCGGTTTATAATAAGGACAAAAACTTATTTTAGGGGAAGACAACAACTTTTTTTAAAAAATGTGAAACATCAATATTAAAGATTTTATTTTATTTGAATTAAATTAAATTTTACTCGAATTTAAATTAACCAACTTATTTTATAGGGAAAATTATTGTAGCACACCTCTTGTTTGACTTAATCGACGACTTAGTCCCTCTTGTTTCAAAAAATATTCTGATATCTCTCGTGTTCGATTTTATTATACGTTCGGGTCCCTGGCTCACGTTAGCAATTCTTTTTTTTATTTTTGTTATTAAAATAACTAAAATATCCTTAGAAAATAAACAAATTTGCATCTCTTTCTTCTTCCTTCGACTCTATCGCCGGAAACCCTAAAAATTTCGTTGACGGCGACACGATCCCACTCCACCCGTCCTCCCAATCGAACATCTACCCGCCGAGCCCACCTCGGATCCCTGTCTCCTCCTCCCCCTTCCTCCAATCTCTTCCCCTCCTTCCAACCTCCTGTCGTCCTCCTCCGTTCCCTCCGCGCCCTTAGAAGTGAGGAGTGGGTCCTTGAAGGTGGGTGCGGGGAGTGGAATTAATTAGGATGAGGAGGGCCGTTATCCTTCCGGCGGGCTGAGGCGCTGTCTAACTGAGCCAAAGCCGACCCAGACCCGTGTTGCTAGACTCGCTCACGGGCCTTTCTCTCTCCGGAAACTCCTTCGCGGGTGCGGTCCCAACCCAGATCAATGGCTCCCTCCCCCGCCTCACTGCCCTCACGCGTCTCCCTCTCCTCTCCCCGGGCGTCGTTCTTTCCGAGACGGACGGAGAGAGTCCGGAGGATTGTAGGAGCTTCGAGGATTGCAGTAGGCCTAATTCGTGATTTCTTGGGTTTCTTGCTAAAGGCGATCCAGTCAGTCAGTTTCGTGATTTGCATTTGGGATGTTTGTGGATCAATGGTCGTATAATTGACAGATAATTTGACCGGTTGCTACTTTCTGTTGTTCCTCTTAGTTTCATAGGACTATTGGATCGATATGATACTGCATTCTGGTTGGTGTTGTGCGAGAAAGAGGTCGGTGGATGTGTAGGAAATGGAGGGAGGGGCTATTTTGGGGTCGCCGGTGAACAGAAGTTTTGTCGAAGCCGGCCGCAAAACAAAGGATCGAGAGGAAAGGGACAAACTTGTGCTTTGAAGGGTATTTTTGTCATTTTAATGACAAAAACAAAAAAATTGACAGCTGACATCAGCCATGGACCCGAGAGTATAATAAAATCAAACTCGGGAGATGTCAGAATATTTTTTGAAACAAGAGGGACTAAATCATCGATTAAGTCAAACAAGAGAGGTGCTACAGTAATTTGCCCTATTTTATATAACAAGATTTTAAATATTGGACAAAATTTTCCAAAAATATACTAATATTAATCCGTACCAAATATTCGAACCGACTGTCCGATAATTAAAGAGCGGGAAAGACGTCTTCCAGCTCTCACCGACACGAAATAAGGCACGTGGCTCTCTCACATGCCGTTTAAAGCGAAGTCAACATGCTTGACCATTACTGTTGCTCAGGGGATAACAAAAAAGAGGTTTTTTACTAATATGGTGCTACAATACTAATTTATTACCAAAATTAGTTTACTATTGAAAATATTTCGAGAATGGTGTCCCTTTTCAAGATTAAAAAAATCGACCTGGGGACCCTAGATCAAAAAAAAATTTCGACTTTCATTATCAAAAGAATCTTTTCGACCTGAGACCAAAATCGAAAAAATATTTCGACCTGGGACCAAAATCAAAAAAAATATTCGACCTGGGTCACTTTTTGCACACTCCCTCTCCCTTTTTTCAGGATTTTTTTTTACAAATATGGTGCTAGAGTACCAATTTATTACCAAAATGGTATTACTATTAAAAATATTCCGAGAATGGTGTCTCTTTTCAAGATTGGAATTTTTTTTTTACCTGGGGACCCTAGATCGAAAAAAAATTCGACTTGGGACCAAAATCAAAAAAAAAATTGACTTTCATTATCGAAAAAATCTTTTCAACCTGGGACCAAAATCGAAAAAAAATTGACCTGGGTCACTTTTTACACTCTCTCTCTCCTCCCTCCCTCCCTCACGCTCTCTCTCTCTCCTCGGTCTCCTCACTTTCCCTCTATCTCACTTCTATTTTTTGTATTTACTAAAAAGTCAATTCTATTTATCTTTATTTCAAAAATAAATTACGAATTGATTTAGAATTGGAGAATTTAAGAGAAATAAAGATAAATGGAATTGACTTTTTAGTAAATACAAAAAAAATAGAAGTGAGATAGAGGGAAAGTGAGGAGACCGAGGAGAGAGAGAGAGCGTGAGGGAGGGAGGAAAAAAGGGGGAAGAGAGAGGGGGAGGGAGGAGAGAGAGAGTGCAAAAAGTGACACATGTCAATTTTTTTTATTTTGGTACCATGTCGAAAAGATTCTCTTGATAATGAAAGTCAAATTTTTTTTCGATTTTGGTCCCAAGTCGAAAAAAATTTTGATCTAGGGTTCCCAGGTCGAATTTTTTTTAAATATTGAAAAAGGACACAATTTTCGGAATATTTTCAATAGTAACACCATTTTTGTAATAAATTGATTTTGTAGCACCATATTGATAAAAAAAAACCCCAAAAAATCAAGTGTACATGCAACCGTCATCCAAGATCCGTTGTAGGATCGACACGTGTAATGTTTCAATCACAGCCGTGCCTTTTTACTGGGTTAGGGCAGGATCATGATCATTCGGTTTCGGGTGCACGCTGCATCGGGAACGAGGGGATTGTGGGCCCTTTTCCGAAGATATTCAACGAGTCTACTGATTTAGATTTAAGACGAGTAACAATTTTAAAATTTGTTAATGTTATTTTCAACAAATATTTAACAATGATTTATTGTTAAAGATTCGAACTTAAACCTCACAGTTAATTATCCGTGAGTAGCTTAGAGATTGAAGCATGCGTTAGGGTTATTTTTTATGCGGGTTGATGCAATCATATCTATATTGTTGAGTTATTATTATTCCTTGTTTTTTATTATCATTTCAGCTCAAGTATCTCACTTCTGTTATTATTAATAGATACAAAATGGGCCCTAATAAAAATATATATTATGAGGCTTCAAGGCGAAGTACTGGACCCATTCCAGTTGTATTTCTGTTGTTCGTGAGTTGCAGGTGAGTGAAGAAAACTAAGAGCCCACCAAAATAACGTACCCACCAGACTTGCAGCTGATCACGGGCAAATTACGTGAGAGCCCATCAAAATATGCACCCACTGCCGACGTAAAATTGCGATATCGAATAATTTTATGATGATTTTTAGTTATTAAATTATTAATCTTATCTATCGTAAAATTATTATTCGGTAAATTCACTTTACAATTTTAAAAACTGAGAAAGAATGCTACTTCATATTTTTTGTGCAAGCCATATTTTGAACAACTGAATTTTCTATGATTTTCAAGGTAAAAAAATTTCTAAAAAAAATTTAAACATTTAAATTCAAATTCAAATTTCTAAAAAGATAAAAATGATTACGACTTAATTGGTAGTCTAATCGACAATTAACCGCCACAATTTAATAATAATAGCTCCCAAAAAATTGAAAAAAAATCAATTTCCTACTCCTTGGCCATAGAGAAAAATGGAGCAAATGTTGTTATAAATGACTTTTTTTTTTACAGATGAAGAATACAAGCACTGGACAACCTATGAACACCAGCATGTCATATCCCTCATCTCAAAGTACCTCTTGAGGTCTGATCGTGCAAAGGAACCGTGGGAGAGTGTGTAGCAATGGAAGGTCTTCGTCACCGAGGACCCGAAAGCACCATGGCCTCGACGACGAGCGAGGATTCGTCGATGAAATCCGAGTACTTTTGTGGATGGTATTCGAATGGTTTTGATCTTGGGGTCTCAACCTTGAGTGAGGCCTCCCATTGCTGTGCTAAGCCATCACCTTCCAGCATCTTCAACACCTCGGACATCTTTGGCCGATGAGACGGGTTAAACTGAGTGCACAGAAGAGCTACCTTGACCATCTCTTCCAGCTCGATCCTGTCGAAGCTGCCTTTGAGATCCTTGTCTGCCATTAGGTTCAGTTTCCTATCTTGATGAAGCTTCTTTACCTGCAAGCAGAGGGGGAAATTTGTTGAAGAGGTTTTTACTTTATAGACAGAAAACTTGAAGTTCAAGGAAGGCGGAGCAAGATGTGATTTGAGTACCCAATCGAGCATAACGCCTTTTTGGTTGGCTGCTCTTCCGAAGTCGAGTGCTTTCTGGCCTGTGATCAGCTCGAGAAGCAAGATTCCAAACCCGAAAACATCGGTCTTCTCTGATGACTGCCCCGTACACAAGTACTCTGGAGCAATGTGGCCAACAGTTCCACGCACAGCTGTGGTTACGTGCGAATCTCGGTGATCCAGAAGTTTTGCCAACCCAAAATCTCCTACAACTGCTTCAAAATCCTCGTCCAGCAATATGTTGGCCGCTTTGACATCGCGGTGAATGATTTTCGGGTCGCATTGTTCGTGCAAATAAAGGAGGCCTCTTGCGGTACCTAAAGCTACACTCTTTCTTCGTGTCCAGTCAAGAGCCGGCCGGCCACTGATATGATCTGTTAAACCCACAAGTGAAGAAGTTAGTCTCATTCTGAAAGACATTGTGCATGAAAGGGCTCTATCAGGTATTTTTAGCAACAAGGAGAAGAGTCGAGCTTAGTCTATATATCGTGCCGAAACGACACAAGTTAAGGACAATCATATCAGAAATTCAATTCCACTTACCTCTCAATCTAGAGGCCACACTTCCATTAGGCATATAGGGGTAAACAAGAATTCTCTCATTCTCAGTCGTGCAGAAACCACAAAGCCTGAGAAGATTCCGGTGGACAGCTAAACTTATCGTCTCCACTTCGGTCTGAAATTGGACTTCACCACCAATTGCATTGTAGTCCTTTAGCCTTTTGACAGCGACCAAAGTACCGTCACTTAAGCATCCCTTATAAACAATCCCGAATCCGCCTCTCCCTAGAATATTTTTGGGGTTGAAATGATTGGTTGCTGCTCGGAGCTCCTTAAATGTGTATCTTCTTAAATGTCCCAAGCAAACCTCTGGATCGTATTGGTCTGCCAAATAGATAAGGATTTATCAAGAACAAGAGAAGAGTGGAATGCAGATCCGAAAAAGCAGTATGTTGTTATCATAAAAAGATTCGTTTGAAGTTAAACTAACCGTTGACATCAAAGAAGATTGGTTGGTTGCGCCTGTAACGCCACCAGAGAAGCAATGCCATCACAGCAATTATGAAAAAGGCAGCAGCAAAGCTCACTCCCAAAGGAATGGCGAGGTGGGGGCCATTCTTTGAGTCGGATTGACCTGATTCGGCGGAATGTAAGCAAGTTTGTGATGACTACTACAGAAAATCTCAAGTAAAATCCATGAATATATACCACACAAGTGGAAGACCACCTTTCAGACCATCTGGTGGAAGAGAAAGGGGCTCGGGGAAGACCGCTGAACAATCATTACCGGTCTTTGGGCCGCATAGAAGGGGATTGCCTGTGACTCTGGAAATCAAAACACACCCCAAACATCAACCAATTGTTAGTCCTACGTGGATCAAGAAAGCCAAGGACGAGGTATGTGATAGCGATGCTCACATGAAGGTCCTAGCTGACACTTTGGGCAAGGAACCACTCAGATTGTTGAACGAAAGGTCCCTACAAATGCCATTAGCAAAGGTAAAGAGCCTTGCCAAGAGAAGAAACCAAATATGGAATGGGAAAATACTGCTTGTAAGCAACCGGGCGGAGGTTTTAGGTGGAGGCACATACACCAGAGTGAGACCTGGAATGTTTGACAGAGATGAAGGGCACGGTCCAGTAAGACTGTTGTTGTTTAAGCGCCTACACAAATCAAAACATAAGAAGTACAATTAAATGAGCAGTGATCGATCAGCGTGTCCGTGCCATGTAGCATTTTCATAGGAGCAACTTGTAACAACACCAGAACATAAATAGGCGGTTCTAACTCACAGATAATTTAAGTTTCTGAGGTCCTCCACAGAAGTAGGTATCCCTCCTGTAAACGTGTTGTTGGACAGATCAAGTGTCCGAAGCTTCTCCAACTTCCCGATGGTAGCCGGTATATTACCTGCAATTGCATTATTCTGCAGCAACCTACAAATACAAGCAAACGATTGATTAAACTTTAGCCGTCCGAATTCTCACCGTACTCGAAGCAGCCCAAATTTCCACTTACACCGATTGCAAGTTAGTGAGGTTCCCAATTGCAGGAGACAAGGTTCCGGACAAGCTCTGGCTTGGAAGATCCCTGCCGAGAAGCAGAAACACATGTCCAATCCATTTCTTCGTTTTTCAACCAAAACCAACGACGAGAACAATCAATGAGTATAACAACTTACAGGGCGGAAACATATCCGTCGGGGGTGCAAGTAATCATCCTCCAGCTGCAAGGATCCACAGAATTGAAGTCCCAATTCTCCAGCACGTTGTATGGATCATGTAAAGCCATCTTTATCTCCCACAAGGCCACCACTGCTCACATATAAACCCCTTCAAAGATGAGTAAAAGGATGGTCCAATACAAAGTGCTTCTTCAGAAATAGAAGCACATCTAGTTCAAAAAACACACACAAGCAGCAAATCTCCCATCTATAAAACTTTCAAATTCTCCTTCTAAATTTTTTTAAAAATGTAAACACTGATAGTGACAAACTAACTAACCTTCATAGTTAATTCCAGAAGGAGAAAGGGTTGCAGAAGAGACATCCAAGAATGCCAACACCAGAAGTCCCACTCTCAAAGAACTCAACCACCACTTTCCCATACTCTCTCTTATCCACTTCTACCCACACAAAAAAATAACTTCCTCTCTTACAAGAAACCACCACATCTTGAAAACTTCACCACCCACCAAGCAAAGAATGGAACTTTCCTCATTGCCAATGCCTCCAGAGGACAGTAACTTGGTAAAGATGGAAAATTTACCACTGAACAAGAACCAGTCCACTTCAAGTCTCCAACTTTATAGCACCACTCAACTGGAACTTGAAGAGCATGAACCAAATTGAGAATGGACAAGCAGAAAACTGAAAAGGGTCAGGATTAAATTTTAAGGAAGAACCCTTCAAAGCTTGAAATTCTGAGAACCTAGAGATCTGGGAAATGCTTCTGATCCCCACAAATTCTTTACTGTGCCCTGTTGCTGATGCTCTGTTTGGTCACCTCCCTCACTCTCTCTCTCTCTACAATTTTCTTGCTTTCACTCTTCCTCTTCAGTGTGATTCTCCTACCAACAAATTACTAAGAACACAGAAACAGAGCTAGGGAACAAAAAGACCAGTGAAAAAAACAGAGAGAGAAAAGAGCCAACCAGAGGCCAAAACAAAATGGCCAAAAAGTGGACACAGTTACAAATGCAGGAAATCCAGTTACATTAATTAATACCCCAATCTTATTTCATTATGAAGCCTCGAGGAATATATCATATGGAGTAATTAATGCAACATTAATAATATGATTTCTTTTCGAGTATTCTTTTTTATTAAAAAAAATCATGATTTACGCGTGGTATGTAGGTTTGACGTTTTGAGACTCCATTGATTGATAGGGACAGCTCCTCCCTTACTTTTTGAACAACTAGTGTGTTATATTAACCCGGGTCACCATGTGAATAACCACCTCGTCCACTTTGTTGTTTAATGATTAATCGAATAATTCAGATTAGGAAGTACCTATTTGAATATCTCTCGCATTCGACCCAAGGATAGGAATGGTAGAAATACCTATACTCTGAGGGTCGGACCCTACCCTTAACCTACGGATCTAGGGTATGTTGACTTTAGCGGGGTCTAGGGTAGGATATGAGTATGAGTCCATGTTTAGAGGTAGGGTTTAGGGTAGGGTATGATGAGTCTTTGGGTCGGACTCTACCCTTATATTTTTACCCAATTTTCGACTCTATCTTAATTATACCATAATTAGACCGTATTGATAATATATATAATATACTTCATGGTTAACTTTCACATATTTATTATGTTATTACACAATCAGCTTAAAAGATGTTGTGAATAATGGATCACTAGAAACCGACATTCTATATTTTTCTTTTGTTGAATTGTTTATATATTTCAAACTCGAAAAGAAAAACCTTGTATTATTAAAATTAAATTACAAAATTTGATGTTTCATTAATTTTCTATTGAATGTTGATGTGTAAGATAGTAGTTGTCTTGAATTTATTTAAATTTTATATAAAAATTAACTTTTGATAAAAAAAATTATCAAAATGCAAAACGTTAAAGGGTCGGACTCTGCAGACCCTTGGTCTCTAGGAGAGTAGGGTATGAATCTAACAACAAAAAATTTGTAGGGTCAAAAGTAGGATATAGATCTAACTAAAAAACTAGGGTATAGATAAGGTCATACCAATATCTTACTCTACCCTACCCATTGCCATCCGTAGGGATGTGATGTATTGCCCGCGAGACCAGAGACTAATTGGTCGTGTTTAGTATTTTCTTGTACAAGTTGCACGTCAGTAGCCATAATTTTTATTAATTTCTCCAATCAAGGACAAAGTAAGTTCATGTTTAATTGATCTAATTACTGTTGATTCAGTTGTGTGGAGACTTAAAAAATGAAGCTCATTTTTTAAAATCCCACTATTGTACTTCCATAAAAATAAGCACTTCCATCAACAGAAATATAATATTCTTAATGATATTTTAAACTTTTAAAGAGCTCTAAAAACTTCCAATATCTTCGATAATACAAAGTAACTTCTAATTCGATATTCTTTTTTACTGGAAATGATGTTATCATATGACATATACAATAACAGGTATACGAAAAAGGAATTAATATATATTTTTAAGTGAATTTTTTTTACAAATGCCAGTTTTTTAATAGAAATCTTTACGATAACGTTATATAGAAACCTCAAACCGAAATAAAGTTGTCTGTAAAATTTTGATAAATCAGCGATTACAAGATATGCGGAAAATATTTCCTCAATCTAGTATACCAATAAAAATGGTTCAAACGATTAAAACTTAATAATTGTAAAGAAATTTCATGGAGTTTTGAAAAAATCAAGTATCTCGGATTTGTGTTGAAATATTATTAACGAAAAAGATATTTTTAATTTTTAAAATTTTTGAGAATAGTTAATTTAATTTAAAAAATAGAGTACCACGACATCATCATGGTCTCTTTTCCCTTTAAATGTTAGGCAATGGCAATGCATTTATTATTTTTTGGTTTCAATTGAAAGGGAGGGAGTCACGTGCTTGGGATTGTCCTATGCTTTGTTGGCATTTGGGTTGGAAACGAAATTCAATAGTGAAAAGTAAATATAATAATCAGATTCTGCAAAAATCTAAAAAGCTTCTGTCGGCCATGGCCCACCATGCGTAGCATAGCATAGCATGCACTTCATTACTTTTTATATCTGATATTCGAATTTTCATTAAACTGATTAATTTTGAATTAATTTGATTAAAATATTTAAAAATTGATATAATTTATTCAATAAATATTTAACATTATTATAATTATGTTAATTCTAATTCAAATTTTTTTAGTTAATGCAAATGCTAATCAGTTAGCATGCACTATAAGACTACTACAAGGATTTCTTGTTTTAGCAGAAATGGCCCTTTTCTGTCTATATAATAAAATAGTTTTCTCTCTGCCCTTTCAATTCAAGTCTCACGGGGCTACTAAGCTAGAGGAATCCAAAAAACACAATCAAGCTGCCAGCGTTACCCGCTGAACCCAGAACCCACGTCTTTTTTCTTTTATTTTGAAATTATTTATTATTTGAATATTTAATAATTCGATTAATAATAATGAAAAATATTTTTTCTATTATCAATTAATTGATAATTTTTCAAATTAATAAAATTTTGTGATTCCAGAATTATTAATTAGTAGAAAAAGTTTTTGATACACTTTCTACTTTCCATATATGGATATGTAGCCAACATTTATAGCCTTTTTTCATATAATACCATACTATTTAATCTAAAATAACTGGTCATCGGATTCATTGGCATTCATACCCTTTATTTATTGGATTCATGTTCGAATAGGATGAAAATTTTGAAGTATATTATAAATGTGAGTGGTGGAGGGACATCCCTATTATTATAAAAGGCGGATAATTCTTTAATGACATGCCTTGATGTGCCCTAACATGCCGAACCGCGAAGCCCAAGGGCATGTTTGTCGCATTGGGAAGACTGAATATTCCCTCTAACTCCAATAATTATTTCCGCAAACCAATAATTAGTTTTATCTTAAACAAATGCAATTACCCATTCCAAATAAGAGACAGAAGAATTACTCTAAATCCATATATATACTCGAGGAGGCTCCTACCAACTCATTCGTAGCAATCGAGTAGGGTATTTTTGTCCCTTGGGAGAATGTAGCCAGAGAGTTCATTTCTAGGCGAATTTGCTTTTACATAATCACCCTTTTAACTTAGCATTATATATTATTAGAATTTTATTCGTATTGTATAACATATAGAGTTTATTGTTCTATAAATATGAGCATAGATATTAGAGTGTTTCGACTTTAAATTGAATTGACTTTAGCAATGAGTATGATAATAGAGGCATGAAAATTAAGCTACTCGTTCAGACAGTCTAATTTATGATCTATGTATCTTGACCGAATTATGTATATCTTATTTAAACATACTAACGGTGAATGTAGTCCTGTGAGGTCTCTGCTCCCTGGGTCAGTGGATCTTTAAAGCAGAAACGATGGTTTATGTCATATCTTGTCCAAAAGCAGTGGATATCACATCCATTGCCAAAATATTTTCAAACATCCAACATTAATTTTGACGTATCTGTTTGTACGTCTATTGACCAATGCGAAAAAGGCGTTAAAAATACTGTAGGCAAAATAGAAAAAAGATGTCCGTATGGGTCCAGCCAGGTAAAGATACTACCAACAAATAATTATATCAATTTATAAAAAAGTTAATTATGACTTAATTAAAAATTTTGAATTTAGCTATTTCAAAATGTAATATTATTTATATTTATTGAGAGAGATTAATTTAATCTTACTTGGTTTGTACGGAAATTAGTCTACCTAGTCGGGAAGGAGAGGTGTCGTGTTCTCCTATTTTGTTTGGGTGTTTGGTGGTGATTGGTGCACTAACCAAACGTTTATGATTGGAAATAGTCAAATCGCCAGCATAATTACTTGTTAGTTAGGGTAAATGATTGTGTTGGAATCCTTGTTAATATGGTTCTAGAAAATGGGGACAACCGTTTCGTAGAATAATTTTCTCACCAAAAAATTGATTTATTTGATTTGCTTATTGTTGGACCTTGGGCCCAATAGGCAATTATTATGCCTAATTGGGCCCGGGCCCATTAGGCCCAAAAAATTGGGTTGGATGGGCCGGTCAACCCGTGTTGACCGGCCCAAGCTACGCAAGCGCCACGTCAGCGTGACGTGGTGCTGACGTCACAAGTGGCAGCGCCACGTGGCAAAGCTAGGCGTAGCCTGGCCACGTGGCGGACATGTGGCCCAAAGCGCCACGTGGTGTGCCATGTGTCGGACATACTGCCTGATGCGTCATGTGGCGTGCCACGTGGCAGACGTGTGGCCCAAAATGCCACGAGGCGTGACATGTGGCAACACGTGGCGCGCCACGTGGCACATTTTGGTTGTCCGGATTTTCTTATAAAAGGGGAAATTCGGCGGACCAATTTGTAACTTTTCCCACAACCACTCAATAAGAAAGGAAAATTCTGGATCAGTTCCAGAATTTTAATCAGATTTTTGATAAAAGGAAATCTCGTGAAAATCAATTACGAATCCATTCAAACGTGATCGTAATTCGACCAGCACGAAGAAGTTGTGGACCCGAGCCTGTGGGCCTCTTACTTCAACAAGTAAGTGATTTATTATTAACGAATTAGTTTGTTAATTAAACAGGTTTAACACATAATTATTCATTAATTACGCGTCAAAATCGTCAATTGGTATCAGAGCATGGTTGAAACCATATTTTGATGATAATATGATATTTTAATTCAAGTAATTATGTGATTTATTGAGTTAAAAATCATATTAATCGTGATTTTATGAAAAATCATAATCTGTTGGACTTTAATATAATTAATTTGGAACCAGCGGGACTAAATTAAATTTTGCCTAACCATGCGGGCAAATTCGCGCACGCTCGAAACTTTAATGTACCAATCAGAAATTTGACCGCTTTTGTGGCACCTGCGTGTCATGGACCTCGGTGCAATTTTTGGAAGACTTGGGAATTAATTGGAAATTTTCCCAAAAATCCCCAAATCGAATCAAACCCTAATCCGGCGATTTCGCCCGAAATCGAAATCTGTCGATTTCGTCAGAAATCCGACGATTTCGATGACGTAGATCGACGATAGTCGATTCTCCGGCTTCTCCCCGACGTCCCGATACCACGTTCGTGGATCGACGTCGCCGGAATCGCGAGATCGGGGACGACGACGGCAGAGTGATGCGGAACGGAGAAGACGATCGCGGCGGAGAACGGCTGGACGACGGCCCGCGAGGCCGCTACGGCCGTGATCGCGAGGCCTAGACGAGTCGATTGCGACCGGTCTTGGCCCTTGGTTCGCCGCCGTTACGCGGCGGTCGTGGAGAGGAGCGGCGGTCGGTTTTTCGTCGCTCAGTCGGGGAGAGAGAAAGAGAAAGGGAAAAAATATGCGAGGGGCAAAATCGTAATTTCACAATTTTTTCTGAAAATATTTATACCCGGGTCAAGAAAATCAAAAAACTGGACGGATTGGCCTGGTTTCTTGGTTCGCCCACCTGATTTACGGTCAATTTTAAGTCAAAATTGGACCTATAAAATTGGATTTTTTCTCTTTTAATTGGATAAAATCAGTTTTTATTCAATTAAAATCCAATAAATTGATAAAAATTTTGAGAAATTTTTGTCAATTAGGTTTATTAAAATTATATTTTAATAAACTTAAAAAAATATATATTTTGGAACGAGTTCTGAGATATGTGAAAATTAAACTAAAATCATATAAATTGATCCATAGAATGTTCATCAAAAGATTGGGAAATGAGTTTTTCAATCCTATTTTGGGAAAATATGAGTATTAACCCAAAATTGAATTGTAATTGTTGCAAAATTTGATGGCTACTGGAGACAGGTATCTGAACTTCTGTGCAACAGAACTTTGACAGAAGATTCTGAAGCGCCGTTTACCGCTGCGTGTGCCTAAGAATGACATGTATGTCATCGTTGAGCACATTGAGGCTGTTCACCGGGAGATGCAAGAGTGCATCTGGGCCGGAGGTTACGATCATGGAGAGGACTGGCCCTCTATGTTTCGAGACCTCCTGGTCAAGATGAAAATTCGAGAAGATATGAGTGTCTTCTCGGCACCCGAGTTCAATATCCATAGAGATGCTCTCTATGGTCTGATCCATTATCTTGAGGATAAGGGTCTACGCACAGAAATGATACCTTCTCCTGTTCTGGAGCTGCGAAGCGGTTTGATCCTGAACCGCTACCTCGCTAAGGATTACTATTATAGTTTTCCTCCGCTCCTGATCATCTGAATCATGGATTCAATTCCAGTTCCGAAAAGTACCATGGAACTTCTCATCGGATCATCCTCGTACCCGGCACCCACCGGATCGTCTCCGGACCCAGATCCGGATATGTATCTGGATTCTCCTACCGGATCGCCTGGACATCCGATCCCTGTGTGATTATATGTTTAACTATCCCCATATACATATGTTGTTTTTGGGGAACTTTTGTACAATAGGTTGAGACCTTGTCTGAGGTTTTGTGCATGTGTGAGCACACTCAGAATGTACAAATGCATGTGTCAAACATGTAATTAAATAAAGATGTTTGTTTAATTGCTTCCACTTGAATTTACTATCGATGAACTTTAAAAGGTTGAAGTTTAAGATTAATACTTGAATGGTGAGGGGAAGCATGCCCGCGACCCACTTCGATTTTGAGATTAATCAAGAACTCCATATCGTTAAAAGTTATGAGTGATTAGTAAATTGAATCATATTGCCAAATCAAATTTCTAATATGTTCTCATATTAAAAATCCCTATATAGATGTCAGTCGCTTCTAGATCCATCATAGTTGAGCTAAACCGTGAGTTAAAACTCAACGGTGAAAACTATGACAATTGGAGTATGAAAATCCAATATGTGCTTGAGGAACAAGAGGTTCTGGAGCACATACATGTCATAATGGATGAGCCTGAAGAAGGCACAACTGCTCAACATAAGCGAGATAAGGAAGCTTATGTTATTTGGAAGAGGAAAAACACTACTGCTCGATTGATCTTGTTGAGTTCAATGATGGATGATATCATCAGGCAATTTCGCGTGCATGACAACGCGAAAGAGTTATGGGATGCTCTCAAACTGAAATTCAGAAAGCTTTCAGTGTCGAAGCTGCGTGCTTTGACCATAAGGTTTGACACCTTTAAAAAGCGTCCGGAGGTTCCCATGAGGAAACACTTGAGAGTGATGTCCAATATGATCAGTGAACTGGCAGAGGCTGGTCACATACTCAGCAACGAGCAGCAGATTCAAGCTGTCATCCGTTCTCTACCACCAAGTTGGGAACAGATGAAGATGAATCTTACCCATTCCGATCATTTGGTAATATTTGATGATGTTGCCAGACACCTTGAGCTGGAGGAAGATCGCCTCCTAGCTATGAAATCCCACCCTGAAGCCCATTCGATTTGTTCGACTGGGAGTGGTAGGAAGAAGAAAAAAGGTAAAGGGAAGGGTAAGTGTAAACAAACTCCAAAGGCTGAAAACCATGGAACCAAGTTGGATGGCTCCAAGGCTAAAAAGAACAAGCGGTTTAACATTTCAAAAGTGAAATGTTTTAACTGTCAACAGAAGGGACATTTTGCAAAAGATTGCAAAATGCCCAAGCAGGTACATCTAAACTCAAGTGTGAGTAAATTGTATGTATCTTCTTGTACCCTTTTAACTGAATCACATTCTATGTGGGTGATTGATTCAGGAGCGACAGACCATATAGCTAGAGACCGTGGTTCGTTCGTTGAGTACAGCCAGTTGCCGGCTGGAGCAAAAACTATTTTTATCGGTAACAACTCGTGCGTGGATGTGAAAGGCTTGGGCACTTGTAGATTACACCTTCGTGGTGGTCGTGCCCTTCTTTTACATGACGTGTTGTTTGCTCCAGACATACGAAGGAACCTGATCTCAGTTTCAGCCTTGATGTCTTTAGGTTTCCGGTTGTCATTTGAGAACGACACCGTTAGATTATTTTTGGATGATGCCTATTTTGGCCTTGGATATATATCGGAAGGTTTTTTGATTCTGGATATTGATCCTTTTGAAAGTTTTTCCTTTGTCACTAGTTCAAATTCATCAGAGGATGATATTAAACTATGGCATTCTAGACTTGGCCATATCGGTCAGGATCGTTTAAACCGTCTAGCTAAGGCAGAACTGTTGGGCAATATAGAGAAATCTATATTACCTAGTTGCGTATCCTGTCTAGAAGGAAAAAGTACTAGAAAACCTTTCGGTACTGGGACTAGAGCCAAATTTCTACTACAATTAGTCCATTCTGACATATGTGGTCCAATGAACGTGAGGGCAAGGCATAGAGCATATTACTTCATCACCTTTATTGACGACTATACTAGATATGGTCTGATATACCTGATTTCTCACAAGTCTAAAGCCTTAAACTGCTTCAAGACATACATGAATTTTGTTGAGAATCAGAAGGATAGAAAGATAAAGGCCTTACGAACTGATCGTGGCCGTGAATATCTTTCTGATGAGTTCAAAGCTCTATGCATTGAAAAAGGAATTGAACATCAGTTGTCCATTCCTTATACACCACAGCAAAATAGAGTTGCTGAAAGAAAGAATAGAACCCTTCTTGATATGGTTAGATCGATGATGGCAGAGGCAAATTTGCCTATATCATTCTATGGAGATGCGCTCCTGACTGCCGCATACATTCTAAACCGTGTTCCCTCTAAATCTGTTACAGCCACTCCTTACGAAATGTGGACAGATCGGAAGCCCGATTTATCCTATTTTAAGCCATGGGGGTGTGCGTCCTATGTCCATTCTACCTTAAGTGCTTTCGGTAAATTAGGACCGAGAGGTAGAAAAAGTATCTTTATAAGATACCCAGAGGTATCTAAAGGGTACGTGTTCATGGGTGAACTGGACAATGGACATGTAACAGAATTTGAATCACGCGATGTCACTTTTTTGGAAATGAATTTCCAAAGTTGGGAGAGGTTAGTAATGACCTTACCCTTTATGAGACAAATGAACCAGATTCATCTGGATCACTTCTTCCGAGTGGGAGAATTGAGGAGGAAGATAGAGATTTTTCAACTCAAAATAATCCGGAAAGTCATGATCTGAGTCGTGAAAGGGAGGTAATTCCTTATTCCAGTGGGAGTACGGTATTTTTACCCAGTGAGAGTACGATTCCTGGATATGATGAATATATGAGAGATGTTTATCAAAATCGGGAATACCGTAGGTCTAGCAGAACTAGCATACCACGCCGACGATTTGACATCGAAGGCGAGGCTAATGCGTTCTTGGTATCACTAAAAAAATTTGGTGGTCCAAGTGATTCTTCTGGCCATCCTGCAGGATGAAGATGAACCTAAAAATATATCTGGAACATTGTCATCTCCAAAACGTGATGAATGGATGAATGCAATGGATGAAGAAATGTCTTTTATGATCAAAAACCAGGTTTGGGATTTGGTTGACCTACCTAAGGGGCGTAGGGCAATTGGGAATAAGTGGATTCTCAAAATCAAGCGCAATGCAGATGGCAGTATCGAAAGATACAAAGCGCGTTTGGTTGCCCAAGGATTTAAACAACAGGCTGGGATAGACTATGAGGAGACTTTTGCACCTGTTGTTAGATTTACGTCAATTAGGATCATTTTAGCTATGGTTGCTAACATGAATCTAGAATTACATCAAATGGATGTAAAGACTGCTTTTCTCCACGGAGAATTGGATGAAGAAATCTATATGATTCAGCATGAGGGCTACATTCAAAAAGGGTGCGAACACAAAGTTTGCAAATTGAATAGATCAATTTATGGCCTTAACCAATCGTCTAGACAGTGGTATATTCGCTTTCATAATACGATCATGCAGCATGATTTTATAATGATAGACGAAGATCACTGTGTGTATGTTAAGCGATCAGAAAAGAAGTTTGTTATCATCACCTTGTATGTTGATGACATACTTTTAGCTGGAAATGACATGGGATTTCTTGTCAAAATCAAAGATTGGTTATCTTCCAACTTTGAAATGAAAGACATGGGTGAAGCAGATTACATACTCGGAGTTAAGATTTCGAGGAATCGTTCGAAAAGAACAGTGTCTCTTTCACATGAGACATATATTCGCAAAGTAGTAGAACGTTTCAATTGTGATCACAGTAACCCAAAGTATGTCCCATTAGTTAAAGGTCATAATTTGTGTAAGGACATATGCCCAAAAACAGCTAAACAACGTAGGGACATAGAGAAGATTCCTTATGCCAATGCAGTTGGATGCCTGATGTACGCAATATTGTGTACTAGACCTGATATTTGCTATGCTGTTGGGATAGCAAGCAGATATCAGTGTTATCCAGGCAGTGCTCACTGGAAGGCTGTCAAAGGGATTTTGAAATATTTGAATACTACTGCAGAATACTCCTTGTATTATCAAGGCCGTGACCTGATAATGAGTGGCTATACTGATGCTGATTGGGGAGGTGATGTGGATAAGAAAAAGTCTACATCTGGATTTATTTTCTTGTTGAACGAGGGTGCTGTCTCATGGAGCAGTAAGAAGCAAACATGTGTGTCCCTGTCAACAATGGAAGCAGAATATGTAGTTTTAGCTCATGCTGCACAAGAAGCGGTATGGTTGAAGAGATTCTTAAGCCATCTCTCCCTGATCAACTCGACGGAGCCAGTGAGTCTATTCTGCGACAACCAGGCAGCTATAGCATATGCTAAGGATCCTAGATTCCATAGCAGGGCTAAGCATATAGATATTAAATTTCACTTTGTGAGAAATTTAATAAAATATAAAGAACTGTGTATGAAATATATATCTACACGAGATATGGCCGCAGATCTAATGACTAAAGCATTACCTCGAGAAGTGTTCGAGAAACATGTTAAGTCATTGGCTTTACGACAGTTTCATTTGTAATTCAATTAGTTGGAATAAAGAATTGTTATTTGGCAATATAAGTTAAATGTGAAATATGTCGGACAGAGAAGTAGCCCACTCACACGGGTGTTTACCTCAGTGGGAGTTAAGAAGTTGATTCCTGGCTGAGATGAGGCAGTTATTGGACATTCATAAGTGCATGTCCTAGCTGGTGTGGCAATTTTTTCCAACACAGTGCTTTCAAGCATAGGTTTTTGCCCATTGATGTGTCCTGTAGTTGCTCTGACCTCCTCCACTGTGGTGTCAATAGTCGTTGTTGTGAGTGACTGGAAGGCATTAGAGTGAGAAATAGATTGATTCAGGTTCTCATTTATGTATCCATGTCTGTCCAAATTGGGCAAACTTTGCTCTGCTCCTCGCACCGGCGGTTGAGTACATCTTCCCCAGAACCTCCGTGACACCAGCATCCACTCGCCAAACTTTTCTAATACCTCCGACTTAGTTTCCTTCTTTTCCTTATCAGACATTCCGACGCAGGATGCCCATACCGACCACACTCGAAACAGATCAAGTGTAGTCCCTCATATTGTAGTATTCTCACCCTTCGTATTGCACGAAACCGGGAACATAGTGGTTTTGTCAAGTCAACTTCCACACAAATTTTTCCTCTCTGATGTTGCTCGGTGTGATTATCAGTTTTAAATAAATTTCCATAACACATTGACATACGAGAAAAGTTAAATTAACTAAAAAAGAGAGCGAATAAAGTGTTGATATTTTGAAACCATACGAGAATGAGTTGATATTCGGGGTAAGTAAATTTTTATATCAATATTATATTTGAAAAGATTTGAATTTTAAATTTTTGTGAATTTGTATAATGCTAGTTCATGGTTGTTACTTACAATTATCTCAACCCACAAATTCGATGGAGATACCAGTGGCGGCAGTTGGAAATTGTTTAGTGGTGTTTAGGTAGATCAAACCAATCAATTAACATTACTTTTTTAGCGTGTAGGTTATGAATAATAAGACCATGGACAACCAAAGATCATATCAAACGGGCCATTGATTGGAGCTCTTCCTATTAACCAGTGGGCCCGAACCCATGTCGCCATCTCTCCGGTGGGCCAACTACCCAGACCAAACACGTTATTATATCCAAAATATTTCCCTCCTAGATTCTAGATTTTTGTTTTGGTCAAAGAAATCTCGAGTTAACCAAGAAGTCTCGAATTAGAATGATTAAAAATGTAGCACTGTTAAATCAATACTCGCTGGAAGAGGTCAATTATTTTTCAAAGGTCCCATCCAAATCATTCGGCTCAATGATATGCCTCCTAAGTAATCAAGCACATTTGGTGCTTAAGAGGAACAAGATAGCTATCTGGCAGCTGGTCAATTATATGCTGGGTTATAATGCTTCCTCGTGTTATTAACGCGTTCGCAAAGTTGCTTAGTGTTAATGGTTTTGGATAGATTGAGTTGCAGATAGCAGAAAATAAATTTAGTTTAACATATAGCAGATATTAGATCAAATAATTTGTTTGGTGAGATCAATAAGTAGATTGAAGATTTAATTCGTGTTTGATACATTTATAAATTTCGCGTATAATCCTTCCATAAATGCACTGGAGCAGTGGATATTCCTCGTATAATCCATGTTTACAAGAAGGTTGAGATTCCGGAAAGGGGTGGAGAAACACCAGGGGCGCTTTTTCTACCGTAAGTTTCCTATAGAATTTTACTACGATAGGTTTTACTAAGGCTGCAATTGCAATCTTTCACGAGGGAATTCAAAACACGTAGGTTAGGAATTCAACACTGTCAAAATGCTCTTGGTAAATAATTTGGGCCTGGAAATGGGCTTTATGGGCCACTTAATTGTTTGTGCTCTGAGCAACTCTCGCAAACTTGCGTCTCGTTTCTTCTAGGCTTATGGGCCAATTGATCGTCGAAAGACGAGTCTTTTCATAAAATCGAGTTGGACGAAAGGAATCGGGAGAATTTTTTACGTTAAAGAACTGATTCGATTTAGAAGCATAAATTATTAAATATTATTTGTATTGCCAAAACATAGTAAAATATATATTTTTTGTTTTTTCATAAAAATAAATCTAGTTAGATACTTTTTCAGCTTTCACCGTTTTTACAATGTGAAACAAACAAATTATGAATAGTAACGAATATAGACCGCCAAGCTAAATTATATACTATTACCGATTAATTAATAAGTCGAACTTAATAAGATTTTGTAGTTCTAGAACGTTTACTATATGTCCAAAAAGCGATTGCCCATTCCTGGACCATATACATGACGAGAATAGACGGCCTTCGGGTTCCCCACTTCTAGTGTCGGTTTTGGGGTTGTCCGTTCACAAAATCAAAAACCATGAAAACGAAAGCTTAACTCCGAGCACAATTACCGTGGAGACACGGAAACTGTGGTATCGTTCGTGGGAAGTATGGGCCTTTTTTTGACTTTGATGATGGAGACAGGGAATGCATGAATTGGAAGCACGAGAGCTACATTCTTTACGCTCTCATCTGTTATGGCAATTGTCTCCGGTTCAGTGGCATTCAAGCAACATGGGCAGCTTGTTTCGTTAGAGGTTGCTCCGTGCCACAACATGCCTTCTCCGGATCTCAACACAGCATCTATGATCAGAGGTGTTAGTCACTAGATACAGTAGCATACAACTCTAGTCTATCCCTCGTGTAGATTAGCTTGAGTTGGATACTAATTATGAGAGCAAGTTAGCTAGTTTAGTTGCTCATTTAGGTCTTGAAATTTTTAAGCTTTTTGTTTTTATTTTTCTCTTTTCTCATCTCCTTTGGTAACATTTTCTTCTCTTTATTAATAAAGATTCCTAATTAGTAAAAAAAAAACTCCCAGCACAATTACAAAAAACTACAGAGACCCTATACTACTGTACCCTATTTTGATTTTGGTTATCGTAAAATTTCGAATTCAAATCTTATGAATAAACAAGATAATTGATTGGCTACAACTTTTAGAATTGTGGATCGACGCAAACAAATACATGATAATTGATTGTCTACAACTTTTACGGCGGTAACACAATTTACAAATTATCCCAACCGCATAAGAATTAAGAAACTTAACTCTTATCGGCTACCGCACGGTAAATTTACAATTACCGTAACCTATGGCCCTCTTCATATCCCCCAACCGCAAATCTGAGCACGTGAACACCAACCTCTCCTTCAACCACGAACAATCGTCCTTACTCACCACCGGGTTCTGCACGCTCCCCCATTCGCCACAACCCCACGCGCCAACCTCGCAGAAGAACACCTCCTTGGGAGCCAAGCAATTCACGACGTACACCGAGTCCCCCGCGAAGCTCACGCTAACGGACGACCGGGCACTCGAGGCCTCGGACCCCAGCCTCTCCACCATCTCCCGCGGCATCCCTACCATCATCCGTTTGATCTCCAACGACCGGTCGTCCAACTCGCAGAGCTCCACCCGGCTGACTCTCTCCTGGCTGTCGGATCGCGTCATCCCCACCATCATCAAACGGCTCCCGCAGAAGCCAACCGCGCAGCAACAGAGACTGTCGTTTGTGTCGTCGCGGTGGCGGTTAATAGTGTACGGACCGAGCCAGTCCTTGGTGCGGGGGTCGAACTTGTAGGTGACGCCGGAGCGCTTCTCGGCGATGAAGAGGTGGTTGGCTCCGGCGGCGACGGAGAGCCACGTGGAGGCTGAGGATCCGTTGAAGTCCCAGGGCATGGACTCCGACGTCTCCCATTGCTTGGTCTCCACCAAGTCGTAGACCTCCACCCCCAGCGGGTCGTCCTCGAAGTCGAACGTCCCGCCGGCGACGACGACGTACCTCCCGCCGACGACCGCCACCACCGGGTTGATCCTCCACATCCGCGGGGGGTCCACGTGGCGCCACCCTCCCACGTGGAGGGGATCGTCGAACGAGAGGGAGAATCTCGAGGGCGAGAGCATGTAGAGCACGCGCGAGCTGGAGGAGCGGAGGGTGGAGAAGTACGTGTCCACGTCTACGTCCACCTTGTTCGCGCGTGTTATGTCGTACCACAAGCGCGAGCGCGGGTCGTAGGCGTGGACGGATGTGTTGTAGGGCGGGCGGTCGGTCGTCTGCTTGTGGAGAACGAGCCAGGGTTTGGGCGGGTTGACGTAGCGGAGAGAGGACGAAACGCAGCGTTTCCAGGGTCGGAGACGAGGCTGGCCGGAATGAGGTCGGGGAGCGGCACGTGGGAGAGGATCGACTCGAGGAGGTCGTCGCTGTGGACGGGGTTTAGAAGCTTGATCTCACTAGAGACATGTTTGGCCATTTTAAAGGATAATGTGGTTAAATTAATTGCGTGGTTGAGGAAAATATGTTTTGTTGGGGGTGGTTCAATACTTTATATAGAAGCAGCAGGTACACTTAGGCTGATGACGTCTGATCTGGAGCTGATTCGAATTTTTATGTTTCTTTGATACGATTGGTCGGTCACATATTTTAAAATAATGATAATTCATATAAATATATGAATAGCACTCAAATGGTAGATCAAAATTATTATTTAATTTTTAATTTCAACACTGATAATATAACTGTATTAAAATTTTATTCAAAAGACAAATAAGTATGTGCATTTTCTCCTCGAGGAATGGCATTGACATCATCGATTAGATTTATGTGAGCGGTTGACAAACATTTATTAACAAAAGATCAGGGGAATGATTTTATTATTAGGTCAGTTGCAACTTGTTGGTCATATAGAGCTATGAAATCGGGATATGTATTTAAGTGATTGATTAAATATAAATGACCAATACAAACAGAGAGTTTAAAAATTACTAAAGATGTGCGACGTAACCAAATGAGCCCAAAAATGCATGGTAAGTAATAATAACATAAATGATTTCCACAATTCATTGATCTCACGTGTCATGTATTTATGGCCAGCAGAAAATTATAGCAACTTTAAGTATACGAGTCTCTGAATAATTAAAGTCGATTATCACAGATTCTCTTAAAAAAATTCTCACCAACAGATATTTAGATAAATTTGTAATAAACTTATAATCTTAACTGAGTTTTAATCTTTGAAAATGTGATAATGTTTATTATTTATTGAAAGAGCTTCAAGTCTTTAATATCAAAATAAAAGGTGACGTAAACCAAAAAATATATCTTCCTTTAAATGTGCGTTTTTTTTATCAAGCATGGAGATCTAAGACCCGTCTTAAATCACTCCAACTTCCATCTATTGCTACATAAGAAACCGTAGCAAATAAGTTGTTTTTATCAACAATAATCAGTTTTTTTCTCGCGCAAATCACAAATTATTAAAATGTTCATATTATTAACAATTTTAAGTAAACGTTTGAAAATAATGAAATTCATTACAATTGATTTATTATCTTCTCTCATAAAATATTTCATTTAACAAACAGATGGAAAACTTAGCTGGTTACTCTTGAATGAACGACACAATTAAGTAAATTTTATTAATGTGCCAAAAAGGAAATATTTATCAATTTTTTCATGTATTGTGAATAATTGTATACTTGGGTTTAGAAAACGGGCCAAACCACATGAAATTAAAAATAAGAACTGCAAAATAATTCTTAATTTGATTTTTGTCGAGAAATAAATTCTTATTTAGTAACCCAGAATTGAGCTTTCCAATTTTCAGAAGGGAAAAACTGATGAATTGCTTTTTTTTAGGGAAAAATGAATTGATTTTCGTAAACAGACAAAAAAAGGTTTAGTGCCAACTACCATACCACTCCTACCAAGTCTCGACTTTTCAGGACGCACATGTGATTAAAGTGGTTAATGGTAGTTTTGCTACCATTACCAAATTTGAAGTTATGTTATTTAACTATACTCAAATTTAAATTAATTAATTTAATTGATATTTGTACAATATGAATTTTTTTTAAAGATAAATATTGTACTTTTTTACATTTATCCAAATTTTTTTTGAAAAGTAAATATTACAACTTGTTATACTTGCTATCAACATGAGGTGATTTTCAGAAGAAATTTTTTTTTTAGCAATAAATGCTCCCATTCACCCGGCCATCTAGAAACAACTAATATTCTTCAATATTATTTTCACGGAACTTATTGATCAAGAGAAATTTAAGTCCTTCGTACAATTCGGTAAACGTTACCTTATTAGTTTGCAAATTGACGATGTCTCTGAATAGTAAACATCCGAATAAATAAATCAACATGAGATTCGATGCCTCAACGGGAAATTGGTTATTTATAAGAATGGTTTATACATACATCTCTTACCAAGAAAAGTAATTTTTTCAAAAATACCACACTACGAAATTATTAATTTAGGTTGAATAGTAGAGCTTTTAATTGGTGAAAAAAAATTTCTAATAAATATTTAACACTAATTCTAATAGTTCAAATTCGAAATTTATCAATTATTATCCGAAAAGTAAACCTTTGAATACACGCGAGGAGAAAAAGACCGTATCTTTGACGGGTTCGTTAAAACTAGTCTGTCTCGAAGACTGTATCTATTGGAGTCAAGGCAAGTTTAGCTCGTGGCGGAACCACGTCGGATTTTCGCCCATCAAAACTCGACGTTTGCTTTTCCAGAACCTCGCTAATCCTTGTTGGCTACAACTACTTTTTTTATGTACGTTGTAGGCTACACAACTTAATTATTTCCCCCCGTATTTTTACGTTGACAAAATTATTTTCCCACATTACTATATACATATTTACATATATACCTATAAATGAAACTGATCCCAAAAAATTAAACAACATAAACATTAATACCATAATTAAAAATATAATTTTTATTTATGCTATCACATATCCAAATGCATACCGTATTAACTGATTCAAATTAAAATATCATAAAAAATTGATTCAAATTAAATTCAGGTAAGAAGTTTGAAAAGTGAAATTTCGCCAATAAATTTATATAGAGTAAACTAATTAATGATCGGATGTTGTATCTGGCCGAAGAGGAGGCGTCGAAGCGTAACAATCACGATTGAGCACTCAATAACTGGCCAAACTTTTTTGTGGTCCTAACGGTTAAGTGATGGACAATGCCACAATTGGAGAATTGCTACTGATTAATACATGTTGAAAATAAACAGGCGGCGTCTCAATTACAGGGTTAATACGTAACATCATCCCAAAGTGAATTTTCAATTCTCATTTTCCATGTTTGAAGTTTCCACTGATTTTTTTAATTTTGTCAAAATATCATGATACGTAGTTGTGCGAGCATCAATGAATTATGAGACTCGTTAGCGTAATTGACTATGATACTATATTATAATTTCCGAATCTAACTCAAAATAGTAAGAAAATGAATATCTGAATTTTGTAAATTTATAAAGAAGCCTAAAACATTTGGTAATTTTTGACTCTATTAATAATAATGCCGTTTGAGGCTTCAAGACACAATGGCAAATAAAAATTAGTGACTGGTTTAATTAAGTAGGGGAATAATGCACAATTACTGCAAGTGAGAAGTGATTACTAACTCATAATTTATTATCTTTACTAGCAAGGTATTTTTGTAAAAAATCGAATGGTTGAGTGCTTTATCTTTCAATCTGACATTTTTAATTATAAATATATATAGTAAGAATATATAAGTCTATGAAATCACATCATAGTAAGTTGAATTAAACCTTAAATAAATGCGTATGCCATTTTTTATAAGCGAATGCGTATGTAATACCTCGTTACAAAATTAATAATAATTTCTTCTTTAGTTTTCGGTGCGTATGCCAATTAATAACCTCTTCGGGAAAAAGAAAAATGACTTCCCCTGTCTTTAGAAAATTCCTATGTACGGAAAATTCAAAAGATTAAATTTAGTTAGGCGTCCCTAAATCTACACAATTTTTTTTTGATAAGTACGAGAAGAAGAAATATGATGGAAAGTGTTGGACCTTGAGCCCATCAGGCAATTATTATTGTGCCTGATTGGGCCCAGGCCCATCAGTTGGGTTGGATGGGCCGGTAAACCCGTGTTGACTGGCCCCAATGCCACGTATGCGCCATGTCAGCATGACGCGGCGCCGATGCAGTTGCCGCCAAAGGTGGCAGCCTACGTGGCACGCTGACGTGGCGCCACATGGCAAAGCTAGGGGATAGCTTTGCCACGCGGCGCGCCACGTGACGGACACGCGGTCCAGAGTGCCACGTGATGCGCCATGTGGCGGACACGCGGTCCGAAGTGCCACGTGGCGTATTCTGGTGTGCCGGATTTCCCTATAAAAGGGAAAATCCGGCTGGACCAATCGGATAGTTTGCCCACAACCACTTAATAAGAAAGGAAAAATTCTGGATTAGTTCCTGAATTTTGATCAGATTTTCTATTGAGAAAATCCGTGAAAATCAAGCACGAAGACTTTGTGAACCCGAACCTGTGGACCTCTTGCTTCAACAAGTAAGTGATTTATTATTAATGAATTAGTTTGTTAATTAAATGGGTTTAACATTTAATTACTCGTTAATTACGCGTCGAATCCGTCAATTGGTATCAGAGCATGGTTGAAACCATATTTTGATGATGATATGATGTTTTAATTCAAGTAATTATGTGATTTATTGAGTTAAAAATCGTATTAATTATAATTTTATACCAACCTGCCGCGTATAGTTTAGTCGTCTCTTTATGCGAGGGTTGATTCTCCAGTTTCGGATGCCTCTGGCTGGGAAGAAGCCCTAATCTTCGAGTCAGGAGATACCTTGAGACCTATCAAGTAAAGAAAGCAGAATCCTATTTTATTTAGTTTAGAAGAAGGCTTTGTCTCGTCCCTTCCCATGGAAAATCATAATCTGTTGAACTTTAATGTAATTAATTTAGAACCAGCAGGACTAAACTAAAATTTTGCCTAACCACGCGGGCAAATTCGTGCATGCGTGAAACCTTAAGGTACCAATCTGAAATTAGACCGCTTACGTGGCACCTGCGTGTCATGGACTTCGGTGCAATTATCGAAAAACTTGGGGATTAATTAAAAATTTGTCCAAAAATTCCCAAATCGACAAAAACCCTAATCGGCGATTTCGCTCCGAATCGAATTCCGTCGATTTCGTCGGAAATCCGACGATATCGACGCCGTAGATCGACGATAGTCGATTCTCCGGTTTCTCCTTGACGTTTCGATACCACTTTTGTGGATCGACGTCACCAGAATCGCGAGATCGAAGTCGACGACGACGGAGAGACGCAGAACGGAGAAGATGACTGCGACGGAGAACAGCCGTATGACGGCCCGCGCGGCTGCTACAGACGTGATCGCGATGCCGAGACGAGTCGATTGCAATCGGTCTCGGCCGGTGGTTCGCCGCCGTTACGCGGCGGTCGTAGGTGGAGCGGCGGTCGGAATTTTCGCCGATCGCGGGAGAAGAGAGAGAAAAGGAAGGGAAAATCTGCGAGGGACAAAATCGTAATTTTATGATTTTACTCGAAAATATTTATACCCGGGTCAAGAAAATCAAAAAAATGGACGGATTGGCCTAGTTTATTGGTTCGACCTAACCCGATTTACCTTCAATTTTGACTTAATTGGACTTAAATGTTGGATTTTTCCTCTTTTAATTGAATAAATGTTGGATTTTTCCTCTTTTAATTGAATAAAATAAATTTTTATTCAATTAAAATCCTATAAATTGATAAAAATTTTGAGAAATTTTTGTCAATTAGGTTTAATAAAATTATAACGATATTTTAATAAACTTAAAAATATTTTGGAACGAGTTCCGAGATATGCTAAAGTTAAACTAAAATCACATAAATTGATCCATAATATGATCATAAAAAGATTGAAAAATGAATTTTTTTCAATCCTATTTTGGGAAAATATAAGAATTAACCCGAAATTGAATTACAATTGTTGTAAGATTTGATGGCTACTGGAGAAAGGTATCTGAACTTCTGTGCAACAGAACTTCGACAAAAGATTCTGAAGCGCCGTTTATCGCTGCGTGTGCCTAAGGATGACATGTATGTTATCGTCGAGCACATTGAGGCTGTTCACCGGGAGATGCAAGAATGCATCTGGGCCGGAGGTTACGATCATGGAGAGGACTGGCCCTCTATGTTTCGAGACCTCCTGGTCACGCTAAAAATCCAAGAAGATATGAGTATATTCTCGGCACCTGAGTTCAATACCCATAGAGATGCTCTCTATGGTTTGATTCACTTTCTCGAGGAGAGGGGTCTTCTCAGAGAAATGATACCTTCTCCAGTTCTGGAGCTGAGAAGCGGGTTGATCTTGAACCGCTACCTCGCTAAGGAATACCATTACAGTTTTTCTCCGCTCCTGATCATCTGGATTATGGATTCAATTCCAGTTCCGGAAAGTACCCTGGAACTTCTCGCCGGATCGTCCTCGCACTCGGTCCCCACAGGATCGTCCTCAGACCCGGATCCAGATATGTATCTGGATTCTCCTACCGGATCACCTGGACATCCGATCCCCGTGTGATTACATGTTTAACTGTCCCCATGTACATATGTTATTTTTAGGGGAATTTTGTACAATAGGTTGAGACCTTGTATGAGTTTTTTGTACATGCGTGTATAAGGTCAGAATGTACAAATGTATGTAATTAAATAAAAATATTTGTTTACTTACTTCCACTTGAATTTACTATCGATGAACTTTAAACGGTTGAAGTTTAAGATTAATACTTGAACGGTGAGGGGAAGCATGCCCGCAACCCACTTCAATTTTGAGATTAATCAAGAACTTCATATCGTTAAAAAGTTATTAGTGAATAGTAAATTGTATCATATTGCCAAATCAAACTTCTAATATGTTCTCATTTTAAAAAATTCCTATAGAAATGTCAGTTGCTTCTAGATCCATCATAGCTGAGCTAAATCGTGAGCTAAAACTCAACGGTGAAAACTATGAGAATTGGAGCATGAAAATCCAATATGTGCTTGAAGAACAAGAGGTTCTGGAGCACATACATGTGATAATGGATGAGCCTGAAGAAGGCACAACTGCTCAACATAAGCGAGACAAAGAAGCTTATGTTATTTGGAAGAGAAAGAACACTACTGCTTGATTGATTTTGTTGAGTTCAATGATGGATGATATCACAAGACAATTTTGCGTGCATGACAACGCGAAAGAGTTATGGGATGTTCTCAAACAAAAATTCGAAAAGCTTTCAGTGCCGAAGCTGTGTACTTTGACCATAAGGTTTGACACCTTTAAAAAGCGTCCGGAGGTTCCCCGAGGAAACACTTGAGAGTATGTCCAATATGATCAGTGAACTGGCAGAGGCTGGTCACATACTCAGCAACGAGCAGCAGATTCAAGCTGTCATCCGTTCTCTACCACCAAGTTGGGAATAGATGAAGATGAATCTTACCCATTCCAATCATTTGGTAACATTTGATGATGTTGCCAGACACCTTGAGCTGGAGGAAGATCGCCTCCTAGCTATGAAATCCCACCCTGAAGCCCATTCGATTTGTTCGACTGGGAGTGGTGGGAAAAAGAAGAAAGATAAAGGGAAGGGTAAGTGTAAACAAACTCCAAAGGCTGAAAATCATGGAACCAAGTTGGATGGCTCCAAGGCTAAAAAGAACAAGTGGTTTAATATTTCAAAAGTGAAATATTTTAACTGTCAACAAAAGGGACATTTTGCAAAAGATTGCAAGATGTCCAAGCAGGTACATCTAAACTCAAGTGTGAGTAAGTTGTATGTATCCTCTTGTACCCTTCTAACTGAGTCACATTCTATATAGGTGATTGATTCAGGAGCGACAGACCATATAGCTAGAGACCGTTGTTCGTTCGTTGAGTACAGGCGGTTATCGGCTGGAGCAAAAACTATTTTTGTCGGTAACAACTCGTGCGTGGATGTGAAAGGCCTGGGCACTTATAGATTACACCTTCGTGGTGGTCGTGCCCTTCTTTTACATGACGTGTTGTTTGCTCCAGACATACGAAGGAACCTAATCTCAGTACCAAACGCGCTTTGTATCTTTCGATATTGCCATTTGCATTGCGCTTGATTTTGAGAATCCACTTATTCCCAATTGCCCTACGTCCCTTAGGTAGGTCAACCAGATCCCAAACCTGGTTTTTGATCATAGAAGACATTTCTTCTTCCATTGCATTCATCCATTCATTTCGTTTTGGAGATGACAAAACTCCAGATACATTCTTTGGTTCATCTTCATCCTGCAGGATGGCCAGAAGAATTTCACTTGGACCACCAATTTTTTTTAGTGATACCAAGAACGCATTAGCCTCGCCTTCGATGTCAAATCGTCAGCGTGGTATGCTAGTTCTGCTAGACCTACGGTATTCTCGGTTTTGATAAACATCTCTCATATATTCATCATATCCAGGAATCGCACTCCCTCTGGGTGGAAATACCGTACTCCTACTGGAATAAGGAATTACCTCCCTTTCAGGACTCAGATCACGACCTTCCAGATCATTTTGAGTTGAAAAATCTCTATCTTCCTCCTCAATTCTCCCACTCGGAAGAAGTGATCCAGATAATTCTGATTTATTTGTCTCATAAAGGGTAAGGTCACTACTAACCTCCCCCAACTTTAGAAATTTATTTTCCAAAAATGTGACATCGCGTGATTCAAATTATGTTACATGTCTATTGTCCAGTTCACCCACGAACACGTACCCTTTAGATACATCTGGGTATCTTATAAAGATACTTTTTTTACCTCTCGGTCCTAATTTACCGAAAGTACTGGAGGTAGAATGGACATATGACGCACACCCCCATGGATTAAAATAGGATAAATCGGGCTTCCGATCTGTTCACATTTTGTAAGGAGTGGCTGTAACAGACTTAGAGTGAACACAGTTTAGAACATATGCGGCAGTCAGGAGCGCATCTCCATAGAATGATATAGGCAAACTTACCTCTGCCATCATTGATCTAACCATATCAAGAAGGGTTCTATTCCTCCTTTCAGCAACTCTGTTTTGCTGTGGTGTATAAGGAATGGACAACTGATGTTCAATTCTTTTTTCAATGCATAGAGCTTTGAAATCATCAGAAAGATATTCACGGCCAAGATCAGTTCGTAAGGCCTTTATCTTTCTGTCCTTCTGATTCTCAACAAAACTCATGTCTGTCATGAAGCAGTTTAAGGCTTCAGACTTGTGAGAAATCAGGTATATCAGACCATATCTAGTATAGTTGTCAATAAAGGTGATGAAATAATATGCTCCATGCTTTGCCCTCACGTTCATTGGACTACATATGTCAGAATGGACTAATTGTAGTAGAAATTTGGCTCTAGCCCCAGTACCGAAAGGTTTCCTAGTGCTTTTCCCTTCTAGACAGGATATGCAACTAGGTAATGTAGATTTCTCTATATTGCCCAACAGTCCTACCTTAGCTAGACGGTTTAAACGATCCTGACCGATATGGCCAAGTCTAGAATGCCATAGTTTAATATCATCCTCTGATGAGTTTGAACTAGTGACAAAGGAAAAACTTTCACAAGGATCAATATCCAGAATCAAAAAACCTTCCGATATATATCCAAGGCCAAAATAGGCATCATCCAAAAATAATCTAACGGTGTCGTTCTCAAACGACAACCGAAAACCTAAAGACATTAAGGCTAAGCTAGCTCAAAGATTAACTTGCCTCCTCGTGTTGCATCTTCCGTTTATACCTTTCCTCGTGCGAAGATTGGTTTAGTTCTTGCGCAAGATGCACCATAATGCCCACCCAGTAACGATTATGTTGAATGAAATTTTGTTGTTATCTTTAAAAAAAACTACAAACCATAATCAGGGCTCTATTTATTCCATGGGACCAAGATTGGTGGGAACAGATCTTGTCCCTACTCATGGAAATCAAATCGAGCATCGGTGACAAATTAGTAAATAAAATAACAATCATGGCAATATTGGAAAAAAGAGATATTAAACCTACTTAGCTACAAATCAGTGATGTGGCAGTTATGGAAATATAACAAATAATAATAATAATTCAAGGTCGTCCATTTTGATCTCTAAAATCTTACACTTGCGTTAATAGGCTCTTGAATTTGGCTTAACATACTCGACGTGTGCTGGTCGCATGAAATTCTTTAAAAAAATCTGATAACTGTTGATCAAGGTCAATAATAATTGAATGGGAGATGTTGGACCTTGGGCCCATCAGACAATTATTATTGTGCCTGATTGGGCCCAGGCCCATCAGGCCCATCAGTTGGGTTGGATGGGCCGGTTAACCCGCGTTGACTGGCCCAATGCCACGTAGGCACCACGTCAGCGTGACGTGGCGCTGACGCAGTTGCCGCCAAAGGTGGCGGCCCACGTGGCACGCTGGCACGGTGCCACGTGGCAAAGCTAGGGGATAGCTTTACCATGCGGCACGCCACATGGCAGACACGCAGTTCGGAGTGCCACGTGGCACTCCATGTGGCGGGCGCACGGTCCAAAGTGCCGCGTGGCACGCCACGCGGGGGTACGCAGTCCGAAGTGCCGCGTGGTATGCCACGCATCGGCCGTACGACCCAGCAGTGCCACGTGGCACATTTCTGGTGTGCCGAATTTCCCTATAAAAGGGGAAATCTGGTTGGACCAATCAGATAGTTTGCCCACAACTACTCAATAAGAAAGAAAAAATTCTGGATTAGTTCCTAAATTTTGATCAAATTTTCTATAGAGGAAATCTCGTGAAAATTAATTACGAATCCGTTAAAACGTGATCGTAATTCGACTAGCATGAAGACTTTGTGAACCCGAACCTGTGGACCTCTTGCT
This sequence comes from Hypericum androsaemum, assembly GCA_963995505.1. NCBI lineage: Eukaryota > Viridiplantae > Streptophyta > Magnoliopsida > Malpighiales > Hypericaceae > Hypericum > Hypericum androsaemum. The sequence continues at coordinate 4,324,026 of OZ023195.1, forward strand.
TCAACAAGTAAGTGATTTATTATTAACGAATTAGTTTGTTAATTAAATAGGTTTAACACGTAATTATTCGTTAATTACGCATCGAATCCGTCAGAAAGGCTTGATTACGTGTATGATTCAAGTAGAACCCCAAATAGATAAGAACAATTATGATCATTAGAAAAGAAAAATAAAATACAAGGAAAACGAAACATGAATCTATGCAAAATAAATTCCCTTTACTTAGAATTACCGCATTTGATATTAGACATTGTAATTAATGGGAGTTAGTGCAATTGGAAGAAAGATTTAGATTTTGAAAAAGACCACATAAGAGTCATCTCGCAAAGAGCTCAACATTGGTTGAGAATATTTTTTTAGAAGGGTAGCGCAAAATTTATATTAAACACACGAGTTATAAAACAGAAGAGATAAAAATATAGACAAATAACATAGACACCAGAAAGAAAATGAAAATCAATTCGGAAGTAACAGAATGGCATGGGTAAAAGTGAAGAAAAGACGAGAAGCTACGAGAGTCAACGTCCATGGCGAAAAACTGCTGAAACAAGTTACGGCTAATAACTACAAGGTTATGTCATAGACACAATCTCGTGGGTATTTGAATGCATATGTGATGTACGCAAATGAGAGCCAAAGTCGGATGAGTCCAACCGAGACAAGTTTATTCACCTGCCACAACCGAAAAGATTTCGAGATCCGTACGGATCTCGGATCAAGCCAAGATCGATCCAAGCAAAAGTATAAGCAGATAGAATTAAATATAAACTTGAAAAACAGACGTGGTACAAGAGTTAACACAACAAGAACAACAAACATACTAAGAAGACAAAAAAATCAACAGTAACACTAGAAGTGCCTGCAACAAAGAACACGAGACAGAGTAAAAACAAACTATAACTAGAGAAAGCTAACCAGGGGGAGGTCGACGACGACCAACCCCCGAGAGCCACAGAAGGCTCCCTCAGACTAGCCTACAAATTCCTATGTATGGCTTGAGTGCGCGGAAGATTCAAGTAGAACCTTGAATAGATAAGAACAATTATGATCATTAGAAAAGAGAAATATAATATAAGAAAAACGAAACAATAATTTATGCAAAACAAATTCCCTTTACTTAGAATTACTGCGTTTAATATTAGACATTGTAATTAATAGGAGTTAGTGTAATTGCTATAAGATTTGAATTTTCCCTCGCCATCAGGGAATCTCGGTCTCCTCCCCGAGTGTTCTTAAAAAGAACTTGGTGAAGGTTATTCCCTCTAAGATTAGCTACTTCTTGTGGGCTGCTCTTAGAGGTCAACTAAAAACTCGGGACAACCTCTTTAGGATTGGGGTTGTTCAACCTTAAGGCACTTTGTGTGCACTTTGTAACTGGGAGCTTGAGTCATCGGACCATCTCTTCGTCAATTGTGATTTCATTACGAAGGTTTGGATGGCTGCTTCGAGATCTGTTGGGGTTCTGTGGTGTGTTGGAAATTCTGCCTTCACGATGCTAGATGAGTGGATGGGGCTAGTGAGTGGGGCTTTTCTTAAGAAGTTCTGGTACACATTATTTGCGGTTTGTTGTTGGAACGTTTGGCTAGCTCGGAACAAGGCTATCTTTGAGTCTAAGCAACCTTGTTTGAATGAAGTGATGCTAGCTATTTTGAGAAACCTGTTGGAATGGTCTTTTTGGTCAGGCTTGGCTTCTAATTCTCACTTTCAGGATGTGTCCTTGGTGTTGTCGTCCTTCCGGCAAGGCAGGTGACTGGGGGATTTTGGGATTGGTGGTCTAGGCATTCTTTGTCGGCGTTCTTTTCCAGCTTGTGGGTGGGTCTCTACCTTAGTGCGGCCTGCAATGGTGTGCTTGGAGCTTCACTTCTTATTTTACTGCTTGTAATTGTTTGATGTTGTTACCATAGTTTTAAAATACGAGTTTTGGTATGACCCAGAAATCTGTAGTTTTCTGTTTTTTTGGTCCGACCGGTCAGATTGCCTGTCAGACCAAAATTTTTTTATTTAAAATATATTATTTTTATAGTATTTAATTGTAAATGGTAGGGACTATGTTGTATTTTTTCCCTTCTCCCACTCACTTACCTACCCAAGTTTTATTAAATTTATTTTATTTTAAATATCACTAACCAAATTCAACTAAAAAAAGCATAACACAAAAAATCGAATCAAATCGGGTAAGTTTCGAACTAAATTGGATAAGTTCTGGTCGAACCGGTAATTTTTGGTCAAAATGAGGCTGAAAACTATCCGGTCCGACCAGAAAATAGACAATTCGACCTGAGCCTATTTTTAACCCTAAAAATGAGCTACTATAGGAAATGATTTGTAGTCTGACCGGTCGAACCGTAACTTTTAAAACTATGGTTGTTACTCCTTGTAACGTCCTATACTGCTTGTTTTCCTTTCTCTGTACTGGGTTTGCTGTAGGCTCTTCTATACCAGTAGTTGTTGGGGACCTTTATTTTTGTACCTTGGCGCTTTATTAATATATATATCTACCTTTAAAAAAAAGTTAAAAAATGTTAGGCACTTCGTACCTCAGAGCTGCCAATCGATTCTCAACAGTTGGATTAAATTTTTTCAACTGCAAATATCATACTCCAATTAAAAAATAGAAATTATGTACCGTTGGAGGTTTCTTGCTTGTAATTGCTGTTTCCCTCATACTAATGAACAAAAAACTACTAAGAAATAAAATATAAATGCATGTGTAGGATAATGGTTTGAATTGTTATATATTCTACTTTTCTTAGAAATTCAGGAAATAATAAGAATTATTATTGAATCTAACAAGCTTCTTTTGGTGAGAAAGGCATCATTCTAATGCCACGTCATCTATATTCGTACAAATTATTAATGTTTTGGCCCACAAAACGAAATTTCAAAATAGTGGAATCATCTTTATATAAATAATTATCTCAATTGCTGGATCATCCTCCAGTTTTTGCTTATGGATAGGGCATCTCACCATCATGTCCAAGAAGACAAGCCACTAAATAAAAGAGATTGGATTTTTAATTAAACAGGAGTGTAGAGGTCCGACATTGTTATTGGGAGGATAATTAGGTGGACGACTGGTTATCAAATTTTGCTCTTACGTTAGATTTGGGTTTTCATGTTTTTCCTTCTCCCCCAGCGGAATGTATTCCCTTATTACTGCAAAACTCTATAGCTTCAGACACTGTTCATTCTATTTCTTGTAATATTGATGAATGAATGAGTGTATAATACTCACCCCTTTACAAAAAAAATAAAATTAAACAGGGTATAAAAATGTTGGCCTTCTCATTTGTAATTTTCGACGCAACGTATGGGGAAAAAGATAATTAATTTGAGGCATAAAGCATATATGTAGTAAGTTATTACTGGATAATTATTGGACCAACTAATCTACCTTCGAATTAGGAACTACGCCGAACAAAGTTGAGATTTCCCACTTTATTGGTATTGATTTCCCACTTTTATTAGGGATGCAAAGAATTAGATCATGTGGATTTACCCAGATCCACATTGACTTTTGACAACTATGGATCCAGAACTGAATCAATATGTATATATATATTTATATGTATATGTATATATATATATATTTATATGTATATGTGTATGTACACTTTGTTGATAGTTATACAGCAAATTAGAAACTTAATTATTAACTGAATTATGAAATTTGGATTTTAACTTGCCAGAAATTTTGTTAATTAGACTCATGCAATAGAGCCAATTTTTGCAAAAAATACATTTGATTTAATGGTATAAAATGACACAAGACATAAGAGTATATTACTGAATTGTAAAATTCCAGGATCTGATTCGGCTGCTAAATGATGTATCCATGAACCAGAACTAGGGTATATGGATTTTGAACTGCAGGATTCCAGTGGATATGGATTTTATCGGTATTGATTTCCCACTTTTATTGGGTTTGCAAAAGAATTAGATCATGTGGATTTACCCATATCCAGATTTATCAGATCCGAATCTGAATCCGAATCCATTCACTGTTGTCAACGACGGATCTAGAACCGAATGAATATACATATGGATCATAACGGAAATCAGCTTGCCCGCACATGGTTTAACCCGGAGGGATTTTTTTTTAATACCACCGGATATCTGGACACTTGTTGGGCGACTAATATAACGAGGTAGAAATACCATTTCTATTATTTGCTTGGGGAAAAATTCAACTTTGACAAACTGGGAGACCCTTTATTACTTGGGACAATTTCCGGGACAAATGTTCACATTTTCCACTCATTTGGCAACCGAAAGCAATCAGTCATCGATTGTAAATGGAACCAAAGATCTAAAGGATGTTTGGAGACAAGGCAATAGCAATGGCAAATGACAGAGAACAGAAGAATGCAGAAGATCCATCCAGCAACTGATGACTTACGCCGTTGTGGAAACGCATTCGATTGCTTGTTTGCAGATGCCGGTCATGGTCGCTTCAGGCCCGTAAACCTACACGAACAATCGGAGTAACAGATTCATCGCGCGAGAAGATGGATGGATACTTTTAAGTAGATACAAATTGCTGGTTATGCTACTGCAGGTATAACATGATGATACCTCAATGGGGATTCCGATCTCCTCTCCGAGGGCCCTCATCCTTGCAAGCCCCCTTTGGTAGTTGGGGCCTCCTCTCCTCACATATATGCTCACTCTTGCTGCTTTGAGTTTGGCTTCCTGAGACATAAGAGCATCAATGTTATTTCCTATCGCTTTCTGGTTAGTTGCATAAAGTAACTTCAATTCGGATTCATCTTTTAATGATGAACTTCGAGCGAAGTATGAACAGCCAAATTCGATCCGACTGACCTTCTCCTTCAGGGCTCGGATAATACCATTGAACGTAGCAGCAACATCAGTGAAGTTAGCGATTCCTCCTCCAATTACAAGGGCTCGCTTGCGGCCATCAGGATCAGCAGTTACACACTGTAGATCAGAGTAATCACTTGTCAGGGTGAATGCCCCGAGCCAAACTAGAGCAGCCTAATAAAATAAAATAAATGGCTAAAGAGTGAGCTAAGGCTCATACGTCAAGTACGACTCTGGCATACTGCAGAACTTCTTCTTCATTCGGGGCTCCACTGTATTCTGCATAGTTTCCAAGTTCCGAAGCAAAACCAAGATCTCCAACCTGAGATCAAATGTACACGGAGCATAAAAAACCCTAACAATCTCAAGAATTGATATACAAGATCAATATTCATAATTAAGTAGAGGAATCAACAGATACATACCGTATCTGCATAGATGACGCTGGCTCCTCCGCCAGCAACCATAGTCCAAATTCTTCCCTTGGGGTTCAAGACAGTGAATTTCAGAGAGGCACTTGTCTGCACAAGGATTCAAATAGTAGAGTTATATCCTGGGATCTTCATTAGTCAAATACGCCACGACACTTTTTTTTGATGATTACCAGGACAGGAAGGGTCATCAAAGATTAAATATGTCCTTCGTTTTTATAACATATGGCGCAAACACTAGAAACTCGTTTTTATAACATATGGCGCAAACACTAGAAACTTGACCTTTGATGGGACTAAACTCTACATGATTGCTTTAAAACATAAATATTATCTATGTTTTACAAATAACAACAACAAAATTAGGGGGGGAGAAATGTATATTAAAAAGAATGACATGGATATAGCTTGAGAAAGATACCTTTTCGTCCAACCCGTGGATATAGCTTTCGGCAGGACTCATAACTCTTCCAAAAGGAAGTGGAAACTCAATGTCACCCCACCTGCAAATAAATGAACTTGATGATTTGCAAAGAGGCATACGTAATACATCAAACAGTAGAAAAAAAGGAAGTACAACGCACTTCTTGAAGTTCTTGAATGCAGCAGTGTCGTCCAGTTCGCCTCTCATATCCAGAGGATAGGGCTTTCCATCAACCAAAGCGAACGGATTCATTTCCATGAAGGTGAAGTCAAGGTCTGACATAAGTAATCAATGAAATCGGGTAAATAATTCAGTTGAAAAGGTAGAATCTAGGAACTGTGAGACGAATATGGCTGTAAGATCATTAGCACACCTTGAAACAGGGAAAATACTGTCTTTAAGAAGTCTTCAATTTCTCCTTTAATCTGAAATAGATAACTTGTTAGCATCAGCAATTTCTTTCCTCGCAACTGGTACATCATAACGAGATTTTTTTTTGCGGGGTACATCATAACGAGATTACCTCTAAGGGAAGGGTTGCAACAAGAGGTGCACAAACTTCTGATGTGAATGATGCCCCTGTGGGAACAAATATGGTCTTAACCTGTAGAGAGGACATATTTTTCTATTTAGTTGGCAGACAAAGCAAGCTGAAAGGAAGAGGAAAGAAGTAATGGGAGCAGATCTCCAATTTGACCGGAGGACAGGGTCAGAAGTTATGATTACCTTATCCCAGTTCTCTTCAATTTCAATGCCTCCGCATTCTGAGAAGCTTATGCTGCTGCCAAGTCTTTCCGAGACAATATTGAGATAGAATTCTTCGTTATGAGGAATGAAAGGTTCAACGATGAATGTTGTTATTGGTCCTTTACATCCACTCATCTCCACCTTCAACGCAAACAGAGAAGTCAAACACATGCTCAAGATCTCTAAGCAGATTAGTGCTATACTAACATACAACAGAAAATTGTTGTATACACAGGGCAAATGAATTACCTCCTTGCCCAGTCGTTCCTTGACAAAGCTGGCAACTTGAGCAAGATCAAGATTAAGGGCAACGAGACCACTTTTCCCACGTTTACCAAACAGCATATCTGGCTTCACAACAAGCTTGCAAGATGACAACCATGGCTCTTTCCCAGCTAGCTCATTGAAATCGGTGGCTTCGGTAACCTAACACCACACCGCAAAACCAATTTAATCAGCAAAAGCCCTCGATCAGCAACTCACTTGACTCGAGAATTGAAGATACCAGTGTACAGATCATGGCGCTAAAATACAAGTTCGTGCTTAGATAAATTAAACAAATTCCGAGAAACAAAGTGAAACCCGGATGCGCAAACGCTCTGCATCTAGTATACTGCGGTAGGGGAGCCTGTGCACATTATCATACACACACTATACATTTCTGCAAAGAGATCTTCACCTACTGCAACTTACAGACTTCCCCTCATGTAAGGACATAACAAAGGTCATCTCAAAGTTAAAAAAGAGACAAAAGACAATTACTTGGGCAGACTTAATTGGCAATTCCCGGCCGGAGATCCTCTTGAAATGCTCCTTCAACAACCTCTTGGAGTCATACTCTCTGATCTTCTTGCGTGCCATTTCCACTCCTCGCCTGGCCTGAGATTCACAACTCCCAAAATCAGACACAACCCAGAAACCAACCTCGGACCAGACACTATCCAAGACAGATCCACACTTGCACACAAATCTCAAAACCAAGCTCAATACAACACAAAATATCAACAACCCAGGTCCCAAATCCCTCAAAGATTGAAACTTTAGCGGTTAAATTAGAGGGAAACAGAATTAAAGGTTGGAACTTTGGTTACCTTGGGGAGGAGAACAGGTAGGTGGTGGGGCGGGGGTGGGTGGGTAATTGGGTAGGTGGATCAGGAACAAAGAGACAATAATCCCAGGTGGAGGAAGAGGTTATTTAATCAATCTGGTGGGCTGGCGGTATTTATAGGAACCCAAATAAATGGCCAGGGAAAAGAGAAAAACCAAATCAAGATAAACCAAGTGGAGGGCATTATTGGTATGTGTTAGTTGAATTTCTCGTTTTTTGGAGAGTTTTTGTCGCGGGAAGAGCTTCATTGTACAGACTTTCCATGTTAAGAAGGCATGATTCCACTTACTAATCTAAATTGGACCGACACCAACCAAGAAACACTTAAATCAAGTATTACATCAAATTTGTTTATCTTAATCAATTTTGAGTTTGAGTTTTTTAAAAACGAAGTAGTGTTAATACTTGTTGTTGGGAGAACATCTCAAAAGTCTCATCCGTTCTCGAATTTGGATTAATCGACCCGATAAATTTGAATATAAGATTATTTTTTTTGTGAGATTTAAATTGTTTCCACAATTTTGAATCTTAGACGGTCATGAGATTCGATCATCCTAACTCATGCTTAAAGACTGACACTGTATCCATCAGACCATACATGAGTTGGTGAATTTGAATATAAGATTGTGTAAACAAAATATCTAAATTTGAGAAACATACTATTTGATTACCGACAAAGTTCTTCATACGAAGGCATGAATCCACTTACTAATCTAAATTGCACAAGTACTGACTTATTTTATCTTAATCGGTTTTGAGTTCAATTTTTTTTTTAAAAAATAGTGTTAAATAATAAATATTTGTTGTTGGGAGAATATTTTTGTGAGAACCGTAAAACTAATTTAGATAATAATATAAAATCAAGTGACCAAATAGTAATTGAATAAATTAGGTTAGACCTTGTAACTACAAGGGAAGCTAGAAAAGAAAAACCCTAATGGGGAAGAAAAGAGAGAAATTCCGTAGGTCCCAAGAGTAGCTATCATTGTTTGTAAAATCCGACGGTGGAATGTTCTCGGATTGACACAAAATTTTGGGGTTCTTTTCTAACACTGTGGGCAAGATTCTGGACTGTGGAGATGCTGTTTAAAAGTGTCTAAGGCTGTTTGCACAAGTCAACTTTGAGAAATTCGAATTTAAATAAAATAGTAAAGTAAATCGGTTTCTATTTTTATGATTTCGTCTAGATGTTGTATGTGGATTTCTGTCACGATCATAACTTATTCCTTAAGTTATGGGATTAGTTGCTAATAATTAACTAGTTGTTGAAGTGGTTATTTCCTCTTGTGTTTTAAGCACATATCGTAGTAATAGTAGATGTGGTCTTCATGGCAACATTAGTGGAAGTAGTTTGTCTTAGGAGAGTATGTATATTGATGTACACCTTATTTCGTATCTTTCAAATGAATATATGAATTATCATCTCTTATCTTCTCCTACTCATTCTCTACTTATCTCATTCTTATTCTCAACGTATCTTCCTCTTCTTCTCTAGTTCTTCTCTGCCCTATCTAATCTTCATCTTCCTCTCATTTCCTATCAATCTCTCTACTTCTATCCCTCTATTTCACCTTCTATCAGTTTGGGTACGTTACAATTTCGTGGATATTCGCATGATCGCTATGGTAATCAGTCGTGGAAGAGACCATTGATATATGGACAGATATAGCTTTTATTCGTTTCATGCTTCTAAGTAGTAATATGAGATCTACGTGAACTCTATAATTAATTAACTGTGGGTTTAATGATCTTATGCTTCTCTGATAGGTGGATAAGTTAATATCCATATAAAATAATGCCAAAAATAAAGGTTGTGACAGGGTGCGATGGTTTTGGTGGTTGATCTCATGGATTGTATAATATATGAATTCATCGTAGGAGTTTTGCCATTCATCTTATTATGATCGTAGAAATAAATATAGTCGCCAACGTAGTTTTGTTGTGTTATTTTGTTCTAGTTTGAATGATATTCGTTTGACTTGGAATGTTCAAATTCGTAATAGTATTTAATTTTGTGTTTCTGTAATGATTTTGGTCTTATAGTTTGTAAGTGGATTTGTGTGTTTTCTGCGTTGATCTCTGGTTTATTCTCATGGATGATTCATTCTGATTTTCGTTTGTTTCTGAATTCGAATTCGAATTTGACTTTGATCTCAGATTTGTTCTGACATATGATTTGTTCAGATTTATGTTTATTTCTGACCTGACTCTAATCTGTGGTTCGAACGTTATGCCTATGTCCTGTTGCTGACATGCAGGATTATTCTCACACCATTCTGGGCCTCGTAGTTTATACACACCATATTAAGGGGCTACCGGGTAATCCTAGGTGTGTGTAATCAAATGGACGAGGAGTGTGAGAATTATCTGGACTCGTGAAGGGGATATCCTTCTGTTTTATGTGCCTGCAATGCGAGAACGGAAGGGTATTTATCTGTGCCCCACGAGAATCCCGTCATGATATCTGTTAGGCTCTAGAGTCATGTTCTGTTAGATGGCTAAGTTAGATGGCTAAGTGACCTCTGTTTCCGTTCTGAAAAGCTTATCAGTGTATATGTGATTTCTGTTCTATGTGAATGCGTCTTGATTTGAATGATCATTGTTGGGAATATTTTGATATATGAATTGTTATATCATTTGAGATATGATCTAATATATGGTCTATATGTTTCAGATACTAAGGGATGATTCAAAAGTGATAACTAGGAGTAAACTCATGTCTTGCATGGCACGACACTCATTTTTGTCAATTAGAACGAAGATTTCTATTTTTCATCGAGAATGTAACCTTAAATATATACATATTTTATAATATACTTTAAAAGTAATCGAGCCTTGTGGAGAACTTTCTCTCCGTAGCGGTTGACATGTTTATTTCCGGGAAGTGACTATTTCAAAAATCTCATTTATTCTCGAAACATACTATTTGATTACTAATAAAGTTCTTCATAATAATTAACACTTCTATATTCTTAGTACTCGTCGGTTGATTTTTTTTAATTTCAATGCAACAATTTTGAGATTTGATTTAAATTTTATTATTTGAAAAAAATAATGATAATATGTGAAGTTTAATTCATTATATTCATGACTCGTTAAGACCTAGTAAATAATGCAGGATTGAACTCCAATAGTAACATTTGCAGAACTCAACACGATCTAAAGTAGTGATATTAACTGATATAAAGGAATATAATAAAACCTATGTAAAGTGATTTTCTCTAAAGTGATAATCCCTCTAAATTGATAAAAAGTTCCGGTCCTGAGTTGGGACCAGTGTTAAAATTTAACAACCCCTCTATCGTAATAACTAATACTTTTTCATAAAATTTTAGTGCTAAATCTCGGTCCCAATTTTCGTATAAAGTGATATTTTTAAATAAATACATATATTTTTACATATTTTTCAAATTCAAAAAATATTGTAAGACATTAGTTTGTACTAAACTTGCTTATTTAATAAATTTTACATCATCATTCATCTTCTCAATCATTTTAGAATGGTTCTTGTGATTATCGTCTTGTTCTAAGAAAATATCTCAATCGATTATAGGTAATATCGTCTAAATTTTAGGTAATTTGTATATAGACTAAGTAATTTTTGGTATTTACATATTTATTGTTCAAAAACTCAATTTTAATATTTTTGGAGAAAAAAAACATAAACCTCTCTTATCTAATAACTTCTCTAAAGTGATATTTTTCTCCAGTCCCGACAATATGACTTTAGAGAAGTTTTACTGTATAGTGGCACCCGCATCATAGTTTTAAATCAGTAATTTGATGTTTTCTTTTATTAATATGAGTGGGGTTGAAAATCCAAATCCGTCCTCCCAATGAAAGAGAATTCTCTAGCTACCATATTGGTCTGGCTAATAAAAAAAACAAGTCCACCAACACCAAGAAACCAATTTCTAACATCATATGAATTGTTCTAACAAGAAATTTGGATTCAGGTAATGAAATTTTGGATTTAAATTTTTTGTATGTAAAATATATTATTAGAAAATTTAGCTTTGAAAAGAATTTGATAATACTCCACTCAAAATACTCAAAATAGTGTATACCATTTAACGCCGTCTTCTTCCCCGTTAGTCACGTGGAATCGGATTTAGATTCGGGTTCGGGTTGGTGCTCTCGTGCCGCCTCGTCTTTCCCTTCCTTCCATAGTGCATGCAATTGTGTTTACCTTTTCTCTAAATTAAGTTATTTGGTTGAATTAATTACAATAGATGCATCACTTTATCAAAATTTGATGTTCCGAGTTTCTCTTTATTTACACATTGGGTTGTTGTGTCATGACCTCTTTTTAGTATTCAATCGAAAAATTTTAAATAATAAATTGATATAGTTTTCACATTTATAAATTATGTTCAACAAATTTCTACTTCCAATGTTAAATTCTTTAGAATGAAATTAATTAGACCTAAAGTTTGCACATGCTTAATATCGCCTCTTGTGTCATGATTGTCGTGCGACAACATCATACCAAACTAATCTGATATAACAATGTTTAAATTTGATTTTATCATATTTTATAATCAGACTCAACTTAAAATCTAAATGTAAATTATATTTTGAGTGAAGTTAAAACCAAATGCAGATGTCTCCATAGTTTCAATCAACATTTAAATTTTTAAAAGGTGAAGTGAGATGGTTGCGGGACTATTTGCACTGGCCGTATAATTGGACCAATTTCACGTTGCGGCGGCTGCCCTTAGGCTTGGGTCCAAAATGGGATAGCATGCGTACGTTGGCTGGAAACTGGAAATATTTTTTTAGGAAAAAGTTCTCATGTGATTTTATCTGTTTAGGTTTTTTAATTAGGGTCAAAAAAATAGAATTTTAATTTTGTCATGTCATCGCCACTCATGATAGAAAAATACGACGTAGATATGATGTAGCGCTGATGTATATAATCTGGTTGAAAAAATTAACCCTAGTTAAAAATGTGACTTTCGAAAATCTCAGCCACCTAAAAAGACAAACTATGGCGTACTAAAAAAATTCGAAACTACAAGGTAACTTTTTTTTATATATGCTTGGCCTACAAACAGGTTCGTCTCTAAGTACTTCGCTCCATTCGAGGAGATTATCTTTTTGGCAATTACATGTCTACTCTTACGAAGAGTGATGCTCATTGGTGAACAAAATTTCCTGGTTTTGGACCCTTCAAGATTCGTCCCTTCAGATTATTGGCCCCGCGATCTATTTCCCAATTATTCTCTCATCTGGATAGTTGCTCAACCTCGATAAATAATTCATTTGTCACATTTTATGATTTTTTTTTTGAAAAAGTCTACTTTAGTACCCGGTGGTATAGTCAAAATTATTTTAGTACTCTGTGATAAAAAACTGACCAATCGAGTCATATTTATTTCAATTAATATCACTTAGGTCCACGAACAGTTGCCCGAACACTTCCCGACCTGCCCGGACCCAACCAAGCTAGTCACATCAATTTTTGATGACGTGGACTCTCCCCCCTCCTTCGATAAGTTGAGGTATATTGAATTGATCATAAAAAAATATTTACAACCTCCTGGAGGCAAACGTCACTTACGAAAAAAGACGCACCCTGTACGCAGATTAGAATTGCAATCAGCCAACAATCAACAATCTTCTTCTTCTTCCCAACAATCAACAATCAACATCTTCCCTTGAAATAGTCTTCTCCGACCAACCACGGGACCGTCGATGACGCTTGAAATCTTCTCGATAGCGAGTACGAAGGCAACGATGCCTGGATCTTGGATGAAGCCGACACCTGGTTCTCCTCCTCCTCCATCGACCCGTCGTCCGTCGCGTACGCCACCTAGATAAAGCCAACACCTTGATGTCTCGGGCTCCACCTTGGACTGGGACAAGCTCAAAGACGTCATCTTGAACTCCCTCAGTGCTTCGCGAAATGCCTCCATGCCGCCGTCGTGTCCATGGAGTACCGCCTCGCCCCTGAGCACATATAGGTCTGGAATTAAGCCGATGGTTCACAGCGCCTTGGTCTGAAATTAACCCTAATGGCTCTAATTGAAACATGGGAAAGGGGGACACAAAACATGCAAGATGTCGATTGTTGGAAAGAAGAAGAAAGGGGAAGGAGGGGAGACACCACGTCATCAAAAATTGATGATATGGCAGGCTTAGTTGGACTGCAAGGTCCGGGCAGATCGGAAAGAATTCGGGCAGTTACCCGAGTTAATTGGAATAAGTATTACTTGATTGATCGATATTTTACCACAGAATACCAAATTATCCCTTAGTCTCTGGTGTTTGATCATCTTTCCCCTCGGGTCCCTGCATTTTAAAAACTGATTTTACCGTTCCTCGTGTTTGAGTTTATCAACTCTCGGGTCCCTGCGCCAATAAAGTGATGTCACCAGCTCTCTTTTTTTATATCATTTTTGGTCATGATCAAGAACAACAACAACAAAATCTAACCAAGATCAAACTAACTATTTTCAAGATCAAACTAACTATTTTTCAAGAACACCAAGAACAACAAAAACAAAAAACTCAAAACCCAGAAATCCAAAAACCTCGAAGGGCTTAAAACCCAGAAATCCGACAACTAAAACCCTTAAATCCAAGCCACCCTAATTCACCTTCGTCAAGCTTCACCTTCGTCGTGGGTTTCCGACCATGAGTCCACAGTGGACCACGGGGGCTCCACCCACCGCTTCTGCCCGACCTCGATGAGGTTAACATTAGAGATGTTATTAGCGGCAGCGATCTCCGGGTAGGTGACGAGGTTGGTGAACACCTCGGCGGCGATGTGGTAGCTGCAGTGAACGACGTCAGGGACCCAAACGACGTCGTCGTCTCGAACACCACGGGGATCCAAACGACACCGGAGAAGACCTTGACCTTGAGGGGAGAGACAGCTGCCTTGCGTAGCGCCTAGTCCAAGAAGCCGTCATCTCGTCGGGCCAGGATCTGTAATCGAGGGATTGTCAATCAAAACGACGACGTTTTAGTTTTTTTTTTGTCTTGGTGTTCTTGGTTGTGTTCTTGAAAATAGTTAGTTTGATCTTGGCTAGATTTTTTGTTGTTCTTGATTTTTTTTAATTTCTGTTTAAGGGTACTTTGGTCATTTTCATGACCAAAAATAAAAAAAGAGCCGATGACGTCACTTTATTGGCGCAGGGACATGAGAGTTGATAAAATCAAAGTCGTGGGATGGCAAAATCAGTTTTTAAAATGCAAGGACCCCAGGAAGAGGATGATCAAACACTAGGGACTAGGGGGTAATTTGCCCCCTTTTTTTTTGTTACTAATAATGTTTGGGAAGGAAGTAATTCTGAATGGAACAGCCAGATATAATAAGGGTGAATCTTTTAGTAGAAAATTCATCGAAATTTCTTTCATCACTGACCGTTATTAGAATCAATAAAGAACTTTATTCATACTTGAATTGAATTTCATTGTTTACAGGATAAGTGGAGAGGCGCTACTATTTATTGACACTAGGGCTCTCAAAAGATTGCACCAATCGATGTGGTATTTGCCCCACACACTCTTAAAACCGACCTCGGAATTGTTGAACGACAGGGCGTTTGGACCATTAAACCCTAGAAACCGACCATTTCAATTTCCATAGCTTAATTGGAACCTTCCAGTGAATCGCAAAATCCACTTGGCCAATAAATTCCCAAAAAGAAAAAAAAGAACGACGAAGGGAGAGATCGAGAAGAAGGAGAAATGGAAGGGATCGAGCAATGGAAGAAGGAAGCGGAGCAGTGGGTGGAGCGGTTGAAGAATGAGGCGGCGCCGTGGGTCCAGTTAGGGTTTGGCTACGTCCGCGAGCTACCCTCTCTCCAGCTCTACGTCGCCGTTTCCGTCCTCCTCTTCACCACCCTCCTCCTGCTCACCCGTACGTTGTGAAATTACTCCCCTACCCTCCCTCCCTCTCCCCCTCCCCCCGGGGGACGCCTCCAGTTTCTTTAATTTTAACGGTATTTCTTTTCTGTTTCGATTTTGCAGTTCGGTTGGTGAAGCGAACCAAGTCGAACACCATCTTGCTTACGGGGATCGTCGGGAGCGGAAAGACCACTATGTACTATCAAGTGAGTCCCCCCTTACCCGGACGCCATTGTTGTCGAAAGAGATGCTTGATTTATGGTAGGGAACCCTAGTTGTTCGGGTTTCGATGCTGATGAGGAATTTGTTTAGTTAATGCAATGCTGACGTTCCCAGATGGAAAAATGCTTAAAGATTGTACCTTTTCTTGCATTTTCCTTGTTTTCGAATCGGGTTTTTGGAGAGTTTTTGTGATGGCTGCTGACAGAGTGATGCTATTGTCAGCTTCGAGACGGGTCTTCGCATCTGGGGACTGTTACTTCTATGGAGCCCAATGAAGGCACTTTCATTTTACATTCCGAACAGGCCAAGGTGATGTATATTTATTTATTTAGGCTGCTTGGTTGTTCTTGCGTACTACGACGCTCTTCTATGCTATTGTTTTCTCAAGGTGTTTGTCCTGTGAATTATGATGTTCTTGACAGAGAGGGAAGATAAACCCTGTTCGCATTGTTGATGTCCCGGGGCATTATCGTCTTCGTCCCAAATTGGACGAGTTTCTGCCTCATGCAGCCGGCATTGTGTTTGTTGTTGATGCATTGGAGTTCTTACCCAACTTGCGGGCTATTTCCGAGTAAGCAAGATCACTGCTTCCTTGAATTTAAACTTTTCCAGTATTTCTCTGCAGGGAGTCTGATTATTTGACTATTTGTGTGTTGTTTGCCACAGATATCTGTATGACATTTTGACCAAGGCAAGTGTGGTTAAGAAGAAGATCCCTGTCCTCATTTGTTGTAACAAGACTGACAAAGTGACAGCACATACCAAGGATTTCATCCGGAAACAACTGGAGAAAGAAATGTATGACTTATTCTCCATTGCTGCTTTCTACTTCTTAGCATTTGTGCGCCTCTTGATGATTAATTCTCCTGTTGCATTCCCGACATATGCTGAATGTACTCCTTGAGACATGTTTTTGTTGGTGAAAAGGTTTTTAACTTGTTTAGAACATATGCTGCACTATTGCAATGTGAAACTTACATGGGACTTTATTCTCAAAGTAACATTTTCATTATATGTTTGCTTCATTGTGTCACAGAGAAAAGTTAAGGGCATCAAGAAGTACAGTATCAGAAGCTGATGTGACAAATGACTACACTCTTGGGCTATCCGGAGAAGTCTTCTCCTTCTCTCATTGCGTTAACAAAGTCAGCATCATGGAAGCATCTGGCTTGACTGGGGAGTTGTCTCAGGTGGAACAATTTATTAGAGAACGCGTGAAGCCCTAATCGATGCCATTCATTTCATATCATGGATGTAGAAACTGCTTATTTTGATGGCTCCAAATTGTTGATGAGGAGGGAAACAAGATAGTCTGAACTTTCTTGGATTACTGTGAGAAGAGTTCTAGTGGAGTTTGGAATTGCATAGTGCTGCACTTTTCTATATCTTGAACAAAATGTGGCCCATCTTGTAGAGAACTTGCAGTTACATTTAGGCAATAAATGGCAGTCCAGAGGCACCCAGTCCCACAAAATGGTATACAACATTCCGCAACAACCGATCTAGAATCGTCTCTGCAACGTGATCCCCATCCGAATCGATGAGGTGATTTTGTTCTTTTCTTTGTGTCACCAAAAACCTTGATAGGATTCTGGGAAAGATCTTGACAGCAAAAAGTTCTTCAACCTCACTATTAAAGCAAAGAAGCCATAGCATGGAACATGGAGAATTGCAACTGCCAGGTACCTGCGACATTCGCGGAACCGACAAATGTACATGAGCTTGGAACTTGGATCGAACACTTCAATGTGATTTGAAATAGGAATGTCTGTGCAAAGTAGAGAAGCAAAATCTTGCCAAAGCCAAAAAGTTGCCAAACAAGCATACTTACCACAACGGAGAATATGGAATTTTCAAGTCTAGGAATGGGTATGGCCACCTGCGATGAACGTCAATGGCAGGTGAGCACGGAAACCTCAACGACGACTGCAGAATAGTCGAACGAAACTAACAGAAAGGCGAAGAGGAATTACCACAAGTTAATACAAGCATGAACAATCCACTGGAAGATGACATACACACTAGTCCACACGGCAAAGTATCCAATACGGAACATAGGAAACCGCTGCAACAAGGACATGAGTTAAACTCGTGCTCAAAGAATAGCTCTCGTCTAATGCGAGCTAAGAAACCATTTCGAAGAGTATAGGGGAAATGAGATATACGTACCATGCCATTTAAAAGCGTGTCTCCGAGGATGAAGACGGCGTTGACAGAGTGCATGCAGCCATTAATCTGCGTTTGAAAGAGATCATAGTCAGTGAAGAATGCCTTTCTTAAACAAGTACGAGGGCATATGTGAAACAGAAAGTTGGAGAACCAACAGAACATCAGATCAATAGTTTTGTTCTTTGAGGTTTAGTTTTGCACCTAGATTCTGCTAAGGACCTCAAAACAAGAACTCATTACTCGATCACATTTCTAATAGGTTCGATTAGGACAGATGATTGTTAGCAGAAACAGAAAGGTTAATAAATAAGGTTCAAGAGCAATACTTACGAAATCGAGTTTGTAA
The DNA here is from genome assembly GCA_963995505.1 of Hypericum androsaemum. NCBI lineage: Eukaryota > Viridiplantae > Streptophyta > Magnoliopsida > Malpighiales > Hypericaceae > Hypericum > Hypericum androsaemum. Next base: position 4,342,154 of record OZ023195.1, read on the forward strand.
TCAGCATCCATCAGAAAGGGAAAAATGACGAACCAGAACATTGTGTCGGTGAGGACCACAGCACCACCACACACCTGTTTGTGAACATTATGGACAAGGTTAGCACGTTTGCACAGCTAGAGCTCAGTCCACTGAAGCAAGCACATAGTAAATCTGAGTTGAGAGGAATTTGCCCCACTAGCTTCGACAACGGTACATGAACTTACTTGAAAAGCAATTTGGAAGAGGTAACCCCATAACCCTGCAGTTTCACCTTGATGAGGTTCTCCATAGGCATGGATATTCCTGATCTTGGTTGAGCTCGATATACCGACGTGTTCACCATTTACGGCCATGTAGTTTCCTCGATCTCCACCGATAGTTCGATCACTACAAAATGTTCCATGTGATGTACAGAGCCCATAAATGGAGAAAGCACAACCAAGCTGCAAAACAAGTTGCAAGTATAAGAAGCACATTGGAAGCTCATTTTATTCCTAGGTACCATTCGAAAAGAGAAGCATTGCATACAGCTTCGACTAAAGCTAACAAATAGAATTCAATATGATCAGGCCCATACAGCGGAATACATAGTGACCAGTGTGAATGTCCACCTGCAACAACACAAAGGCGACGGACAAACGATTAAAAACACAGCCCCATTCGAAACAATCGGAAACCTCAACCAAGCCGACGACTTACTGAGTATAGTAGTACATGATGCCGCCTCCATCAACAACTAGATTGACAGTGATCAACGAGAAGAGGACCACAAAGCCGATGACCCGAAAACCAAGCAGCCAGGCAGGGTGGATTACTCTCAAACAAGTCATCCATGCTTCACCCTTGTAACAAACCCCGGCTCCTGCTTGCTGCCGGTCATCTCCCCGCTCCGATCCCGACCTCCTCCTCGGCCCTTCGAACTTCAGCAACAATACGACCCCCGCAATCATGGAGGCCAAAACAATGGCTGCACAACTGAAGAACTTCCAGTTCATCCAGTAACTCAACTCTGTTGTATCTTCAGACATGATGAATGGCCTATAAAAAAAATGTCATAACACTTTGGTTAAAAATTCAATCTTTACCACATTAATGTGGAAGAACACAATTTCCAACAACAAAAGTGATAATCTTTTTCACTGCCATGAACTAAATAGTTTGCATCCATTATGCTAAAGCAAATTATTAACAAATTAATAATAATACACACAAGGGTACCAAGTGGAAATTAAAATTAGCATTAACAATGAAAAATGATGACAGAAAATAACCCAGAAGGCCACTTACAGGTTCACAAAGTGCAAAAAATGTCCAGATTTAGGTTCCAACTAACTAAACTTGACAGGGACAAGGTGCTTTTAAGCTGCTTATATTAAGTCGGGAAATCCGAAAAGAGTAGTAGGCGGACAAGGTGCTTTTCTGCTCTAGCTTCTTCCTGAATGGAAAAAAGAGAGAGGAGGAGGCAGAAGATGGAGAAGTATGAACTGATTGCTTCTGTTCCTTTCTTTTAGATACTTTCCCAAAAAAGAAAGAACCAATTTAGAGGATTCTTCTTCCCAAACAATGGGAAGTTGCTGGAAATTTTAGGAGGAGGAATTAGGATGAGCAGCAAATTTGAGTCGACCTTCCTCCTCCTCCTCTCTCTGTGTATTAGCAAGGTACTTGCTTTAATTAATATTCTTCAAAGAAGAAGAAATGGCACTTGCTTTATTACTATTGGCTTCTATTTTGTTCTTTGAGCTTATGTTTGTCCTTAGTTGCCCCAATGGGCTGCTGTTTTGTTTTTTTCCCTCCAGGTGGTTGGTTAAGAGAATTTGTACAAGGCTTCTAGAAGTTCAATTCGGTTCCATTTTTTTAGAAGTGTGCCGCGGATATATTAGAATAAATCGTTTATAATATATAAAAAGAAAAACATACACAAATAATACATGTTATCGTTGAATCCTCTTTCTGCCAAATAATTAGAGCGAAAGTATTAAGAAGAGCGAAAGTATTAAGAAAAGCGAAATTTCGTTGTTATGCATCTTTATTTAATTTTTTTCCGAGGCCAATCTGGTCGGCGGTCGCATGGATAGTGGGAGGTTGGGACACGCTTCTATTGATTATTAGGTGGGGACAGTGTCACCAAATAAATGTTGACACAATAATTTCTTGACTCACCCATAGTTGGTCCCACCTAAGATTCACGATTAAAATATAATATTGGAGAGTAACCTTGCAATATGGTCCGACATATATTAGAATTTTCAAAAGAAAAAATAATTTCTTAATTTGGAATTTCTATGAAGTTACATTATAATCCAGGGGACAATTTTGTACCACGTTTATCAAGTGGTTGTTTATCCTCCACCTCGCAAAACACAAGACGAGGAAGGAAAAAAACTGCCCAAGCTCGCCTTGCGACAAGTGAGATCTTTCGCATCATCGCATGGGTCCTTTGCTCCCTCTATTTTCTAGAATATTTATGTTCCCACCTATGATGATCTAGATTAATTAGCGAAAAATGTTTAGTCTTAATAAAAAAAATTTAAGTTTGAACTTGTACTAATATTAAATACTAATTGAAAGTTTTTTTTAGTCACTCAATGGTCCATCTTAAAAAAAATTTGAATTGGTCAATTCGGTAGGTATCTCGATATCAAGTGTTTAAAAAAAATTTTATCTTCCCATTTCTAACTTTTGTCGGTGTATAATTTGATGAGGATGCGAGGAAATGAAGCCCCGACAAAATGATGTTCACTTTATCCTGCTATTTTCTAATGGCACTTTTAAAGGATTAAGCGCTCAAATTTAAATATTCTAATTGCAGCCAATAATTATCGAATTTTTGGAAAAGGTGCAACGTTTCTACAAGATCCCATTGTATACGTGCGACGATATTTCCCGTTTGTAATGAACGTTAGCTCGGTCCAATAGACTTTGTTTGATAATACGTGTTGAGATTATTAAATTTTTTGTTACGAATGATGTGAACTTATTTAAAGTTAACTATACAGCTTGACAATTCAATTCACTTCATCAATACGCGATGAACTGATATGGTTACTATTAGCACAATGTCAATCTTCACGACCAATTCGTTTAAACCTGAGCATTTCGGTCAGCCGATCGATGGGCAATGACCCCAGAGGAACCGTGGGGTCCGCGTTTTCCGGTGAATCATCCTCATCATATTCATAAGTTGGCTCTTCATAGTCAAGATTTACGCCGGAAGAACCGGTTTCGGCATTCGCCCTTATTGAATCTGCAACATCTTCTGTTGACACTACTAAAGCTTGATACGAGTGATCCGCGGCCTGTGAAATGCTCTCGAATTCCTCGACCTTCTTAAGAAGAGCATCTGGAGCAAGATCTAGCTCTTCCAGCAGCATTGCTTTGCTTGAATCAATCGCACCCTTCCATAGAGACATCATTTTGGGGCTTGACACGACCCGGTTCGGGTCCGGTTCAGAGCAATCACCCTTGGACTTGCCTGGAAATCATCACGAAAATAGGAAATGGTGAGATATTCTGTAGAGCTAATAGTAAGAGTTGGAACATATCTTGATATCACAGAACTGGTCACTTAATTTACACGTTGGATCTCATTAAGCTATAACTTCATATTGATCAACAATAGGTAACACAAGTACGAGAAGTGCGTCAGTCCCATTCATATACGCCACTTTGGGAACCATCAAAGAGCTACCATTGTCAATTGTCCTACTACTGTACAATCATTCAGCAACATATGTGAGGGAAGGGTCTCATGAAGACCAAAGCCCTCGGATGCAATCGCAAATAAGTGCCCAGCGTCTGGCTTGTCAAAGACTGACCCTTATCAACATTTCTGGAATCAAGGCTTAATAATAATAATCTAAGTAGTATAGAACACAATAATGTGTTAATTGCATAAGTAAAAGCCATGTTAGTTTCAGTAGAAACCATCTTCTTCTGACACATACCCAAATCGTGAGAAGGATTTACTATGTCCAATGGCAAAGGAGTGTTGGGATATATTGATTTCCAGTTTTGACCACGCCACATCAGTATCTGTTCATCATCAAATGACAAAAGCACACAGGGAACCAATTCCTGCAACAATGAAAAGGGCATCATTGGCAAATACAACAACAAAACGTGCCTTCTTGTTTAGGCTGTTGTGTCGGGAACATTCAGTACATTTAGGAAAGCAGGCCAGTTGGATCTCAGCTAACCAACACCACGCTATAGCAATGCCATAAACAATTCTGCACTGAACATCTGAAAAGAGAACCAAGTGGTCCCCTCTACTTAAGCTTTCGCAGATAAGTATCACTTAGCATACTGCACTCTCCCAAGTGCGCCGAACCCTAGTTTGCTTACAATGCTAATTTCCCCGAGCTCGGGTTAAAAGTTACAAGTAGAATAAATTCAGTTTTTCACCCATGTCAGCAAAACCATTGAGAAACATCCAGGAGGAACAGAATCAATTCCGTAGAATCATCAAAATTATTAATAAAGGAAAAAGATAAAAATATATTAGCAAAACACCATGGGTGAACCCATATTACAAGTACCTTAAGCTTAGCGCCCAACTTTTTGTAATCACTAGCATGCAACCCTTTGCAATTAATCTTCACCAATGGGCATCCTTCGAAAGCAGTTCTTACATCTCTTACAAGGGTAAGATAGACTCCATTTTTAGCTGTGGTTGCATCGATGAAAAAGATAAGTACAAGTTAAAAGAAAGAGAAAACAAGTATCTAGCACTGAACCAGTGGTGCGTTTCCACTTGTTCAAATGTTAGGCAGAGCTTTTGTTCAAAACAGTAGCGGGCCGAGCACATAAGCACAAACTTCAGACCTTCGATGATTGAAGATCTGAACAAATTTCAGCAGCCTTGAAAAGTAAAACTAAAATACAAATGGAAGTGAAGTGAAGTGTTTACTCGGTGACGCACGTATAAACTAGTCATGAAAAGAGTTGGCTGATCATAAGCCACAATTGGCGCATGCTCAGCACCACTATGTGGAATACTCACTTAATCCCGATACCATTTCACGCCTTAAGAACAGCAGCGATAAAAAGGCAGCTTTTAGTTTCATAAGGACCAAAGTACCTAATTTACGTATTGGTAAAAGCTTTTTGCCTTTCTCGCGTAGTTCATCTGCTTCAGCTTTGGTCAGTCCCTCAGGAGCTTCTTGGATAAGTTTGGGGTAAACTGGAGCTGCAGGCTTCCAAAGCATCATAGGGTATCGTGGACGCGTTCGAGAGTTGTAATTCCTGCCACGGAAAAGATAAATTACTCCGCCAGCCCGATAAATGACCTTTCCTCCTGTTTTGTCCTGGAAGAAAGAAAGCACAATAGCATTACTTCACATAAGCCGAGATCAAGAGAATAACGTGGTAAGTTGGAAATAACAATCAGACTAACATGTACAACAGAACAAACAAGTGTTGTCACCTCGAGAGCTCGGCAAACATTAGCGATATCCACCGTAGGAACGCCTAAACAACGAACCTTGCAAACTCGCCTCCGTTTCCAATGAGTATGCACCAAATCCAACATGTTGTGGGTCAACCCATCTCTCCCTGCCAGACCAACAAACAAAAAACAACATTCATCCATATCCATCGAATCAACACACGTGTTCTTAATCTATCACGTGTTTATTGTTAAAATTGAAAGAACATTCTTCTTTGATTCAAGGAGGAAATTAAAGAACATGCTTCCTTAATTTTCTCCCCAATTTAAGAAACATGCTTCCTTAATTTCCTTCTAATTTTTCTCCTTAATTTCCTCCTCATTTTCCTCCTTTATTATTTTGTTTATAAGGAGAAAGAAGGACATGGATGAAATTGAGAAACTCCATATAAGGAAAAAAAAGGAGAAATGAAGTTGTAGAAATTTTGATTTATGAATGAACAACTTAAGAAAAAAATGATGTACACCATGAATATTTATACTAAAAAATGAATCTACCTAGTTGTATAAACAAAATAATAAAAGAAGAAAATGAGGAAGAAATTAAAGAAAAAAATGAGGAGAAAATTAGGGAAACATGTTTCTTAAATTGGGGAGAAAATTAAAAAAATATGTTCATTAATTTCCTCCCTCAATCAAGAAAAAATATTCCTTCAATTTTAACATTTATAAGTATAGATATAGCAAAAAAAAAAAGAAAAATAACAAAATGAATAAACAGCAGCCAGAATAATGCTCCAAATTAGTCTTCTCCAAAATTTAAATCTTTTTTATTAACGAATCCAAGTTCTAACTTCTAACCACCCGATCTAAGATCCTTTTTTTTAATCTTAAAAACTCGAATCATTTTTATCTTACCGAGATTAACCTGGCGGTTATCCCTTAACATAGGCTTAATGAGCTCCTTGACCTCCCACTTGGCCAACGGCTCGCCGAGTATCTCCTCCCTCGACCTCCCTTCCACCGGGAACTTCCCCATCGGAAACGGACCCGGCATCTCCACGTACTTGACGCCCTTCTTCCCCGGCGGCGGCGGGCTGAACGAGTCGAACAGCTGGATCTTCTTCCCCGGCTTCGTCTTCAGCGGAGGCTTCCCCGTCCACGGCCTGGGCATCGTCGGCGGCGCGAACGGCAGGTACGCCGGCTCCCGGACGGCCACGGGCTTCGCGGCGGGGACCTCGGAGTAGCTGAACTGGAACTCGAACGGCGCGCCGGGGAGGAGGTACGACACGCCGGACTCCCCGATCACGACGCCGCGGCTCTGGTCGCCGTCGAGGGAGAGCACGTCGCCCTCCTTGACCGGCCTGTAGTATTTCGTCCTCCGGTGGGGGAGCTTCAGGGCGGGATTCTCGGGAGGGGCATTTTGGGGATTTCGGCGCCTCTTGGACGGGGGCGGGTACTTGGGGACTGGGATGGGCGGGGAGAATGAGGTGGAGGGGGACGACTGGTCGTTCCGGGGCGGGGTGGGCGGTAGCGAAGAGAAGAGGTTGACACGTGGCAAGGACGCTAGAATCGTCATCAGTGATGGGTGGCGACGGGGATTGGCGGTCTTTAGTTGGGCCCCACAATAGGACTAGAAGGTGACGGTTATGGTTGTGGATGACGAGCTAAGGCAGTGAGGAGAGGAGAGTGAAGCCGAGAAGGGGGATATCGGGACATAGAGTGATGACACGTGGCAGGGCAAAATTTTGATTTAGCAAACACGCCACAAGGAGATAAATTACATTGGAACTTAAAATTTTCATATTTCTTTTTTGAGAATTAATTTCATATTTCAGTATCTGTTGCGGGAATAAGTGAACAAGTAATCCGAGACGGATCTGGAGTGGTCGTCCCAAGGTCGGTCTAACTATGCTAGGCTAAAGCTAGAGTTAGGCTACGCTAGGCTACGGAAAAGAAAAGCAACAAGATAAGTAATGTGGTTGTGTGTTGTGTTGTTGATGTCCGTTCTCTCGCCCGAGCCCTCCTTATATAAAGTACCTTGACCTAACCTCCGCGCCTTCAGAATAGGAAATCATAAACCGCCTCCAAGACCTTCAGCTCCAAGTCTCAATCCCGAGAGATTCGCTTCAAGTTATTTGTTCCTAATATGACGGGATCCTCTCGGCTCAGTATAAGCCGTCTTCCTTAAATGAGCAGATCCTGTCCTCGAATAGGAAGCTTTCAAAATGTGACGACCAATCAATCGCGGCCTAAAGAGGAACTTACCAAGTCTTGCCAAATATTGAGAATCTCGGCTCAAGTTAGGAAAATATAGATCGTCTTGACCTTCTCGAATCTCCCACGCAAAATCTTGACTCAAGTCCGTCATCGCCCAAGACAGACATCTCGTCAGGCCCAAAGTGAATCCCGAAATGGGCTCAAGCTAACGGCCTCCTCAACCAAAGTGGACCTATTCCCGAAATTGCCTTCCCGCCTACGAAGGTCAAATGAGCTTCCCGCTCGGGTCCAAGTTGGCTTCTCACCTTCGGCTTCTCGCTCGGCCTCTCGCCGTAGGCCTCTCACTCGGCCTCTCGCCACTCGGCCTCTTGCTCGGCCTTTCGCCACTCGGCCTCTTGCTCGGCCTCTCGCCACTCGGCCTCTCGTCGTAGGCCTCTCGCCACTCAGCCTCTCGCTCGGTTCCTCGCTTAGCCTCTCGCCGTAGGCCTCTCATTCGGCTCCTCGCTCGTGCTTCCCACCGGACCTCTCGCCTATGTGAGTGAGAAAAGTTTCCTTCAAAGGGTATAATAGACATTTTACTACAAAATCCAGTTTAGTTCCCTACAAATCCGACCTAATTTCAAAGGAATTCTAAATCCGGACTTTTAAACAAAATAAAAAAATTTTCAGAAAATATTTGGTTTCAAACAGACTAAGTTTTTTAAAACTCTGGAAAGAAATTACATTTCCCATTTATAACTTTTTCCAAACGGTCTGTAAATGAGGTATTTTTAATGAGGGTATATCTTATTAGTATGCCAAAAATCATTTGTCCTCATGGCATAGTCGTAGCAAGATTTGACGGAGGTTATGGACTGAAATCCTTACAGAAATCAAGTATTGAGTGAATACGATAATTTTTTTATTTTGCGAGAAGCTCGAAGTTGTGACACATTTCACGTTCAATATTGTGTATTCTTGCATCCTATTGTGGATTCTCTGCCACAGGGAAAGTGCACCCTTTTGTGCACCAACAAAATATGGTAATCAGTTTTCTACAAAATATATGGTAATTAGGGAGACATCTATAATTATTTGCAGAATTATGAGAGATGTACCTGATGTATCATTTGAACATTCAATAATAAAGATTCGAGTCTCTTTTTTTCGTTATTAACCCAAAAAAATATGTTGATATTTTGCATTTTGAGATTTTTATATTTGGCTTACAGTTAGTCAATTATTGTAGAATTATCAAAGGAAATAATCTATATTGTAGAATTGTTCGGTCGGTTGGATTTTCATGTAAAATAATTACATAAATGGACAATTTTGAGAATTTTTGAACAACCAAAATTCACACGGTATGCTAACCGTAGTCTAAAAAATTGCATAACGCCTTCTCTAAATCTAAAGATTTGATTGGCATTTCTTTTCCATAACACTCATTGGTGTCTGCAGATTTTTTGGCCAGATTTTGCTTAAAAAATGAACTCACTTGCCGAAAACTTTACATTTCCACAGATTAGTTACTAATTAGTAATTACTGAGTGTATAAACTTGAATTCTCTTTAAAAAAATTATCAAATTCGAATCTTGTAAGTTTCGGCCAACACGAAAGACATAACAAATAGAAAATATATCGTTATTAGACGAAGATAACATTGTTTCCAAACTAACATTGACCAACAAAACGACTTCATTCATTTCTTCAAGGAAAGAAAGCACCTGACCAATGAGAACCACCATTAATGTCAATATTATTGTTGGTATCCCCAAATGGCAACATCATCTCGTCCCCTAGAGCCCCACCAACACCAAGCCCTCCATGGCCGTCCTCCTCCGAGTTCATCAGATCCATGAACCAACCTGGATGTGGTTGCTGCTGCTGCCTTTCCATGGCCGCCTCCAAGCCGGCCTGGTGTCCGAGATTACCAACTGGGCCACGAGCAAGTTGATGATCTCCGACGTTGGACGCGCCGACGTTGATGTTGGGATGTTTCTGGGTCGTCGCCGGCAACTTCTTGAGGGCTTCCATCCTGTGTCCGATCTCTTTCAGGTGTTGGTCAATGACCCACTCCAAGTCACTGAAATCCGCCATGCTCAGGTTGTGGAAGCTCTTTCCCGTCATGCTCTGGAACATCACCTGCAAAGGTGGTGTAATTTGCTTTAGAATTTCTGTATCTAATTCAAAAAAATTAAATTTATTGGTCGATAAATATTTCACTTATAAACAAACCGACCACATCAGCACAAAAACAACATCAACAGTCTAACCTGGGTGAGTTCCTTCTCGCGGTTGTCCTTCCTCTGCTTCATCAGCTGCTCGCAGGCTTTAAGGATCCGCTGCCGGAGGTAACTCTCCTGGTTCACCATCTTCTTGCTCTGCTCCATCTCCGGCAACCCTTTGAACTTGGCCGCGACCTGGCGGGCCTCCGTCGGAGAAGGCCAGACCTCGGGCTGGGACTCGTAGGGACTGTAGATTATTGCACACGCCTCGATTCCACAGAGCGTACTCAGCTCGTTGACCTTCTTCATTAAGCCCTTCTTCCTCTTCTTGAAGGTCGCCTTCCTTGCGGAGTCGTTGGCGATGAAGGCGAGTTTCACCTTTTTCCTCGTCATTTTTTGGGTGATGGGTTTGGAAGGAAGAGTGTGTGTATGGCGTATAGCTTTATGTATTAGGGGATATATATAGTCAAATTTTATAACGCTTTTTTTATGAGTATGACTTGATATATTTAATAGTTATGATTGTAACGGGTGTGAATTTTATGATAGACTTCATATATAATTTATTTAATAATATAAATATTATCACTCGGTATAAAATGATCCATATAAAATTATTTGATATACATGGAAAGATTAAAGTAATAATGATTCAAGATTATGTTTCTAATATCCTTGTTGCCGTAATTTTGAGAATATATTTGGCAAGTAAGAGTGGTATTGGACAACGATTCTATAAAAGATTTTGTCATAAAATATAATATAAATTATACTTAACCGTTATTCATTAATAAAAATCAAGATTAAGAGAGTTAACCGACAAAACTAATTGCCTTATTTTATTTTTTATGTTTTTGGTCATAATATAACTAGTTTTGACCGTCTTTGTCAAAAAAGATATTAACCTGCCAAATATGAATGGAAACTTATTACAAGAAAAAAGCATATTTTGACATTGATTCAACGCCAAAATAGGCCAAAAAAAGTTGACTTCAATTTTTTAGTGAAAACATGTCGAGACAAGATTCCATACTAGTATTTTCCTATAAATATTTAGGTGTCCTAATAATCTTTTATTTCTCATATTAAATTGTATTTTATGTCTCAAACTGGAGTGAAAGTAATTTTGTACCCATGTGAATGACATCAAATTCGGGGGTGGGACTAGGATGTTATTTGGTAAGTTTTGCACAAAATCAGACAACTCAATCACGTATTAATGCATGGTTCTGCAAAAAAGAAGAAGAACACGTAACACGTATCTTATAGGTTATTACTTGTAATTGCCTCATTAAATTGTTTATCTTCATTTGATTTCTACAAATCTGCTCTAACTAATTGTTTTGTTGTCCAAGTTCCAGCCGCAAACCTTGGAAGTATAACCGATGCAATTATCATAATTCCACTCTAGGGTGAAAAGAATATCAAACAAATCCACAAGAATTAAACCCGTACACACATTTTTTAGGGTAACATAATGTACACACAATCCAATCTATTTAAGGAAAAGTATTTAATTCAATTGATCGGACTAACACCGGCTTAACTTTGTCTTTCAATTTTTACAAAATACTAGACTTATTTTAGTTTAATCAAAAGACTAAATTTCGAATACTAAAAAATACAACAATATCTCTTTAAAGGTTCTACAAGTTTAAACTTGGATTAAGAAATTTTGTTGGATGATGCCTGATAATATTGACTAAAAAAACAAAATATTAGTGCTCAAATTTTTTATTTGCAATAAAAATTATCTAAAATGATATCGTTGAGACTAGATAAAAATATCATTTTAGAGAAATTATCACATAAAAGAAATTTACACTTGTTAGCCTTGAAATGATTAAAAAATGTGTTGTTGGCCACTATATACATATACACTAAAAAAATATTGTTTATATTCAAGTTAATCAAAAAAATTGATAAAATGTAGCTATTTTTTATTTTTTGTTTATAATCACAAAAAAATAGCATTTAGCATTATTCAAATGTCACACTCGATCGATATATTTTTTGTTATAAAAAAATAATAATTACAATAACATTTGAAGACGATTTAAAAGATGAACAATGATGTAACAATTACCAAACAATCAAGTGTAACACAAATTATTATCTTAATATTTTTAAAATTTATAAAGTAGGTAAACATAATGTATCTATTAAAAACTCACTTTATGCGAAAAATGATACTAAAATTTAATACTAAAATTTTTAAAGAAAAATATTAGTTGTTATAATAGGGATTATCAAATTTTAACACGCTTTCGAGTTCAAAACTATATTTCTACGGACTTCACGAACACGGCGTCGTATTTGTGATACTTGAACAAGGCGAAGTGACATGTCGCGGAAGTCGTTCCCTTCCCTCCCTCCGCTACCGACACACAATAAAACGGCCAGTAAAGGACGAGGATGCAGTTCATGAGGAGGCCGATACGCCGCGTTTCGCCGACCAAGTTAATGAACATATGCATCAACTCCCTATGCAAATTCAAGCAGCTAGAAAGAGCCGAATCCGTGATCGTGGACGGAAGGCGACTGGGAGTCCTCCCCAACGTCGTCACCTACAACACCCTGCTCGCCGCCTACTCCCGCCTCGTCGGCTTCGACGCGGCGTATTCCATCCTCCGGAGGATGGAGGCGGCCGGGATTCGCCCTAACGTCGTCACATACAACTCGCTGGCCTCCTGGACGGCGCGGAACGGCCTCGTGCAGGTTGCATTCCAACTGTTCGACGAAATGCTCCAACGAGGTATCCCGCTTGATCTGTGGAGTTATAACATTATGGCGAATTGCTTCGTTAGGGCGGGGAATATCGAGGAGGCCAACCGTGTTTTCGGGGAGATTATACTCCGGGATTGGGTCCCTTGCTTGACGTCTTTCAATACTATGATCAACGGGTTCTGCAAGAACGGGTATATAGATTACGCGCTGTTGTTTTTTAGGAAGTTGAAGCAGCAAGGGATGGTGCCTGACGTTGTTACGTACAATGTTCTTATTGACGGGTTGTGCAAAGCGAGGAGATTGAAATCGGCGATGGTGATGATCAGGGAGCTTCGTTCTTCCGGGTGTGTGCCTAGTGTCGTGACGTATACTACGGTTTTGAAGTTGTGCTTTAAACTTAAGCGGTTTGAGGAAGGTATGGAGATGCTGAAAGAGACGAGGAGTATGGGGTATACTTTTGATGGTTTCGCTTATTGTACGGCCGTTGCTGCGCTGATCAAGATTGGTAAGGTTTGGGAAGCCACTCACGTTTTGAATCGAATGAAGGAGGACGGAATTGAGCTTGATTTGGTGTATTACAATACCCTTATTTATTTGTATTGCAAGGAACACAAGTTAGAATCTGCATACAATGTGCTCAATGAGATTGAGCGCGAAGGTTACGTGTGCGACGAGTACACACACTCGATTATGGTAAATGGGTTGTGCAAGGATCGTAATGTTGAAGCAGCAGTACGACATTTGAATATGAACGTGATGGGTTTCAACTCAAACTTGGTTGCTTTGAATTCCGTGCTTGATGGGCTCTTCAAAGCTGATAGGATAAATGACGCCGTGGACGCATTTAAATCTATGGACATGAGGGATGCAATAACGTATTCCACATTGATTCACAATCTTTGTAAGGCGGGAAGGTATCGATGTGCATCCAGGCTATTGCTTACCTCTGTCAGAAGTGGTATCAAAATATTCCAGTCTACCAAACGAACAGTGTTTGATTGTCTGCGTTACCATGGCCAATCTAGGGAAATTACGAAGCTGAGATCCAAACTTCGAGCGGCATATGCTGCACGTGTTTGATGTTACTCTGAAAGTTGCAGTGCATTTGCATGTTTTGCCAGGTTCATGTTGCTACTCATTTTTGTACTTAATTTGGATCATTCATATATCAATTCTCCAAGGCGTAGTATGAAACTAGATGTGTTTTGGCTGATAAGACTTGCACCCTGTTGTATCTGGGGAATCAATCAGCAGCTGAATGAAGACGATAGGGGCGACTTTTCTTCTCCATGGTTATTTGCCAGTGCCGGAGACTGTTTCTTAGGTTCGCCGTAGAAAGAAAATAAACCTATTTTTGGTCATAGAACCATTTGACAAAGGTTGGCTGATCACACGTGCATTAAAAAGTTTATACTGTTGTTTCTTTAATGTCACTTTCACAGTAAGCTCTATTTAGTATATACTAGCTAGCAAAAGCACGGCATTTGCCTTCCGCCATTATCTGTTCTTTTTAATATATGTACTGACTACACAACGTTACTGAAATTGGATGCTCTTGTTCTTTTCTGTAGGTATGATTGAAGGAAGACCGACCTTGTTTAACATGCCGTCGTGCTTGCATAATGAACCAGAGTTATCGATTTATTTGCATAAAAATTCAGTTCATTTAGCGAGTGAAGAATGCCGATCTAGCTTCTGATGTTTTTCGCTTTCTGCTGCAGTCTTCCCTCTATCCTTTGTGGACTTCCCCTGCCAAGCTAAAGTAGTTGAAAGCAAACAAGCAACTGTTTATTTGAATGTTCCAATAGTGCTATGGGAATGACTGGAACATATTATGACCATCAGCATTGTGACAGAAGTGATGCTGAAAGTGCCGGTCGCACTCTGAATAGGCTGAGGTCGGAGCTAACATGTTTGAACATCCTTGAGATGAGTACAAAATCTTCGTGATTTTAGAACTAATGTTGTAGGGAACGAAACCATTCTCTATTTTGCAGGTGATGAAGACTCGAGCATAACTGTTACGCAGATTGCAAACTTCTGGCAATCCGAATTCCTTGCTGCTCAATGACCAGCTCTACTTCATTGTGTTAACCAGGTGGTCATTTTCTTCAGCTTTGCCCCTTGTTTCTTCTTGTTCACATGCCAGTCACCAATTCTGTTGCTTCGCTTTCGCGAAGTAAATCTGATGACTGTATTCCTTCTCCTCCATATTCGCTTTTGTCATTGCATATTATGTACATCGAGCACATTTGTTCTATGCCACATTCCCTGGCTCGTGAGGTTAAATACATCAAGTGATTATGTAGTGGGTACTGAAGAAAATGCTAACGTCTTGAGCACATATTTCGTGAAAACCCTGACAGGGAAGACGCGAACCATGGAGATGGAGTCATCAGACACGATCGACAATGTGAAGGCAAAGATCTAGGACAGGCAGGAGATTCCGCCAGATCAGCAGCGGCTGATCTTTGCCGGGAAGCAGCTGGAGGGCAGCCAGACCCTCGTGGAATACAAAATCCAGGAGTTGATACTGCACCTGGTGCTCGCTCCGCATTAGCGCCAAGAAGCGCAAGAAGAACAAACACTTGCACGAAGCTGAAGCAAGTCAAGCATAAGCCAGGAAGGTGAAGAACTGGAGGATTGTGAGCTTCAGCTTCGTGCAAGTGTTCTTCTGGGGGAAAATTTTAGGATGGTTTCACCACAAGTATGACTTGGTATACCTATATTTAGGATTTTACCAATCTACAATTTTATAGTTAGGACTTAGGATGACAAAATTCTCTATAGACTTAATTATTTCGTATCTCTAGATTCGAAATACCAAAAATTGTCACTTTCCTCTCACAGTCCTGATCTCTGAAATCTTGATCACGAAATCTCGTTCTCTGCCGGAGTTGGGCCAGATGGGCCTTTTAAGCCCAGTCAGCTTAATTAACACCATCCCCAAAAACAAAACAAAAAAAGCGAACCAAAACGCTGGCGTTTAATTATCCCCCGGATTCCCTACGGCAACAAACCCTAGAAAGGAACCCGTAGCTCACACGCTCCATATATAAACTCCTCCTTCCGTTTCTCTGCCCGAAACCCTAAAAAAAAGGGAGGAAGAGGCAAAAGAGAAGGAAAGATGCAGATATTCGTGAAAACCCTAACGGGGAAGACGATCACCCTTGAGGTGGAGTCATCGGACACGATCGACAACGTCAAGGCCAAGATCCAGGACAAGGAGGGGATCCCGCCGGACCAGCAGCGCCTGATCTTCGCCGGGAAGCAGCTCGAGGACGGCCGGACCCTCGCCGACTACAACATCCAGAAGGAGTCGACGCTGCACCTGGTCCTCAGGCTCCGCGGCGGCGCCAAGAAGAGGAAGAAGAAGACGTACACCAAGCCGAAGAAGATCAAGCACAAGCACAGGAAGGTCAAGCTCGCCGTGCTCCAGTTCTACAAGGTGGACGACTCCGGAAAGGTCCAGCGCCTCCGCAAGGAGTGCCCTAACTCCGAGTGCGGCGCCGGTACCTTCATGGCCAACCACTTCGACCGCCACTACTGCGGCAAGTGCGGCCTCACTTACGTCTACAATAAGGCGGGATCTGATTGATTTTGGTGTCGATTTATGTTTCGGTTTTGGTCGCTTAGTTACAGTTGAGACTTCCTGTGGATTTTTATTTTGTTGTTGAATGGATTAATCAACGCTGTTGAATTGAATTGCAGCTTCTTGCTTAAATGATTGCCATCGATTAGGTCGTTTTGAGTTTTGTGATTGTGATTCCGCGGTTGCTTGAATGTGTTTAGGTGCAGGTGTATAACGTTATCGAGCAGTTGCGTGATTGAACTGAGCAAATGACAGAGCTTGTTGATGTGATGATGAATAGTTTTTAGTGAAAATTTAAATGCTGCGTATGTTGCCTGCTGTTTTTGCTATAGTTTGATTGGTTATAATTCTGCCCGGCCTAGGCTCTTCGGTGTATGAAATTGAGGTGTATTGTTCTGCTTTCTGTTTGTTGTGGTGATCAAATGATTTAGCTCACATTCCAAGGAACAAAAGGTTCTAGCTTGTGTAAGTTTGGGAAAAGTCTTTTGCCGTGCTAGGCATTTTGAAGTTGTCATTCTGATGTCACATCGTTCTCTCAGTGTCGGCTTGAGGCCGAGGATACTGCCAATAGAGATGGGGAAAGGGCGCAACACCGGTAAAGGTTCAAATGTTTTAGTGTACATTCCTCTTTTTGTTGATGACCTTATTCAGTATTTGCAAATTTTCATTTGTGTTTTCCCCTTTTGTTTTCAATGCAATGCTTGCTTATACCCACATAATGTGGTTTTGAGTTGTGGTATTAATCTAGTGAAGTTGACTCATTGTGTTTTCCCCTTTAGTTTTCAATCCAATGTTTGGTTTTGTGTTTTGTGTATGACTCGGAAGGCACACCAGTTCCCCTTTTGATCTCCGGATTAGTCCGGTGTACTCGATGGTTTCGCTAGCTAGAGTTTTGTTTCGTCCTTGTTTTCTCTCATAGACACCTGTCTAGGTAGCTGCTAGTCTTAATTGAGATGGCACCATTTAAATTTTCCGGGCTACTGTGGGCAGAAGTATCGGCTGGGGGAATCTAGCAAATATGTTGGTTCTACCTTTTGGTGCAGACTGTGTCGGCTTGTGGCTGAGGATACTGCAAATGACTATGGGGAAAGGGAGCAACACCGGTAAGGGAGAATTGGGCATGTAGGAGTAGGATGGGAGAGAGGGGGTGGTTACCTGTTGTCGATTTTAGCTCCACTAGTATGAGCCCCGTCCCATCACTGCTATGCCATTCCGGCTGGGGTCCGAATCCCGGTTGGGAGTTCATCACTGCTATGCCATTCCGGCTGGGGTCTGAATCCCGGTTGGGAGTTCATCCTTGCCATTCTTCGAAACCTCGGTCTTTATTTTTGTACTAGTTTCCTTTTAAGTTAAGAGGTTTGATGTGCAATGTTCAATTGCCGCTAGTCGCAATAGTTAACATGTTGAAAGAGGAATCCGAGAATTCGGAGGACGACAATGTGGATGATAGTTGGTGTTGTCGTCGGAGAGAAAGATTGGAATTAAAGCAAGGAGAACTGGGCAGGTAGGAGTAGGATGGGGGAGAGAGGGGTTGGTTACCTGTTGTCGATTTCAGTCTCGGCCGCGTCAGTATTGATCTCCGTCCCACCACAGCCGCGCCATCCCACCGCGCCATCCTAGACGACAATGTTGATGATAGTTGGTGTTGTCGTTGGAGAGAGAGACGGGATCGAAGTGAGAAGAGTATCAAATGATAGAGAAAACTAATTCAGTGAACTTTTTACAACGCTTCATCAAGTACTAACTTGTTCCATGAAGCCTATGTATACAAAATGTATGCTCATTAGGCTCCTCCGATATTTTCCGTCGTCAGAATAAAAACAATTCAACATGTAAGCTTCTTAACAGTTGCACCGAACAAAATAATCATAGAAAAGGAATAATGAATTTTCAGATATTTCGATGTTTATGATTAGATTTGTATTTTAAATTTAATCATGTGAAAACGAATATTTTGTTTAAAAAAATTAAGATACGGTGACAGGTTGCAGTTTGGATGAAGAATGATGTAGACGAAAACACTTTTTGTACCGAATTATAGAGAAATACAAATCTAATTGCTTCTTTCCCATTAATAAGAAAATGAGTAATTAGATAAAAATGTGCTAAGAGTTTTGACATATAAGATTTATGTTTAACTTCTCTTTAATCTTTAATGTATTGTGGTTCAAATTATTGACAACTGAAAACGTTTTTAACACTTTAGTGATATTAGTTTAATTATTATTTAATATTTATGACATTTAACATTCAAATAGTCGGTAAGTGATATCACTAGAATATTGTACGATAGAACCTTTATATATTTTAAACTACATAATATTTAGTAAAAAATGTAGCCAATTATGAAACACCAAAACAAATAATAATAATAAGGCAAAATTTGATCTAATATTTAACGTGGACTTGGGTAGTAAGGTTAAAAAACGTTAATCCGATGTATTAAATTGAAGTTTGCCTGAGGAAGGACACACGCCAATTTGCGTTTTGGTCCTTGAACCCTGGGCTTATAAATTGAACCCTTGGTAGTCTAAAATTGAAAGCAGCGATCGGACGAATCAGCGGCTCTTGAAGAAACCCTCGGCGGCGAAGGCAACATCGGCAACGGTGAGAGAGAATGATAATCCCGGTCAGGTGCTTCACCTGCGGCAAGGTAATATTTTCTCGCCTGTTCTTAACTTCGTTTCCGCCTCCTTCTGGGTTTATTACAATTGGGTCCTAAATTATTTTGTTTGTGTGTGAAAGGTGATCGGAAGCAAGTGGGACGCGTACTTGGAGCTTCTTCAGGCGGATTACACTGAAGGGTAACGCTCTCCCCGGTTTATATTCGTCTCTTTATTCGCTTCCAGGGTTTAGGGTTTAAGGTTTAGCTTTTAGTTGAAGAATACGGGGCGGGTTATTTTGACCTTGTCGAGTTGCTCTTTCTTTCTTGC
Source organism: Hypericum androsaemum (assembly GCA_963995505.1). Taxonomy (NCBI): domain Eukaryota; kingdom Viridiplantae; phylum Streptophyta; class Magnoliopsida; order Malpighiales; family Hypericaceae; genus Hypericum; species Hypericum androsaemum. The sequence goes on from OZ023195.1 coordinate 4,361,202, forward strand.
GGGTTTTTTTCACGGATTTTATCACGAGAGAATTTTACAGAGACCGGCGGCCGGAACTTCAAAAGAGGGATCCCGTTACTGGGTTTTTGCTTTCTCATCCTTCCACATTATTTCTAAGTTGTTGCAATAACATCTGGTTGCGTTTGCTACCCGGGGATGCACTTGATGCTCTTGGATTGGTTAGGTACTGCTGCAGAAGAATGCTTATGACCCACGTTGACCTTATCGAGAAGCTTCTCAATTATAACAGTACTTCCCTCTCTCGCCCTCTCGATTGCGCACGCCCTTGCGACGTTGTGGTGCTATTTGTTTGTTCTGATTGCTTTTCTTCCTCTTTTATTGCAGCCTTGCATAAATCGGATACCGGTTAGGGGAGCTCTCGAGGTTATGGGACAGGGATCTGGCATGAATTGTCACTCTTTTTTGCACCCTTGTGTGTGATTTTTGACATGGAAAAACTCTTGCAATGTCTTAGATATGACACTTTTGTACAACGGCGTGTTGTTTCGAAGTGTAGGAGCAGTTAAACTCATACGATATATTACCGCTTGAACCAACCATTTGAATCAACTCTGTCGAATCACGAGAACGTAACATCGTTAAAATCGGTCATCCATTTTGGACGACGGGACCACGTGCAGGGAGAATTGAATCGAATGCAATTGAAGAGCGTAGGACCCAAAAGTGAGGAAAATTGACATCATCTACGTAATAAGAACAATGCATGCTTCAAGTGGCTATAAGATTGGCCACGAAATGTACCATAAATACCTTACTACGTCTTATCCCCACTTGAATTTCTTGTGCTCTTTTGGCCCTTCGCTTGGATATCCTTGGATAACACACAAGCTAAACCAGTCCTTTGCAATACGCTTATCACATAAATACATAAATATCGAAAATATATATATATCTTTCATTTTGATCCCATTATAAACTTGTCTGCGCAATCGCATAATTTGTTGTCTTCCAGTACTTTTGGGTCTCTCCTATCTTGTCTTCTTTATCAATTTTGTCTCAGGAGAGCCACAAAAGAAATGTATCAGTATCGCAATCACCAGCATCTCGTCCCATGTTTGCATTGCCACCCACATAGCTACATTAGGATGGTAAGCTATTAGCTACACAATATTTACATATATGTATTTGTTTTTTATAAGTGAAATTTTGTTAATAGTAATATTTACAACTTACTTAGTATGGAATTTTCTCTTGCAATGTTACGATCGTCGTAAATACTGATTACTCTACATGTTTTGTTATATCAACATAAATGTGAATTTGGTATGTCGAGTATCGATGTCTATCGACGATGTATAACTCTTGAATGAGTATCAATCTGAAATTCTCATTGTGTATATAAATTGATTGCTTCCTCCCACTATTTTAATTTTTTTGTGAATATAACCCACGTATATGTACTTCGGAATTATATATTGAAATTGTAAATTAATTGAGCAAAATTGATGTGGTTGACAACTTCAGGTTCAACATCTTATAGAGAGATGCTTGCTCCTTCAAATGAGCAGAGACCAATGTGTAGAGGCTCTGTCACAGCATGCAAGCATTCGCCCACTCGTTACACTTACAGGTATCTACCTTGCACCCCTTAACTGTTAATTCTTATGGCTCGGAATCGAGTACTACCGGGTTTTATTTTCTTTATTTGTCATTTGGTTTGATCGAAAGATGGATCATCGTTGTTTTCATGCAGTCTGGAGAGAACTGCAAAAAGAGAATAGAGACTTCTTTCAGCAATATCTTCGTTCCGTTAATTCTTCTAGGACTACCACCAGTAAGAAACTTTACATCCTTTCTCACTATAGATTATTAGAGTTGTCTATAATTTTTTTTGGTAGGTGGAGATTTATATTATACGATGAATTAAACTATACTTATTTGTTACCGTTAAATTTTGAATTCCATATAGATATTATAACATGGCATCGGAAATTACAATCCCCCGTTGCTATAGGTGGTATTAGCTAGGTAGGATCAAATTAAATGAAATATTGATCATTATTATAGTCTAGTTCTTGGCATTTTCCCTTCTCAAAGCTAATTTTGTAACTTAATGATCTCGTTTCTTCTTTTTTTTTGAAAAATTAAACGTTCTTCCTACTAATTTTCAGGCAGGTATATGCAGCGGGCTCGAAAATTCAGAAAATGGACACCAACATTTAATTGAGAGAAATTAGTCCTCGTAGAGAGAAGAAAATCGGAGCTAGATCTCCATTCAATAAGACATAGGATCTATCAATGTGGATTTGGTGGCTTAGGCTAATCGTTACCGTGATATAAATATGCTACTCGTAATTATTCTTCATGAAGTTTTTCTTGATAATCTTTCGAGATTTGAACTTTATTCTTATACTTTCATTCTATAACCTAAAAACTTGTTCAAAAAATATTTTGGTATAGAAAAAAATTGCTCAAGTTCGTATTCGACATGTATGAGGAATTTAAATACATGATATCGGGACACACAAACTAATTAATGTAATTTGAACCAGGTACGAATGTTAATGGTCACAAATTTCTCCACTAGATCAGAAAAGCCATTATTGTTCAATACGGCCTACGTACTTCATTACCTTTCGAAGGATTTTGTCTATAATTAATACATAATTATGAATTAATTATTTCCTAATTAATAAAATAAATTTATTAATACATAACAAGACTTACTTGTTGAAGCGTGCTTCACACAGGATCGGATAATAAGATATTGTCACCGGCAGTTTACGATCACAAACGAATCGGATACGTAAACAATTTCCACGAGTTTTCTTACTTTGCAAAATCTGAGAACTACAGGAACTAATCCAAAATAAGTCCTCTGATGTGTGTATTTCAAAATGGGAAAAAGTACAAATTGATCACCAGTTATTTCTTCCTTTTATAGGGAGGTCCGGCTCACACATGTGCGCCACGTGGCAAAGCTACCAACTAGCTTTGCCACGTGGCATGCCACCCGTTTGTCACGTGTCGGAGCTACCCACTAGGTTTGTCACGTGGTGCCACATGGCGAAGCTACCCACTAGCTTTGCCACGTGGCATGCCACTCGTTTGCCACGTGTCGGCCACGTGGCAAAGCTATCCAGCTACTCTGCCACGTGGCGCTGCGTGTCGGCCACGTGGCGTACCACGGGCCTAAGCTCATTTTTGCCCAATAATGGGTGACTAATGGCCCAAGGTCCAACATCTCCCACTTACACATTATTGATCATAATCAACAATGTCTCAGATTATGTTCAGCAAAAATTTCGTGCGACCAGCATACATCGAGTGCACGTAGCTAAACTCAAGAGCACACACACACGGGCTACTTGAATGATAGCATCTCGACATTCTCATTACGTAAGGTATACCTTATCCTAGGTCTCATATCATATTCCATTGTTTGCATATGTGATTTCAAACAATTTAATCGTGTTCAATATTGTATTGCTCTCAACACAATAGGTGCGCACCATTGAACAACGAAACTTAGGAATGTGATCGATAAAAAACTTTTGCCTTTATAAGTATTTTTTCTATCATGATAAAGCCTGCTTTTCTAGTCAGTCTTGCCAGGTCGTGTAATGAATAATGACCTTTTCATAGACTTTCCAAGCTAGCATCACATAATCATATTTTCGAAATACGTTAAGGATCATGAGGATAGTGAATTGAAAAAATATATTTTTTGAAATTGGTCTCACACCAGGGAAACAGAAATCGCTTTATGATTTTCCATCCATTGGTCGACAAAGCAAACATGGTACAGTCCACGTTCTATGATGTTCATTCCTTTTTTTTTAAAAGAGCGCATGTAATTCATAATTAAATATCATACTAGAGCATCAGTCTCGATATTTTACTGAACAACGACTTTAGTTTACTAAAAACTGCTCTAGGCTATATAGACAGATTAATGATAAGTTCTATTATTTTTTATCATTTAGATTTACAAAAAATCCAATGCAGCAACAGATGCATGCATTATCAAAAATCTCGTACTTTAACAAGAACTTCTCTTGTAGTTAAGCAAGACGGCATTGACATTTTAGAACGGGCATTCGATGTAATGATGTTCATAAAACTGCCTCATCTCAACAAGGAATCAACTTGTTGACTCCCACTGAGGTAAACACCTGTGTGAGTGGGTTACTTTTCTGTCTCACATGCTCTGGTAAATATTTTCCAAAACAATATTCACACATTCTTATTGCCAGAATAACCATGTTATATTGAACAACTAATTTATTATAACATGTGCAAAAAAATTAGCATCTACGCAAACTTAGGGATCTGACGTATTTTTCAAACACATCTCTGGATACAACCTTGGTCATATGATCCGCTATCATATCTTGCGTAGGCATATATTTTACGCTGATCTCCTTATGTACAATCATATCCCTAATAAAGTGATACTTAATGTCAATATGCTTTGCTCTGCTATGGTATCTAGGATCCTTAGCAAAAGCTATTGACGCTTGATTATCATAAAATAAGTTCACTGGTCCTTTTGAGTTGGTTAGGGATAAATAGTTTAGAAATCTCTTCAACCATACTGCTTCTTATACAGCTGCCGCAGAAGCAACGTACTCAGCTTCCATAGTTGACAGAGAAACACACTTTTGTTTCTTGCTACTCTATGAAATAGCACCTTCGTCAAGCATGAAGACATATCCAGATGTAGATTTATTCTCATCCACATCACTACCCCAATCAGCATCGGTGTAACCTCTTAATATCAGGTCTTGACCTTGATAAACCAGTGAGTATTCTGCAGTCGTATTTAAGTATTTCATAATTCCCTTAACTGCTTTCCAATGTACTCGACCTGGATTAGACTGATATCTACTAGCTATACTGACAGCATAGCAAATGTCTGGTCTTGTACACAACATTGCGTACATCAGACAACCAACTGCATTAGCATAAGGGATTTTTATCATATCCCTTTTCTATTGAGCTGTTATAGGACAAATATTTTTATTGAGATGATGGCCTTTGGCAATCGGGACAAACTTGGGATTACTATTATTACAATTAAACTGCTCTACTACTTTATGGATATATGTCTCTTGTGAAAGAGATAATAGCCTTTTCGAGCGATTTCTTATAATTTTAACTCCAAGAATGTAATTAGCTTCACCCATATCTTTCATTTCAAAGTTGGATGAAAACCAGACTTTGAGCTCATTAATATATCCCATGTCATTTTCAGCTATCAGTATGTCATCTACATACAGTGTAATAATGACAAATTTATTATCCGAATATTTTAAATAGACACAATGGTCTTCGTCTATCATTTTAAAATCATGTGACATGATCGTATTATGAAAATGAATGTACCATTGTCTAGAAGACTGTTTAAGGCCATAGATTGATCTCATCAATTTTCAAACTTTACGTTCGCAACCTTTTTGGATATAGCCCTCTGGCTGAATCATATAGATTTCTTCATCCAATTCTCTATTGAGAAAAGCAGTCTTAACATCCATTTGATGTAGCTCAAGGTCTAAATTTACCACCATAGCCAGAATTATCCTAATGGATGTAAATCTCACAACAGGTGCAAAAGTCTCTTCATAGTCTATTCCTTCCTGTTGTTTGAATCCTTGGGCAACTAAGCGAGCTTTGTACCTTTCGATACAGCCATCTACTTTACGCTTAATCTTGAGAACCCACTTGTTGCCAATTGTCCTACGTCCACTAGGCAGATCAACCAATTCCCAAACATGGTTTTTCTTCATCGAAGTCATCTCTTCCTCCATTGCATTAAACCATTCATTTTTATCAGAAGATGATAGAGCAGCAGAAACACTCTTGGGTTCATTCTCATCTTGTAGGATTGCCAAAAGAATTTTACTCAGACCATTGTTATTTTTCAATGATGCCAAGAAAGCATTAGCAGCGCATTCAACCTCAAATCGTTTGCGTAGAATGCTAGTTCTTTTTGTTCTACGAAGTTCACGATTTTGATAAACATCTCTAGTATATTCATCATAACCAGGAATAGTACTCCCACTAAAGGGATAATCCATACTCCCACTGGAATTTGAAAATGTACTGACACTTGGATCGTGAACAATCGGATCGCTTTGATATGGAAAATTTTGATTTTTCTCTACAATTCTCCCACTCGGTTGGAGCGATCCAGATGATTCTGCCTCATCAATTTCATATAATGTAAGATCACTACTTACGTCTCCTGATTTCGGAAAGATCTTTTCCAAAAATGTGACATCTCGTGATTCAAATTCTGTCACATGTCCATTTTCGAGTTCACCTACGAAAACATATCCCTTTGATACTTCAGAGTATCTTATAAAGATACTCATTCTACTTTCTCGGTCCTAATTTACCGAAAGAACTAGAGGTCGAATGGACATAAGACGCACACCCCCATGGTCTTAAGTAGCTTAGATCGGATTTTTAACCTGTCCACATTTCGTAAGGGGTGGTGGCGACAGATTTAGAGGGGACTCGGTTTAGAACATATGCGGCGGTAAGGAGCGCATCTCCATAAAATGATATAGGCAAATTTATCTCAGCCATCATAGATCTAACCATGTCAAGAAGAGTTCTGTTCCTTCTTTTCGCTACCCCATTTTGTTGAGGTGTATAAAGAATGGACAACTGATGTTCAATTTTTTTTGTTGGCACAGCGTATTAAATTTATCAGAAAGATACTCACAGCCACGATCTGTTCGTAAGGCCTTAATCTTTCAATCATGTTGATTCTCCGTAAAATTCATAAAAATCTTGAAACAACTAAATGCTTCAGATTTGTGAGAAATCAAATAGACTTGACCATACTTACTATAGTCGTCTATAAATGTGATGAAGTAATACGCTCCATGTCTAGCCTTCACATTCATTGGACCACAAACATCAGAATGAATTAACTGCAATGAAAAGGTGGCTCTAGTTCCTTTACCAAATAGTTTTCTTATCAATTTTCCTTCTAGACATCGTTCGCATGTAGGTAAAATAGCTTTATCTAAATTACCTAATAGTCCTGCCTTAGCTAGACGATTCATGCAATCTTGACCAATATGGCGCAATCTAGAATGCCATAAATTAACGTCATCTCGAGACGTTTGTACATTAGTGACTAAGAAAAAATAAAATTTTGATAACTGATCAACATCCATAATTAAGAAACTACCTGATTTAAAACCAGATCTATAAAAAAAATGTGTTCTAAAAATAACTATACATAACTATTCTCAAACAGCAATCGAAAGCCAAGAGCCATCAAGGCTGAAACAAGAAATTAAGTTCCGAAAAATTTCTGGAACAAATAGCACATCATGTAGAAATAGGGTATGTCCTTGACGTAGGTTCAATTTACATGTACTCATACCCTTAACATTCACTCGTGTGTTGTTACCAACAAAAATATATTTTGCTCCTACCGGCAACCGTCGAAAATCAACATAAGCATCACGATCTTTTGTTACATGGTCGGTCGCTCCTGAATCAATCACCCACATAGGATGAGTTTCAGATAGAAGAACAGTACTAGATACATATAATTTACTCATATATGAGTGAATTTATTGTACTTTCTTTTCTTCCATGCAATCTTTAGCAAAATCACCTTTCCTTTGACAGTCGTAACATCTGACTTTCTTGATGTTAAACTTTCTTTTTTTCTTTCTTCCGGAACTTTTCTCACTAGTTTCACAATTTTCAGCTTTGCTCTTATGTATATTTTCCTTATCATTGCTCTTTTTACCTCTTATTCTCTTACTCCTTGTGCCACTAGACTGAGTCATGTGGGCTTCAGGATGTACTCTAATAGCTAGGAAGCGATCCTCTTCTAGCTCAAGGTGTCGGGCCATGTCGTCAAATGTCGTAACATTATTGGCATGGGTAAGTATCATTTTTATGTGTTCCCAGCTCACAGGTAGGGAACGAATGACAACCTAGATTTGCTGCTCATTACTAAGCATGTGGCCAGCCTCAACCAGCTCACCAATCATGTTTGACATTACCCTGAGATAGTTTTGCATAGAATGATCAGGGCATTTCTTATAAGTATCAAATCTTATAGTCAAAGCACGTAGCTTCGAGATTGAAAGCCTCCCGAATCTTTCTTTTAGAGCATCCCAAAGGTCATTTGCATTGTCATAGACACGAAACTGCCTAGTAATATCATCCATCATCGCACTTAGCAAGATGAGACGAGCAGTAAAGCTCTTCTTTTTCCAAGCTATAAAAGCATCACGATCACGCTTATGCTGTGCAGTGGAACCTAACTCAGGTTCAACTAATATTGTAGATATCATCTTAAGAACGTCTTGTTCTTCTAGCACATATAGTATTTTCGTACTCCAATTATCGTAGTTGTCACCATTAAGCTTCAACTCCTTGTTTCAGCGACAATTGATTTGGAAGCAATCGACATAACTAACAGAAATTATAAAAAATACATAAAAGAGTCATTATTAGCAATACGATACAAATTTACTATACGTTATAACTCCGAATGATATAAAGTTCTTGACTAATCTCGAATTTAAAGTAGGTCACGGATGTGTTTCCCCTTACCATTCAAGAATTAATCTCAAACTTTAATCATCCTAAGTTCTTTGATAGTAAATACAAATGGATATAACACAAGCAATCAAATGAACACATAATATAATTACAAAAATAAAAAGCTCACAAGCCTTTTATTTATATATACAAGGATATACATGAAGTTTTGAATACACACATATGTATATAAACCTTCTCCGAATACCTAGTATAAAACAAAGTTTTCCAAAATAACATATGTATATGGAAACTTTCAACAAGACATACTAAAATACATTAAGGATCTATTTATTGACGTAAGAGGATTCAAATAGTTACAACTGGGATAGGTGCAGAATCTAAAATCCACACCGCACATGGAATGGAAAAACTATAAAAATATCCCTGACTACAGTAGGTACGTATCATACATCCAGTACGTAGTTCCATAGGAGGATTGGGGATCATTTTCTCCAGAAGTTCTTTATTCTGTAAATAAAGGACTAACCCTACCAGTGCATCTATATGTGAACAATCCTCAGGTTGTAGGAAAAATTCTATTTTTTTCCTTAATCCTGAGTGTGATCAAAAGATCACTGAACATGGAAGGCCAATCCTCTCCATGGTCATATCCTCCTGCCCAGATGCAATCCTGCATCATTTGATGAACATTCTCTATATGTTCTATTAGAACATACATATCATCCTTTGGTTGTCTTAATAATTTTAAAAACTTAGTTCACAAATTAACTTATAATTTTTATTTTTATTATTTTTAATGAATTTTTATTGAATAAAAATAATTTATCTAATTAAATCTAATAAAAATAAATTATGTCCAGTCAAAATTGGCCAAAATCGAATTTGGTCAAACCAAGAACCAGACCAATTCGTCCGATTTTAATTGAATCAAACGGGGTATAAACATTTTCTGGAAAAATTGTGAAATTATGATTTTGCCCCTAGCAGATTTTTTCCCTTCACTTTCTCTCTCCCCGATGACGAAGACGAAATTGCCTCCGATCGCCCTCCTACGACGGCTCTTTCACGGCGGCGAATCAACGTCTGCCACTGGTCGCGGTCGCCTCGCCGTGGCCTCCCAGTCACGACCGTACCGGTCGCACGGCTCGTCGTGTCGCCGTCGTCTTCTCTCTTCCGTGTGTCTCCGCCGTCGTTGGCTTTGATCTTTATTTTCCGACGACGTTGATCCACGAAAGTAGTATCGGAACGTCGAGGACACGCCGGAGAATCGACTATCTTCAATCTCTGGCGTTGAAATCGTCGAATTTCTGACAAAATCAACGGAATTCGATTTGGGGAAAAATCGCCCGATTAGGAATTTCGGGGTTAAACTGAAATGGCAAATTTCAGTTTAATCCCAAAACCTTTTCAAAATTTTCATCGAAGGACATGACACGTAGGTGCCACGTAAATAGATAAATTTCACTTTAGTACCTTAAAGATTCACGCGTGCGCAAATTTTGCTCGCGTGGTAGGAGAAATTTTAATTTATTCTCGCTGGTTTTAAATTGATTACAATAAAGTACACCAGATTATAATTTTCATTAAAAATCACAATTAAACTCAATTTTTGAACCAAATATAGATAATTAAACTTGATTTCAAAAATCATATAACAACCAGAACAATATCTAAGCAAGCTCTGATACCAATTGAAAGATTTGGCCCATAATTAATACATAATTATGAGTTAATTATTTCCTAATTATTGAAATAAATTTATTAATAAATAACAAGACTTACTTGTTGAAGCGTGCTTCACACAGAATCAGATAATGAGATATTGTCACCAGCGGTTTACGATCACAAACGGATCGGATACGTGAATAATTTTTACGAGTTTTCTTACTTTGCAAAATCTAAGAACTACAAGAACTAATCTGAAATAAGTCCTCTGATGTGTGTATTTCAGAATGAAAAAAAGTACAAATTGATCACCAGTTGTTTCTCCCTTTTATAGGGAGGTCCGGCTCACACATGTGCACCACGTGTCACCCACGTGGCGAAGCTACCAACTAGCTTTGCCACGTGGCGGAGCTACCCACTAGGTTTTTCACGTGGCATGCCACGCATTTGCCACGTGTAGGCCCAAAAGCCCAATGACTTTTGGGCCTAATGGGCCTGGGTCTATTTTTGCCCAATAATGGGTGACTAATGGCCCAAGGTCCAACACCTTTCATTCCCAGCCCAGAAGAAAATATTCTCCTAACCAGAAGTTCAGGCTGAGATAAGTATCAACCATAAATTAATAGACTATTTGGTTGGTTCATGGCTAAACATGCTTATTAACCAGAGATGGCGACGGGTGGGGCAAAATGTCCGCAATATAAGAAACGTCTAATTTCAAAACGACATTCTACTGTCTGATCAGAGTTTACGGGCAAAATCTCTTTTTTCGATAAGTATACGGGCAAAATCTTGTTCCACGAAAAAACCTATTTAACAAAAATCAATCTAAAGTCTAAACCTATGAAGCAATAACTTTTAATTTTAATTTTTGGCGTTGCCTTGAAGCTTGTATTCAAATAGCACATATCAATTTTGTTTGATGTTCATTATTTGGTACTCAAAGTACGATACTTTTGATGCCAATGTATAACCTCTCTTGGTAAACATTTCTAGGAATATATCATTTTACTTATAAAAAATTAATAACTTTTAATTTTAGCAATACATTGTAAGCAAATGTTAACTTTTCATTATATAGCATTAGACGTGGAATTCCCAATGGATTTTTCGGCGGTATATTTTTTACATAATTTGCGGTTATGACCCATACACGTTTGTATGCAGGTTAGTGTGTGCGTGCGTTCCTCTCGACTACCTAGAATGCGGGTCGGCTTAAGGTTAGGGATAAACTAGGGGAATTAGGCAATGTCATAGAAATACGAGATCTACCTCTTAGCTTACCATGACCGTAAGAGTCGCCTCATTTCGAGATTTGATTTAAGACTTACGGCCAATTTACCAAGTATGGGCGCTCCTTAAGAGATTTGAGGGAGTTCAAGTTTTTGAAGCTCAGGTTATCCAAGATGACTTAAGGCGTACCCAACTAAGGTAAGTTGATGTCCCAACCCAAGTACCTCGATGATTACCTTTGTCGATCCCTTTACTCTATTTAGTCGACTGCTTGTACCTAAACATAGGGGTGAGGGCGGTGCGGTTTAGCAGTGTGAACCCGTTGAGCTAAACTGCTAAACTGCACCGCAACATGAAAAAAGTGAATAAATGAAACTGTCGGTGTCTCGGTTTGGTGACAGATCGCACGGTATTCGGTGTAGCAGTTTTAGTACGTTTTGCGATTTCAGGCCCAATCGAAAAAGCCATTATTTGGCCCGATCTGTTAGGCCCAATCAAAATTTTCAAACTATTCAGCAACCCAAAACAGAAAGTCATAAATAATTTGCCTAAACCCATTTCATATTCACAGAAAAACAAATTAAACATATCTGGAGGAGGGCGAAGGAGAAGGGAATCTGGAGGAGGCCGGAGGCGGAGGATGGCTCGGGAAGGAGAAGGGAAGGGTCGAGGAACGGGGAAGTGAAATTGGGTATGGGTAGAATAAGGTTAGGGGCAGCTGGGTTAAAAAAGTTCTTTTATACCAAATCAAAAAGGCAGAAACAACGTCATTTTTGTTCTAAATTCTGTACTAAACCTATATTAAAAAATATATAACGACGTCATATACATATGTGCAGTGCGGTTCGATTTGGAATGGTGCCTAAAACTCAAAACCATCACCGCACCGGAAGCATGCTGTGCAGTTTGAAATCGCACCTACACACCAAAAATTTGTTCGGTTTGCCTTTTTTTGCGGGTTGTCGATTTACATTTTTGCAGTTTAAGACGGTTTGAAGCTCACCTCTACCTAAACAGATAGTCGCCTCTTCTTTGCCCAGTTGACGGCCGACTCCTTGAACCTAGCGGATGGCCGACTTCTTGAACCTAGTAGACGCCTCGATTAGTCGACTAAAGTCCGACTTGTGGAATAGCTTGAGGCTAGGTTTAAATAGTATTCCACTTGACTAGCCATTAGCCCTTGTGGGAGAGCTAGTGGTAGGATCTATGTGATTTGTAACTACTAACAATTTTCTTTTCTTTAGAAATAAAATTATCATAATTATTGAAAAAATAGCATTAGATGAGGAATTATGTAACTAGGCGAGTGTATTACGGTGAATAACTAAATTTAGCTATATAAATATCAAGGTAGAGTTTTACCTTACCAAAATACTCTTTTTATATTGCAATTTTTTATCGAATTTTAATGCGGTAGGATTTTAACGAGGTCGGAAATCGTAATCTCGCACTATTTAGAAGGTAAATATACCATTTATAAAAGTTACTTGCCCAAAAGAATTATTAAGCAAGTAATGGAAACGTCGAAGCAAACGTGTGCAGTGATTTAGACCGTGATATCATGTACCCGATGTGGGATAAATTAGGGAAAAGAAAAGAAGAGCCCATCCATAGAAAACGAATGGAGGTAACGTGCAATGAACAAAATTCTACACGTGCTTAGCCTGCAATAAAGCAACGCCAATCTTCCAACCCTCAACTACTAGAGAAAATGTACACAATATGCAGCTACAATTCCAATTTAATTCGAGGAATTTGATGAATTTAATAATGTTAAAATTTAACGTAGTTAATATTGTCGTGTATCCGTATATTGAATAATTGGAAATATCTATCACCACAAATTGATCACTGTTTTGTTTCTGAACACAAAAAAAGCTCAATATTGTTAACAAGAGGGCGTTCTCTGATTTTTCTTTCCCTTCTATGCCGACGACTGTTTTTTATATTTGTCGATGATATTTTTTTAGTTTTAATATTCAAGGTCGGATTTTATTTTAGAATTCATTTATCCAATGTTATATTTTACATTTGTCAAATTTAAATTAATATACTCCTCAAATGAATCTAATTTTTTTATCATTTGGTCAATTTTTTCACTGTTATGTTTTAATGAATCTGACGCTAATATTTTTTTGGTGGGATAAAATTTAGGCAGGTTGACCTAAATCCTGGGACTCTAGATACATTGAGTTTTGTTCTATTTTCAAACAAAATTTTGTCATTTCTGTAAGAGATGAAAATTGACCCACCAATTTCTGAAAAACAAGTCAGGATCTGTTTTCGGACGCTAATATTTTAATCATATGACTAGTGCTACTTTTATTTGGCCGGTGAGTGGTGGGAATATTTGAGTGTTGTCTTTGGATCTTGTTCAGAGGGATCGATAAGGACATTCTATTAAACAGAAAAGTCGTGAGCACAAACAATAGACAATTAGTAAGAAAAAGAAAAACAACTATTTATATTTTATTACCTACACTTATATATGATATCTATGATCAACAATTAATTTAAAATTGAATATGATTTATCATGTGAATATAATAGATATTTATCGGAGTTAATATACATCTTTTTTTAAATTATCCATCGGTAAAATAATTGTGACTTTATCACTACTTAGTTTCTTATTCTATTAGCTTCAAATTTTGGAGTTGAACATGCGTAACTATTGCTAAATACTGTACGTTCCTTGCATCACAATGTGAGATTAAGCGACCGATATTTAAAAATAATTTTGTTTTTTTAATTGCAAAATATTAAAGCGTTACTTGTTTCTTTCATCGTTCTTTTACTACTATAAACATGCATTAATATTTTTTTTCCAAAAACTACATGCTGTCTAAAATAATTCAAGTTTAAATCTGATCCAATTACAAAATTGACAATTTTGCTTAACAAGTTCTATCATGATTTCGTTGCTAAGCTCTTGAACTCAACATTTATGATTAAACTAAAATAAATATATTTTTAGTTGATTAACATGAATGGTTTATTGTGGAATATCTTTGCAACTTGGTTTAGATGAAAAACAGAATAATCATCCAGGTGCGTCGGATGTGGCACTTTGGGACTTCATCAAGAGATTTGACGTGGCAAGATGATTAAACTATAATGAAAATATTGCACAAAGTTGACACCGGTACGATTCCAAGATAATTAACCTCTAATATAGCTCATATCTAATTAGCAAAGGTTACATACATATAAGTTTATCTTTGATCATCTAGGGAATGAGATTAGTGCTTAATTGCACAGTTGAATAGAAAATTAGTGTTTTAGTATATACTTGGTGGAACTATTTTTGGAGTAATATTTACCAATTAAAAAATGGAAAAGGGAATAAAGTGGAATTGTGGAATGAAATTCTATAAAGATCATGGAATAACATTTTGACTCTGAGATCAATTTCATGTCACTCAAATAACATGCGTAAATCAGTTAATTTGTAATTAATCGAAAACAATCAACCACGACAAAAGATGCCAACTATAGCTGTTATAATCAATAATCAGTCATAATTCAATTCTTAAATAAATTCGAGCTCAACGAATAAATTAGATAGCTTTGAAAAGGCGGGTATCAAATCCTATAAACAATTTTATTTGAATTAGTGTTACCTACATCTAATCGAATACACTATAAAACAATAAACCAGGTAACGTTGAAAGGGTGGGTATCATGTATCGCCTACCAAATTTTACTTAGAATTTATTATTATCCACAATTAATCCAATCACTATAACATTATTAACATTTATAAGTACTATGTAATTTTTGTCATTTGTCAAATTTAGTGAGTATCATTAATTCTTTTAACTAATATTTACATGAACTACCACATTAATAACATGTCATATTTCTCTTTTCTAGTCGTAGTATTTACTAAGAGCCATGGACAATACATCCTTAACTTTTTTATACTATTTGATACTCGTATTTATCAGTCCGACTAATTTAAATTAAAATTGGTTGAAATTTTTATCAAGATCGGTTTTGGCCTTGGGAGTGCAACAACTAGTTAGCACCAGACGCCTGCCACTCCATTAAAAACACCAACTTTACCCCAATTTCCATCCCCAATTCCCGGTACCCGATTTTTTTTTCTTTTTTTTGTGTGTGATTCTTTGTCCCTTTGACATTTATATACCCACCCACCTACCGCATTTTCGGATCCTTAGACGATCGGTGAAGAGTGGAATAAAGGGTTGGACCTTTTTCTTCTGGGTATTGTTTGCTTCCCATCCCAAGTTTGTGTTTTTAGTCTTTTTTTTTGTGGGTTTGATCTTAGGTTTCCATTGTATGCTTTTTTTTTTAACCTTGGAATTTGATTTTTTTTTTTTGGGAAATTTGTTGAGCTTCTCTGTTGGTACTTGCAGGGTTTTGATCAGTTGGAATTTTTTTTTTATTCAAGGGATTGCTTGTTCAGGTAAAGTTCTAGCCTTTGGTGTATGGTACTTGCCCATTTGCCCTAGCTTGTATTTTTGTATTTTTTTTTTCACTTGTTGGGTTCTTTTGTTGGTTGAAGATCTGTGCCAATTCTTTGATTGAGAATTAGAAAAGATAATTGTTTTTGGAATTTTATTTTTATGGCTTCCTTGGATATACATAGCTAGAGGCAAAGATAGACCACTGTTTTATCTATGGTTTTTTGGCCAGTGGGGAAGTGGGTTGATTGGTTTTCTTAAATGATGATCATCGCTCATGGCATGATCGAGCTGCTGTTGTAGAACACCTACCACTTGAAGTTGGGAAGTCAGTTCTGTTGTTATAATTCTTTTCGGACATCTTCTTTGCTGTGTTGTAGTTTCGTTAATTTGAGTGTTAATAGGATGATGATTGTCGCGGGAGGTGGTGGAACCATATGCATGCATGTTCGTTACTAGTTTGTTTGTTTCGGGGCCTTAATGATTGGAGTTAAGCTGATATGCAGTCAAAAAGTTTCCTTACGTATATGGCTTGCAGATGGGCATTTTATCACTGGTTCAAACCCAAATTTTAGTTACATTTCCTTCCTATTTATCTGCCAGCCTCTGTTATGATGCGCACTTCAATTCTTTCGCTAGTGTCTTGGAACTTCAAAAAGTTCCTCATAATTCTCTTTTTCTCAGAAATGGAAATTTATTTATTTCATGTGCTTCCTTATAAGGTTGAAGTTGGCCTGATTTTGCTTTGGATCATTCAGGTGTCAGCACAAGAGTTGATTTACGTCCACCCTCTATTTATGTAGTCTTTTAGCCAATCTACTACATCGCTATGGATTTTCTCTTTGTTTGCTAGGTGAATTTGTTCATGACTGCAAGATCCTTACAATCGTACAGGTCGTAGTTGACTAGGGAATTTATTGATTAGATGATGTTTTTAAATAATCTTTATGACATTGCTGACCTTCCCTGGATATATATAGCTGGAGGCAAAGAGAGACTATCATTTCTCTTTTTTATGTCCTGCACTTTGAAAGTTATGAGACTGCTACTTAACATTATGTTTATTGCGCCTTGTACAATCTGATAAATTTTGTATCAAATATTATCTTGACCTCTCAATGTGTTTGTTACACTTTACGCATGACTCTCTACAAAATATATTCTATCTTTGCTTTAGGTCTTCATCTTATCCATGTTGCAGCGTGTATTAATAATAATACATTGTTGGAATCTAATGTGTGTAATGACATTGTTGTGCTTCTCAGGCAGAACTTCATTGATCCAGTGGTGAAACATTGCATCTTACGATAAGTGAGGATTTGTTCTGAGAAGATGTTGGGAGGCAACAGCAGCAATCCTCTAGCTCGAGCTTTCATGAATGAGAATCACATACGCTATCATACTAATGCTTCCAATCAGTTGCAACTGTTTGAAAACTGTGAGTGCTGATATCTTCAAATTATTTAGTTATGAATTGTGAGTTTTGTCAATGCTATACGCATTCGGTATCATCATATTTGTTTCCGTATATGCATTTGGGTTTATGTTAAGTACATACTGTGGGTCATCATTACCCAAAAGAATAATGGAAGTGTCCCTAGGTCTTTAACTGTTACAGAGCGAGCAACCTCTAGCTCTTGTATGCGTCTCCCGCTGGTTGTTCGTTATGTTACTTGGAAAAGCCCAGTTAGTAAGTTGATGCGATTTCTTTTATAAAAATCCTGTGAGTGGTATCGTATTTACATGCATCAAAATGTTGGGTAGTTGCGCCTGTTTCTGTCCTCATTGTCTTGACTAGTTGTAGTCATTTGGATCATTTGCTTGGTGCCGATATAGCTCATGTTAAAACATTTTCTCTTGCGCCCTTTAATACAAATTGTAGGTACTTGCAGTTGGGATAAGCCATTCTGTATATTAGAATTTGAAGTAGGATGTGGTAATTTTAAAACTTTGGGATATTAAGAATCTGGTGAGAAGATTTCCAACTTCGATGGAAATGTTGTTATTGCCTGATACGATCTTCACATTTACACGTTAGAGATTAATCATTAATTGCAAGTTATGTTATATGTAGATTCTTTTTCTGTCCGTGTTGGACATCCGTATTCCCTTTATTCTGCATCTAGTTGTGCCAATATGTCATTCTTAGTTCACATAACATGGAGACCAAGAGCTTATATTATCGTATATGGTGATTTGTTGTGAAGATTGATGTTAACTTGCTTTATTTTACTAGGCATAGGTGTTGTTAAATAGCAGATAGGTTAAGGTTTCTCAAATAAGATGTGCATATTTATTTCTATTTCCTTTCACTTAACCTTGTACTTGAAACACACGTTTTATCTGAGCATCCTATTAGCTTAAAGTAGTTTGGCTAATATTTCACATATAATTGTTTCCAGTACCAGCAGGTTGTGGTGTTGACCCTGTGAATTATTTTGGAAATGAACAAACTCCTTTGCTTTTCCCTAGCAAACAAACCAGAGAAACAGAAGATTTCAGTCAGCCAAAGAAGCTTCAAATTTCTTTAAATTATAAGCTTTCCCGAGATGAAATTGAACGGTCTGCCAGCATTGTGAACCAAAACCCGGTATCAACTGGCTTACGGTTGTCATATGATGAGGATGAACACAACTCATCAGTGACTACAACAAATGGCAGTATGGCAGCAGCCCGATCTATTCTATTGTCTCTTGGTGATAATATGAAGAATGTTCTCGATCGTCAGAAAGAAGAGTTTGACAGATACGTTAGAATTCAGGTATCGATTCTGTTTGATTTTACTTCTGCCAGCTGAACATGCAGAACTTGTTGCTCCATCTTGTCAATATTTATGCATCCATGTATTCTTCCCCCATTCATTCCGATCCAATTGGTTGTTCTTCCTTTTCCCTCTCTTCCTTTCTAGGTTTTGATATGTCTATCTATTCCATTAATGGATATTTTTACGTCCTTATGGTAATCCATCTGCCTGCATTTCCTGGTTTTCTATATGAAGTGTTGTTAGTTAAACCGTCACGTGTGTTTGGGCTGGTGATTCTTCTAGATGCCAGGACCATGGATATATTCTAGGGTTTCCATTAAAGGGGAAAAGAAAAAGAAAAAGAAAACATCGTTAATTTGTTGTCTTACTCGGCTCTCCGATCTTGGCAGGAAGAACAGTTGTGTAGGGGCATTAGAGAAATGAAGCAGAGGCATGTTTCTTCTTTCATTGCTGCAATCGAGAAGGACCTCGGCAAGAAGTTGCAGGAGAAAGACCTGGAGATAGAGACCATGAACCGGAAGAACAAGGAATTGGTGGAGAGGATCAACCAGGTTTTCATGGAAGCTCAGCAGTGGCACTATAGAGCTCTGTATAACGACTCAGTCGTCGATATGTTGAAGACAAAGCTCCAGCAGGCAAAGTCTCAGGGCGCAATCCAAACCAAGGAAGGATTCGGAGACAGTGAAATCGATGATACTGCATCTTATGTTGATCCTAAAAGCTCGCACATTCCAGCCGGATCTTCGAGACCCGCCTCCCGGTGTCAGCAAGGGTCAAACCAACGCCTGCGCTGCCGAGCTTGCAAGACGAAGGAGGTGTCCATCTTGTTAATGCCTTGCAGGCACCTGTGCTTATGTACAGACTGTAACATGGTGATCTATGTATGCCCCATATGCCAGCTGGTCAAAACTGCCGGTTTGCAAGTTTTCTTGTCCTAAAAGCATCAAGTAAAACATTAAAAAAGTTCTAAAACCTGGGATATAAGACAAGTTAATTCCCTGGAAATGGAATGACTTGTATATGGGGGTTTGAACTTTTGTTTCCTGGAATATTTTGTTCATCATGTTGCGTACTGGTGGCAAGAATCTATTGTCACGAATATATATATTTTAACACAATTGCATTCGCAATTCCGGACTCAAAATCTGGGAATTTTTTTTGAAATGGGCAAAAAATATACATATTTTTCCTAATTAGGCAAAAAGTTATATATATTCTAAAATAGGTTGAAAGATTATTTAATATAAAATAATATTTTTTTTTGGATTCCTCAAAAAAAAAAAAATTGGTCATAGAATAAATTAGTTTTGTTGCAAATATGGGTAAACTTGATTCAATTTTTTTTCCCAAACCTTCCGATATGTGCAGGTTTAGCAGGAGCGTTCCCACTCGAGACACCAACTTATTTTGATATTAAATCATCTTTCAACCTATTTTAGAAATATGTATAACTTTTTGCCTATTTAAAAAAAATATGTATATTTTTTTTTGCCCATTTTAAAAAAAATCTCCGAAATCAGTCATTAACAGTCGCTCAACAATATGATTTACTTGATGATATAGGACTAGAAGACTTGTAGTTTTGAACTTTTGATTAGCTAGGTTAATATACAACTTGCAGATTCACGTTTTGTACATCATCTGTTAATCAGTGATTCTAAAAAATTCGGGGCGGTTCTAATTACGTTCGAAAGACGAAAGATCTCTTCTTTCCGGGGAAAAAATGACAGAATAATTCTGAATCTAGAAAACTAGGGTAGGGGAGAATTTCACAAGGAAGAGCACATGCTTTCAATTTTCATCACTAACTTCTGAATCCGGCAAGAATCACGAGACTTGATGAAATGTTGAAGTATCAGATTCTTCTTCTATTGTCAACTCGCGCTTTCTTAGGGGCCGCCGGAGCCGCTTGATCTTCAGAGCTCGATTGGATCTGAAAGACAGGAGAGAAGCTCAACAATTGGATAAAACACAGAGAAGGAGAAAAATACGGAAGTTCGGGGACACTGACACCGACAAATTTCTTTCGTACCTTGTCGAGCTTATCTCTCACCAGTTTTACTGTCTGATTCATGGACTCCAAGGGAAAGTAATCCTGATAATAATAAAACAAACAAAGGCAGATTAGAGTAAGCCAGATACTAAAAGTTCCATGTTGGCACTCACTCTAACCGACTGCAGATATGGTTTCTTTCCCGTGGATGGTGTGAGAGTACATTACGAGCTTATACGAAGAATAGAGTGTCATGACTATATGCATGACGACAACAGCAACTTCAGAGCAAACAGAAATAACAACAATCTCCTCGTCTACAACAGATTCATATAAGAAGAAAGGCAGGATATAAATTCAATCCAAATTTTGAGGTAGAAGAAGCGTAATTGCCAACAACGCTGCTCAAAGTTTTCGAGACGCAACCAGCAATTAGAATTATGGATCATCAAGGTAACACAATCGACAGAGAAAGGTTGGGCAGGAGCGACCATTGTTTTACCAAACCAGCTTGAGCACAATGCAAGTAAAGGGCCAAAAACAGTTGGGAAGAGTTCAGGATAATTGCTCAGACCTCATTGGAAGAAATCATTGTGACTGGAGGAGCCACTGGTGAAGTTCCTTGTAAATTACCGACGTCCCTGATTCGACACAAGGACAGACATTGTTCTAAATCTTCATTGCATGAGGGAAACAAATTACAAAGTCTGCTAATTTATCATACCTACCAAACCTGGCATGAGTTCATCTCTTGACTATGATACAGATCAGCCTGGATGGAGGGAGCTGCAGGCAACCCAATCCCACCGGAGCTACCCCCGTCTCGAACTTGAGGCCCTTTGGTTCTTGCAGCTGAAATATTTCCAAGTACGAGCGCCCATCAAACACAATGCTTATACACTCATAGGATCAGGCACGCACCGAAACTAATTCAGGAGAAAAAAAAGAACCTTACGGTTCAATCTCGCAAGCACTTCCTTCCTCCTCCCATCCAACTTATCCATCGTATCCTCGACGCTCTCAAACTGCGGCGCATACTTCACCTGCAACCGGTTCCCCAGGAACACAAACTCGTCCAGCTTCCTCTTGGCAAACCTAAGCCACATACACATGGTGCAAATCCTTTATAGCTTTCTCCTCCTAGACAACAGCTAATCTAAAAACTGGGAACAGAAAAAACACCGAAACACACACAGAGCACCCCTACCTGGCATTACTAACGAGGCGGAATTTAACCCAATACACATCGGTAAACTGCTCGCAATCCTCCGCGTCCATCGGCTTGAAACTACAAACAAATCCAACACCCAGAAACCCTAAAAATTCAATCTTTCCCCTAAAAATCGAAACTTTAGCGGGTTTGTGGAGACTTACTCCTCCACGTCGCCGTAGGTGGAGAGTAGCTTAAGCAAGTCATCCCCACATCCCAACGCCGGAACGTTTCTCACTATCAAGTATCTTGGAGAAAAATTATCAATAAAAGTTTAAAATTTTAAAGAGAAAATTGTGGAAAAAAAATGACCGGAGAGGGGGAGGTGGTGAGACCTTGACTCGTCGCAGACGGTGTAGACGCGGACCGCCGGAGGATCGTCTTTGTATCGAGGCATTTGTAATGACCATTTGAGGTCACTTATTTTTTTTTTTGGTTAAATATCTGTTCTAGAGTCAAGTACCAAGGGCCCTAAATTTTTTATGAAATATAATGCTTTGAGAGTTTAGCACCAAATTTTAGGGCAATAAATTGGGTAAGCGGTTCTATTAATAAGGGTTTAACCGTTTAAGGCTTCTGTTCCTCAATTTCACAAAAAAAAAACTAATTTTTTGTTTGGTTTTGTCCACGTTATTCAGTCTGATTTTTAAGTTGGGAATTAGACCAAAAAATGTCTAAAATTCTAATTTTGATTAGTTAGTACACTTCAAATAAATAATATTAAGTAGTTTTGAAGAAAACTTATAATAACCCTACATCATTCTATTTGTTTTGGCACACCTTATACTTCTGAAAAAATAAAGAATTATAACCTTATTGCCCAGTTTCTTTGTCACAAGTGCTTTCATCATCATCTTACAATTGATATATATTAGAATAAGTTGGCATGTAATTTCCATTTGATGAATAAAAATAATAAAAGCTAAAAATTTAAATCATAAAATAAAACTGTAGAATTGAAAAAATATACGAGAACTTCAACCATATTGGTCTCTCTTTTCATTTTCTACTTCTCTCTTGCTCACTATCGATGGCAAATTCATAAGAAAATTCTATTTATTATTATATAAATTTAGTAATCGAAAATCTAGTTAAAACATGATAATTTTTGTATTTTAAAGGGTATAAGTGCAACATTTCAACTTTTGGTATAATGAAATGTTGTAATTTTAAACAAATATAATAAGATAATATTTACTCTTTATTCCTTAAAAAAATAGTACCGGGCTAGTAATGTTTTCTTATCTGGGTTTTGCTTCATAAGAAAAGTTCTAATGGGCCCCTTCATCGGATGTAAATGCCCAATGTCCAAAAGCTTCAGCCCAAAACGTTTGTTGGGCCCTTATCCCGCAAACGGTTACCGTTTTTCAGTTAGATTTTGCCTGTAACGGTCCTACCTACCCGCCCACCCACCGTTGCTTCAACCTCCTCTTTCCCATCTCCCGGCAAAATCCTTTTAACTTAAACCGCCCCAACCATGACTTTGCATAACACCGACCGTCCCCACAAATATAATTTTATATACTCGATCGTTGAAATTTTATCCGATACTCATAAATTTTATTGAAAGATTAATGTTACGACTATTTAGTTTAGAAAGATTATCATAAAATTACTTGGTAAATGCCTGCTCCGACACCGACCTCTCGCATAATTTTCTTTGGATGAACAATATTTAGTTCGAGCAGTGAAAAGATCGAAATCTATTAATTATGATTTGAGTTTTAAATTTCGTGAATATAATAAATTTCAATGAGATGGTTACTCTATTCTTATGTATAACCTTACGTTATTTGACCCTGAATTAATTGCCACCTGAATTGGACAATGAATATGACAAGTTACTAAGCTTCTGACGTTTCCAGGTTCCTATACTACCACATCGCATTACCTGGACAAGTAACACACATATCAGCTAATTGGACTTTCCATAACTAGTACTAGGAGTGGGCAAGCAACAATGTCCAGGAATTGAGTGTCGGTTGTCTATTGGGGTTTTCATTTTTTTGTCAATAAGACAAGTTCTTCTAAATCCCGGGGCTCTGGAGAGCACTTGAGTTTTCATGTTTATATAAAGTAATAGTTCAACGGCTTCCTTCTTTTCTAGCTATGAGCTTTTAATGGGTGAGATGGTTGAACTTTGAATTTTCTGATTGAAGAGTAAAGCAACCAACTTTAGGGAAAAAAGGGGAGGAAAGGAAGAATGTTTTTTTTTCCCTTGTACTTTAAGTGTAGGCATGTAGAAAATGTATATCTCCCACTTCTTATCTTATACTTCTAAGCCAAGCCAATATAATATAGCCCACGATCAAAAAAACCACTTTACTTGCTATACGTAATCTGGAACTTATAAATTATAATCCCAGCTTTGTTAGGATTTAAACAAAGCAATCAGCCTCTTAAACTTGGCCCCAAGTGAAGGCATTAATCATGGGAAGATTTTTAAGTCTGTACTTCCTTTGCTTGCTGGTGATGTTTGGTCATGGGGTTGAAGCAAATGGTGTGGGCCATGACATTGCCATGGTCGAGGCACTCGCGAGGTTCGACGTGGACGAGGTAGCTGCGGAGGCCTTGGAGGAGGTATTTGATGGACTCTGGTGGAGGAGTGAGAGTGGCTCCAAGGTTGTTGTCAATGTGGATAGCTTTGGTGCAGCTGGAGATGGAGTAACTGATGACACCCAGGTAGCCGTTTTGTATAAATGTATCGTCGTGTTATTAAGTCTTTTGATTTCGGTTCGTGACAAATGATATATGTTGAACTTTGGAGTTGGGACAACAAAACCAAGTTGAAGATTTCTATTGCTGCTAGAGCTGTTTCATGCCTTGCATAGCTTAGGATTGAATTTTCTTGCTTTTTTCGTCGCCAGGCCTTCGTAAAAGCTTGGAGCAAAGCGTGTACAACCGAAAGATCGGTTCTGTTGGTGCCTCCAGGGCGGACTTATTTGGTCAATGCAACAAGATTTAAGGGGCCTTGTGCTGATAAGATGATCATTCAGGTAATTGTTAGAGATTGATGCTTGATTTATACGAGGTTCGAGTTGGATCTACGAAACGAATATGTTGATCAGCGCGGATTTTCATTCTTAACAATGAGCTTTTGGGATAATGTTGCTGTATTGATCATGAAAATCATGCAGATTGATGGAACAATAGTTGCACCAGGGGAGCCTCAGAACTGGGATCCGTCTTTAGCGCGAATCTGGCTCGATTTCTCTAAGCTGAACGGAGCCATCTTCCAAGGAAATGGAGTGATTGATGGATCAGGCAGCAAATGGTGGGATGCATCTTGTAAAAAGAACAAAACCAATGTGAGTCTGTCTGTATCTTAATCCTTACTTAACCTCATATCCTACAGGTGACTGATATCTGATGCAAGTTTTTCTTTTTTGCTGTCTGTCGTTTAACAGCCCTGCAAAGGAGCACCATCGGTAAGGACTACTTGCGTCGATCAGAATGCGATCCTTTCGATTGAAACAACGTAGAGCGTATAGGATCAACGTCGATGTTTGAGTCGCGTTACTTTTTGCAGGCATTGACAATTGATTCAAGCACTGGTGTAAAGGTGAGTGGCCTCACCATC
The DNA here is from genome assembly GCA_963995505.1 of Hypericum androsaemum. Taxonomy (NCBI): domain Eukaryota; kingdom Viridiplantae; phylum Streptophyta; class Magnoliopsida; order Malpighiales; family Hypericaceae; genus Hypericum; species Hypericum androsaemum. Next base: position 4,386,585 of record OZ023195.1, read on the forward strand.
AGAAACAGCCAGCAGATGCATTTTGTGATTTCTCGATGCGATTCGGTGAGAATTTCTCAAGTACTCGTCTCAGCTCCGGGAGATAGCCCCAACACGGACGGGATCCACATCAGTGAATCGACTAATGTTGTTATGCAGGACTGCAAAATTGGAACAGGTTCTCCATCTTCATCCACATTAGTCGAATCACGACGAATGTCATATCGAGATCTTAACGCAAGGTGTTACGCCTTTTGTTTCGTTCAGGTGATGATTGCATCTCGATTGTCAATGCGAGCTCCAACGTCAAGATGAAAAGAATGTACTGTGGGCCAGGACATGGTATCAGGTACTGCATTACACATTCTTCGTAGTTTAAAACCCGATCATCGATACCAGATCGCAGAGGAACACGACGGTATAAATCCTGCCATTGTTCACTCACCTTTGCTTCTTTCCCCTTGCAGCATAGGGAGCCTAGGAAAGGACAACTCGACCGGCATTGTGACGAAAATTGTGCTGGATACAGCCTTTATCCGGGAGACAAGCAATGGACTGAGAATTAAGACTTGGCAGGTAAACATCCGAGCTACATTTTCGCCGCTGCTCGTTGTACCAAGTCCGAAGTAGGCTTCATTTCATTCCTTCATCATCTCAGGGAGGCCATGGCTACGTTCGTGCAGTACGTTTCGAAAATGTTAGGATGGAGAACGTTGCGAACCCGATCATCATCGACCAATTCTACTGCGATTCCCCGAAAACCTGTCAAAACCAGGTACCTACCTACTCCATTATACCATTCATTCCCCTACTACAGCTACCAAGCAAATTCACGCATTCTGCGTCTCGTGCTCGTTCCATGTACAAGACATCCGCGGTGAAAGTGACGCAGATCATGTACCGGAACATCACGGGGACGACGAAGAGCGCCAAGGCCATGAAGTTCGCCTGCAGCGACACGGTCCCCTGCAGCAACATTGTCCTCAGCAATGTCAACCTGGAGAAGGACGACGGCGAGGTGGAGACGTACTGCCACTCGGCTCAGGGGTTCGGATACGGGATCGTGCATCCTTCGGCCGACTGCCTGACCTCCCACGACGACGAGCTCGTCGTCGAAGCACGCCAAGCCGATCACATTGTACCCTTAGAGCCTCCTGGCAGGGATGATATACTTCACACCGAGCTCTAACTTAATGCGAATAATCTTCGTAGTTTGATACAGCAACCAAAAATATGTCTTTCTAGTAACATATACATTTAAGTATACTGGGAAAGTAGTAGGATTGGAGGGTGTTCTAGTAGGATGGACGAGGTTTGAGGTGACCATATTAAACTTTTGGGTGAATATACTGATAGTACATTGTTTAATTTGCAATATACAGTATTGAAATTACTAGGAGATCAGAATTAGAGCAATTATGGTTCATGTTTAAGGTATCGTCACACTGTTACTTTCGGCAGTGGATTGGGTCCGGAGTGAAGGGATCATTCCGGACCGTTTGAACTGAATGACTGATAATGGCATATCCTGGTTCTGATAATGGCATGTCCCGGTTATAACACTGGTAAGCCCAGTTATTGATAATGACCCGCGTGCTACAACAATGACATGCCCAGTTATCGATAACGGCATGTCGATGATCCCCTGCCGCGTGAGGGCTTTTGTTATTTTTGTCCCTGTGTTTTAACTTTTTTGCAAAAAAAGTCTGCGTGTTCTTCACTCCAAATGGTCTGAAATGGGCTCATTCCGGACCCAATCCAACCCGTTACTTTCATTCTATACAAATTTGACGCCTTCTATGATGTGACCCCCCTCAAAATTGGATAAACCCACGCAATAAATATTCGGAGACCAAATAGTGAAAAAAAATCATGGTACGCATTTGATTTTAAATCTTTAAATGGTTAACAAGAGAAATACAATAATTAAAATAATTAAATCTTTAAATCATGGGTTCAAATTCAATGGGGACATGGATAATCCCCACTGAAAGGGACATGGACAATATTGGAAATACAATAATTAAAATAATTAAAAAAAATCAGCAATAAATACAAGTATGGGAATATTGGTTTCCATTTTCTCGGATATTGGTTTCCATCTTCTATGCTATTGGTTTCATTCTACTATGATATTTGTTTCATTTTACTATGATATTGGTTTCATTCTTCTATGTTATTGGTTTCATTCTACTATGACATTGGTTTCACCCTACTATGATATTGGTTTCATTCCACCGTGATATTGGTTTTCATCTTCTCCAATATTGGTATCCCATTATAAGTGAAAATATATACCATTTGAATGTATTGGTTTCATTCTTCTCGAATATTGGTATCATCGTTCTAGGATATTGGTGTCATTCTACTTTAATATTGGTATCATTCATCTATGAATTTTTGCTAGAATTTTAAGCACTAAGTTCAAACAACAACCAAACACCAACATAAAGTCCCAATCTTTAAATACAAAATCATCAGAACCACATGAAATCGACCAATCCAGCAATAATCAAAGTCGAAACAGCGTATGGGTCATTTCTCTCGGACCAAATAATCAATGAAAAAGCTGGTGAAAAAAATCCAAAAAAGGACTAAATAAAAGAGGGAATGAGACTTCAAGAAAAAATCCAAATGGGGGGTTGTGGAAATTATATAGTGGAACCCTAATGAGTATGTTTGGATAAAAACTCGAAAATATCCTCAACAGATTCTGACCATCAGATCTGTAAAAAAAGAATTTGATCAAATCTAAAGGTCCATACCATAGGAATGATTTTTATGTAGTCCCCCTGAATTCAAATCCAAATTATTGGTGCTAAATAAGTTGTACCGAATAAACCTTTCCCAAAAAAAATATTGAGCAGGATTCCCTCGGTTTCACTATTCTCTTCTTACAAATGATAAATGTGTTTTCTTATAACCACGAAATATAATCGTAGGTTTAATATCTCAGTCCTGCCTCCTATTTCTTTTATTTTGAAAATGAAATTTCGAGATAGAAATTAAAACATTTTAGGGAAAAATACATGTTACTGTTCTGTAGTATTACAGATTCTCATTTGGGTACCATGTAATTTAAAATACATAGAATTGGGTCAACTTCTTTCTATTTTTTTTATCATTTATAGGACCTGGTTTATGGTCCAGGAATTTTTTGGTTATGGAGTGTCTGATTTGGTAGTGTTTGGTTTTCTTAAAAATTATAAATAAATTTTGGTCTTATGATAATTTATCCGCACGTCACGTCAACATCAAGTAATCCAAAAAAAGACCAAGATCAAATTTTAGAAGGGAGATTCGAGGCAACCTGGGAAGTTGCAAAATGCCTCGGAACTGAATGGGACGGTGAGCTAGCCTCCGTTCTTCATGTCTTAAAGAAGGCTGTAGTGAGACCAACAAACCTTGGAGATCCTCCCCTGCAATGGACATTTGCAATTGGAATATTCGACAAGCAGGAGTTCGGCTAGGAGTAAGGTAAGGCGGGAGGAAATAGGTTGTCTTATGTTTCATGAATCCAAGATTGAAGTTGTGGAATCTTGGAAAATTCGGAGTTTGTGGTGCAGTGAAGCCCTCAATTGGGACTTTGTTCCTGCAATCGCTTCTCAAACATGATCTAGAACTATTTTGCTAGACGCATAGGTGTCCGGCGGTGAGGGCAGGATCTCTTGTCTTATCTTGTGCATTGAATGGGTTTAGTCCACGGTGACATAATTTAGAAGGTGTGATTGTGTTGTTCGGTGCGCCATTTTCTAAGGCAAGTGGTGCAACCGGGTACTTCTTTCTCATATTATCCTACTTCGTAACCATGTTTAGCTTCGTTGGTCCAATTCGCTTGTGGATTTCGGTCTTCATGACTTTCTTCCGTATTTGGAATCCTTCCGTTTGGGAGTTTAACTGTTTAGATTACAAGTAGGTTTTGCTCTATTTGTAATATTTGGTGTAAGTATTGAGAGTTATATATAAAATTAATCTGTTTACCAAAAAATATATCAAGTGATCCCAGTCACTATTAATCGGACACTCCACATGGACATCAAAGCGATGTCGTTTGGAAAAAAAATCTTGCACCGGACAACGAATAATCTAAGTGATAAAATTTGAATAAATTAGCCTAATTCTATATGTTTTAAACGACATGATACTAAAATGCACTTTTTCAATAGGCGATCTTTTTCTAATAAAAAAAGGCGAGCTCTTCGCGGGCCGGCTTTTTTCCCATTGCTATGGGCTTTAATTCGACCATTTTAAACGGGCCAATTGGACGCCTTCTTAGGCTTTACGCTGAAGCCCATCTCTCTGTTCCAGTTTAATTGTTGAGCCCAGTCCATGAATAGGACCAACTGATCTAACCAACTGAACCAGCCGATATGGACCAACTGATCTAACCACATGAACCAGCCGATATGGACCAACTGATCTAACCACATGAACCAGCCGATAGAAATACTTGACCACTCGGTCGATATTTGATATAAAAACAAAGGAAAAATTGATTTAAATACCATGTGGTTTTTGTTTTAGCTGACAAATGTTTTCTAAAGTGACACATTTAGTGATAATTATTAATCAGAGTTAATTTTTCTAACTCGACGGTACAAATCAGTGCCATGTTAGTGCTACATCGTATTTTTCTATCCTAAGTGTTGATGACGTGTCAAAATAAAAAAAAATTCCATTTTTTTAACCCTAATTAAAATCCCAAGCCTAAAAATCGTGTTTCCCCTCCAAGCTCTGCCTGCCTCGAGCTCCTCGCCCTCCAACTCCCTCCCTCAGTCGACCTCCTCGCCCTCCAGGCTAGATGCTTTCTTCGTAGAATTTTGGATGTCTAGTATGCACGATTTTGAACCTAGAAATTTTGTTCGGATGTGAACTAAATTAATGCAAATTTGATTCTTGTGCCATTGCAATTTTGTTTCTTGTTCTATTGGAGTTCTGTTCATGAATGCCTCTAGGAGATTTGGATGGTTAATTGCGATTTTTTTTAGGAGGAAGAGGAATGGGGTGGACGATAGATGTTGTGGGCGAGATGTGGCGCAGTAGGTTGGAAAATTTGGATTTTTTATGGCTAGTTTTGGATTGGGATTTGGATGGTTAATTGCAATATTTTTAAAACTGAATTGGAAAGCGACCCATAAAATTTTTATTTTTGGTCCACCGTTCGAACCGAACTTTATATATATATATATATATATATATAATTAAATATGATGAAATAAATTTAATTTACCATAAAAATAATAATATATCAAATAAGTTTAAATATTCACAAACTTTGATATATAATTTATCCAAACAAAGTCTTTAAAAATTAATTTAACAACTTTAAAAGTACATGAAGATGATGGTATAGTTTTCTTGTTTGTCATATTAGTCAAATTTGTCGACATATTATGGAAAATGTTAAAATTATAAGTTTATTATGATCCAAAAGTGATGTGCACACTTCGAGTGTGGAAGTGGAAGTGTCGATTTTAAATTAAATTGTAAAAATAAACAATAATTTTTTATATTCCGGGTGAACCAGGTCATGTCGGTCACCTGGAAGAGTCAAACTGGGTGGTTCGACCAGATTTTGAACGGTCGAACTGCTTTCTTATTTTTAGATAATAATCGACCCAAATTTGGTACAGTACAGTGGTCCGATCGGTCCAACTACCAGTCAGACTACATTTTTTAAAACAATAGTTAATTGAGACTTTTCTATATTCCTCTTAAACAATTAGGGATTTTGTGAGTTAAGGTTGGATAATTCCACGGAGGTTGAGGTTGAGGTGGAGATGGTGAGGCGAGAGAGGGAGAGTGTTGTGTAACAATTTTAGAAGATGGGTTAAAATTAGTAGGGATTTGGGATTTTTAATTAGGGTTAAAAAATTTGAGGTTTTTTATTTTGACACGTCATCAACACTTAGGATAGAAAAATTTAGCGTGGTGTTGATGTGGAGCTGATGTGTATAGTCGAGTTGAAAAAGTTAACCCTGGTTAAAAATATCATTTTTGGAAACCTCAGCAAAAAAAAAAACCAAAACCTCAGAATAATAAATTAAAAAAATTTGAAACCACAAAGTACTTAAGTGAACTTTTTCATATAAAGAAAACCCAACTTGGGTGTCGAGTTGCGCATTAGCATACCATATGTTTTGATATTAGGTTATTGACTAAAGTTTATCAGCATTTTTTGAAGAGTTAATAATACATTATTTAAGAGAAAAGAAAGGATCAAAACGGATACTTTGGCACTTTCGAAACAGAAGTATATGTACAAGACAGGAAAGGGGGCCAGCACACAGATTGCCAATTTTTGTGTGATACGGCAGCTGTTGGGAAATAACCCACTTTCCCGTGGACCCAAACAACGCAACGAACAAGATCGGAGCAAGATCTACGAACACAACGAGGAGATCGACCACAACTACGAATAAAGAAAACTCACAGACAAACAAGAACAACAGATTTGGTCACCCGGTTCGATCTTAACCGATCTACGTCCGGGGGCGTACCAAGCCAGGAGATTTCACTATATCAAGCTCGATCTACACTTTGGAGCTTCACTTGCTCAACAATGGTGTTTCTCTCTCCTCTTCTCTCTCTGTCTCTCTCTACACAAGGAAGAAGATGAATAAACAGTGACAGAGAAGCGGGGTATTTATAGTGCCAACAAACCTAGGAACCAAAACACACACGCAGGAGCATTTTTGTCCACGCTTTGGCAAAATGTAGGAGCTGAAACGCGTATACCCAACAGCAGTTCTGGACGGGGGCTACGCCCACCCCCCCCGCGGTGTCCGAAATCTCCATACCCAACAGCAGCTATTAAACATCGTATCTCCTCACATATTTTATCTTTGCTCGTTAGTTTGGCGTTATTAGAGGTAGATCCATTTCAAATAATGTGGGATGGCCCAATTCGTGAAACAACCATTTTCCTACGTTCGCTGTGCTTTGACGTGCAGGCGGATATGCACTTCTTGTTCACGAGGGTAGGCTGCTTCTAGCTCTAATCCAAAAGGAAAAGATGGAAAATAAGCTAAAGAAGTAGATTTTCTTGTTTATTGTTTATTGTTTGCTATTGTCTAGTGTTTTTTTTCCTTTTTTAAGTAGATTTTATTTACCAAATTTTTTTTTCCAAAATAGCAAATTATTACACTTGCTATTTGTTACACCCGTTAGTGCTAAGCACATATCGCCTTAAGAAACAAAACCATACAAATGCAACTAATTATAAATAAGCGTGGCATTGCCGGCTGTTACTTATTCGCTTAATCTTCGTAATTTTCCTTGGTCATTACACTGATCTTTCTTTGATCGCCTTTAGATATTCTTGTACTTGTCCGTCCTATATTTGATATAATTTGTATATTTTTTCCCTTTTTGTTATAACTATCTTATTATGTACGATAACGACTAATATAGAATTCACTACGGATGGCTCACTCGACAAGGATTTCTCTTGATGCAAAGAGATCTTTACCGCGAGGGATCGCTGCAATGTTGGTCTTAAGCAACCCCACACCTTGCTTGCTTGCCTGCCTATGCATCACGTTTGCTCGGGGCTTGGAGAACAACACGAGAGGAAAGTCTCTGACATGATGGCTGTCCTGTATTTATTTTGTTTTTGTCTGCAATATAATATTATCTGGTGGCAACCAATGTTAATATTAATTATATATATGAATAATATTAATATAATTTCGGAAATTGATGAACAAATGACTCATGTGATGACATCTGTTTTATTCAAAATAATCGATTTTAAAATATTATATATGAATTCGTTTGAATTAGAACCACATTTTGTTTATAACTCATTGTTAGAAATCACTCCGTTTATTTAGTTTGCAAAATAGATTTAATTAAAAGTACAAATACTCTGTAATTAGCATTAAAGTCAAGTATAAATTATGTAATGTTACATTATTTTCCCTTTTTAACAGAATTTTAATTTAGAAACTAAAATTTATATTCTAAATAAATTATTTTAATTGATATTTATAAATTAATTAAAATTTATAACCGAATAATTATTTGTATAATTTATTGTTCATGTATCTTAAGTATAGTTAATTTTAATATTCACCAATAATTTTATATAGATAAAGATTCAATTTACTCATAAATATTCGTTAGGGACAAGGTAACAAAGATTTTAAAGAGGTCCGTGACATTGCTTTATTAAAATGGCCCTTCTTCTTGGCCACAAGTTCATGATATGCGTAAGGTTTTAATAAAAACGAAGTGGATGCGACAATTTGTTTTTTGCAGTTTGTCCTTGTTACTAACTGGGAATTCACATGCATCGTTTTTTCAGAAGAATTCACATGCATCGTTGTAACCCAATTAATTTAGAGTTCGAACTTTTGAAAAAAATAAAAGTAATTATTAAAAAATATTTACCATTTTTCAAAAGTCATATCTAACACGAGTTGAATCATCTAGTAGGTGTTTGGTAGCAGGTTCATCAACCAAAAAAATTACAGCCACAAATAACTTCAAACACAGTGACAATATTCCAAAGGGACAACAGTTTAAAACATCATTTGACCTTTTGTTCATTGTGCAAGTTCAGAAATTTAACTGTGTGCGCTCTGTACTCTCTTGTCATCAAATTCTACAATGATTCCTCTCCAAAAAAAATTCTACAATGATCCGTGATAGTTTCGACGAACCCCCTTTTTTTTTAAGATTAAAAGATAGTACTTCATTAGATAATTAGTCATGGAAGTCATACAAGATAAGTGCTTTGAGCACATTGGGAGGATTGTCGAAAACACTGAGCCAAATCAGATGAGAACATTGCAAGTCTTCTACTGTATTAACTTTTTATTAATATCCAAACACTTGAATTAACAGGGAAAATATTATTATGGTTCAACCAAAACTCTCTAGATGGGAATGCAATATTATTTAATTACTTGTTGGAAAAGATTTGCCGTTTTTTAAATTCTCACCGAACTCGCACCTGGATTAGTCGGTACAGTGGCGTCTAGATACTAGTGGTCTACATACAAAAAAAATTAATTTTTGTTAGGAATATTTTGAAAGTGATTGAAAATGAGTTCAAAGCGGTCAGAATAATATCAAAAAAGGGTAAACGTAAAAAACTTGAATAAAGAGACAAAATAAATTAGACTAATCTAAATAATGATTGTAATTATTTGGTATTTGTATTTTTATTAAATTGATTAATCTAAATTTGAGTCGAGTAAAATTTTAAAAAATGATAAATTTCTTCCTGGCGAATGTTATAACTACTCAATTCTCATAATCCAAATTTTAATTAAGCTGTTTCAAATTGATCTAATTGTTTGGAATTATTTTTCATTTAGTGACATCATAGATGCTTGTGCTTTTACGGAACTTTTTGGTAGAAGACTTTTGTGGTACTTTCCATCGTGTCAACCGTATATTTTTGGCCCACAATGTTCACGTTTCTAAATGTCAAATTCAGGATTTACTTTTTGGCCGAGCTCGGTCGTCACATTAATTCCTCCGATCTTAAATAGCTCGATTGGTTCAAAGAATTTAGAACTGAAAAAATATTTTAGGATATAATTTTTTGTTTCAAGATTATTAAAATTTATTTTTGACAAAAAAATTACTTTATCAATATTTAAGTCACAAAAATATGAGTAATAATCACACTTACTATCTCATAGAAAATTTCAATAGTTTCACACTTTTCTTAAAGATTTACTAATATTTTGGTAGTTTATAAAAATTATAAAATAAATAAAATTAGCATAAATTAGTATCTTAAAATTTTTTTTAATTCATAAATATGTAAAAATATATGTATTTATTAAAAAATATCACTTTATGAAATTGTTGGATCAAAATTTAATATTAAGATTTTCCATAAAAATATTGATTATTAGAATAGTCATTAAATTTTAACCCAGTCCTCACTTGAGACCAATATTTTTTTTCTATTGAGAGATGATCACTTTATAAAGATCATACGATAACATTACAACTTAGGCAAAAATAATTTATGTTTTATCTAATTTAGTACATCTAATACACTAATTATGTATTAATATAGGTTATCAGTATATTGCACTAGTGCCCATACTGACGATTTTTTTTGTGAGCAATAAAATATTACGGGTACAATTCGATGTTGTAGCTTGAAAGAAAACCTAAATCTTAGAGTTTTACTGTTGGCTGTCACACATAAGCTCTATCCATATTTTTAAATTATTTTGTACATTGACTTGTGGGATATCATATTGTTGTCATTTCTTAGCTCCTTCTGGCTTTATAGAGTGTAGAGTCCTCTAACTTAATTACAACTAACACATTAACAACTACCTTGAATCCCTTAGATGATTTCCGGTCGCATAGTTTCCTATTGAGCTTAAGGGCTGAGACTGTTTCTCTGTTGTTAGAGGGGAGGGACTGTACACTTCTTGTAAATTCTTGTTATTAATATATTAATTTACTTGAATTTTTTTTAAAACTAACGATCATTTATATCAACTCGTATAGAAGTTATTCTAGCATAACCAGTTTTTGAGTTTGAGTGTTTGAAAATGCTATAGTTTTAAATACTTGTTGGAAGGAGAGTTTTACCTCATTTTAAAAGTCCTAACCAGGTCGAACTTATATTAGTCGGTCCCCTAAACTTGATATCAAATGGTATATAACGAAACAGCTAACACATTAAAAAAATAGGTCGCCCTATGAATTTCACTTCGATGAGGAATTTTTTCTCTCTCTCCATAAGATTATGCACAAGTTAAAGAATAACTAAAATAACAAGAAAAATAATAGATGGCACGTATTCTTCTATTTTAATTTGCAATTAATAATGAAATAATAATTCGCAATTCCCATGCGTACGTCGCGTAGTGGCTGAAGCATTTCCTGTGGTGATCGAGATCCGACTCCAACTGCCTTTCTTTCTAATCATATAATGCATGAAATTCACGAGGGGGTCCCGAAAAGTTCACGAGCAAGCATGTGTTCACAAAAAAGACGGCTGATAACCGGTCAGGGGATTGGGTTGGGTGTTGGCAATGTTAATTTGCCAGTACTATTCGGAGTGAATTCCGAGTCATTTATTTTTTCTGAAAAACTGTGCGCGTTAATTTAATAGTTAAAAATTTTCGCGTGTGGTAGCAGAATAGTTTGGGTAAATTGTTTTTCCGTTTCTTCTTCTTCTTCCTCTCTCTTGCATTTTGGTTAAGATTACAAAAACGAAATTTCATTTTTTCTCTTCCTCTTTTTTTCTCTCTCCAAGAGGCTACCTATCCTAAAATTACTCAAATTTAAGCGCATTTAACTTGGAGTTTTCTCAACTTCCTACGAGGTCACCCGTCATGTAATTACTCTAGGTCAAATGCATTTAATCTTGGAGTTCTCTCAAGATATATGTTTAAAAAAATGCACTTTATTGATATGGATAAGCAAATCAAAACACTTAAACTTTTCAGAACATATCATTAACGGGTTATCACAACCTCTTTCTCTACTTTCTTCTCCTCTTCCATTTTTTCTTCTCCTTCTCCTCCTCCTCTTCCTCTGCTTTCTTCTCCTTCTCATCCTCTTCATTTTTTCTTAACATCTTATATGTTGCTAGGCCGTGCCATTTTGCATCTTACTTGTAAAGGCGACAAGTAGATGATTAGATTCCTTCTATTTCTTTATCTCGCAATGAATCAAAAAAATATTCACCATTAAGAAACATAATCAATGTATTACTTTATAGAGACATTAATGACACGCGCATTCCCGAATTATCTTTACATATTCATCAATATTACAAAAACATCACACACGTGGGCCTAGTTATTCATTTTTTGTGTTGTCCCCAACAACACCCAATCTGAGCTCGATAAGATGCTATCCAAATCTCTCACTTTCTATTAGTCTAATCAATTATGCCATGCTCGTTACCATCAGCAAAAAAATTTAGAAGAAAAGTCTCTAAATAAAGTTAGAGTGAAATATAAATATTCTAAATTTTTAACATACAGTTTGATTTGTCATTCACATTTAACTCGACAAGCTTATATTCTTTTTATGGCATATAAGACAAAACGTTTAAACTCAAACCGACTAAAAATACAAACTTGGCAAAATTCAGCTCAATGTGAATGAAATTTACTTATAAAAAAAAAGTTTCGAACGAGCTGCATTTGAACCTTGAACAAAATCCACTATTCATAAAGAAATTCTAACACAAACCACTTTCGTATTGATATATAAATTTTGATACCTATTCTTTTAGAGAACATCTTATTATTAAGATGCACATGTTTTAAGTAGAGGTTAAATTGGTAGTCACATTTTGACAGAGTGTGGCTCTTACTTTACAGGAGGTCCCTAGTCATCTCCTAATTTGGAATGTGGATGAGGCAGCTTTTTAGTGGGTGTGGTAGGTGCAAAAAGATACTTGCAAAATGGTGTCTACTTCCTTCTATTTTTGCTTCACTCATTGTATTGGTGTGGGTCACGCAGATGGGAGAAGAGGCATAACGATCATAAAGAACCAGTCGTAGGATAACAAGAATGTATCTCATTTTTCAGGAGTTAGTGAGTTGACTCTCGTCCCTTGCGAAAATGCAAAAAAAATTATTTAAAAGAGAACAAAATTTAATACCGTCTAAAGTTTCGGGTTTAAGAGTGCCTACTTTGGTCCAAGTGTATCCCGGATCTAGCTGGTCAAGATCTCCTTCTTTTTCTTTCTTGATTTCGTCTGTGGTTTCTTGCTGGAGTTTTTGGGTGTTGCTGTGTGGTGGATGCTTGTTGCATTCAACCTCTTTTTGTTGTATTTAACGACTATATTCTTAATAAATTAATTTAGTTATAAAAATGAAGAAGAGATATTTTAAATATATGCACGAATATTTAGAGTCGAGCATTATCATACTCTATTTAGTAGGCAACTTTCTTAATAGTATATTTTATATCCGTAAGATGTAAATCCGTGACACTTTCATATAAATCCAAATATTTTACTACTTGGACAAATTTTTATTCGTATATCTCCTAAAGTATAGGTTACGCCATTCTCAGAAAATGCGACACAATGAATACACCTAATATGCCTTTGCAGTATATAATAATAATTATTAGGTCTCTGCAACCTCCTAAACATCCTATAAGATGTTGTTTCTTTCCGACACACAGAAATAATTCATGTTAAAAATACCAATTTCGGTGTCTTATCCTACTTTTTCTAATTTTATAGTGACTATTTCATACCAATTCGTTATGTTTAACCATTCAATTTTCAATAAAGTCATACAGAAAATAAACAAGTACTTAGGCTAATGAGCAATAGAGTTATTCTCGTTTTAAGATGAGATCTCGTCTTTGAGATATTAGAACCACAATATTATTAATGTTTGTGGAGACAATTTTGCCGCAGTTATACCTCATTCAAACCTTAATCAATCACACAACTTAATAAGCGATTTAAAAAAAAATAGTTGAGAGAATATAATCATGTAGACCCACCACACAAATGTCATTTCCTAAAATTTTACCGATCGTGCTTGCGTGGAGGAGCCATTGAAAAATTTCCCACGCTCTTTTGTTGAACAATTATATATTCAGTTTCAGAGACCGCGGATATTATTTTCCATTAATTTTCAGAAATGCAATTCAATAGAATGAACTAATTAACGACCACAACCGGATAATCGGGGAAAAGGAGTTTTCACGTGAAACTATAATGTCATTTATAAACATCAACATCTTGCAAAATTCTACATGGACCCCAATTGTAATCCTTTTTGGTACGCAAATATATACTGCATGAAAAATCTCGGAAAAAACTTGCTTTCTCGTGACGGATAGCTTTTCAATCATATGACAATTTGATATTATGAATAGTTTGAATTTGAATTAGTTATTTTTAAAGATTTTTTGGGTATCAAGTAATTTTGAAAAAAGAACAGTATTATTCAGACTGGTATGGTTCTCCAAAAAAATTGTACAAACTGAACTGTTGATCAAGATTTACCTGTAACAGTTTTTTTGGTTTATTTACTTGATATTTAAGTACCGATTAATTTAAATTTGAGACATGCAAATTTTATTTTTCTTAAAGTGACAACAGAGACACAATGGTGGGCACAATATCTCATGTATGGCTGGCAATTACGAGGGCCAAAAGGGGAGAGGGATGTGATGGATTTTGAAATAGGTAAACAAATATATATATTTCTGTATTTTTTGTAAATTTAATTAATTCTCTACTTATTTTAGAAATATATGTATGTTTCTATTTATTTCAGGAATATATATAAATTTTTAACCCATTTGAAAAAAAATCTCGGGATGGGACCATGTAAATTCAATCATAAAGACGATGGTTAATTGGTTGATGAGAATGAGGTGGTGGCCAATAAATGGTTCAGTTTGGGATGCACTCTCAAGGATGCCACGTTCCTTCTCGTGTTTCCAATAGAGTAACTTAATTTCATTGGGTCCCAATATAGTTTTGTTTGAAACCATCCGCTATTCGATAATTTAAGCCTAGTAAATGTTTTGAATATAGTGCTGGGGTCTCCGATGTAGTTTGGTCCAACTAATTAAAGGCTTTGATAATTTTAATAATTTTTTGAGTTTGAATTTTGTGAATAGAATACATCATTTGAATAATTATATTTTTATTAAGATTCGACAATATTCAATTTTGAATTTAGTTATTGTTTATAGATATTGCAAAAAACACCAATGGGTCTAAACAAAAGTAAATCAGCAAGGGCCAAGTATTATAAAAGATCATGAATTATTTAATCTAGCATTAATGCACTGGGAAGCTTTATTATTTATTAAATTTTGGTACATTAGTAACATTTTCCCTGAACTCAGCTAGTTTATATTAAAAGTGTACTTGTAAAATGAATCAATGTGTAAAATATGATAATGGCTGTCAGAAAATGGGATATAAGAAAAATAAAACCCACAACAAGACTAAGATTTGATCTTCATCTGTATAAAAGTATTTGAGAACTTGCAATATATAAGCAGACATTGGTAATTAGCAGCCATTATGTACATCGGGTCTGGATTGGGCACGGAATGCTCAGATTCCGAACCGTTCGGAATGAAGACACGCGGGGACTTTTTTGCAAACGCGCTAAAATTTTGGGACCAAAATGAAAAAAGCCACGCACAAACGCAGGCCGGATACAAATGCCATTATCACGTGACTGCGCATGCCAGTATCACATAACTGCGCATGCCACTATCACATAACTACGCATGCCAGTGTGACCTTTTTGCAAAAATGCTAAAATATGGGGGACCAAAATGAAAAAAACCACGCGCGCCATTATCATCAACGGGACTTGCCACTGTCACAAAATACACATGCCATTATCACATAACTGCGCTTGCCATTATCACATAACTGCACTTGCCATTATCACATAACTACGCTTGCCACTGCGGTCCCCCCTTCACTCCAAACCGTACGGAATCGATTCCTTCACTCCGTGCTCAATCCAGGCCCATGTACATCAGCTACAACATAAATCCATCTGCCCTGAAATTATTCTACATATGTACCTGCGGCTTGTACTTACCGATTAATTTAATGGAAAAAGTCCACTTTAGTACCCTGTAGTATCGCCCAAAATCACTTTAGTACCCTGTGGTAAAAAATCGATCAATCGAGTCATACTTATTCCAATTAACATCAAAAAGGTCCTCGGGCAGCTGCCCGGACCTGTCCGAACCTACCCGAACTACGTGGCCAGCCACGTCACCAAATTTTGATGACGTGGCGCCACGTGGACATCCATCTCCTTCCCTCCTCCTCCTTCTCCCCTCCTCCTACTCCTCCTCCTCCTCCTTCGCATCCTCCTCCTCTCCGCGTCCTCCTCCTCCTCCTCCGCGTCCTCCTCCTCCTCCACCTCTCCGTGTCCTCCTCCTCCTCCTCTCCGTGTCCTCCTTCTCCTCCTCCTCCACCTCTCCGCGTCCTCCTCCTCCTCCTCTCCGCGTCCTCCTCCTCCTCCTCCTCCTCTGCGTCCTCCTCCTTCTCCTCCTCCTCCTCCTCCGCGTCCTCCTCCTCCTCCTCCTCCGCGTCCTCCTCCTCCTCTCCGCGTCCTCCTCCTCCTCCTCCTCCGCATTTTTTACCACAGGGTACTAAAGTAATTTTGGGCGATACCACAAGATACTAAAGTGGACTTTTTCCTAATTTAATTGGTCTTGTACTCTTGTTTACGATGGTTGTACGAGGATAATAAGATCGACAGCTTTAATAATATTTTAGAATTTTTATATCCAATCTAAAAATTAAAATAACGAGTTGATAGATTTTGTAAAATTATAAACTATTGTAATTAGTCCATACAAGTACATATCTTCAATAATACAGTGGGCGGACGAGGATTATCACTTCAAGCTTGTAGAAAACACTAGGAATATTAATGCTTCCGGGATCTTTTACATTTGTGGTTATTAATCTGTTGATACATGCAACCTAAACTTCATTTCTGTGCATCAAATTTTTTTTGGGTGGAATTCTGTGCATCCAATTTATTTCGGGATGTCGCATTGACCAATTTTCCTGTTCTACTTAAAAGAGTTAAAGTGGTCCAAATGGCTAGAATTCTTTATATAGTGATAGTTCCAAGTATTAGTGGGAGGTTCGAGACGAGACCGGATTGAGTGGGGACTAAAAAAATTTGTCCACAGGTGGGGACTACATTTTGGGCTGTCAGGTTTGATTATCTTTAAATCTGATGGTCAATAACCTACCAGGTGATATTGGTTTGCATGTGAAGTGATATTGGTTTGCATGTGAAGTGATATTGGTTTGCAAGAGGCTGGTTTACATATGAAGTGATATTGGTTTGCATGTGAAGTGATATTGGTTTGCATGTGTAGTGATATTGGTTTTAGTTAATCCCCATAAATGGGGACTAGCCCAGTCCCCACCAAATCCGCCCCTGGTTGGAGACTGCTATTTTTAGTAAAAGCGAGCAAACTAAGAGGGAGCGCTAAAACTAATCAAAAAATTATTTTTTTGGTGAAAAATAAAAATTTTATTTTAGTACCTCGTGGTTTGGCCGACTTGCACATAATTATTTTATAATTTAAAAATATTATATCTAGTGATGTAAGTCTTTCTAGTTCTTTTGTGATAATATTTGGGCTTTTTTGGGAAAAACTACTCATAAGTATCATTAAACTAAAAATTGAAAAATGAATCAAAGAATTATATGAAAAATATTACCCTGATTTTTCACTTTATTTTTTTAAAATAAAACCAAATTTTCTCCTAATTATAATTAGGGGTACTTTAGCCCAAAAAATATTCAAATAGCGGAGTGTCAAATGGAATAACCTCAGTCACTCTGTCGACATTTTTAAACTACATAATAGGTGTGCAAGCCGATCAAACTACAAGGTACAAAATTAAATTTTATCATTAATTAATATGTGTCTGACTCAAATTTGTATTAATTAGTTTAGTGAACGTCCGAATGCTATATTGTTTCTGAAAAAAAAAACGTATAGGCGTATAGCAACTGTTTCAATGTTAATGGCCATGGCTGAAGAGGACACAAAAAACTACATATAGCCCGTGAAGGATGCATGTGACAATAAAAGAGCTGTTACAATCAGTGGCATTGTAGACCCACGTGAGTTGGGGTCTCTTTGGATTTTTACATGAGATCGTGCAATTTAATTGGCATTTCAACCTTATAGCCTATGGTAGAGCGATATATATATAAAGTGGCCAGGCAAATGTTGTTGCAACAAATATACAAAAAGAGAAACTCTGACAACCATGGGCAAGATAAAATTAAAAGAGGGCTTCGATATATATAGAAATGGGACATTGTAGGGTTTTTCTCAACAACAAAAAACCGACCTACATAAATTATTAGACGAAGAGAATCAAAAATTGACAAATTTTATTTAGGAGGCGGTTCCTCTATTTATTATTTTATAAGTAGACCCAGTTCACTAAGTAGCGAAATAATCCCAACCAAAAGTCGCATAAAGCGAAAACGCCAGTACTTGTTAATTAAATCCAAGGAGGGAATGCTGCAGAATCAATGAAACAAAAACACTACCGGACATTATCATAATAATTCGCCTTGGTCCTTGCTCATGCACGCAACAGTAAGTTTTTTATACCACCCGCTGTTGAGATATTCACTGAACCTACTAATTCAAGTTTGAGCCGGGTAAGATTATTGAATGATGTTAAGATACTCCCATTAAGTATTTAAAATCGTTGTGTCCCAATGACTCAAACTCGAGAATTTTTCGTTAAACTATATTGTTCGTTGGTGCACTCAACAGTCACCCACGCACACTTACCACTCCTCTCGAGCCTATATAAACCAAACATCAAATTTATTGGCTATGTCAATGTAGCTACCTAAATTTCCTATACACACCCAAATTCCCCCGCTAAACCATTTGCAAATTTAATTAAATCCATAATGGAGGGATCCAATTGTAGAAGCTTCATGTTCATGCTCTTCATTGCATTTCTAGTATGGTCTTCTTCAAGCTTTGAGCCATGCATGGGAAGGAGAGGCAGCCATTGGAGGAGAAACAGAGGAGGGTTCCCATTTACTTCTTCTCTGTCCAAGAAGAGTAAAGGAAAGAGCCACCACCACCAACAACATGGTAGAGGGTCAAAGTCAAAGCCATCTCCATCTCCATCTCCTAAAGCTCCTCTTCCTCCTCCTCCACCAGCTTCAAAGCCTCCAAAGCAGAAGACACCACCAGCACTAACACCAAGCCCTCCAATGGCAGGCTCCTCAGTGTTCAATGTGCTTCATTTTGGGGCCAAGGGGGATGGGAAGGGTGATGACACTAAGGTTGGTCTCTATCACAATATTCATTTTTTTTCGTGGAACATTATCGAAACTCATTACGAGACAGCTCTCTCAATAATGTCTTTTACATTTTTTAACATTTGAACCCAAGACATTGCATCCTTGTCTCTTACCATGGAACAATTCCTATTTTTTCATCACATTATTCATTTCATTAGTATATGGTAGTGTACTTCTGCAATTTCTCTGTTTCTCATGTTTGGTATATGTAAAGAAAATTTGGCAAGGGAAAATATTCTTCTAACCAAAATTAAAAATAAATTGCATGATGATAGAAAAAGTTCCACTGAAAATAAGAGATCTTGCAAACTTTGAAGAAAATTTCAGGAGCCTGGTAGCAATTTGTCATATATATTTCCATTTTCTAGTTAAAATAATTTTTAAACAGCATATTTTTCAATAAAATTATTTTCTACAAAATAAATTGACCTAATTACTTAAAGTTAGTCGCATCATTTTCATTCAAAACCTGACACCCAAAAATCTAGTGCATGTTTGACTATGCAGACTTACCGGTCTCTCCTTTACTTGAATGAAAATCTTCTTCTAAGTCCTCTTCGCATCATTCAACGTATTGTATCCTTGTCATAACTCACATCAATTTAAGTTCCCGTGACTTAAATAAAATAATTTTTTGATATTTATAGTCAAAAATTGTCGGATCGATCTTATTACGGTATTTCTTTTATTGGTAAGACTTGAAAAAAAATCTACTTAAACGAAACCAAATCTTTATCCGCTTGAATCGACTCTCGTTAGTTATCGTAGGCATTTTTTGTCATTTGCAAGGCCCTTACAAATCAAAAGAAAAAAAGAAACATCAACAGCAACCTGTCTTCAACCGGCAACTTGTTTCGTGTTTCTGCCAAAATAAATGCGCATCTGTACAAAACTACACCAATCGAAGGAAGTTACCTGAACAGATCAATTACGTGTCTTCAAACAGTCAATTCTCGGCGAACTGTGTTAACAACTCGCGTGTTTTTTTTAAAATTATAGTTTTTGTTATTTCTTCTCCATAATTGCAGTATGATTCCTAACATGTTGTAAATTTATACGCAGGCGTTCCAAGCTGCTTGGGCATCAGCTTGTAAATTGGTGGCGTCAACTGTTCTTGTACCTGCAGATTATGTGTTCCTCGTGGGACCCATTTCTTTCTCCGGTCCCTACTGTCAAGCCAACATTGTTTTCCAGGTGAGTGAATGTGATAGTCTTAACACGTCTTTCAAACGAAACCTATCAGGCCGAATTTTTTGCGATTTTTGATTTTGCCAAGGTGCGTTGTGAGTACAACAATAGACAGCGGGTCCAATCTGTTCTGATACTATGTTAGAATCTCTACATGAACGAATTGAAAAAGTCGGGGATTCGAACAGTGGTGTAAAACTCCTCTACTATGAGTTGATCACTGAACAACTAACACAGTTGAGGCTAAAGGGTAGTTTTCTTTTGTTCTGTTCTTTGATCAGCTGGATGGCACCATTGTGGCTCCAACAAGCTCCAATGTCTGGGCGGGCAAAGGTCTATTCCAATGGCTGTTGTTCACCAAACTGAATGGAATCACAATCCGAGGGAAAGGTACGATCGATGGCAGCGGATCGGTGTGGTGGCAAGAACAGCCGGATTATGATCCTGCAGAGGAACTAAGAAGGCTCATCTCTCCACAGAACAGCACACTAGAAGAACAACCGCCCCGGCCGGTACGTAATTCTACTAGTACTTTGCTGTTTCAATGTGCATCTGGTTTAACACCCTTCAAATTTTATGTTACAGGAAGAGAGTCAATTGAGCTCAAAAATGCCAAGCTTGAAACCAACCGTAAGTATTGAATGTCTATGGTACTAGAGCGGGCTGATCCCGTATGGCAGCTAATTAATGGCATTCTGTTCTGCAGGCCATACGATTTTACGGAAGTTTCAACGTCACAGTCACGGGCATAACAATTCAGAACAGCCCACAATGTCACCTCAAGTTCGACAACTGCATGGGAGTCGTTGTACATGATTTGAGCATCAATTCCCCTTGGAATAGTCCTAATACTGACGGAATTCACCTGCAGAACTCCAAGAACGTGCTTATTCGTAGCAGCAATCTTGCTTGCGGTAAGAACTTTCAACACATTCGGTGTTTGAACTCTGGTCCTAGACTCCAAGCCCGCGGGTACATGCCCGTGGGCTCCAAGTCTAGGACCACAGGTTGAACTTCATGAACACCAAGTAGAAATTAGCATTATCATGTGATACTTTGAGATGAGATACTGAAATTTGACAGCAATTTCTGCAGGGGATGACTGTGTCTCGATACAAACTGGATGCACCAATGTGTATATACATGACATTAACTGCGGTCCGGGGCACGGAATCAGCATCGGAGGCCTCGGAAAAGATAACACGAAAGCCTGCGTCTCGAATATCACCGTTCGAGATGTCAATATCAAGAATACAATGACAGGGGTCAGAATCAAGACCTGGCAGGTACCAACTCAATTGAATTGTCGCATTACTTGCAATATTAGTTAAGACAATGGGTCGGTGAATTTTTAAATCACGTGCAGGGTGGAGCCGGATCGGTGCGGAACATCCTGTTCTCGAACGTCCAAGTCTCCGAAGTCCAAGTTCCGATCATCATCGACCAATTCTACTGCGACAAATCGGTCTGCAAAAACCAGTCATCAGCAGTGGCTCTCTCGGGGATCAACTACGAGGGGATCCGCGGGACGTACACGATCAAGCCAATGCACTTCGCCTGCAGCGACTACACGCCCTGCGTCGACGTGAGCCTCACCTCGGTCCAGCTGAAACTCCAACAAGAGCAATACCACACGTACGACCCCTTCTGCTGGCAGACGTTCGGGGAGCTCAAGACCCCGACCGTCCCTCCCGTCGGCTGCATCCAGGTCGGCAAGCCGTCGAGCAGCCGGCCAGCGGACGTCAGGGACACGTGCTGATGGCTTCGCCCGCGATGGTGTATCGAGTTGCGTGGTCGGACTGATCGAGCTCCTGATCGACCCCTATCTATCACGCCATTGATGTTCTTGTTTTGGTTATGTTTTGGTTAGTAAGGAGACAGAGAATTGGTACAGTAGGAGTACTAGATTGATTATAGGATTGTTTCATCCCCTGGAATTGATGATCATGCGTGAGAGTGTATATTTATATTTGTAGGTACCTCGATCGGTTAGATGTCGGTTTGCCACAGTATATGGAAGGATTGGGTTGGGTTGCTATATAATCAACTGATTTTTTTTGAAAGATAAAAGTTATATTACTTCTCCGAAAATTACTAGAGAATTATACTAAATTTACTAAAATACAGTTCCATAAGAGATAAACGGCTATCAGGGCTAAGCGATGATAGACGTTGTCTAGTACATACCAAAAATTCCACAGTTTATATGCCAAAAATTTCCCTAAAACTCTTAAAAACAAGATGAATCAGAGCCAAATATCAAGAAAGGTCAAAGCGCTTGACTCGTTCAATTCCATACGCCAATTTTTTATTTGCTTAGAAATTGAATATCATAGATGGAAATTTGCCAAAAATTGTCACTATTAATATAAAGATTTGTCTCGAATCCTAACTCCCAACTCATCGGGCTTGGCCTCTATACATAAGAAGATAGTCTTATGAGGTTCTTTAGCTTTGTTGACGTGTCTCTAGAATCATGTATGTCGATTTGTCTTCAAATCAGTCGTCCTAACAAGATTAAATTTCACTATTCATATAAAGATTTGTCCTGAATTCTAACTCCCAACATATCGGGATTGGCGTGTCTTAGAATTACGTATGTTGATTTGTCTTCAATCAGTCGTCCTAACAAGATCGGATTGCACTCTATTATTTTGAAGCTGGATTTCACTCTAGAATTGTTAGAAAAATACAATTATACTTAACATTGAACCATTATTTATTGGATGCTCCACAAGGCGACGTCGTTTGGGGAAAAGTTGCAATAATTGAATTTGAGACGTCGTTTCGCGCCTTATCGTTTGGGGATTTTCTTATCCATTTTTTACCTCCAAAAGCCTAGGCCTAGCAGTACACGTAGCTTCCTCTCTCGGTATCCGATGGCGGGAATCCGGGGGAAGGAGCTCGACGCCGTTAACCGGAGAATCGCATCCGTCGCGAGCCACCCGGTTCCTGTCCCCTTGGCCGTTGTCCCGAACGACCGATCGTCCGTTCGGTTGTGCAATGCCGCCGCCTCCTCTAACGACAGCTACCACAGAGTGCACGGCGCCGTCTCGGCCAAGGAAATTGTTTGGAGAAAAGCCGAGGCGCCCGGCGGCGAGGAGTTCACCGACGTTGTGTATGAGAAAGCCGAGGGCGAGGGGATCGCTAAGGTTTTGTTGTTTAAAAGCAATTTAAACTGGAGCTTTCTGATATTTTTATAATTAATAAATAATTGTATTTCGGAGAAATGTTTTCCCCTGGAAAATGAATTCTCACATTAGTGTAGCATTTCTTTCATTTGGAAAATATTTCATGTGTCCCTTTAAGCGATGACTTGGAATTTTATTTGTGGGCAGATAACGATCAACATGCCAGAGAGGAGGAACGTGTTCCGACCGCTCACGATCAAGGAGCTGAGCCGGGCGTTTAGTGATGCCAGGGACGATGGCTCCATTGGAGTTGTCATCCTCACTGGGAAGGTGTTGCATTTTAGCTGTGTTAGATATTGCTTGTGAATATGTCTTTCTCTGTTCGAGGCTCGTAGCTAAGCTTGAGAACACAATGTCTGTTCTGAACTTTCGTGGTGCGATCGGGTTATTGCTCGTAGGGGACGAAAGCCTTTTGTAGCGGGGGAGATCAGGCGGTTAGGACTAAAGGTGGATATGCTGATGATAATGATGTCGCCCGTCTTAATGTCTTGGATTTGCAGGTAGGTGATTTAGTCCTTCAACCAAGATTGTTAGTTTACGATCTCTTCTCGGTTTGCTGGGGTGTTGCTAACCTCTTTATCCTGTGATCCAGTTGCAGATTAGGCGCCTTCCTAAACCAGTTATAGCAATGGTATATCTGCTTACGCCCTTTGGAACTGTTGGTTTCATGGACAACAATTAGTTAGAAGCACATTGTATGCTTGACCGTGAAGGTCATACCCGAGTACCATATTCGAACATCCTGTGCAACGGGTGTATCCTCGTGTAGTCACTGGTAGTTGCAGCGGATGTGTGTGTTTATTAGTATGCTACCAATCAGGTTTCAGGTTATGCTGTTGGAGGAGGGCACATATTGCATATGGTGTGTGATCTGACTATTGCAGCAGATAATGCGATATTTGGGCAAACTGGTCCAAAGGTGAATCCCTTGTTGCTGCTCTGCTGTAATGTCCGAGCCCTCCGGTTGTAATGCATGGTTATCGATTCTTTCGGATTACGCAGGTGAACTGTACTTGTGCTTATGACAGGTCGGGAGCTTTGATGCTGGTTATGGAAGTTCCATAATGTCCAGATTGGTAAGCTCTAAGCACTTTGAACATTTTCAACTGAGCACAACACATTTTGCATCGAACCATCTCAGTGGTTGGAACAAGTCTGATTTGGACTAGCTACTTCTGCACCAATGTCCATCTGAGCTGCTCAACCAATTTCGCTGTCAAATGTACAATGGTAAAAACTTGTGCATTTGAATCTATGTTCAACAGATAGGCCCCAAAAAAGCGCGGGAGATGTGGTTTATGACGAGGTTTTATAGGGCTGCTGAAGCTGACAAGATGGGTCTGATCAACACTGTTGTACCAGTGAGTTAATCTTATTTGTATCCCTCCACTGTTACACGATCTGGTGGATGATTCAACGAACGCGTGCTATCTCTATCCTCTAATTTGACACATTATTTTCAGTTGGACAAGTTGGAGGAAGAAACTGTGAGATGGTGCAGAGAAATACTGAGGAACTGCCCGACTGCTATACGCGTACTTAAGTCGGCTCTTAATGCTGTTGATGATGGTCATGCAGGTACCAATTTGGAATATCATCCCAAAAGTTGTCCATCTTGTATTATTGTCCTTCAGGATTCATTTGCAAAAGAAAACCAAATCAACTGGTTCTTTATTTCTTGATGCAGGTACTTGGTGCCAATGCCACGCTCATATTCTATGGCACTGAAGAAGGGAATGAAGGGAGGTCTGCGTTCCATCGGATTTTTCTTAATTCCCGCGATTACCTTGAAGTCAAGATAAATTCAAATCTCCAAGTTTGCACATTATTTTTTATGATCATCAGTCATTGCTAGGGTTTCTCATAGTATGGTCTCCTAACTCCCACGGAAAATGATTTATGTACTGATTTTGCAGGGGGTTAAAGTTTATTTTAATATGATGTACTGGCAGATTTATGCTAAATTGACCGACCACCTTTTGCTGATTGGATACTCAATATCCAAAATAAAAATGTCGGCAAACTTTGGTTGGAAGCTAGGCATAAGAAGATCCCAAATCTGTAATGGAGAGTTGTTGGATCTCAATGCCGAACTTACTCCAATCCATTAATTTGATCCTTAGTAGATATCAGATGATAAACTATCGTTATAGTGCGACTATGCACGTTTTCCACCAAATGGTACTAGCTTAACGGTCTTGACTTTGGATCCCTGAGGTTAAACACTAGTGTTCGAATGCTTGAATCCGAATATAAGTATTCAATATCAAAGAATCGAACTCGAGAACTAATAAGACACGGCTCAAAATCTGCTTCTTCCTCTCGTGCGACATCAACCTTCTGGTTACCTTCCGCGTCGAGCGGTTACAAGGGAATCTGCCTTCTCCTAAACCCCCCGATTCCGGTAACTCCTCTATTATTTATTTATTATTATTTTTTTCAATTATTAATATCTTACAATACCGGGGAAGTGATGGTTTGAGGAGTTCACTGACACTGCAGGGACCGATCCGGTAACCGAGAAGAGGCGCGGGAGAGTTGTTTGTAGAATGTGCATTGTACATTGATGGTGCTCCGTTAGGACTTCCCGTTAGAACGAGGTGACACTCTCTTTTTTTTTTTGGTGAGATTTAAATTGTTTCCACAATTTCGGATCTTAGACGGTCATGGGATTCGATCCTCCCACCTCATGCTTAAGGACTGACACCGTATCCATCAGACCATACATGAGTTGGTTTGGTCACACACACTCTTGCAATCACACTAATTGGATATGTAGGATGTTATAGAAGTCCCGGTCTTACTGATATTGCTGTTTTCGATTCGAGGCCAGGCTGGCAACTGGCGGGCCGTTCTATTGCTGGAATGAGCTTGTCGCGTTGAGTACCAAGTATTGGGACTTGACCGTGCACTCGCAGCTTGCTGTCACAGTGAGTCGGTTGTTTCTCTTGGCTAGATTGCGGTTGTAAGTCATATCTGTATGTGAAGTAGCTCCGGTGATAGTATATACACTAACTTCTCCTCAAACATAAGCTGGACCTCTGGTTTAGCACCGTTGTGATTGAATATTTAGGTTTTGGGATGTTTCACATGGAAAGGATGAAGGATGTTTCATTGTGGTCCACAGGCGCCTGGACAATCTTCTGCTTCGGGACGATGGGCGTCTGTCTTCCTTGTTGATTTCGGCGGCTTTATTCTTGGTCGAGATCCAGAGCCATTTCCCCCACCAATGAAGCTCTGCAAAGAAATGGTGGAGGCCATGGGTGGTGCAGAAAGGTGGTCATCATCTCTGACGTCTTCCATTTTTTTGTGCTTTTTCCTAGCTCGGTTGAAAAAAAAAAGCCATCTTATTTATGGTTCTGCATCGGTTTCACTCTCAGGTAACTAATATAATGCCGTACATCCCCTATTGCAGCCAATACTATACCAGATTCAAATCCTACTGTTGTCAAGCATACAATATCTTGCTCTTTGCCGGCCTTTCCTCGAGCGTATTGCATGACGACCGGACTTCGACTGTAAGCTCTCACTCTCCTACTAGCCATCCGGTTTGTGCTCTACTCGGTAGCGGACGAGTCGCATCTTCTTTGTTCTCGTTTCCTGCCGTGTTCGAAGCATCTTCCAAGCTCCAACTTAAAAGGCAGAGCAGAGGTCTCTGCTTCTTTGGAACTGGAAAAAATTCCGGGAGGGTGGTTGCGAGCCGATGATGATCGCCGAAGCCACTACTCTGTCTGCATCATTTCCAGTTTATCATATTACAGATATGAAGTTGTCGATGATGATCTCAGGCAATCGATGATCCGAGTCGTTAGATTTTGTACATAAAGCTTAATAGATTGAACAAATAAAAATTAGTAAAGCATTTACCTACTCCCAATTGAACACCAACAAAATACTTGTTCATTTAAAAACAAAAACAAAATACCTGTTGGAATAGGGCCTTTGATCGCAGAACAATAAAAAATAGGTTGATTTACCCACTCATGAATTTTAGATTTGTTGACTTTTGATTAATTCATGCAAGGGTTATACCCAGGAATTGCCCGGATTTAGATCTAGATTTATAGGATCTAGATCTGGCATAGTATGTGCACACGTAGGATCTGGATTTGTTACTGATTTACTGTAATAATGTTCAATAGGTTCTAATGAAGCTTTGTTATTAGTATGAATTAGATGTGAAAAAATAACATGATATATATAAATTTTTTTGTTACATATGTTAATCTAATTATTTGTTATTTTTTTTAGCTTTGTTGAAACATTGGATAATGGATATAATAGAGTCAAACGAATGTGACTTGCCAAGAGAATAGTTTTTTACTTCTTGTTGCTATGTATTTTAAACTACATAGTACTTAATTTAAAACAAATGTTATATTATAAAGTACTAAATTAAATTTTACCCTTTTTAAACTCTGTTACTGGAGGGATTGAATTTGGCCCTGATTGTACAAAGCCCGTCAGACCTGTCCTGAAGATGAGTACAATCATTGGATGAGGCCAAAAAAAAAAGGAACTCATCTAACGGTCAAAAATTATGCTGGGTAATTTAAACATTTCTGAGTTCTGACCCTCTCTCTTTCCCTTCCCCCTTTCTCCTCCCTCTCAATCCCTCTTTCCCAGAGAACTGACATGAACGAAGAAGCTAGAAGACCTCGACATCATCCGCCAACGCAGGGCCCTACTTCGCCGATCAGGGAGCGAATGAAGCGAGCGGCGACGAGTCGTCGATCAGGGAGGAGATCGACGGTCATGACATCGACGGTGAGCCGATGATGTCGAACATGGAAGAAGGAATCGCCGGCGAAAGAGTCTAGGGTTTACCCATGGTTATCGACGAAGAGGGAGTGTGCGGGGATGAATCTTATGCAGGGCGGGATGGGGACGAGTCTAGGTTATCGTCGGGGTCACCTCCGCCACCGGCTAGCATCTCAAATTAATTAGTGGGAAGTCGAGGGCGACGGTGGGGCTGACAGGAATCGGTTATATCGACTGAAGAGGGAGCTTCGACGGACATCGATTGAGAAGGAATTATGTTGAATGATCGATCGATTGATGGTGGCGATGTGATCGGGTTTTTCAAAGAAGTCGGGGATGCTCTGGAGGTGAAACTACAACTGCTGTAGCTGAGAAAGGTGAGTCTGCAAGCTTAAGTACCTTCATTTGACTCGCTTATTCTTCTTCTTCTTCTTCAAGTCTGAATGAATGTTGGTGTGCAGATTGTTGAGTTGCCGCATCATCCTTTTCTATACAGGCGTTCAATTTCATTTGGAATTCGATTCGAGACCAGGCAAAGCTTGTCCATTGTTCTTAGGTACATCTTCTCGTCAATCATCGGATCTGCTATTGTCGAAGTTGATTTGATGCGAACCTTGGTTATCCGTGGTCGAGTTTAAATCAGATTTTCAATCTCAACGCAGGACTGGTAGCTGCAGTAGCATCAGAACAGTTGAATTTACTGATGAAGGCCCGTCAAGTAAAGGTGACAACATCGTCTAAAAGAAAGTGAACATTTGTCTCTAAAAAAACTTTTTTATTATGTAAACAACTTGGAAGAGGAAGAGGAAGAGTCTCATGTAATGATGTTCTCAGTAGAGCTGCTTTCATATATTGATTTGAGACAGATAGAGCTTGTTCCTTTGTCATTTTTTTCATACAGCAGGACAACTTGTAGTCATGATGGTGAAGCCTTTGGTCGTGATGATGCTTTGAAGATTGTTGCATCTAGTTGTGAGAATAAATTTGTTGTTCTGTGGCAATAAACACACATCGGCTGATGTTGAAGGCAACACTACATTAGTTGATGGAGAAGATCAATTTCTTATTGAAATTCTAATTGTAAATTTAACTAGATGATTATAACTGTTAAAATCATTTGAACATAACATGACAAACCGTTTTATCATTACAGAGCAAACTATGTGATGATAATAAAACAAACCTTCTGATCCTAACAGTGAAAAATATTAGAACATAATATGACAAACTATTTTATCATTATAGTGCATACCATTTTATTTTATATCATAATAGAACAAACCTTTTGATCGTAACAGTGAAAACTATTTGAACATAACAGGGCAAACTATTTTATCATTACAGTACAAACCATTTTATTTTATCATAATAGAACAAAATTTTTGATCATTAAAGTGTAAACCCGTCGTTATTAATTTGATATTAATTGTGATTTTTGTCGGATAAATTTAATCGATATATGTTAAAATTGTATGTCCAATTATATCAAATGATATGTTTGATTATTTAAAATACTTATAATAAAAAAGTTAAATAATTAATTAAATTATATATGGAATGGTATGTCTGTTATATTAAATGGTATGCCCGGTTATATCAAATAGTATGCTCAACTATATTGAATGATATGTTTGATTATTTAAAACACTTATAAAGTTAAATAATTAATTAAATTATATATCGGATAGTATGTTAAATGATATGTCCGGTTATATTAAATAGTATGCCTGGTTATATCAATTGGTATGCCCAATTATATCGAATGATATGTTCGGTTATAAGAAAGTTAAATAATTAATTAAATTATATATTGAATGGAATGTTGGTTTATATTAAATAGTATACTCAATTATATTGAATGATATATCCGATTATATCGAATAGTATGTCTGGTTATAATAGAAATTAAAATAATTAATTAGATTTTTTTGAGAATAAATTAAAAACAGAACAAAAAATAAATCAGAGAAACGACATTTTTTGTCATTTAGTGCACATGGTTGTGAGGCGTGTTTATTTTTCCTTTGGGAAGCTTGCCATGTAGTTAATCGTTAATTACAATTTTGCTACTAAGAGTTCACCCCTTTTTCTTAAGCCAGGTTGGTCCTGAGATAGTCCTAGTTGGATCATTTCTTTTTTGACCCCTTCAAAAAAAAAAGACCGAATCCTATCCCGTTACCGGATCAACCTACATACATCTCAGAAGTTTCCTCTTTTCTTCCTCAAAAAAACAGAAGTTTCCTCTTCTCAAATTTCAAAACAGATCCCACGCGCTGCCGCCTCCCACGCGCACCTCACCCGGCAACAACAATACCACCACCAAAGGGCACTCCGGTCATTACACCACTCCCCCACCGACTCTCTCTCTCTCTTCCACCTATAAAAACCCGCGCTCCCTCCCTCCTCCCACAGATTCCGCGTCGCTCTCTCTCTCTCTCTCTCTCTCCGCGTTTCAATTTCAACCAAAGCGGGAAGAGAAACCGCCAAACCAAGCAAAGAACAGGTAAAAAGGAAAAACGACATTCCAATACCTCCGTTGCCGTCGCCGATTCGGTTGCGAGTGTGTGCTTTGCAGGGGGCGATCTCGGGAGTAAAAGGAGGAGAGATGGGGTTGACGTTTACGAAGCTGTTTAGTCAGCTGTTCGCGAAGAAGGAGATGAGGATACTGATGGTAGGTCTCGATGCGGCCGGTAAGACCACGATCCTCTACAAGCTCAAGCTCGGCGAGATCGTCACCACCATTCCCACCATCGGTACCTTTCCTCCCTCTCTCTCTCTCTCTAAAATTGTTCAGTTGTATCCTTCTACGAAGATGTATTACAATGGCGTGCCTATGATCTGTATAGAAATTTGAACGGAATATAAACTAAAAACCTCTAATGACTTTCTTTTTTATTACGTCGATTTCCAGGTTTGGAATTGTATTGATCTGTACGAATTTGATTTAGTTACTGTTGGATCCGGAAAAAAATGTGGAAAGCTGAACTTCTTTGAGGTTGGAAACTGAGTGAGTCATCGGTTTGAATTTTGATCTTTTCTGTTTGCATTGGAGGATTCATTTGCTTGTAAATTAAAATGGACCTTGACTTTTTGTTGTTTTCTCATGTTTGTTTGTGATCTTGGGGTTTAGAATTAGCCGTTTCGCTGCCGTTTTACTTTGTTATGCTAATCTCGTGGTTTTGAAGAAGTGTCAATACTGTGATTTAACTGGTCTTCTAATATCCAGGGTTTAATGTGGAGACTGTAGAGTATAAGAACATCAGCTTCACCGTGTGGGATGTCGGGGGTCAGGACAAGGTATGTATGCCTCGTTTTACTTGTAGTCTCCATTCGTACTATAAAAGGAATACTTTATTCGTTCAAATGGTGGAATGAAGTACTAATTTGATTTACTATTATATCCTTGAGCCAGTTCATAGAATACCTCTTTGTAGGTCCTAAAAACTTTCTTGGTTTTTATGATGTCAATCATTGAATAATTTCGGGTGATAATCCAGATTCGTCCATTGTGGAAGTACTACTTCCAAAACACCCAGGGTCTCATCTTTGTCGTCGATAGCAATGATAGAGATCGTGTTGTTGAGGCCAGGGATGAGCTTCACAGGATGTTGAATGAGGTAATATTAAAGTTGGACCTATTTGTTTTGTTTTTCAATAGCAGTTATCCTTCTTCTTCTTTTTTGCGAATTATTGTTTTACATGCTCTTGCTGCCCATGAATGTGCGACATTGGCAGCTACTGCCTTGCATCACGGTAGTGTTTATGTTGATCAGTACAGACATTGCTTCATTTGAGAAATTTTCTCGCGGAGGGTGTTTTAGTTTGTGCACATGTCTCACCTCTATAACTTTCATTGATTTCATTATTTTGCTAAATCCGTCGTATGCAGATGCAATTTTTGGGACCAAGCTTTTATGAATGGATGCATCCATTTCTTTATTTCTGTATTAATGTAATTCGCTAATTTTTATATATTGCGTCCTCATCGTAGCATCTGGCAGGTGAGCGCTTCTTATTTGGTTATTTTGGATTAGTGACCATTGGTTTGTTTTGAATGTATCTGCATCCATTTGTTTCATTGATAATTGTTTTATACTGTATAGTAAATGTTCAACATTTCTTCATTTTTCAAGTTTTTTGATAGGAAATAGAGTATTATTAAATCCAAAATGTACATCACGTTTTATACCTTGAAATACACCACCCAAAGCCACGCATTCTAGAATCACATCATTTTCTCATATCACCCATAATGGAACTGAGAGGAGCACAAGGTTTTAGAAATCATGGTTTCACTTTGTATGACCGTCCTATCAAAGTCAAATAAAAGATACGAACTTGTTTTCTGCTACATATTACTCGTAGAGTGATACAAATCTTTTTCAATCTAAACTCATCCTGTTTGCACTAGATGATATTTTATACCATGCTGATGTGCAGTTGGCAAAATTTTCATTTGCCTTTGTTGCTGATGTCGTTGTTGAGAAGACATGCCTCTGGGATCTAGTCTACATCCATGTGCCACCTAGAGGGATGTAAAAAGTGCTGAGATCACATTCTATATTGTTTCAGGATGAGTTGCGCGATGCAGTACTGCTTGTATTTGCGAACAAGCAGGATCTCCCGAACGCAATGAATGCCGCCGAGATTACTGATAAGCTCGGTCTCCACTCCCTCCGCCAGCGCCACTGGTAAACTGCTGATTGATTGTACTCTGCGTGCTGATTATGTTCTGAAGTATGGTTTTGATAATTCTTCTGATTGATCTTAACATGTCCTCATAATAATCCAGGTACATCCAGAGTACTTGCGCAACCTCTGGAGAGGGTCTTTACGAAGGTTTGGATTGGCTTTCCAACAACATTGCTAACAAGGTAGGAAGCAATATGATTCTCTGGTCTTCGTCTTTTTCGATTCATCTCGGAAATTTCAAACAAGGCACACTAATTGTCTTCAATGTCTTGTTGATAAATGCAGGCTTAATCCTAGACGGTGAATATTATCAAATGTCCGTTTTTGGTTTCTGAACTATGTTCATGTCAGTTTATGGTTTCGTGGGATCGTTGTATACTTGTACTTAGGATGCCTTTTGTTGGCTGCACAATTATTTCGAATTATCGATTGGGTACTGTGATAAATAATGAATTTCGATTCTCTTTTTGGGTACTGTGATACTAACATATGTGATTGAAAAGGATATCGTATCTGTAAAATATTTGTTCTCTTAAAATTTTTTGACAATTTTTGTGACAGAGTTGGTTTGATTATTCATTTTACTTTTAGCTATTCAGAAAAGCTGATAATCTATATTTTCCCTCTTTCAGCATTAATAATGAGCAGATATTTTCGACGTATTACGACGTCAATAAAGTCAATTTAGCCAATAAAAAAAATTGCTACGTCATTTATATTGGTTTGATTTTTTCCGATTTAACTTGTCTAGAAGCAAAATCAAAATGACAGGCAAACAGAGGATGCCCCACCCCATGTGCGGCATTAAACCAGTCCCCCACCGACTCTCTCTCTCTTCCACCTATAAAAACCCGCGCTCCCTCCCACCCACCCACAGATTCCGCGTCGATCTAAGCGTACCCGCTCCCTTCTCTCTCTCTCTCCGCGTTTCGATTTCAACCAAAGCGGAAAGAGAAACCGCCAAACCAAGCAAAGAAAAGGTAAAAAAGAAAAACGACATTCCAATACCTCCGTTGACGATCCCGATGCATCATCCCTTAGGGTTTCTTCGATCAGATCCACCAGATCTCGGCCTCGTTCGGGTTCGAGATCTCGCGGATCTGATCGTAATGCGATCGAGCTGATTCGGTTGTGTGTTGTGCTTTGCAGGGGCGATCTCGGGGAATAGGAGGAGTCGCGTCGTTGTAACGGTCGGGGAGGAGAGATGGGGTTGACGTTTACGAAGCTGTTTAGCCGGCTGTTCGCGAAGAAGGAGATGAGGATACTGATGGTAGGTCTCGATGCGGCCGGTAAGACCACGATCCTTTACAAGCTCAAGCTCGGCGAGATCGTCACCACCATTCCCACCATCGGTACCTTTCCCCTCTCCCTCCCTCTCTCTCTGTCTAAAATTGTTCAGTTATATGCTTCTACGAAGATGTATTATACGATGGATGGAGTACAATGGCGTGCCTATGATGATTTGTATCGAAATTTGAACGGAATAAACTAAACCTCTGATTACTTTCTTTGATTACGTCGTTTCCAGGTTTGGAATTGTATTGATCTGAACGAATTTGATTTAGTTACTGTTGGATCCGGAAAAAAAATGTGGAAAACTTCTTTGAGGTTGGAAACTGAGTGAGTCATCGGTTTTAATCAACCAAAGATCGGTTTGAATTTTTTTTCTTTTCTGTTTGCATTGGAGGATTCATTTGCTTGTGAATCAAAATGGACTTGACTTTTTGTTGTATTTTCATGGTTGTTTGTGATCTGGGGTTTTAGAATAGCTGTTTTACTTTGTTATGTTGATCTCGTGATTTTGAAGAAGTTTCAATACTGTAACTTAACTGGTTTTCTTGTATCCAGGGTTCAATGTGGAGACTGTGGAGTATAAGAACATCAGCTTCACCGTGTGGGATGTCGGGGGTCAGGACAAGGTATGTATGCCTCGTTTTACTTGTAGTCTTCATTCATTGGTGCAGGTTTCTTTCTGTTGCGTGTTTCGTACTATAAAATGAATACTTTATTCGTTCAACTGGTGGAATGAAGTACTAATTTGATACTGTTATATCTTCAGCCAGTTCATAGAATCAGAACACCTCTTTGTAGGTCCTCAAAACTTTCTTGGTTTTTGTGATGTCAATCATTGAATAATTTTGGGTGGTAATCCAGATTCGTCCATTGTGGAGGCACTATTTCCAAAACACCCAGGGTCTCATCTTTGTCGTTGATAGCAATGATAGAGATCGTGTTGTTGAGGCCAGGGACGAGCTTCACAGGATGTTGAATGAGGTAATATTAAACTTGTACCTATTTCTTTTGTTTGCTCAGTTAACGTTCATTTATTTTTGCGAATTATTGTTTTACATGCTCTTGCTGCCATGAATGTGCGGCATTGGCAGCTACTGCATTGCATCACGGTAGTGTTTGTGTTGATCAGTCCAAACATTGCTGCATCATAATGATGATTGCTGCATTTGTGAAATGTTATCTCGGAGGGTGTTTAGTTTGTGCATACGTCTCACCTCTATAACTTTCTTCGATTTTATTATTTTGCTAAATCCTTCATGTGTAGATGCAATTTTTGGGACCAAGCTTTTATGAATGGATGCATCCATTTCTTTATTTCTGCATTAATGTAATTCGTAAATTTTTGTATATTGCGTCCTCATCATAGCATTAGAGAGCTTCCTGTTTACTTTTGTATATGGATTAATGGCCGTTGGTTTATTTTGTATCCGTATCTGCATTCATTTGTTTCTTGAAAGTTGCATTAGAGAGCTTCCTGTTTACAGCCTCTGATTGGCTATTGAGCTTGCTTATCTTGATCAAGGCTCAGTGATGATTGTTCTATAATATATAGTAAATGCTGAACATTTCTTCATTTTTTTTCCAGTTTTTTGATAGGAAAAAAGAGTAGTATTAATAATAAATCCAAAATGTACATCACGTTTACACCTTGAAATATGCCACCCAAAGCCACACATTCTAGCACCACATCATTTTTTTCATATCATCCATCATAGAACTGAGCAAAGCACAAGGTTTTAGAAATAATGGTTTCTCTTGGTCTGACCATCCTACCGAAGTCGACGAAAATATATGTACTTGTTTTCTACTACGTATTATTTACTTGTAGAGCGATATTTATTTTTTGCAATTCTAACTGAATGGCCAGAATTCTTGATAAAACAGGGCTCTGGAAATAATCCCTGTTTGGATTTGATGATGTTGTATACCATGCTGATGTGCAGTTGGCAAAATTTTCATTTGCCTTTGTTGCTGATGTCATTGTTGAGAAGATATGCCTCTTCGCTATAGTCTACAGCCATGTGGGGAATGGAAAAAGTACTGAGATCACAGTCTATATATTGTTTCAGGATGAGTTGCGCGATGCAGTACTGCTTGTATTTGCTAACAAGCAGGATCTCCCGAACGCAATGAATGCTGCCGAGATTACTGATAAGCTCGGTCTCCACTCCCTCCGCCAGCGTCACTGGTAAGTTGCTGATTGATTGTGTTTCTATGCTGCTTATTTTCTGAAGTATAGTTTTGATAGTTCTCTCAACTGATCTTATCATGTCCTCATAATAATCCAGGTACATCCAGAGTACTTGCGCAACCTCTGGAGAAGGTCTTTACGAAGGTTTGGATTGGCTCTCCAACAACATTGCTAACAAGGTAGGAAGCGATAACATTCTCTGGTCTTCGTCTTTTTCGATTCATCTCGGAAATTTCAAACAAGGCACACTAATTGTCTTCAATGTCTTGTTGATAAATGCAGGCTTAATCCAAGACGGGGAAGCATTTCTCTGTAGTTCTGGACGCGGGGGTGAATATTATCAAATGTCCTTTTTTGGTTTCTCAACTGCATTCATGTCCTTTTATGGTTTCGTGGGATCGTTTTATTTAGGATGCCTTTTGTTGGCTGCAGAACTATTTCGAATTATCGATTGGGTACTATGATACTAACAGATGTAATTGAGACTTCTGCGATTTTATTGTTGCCCTCCCCCCCCCCCCCCCCCCCCCGAGGGGAACATATGCTATCAATATGTAACATGTGAGTTGTAGCTGTTGAGAAATATCGTTAAATATTTGTTAGGACAATTTTGTCTCTTGAATTTTAAATATTCAAAATTTGTCGGTCCAATCGGTATCCAGATACCATGTTTCGAAGTCACCGTTGCCCCAGGAGCAATTTGGTACGTCTCTCTTAACATTTGTTCTCGCCGAAGATCGCCAGTGGACTAGGAACCATATCCCCACGTTGAATATCTCAACTCATTCCTTTCCACCTCCAGTTCCTCTGGCCTTGGGACCCTCCAGAAAGGATGGAAGCCATACATTCCAAAGGCACCACTACACATATCTGGTCTGGTCTGGTCCCCTTGGACTTGTGGAGTACTTGTACATGAAGATATCATCAAATGAGAACAAAACTTTTTGGTTTGTTTCCTCTTTAGGTAGCTTTCCATGGATTTGGAAAAACTAAAAAAGATGAGAGGTTAAAATCTCTGCTTATTAGGAATTGTGATGATCAATTTGGGAGGTCCACAACAACTGTTCGAGATCGGAACTATAACTTTTATCAGAGGTCCAGATTGATAAGTGGACTTTATTACTAGTAATATTTACAATCTAAATAGTGTAAAATTTTTCTTTCGAAATTGCGATCGTCAATCTTATTAAAATTCTATCGTGGTAAATCGTCTTAGAGAGAGAATATTCCGATAGAAAAATTCTTATCTTAACGTTGATAGCGCTAGAGTTACTTTTACACTATAATACTCTCTTTGTCACTTGATAGGTAAATGTTATTTATTAAAATATTAATATAGTAATACTAATAGTCTAAAAAGCTAATGGTATATACACCCGTTTGGTCCCCTTCCCCATTCGAGGAACTTACTAAAAAATTAATTACTGCAAAATTAAATGAAAAAATAATTGGAAAAAGAATTCTCTCAATTATACTGCTATACAAACTAATAGCAAACAAGTTTGGTATAGTGAACAAGCTCCCTGCCACTTATCGAGGACTCTATAATCCTTCTTCTCATCAAAGATGCATGTACATTTTTGTTCACAAAAAATATCTTCTTGTCTTTCAGATTTTTTTTCTGGTTGAAGCTACCCGTACTCAGTACACGGATATTTACTACTCTAATTAATCCAATTCAATTAAGTAGAATTATAAATAAGATAAAATTTTAGCTACCGAGTTTTAGTGTAGTTACATTTAGATAACTCCTACGAGATAACTCGAAAAAGATATTGTATCTGTAAAATACTTGTTGAAAGTTCTCTTGAAAATTTTTTGACAATTTTTGTAACAGAGTTGGTTTGATTATTTTACTCATTTTATTTTTAGCTATTCACAAATGCTTATAATCTAGATTTTCCCTCTTTCAGCATTAATGAGCAAATATTTTCGAAGTACTACGACGTCAATAAAGTCAATTTAGCCAATAAAAAAATTGCTATGTCATTTATATTGGTTTAATTTTTCCAATTTAACTTGTCTGGAAGCAAAATCAAAATGAGAGGCAAAAAGGGGATGCCCACCCCATGTACGGCTCCATAAAATATTATGAGAAGAATCCATGGGTTTTTTTTTTGAGAATGAGAATCCATGAGTTGACACTAACTTTTAAAGTGGACCACCCCCAACTTGCACAAATTTGCCAAAATAGTTCCTCTATTAATTAATATTGTAACTAAAGGAAAATCTTCCAGTGTTAATACACTAGATCTCTTGTGAGAGTTGCGTCAATTTTTATTAAGTGTTAATCTCAGCTGAAATTACCTTTATGTTCTATACAAAGTCGAACACTACAGTGTAAAATGATTTTCTCAACATTGTCAAGTACATCCGGGGGATTCATACTCGTATATTTCTTAAAGTAATTATAATCTCTTATCCCAAGTAACAATTGCAATGAATCTTGAAACGAAGATCTTCAAACCTATGTAAGTAAGATATCTAACTCTTTGATTGGATTTTGGGTGGTCTCTTGGATGTAATTAGGAGAAGACTTGGTCCTTTCTGGTGGGTAACAATTGGAAATGTACTAGATAATATTTATCTTTATTTTTTAGATACATGTCTATCTAGTACCCCAGATACTTGGAAGTTTGTACGCTTCGTATAATTTAATTTAATTACCATGTAATTACTTTTTGGTTGGGTTCCTACAAATTTACTTAATAAAAAAATAACAACTACAGCGAGTGCGGTGTCTTCGTCAGTTTCGAGTGCTCAAAAACGTTAGAATCGTCACCCCGTTAAAGCAGTTTATTGCTTTAACATCATGCCTTTTTTTCCCTTTCACATTAAAAGGGAATAAAGCAAGTATATGAAAACATGACCCTGCCAGGATTTTTGCATTAAGATAAGTGGACCATGGCTTAAAAAGTTTAGAAGATAAGTGGACCACGAATTAAACAAGGAATTCGGTATCCCCCAAAGATATATGAGTTTTGTTAAGTGTAATGGGTTACAATTTTCGTATGCAATTCTTCCTAATTTATTATTAACAGATTCATAAGTTTTTCGTAATTCATGTTGTATTCATATTCCAAATTTCAACATGATCCCTCAAGTGATTTTATTGGGTCAAAGACTCAAAAGTTAGAATGCATTTGGTCATGTTGTATAAACTAATTGAGTTCCGGTGGCTTTTTTTTCCCTCTAAAGCCACGTAGATAACTACTAGGACAACTAGGTTCATATCGAGCTGGATCCCTTTAGGTGGCAAAGTTATCCATGAAAAGTTTTAACACTATTGTAGGACAATAATAAGTTCTACACATCTTATCAGCTTAGAGCAATCTTTCGACCGGTTATTCTAAGTATTTAGTGGTATGCATCTTTATATATATAAACCTGGACAATACCTCAAGATGGAGAAAGTGTTGGGTTTGAATGAAAATTCAATACAAGCCCAAAGTGGAAAGGCCCAAAGTCCAAAAGTCCAAAAAGGGGAAATGGAAAGTGCCATCCCACATTGGAAAGCGGCACCAACATTTCCTAGTTTATAAGGAGGAAATCCTTGTTGACTAGGAAATAAGTTGACCACCAGGAGGAAAAACCAACTCGGACCGCGACGAGGATGGTGCTACATGGCGCATTGGACGCAGGTCGCAATGGGCGCACTTCGCATGTGCGCATTGTCGCTAGGAGCCTGAAGTATTTTGCCCGGGTCCGGAGAGAGCTGCGCAGCTACCGGAGTGACGAGGAGCTCCGAGCACCTTCAGGTTGACCACCGAAGAGGCACGACGGGCAGGAATGTGCAGGAGACTTCCAGAAGGCCGAAGGGGTGCGAGATCCATCGCGAAAGGGCGCCAGCGCAGCCTGGGCACGCCTGGAAGCGACGAGGATGGTGTTACATGGCGCATTGGACGCAGGTCGCAATGGGCGCACTTCGCATGTGCGCATTGTCGCGAGGAGCCTGAAGTATTTTGCCCAGGTCCGGAGAGAGCTGCGCAGCTACCGGAGTGACGAGGAGCTCCGAGCACCTTCAGGTTGACCACCGAAGAGGCACGACGGGCAGGAATGTGCAGGAGACTTCCAGAAGGCCGAAGGGGTGCGAGATCCATCGCGAAAGGGCGCCAGCGCAGCCTGGGCATGCCTGGAAGGATCCAGAAGCCACCGAAGGGCCACGAGCGCAGCCAGTCAGCCTGCTGGCCGAGCGGACGCGTCCCTTCGAGGTGGCTGCCTCCCTGCCTCCTCCAGCCTATAAATAGGCCTGCCCCCTTGCCATAATCCTCATCCCAGCAGCAAGTGCATCTCCTAGCATTGTTGTCTTCTCCTCTCCCCCCGTTCTTCACTTAGAAAAGAGTCCGAAAGTTCTGGGTATATAAGGGTTCGCACGAAAGTTTCGAGATACGTGTGCAACGTTCTTGGAAATGCCCTAAACAGTCGTTGTATCTTGGGGACGATTGCCAAAGCCCGTACCGCACTGAAATATACGGGGCAATCTCGTCTTACGGAGAAAGTGTCCAACACTTGCCTCGACTGCCGTAGATCCTAATCAAGTACACCACTCCGACAAACAACAATCGTAAGACGAGATTGTGTACTTGAAGATGGCATCAACAAGCTCAGCACCAGTACCAGCGGTTCCGGAAACTGTCCACGCCGAAAGGCCGGCCAAGTTCAACGGTACCGAATTCAAGAGGTGGCAACAGAAGATGTTGTTCTACCTGACGACGCTCAACCTGGTCCGATTCTTGAAGGAAGAGGCTCCGAAGGTGGCAGAAAATGAGGCAGATCAATAGAAGATCAACGCCCTCGATGTATGGAGTCATAGCGACTTCCTATGCCGGAACTACGTCCTGAATGGACTAGACGACACGCTCTACAACGTGTACGCAGAAACTAAGACCGCTAAGGAGCTGTGGAGTTCACTCGAGAAGAAGTACAAAACGGAGGATGGCGGGACGAAGAAATTCATCGTCGGACGATTCCTCGACTTCAAGATGGTGGACTCCAAGAAGGTCATCGACCAAGTGCAAGAGTTGCAGCTGATCCTTCACGAGATCCAAGCCGAAGGGATGCAACTCAGCGAGTCCTTCCAAGTAGCTGCGATGATCGAGAAGCTCCCCCCGCTCTGGAAGGACTTCAAGAGCTACCTCAAGCACAAGAGGAAGGACATGGGCCTAGAAGACCTGATCGTGAGACTTAGGATCGAGGAAGACAACCGAAAATCCGAAGTCAAGCAAGGCAAGGCCAACTCTGAGACCACCGTGCACCTCGCCGAGAGAAAAAGTGGCAAAAAGAGGAAGAAGTCTGGGGATAAGCAGGAGAAGCAAGAGCCCAAGAATAAAAAGAACAAGGGCGACTGCTACAACTGCGGCAAACCCGGACACATGGCTAAGGGCTGTCGCCAGCCGAAGAAGGACAACCAAGGAAAGGCTAACCTGGCTGAAGACTTGTCCCAGATGGATCTGTCAGCCGTGGTATTTGAAGCCAACCTGGTGGACAATCCGAGAGAGTGGTTCGTGGACACTGGAGCTACCCGCCACGTCTGCTCGGACAAGGAGATGTTCTCGAACTATATCCCGATCACCGGTCGAAAGCTGTTCATGGGAAACTCCGCAACGTCCAAGATCGTCGGTCTGGGCAAGGTGGTCCTGAAGCTGACCTTAGGAAAGGAGCTGACCCTCAAGGATGTGCTGCATGTCCCGGACATCCGCAAGAACTTAGTTTCTGGCTCACTGTTAAGCAAAGCCGGTCTTAAGCTTGTATTTGAGGCTGATAAGTTTGTACTGACCAAAGTGGGTCAATTCATAAGAAAGGGTTATCTAGAGAGGGGGCTGTTTAAGATGAATGTAATAACTGTACATCGCACCTTTAACGGTGAAAATAAAGTTAACTATTCTTCTTACTTGGCCGAGTGTTCTAATTTATGGCATGGTAGATTAGGACACGTAAATTTAAACTCGCTGAGAAAGTTAGTAAGTTTAAATTTATTACCAAATCTAGAGTTTAACCCATCCGATAAATGTGAAGTATGTGTGGAGGCTAAAATGACCAAAGCACCTTTCCATTCGGTGGAAAGAAGTACTACGCCTTTAGAGTTAATTCATACGGACACTTGCGATATGAAACACGTGCAAACTAAAGGCGGGAAGAAATACTTCATCACGTTTATCGATGATTGTACAAGATACTGTTACGTATATCTCCTAAAGGGCAAAGACGAAGCTCTTGATGCCTTTAAGAGATATAAGAATGAGGTTGAAAATCAACTCAGCGTGAAAATCAAAATGATCCGAAGTGATCGAGGGGGAGAATATGTAGCTCCGTTTGATGAACTCTGTCGAGAACATGGCATTATTCATCAGACGACTGCTCTTTATTCACCTCAATCGAATGGCGTAGCTGAACGCAAAAATCGAACTCTTAAGGAGATGATGAACGCTATGTTGATTAGCTCGGGCTTACCCCAGAACATGTGGGGGGAAGCTGTGCTCTCAGCTAACCATATTCTAAACAAATTACCACACAAGAAAAGGGATAAAACCCCATATGAACTATGGAAAGGAAGGAAGCCTTCCTACGGTTACCTTAAAGTATGGGGGTGCCTAGCAAAGGTCGAAGTACCTAAGCCCAAGCAGGTGAGAATAGGACCCAAGACCATTGATTGCATCTTTATCGGATATGCACAAAATAGCAGTGCTTATCGATTTTTGGTGCATAAATCTGAAAACCCTGAGGTAAACGCGGGAATGGTCATAGAATCAAGGAACGCAACGTTCTTTGAGAATAGCTTTCCTAATAAGGAAAGAAAGGAAGGAGGTCCAAAGAAAAGGGCTCACGAGACTACGCAAGGGTCAAATCAGGAAGATGTTGAACCTAGACGTAGTAAACGGACGAAGGTAACCAAATCTTTTGGTCCGGATTATCTAACCTATGCGTTAGAAGATGAACCCAGGACAATCCAAGAGGCATTGTCCAGTCCAGATGCTCCT
This sequence comes from Hypericum androsaemum, assembly GCA_963995505.1. Classification (NCBI taxonomy): domain Eukaryota; kingdom Viridiplantae; phylum Streptophyta; class Magnoliopsida; order Malpighiales; family Hypericaceae; genus Hypericum; species Hypericum androsaemum. Next base: position 4,429,678 of record OZ023195.1, read on the forward strand.
CTCTGGAAGGAAGCTATCAATAGTGAGATAGAATCCATTATGCAAAACCACACGTGGAAAATCGTGGATCTCCCACCGGGCTGCAAACCTTTGGGATGCAGGTGGATCTTAAAAAGAAAATACAAAGCTGATGGATCAATCGACAAGTACAAAGCTCGATTGGTAGCTAAGGGGTTCAAACAGAAGGAGGGATATGATTTCTTTGACACGTATTCACCGGTCACAAGAATCACATCAATTAGAGTACTCATAGCTGTTACAGCACTCTATAACCTCGAGATCTACCAAATGGATGTAAAAATAGCTTTCCTAAATAGAGAACTGGAAGAGGAGATATACATGGAGCAACCTGAAGGGTTTGTGGCTCCCGGTCAAGAGCATAAAGTGTGTCAACTAGTCAAGTCACTATACGGGCTAAAACAAGCGCCGAAACAGTGGCACGAGAAATTTGACAGAACAATGCTGTCAAATGGATTTAAGATCAATGAATGCGATAAATGTGTTTACATTAAGGGCACACCTGAAGCTTACGTAATTGTATGTCTCTACGTAGATGACTTACTAATTATGGAAAGCAATAGAGAGGTTATTGTGAAAACTAAGAACATGTTAAAGAACCATTTTGACATGAAAGATATGGGTCTGGCAGATGTCATACTAGGAATAAAAATTTCTAGGAAAGCTGACGAAATTATCTTGACGCAATCCCACTACGTGGAGAGCGTGCTCAAGAAATTTGAAGCTTTTGACAAACCTCCGGTTAAGACTCCAGTAGATTTGAATCTACACTTAGCCAAGAATCGAGGGGACCCAGTATCTCAACCGAGGTATGCGCAAATTATCGGGAGCTTGATGTATTTAACAAACTGCACACGTCCTGATATTGCGTACTCAGTTAGTAAGCTTAGTAGATTCACAAGTAATCCAGGGAAGGATCACTGGCTAGCTCTGGAAAGGGTCTTACGGTACTTAAAACATACCATAAACTATGGCATACATTATACTAAATATCCAGCTGTATTAGAAGGATACAGTGACGCAAACTGGATATCGAACACTAAGGACTCCAAATCCACGAGTGGATACGTATTCACCATAGGAGGAGGAGCTGTGTCTTGGAAGTCCTCTAAACAAACGTGCATAGCTCGATCCACCATGGAGTCAGAGTTTATAGCACTAGACAAAGCTGGGAAAGAAGCTGAATGGCTCAGAAACTTCCTAGAGGATATTCCGTGCTGGAGCAAACTAGTACCTCCCGTATTGATACATTGTGATAGCATGTCTGCAATCGGGAGAGCACAAAGTACATTGTACAATGGAAAGTCTTAACATATCTGTCGGAGACACAATACTGTTAGACAATTGATCTCTAGTGGGGTGATCACCATTAATTACGTAAAGTCCAAGGACAACTTAGCTGATCCTTTTACGAAAGGAATCAATAGAGATCAAATGTACAATGCAGTAAGGGGAATGGGATTAAAATCCACACACTAAAGAACGTCCATAGCGGTAACTCAACCATGATGAGTGGAGATCTCACAAACTTGATTCAATGAGACAACTAAGTTATGGAGGGTTCAGTTAATCACCTGGAACCTATCTTATTCTCAGAAGCTGCCCAGGTGTTAGCCTGCTGCGGTGTGGTAAGGTTAACATTACGCTTTTAATGATTCCTATACCTTGATGAAGGTGGAGTATGGCAGGATACTCCTGATAGGAGATCACCTATGTAAGTGCGAAGTGAGGCCGCTTCAAATGGAAAAAACACTTATGAATCCAAGATACGGTCCATGGCCGAAACGGACACAACGTGAGAACCCAAATATACTAGGGTTATTATTGTGTAAATGTTATTGTCTTGGTTTACGCCAAAAGCTGTTCACCGAGCAGCGAGTAAATCTGATAACATATTACTAGAGAAGGTTCAAAGCCGCAAGCTACCTGTCTCAATGTAATAATAACACGTCAGAACTTTCGATTAGAGTCTGCATGCATTAATCATCATTCATGTGGGGGATTGTTGGGTTTGAATGAAAATTCAATGTAAGCCCAAAGTGGAAAGGCCCAAAGTCCAAAAGCCCAAAAAGGGGAAATGGAAAGTGTCATCCCACATTGGAAAGTGGCACCAACATTTCCTAGTTTATAAGGAGGAAATCCTTGTTGACTAGGAAATAAGTTGACCACCAGGAGGGAAAACCAACTCGGACCGCGACGAGGATGGTGCGAGCACGAGCACGAGCACGCGCATGCGCACGCGCACGTACACGTGCACGCACACGCGCGCGTGTGCGTGTGCGCATGGCACAATGGACGCAGGTCGCAATGGGCGCTTTGTGGCGCACTTGGTACTTCGCACGTGCGCATCATCGCGAGGAGCTGGAGGAGCCTGAAGTATTTTGCCCGGGTCCGGAGAGAGCTGCGCAGCTACCGGAGTGACGAGGAGCTGCGAGCACCTTCAGGTTGACCACCGAAGAGGCACGACGGGCAGGAATGTGCAGGAGACTTCCAGAAGGCCGAAGGGGTGCGAGATCCATCGCGAAAGGGCGCCAGCGTAGCCTGGGCGTGCCTGGAAGGATCCAGAAGCCACCGAAGGGCCACGAGCGCAGCCAGTCAGCCTGCTGGCCGAGCGGACGCGTCCCTTCGAGATGGCTGCCTCCCTGCCTCCTCCAGCCTATAAATAGGCCTGCCCCCTTGCCATAATCCTCATCCCAGCAGCAAGTGCATCTCCTAGCATTGTTGTCTTCTCCTCTCCCCCCGTTCTTCACTTAGAAAAGAGTCCGAAAGTTCTTGGTATATAAGGGTTCGCCTGAAAGTTTCGAGATACGTGTGCAACGTTCTTGGAAACGCCCTAAACAGTCGTTGTATCTTGGGGACGATTGCCAAAGCCCGTACCGCACTGAAATATACGGGGCAATCTCGTCTTACGAAGAAAGTGTCCAACACTTGCCTCGACTGCCGTAGATCCTAATCAAGTACACCTCTCCGACAAACAACAGAAAGAACAACTCTAAATGAAAATTATGGACAAAGGACAAACCAAATTCTTAGCAAGTTAAGCATAAATGATTGTAGGGATTTATGTATGTGTCTGAAAATGAGGTTACATGTCGGCCGTTTATTCTTTTTGGTTAATGCACCGGGTAGGCAGATATTTACTAATCCAAAATCAGACAAGATAAGACCTTTGAATAGTAAAAAGTTCTCCTACCAAGTATATACAAAATTTTTTGTATTATACCACCTTGTATCTAGACACACAATGTACTGATTAATCTATGTTTGAACCGAGTGAAACTTTTAAAAAGTAGTGAAAGTTCTAGCAATAAATATTTAACGTTCTCACTTATTCGAACTCGAGGTTTGAGATCTCTTGATTAAGATAGATGTATATGTGATTGTTGGTTTATAAATATCTTGTGTGTATATGTCCATTTCAAGAGTAATTAACCAAAATAAGTGAAATTACAAAAAAGGTGAAATTACTATAATAAAAAAAGGAAAGGACCTGTTAATTACACGTAATTACATGGAGAAAACCTATTAAAAATGACCTGAAATGGAGAAAACGTATTGTAATTTTGATTGGCGTCGTCAAATCCTAAACGACAATGACCTAAACTCCATCTCTACCGCCCACTTGATGATAAGACGATACAGAAAAATATGCGCTGCAGAAAAATTGTTGCTCATCCAAAAATTTAATTTCCATCTCAACGAATTAAAAGTAGACGCGTGCACTACAATTACCCTAAAAATTTAACACAAATTAACTTATAAAAAAAGGTATTATATTAAACCTTACGAATAAAGAAACATCATTAAAAGGGTCACCCTAAATAAAGTCTAACAGTACTCGAATCCGTTACTGAATATCAATTTGCATTTGAGTTTACATTTACATTTCATTTGGCTCGTGAACTTGCTTCACAAAATCTGCACTATATTTAAGGAGAGCAAGAGGGCCATTTGAGAACTCAGGAGACAGTAGGGCTCCAGTAAGCTATTGCATTTCCTTTGCTCTAGTTTGCTTGCCCAACAATCATCCTCAAGAAACACACACCAATTCTCTTGTACAGGCCAAATTATAACAAGGAATTTTAAAAAATGTCCCCGGGAATCACCGTTGATGGATTCTCATCAGGCAAGATTGCCACCATTAACGTGTCAGGCTATTCCAAAAGAGCTTACGTTACATTTCTAGCCGGCACTGGTGACTACGTAAAAGGTGTGGTCGGGTTGGCTAAGGGTTTGCGGAGGGTGAAGAGCGCGTACCCGCTCGTCGTGGCGGTCCTCCCCGACGTGCCGGAGGAGCACCGCGAGATCCTGAGGTGCCAAGGTTGCTTGGTCCGTGAGATTGAGCCTATTTATCCACCGGAGAACCAGGTCCAGTTTGCCATGGCTTATTATGTCATCAACTACTCCAAGCTCCGTATATGGAATGTAAGTTGTTTCGATTTGTAAGCCTTGAACCCGATACCTTCTTAACTCAGATACATCTATGTGCCTACAAGCTGCACTTACTCAACCTTTGTGGCAAATGCATGCATGCAGTTTGAGGAGTACAGCAAGATGATATACCTGGACGCGGACATCCAAGTGTACGAGAACATCGACCACCTCCTCGATGAGCCGGACGGCTACTTCTACGCCGTGATGGACTGCTTCTGCGAGAAGACGTGGAGCCACTCGAGACAGTACTCCATCGGCTACTGCCAGCAATGCCCCGATAAGGTGACATGGCCGGACGAGATGGGTTCTCCTCCTCCTTTGTACTTCAACGCCGGAATGTTCGTGTTTGAGCCTAGCCGTTTGACCTACGACAACCTCCTTGAGACTCTCCCGGTCACCCCGCCCACCCCTTTCGCCGAGCAAGTGAGTTTCATAGATAGTTCTGATATATGTACTTGCACATCGCACGCTAGCAAATCAAGCTCGTGCAAACTTCAACCTGATAATTGATGGAGCATGTTGAAATTACCACATTTTTAGTAATTTACAAGTGTAAAAAAATGATACTGTTATAAAGTTTATTTAATATATTATATATGATTTGCATGGCAGGATTTCTTGAACATGTTTTTCGAAAAGACATACAAGCCTATTCCTCTGGTCTACAACCTAGTCCTAGCCATGTTGTGGCGCCACCCAGAGAACGTCCAACTCGAAAAGGTTAAGGTGGTCCACTACTGTGCAGCTGTAAGTACTACATTCTCCTACCTAAACCAATCTTCACTTAATTTTCCTAGAGTATTAAGATTAATTATTCTCTTTGTGATGATAAACATAAATTAGGGTTCAAAACCATGGAGGTACACTGGCAAGGAAGCTAACATGGACAGAGAGGATATCAAGATGTTAGTGGCAAAATGGTGGGACATTTACAATGACGAATCACTAGACTTCAAGGCAGACAACCAAGTAAATCCAGAAGAAGAAACCTTATGCAAGGGATCAGTTATGGCTGCCATCCCTGAGCCGACCGTCTCCTACGTCCCCGCGCCTTCTGCTGCCTGAAGCATCTCTTCGGAGACTAGTAGCTAAGAAGTTGGTGTAATCCTATCCTTAAGATGTTTTATCTTTTGAGTCAGCTTTAGCTGAATGCTCCATTTTAGGCTACTTGGCCTTTTTACCAGGTTGTGCGACTTCACAACGATAGTTATACAGTGTTCTGTTTGTACTGCTTGCTTACTGCAATGCAATGAAATGGCACTAATTTAGAGCTTTTTCCTAATCCTGGTTTAGAGTCTCCTTGTTCTCAAGATTCCCTCCATCAACCTCCGTACTTGACGGGTAGCGGTAGCCCGCCCGAGATGCCTTTTCGTGGCATGTGAGACATGGTACATGCCAAGGTACTCTATCAGATGCCCATATTGGCATTTGACCATCTGCCTCTAGCTTTTATCATGAGAGGATTCCTTACCCAATGAGTTTAGAAGTAGACTGCATTATAAATGTTACTGGCATTACCCAGCATAATTAGAGAATTGCGGATTCCAGCATATGCACGCAATCTCCTCGGTCAACCCATTAGTATCAAGTTCTAGCTAAATTCTCCTGTACTTTAAGCTGAACATGGGTGGAAGCAATTATTATTCATCAAAGGAAATAAATGAATCCTCACCTTGTTCATATCCGAAATCTTGCAAGTTGGAGTCCTCTGAGAAGTCATCTTCGAAAAGGAAAGAGGCCACCTCTTTGTTTCTCGTGGACTTTCTGTCGTAAGTTTCTATAACTGATACCAACCTCTCCTTGATACTATCTTCAACAGATTGATCTCCAGTTTCACCAGACTGCAAGCCAAGAAGAGAGAAGCATTCTCCTTGGAAGTGATTATCATCGGAGGACAAGATGAGGCCCGCAATAGATCTTGCAAGGTCGGGAGCATAGCTGAGTGTCTGAAAATAAGAATATAGGCAATAATAGCGTCCAGGATATGTGTCAAATAAGGCAAGACTGATTCTATTAAGGTAACTGATTCAATTAAGACATCTTCGTTCTAAACGAAGCAACTTTTTTTGATATAATCTAAACAGAGTAACTAAACTACTCTAGATTGATGATATACTAGGTTCATAAAATGTTTCTAAAATTCAAATCAAGCAAAAATTGTCTGTTTGAAAACATCGTGGAAGTTCCGGAGTGAGACATCAGCGCAAAGAAACTAACCTTTATGGCATGCGCACTCAAAAGAATTCCAGCATGTTTCTCCTTCAAATCAGACAGAGCAAGTTTAACTGCCCGTTTCACAAGATGCCGCCCAGCATGAGTTTTCTGCCTCGGTAATGACAGCGTTATCTTAAAATAAGTCAAGGCGAAGATGGCAGTAGTAACTGGAAGTCAGAAGTTGCAACAGCAATAAAAGAAATACTGGCCTAGGTTTCATCAGAGAAGGTCAGGGCTGACTAAAAGAAGTAAAAGAAATGAAGAACGAAAAGGATATTGCTTTTGATAACAGTGGACAACCATGGATATCTGCAAACCAGGTGGCAAACTCGCCCACTCAATAAAATTGCAGCCTTCTTCGGAAACAGTCGCTAAGCCAAGTCCATAACTTTTCCAGTCGATGCTGGTTAGTTCTTTCAGTGACTGGTTGGGAATAGGACATATTTTGAAATCTTTAAAATACAAAACCTGGACAAAGAAAGCAAATCCTGAAACGATAGGACCGGCAAGACCAACAAAATAACGATACAACAGAGAAAGATGCATTTGCAAGGGAAAATTTGCACCAGAACATCTCAAATGACTTGAAGAAACTAAATCTTGCACCTAATGCTAGTTCAGCCTTGTGTTGCATTATGTTATGCATGTCTCAGAATTTGTTTCGAGAAGACTCTGATGATCATAGAAAAAGAAAACTAATGCCTGTCTGCATATAGGATGATGAAGGGCTTGAAGTTCGAACAACAGCCAGCTCTTTGCACGCGGGAACATGCTTAAGCATCTCATTATTGATGTCAATAGCTTGACTGCTGATTTAATTAACATATGGTAGCATGGATAAAGCATTGCATATTTCATAAGAGGTCAAATTGGAAAATTGGATAAAGACAAAGTTAATAACCTCAGTTTTCAAGTCATTTGTGAAGGAGGAAGAACATTCTGGATCTAACTGGGCAATAATAATTACAACTTCCACTGTAAAACCTGAATTCCTTTTCGTTTCCTTGCTATGTACTGTTCCAATCCCAGCTTTAAGAGGGCCCCTGAAAATGTATGCAAAGGCCTTGCTTAATTCTTAATAAATAATAACAGTACTTCCGCTATAATGTAGTTATCACATTCTTTACATCGATACTTCTTCATAGTAGCTTGTAGATTTAAGATGTTAACTAAGAAGAATATCGGTATGCTAAAATCTCAACTTTTACTAGTAATATCTCTGATAAAAAAGCATTGTACTGTTTCAAGATATGGATAACTAGGTCAAGGAAGTTTTCCGTTTTCATAAGAACTATGGAGTTCAAAACCTTAATTCAGCAGTACTCATTTAGATCATATTAATTCTCCCTTTAAATATCATATTAATTCACCAGGCCCCCTGACAAAAGCAGAAACTCGAGTAAAAATCTGTCGCGAGCACTTACCAATTTGCAAAGCAAGATTTGCATTTTTCAGTTAAAAGATTTCCATGCTTTAGCACATAATCTTCTAGGCCCGACTTCAGACGTTCAATGCCGGAGTTTAAATCAGATAGCTGGTCATCCTCATTTGATAGAAAGAGATTCAGACTTTGTGAACCTTGAACATCCTCATGTTCTATCACCATCTCAACTGCAACATCCTGTAACAAGGAAATGATGAACCTGATTAACTTGTTATATCAACAAACAATAACAAAAGTTTGAGGAACTTCTAAATGTGTCGAGGAAGTAAGGAGGACTATCTATTAAATCATCACATGCATGTTTTCGTGAAAGATTTGTAAATTTACCATAGAGGGGAAAAATGCAGTTTGATGTACTGGGGGTTGATTATTTTGGCACTAAGATAACCATAAGGCTAGAGGGCTGGGTAAGATAAGCAGAAACTAAATACATATTTACAGTTCTTTGGATGTTTCCATTTCGATCTCTGAGCAAACAAACAGTTTCAGACATCACCACGAGTATGTTCTCAAGGAAATTACTTTAAATAATCAAATGAATGAAAAAAGCATGTTGCAGCAAGGTGTTTCTTGAAGGTCAACACGCTCATTATAAATAGACTTGCCGTAATTTGGCACTTCAGTTATTTTCACCACACCTAGCCAAAGAAAGAGACAAGAAACATAGAAGTCAAGTTTCTTTGCGTCCAACCTCATGGGTATTTTTAGCGTCTGCTATAACCAGCAGTCTCCAATCTCAATAGACTATTTCTAGACTACCTTCAGCTCTCTCTCCGAGGTGGCTTTAGCAGTGAGACATTGAATAATTAAAAGTACCACCTAGAAACTTTATGACTTACAGGGATCTTTAGAATCTGCATCTGCAATATAAATAACAAGAGAACTATGTAAATAGTGAGACGAACACAGAAGAATTCCAGCAGGCAACAATTCTGAAAAAAAAAAGAACATATTCTTAACTTTTCGTGGAAGAAAACATTGCAAGTCAAACCTCACCACTAACCCTGAACAAAGTTAATGCGCTCAATCCAAATAAGCACAAAATTTTCTTGTTCTATCCATGGTACGAGAATTCTAGCCTCCAAGAAGGAATTTAATGTAAACAAGTAAATAAGGCATCATAGATACATCAAATTTAATTGCGATAAACAAACCTTTCGGAAGAAGCATTTGATCTGTGCCACTATAACTTGTATGCTCTCCAAAATTGAAAGAGACACTTCAGTCCCGCTGCATTAATAAGCAATTTCCAATTATCAAAATGAAAACAATTTCAACTCCCAAAACTGAATAATTGGCATAATTTCTAACAATGCCTGAATATTGCACCATTCTTCGGAATTGAAGGTAGCCGAACCAGCCTTCTGCCAGAAGTGTATTGTCTCAAGTTCAAATGGTAACCATACACTTCAGTATCACTAATTCCTGCCGTTCACAGCAATCCAGCAATAAGTCTCCAACAGATGCAAGAAATTAGAGTGGGAATTACCAGCGTGGAAAACAAGTGACACAAAAGTAAGTTGCCTTAACTTACCAACTCGCTTGCTAATTAGCAAAAAGTTAAACACATAATAGATCGGATGAACCCTTACATGTTACAACTCTTGCCACTGAAGAATTACCAAGTATAATGCTTCGGAGGAACATGAAAAAGAAGGCAAGAGAAACTAATATCGTCTCCACATATCAAGTTACCATGCTGAATTATGTCTTAACTCACATGGACAACAAATCCTAGCACAGTGTAGTTCTAAGTTTGTTCAACTCTATCCTTTCCCATTCTACAACTTAGAGGAACCACCTGGCCTGATTGGGAAACTCGGATGTACTTAAAAGACCAACTCAATTGGGATGGCAAGAACAACTGAACCATATCCCATCAGATAAGTCAGTTATACGGATTATAGTACGCATTGTGGTCCTTAAAATTATCGAACATACTGACCCTATCCTCCCTATTTTTGGTATCTTCTGTCGGATGCATCTGCTTCCATTCTCATTAAACGAGCAAAGCATCTCAAATCGGACAACGCCTCACACACTTGTGTCTGTTCTTGAAAATCAAACACCACAATCACGAACTGCAACTTACCGGTTGTCTTCACCTGGAGCGAACCATCTGGGAAATGACAACAGCAAGCGCAATTAAACAAAAATCCAGTCCATCGATGATGGACAAACCATTTCTACCAAGCTAACGAGTCCAAAATTATCCTAACCGTTCTTTGTTAATAAACACACAGCGAAAGTACCAAAATAACTAACTATGGGAGTTTTTAGCATTCGAGCCTTACGAATAAAAAAAACACTATATGCGGTTCACCAGCAAAGGTATCAAAGTAACTTACCCCAGGTCTCGAGGCCGAGCCACTTGATCTTCTTAAACTCCTCCAAACAGCTTCCCACTCCCGTATCAGATACTACACACAAAATCAAACCAAAAAAAAAAAAATCAATTCCGAAACAATTCCTTCAATTAAACCACCGACCGGAAACGGTTATTCCAATTAAAATTTTAGTTAAGAGAGGGAAAAAAGAGGAATACTGGAAACTTGAAGGATCGGAAGAGGATGCCCCTGCTTGACGACGACGGAGAGGCGACAGAGCGTTCCGGACACGCGGCACCTCTCGTACGCCGACGAAATCAACTGCGAAGAAGAAAATGAATTAAAAGGAAATGAAGAAAACTTCTAGGGAGTGGTACTTGAACGGATTTAAAGATAGGACTTGCGTGTAAACAGAGCTCGGAAGCCGAAGAAACTTCCATTTCGAGAGATACAGAGAGAGAAAGGAATTCCCGCGCGGAGCTGGGGTTTGTTCTGGACTCGTCGGTGTGGATTCGTTTTTGAATGGGGTTGCCAAATGGTTGGGCTTTTCCTTTTTTCAAAATAACAAACTCTTTTGGATTTAGCGGAAGGTAAATTTTTTTTCTCGAGCTGGGTTTTGAAAGTCGAAAACTGTGAATCCCACGAAGTTTTTAAAAACGACTAGGAGAGTGATCGCTCTTGCCTCTGGATCACAGTTTGACCGGTTTAACTAGTTGAAATGCCAATCAGATTAATACTTTTTATATTAAATATATATTTTAATTACCCATACCCTATTACTCAGCTATATACCTCGTTTACTCTTTTAAATAAAAAATAGGTACAAAATTTTTTCTCTTTTTTGACCAACCATAATCTTAAAATCCTAAAAAATAAGAAAATCCTACCAAAATCAAAAACCAGAACTACCATCAAGAAAATTTTGATTTTTTGACCCACCATAAAAAAAAATCCTGATTTTTTTTTCAACTTTACAAACCGATAAAATTTGGGTCAAAATTCTATACTTTTGGACGGTTCATAAAGTTAGCAATTTTTTTAACCAAACCCAGTATACTATTCATACAGAATCATGGTCCGCGGTCAAACCTCATATTTTAAAACTTTGTAATCCCACCCATTTAGCAATGACATCTAATGTATTTTTTAATGTTATATATTATTTATTTGTAATTTTTAATACAAGCATGTAATTTAAAGGAATTAATAGGGCTCGTACAAGCCATGCAACTTGTGATTTAATTTGATGCAAAACGAATAACTTTATGAAGGTTTGATTTCAATTGAGAGGGGAATTAGTCACTAATTATTTATCTCGCGGCTCTAGTGTAAATATGAGGTTCCAATGGATTTCTAAGAAAGCTGACGACAGACCTAGCCATGTGCGATACATTAGTTAGAAAATTTTACAATTTTCCTTTTACAAGATAATTTTACGGTTCATTTAATCTCTCGTATGTTGAATTGAAAACCCACTACAATAAAGTGTATTGCTGGTATCTGAAAAAAATATTTCAAAGAAATTATTATATAAGAGAATTTATGTCTTTTATCTGAAATTATTAAAAATAAAATTTTGTCCGATAAATACATATACACAAAAAAATTATTATTTTTATATTCAAATTAACAAGAGAATATTGATAAATCGTAGTCATTATCTATATTTAAATTCATCTAAGAATTTGATATCTAGTATTATTCAATTTATACTCAATTAGGAAGAGAGAAAGATCTAAAGTCGTCTAAAATTTCAAAATTTAGGTTATTCACCTAAATTTAAAAATTATATTCAATTATTATTTTTATAACAAGACGATAATTAATCTGAACATTTAAAAACGATTCAAAATGTTAAAAAGATAATGTAAAATTTATCAAATTTTAATATGAATGCTACCTTTGAACAGAGATTTTTATCAATTTAGTATTTTCCTAGCTGACCATTTCACACAAAAACCGTCTCTTACCTTCTCCGCCATCTTCCCGAGCTTCCATCGAACAAGCACTCCGTATTCCTCTCCAGGTTTCATCGACAATGTCCGTCCCCGATCAAGACTCACTGATCGAGATCTTCAAACGGCTACCGGTGAAGTCCCTTCTCCGGTTCATGTGCGTCTCCAAGTCATGGTCCTCTCTGATCTCCACCCCAGATTTTATCTCCACCCACAACCACTTCCCCGCCACGAAACCCTACCTGCTCCTCCTGGGCCGCCCCCGCGGCACCTCCTCGTTGATATTCAACGACCGGTCGTTCGGCCAGTACAGGGAGTTGAGCTTCTTCCCGGTGAAGGGATCCAATGTCCGGCTGAACGGGTTTTGTCACGGGTTGGTATGTTTGTCTAGATCTGAAGAGATCATTATTATATGGAACCCTACATTGGGGATATCTGTGGTATTGCCCGAACCTAGGTTTAAGGCGCGTCGTGATTCGCATTATCTTCTTGGTTTCGGATTTGATGCTAAGAGAAACGAGTTCGAGGTGATTAGGATCCCGTACTCGGGTCGTTCCCCTTCGGAATCGGATGTTCCTAGGCGATACGAGATGTTCGAGTTGAGTCGAAATGCTTGGAAGATCGTTAATCCGAGCGTGATCAATGTATTTATCCGCTCTATACAGTGATCAATGTACTGCGTATCAGAAGATATCTTCGACTCTTAGCGTCTGGGTGATGAAAGAGTACGGCGTGGAGGAGTCGTGGTCAAAGCTGTTGAAGATCCACTATCCAGATTTCAGAGATTCCATGAGTCCGGTCGGGTTCGGAACAAATGGCGAACTGGTTGGGCTAACGAATGACGACGAGCTGGTTTCCTATGATGGCTGCACCAATTCAGTGACTTGTCTTGGTTATAAAGGTGGTCGCCATCCAATTAGTTTCGCCGTTGACCATATTGAAACTCTGGTTCTACTTCAACTTCGTGGTGAAGAAAATGAAGCGGGGCCTTGAGAAATTAAGAACATTGATGGTTCTGCGGAAGTTACATAACTTGTGAGCTATGTTAGAGATCCAGGTTCAACTTAGAAGTTCTGCCTTATTTGACTTGTCTTTTGGAGTCTCTCACACAGTCGTTGAGTCAGCCTCCGCTGTGACAATTTAATTTACTTGTGTTGGTGCTCGGTGTTGGCACTTGCTAGCCTGCTATTATGTTTGGTGGTCCCTTCATGGTTCTGCCCACTGCTATAGGAGCCCTAAAATTAACAAAAGAAACTTGGATTTATTTAAGAAAGTGTTGGGTTTAAAATATACGAAATCGTTCATAAATAAGTTTTGATAGTTTTTAACTCTGAATATCAGAGCTAAAGAAATTCTTAAACATGTATTGAGGTGTATTTTTTATTGATAACTCCAAAGAGGAAAATCAAATATAAAACAAGACCTCCTGTCCTATTTGTTAAGGGAGGATTGATATTTCATAAATTGAATCCACGACTAAATTCAATTCAAACCATGGAAGAGCAAAAATTTTGGATTGTTTAAGAAGAGAAAAAAGAGGTCTTCGCTTGTCTTACTTTTTGCTAGAGAAGCATTAAGCTAACACAATAGTGCATCTACTAGTTTTAGTTTTTTTATATTGTCGGATAATAATTCCGGCAACTAAACGTATAGTAAAATCAAATATAGAATTCGGAAAACTTTTAAAATAAATGAGGGATTTCATAAACAATATGACTAAATATGTAGGATCTGAAAGTAATTTGACCTACATTTTATCTTCATAGACTTAAATTCAAGATCGGGTTATTTAACTTCTCCACCGACGCCCCGAGCTTTCCATCGAACAAGCCTCCTCCTTAGTAATTCCTCTCCCAAAAAAAAAAATTCCTTTCCAGGTTTTATCGACATGTCCCTCCTCGATGAAGACGTACTCGTCGAGATCTTCAAACGGCTACCGGTCAAGTCCCTTGTCAGGTTCAGGTGCGTCTCCAAGTCATGGTATTCTCTAATTTCTAGCCCTAATTTTATCTCCATCCACGCCCACTTCACCGACATCCCCGCCACGAAACCCTACGTGCTCATGCTCATCCGCTCGCGCGGCAACTTCTCATTGAGATTCAACGACCGGTCGTTCGAGCTTCTTCCCGGAGAAGGGATACAATGCCGAATTGAACGGGTTCTGTCACGGGTTGGTGTGTTTGTCTAGGTCTGATGATGATTTGCGTAATAGGCGGATCGTTATATGGAACCCTGCATTGGGGAAATCTGTGGTATTGCCCGAACCTAGGTTTAAGGCACATTGTGGTTCAGATTATCTTCTTGGTTTCGGATTTGATGCTAAGAGAAACGACTACAAGGTTATTAGGATCCGGTTTTCGTGTCATAACCCTTCGATATTGGATGTCCCTAGGCAATACGAGATGTTTGAGTTGATCCTCAAAATGCTTGGAGGATCGTTTCGCTAGAGCCTAGCGTGACTCTCCCTTTTATTATTTCGTATTCACCTCCGGTTTTCTTCAACGGATAGGACGGACCGTTGTTGCGTTTGGTTTCGCGGACGAGGCGTTTCGGGAAATGAATCTGCCAGGTGAACTGAAGAACGTGGATTTCATTGGCCTGACAATTCTGGTGAAAGAGAGAAGGGATTTATCCGTTATATACAGTAATCAACATCCGGATGTATCTTCAACTCTTAGTGTCTGGGTGATGAAAGAGTACGGCATGGAGGAGTCATGGTCAAAGCTGTTCAAGATCCACTATCCAGATTTCAGAGATCACATGAGTCCAGTTGGGTTTGGAACAAATGACGAACTGGTTGGATTAAGAAATGATGACCAGCTGGTTACTTATGATGGTTGCACTAGGTCAGTAACTTTTCTTGGGTATAAAGGTTGTCCCTATCCAATTAATTTCGCCGTTGACCATATTGAAACTCTAGTTCTACTTCAAGTTGGCGGTTAAGAAATGAGACACTGCAAGTAAAGAAGTGGGGCCTTGAGAAATTAACAACATTGATAGCTCTGCAGAAGTTACCCCGGATTGAAATTAATAAGTTGGGATCGATTGTTGATGTGCCTCCTAATTCATTCATCTTTCTGGAGTGGCATTTCCTTTTCTGATTCCATCTTTGCATAGTTCAGCTGTGACCAATTTGGAGTTATGTACTTGTCATACATTTTTCTCGATGCGTAATGGGTTAGATGCATGGCTCATTTCCTGGTGTTTCGCTTGGTCATGTAATACCATATGATCTTGTGTTACCGTGATGAACAATCATGATAACACTTTCTGCTCGTTGAATTTGACCTCGTTTTCTTGTAGCACCGGTGTCTGCTTCAAGTTATATAACTTGTGAGTTCTGTCAATGCTCCAATGTTGAACTTAGAAGTTCTGATGCAGAAGATCGGTAAAAACTTATTTATCTGATTCAACCTTGGCTAATTCTAAGCTTTAGTCTCCTACACTCTGCAGAAGAGATCTCATCCTAGTAGTTTCATGTGCTTACCTCTGCAATTCCCGTTATGGCATACTTGTTAAGCCACTTTTCTCAACTCTCGAGCATTCCGATTCTTGCATTCAAATGTTCCTCAATACTTGTTAACCTCACTTTACGTCGAACTGATCGAGTTCGTGTAAGCATCGAGATCGTAGCTACCTCGTCGAGCTCTGCTTTATTTTACTTTGTCTTTTGGAGTCTCACGCCCTCGTTGAGCCTCCATCCTCCATGACAAATCAATTTACTTGTGTTGATGCTCGTTGTTGGCACTTGCTATTATGTTTGGTGGTCCCTTCATGGTTCTGCTCAACTTCTTCCCCTGCAATTATCGGAAGTCCTAAAGGATGTTAGATCTGTCCTGAAGGTGAATTTCATTATTTGATAAAATATAAAACAAGATTCCTATCCATTTGTTAAGGGAGGAATGATATTTCATATTTAGCCAAACGCTATACTAACTAGTTTTATTTTTTTTCATATTAGTCGGTATTCGGATATTCACGGTGATTTGATTAATCCAAATAAAAATTTCCAATAAATGTTACAATAAGTAAAACGAGAAAAAAAAACATTTTGGTAACAACCCATGTCTGATATTTCATATTAGCTTTCGCACAATTCCTGCGCGCCATTTTCCGTTGGGCGATCAAAGTCAAAGGGAAAGAAACCAAACCCTAAGGAACAAGAAAAAACATTTCGGGAAAAACGAGGATTAACCTAATCCATAACCCAATAACCCACCACTTACCTAATCCATTTCTCTATCTCTATCTCTATCTAGACACACGATGATGACTTGTAATTAACAACCCATGTCTGATCTTTTGTAGGAGAGAGAGTCCCTTGTAACGACTCTTTTGCATGGGAGCAGGTAATATAGAGGCAATCTTGAAAATTGAGAAGAACCCAATTGGGAGAGAGGTGGGAATGGATCGGAAGGAGGTCAATTTAGGTGAAGGGAGCTCGGAGCCTGGTCAAATATCTCACTTGGCCCTTGACATTGGAGGTGGGTGGTTTCAATCAACCTCGACCCTTTTTTTCCTTCTTTTCTATTTATTTAGTTTTATATCTGGTAAAACGACTAATCCGGGTTCGAGGAGTGTAGAACCACGATGAAAGGAAGTTGTTGTTTTGGAGCTTTTTTTTAGATTCTTTTGGTACATGCGGTAGCTCAATGCCTCTTGTTGCCTTGGGTTGTTAGTGGTTAGTATTCAGTTCTTTGTTTCTTAGTCTTGTAGTTATTTATTTGATTGCATTAACGTGTTTTTTCTTTGATGAGTAATTGTAGCTGCGTTAGTATTTGATGATCCACTCTTTAGTAATTACTTGGAAGCGAATGCATGCGGCTTCGTGTCTCCAACGGAGCTCATAACTGATAGTAGAAGCAGGGATAATCCATTGACGAACAGTTTTCCAGTAGTGTTGTTTTGATTGTGAAGTTCATAGATACATATGATTGTAGTTGTGGGCGATAGAACGAGTGTTGGAATGGGGCAATCCTGTTTTTGTCCTCCGCCGGACCAATTGATAATTATGTAGTATGATGAATTCTTACTTTCAGGATCTTTAATAAAGCTGGTTTATTTCTCAAGAAGCAATGACAGCTCTTGTGATCGCAAGGAGAATAGGTACCTGAATGACAGTGTTAAACTGACCTCTTATAAGCGCAACCATCACGTTCAAGGATCCCTCTGTTTTGCTATGTTTGAGACGAGCAAGATCGACGAGTGCTTGAAGTTTATTAAGTCCGAGAAACTTTGCATTGATGGTATGCATGTCTATCTTTGCATATATGTCAAGATATTGATTGCAATAGATCTTGTTAATTATATATTCTCCCTATGGGTGTTGAGTATCTTTTTTTCTATATTTCTCTCTTGCCTGATTCCTTACCTGCTCCCTTCCTCTGAAACAAAGATGAAAATCAAGAAAATGGAGTGATCGTATGTTCGTAGGAATCATGAAAATTTCTTCAAACCTTTTCAGCTATGCTGGCTTTGTAAGGTACTTAGTCTTGCACTTACAAATCAAGATGAACTACAGGTTCTCAACATCACCATCCAGCAGATGGAAGAAACTTTGTCAAGGTGTGTGATGTGTCTGTTTCTCTCAAGTATACCTTGTTCATAGGAGATACTTTTAACTCGAATAAGAACTCTAACGCTTGTCAAGCAACTTTTCTCTCTTCAAAGTTGCAGACAATTTAATTGGGAAGGTTTTGGAACACGATCACCATTATGTTCTGGTAGTTGAAAACTACTATCTTTTCATCTTCTAGAAATGACATGCTTCAAATATCAGCTGTTATTTTGTAGACATACCCATATGCTTAATTTAAGTGTATTTGTTTACAGGCAACCGGTGGTGGGGCACACAAGTTTTCCGATCTTTTCAAAGAAAAGCTCGGAGTTGTACTTGACAAGGAAGATGAAATGGATTGTCTTGTTGCAGGAGCAAATTTCTTGCTCAAGGTAAATCTATTTGCAACACGTTAACGTGAGTACATCTTCTCATATAAAAGCAGAAACACGTTCTGTTTGTGTTAGGAGTGTTGTTGTGATCTGGGATTTATTGAGAATCAGATGAGTCGTTTCTGTCTTTTGTAATGCCATCCATCCCTGCATTTGGTCATGGATAGAGTCAGCACAAATAAATGGTGTTGGAATCCTGCAGATGTGAGTGTTACTTTGCATTTATCTTCTCATTCTGCATGTGCCTTTGTTTGTCCAGTTGATAATTGTGAAACGTTCACAAACATTATGGATGAATTTCCATCAAATTTTTGTTAATTAGCTTTCATTTGTTTGAAAAGCTTATTCGTGGGTCCCACTATTTACTACTTTTGAGATAGGCAGTCCACCATGAAGCTTTTACCTACTGGAACGGTCAGGAGGAATTCGTACAGATTGATCATGATGACTTGTTTCCATTTCTGCTTGTTAATATCGGATCTGGCGTTAGCATGATCAAGGTATTTCTTAAATTCAGTCTATGTGTGGTTGTTGTTCTTATTCATCGGCCATGAGATCAAGCTATTAGTTAGTTTTGTTAATATTCAGGTTTGTGCCTTTACAGGTGAACGGAGAGAGGGAATATGAGCGGGTTAGTGGAACTAGTGTTGGAGGTGGAACATTTTGGGGCTTGGGAAGGTTATTGACGAAATGCAAAAGGTAGTTGGCTATTTTGAGGTTCTTTAGGAGATTGATTTCTTCAGGTCTTTTAACAAACCACAACCTTGTATCATGCATCAGCTTTGACGAATTACTGGAATTAAGTCATCGGGGAAACAACAGAGTGGTAGACATGCTTGTTGGCGATATATATGGTGGAACAGATTACTCAAAGGTAGTTTCTTTCAGACTCTTTCTTTTATATTGTAGGCATGTAAAAGGGCTTCGGGTTTTGGGTTGAATTCATCTCGATATTAAATCTTTGTGTTTCATCCGCAGTTGGATCATAATGACATTTCTCGTTATTACAGATCGGTCTGGCATCAACAACTATCGCTTCAAGCTTTGGAAAGGCAGTAGGTGACAACAAAGAGCTTGAAGATTACAAACCTGAAGATCTTGCACGATCTCTGCTTAGAATGATTTCAAACAACATAGGGCAGGTAAATTTCTGATTAGCATCTTGATCAGAAAGAAAACTCCGTATGAGTTTTCATCTTTGTCGAGCTAGCTGATACATAATACCGTGCATTCTTAACCTAGATAAAAACAATATTTTCTCATCTCATTTCATCAATAAGACACCTATGCTATTTTTACCTCAAGTGTTACTAGTTTCTGTTGCTTTTGCGCTATTCTCTTTGATACGCTCGCGGGGAGAATGCACTGCAAAGATTGGTGTCTTTCCGCAGTTATCATCAACATTTTCTGACAGCCTATTCCCCTTTCCATTGTAGATTGCGTACTTAAATGCGCTTCGGTTTGGGCTCAAGAAGATTTTCTTTGGAGGGTTTTTCATCCGAGGTCACTCATTTACCATGGACACTATTTCAGTCGCTGTAAATTACTGGTAACTGTCCTAGAGATGTTCTTTCTGGATTTGCATCTCGACTATTCCATTCTTTTAGTTTGGATTTTGACATCCAATTAGAATGCGACGTGCAGTAGTCTATCGACGCTTCCACACGAGTTCATGGCTTTATACATAGAATTGATGCTTCCAGGGCATCTTTAACTCTTCCGTACTTTCCCATGCCTCTCGCTTTCACTCTAGTAATTGCGATCTCACTGTTTTTATTGCCTTGTACTTGTGAAGGTCCAAAGGCGAAGCCAAAGCAATGTTCCTACGGCATGAAGGGTTTTTGGGAGCTCTAGGCGCATTCAAGAGATACGAAAAGAATCCTGTTAATGATCTGATAGACGGCGGATCTTCAGAAGTTCCAACTTCTGCTTCCTATAGTGCAGAAGAGAGGAGTAATCCGCAGAGAAAGGACGCCAAGGGGATCCGACGTATACAATGTAGCATCAATGCATCGGCCTAATTCTCTTGCACTCACAGTGTGTAGGGTCTAAGATATTGATAATTGTATCATAGTTGAAACATTACAGGAGCAATGCAGATTTTAGGACCATCCATGGAAAGTTTATTATCTTTTCAAAGTAATAAGAGTTGCTGCTATTTGCTACCAAGCAAGAGTTTTAGTCCAAGGGCAAAAGATGTGAACTAGTTATTCGGACGTTGTGAATCGGAGCAGACTTTGTTGTGACTCACCCCTACTCAATTTTGAATTAGTCATTGTCCAAGAATTTAACACAATAACATAGAGTAACAGACCAGAAATTACTACCATTTGTTTCAAGTTTTCCAATTTAAACTTTTTTTTTGTATTGCCCCCAGATGATGAATGCAATGCACCAACTAGAGAACCGACAACAATATTACATGTGAGATCAAATACATGATAAGAGAAATAATTGGAAGAAATTACAACACTCTATAGACTTGAGTTGAGCAAATAATGCAGTGAAACTTGAACAACATATCAGCAACAGTAGGACCAGGAATCCCAGAACTGGTTGAGGACTGAAGAAGACTACCTCGTGGTCAACAATCTTCTCTGATGCCTCTTAGCATTTCTCCTTTGTTCAGCCCACCTTTCTTTGATGTGAAACGATTTATTCGTTCCGGTGTCGTCACAAGCAACTGCAGATGTTTCGACATCGTCGCTACTGGATGAACGGAAATCTCCCCTTATTCTGGCAGCCTCGGCAAGTAGATCATTTGCAATCATCTCGGTGGTCCTGGATGTGATTCCTCGTAGATACCAAGAAACGGGTGGGGGTGGCACAAGAGCTGGTTGGATTAGTTGTTCCAAACTTACCTTAGAACCTATCCTTCCTTTGCCTCCTGTACATGAATGATAATCTGCCCATGTCCTCGGTTTGAATGGATAGCAAATGCTTTCGTCGACGAATGCGGGCTCTACTCTCCAGCAACCTTCAAATTTCTTCATAAACCCGGGTTTTACTTGGCTAAATTTCATCTGTTTACACAGCGAAATGGGTCCATAAGCAAAAGAACTACACAAGTACCTCAACCTGATCCCTGAAATAAGTTCTAGAGCAACAAGGTGAACTAAAAACCATGCCAAAGGGATTCCACCAAGAAATTTGTAACTGAAGAATCTGATATGGTGCTTACTGAGAGATCTTCTCGATTCTGGTCAACCAAAACATGAACAGATATAGTTCCAGACCACCAGAGGAATTTCCATATAGCTGCTTGCTCCAATTCAACGACTTGTCTATGCCCTTCATCCAGCAACACTTTCCGGGATATGACCTCCTACACAATTTTTCCATTCAGGGTAGTGAGCAATAGGATCTTCATGCTATTATTGAAATACAAACAGAAACCGAGGAAGACCATACACGCACGAACTTTCCATGAACTAAGTTGACAAATTGAGAGAAACTTAACACCAGAGATTGTTACTAACAACTTCGCTGACTTTGAGAAACAGTGATGTTTCTCGAACAAACTTAGTAGGGAAGCTAAATAGTTAGTATGAGTACTCATAGATAACACCAACAGAAGTGGAAAAAGCAGAATCATTAAAACTAACCTTTATGTTTTTGAAAACTCTCCTATTATCAGGGTCAGTCACAATGTCGTAGACGGCATCTGGAGGCAACCCAACATCAAACTTCACGCTGAGGTTGCACAAAGAACCTTTAGGTACACTAACCTGGCATAAGTGAAATGAGATTCCAAGCACATATGGTTTGAGCCAAAAAGCAATTCAAAAAGTGCAGACAACACCGGTGAGCACTTGCTCAAGCGGTCGGTAAAAGGGTGGGGTGGGGATTTGGGCTTGAGGTGACCAGGATTCAAACTCCGGAGATGTAAAAGAAAGTGCAGACAACAAAAACAACTCTATGAGCACAAACACCGGTACTTTAACACAATGCTCTCTCAGACATACTCCCAATCCGTGGTTGAGAGACTAATAAGATGGAACATGGACAAGTCTAGTATCTTCTTGCACAGCCTGTAATGTTTCTCTCCACAGTTGTCAACAAGTGTTTTTATTCGGTCCGACTAGGCCTTACCATTATTTCTGGAGGAGGGTCATCCCATACAGGATTTTCTCTCCAAGCCTGCAATTGCCTCTCACGATTGATTTCCAATCGGGTAGCTGATTCTGTTTCCTTCCCTCTAGAGTTCGCTCGAAAAGTATCCTTACCTAATTTCTTCAGCTGCGACTGCTTAAACAAACAGAACATCATCACCAGCAGCTTTCAAGTGCAAACATGGCTCGTGAAAGCTTCTTGAAGAAGGACTAACCCTGATACCATTTTGGAGCTTGTTGGGAAGCTGCACAAGAACCGACGGGTCGAACACCTTACGCCTCCTATCGTCCCCCTCGCGACTGGCAATTCCGACACTTCCCTTTTCCAAATCATTCTCACCCATCAAGCCCTGAGACAAATTCAACTACCAGCTCATCAGATGTTTCAACAATTTCCTAGGAATCCTAATCAAAATTCCAACTCTTTATCTCTTCCTACACATCCTTATCAACAGCAGAAGGCTTCAACATCCTCTACATAGCTAATCAAAAACAGAGGATGAAGCTAAATCTTACTTCCAAATAAGTTATCTCTTGGGGGCCAACAACCGATAAGAAGCTCAAATTACGAGAAACCCAGATAGACCCAGCTCGCGTAAGCCAATGTAGAGGGTACCCGCCGGAAAAAGTCTCAACCTTTTAGCCTTTGGAAGCTGAAAGTTAAAGAACCCAGAAACCATATAAGGAGAAGCCAAAAGGGCAGGAGGCTTTAAAGAGAATGGAAGAGCGGTTGGGGGAGTTCACTTACGGAGCTGGTACAGCAGCTTGGAGCAATGGGAAGTGATATTAGAGAGAGAGAGAGGGAGATGGGATTTTGGAGATGGTGAAATCGGAGAAATCAACTCTGGTTTACTTTTCTCCAAGGGTGTTGAGGTTAATTGGACAACGTGGTGATCATGGATACAGCAGGTCTCCAGGAGACAAGGGAAAAACAAGATGATAGACTTAGCCTTCCACACTCACGCTGGTTCAGTAGTTCTTATTTATGGGGACTAACTTAAACCAATATTACTATATTAATGTAGTATTTTTTTTTCTTAACCAAAAAAAATATAGTTTTTTTTTGCGGGTTTTTTCTACAAGTTTTTTCGCATGAGGGTTTTAATGAGGTCGATGACCGCAACTTCGAAAGAGAAAATTCCGCGTCATATAGGAATAGTATTGGTCATCACAATAATGAACTTGAAAGATCTACTGAGTTGCTGGTAAAATATTTACTTACAATGTAATTATATTTTATTTTCTTATTTATATATCTATGCGTGTCTCTCCATTTCCAAAAAAAATAGATTTGCTAATAACTTGTACACACTTATATCAACTTGTTCTAACTTAATCATCTCGAATTTGAGTAATTTGAAATGCTCAACAAAGTACCTTATTAAACAAAAAAATATCTTATCTAATTTGAACTTAGATTGATTGATTTGTGAGTGTCTATACGAGATAGATTTTTGAAAAAGAAGATAAAAGTTCACTTTATATCATGTTATTTTGTTCTTTGACACACCAATATCCAGTTGTTTCAAGTTATGTGACAAATATTTTATCTCATTAACTTTTTGAAATCGTATTTAGTTTGTTGACAAATTTAGTGTTCAAAATTGAATAATAGTCAAATAGTATATTTTTCTTTGGTAAACTTAAATTCAATAACTAAAACTTAAATTTATTACTACTAACACAAACTCCTATTGGTTGAAATAGTATTTAGCATGCACCAAACAAAGGATGTTTAGTCCAAATTGGACACGAACAAGTGCTGGTTGTTAGAAAGAAGGAATACCGTCGTGGATGTTTCCAACAAGAAGTTACTTAGTAAAACTGGAAGATTCTTCTTGGAATGTATCATTTTCTTGTTGCTATCACAACATACATGTGATTTGTTATATTAAACTGTTAAAATTTTATAATTTTTCTTTATTGGAATTTCATTGATCATGATATACCAAAGGTAAAACCATTCGCAGTCTCGTAAAATTATTGTGTATTAAGGTGCCTCGTGACATTAGATCAACGAGTGATTTCTTATGTATGAATATATGGTATATGTCATCAAATTAATATGATCAATTAAATGATTGTAGTAGTATCGAATTCCAATCATTGTAACTTTTTTATATTATGAGAATTATATTTTGCAGCATGAATTCCAAATTAAATTAATCAATAATACAAAAATAAACACGATATCGGAATAAGTTATACGGTAACTTTGCACTATTTGTAATGAATTAGACAGTGCCTGTCAAGATTATCACTTAAAATCTCCTGATAACTCCAAAGATATCGACCTTATTCCAACAAATGCAAGCTCTGAAAACACACATAGAACATGCAACAAACACCAGAAGGAACATAATTTTTAGCGTCTTCGTCCAAACTTTACAAATACAAACGACACCATTAGCATAATCGTCCTTTAAATAGTGCGCAACAAACTCTGAATATATAGATTAAAAATACACCACAGGAGTTGCATCCTTGACTTTTTTTAGACTTGCATCCATGACTTGGTCAAGCTTTACTGCAAGCATCTCCACTGCAGATCCAACCATCCTTTCCCTCCCCCTTCGCCATTTCGGCCCGGATCTTCGCCTCCTCCAATTCGATCAACCTCTCCTCGGTGAAGGGATAAGCATCCGCACCGTAGGTTGTTAGGAGCTTCCGGGCATCAGTGGTGATTGTCCTGCCAGTAGGGCCAATTGCAACAGCTGCAGGAATGCTCTGGACTTTGAACCTTCGCTGCAGGGAACCTTTCCTCTGATCACCAAATGGAAGGGCTAACCACGGCATCCCGGAGTAGAAATCGTCGTAGCTGGACTTGTCGCGGTCGCCAGAGACGAAAATGATCTGAAATGCACTGTCCTTGGCCTTGATCTCGTCGTACATCTCGATCAGCTTCGGTAGAAAGGTGCGGCAGGGCGGGCACCATTGTGCTGAGAAGTAGAAGAGGATGTTCTTTCCAGCTAGTTCAGATACCAAGACCTGATTGCCAAGCATAAACCAGGTAGTTAGAGTCGAGCATGTCGGGTCTCATTGGAGAAAACTAAGGTTTTACCTTGGAACCACTCTTGTCAAGAACAAAGTCATTCTCTCCTTGCACCAGAAGTGATTCCAATGTCTGTGCTTCGAGCCTCGCCTTCTCGATCTCCGCTAACTCTACGAGCTTCTCGGGGCTAAAAGGGTATGCCTCAGCTCCATGATCTTCAATAAGATCGGCGACATTCGGGTTCAGGGTCTTCCCATCCGGCCCAATTATGACCAGAGTAGGAAGTGCCTTGAGCTCAAAGTAGGACGCCAGTTTGTCGCAGGTGCTGTCCTGGAATGGCAATGCCAACCAAGGCATTGTCTCAAAACCCTTCTTAAACTCATCTTCCTTTTGGTCCAAACCCACCAAGACTACCTCAAAGCTTTCTCCCTGCTCCTTGAGCTTCTTGTACACATTCGCGAGCTTCGAAGCGAATTCGACGCTCATAGAGTGACCATGAAAGTAGAAGTACAATCCTACCATTTTCCCTTCAAGCTCATTTACAGGTACCTGTCAAAACACAATGCAGTATCATCAAGTGTTACGAAACAGGTCAGGATCAGTTCGCTCTGATATCATATCGAAGTTTTACCTTAACACCAACATTCGATATCACGAAATCCCGCGAGCTCGAAACCAAGAGAGAGCTAAGGGTCTGATTCTTCCTAGCAACCTCTTGCTTCTCCTTCAAGAACTCGAGCTGCTCCGCGGAAAACGGATAGCCTTCCGCCCCATGATCCCTCACAATCTTTGCACCTTGATCAGTGGAAACCTTCCCGTCCGCGCCAACGACAACAAGGCAAGGAATTCCCTTCACTTGGAAGAGCTCCTTGAGGCCTTTCCTCTTCGGATCATCCGCGAATGGGATCGCGAGCCACGGCATTTCGGAGAAGTAATGGTTGAAGGACTCATCGTCTCTGTCAGAAGAGATGAAGACCACCTCGAAACCGCCTTTCACGGAGATCTCTTGGTAGGCATCTACCAATGTGGGAGTGAATTTCCTGCAAGGACCGCACCAAGATGCAGAGAAGTAGAGCCCCACAATCTTCCCTGTCAAGCTGCTGATCTTCACCTGTGAGTTTTTTTATAAGTAGATTAATTTCATATATATATATATACCCGAAATAAATACATAAAGATTCAAAAAGCTATGTTATTTATGGGTTCGATTAAAGAAGGCATGAGTAAAATATTGTTAGTTATATTTATTGCTTTAAAAAATAACTTAATTTCTAGCGAGCCATATCGCTCAAAAGGTAGTGCAAAAACCAAACCTTTTTATCATCCCACTTTTAATCAAACCTTCTTGATCACACTATATTGAGTTAATCGATAAAAAATAAATTTCAAATTTGACATAAATTTAAGAAACGTTAACACCTAATCGGATATCTTAAATCATCACACAAAAATAGTTCTAAAACTAAGAGAATACTAACATCTACTATGTACTTAATATGTTGTGATCAATTGAGAATTCAATAAAATCTAAAAAAGTAGAAGTAAAACTTGTAAGATATAAAAAAATTTGGGAAATAATGAAATCTTAATAATCAAATATATCTAATTAGATATTGTCAATATAGTAAAATTTTCCGGTTTTGATTTCTCAAAGTTATGGGGAGAAAAAGGAAAGGAGAGGAGGGAAATAGTACCTGATCGCCGTTATTACGGATCAAGTAGTCCCTGCCCTCCGATGAAAGAAGAGACGACAGGTCGTGGGAAGCTCCAACGACTTTGGCCATTTTCTTCTTCTTTGTTATTGACAATTTACCAGTAGGCAAGCAATTTATATACAGAGATATGCTTTGACTTTTCAACTCTGTTCAAACTTGGATTGATTTGTATAATAAATATTTAGTCATCGGGTAGTATTAGTAATGACTTAGTTATTGGATTGCCTGTTTATGAAGAAGAATAATACCGTTGACCTAAGATAAGACGAGATGGCGGAGAACTCATGAACGATGTGAAGCCGGCCATCCAGTGGGCCGCCGCTTTGTTGCAAAATGTGGCCCAGCCATTACAAGCCCAATCTCATATAAAAAGAAAACGTCGGCCCATTAAGTAGTCGATATCGTAGGATACTTCATTTTGGTGCCGGTAATTTTGGGCAAAAATGTGGGGAAATTTGTATAATGTTTCAAATTTTAATACAAATTGATATATTTAATAATTTTATGATAAAATATTACTCTTTTAAAATTTGTGTTCTTAATAACGGACTACCATAAAATTCGTCGATAATGTGGTCTTAGGCAGTACCACTTAATGCTCCGTGGTTTTGAACCGTTACCCAACAAAGGCTCGGACCTTAATTTCGCTAACGTAAGTGAAGTGATGCGGTAATTTCATTTATTTGGCATCAACGCGATGCACCGAGATACGTGTAGATCAAGAACGATAGAATTTTGTATCGCTAATTCAAGAGAGAATAGCTGGGACACCCAGACGAGAAGAAAAAATCCTAATTTTATTGTCAAATCAACCAACTAAAATAATAGCGTATAAATCCTATTTATAATAATTAAAAAAACTTATTACATAAAATTCTAATATAAATTAAACTTACTATAGTAATCTAAAACTAAATCAAAATCTTAATAATAATAATAATCTAAAATCTATAGATAATTATTAAATATAGCATCATTCTTTATCTCCATCATTCTCCCCCGATTGGAGAAATTCGTCCTCGAATTTGAAGTTATTTTTTTAGAAGGAGAATTTGAAATTGTGGGCCAGCTTGAGATTATAGCACATACACTTTTTAACACCTTCGAGCGACGTAGTAATATTTTATATCTTCCATCCAACAAAACAAATATTTGGAAAATCAGGGAAACACAAATATTCTCATGAAAGACCACGAACTCACTTCTTCGAGCAGATCTTTCAGTATGATTGAGATTGTTCCATAAGTTCAACACCGGAGAACCCTCAACATACTCAAACTTGTCAATGCTGAGAAAATCAATGTGCTCGACATACTCAACGTGACAATCATGGTTCAAGTGGGGCATGGGCCCATTCAATAACTCACCAGCAACAACATCTCCCTTATGTTCAGCCCATAAGAGATGTTGAATCACAAGAACCTCATCTTCATCAATCTCGTCCTCCTCACCAAGGTAGGAGTCATAAATTGGTGGTTGGTCGATAATTGGTGGTGCATCGTGAGACAGTTATTGTGCAGGACCCGGTATGGTAAAAATATATAATTAATATAAATATGTGGATATGTATTTAATAAGTCAAAACTTGGATCACATTTTGTAAATACAGTATTTGAAAATTAAATTATAGATTTTAGACGATAAAGGTTTATGATTTAGAAATTTCAACACGTTTGAGGCTGGCTAGATTTCTTTTGTAGTTAAAGGACTTGAAGTCTAGTGCCGGTCACCGACCTAAGTTCGGGTCGTGACATAGGGTGGTACCCCGGGCACGAAGCAAGGTCAGAACCTCGCCAATTTATTTTTTCAAGACGTCGATGCAGTGCTCAAGATGATCGTGGGCAGCCACCTCCCTGTGTGCATCACGATTTGGATGCATCGCAAAGGAGCGTTGACTGGTCACCGATACCAACTGATGCAGCGAGAGACGTGTAGATCAAGAAGATAGAGTCTTGAACCGAACACCAAGACGAGAAGGCAAAATCTTAATTTTACTATTAAATCAACCAACTAAAACAACAATGTATATGTCTTACTTATAACAACTAAAAGAAACCTATTACATAAAATTTTACTATAAATTAAACTATGTATAATAATCTAAAACTAAATCAAATTCCTAATAATAATAATCTAAAATCTATAGATAATTATCAAATATACAACCATTCTTTATCTTCATCACTATGTCTAATCAAATATGTAAATTAGCTGGGTTAGATAGCGGTATTATCGATGATATTTTTTTCCGGTATGAGTTTTTTCTCATGTTTTTTTATATCGAAATTTTTAACGAGACCATCGACTACAACCCTGGAATTCATGTTGGGGGTTTATAGGTGGGGGTTATTCTTTTAGGTGACCTTGTGCTCTTGGTTCACCTTGCGTCCTTGGGATTTTGGTTGGGGGATTTTTCGTGACCATTACCGAACTGTGCTTTTGGTTCACTGCAGGAGTTTTGTATCTTGGTGTTAATAAATAAGATTTTACCGTTTAAAAATAGTAAGACTTTTGAATGGTATCAAATTTTATGTTTTTAATTACTCAAATTCGAGACATTTGAAATAATTTGTTCTGATTAGAATAACCTGATTGAGTTAAAATTAGGAATAAAATTCGAGCCGTGTTTATTGCGTAGGAGTGCAATGGGGGCACGTAGTAAATTCATTATTTAAGGAGTTGCGTTTTTCTGCCATTTGCTTTTTGGCATAATTGGCGAGACAAAAAAAAATAGGGACGTTGATGCAGTCATCTAGTGTTTGGTCTATTTATAGGAATTTTAATTCTTCTGTCTTATTTTTCTGAATCAATTATTCTGAGTTAGCAAGTTTGATTATCATTAAAAATTTAATTTGTCCAATAACCATATATTTAATTCAAATTTTACAAATGAAAAATATATAGTTGTTAGAGTTACTCCTAAATATAGTCTTCTAAATAGGTATTGGTCGCTGTTAATTATATATAGTTTCAACGGTGGTTGATTTATTTAAAATTTTCAAGAAAATTATTCAAAAATTTTGTTTGCTACATCTTCTTGGTTAAGTCAATTGAATTTCCTCCATTGTTTGCAAGAGATTTACAATAGTTCCTGGGAGATAATAATTAGCTGTTGATTCACCAAAAACATAAGCCGAAGGCCCTTATGATAATACTGCACGAAACTTAATAATCACAACCTCACTTGCAAGCTTAATTCTGGACTCACATTCTTTCACACTAACCTAAACCTCACATTCTGGCATCTTTTGTAATGATTCGACCGGTCGATCTGATGGCTACGAGCATTAGTATTCTCTGGAATCTGAATGTGTGTGGCTCAGGAATGCTTTCCACACATCTCCAAAGGGAAGGGCAAGCCATGGCATCCTAGCAAAGAACTCATCAAAAGAGGCTTGGTCCTTGTCGTTGGATATGAAAATGACTTCAAATGCATCGTCATTCGCTTTAATTTTTTATATCCCCCTATATAGAAATAATACATATCTCGTGAATGACACTACAATGTGAAATTAGGGAACACACACGCGGTTTGTCTTTAGTTTTTTTTTCTTATGATTCTTGGATTACAGTTTTTTTATATTTTAGAGTTGAGAAATCAAAGGGTGGTTCTGATAGTTGTTCTAATGATATTTTTTTCTATTTGCCATTATCACTAAATAAAGGATAAATTATTCTCAAGTTCCTCGAATTTGTTTAAATATACTCAAAAGTTTCCAATGTTTAAAAAATACACGCCAACGTCCCTCTTGTTTGATTTTATTATACTTTCAGGTCCCTCAATAAATTTTTTCTTTTTTTGTCATTGAAATGACAAAAATACCCTTAAAAAAATTTGCTGAGGTCATCTCTCCTTCTACCTCGCAACCGGAAAAAAATCCAAAGATCAAAACTCAAGCTGCCATAGCTCGCTTGTTTCAGTCAATTTTTTCCCCACCAAACCCCTCACGAACCCTAAAAAAAATTGACACTGCCACGGGCCCAAACTCCTTGCTTATCGACCCCCTGACGGAGAACAGAATGCTATCGACGTAGTCGAAGCTCCCGCGGAGAGGTCAGAAAAGACGAGGGAGATGCAGTCCACTAGAACTCCCAATGGCGTCGCGAGACCAAGAACCCAGACCAGCCTTCAAGAAAAAGAAATGCAGCATTTCCAAATCCCTCTTCTCTAGCGTCGTTTTCCCCTTGGTGGACGATTGCATCCTTACTACTTCTTCCTCGTTTTGCCTTTTGCACTTCGAAATGAATTTGTCGTCGGCAATATTGTGGCAGAGAAGAGAAAGCACAATGAGGAGTCTATAGCCCTAACCAGGAAGACCCAGTTGCAGTTGGGCAAGCATGGAGCCGATAATAAGAAGAGGAAGGCCGAAGATCAGGCGACCCGAGGATTTCATTCTCGAGTTCAAGAACCAGGTTAAGATTGGAACTTTATGTGTTCCGATGGGCCGACATTCATTTTCTCGATCTGGGTTGTTGTCTTTTTTAGTAAAGATTGGAACTTTTTGTGGCATCTGTTTGCTTGTTCGCCATCGTCGGTGGAATTGTTTTGGCTGAAGAAAGACAGAGGAGAAGAGAGATGATGTCAGCTTTTTATGTGTTTGTTCTAGGGTATTTTGGTTATCTCATTGACAAAAATGAAAAAAAGAGCTGCTAACGTGCGCCAGGGACCCGAAAGTATAATAAAATAAAACACGAGAGACGTCGGCGTGTATTTTACAAGCAGGAGGACTTTTGAGTATATTTAAGTAAATTCGAGAGACTTGAGAATAATTTATCCCTAAATAAATTAACCTTAGCAAATTAGGGAATATATATGCCCCTATATGGAAACAATAGATATCCCGTTTAAAAATTATTCACAATTTTCACAATAGGCTAGGAATATCTATTCACAATAATCTTCTAATTAGTGTACTCTTTTTTAAGTAAATTTTCATTTCAGCACAATATAATATTTACATATTTCTAAATTACTTCATATTTAATTAGTGTTCAATTCAGGTAACTAATGCAAGCTATATATATATAATCCATTCATGTAATAACAAATATCATAGTTGGAGACGAATCGAGACACAACTAAGGCAATAGAGTTTCAGTTTTGACTTTTGCTCCAGAAGTTAGCTAAGGTGCAATTCAGTAGAATGAAATATCACATTCACATTCAACGATTCATTAGACTGGAATATCACATTCTAAGTATAGACTTTTTGAGATAATAATATTTTACATATAAAAATAAAGTATAGCCTATTCTTAGCCTATCTCGATTCACTATGTGCATACTAATTTTGTACTAAAAAACTATGAATTGAGGATGAATCACCTCACGAATTTCATGCAAATTTTCGAGTACGATAGCTACATCTACCTCGTCTAACCTATAGATGATACATACATAAATCTTGCATATTGTGTTCTATTTAACTTCTCCTCTCTACTTTCTAAATTTATGTTTTTTTCATGTTCATAGATTGTTACTAATAAAAGACAGAGTTCCACTTACAATAGACATAGTAAGTAATTGTAATTGAAGTTAAAACTTAATAGAATTTTATCTAGGAAAAAGATTTTTTTTAACTTATATCGATATCTAGCATTGTAAAACTCTCCAATGGTGCGTTCAGAGTTGGTAGACCATCATCAGTGGGAGAATTCATATATTTATTTACTTAATGATAAAGGCCGCAAACTAGTTAGGTAAGTAAATATATTTGCTACTAGTTCGGTAAGTAAATATATTTGCTATCTAATTAAATATCTTATTTTTTTATAAGTAAAATTGTATTACACCTTATAATAGCCCCCAAATTAAATATCTTATTTTTATTTGCTTATTTGTATAATTTTTTATTGTAGTTACCTCTTAACTATCGTTGTGAAGACAATGTGACAAGGTCGAAAAGATTATTACAAATTGGCTGGGAAACTCGTTGTTGAAAGAGCAATACACGCTTAAGATGTTGAGAGATAATGATGCACGGTAAGATTTTGTTAGAAATAAGTTATGCTCAATTTTAATGTTTTTGTTTTGAATTTTTTTATAGAATTAAACACATATATATCAATAATGTCGAGAAATTGTTGTACAAAATAAATATGAACACTAATCTATTGACTGTATCTTAACAAGATTTATATGGGTCTTTATTTTTATCTCCGAGTGATAATATTATTTCTTGTATCAAACCTATATTCAACCATCTGTGTGTGTAGACTCATGTCGAAGTTGCCAAGCATTTCGATAATTTGAATCTCTATTATAAGGATCATGTGAAAAGAGTCATTAGAGAATGTGCGAGAAATATGTTTTCGAGAAAATAATAAGAAGGGTTGGGTAAAATTTTTACTACAAAAGGGCGATCCAAACCTCTCTTTTATTCGAGAAGTATTTACACATTTTGGGGAAAAGGTAGTGACCCAAAACATATGATATATTTTATCCATGGAGATTATTCTTTCAATACTTTAATTTGTTTCCCTCTTTCATCCCTGAATTCATGGATGCGGTCTCTAGATGTGAAATTCAAGATATGGTTGAAGAAGTATATTGGTATGTTGTTCTCATTACATAATTTCATTGATTATTTATTTTCTTCTCTTGTTCCATTGTTTTCTAGTTGAAAGTGTATGTCATCATCCATCAAAGTCTATTAGGAGTCCGAGTCTGAGTCGAAAAGAAAGAGGCGAAATCATCACAGAGTTCTAATGGGTAGATGCAAAAAATTATGATGTAATAAATAATGATGAATAGGAGTAAGCTTCTTAGTTCGAAACATTTCTTTGATGTTATTTTTTGCCGCCATACATATAAATTATCAAGGCACTTTGTTACTCTAATACAATACAATTTTGATCTAACATATTTTTATTGATAAGTATTCTAATATAACACATGTTGATCATAACTTACTAACTTCATGGAAATATCTTGCTATATCATCTATTTATTTAGCCCCTCCGTGCAAGTCGTATCTTGCTAATAAGAGACAGAGAATTGATACTGACATAAATTTCTAAATTTTTAAACACAGAATAAATGTCCCCTGAAAGCCAAAATACTAAGTCTATGCTTTTCGGGTTGACACTCAAATTAATCCAGTTATGACAAAGGTTCAAGAATTAGGAAACCGACAAAGAAAAGTCATCCGCAAAAAGCATGCAAGTAGGAAACATCCTAATTAGTGCACATATACTTTTGGGTATATATATGTAACTACCGATTCACGCAACAACAAATATCATACCTAGAGATAGATCGAGACACAACTAAGGCTATAGAGTTTTAGTTTCGTCTTTTGCTTCTGAAGTTAGTTGAGGTGTGATTCATTAGACTAGAATATCATGTTCTCATTCAACAATTCATTAGAGTGGAATATCACATTCTAAGAATGGTCCTCACATTTCTCAGTGAGGTTACACATGACATGCGAAGAGAGTTATTCAATCATATGAAGTATGCGGTGGTTAAAATTTATGTGGAAGAGTTTGGTAGCACATGTACCAGTTTCTTTATCGATGATGAATATATCTTGACAGGCAAACACGTTTTGACGGATGATGATGAAGAGAGATATGAGTTCTCTTATTGCTGGCCTCTGTTTACCCATGGATTGAAGGTATTGAAGATTGAAGAAGGCATGTTCAATCGTCGAGTGTGTGGGTCGTTCGAAGGGATGTTGGTAAGGATGTGGCTCTTCTTCAACTAGATGCACGCCAGCAGATCATTGGTGTGTTATGTTGGAGACTGGGCCTCTTGGTATGCTGGACGAAGTTTACTGTATTTACATGCCAAGCAATCTAGAATTCTTTTTTTTTTCGCCAATGTTAATCAACCGTCATGTAAAACATTGCATTTGACAGTTTGAGAAGTGCATCTGGTGCAACTATTTTTAACGAACGAGGAAGGGTTGTTTGGATGCTTTTGGGTGACAATAACTGTGTCACTTGGGCTCTCCAATCTAAAGAAATTTCAGAGTTCCTCAACGAGTTTGATTATTAGAATTTCAATAATTTGACTTCTATTTTGTAATAATAGTCTTATGTTTTTAAAATCAAAAGTAACTCTTTTGTGATGTTAAAAAAAGTATAGTATTTTGATAGAGAATAATATTTTACGTATATAGCCTATTTTGATTCACTATGTATATGCATATGATGTTAATTTTGTACTCTATAACTATGAACTGAATCAATGTGATGAATCACCTCCCAAATTTCATGTGAAATTTTGAGTACAATAGCTACAAGTACCTCGTCTCAACTATAGATGATATGTAAGTATATTTTGTCTGTTGTATTCTATTTAACTTCTTCTTTAGTTATAAACTAATATTTTTTCATGTTGCAGATTGTTACAAATAGAGGACAGAGTTCCACTTACAACAGACATAGTAAGTAATTGTAAATAAAATTAAAACTTTATAGCATTCTATCTAGAAAAAATATTTTTTTAACTTTATATCAATATTCAACGAGGTAAGACTCTCTGATTGGTGTGTTCGGAGTTGGTAGACCATCTTGCTGGGAGAATTCAGATATTTATTTACTTAATGATAAAAACAGCAAACTTGTTCAGTAAGTAAAAATATTTGCTCACCTAATTAAATATCTTATTCTTTTAGGAGTGAAATTATATTATTAACCCTCAAATTAAATATTTTATTTTTATTTTCTTATTTGTATCATTTATGGTTGTAGTTACCTCTTAACTGTCGTGGACAAGATAGGACCATATGACCAGGTTGAAAAGATTATTTCAAATTTATTGGGGAACTCATTGTCCAAAAGATATTGACCACATGCTTAAATTATTAAGAAATAATGATGCACGGTAAGATTTTGTTAGAAATTAGTTATGCTTGATTTCACTGTTTGGGATTTTGATTTTTTTTAAGATTTAAACACATTACAACATATAAATTTTGTCAAGAAATTATTGTAAAAGATAAATATGAACGCTAATTGATTGACTGTATCTTAACAAGATTTATATGGATCTTTGTTTTTTTATCTCCGAGTGACAATATTACTTATTGTAGCAGACTTATGTTCAATCATCCGTGTGTATGGACTCATGTCGAAGTTGCTAAGAATTTCAACAATTTGAATCTCCATTATAAGGATGATGTGAAAAGAGTCATTAGAGAAGCTGCCGCAGAATGTGCCAGAAACATATTTTTGAGAAAACAATAAGAAGGACTGGGTAAAATTGTTACTGTAAATGGGCGATCCAAATCTCAATGGATCCATTTTGGAGCACGGTAAGAACAATAGAGGGGGAACATGGATATTCTTTTTTATTCGAGAAGTATTTTCACATTTTGAGAAAAAGGTAATGATCCAAAACATATATGATATATTTTGTCCCTGCATACTATTGTTTCAATAATTTAATTTATAAAATGTCATACTTGCAGACCAACTAGGAACGCGAAAAGATCTACGTACTGATTATACTTTGTTTTTGTCGTTCATCCCTGAATTCATGGATGAGGTCTCTTGATGTGGAATTCGAGACATGGTTAAAGAAGATATATTGGTATGTTGTTCTCATCACATAATTTTATCGATTATTTATTTTCTTCTCTTGTTCTATTATTTTCTGGTGAAAAGTGTATGTCATCATCCAACCAAGTCTATTAGGAGTCGGAGTCGCAAAGAAAGAGACAGAATCATCAAGGAGTTCTAATGGGTGGATGCAAAAAATATGTGTAATAAATAATGATAAATAGGTGTAAGCTTTTTAGTTCTAAACATTTCTTGGATGTTATTTTGGTTGTCATGCATATAAATTATCAAAGCAGTTTGTTACTCTAATACAATACAATTTTAATGTCACACATTTTTATTGATAAGTATTCTAATCTAACATATGTTGCTGATAGCCTACAAACTTCATGAAAATATGTTGTTATATCATTTATTTATTTAGCCTCTGCGTGCAAGTTGTATCTTGCTAATAAGAGATAGAGAATTGACACTGACATAAATTCTCAAATTTTTTACAACAGAATAAATGTTCATTGAAAGCCAAAATACTAAGTCTATGCGTTCCGCGGTGACACTCAACTTATCCAGTTATGACAGAGGTTCAAGAACCAACAAATCGACGAAAGAAAAATCATCTGCAAACAGCACGCAATTAGAGAACATCTAGGAATCAAGAATTTACAGTCAACTATTCAGCAAAAGGTTCCTAGATGGCAGCTCAACAACACGCTTGCAAAATTCTTGTAAGTACGATGGTTCGAGTCTTTGAACACATTCGCAAGGGAAACAAGTGGTCCATGGCTGTACTTCGGACGAAGAATGCATCAAATCGTGCAAATTGGATCTTCTCTAACCAAGTTGCAAGAGACCTCACAACAACCCTCAACAAAGCACCAATGAATTTGTAGAGCACCTAGATAGACATGTATCAAATCTACAGACCAGACTTTAGCTATTTAAAATAGGGCGAGATGTTCACTCGATTACATTTCGGAGGACATGGCTAACAAATCGTAACCGAGATTATCTTAGAAATAATAACTTATCGAATATTAATTTAAGGAAGTTCTACTATAGATGATTGATTACTAATTGATCTTAGCTAATTTATATATTACAAAATAGCAAAATCTAATCAAACTTTTCATAATATGCATAAGTATAATTTTCAAATACTTTCTCTACAAAAAAATGCAGAGAAGTACCGGAGAAAATTATATGGACAGTGAAACTATATAAGAGATCCATATATACATACATATGTATATATGTATATGTATGAAATTTTTTAACGAAAATATATTTTCTAAGTAGAGAATCGACTTCAAATATTTCCCATTAGACGACGCCCGAAAATTCATGATCATACTGATAATACCCAGAGAAGAAAGGGTTTTCCTCCAAATCCACATCAAGTAGCAATGCCTCAACATCCAAAAACTGGCAATCCAAAGCACCAACCTCCATTGAATGACTACTCAAAGACAAACTTTGATCGTACGATGTTGTGTCCTCGAAAAGCATCTGAAGATCAAGAGACGGGGATGGCGATGGTGGTGACGACGACGATGATTTGCGGATGCTAGCCTCTGGGTTCGACTCTTCAATATTATGGTCGTCTTTAATGTTTAAAACTTTGGCTTGGTTAGTAACACCTTTGTCTTAATTGAGAATGGACCCTCCTCCCATTTTTGCCTGTTGCCTCTTGGACAAGGCTCTTGAAGCTGGAGCTGTGTATGATGTTTACCTCATGCCTCAAGTTTTTCACAGCCAAGCTGTTAGATTTTTTTGAAGGTGGAATAATATTACTTCGTTTCTTCCCCATAACCCTAATTTGATGCAACCTTTATTCAAGGTGTCACAAAATAATACCTTTTTTTTCGCCTAGAAGATGAGTTCTATACAAGAAATTTAGAAGTTTGTGTGTTTTTAGGAGGAGGATATTAAGGAAGTATAAATATGGATGAAATTGGAGACACAAACAAAATAATGTCAATTTTGGTTCAGGAAGTAGGCTGAAATTGATGTTGCTCTTTTCATACAGTTTCCCAACGGTGGGAATCCATGCCTGACATTAACTTTGTATTTTTTTTATAATTGGAATCATACCAGGAAAATGCTAATTTTTGTCTTCATGTGAAGAATTTCGGTGATATTGGTTATCTTAGGATATCGGTTTTGTTAAGAATCTCACATCGCTTAATGCAAGAGTGGGGGGACACGTATATAAGTGTAGAAAATTTATCAATCCATTGGCTTAAGATTTTGGGTTTGATATGAAAATTCTAACATGGTATGCATTAAAATTTTGGGTATTTTCAAGTGTGGTAGAACTCTTAAATGATGTCAAATTCTGTGTTTCCAACTATTTGAACTCGAGACATTCGATATTCACATCTATTCGTCGAAGCTAATTATTTAAAGTTCCAATGGTGTTTGATTTATTTAAAAATTTCTAGAAAATTATTCAAAATTTTTGTTTATTTGATCTTGGTTGCTTATCAATTGAATTTCCTCCATCGTTTCCAAGAGATTTACAATAGTTCCTGGCAGATGGGGTTCCTTCAGGTGGGAAAACAAAGAAACTGGGAGCCCGTTTCCTATTATATTAATTTTTCTTTGCATTTGTTGTTTAATCTTTTAACCGGAGAAGATGGAAGAACGATCATTTGTGGATTATTGTTTAGAATTCTTTTTTTTTCCTCAAAAATAATTATTTGTATTTTTAAATCGTTGTCTCTGATCCCAAACTTGAATACATTAGTAAAGTTTATTCACTTAATATGCACATCACCACACTGCAATTAATGTAAGATATCTTTACATGTTTAAGATTTCCGGATTTTCAATCCAAGAATTTATAAAGTTTTAGAGCAATATAATTTCATTATCTGTTGTCATCGTGTGACGCTCCATTTTATGACACATAAGATAAAATTAAATATGTATAAATTTAAATCAGATAAACTTTGTTTAATTGTTTGTTAAAAATTTCACATTGTAGTGTCATTCACGAAAAATCTACCAAATTAATACTAAAAATTGAACATTTTAGCATGCCTATGTATAAAGGAATTAACATAGGCAAAAGTTTTGGCAGGGTGTTTTAACTATATGGTCCAAGCCATACACTTGTAAAAATTGGTCCAAGCCCATATTAGATTGAGATTAATAGTATTAATAAATGGACAATGACCACGGCAAGGAATGTGTGTCACATCAACAACGAATCAACATTAAGTGATTAAAATGAAACGTGTAATCCCCCAACTCAAAGATAAAGAACAGAACCAACCGTTGTGATGTTGGACGCACATTGGCTGATTTTTTTTTGTTGATACCGGTCCGTTAACCAACTACTTCAGATTCGAATCGGGCATGACCTTTAAAAGGCTACAAAATTTTATTAACGAGTATTTTAACACTAATATATTCTCAATAATTCAAACTCGAAACCTCTCGTAAATACGTCCAATAGTACTCGAATCTAGATGATTAAAAAAAAATTTGTAGAAGATTTCAAACAGCTGTTTTATTAACAGATCATAAGCTGATGATTAACCGCTGATGATTTACCTAAGACAGAACCTGAAGGTCCTTATTATAGTAAGGCACGAAAGTTAATAATCACCACCTCACTTGCAAGCTTAATTCTGGACTCGCATTCTTTCACACTAAATTAAAACTCACACAACAATCACAATCACTTGTTCGGCAACTACTAAGCCTTGTAACAAACTTCCCCATCGCAGACCCATCCTTCTTTGGTTCTCTCATCCCCATTCTCCTCATTAGTGTTCTCTTGGCCTCCTCCCAGTGCGCACTTCGGGTCGAGATCGAAATCGCACTCCTCACAGAAGAACGACCAGAGATTTCCGTCATTCTCGCATGAATCGCAAGTGTAGTTATGGCGACGGGTGAGCACCAGCTCGTGTTCGTGCAGCTCGTGTTTCAGCTTCTCAGGCCACCCTTTTGCCATCTCAACTATACTGGCTTCCAACGCCTTCAAGCGCTCCTCGGTGAATGGATACGCATCAGCACCGTGGGCAGTGACGAGACTTCTAGCATCTTTTGTAACAGTCTGGCCAGTCAGTCCGAGGGCTACGAGCATTGGTATCCCCTGGACCTTGAATGTGCGACTCAGGGATGCCTTCCTCACATCTCCAAAGGGAAGGGCAAGCCATGGCATCCCTGCAAAGAACTCATCAAAAGAGGCTTGGTCCCTGTCGCTGGATATGAAAATGATTTCAACGGCGTCGTCCTTCGATTTAATCTTGTGATATGCCTCGACGAGTTTAGGCAAAAAGGCACGGCATGGAGGACACCAGTGTGCTGAGAAATATAGCAGTATGTTTTTGCCAACTAAAGAAGAAACTGGGATCTGCAATTCAGGTTTATCTCCATCAT
The DNA here is from genome assembly GCA_963995505.1 of Hypericum androsaemum. Lineage (NCBI taxonomy): Eukaryota > Viridiplantae > Streptophyta > Magnoliopsida > Malpighiales > Hypericaceae > Hypericum > Hypericum androsaemum. The sequence goes on from OZ023195.1 coordinate 4,470,737, forward strand.
TCACCAATGCACATTGCACATCAAATAAGGGCGTTAGATGAGTTTAACATAATACCTTTTCGCCGTTTTTCCCGATGACGAAATCTCTATCACCTGTAACCAAAATGGATTCCAGGGTCTGAGCTGCTTCTTTAGCTTTCTGCATCTCTTCCAACTCGGCAAACTTTTCTGGGGTGAAAGGATAAGCCAGATCTCCATGTTCTTCGACAGCTTCTGCAACATTGGACTGGAGTGTCTTCCCATCGGGTCCAAGTATAACCAAAGTGGGCAGAGTGGAGAGCTCAAAGTATTGAATCAACTTTGAGCTATGCTTGTCACCGAAAGGCAAAGACAACCAAGGAATTGTCGAGAAGGATTGCCGAAAAGTTTCTTCATCCTCATCGAGGGGTATCAACACGATCTCAAACTTCTCCCCATTTGCTTTCAACTTCTCATACACTTTCACCAGCTTCTCAGTAAAATCAGTAGATACTTTGAATGAAGCCATGGAGAAATAAAGGCCTACCGTCATCCCTTCAAGTTCACAGACAGGTACCTTAAGCACAAACGGAAGAGAAAATTACATGAGATTCGAAGCAAAGACACGATAAAGTTCTCGATCAATCGACGAAATGCAAATGGAGACAAGCAAGAGCACGAATTTTCTGCAGCTCACTTTCCTCCCATCAGACGCAATCACATAGTCACGGGAGCTTGTGACCAGGACAGACCTCAGAGTCTGGTTCCTCCTTTCTTCTTCTTCCCGCTCTTTCAATTCTTTGATCCTCTGTTCCGAAAAAGGGTACGCCTCGGATCCCCGCTCCTGAATGATCCCAACTCCATCCTCGCAAAGAACTTCCCCGTTCTCATTCAGGATCACCAGGTGGGGAATCCCCCTCACCTTGAACACCTCATCCAACCGATCACGCGTTTCCGTATCAGAGAATGGGACGGCAAGCCAAGGCATCATCGAGAAGTACGCATCGAACGACTGATCATCCTCGTCAGCCGTAAGAAATACGACCTCAAAGTCGCCTTTTCGAGCGAGTTCATTGTAAACCTCGACCAGAACTGGGGTGAACTTGTGACAAGGTCCACACCACGAAGCCGAAAAGTAGAGCCCCACTATCTTTCCCTTCAAAGTATCAATCTTTACCTGTAAACACCAATAAAGTCAACATCAATTCTCTATTTTACTTCTAAGCTCATAAACCTGCATATTAGAAATTTCCATATCGTGGATCTTCCGCACTTATAAACTGGTGCACCACACTTGTTATTTTCGACGTGGATTCTCTCCGACACGCATTCTCAGTTCATCAAGCTTAAGTTTGCACGAGTTTAACATTGTCTAAACGGGGTCGTGCAAAGCACAACAGACAGGCCATGGATCTCGTTACAGCAATTACACGCCGCCATCAGAACCCAGTAAGGATTTTTAAAAAAGGAAGAATATGGAGGAGGCTTAATTTACCTGGTCTCCGTTGTTATTAACAAGGAAATCCCTCTCCGGGGTGAAAAGAAGAGAACCCAAATCATGAACTTCCCTACCGGCAGCCATTTTTTCCCTTCTCAAGGTGTGAACAGTGTGTTTTAGGCGGTGGAACCGTGGAAGTGTAAAAAAGCTCCAAGTAGAGGAAGGCTTATAAAAGCGGTGGGGGATATATAGAGAGGGGGTGCATTTATTATAGTATCATTTATTTATTACGGGGAGAGGGAGCCTTTGTGTTTGCTTTTTTTTTTTTTATAACAAGTGGTATCTAGATTTAAATTTATTAGTTCGACTATTTTAGATTTAAACAACGTAAGATAATCTTTTTATTTAATGATGTTTACGTTCTTAATTAATAAATTTCGAGATCTAATTAAATTAGAATAAAAGTTTTGTTGATGGATTAAGTGATAGTTGTTTGCTTCGTCCCGTATCCTCTGGGTCCCTTCTAATTGTTTGCTTCGTCCCGTAGTCTTCCTTATTCCTTCTGGATAGTTCCTCTGGGTCCCTTCTAATTTTCTTTCTTTTCCGTTTAAAATAGAGATTTCCTTGGGTACTAAGATAACGGGGAACTTTTTGGGCTTTGATTTTCTTGTGCACAAGCGGCGGTGTAATATGTGGTTTTTTTTTTGTCAATCTCTCCTATTCAGATTGGGAAAAGTATACCTCAAAGAAGATTGGAAAAAGTTATTTTTATATTTTGTGGTTTGTACGATTTTGAGATATAATCATATATTTAAAAATAATTTTTTGAATTATGCAGTTGCAACAATTTGGCACATAAAAGTTCTCAGAATTTTCCTAACCAATTTGGACTCCAAACCTTAAAATAAGGTCGTTCTGAAGTTCACTTGGTATGACATGTCAGATTTTTTAATCATGTTGGCAAGAGAATAGTGACATTGAAATGTTGGTGAATGGTTGTTGTCGATTCGGGCCATAACATCTTGGGTTGAGTCATGTAACAAGCGCAGTAACTCTGGTGTTGAGTAAATTTACCGTGATGATTGGCTGAGTGAGCATCACACGGAAATTGAACTTTATTAAAACAGAAATATGCGATTGGAACAAATTAATTGCAAGCACGCACTAATAAAGATGCCTTCTTCCAGACGCGGAATCATATTCCTATCGATTAATATAATATTCTTTTCCATTTAATTTATCGTTGCATTTTATCTGTCGGTGTCTTTGTTCTGATATACTCCTTATTCCTTAAGGAAGAACATACATACAATAAAAATATAAGTAACCTATAGCATTTGATCTGGATGATTCAAAACCAGGAAACCAGAATTAAAGGTTAATTTGATCCAAAATTCTGTTCACCGTCATTCCGCTTTCAATGCTGACTAAGATTAATCAATAAAAAAATATTATAACTTAACTAAAAATTTTGAATACTTTTTTTTGTCAAATTTTGAAAAAATTATGCACATCGCTTTCAATGCGAAGTCACAATCCGTTGGTGGTGCTGAGCTTATGCAGTGTCCAATCTGTCCCAAATTCGTTGGTGCCATATTTTATTACATTGTAATAATATTTAAAATATCCCCACTCAAAATTATTGTACTTTGCAGCCGTGGCCCGTGGCCCGTTGATTGTCCTTTACTCATCAGCTCCATTGCATCGCTTCTAAAGAAATTAGGGGATTTTTTTTTTCTGAAATTGGTAAAAAACATACATATTTTTTTAATAGGTAAAAAATTATACATAATTCCCAAAATAAGTTAAAAAATTATTTAATACTTAAAAAATAAATTGACGCCTCGAGTATGAACATCGAGCGGCGCACGGAGCCTTATAAATTGTGTTAATTATTATTACACCCATGTTGATCTAAGTGGGTCATGAAGTGGATTATTGTGAAATTGATGTGTCAAGTCCACATCAATTGTGGTGTCAAGTTCACATCAATTGTGGGTGGTTTCGACAACCCACGTCATTGTTGGTTTCATTCCTTTTAAATTTGGAATGGAAGGAGAAGCAGGGGCTCTAAGGCAAAAAGTGGGACGTAAAAATTAACAAAAAAAATACACAAGAGTAAAAAGCTTCGGTAATAGACGAAGCAACCCACACAGAAACCAAAACAACGGTTTTGGTTTTTCTTCTCTCGAGTTTTTTCAAAGGTATTTAGTTCGTGAAAATTGTTCTACCGACCGATGACAAACCTCGTTACGATCCAAAAAAATTACGCTTCAAAATATATTTATATTTAAATAAATTCGTTTATTTATTAATCTAAGGTTTTAATTATAAGATTATCATCTATAAAGATGAAAAACCTTTCCAGGAGAACGAGTGCATGCCAATTCTTTATTTTTCCCTGAACGAAGGCTATCACAGGGAGGAAGAGTTGTCCGGTGGCGGCCGGAAGTCTCTTGGTGTTGCCAGCGGTGCCGTTCCTGTCTCTGCTGATGTTCAGGCCTCTGGTATCGGTGTTGCTGGTTTGGAATTGCAGCTCCCTGCTGCTTCAGCTACTGATATATCTCTGGCCTCTGAAGAAGTGTCAAATCATGAGGTTGTTGAGCAGCTTTTTGCTGCTGCAGAAGAGGCGATTGTTGAGCAGCACTTTACTATAGTGGGTCATGCTGAAGATGCTATTGATGAGGAGGATCCTGTAGCTGATTTAATTGTTGTGCAGCCCCCTGTTGGTGTTTCTGAGGAGGTTGATATAGGTGTTGTAGCTTTGGAAGCAGGGTTGCACCAGCTTGTCGCCTCTACTTGTGGGGCTGATTTACCTGTCTTTGCCTATGCTTTTGGCCTCTGCGAAGAGGCGCTCTCAATTGTGCAGCAACATGCTGCTTCTGACTTGGTGTATGTTGGGACTTCCCTCACTATTGAAGATGCTTTATGCGAGGTTGATCCCCTGTCAAAAGATGGGAGGTCGTCTGATACAGTTGATGTCGATGCCAGTGTGGATCCTACTGTTGTGGTGGAGGCCGAAGTTTTACAGGATGCTTTGGCTACTGCGGATCTTTTCGATGTTCCCGTCCTTGCTTCTGTTAAGGTTGAGGACGAGCATCTGTTCCCATATGCTGTTCTGCGCTCCCTACCTGCTCCCCTGGTGACTTCGACGCGATCAAGTACCCGACAAAGAAAGCTCACCAGCAAAGCGGCGGCCCTACAGAAGATTCTGTTACGCAAGGTAAAGATTAAACCTCCGTCCTTGCCTTTATTCAATCAAGCTACTCTGCCTTCCGTTGTCAATCCTGTGGTTCCAGAGGTTAGAGATGATGTGCGAGCTGAGGAGCAAGCGAATGAGGCTTTAAACACTGCCTTGCTGGTGGGTCTCTGTTTGGTGGAAGATTACTCAATGACTCTTCTACGATTCAAGGAATCGGCGCGTGGGGATCGAGCCAAGCGCTATAACCCTCCTTGATGTTTGGCCGTGATTTCATCATGCTCATAGGAGTTTTGGGGAAGTCTTTTGGGCTTTAAACTGTGAGATTTTTTTCTGGATGTGTACTAGATAGCGTCTGTTGTTGCTTAGCCTTGATAGTCGTTTATCTAGTCCATAAGGAGTTGTATTTCGATACAGTTTGGTGTAATACCTAGATATTTTTCTGAGATGCAATACAACTCCCTCTCGGACTCAAGCCCAAAGGAAAATGGATAAAATAAAAATAGTAGAAACTATGTAAAGTGATCTCCTCTAAAGTGATAATCTCTATAAACTGATAAAAAGTCTCGGTCCCGAATCAGGACCAGTGTTAAAATTTAATAACCCCTATATCGTAGAAAATTTTAGTGTTAAATCTCGGTTCCAATTTTTGTATAAAGTAGTATTTTTGAATAAATACATATTTGTTTACATACTTTACGAATATAAAAAATATTTTAAGATATTAGTTTGTGCTAGACTTTCATGGTTGATAAATTTTACATCATTGTTCATCTTCTCAATTATCTTCAAATGATCATTGTGACCATCTTCTTGTTGTATGAAAATATCTCAATCGAATTTAGCGTGTGAATAACGCTATAAGTTGAGATTTTAGGTGACTTGAATATAGACAATTAGGATCACTGTTTTAAAAACTATGGTCAAACCTATGGTTCGACCAATCGAACGGCTACCTGGGACCAATCCCGGGTCGAGCTTTTACTGAAAATCAGTGAGCAGTTCGACCGCCGAAAACATAGTCGGACCATTTGGTCAGATACATCCAGTAGACTTGGTTCACATGGAATATGAAAAATTAATGTATATTTTTTCATTTTATCTGATTTAATTCAGAATAAACACATTCAATTGGACACTTGGAATGTGTACATTTCCTTTGGATCATAATAAATTTGTCTTTTTAATCATTTCTTAATAATATGTCAACTAAGTCAAGCAAATTTGACTAATATGTCAAAAAAGAAAATTTGTATCATCATCTTCATATAGCTCTAGACTTGTTAAACTAATGTTTGAAACATTGTTTGGATAAATTGTATACCAAAGTTGGTGAATACTTGAACTTGTTTGATATTTTGTCTTTGGTATTTACGTATTTATTGCTCAAAACTTAATTTTAATATTTTTGGAGAATAAAATATATAAACTTCTCTTATTAGATAACCTCTTTAAAGTGATATTTTTCTCCGGTCCCAACAATATTACTTTAGAGAGATTTTATTGTATTTAGTTTTTGAATTTTTTGGCGGACTGAGCCCAACATAAGGTATAAAGAAGCTCGAGAACCTTGCGGGCCTGTAGCCCTCGGTCTGCGTTGACCAGAGTCAACGTGGCTATCAATTTTTAACTTGATGGGCTAAATTTTTTAGGCTATGTTGACTGAAATGCATTTAGTCAATATGGATTTGTCTAAATTTAATAAAAGATTAGTTGTGCATCTTTTAATGATTTATGAATCATATATATTTTAAAAATTATTATGATAATTTTACAAAATCAAATATTTTTTAGATAAGTCTAGAAAATATATTTTTCAATATTTTTAAAGTAAGGGTACTATAAAAATAGAGGATGAAAAATAATTTGACCTATTGATCACGGATCAAAGCTCATTATTGACAATATTCTTAATGCATAATACTATCACTATGATTAAAAATTATGATTTTTGATCATTGGAAAATATAAGTATATTAACCCAACTATTTGTATTATGTTGCAAATTAGCAATATTTTTTAGTGTTTCGGTTCCCGAACATGCATGTCACCCTATCTCATGTTGTTACAGTATTTATTAATCTAAGGTTTAATTATAAGATTATGATCTATAAAGATGCAAAACCTTCAAATAGCATGTAGGTTGGGCTTTGAAGGTATCTTTGCGCTTGAGACAATGATGTAGCTAATGAAATACTAACCGAGACACGTCTATTGCTGGTATTCTTTTGTAGAGTGCTCTAGCTGATGCAAAAAACCGTGTATATGAGATGAATGAGAGGGAAGTGAATATTGTTTTCTAGACGAAATAGATTGCGAGGAAGATGGCTAGCGTAAATATGTTAGATTGAGACCGCTGTTTTTCTGTTAATTCTCTAGGAAATACAAGCCAAAAATCAGACTTTGCGGTATACAATGGAAGCTCTAACTGATAAACGTATCATAGATTACATAAGAGTTAATTCTCTAGGAAAGTACAAACCAAAAATTAGACTGGTGTACTAATATTCGTCAGACCATATTTTAAATATAAAGTTTCAAAATTACTCTCATGTAATCTATGACACAACATAACATCTTCCTTGTCTGTTGGTGACGTTGAGCATATTCAGTACCCAAACCGTCCCAAATTTGTTGGTGCCATATTTTCTTACATTGTAATAATAATCAAAATAATAGCTTACCCAAAAGCATTGTACTTTGTAGCCGTGGCTCGTGGGTTGTGCCTGTATTCGGCGGCTCCATTGCATCGCTTCTGAAAAAATTAGAGCCCGAGCCGAGTTCGGTTTAATCATTAATTTGCCTCGCAATCCCACATCGGGAATAGAAGGAAGGAGCGACGCACAAGGCCTTATAAATAGTAAATAGGTTGGGCTTCGAATATAACTTTGTGCTTGGGGCAATGACACAGCTAATGGAGTACTAATCGAGGCGCATCTATCGTTGGTATTCTTTTGCAGAGTGATCTACTGATGCAAAAGACTGTGTATATGAGATGAATGAGAGGGAAGTGAAAATTGTTTTCTAGACAAAATGGATTGCGGGTAGGAAAATAGCGTTAGATTGAAATCATTTTTTCTGTTAATTCTCTAGGGAAGTACAGACCAAAATCAGACTTTGCGTTATACAATGGAAGCGTTATACAATGGAAGCTCTGACTCATAAACGTACCATAGATTACATAAGAGTTAATTCTCTAGGAAAGTATAGACCTTAGTACAGACCTAAAATCAGACTCAGTATTTTTCATATGCACACTAATATTCGTTGCACCATATTTTAAATACAAAATTTTAAAATTAATCTTATGTACTCTATGGTACAACATAACATTTTTCTTGTTTGTTTGTGCCGCTAAACTTATTCAGTATCCAATCCGTCCCAAATTTGCTGGTGCCATATTTTAATTCATTTTCCTTCTCTTTTGTACAAACCAACGCAAAAAATTTGAGATGCCTTGAGAAAGATGACACGGGGTTTACCTTTCTTTTTAAGTTTGTTTCTGAAGCTTCTCTTTCGACTGAAAGCAGGAATCCTGTAATCATTAAAAAATAATTTAGCCATAACCAACGAGAATGAACATTAATAGCAAATTGTAACCAACAATGCCATGGTAATCATAGGCTAAAAGTATTAACAAGTTCTCTGAAAAGTGACGAGAATCATCCAGATGAATATTCTTTAAATAGGATTTGCAAGTTCAAAAAATTACCACCGGTTGCCCTTGCTTGAATCACAGTACGAACAAGGTCCCTATTTGCCTCAGTGTACAAGCTAGTTACAAGTCCAGGTTGATCAGCTCGAGCAGTACGGCCAATCCTGTGCAGGAAATCTACAGCAGAGGTGGCAAAGTCTGCCTGTATTATGGGCTTACGTACTTAGTGTAGTTATTCATGTTACCGAGAAGCGGTAGACATAATGCATAAATAAGAATATGTTGGAAAGAAGCCAATGTACATTTTGTTGCAGCCATTCTTATTAACCGAGGAACCATTGTAAGCTAGTTTTCTTTACACTTGCATCACCACATTATATTATCAATGCACGTAGCAAAGTAGCTAAGTTCTCAGTCAATCAACAGACCCGAGTGACATGTGCGACATTAGGAATATCAACTCCACGAGCAGCAGCAGCAGCATCAGTGCACGCCAAAATGCCACCTCTGTCCCGAAAATCGACCTATGTATCTGCGTGTTCGTCTACGCAGCCGTCCTTGCGGGTACCGATAACACTCAATTCCAGCTCCCTCCAATATTTTAGCCACTCCTTCAACAGCCTCAGCAGTGTTAGCAAAAACCATAGTACGGCATGGAGCAGTAACATCAAAACAAACACCCAAGGAGACATCACACGAACTAACTCAGCTCAAACAAACTGATCTCATCCATAACGATTAGATTTCTGCCGCAGATTGCCGCAATCTTAACAATTGGCTCGCCATCCTCACACCGAAGAACACACTACCCATCCTCACCACCTGCTCGCACAGTGTCACATTGGGACAGAGCACAAGCCCCGTCCTACCGCTTGTCCGCTCATGAGCCTTTGAATCAAGGGGCACCAAATAGGAATGAGACTTCCCGCTCCCCGTCTCCGCCGCGATCACCACGTCCTTCCCCAACAGTATGGACCCCCACTGGCAGCCGGAACCGCGCACATCACCTCAATTACATTCAACAACCAAAAAGAAGAAGCATAAACATATTAGCATTTTTTTTTTCAATATACTTTTTCTTCCTTTTTTTAAAATGTAATTTCTCTTCTTGCTCTTCAAGTGGTTTTGGGTTTTACTACTTCGGGAACAATGATGGAAAAGATAAAATTCTATGAGGAGAAAGAAGAAGATGGGGAAAATGGGCGGGAGGTTTATCGTTTATATGCTTAAAACCCTTTCAGCCCTCTGTGAGTGTGTGGGGGACCGGTCGTTTCGGGGTACGAAATGGGCCGCTGCTAAAGTGGGCTGAGCCTGCTCGCGTTGGAGGTTGGTTTATGACAAATCCCACATCGGTAAGAGCCTCGAGCGGGATCAGGACAAGCGCATATAAAATAGAACTGCCTGTGACGTTTGAAAATATCTTTGCGCTTGGGGCAATGACGTAGCTTATGAGGTACTAACCGAGGCGCGTCTATTGCTGGTTGAAAACTATTTCCAAACCCCCTCCTCGGCCTTGGCTTGTCCAGGGCCGTCGAGAATTTCTGGAAGGGCTCCCCTCGGGGTAAAGCCCTACAATTTTCAGTTCAAACTTTTCTTCCAGGCAGATTAGAAGGATATTATACGTCGATTGAAATTGTATTACATTTCGACATATACCTTAAGGTTTCCTATTTAAATTTTTTGGTTGGAAATTTCCTATTTGAAGTTGGATGTACGGTTGAATGTTCTTCATTTGCATGTTGTTGCTACAAAATTGTCGAATTTCACGAATTCCTAAGCGAATAGGGATCGATTCGAATCCATCTTCTTTGTAGTATATCGGATTTGGGAATAGAATCCATAAAAAATGTCAAATCGACTCGTTATTTAAAAACTTAGCTCCTATGATATTTATGGTGATAAAAATTTTCCCAAAAATTCCAAGTACTCAAATTTCCGTTTTCTTAATTAAATTGGGCCAATTATGTAGCAGATGATATTTGTTTGAAATAAAAGATAAATTTCGCCCGAGTACCTATAAGTCTATATAACTTAAAAATTACAATAAAAAATAGGGCAAATTACCCTCACATCCCTGTACTTTGGTCACCCTCCTCCTAGGGTCCCTGATTTTTGGAAAATGATTGTCCCGTCCCTAAGTTTTGATGATAATAGACTCTCGGGTCCCTGGCTGACGTCATCGACTCTTTTTTTCATTTTTGGTCATGGAAATGACCAAAATACCCTTAAACAAAATCTCATTCTTCAACCTTTGACCAAGAAACACCAATAACTAAAAACCAACCAAAAAATAAGATCAAACTAACCAACATAAAGAACACAACCAAGAACATCAAGAACACAACTAAGATCAAACGACAAAATCAATACCATCGACCCCGACAAATTAAAACCCAGAAATTGTTAATCTAATTCCAAAAAACTCTTCAAAAATAAATTCCAAAAAACTCAATACCAAAACCGTCAGTGGTTCTTCCCTTCCTCCTCAGCTTCCATTTCCAGCACCAAAAGGTATAGAATTGAAAAATTAATGGCATCGTTGCATCACCACCACTACAGAGCCCCCGACTTCTACACGTGTTTCATCTCCCCTCCCCGGAGAAGTTACAACCTCATCTCCTGCCGGTGGGGCCATTCGGCGTCGTCTCGTAGCACCGTCAGTGGCCTGAAGCTCTAACAAAGGGGCTTCAGTTTTCAAGGAGCATCGAGCAAGACTCAATCAGGAGGTCTACTTTGTGAAGCGAAGGAGGAGTGAAGCTCTAACAAAGGGGCTTCAGTTTTCGAGGAGCATCGAGCAAGACTCAATCAGGAGGTCTACTTTGTGAAGCGAAGGAGGAGGCGGAGGAGATGAGAGGCCGCCTTCTGATATCAATCTTGTCGTCGTTCTCGCAGATTTTGCCTTCGAGACTTATCGCGACTGCAAATTGAATTTAGGGTTTTTGATTTCTGGGTTCATCAACCTCGCTGTGTCGTCGCAGAAATTGACCAAATGGTTTCAATTTCTAGGTTCATCGACCTCATCTCACTTCGTTTTGGGATTCAATCGAAGTTAGGGCTTTTGATTTCTGGGTTAATCAACTTCGCCGTGCCGCTGCAAATCGCCTTCGTTCTGGCAGTGAACCCAGGGTTAATCGAAGTTAGGGTCTTGAATTTGTCGGGGTCGATGGTATTGATTTTATCGTTTGATCTTAGTTGTGTTCGTGATATTCTTGGCTGTGTTCTTTATGTTGGTTAGTTTGATCTTATTTTTTAGTTAATTTTTAGTTATTGGTGTTTCTTGGTCAAAGGTTGAAGAATGAGATTTTGTTTAAGGGTATTTTGGTCATTTCTATGACCAAAAATGAAAAAAAGAGCCGATGACGTCAGCCAGGGACCCGAGAGTCTATTATCATCAAAACTTAGGGACGGGACAATCATTTTCCAAAAGTCAGGGACCCTAGGGGGAGGGTGACCAAAGTACAAGGATGTGAGGGTAATTTGCCCTAAAAAATATTGTGAAAGGTTTGGAATACCGCTTGAATATTACACCTACCTCACCTTTGTTTAGGTTTTCTTTTGAGAATTCGTATCTTTTTTATCTGCTTGTTCAATTTATTTGCAAACCACCAAGCCTTCGACCAAAGTGCAACCACGGTTAACAACAATAAATTAAGATTAACAGTCTTAATTAACTCGAATTTATAAATAAACCTAAAATTCGAACCTCCGCCTCGCAGCATGGCGAAGGCGAAGAAAACCGCCGATAAGAAAAACAAAATCAAGTCGGTTAACGACGGCGGCGTTGAGCATGGGAATCAGAAGGCGATCGCCGACCGGCGATTCGCTAGGGCCAGATCGGACCCGCGCTTCCAGACGGCGCCGAAGAAGCATACGAAGGTGAAACTCGACTCCCGCTTCACTCCGATGCTCACCGATCGGAGGTTCGCCTCTACGGCGTCGTTGGACAAGCGCGGGAAGAAGAAGACGGAGGAGCGGAAGAAGCAGGTAAACGCCGATCTTAAGCATTACTACCAGAAATCGGAAGAGAGCGAGAGCGAGGATTTGGAGGAGGAGCGAGATGGATCGGGAGAAGGAACAGCGAGCGATTCGAGTACCGATGATGACATGGCATTGGTCTTCGAAGATGATGTACCTGAAATCGAGTTAATGGTATAAGCTCGTGGACTGAGTTCCTTTCTCTTCGATTTTGTCAATGTAGGATTATTTTGTTGCTTGTCTGAATGGTAGGTTGAGGAAGAGGATGTGCCTCTTGTGCAAGACGGGACGCAGCGGCTGGCTGTGGTTAATATGGATTGGAGGCAGGTTCGGGTACGTTTCGGAAATGATTTATGATGCTACATTGCCTTTCTACCGTTGCTTGGTTCGGGATTTCTAGGGTTTTGTTGATACATGCTGTTTCATTGTGGAGGAGAAAAGTTTTTACCAATGATCCTGACCTGGAAACTTTTTGTCTGATAATTGTAGGCTGTTGACTTGTATGTATCGTTGAGGTCACGCCTTCCAAAGGGTGGGGATATATTGTCTGTTTCTATCTATCCATCCGAGTTTGGTCTTCAACGAATGGAAGAGGAAGAGGTTCGTGGTCCTGTAGGATTATTTGATGATGAAAACCGTGGAGGTTCTGATGATGATGATGGTGATGACGAGATTGACTTTGAGAAGGTGCGGGACTATGAGAAAAGCAGGCTCAGGTAATTCATCTAACTAATGCCTTCCCAAAATAGGATTCGGTGCTTCCCAACATATTACATCAATATATGTTGGTGCTTTTCCATCTCCATTGTGCTGCTTAGCGTTTGGCGTCCTGTCGGGTTCCCATTTCTCCTAACATCAGAGAGAAAGACAGTGATGCAGCTGCTCAATCCACCTTGTTAGAAATGACTTTGAAACTGATGCCTAAATGATTAACAGATGTGCATGTCCCTCTTTGTATACAGGTATTACTATGCTGTTGTAGAGTGTGATTCAGTTTCGACGGCTAATCATATTTACGAGGAATGTGATGGATTCGAGTTAGAAAAATCGTCAAATAAGCTTGATTTGAGATTCATCCCCGACTCCAGGGAATTTAAGCATCCACCGCGCGATGTTGCCACAGAGGTATTATTTTTTTCTAATAGGAGGAGCTGTGATTCTTATTGTATTTAGAAGGTAAGTGGTTTTGCTTTTTTTCTTGAGAAGTAACTTTAAGTGCTGACATTTGATTTGCTCAGGCACTTGCAAAGTATGAGGGACTGGATTTTTATACCAAAGTTCTACAGCATACTAATATCGATACGTCTTGGGATGAAGATGATCCAAATCGGATTAAGACATTCAGACGGCATTTTAATGATGATCAGGTAGCTCTGCTTGACTATAATCCAGGTGCTCATGACTAGTCCATTCTCCTGTCACTCCAGTTATATAATGCTGAACGAGAAATGTACTCTGGTATCCCCTGCTTCCTCTTATTTTGATAAATATACAGTTTAAGCAAAAGGAACTGAGGGGTTCCGCCAATATACATCTAGAAGGCCCAAAACAATTCTAAAAAAAAAAAGCCAAAAATTCTACAGTACCAAAAATCTTCCTCTATTTGAAAGGCAAAATCAGATAGAGGCATATTTTCCCCATCATAGACCCTCTTCTTCAGTTCTTCTTATGGGGACAACCGTCTCTAGGAACACCTTCAACTTATATGTCCTCTTCGTCTTCCTATAAAGCCCTGTTGTTTCAATAATTTGCTTCGCCTTGTCAAATTCAGTTATTTGTGTGTTTGTCTTTTCTTGAATATGACTTGCTGAAGCTATGCATCTTCATATTTGTATTGGTATTTATGCCTTTTTGTCCTCTCATTTCACACATGTCGATGAATCTTGAGCTGGAGTTTGCTTTGTTATGAAGTGGAAAGTTTAAACTGAAAATTTGATGGGATTTTTTGGTGAATGTGTTTCCATTGGTGCACTGATTTTGTAGCATTGGAAATTTTTATGAAGCTCGCAGAGTTATTTATGAAGGAATATCTGGCTGATGATAGTGACACTGATGAGGAAGACAATGATGATAGTGCAGAGGATAAATCGGAGAAAAAGAAAATTAAGTTGGAGAAAACAAAAGGCACGTATCTACCTTTAACCCAGTCAGGTGATGGCTCTGATGGAGACGACCAGGATAAATCCCAGGATATGGAGGTTACTTTTATCCCTGGGTTGGAAGATAGCAAACACATACCGGAGAAGAATAAGGAATCTAAATCAGTATGGGATGCAAATCAGAGGAAAAGACGTGAGAAGAAGAAGTCCCGCAATAGGAAATCCCAGGACTCGTCTGATGATTATAGCAGCGATGGATATGCAGGAAAGGAAGAAAAAGCAGATGTCTTCTTTGTTGACGAACCGTCTTTGGAGAAAGTAACCAAGATCGATGCTCGCCGTAAGGGTGGTAAAAAAGGAAAGTTTTCTGCAGATATAAATGAGGCAAAAGCAACCACAGCAGAGCTTGAGCTATTGCTTGCAGATAATGATAATGGTATAAGAGGGTACAATTTGAAACCAATGAAGACGAAGGGTAAGAAAGGAAAAGAAATTGTGGATGACAACAAAATACCTTCAGTTGATTTAAATGATCAACGGGTCTCTAAGGTCTTTTCTTCGCCGCTCTTTGCTTTGGATCCCACAGATCCTCAGTTCAAAAGGTACAGTGTTGTACGTCATCGAATTATTGATGGTTCTACACATAAATTAGGTAGTTTTCATGTTTTGCTACATAATCCTTGGACTGTACTTTTGGGGTTGCAGGAGTGCAGCTTATGTTAGACAGATGTCACAGAAGCAGCGGAAGGAAGACCTGAAAGAATCACCCGAGGAAGAGCCTCCACACCGACCGACAAGAGGTGGTTTGTTGTCTGGTCACTCTGATGTGGAGGTGCATCATCCAAAGGACTATGATGTCGTTCTCTTAAGCAGAGAGAAGCACGAGTTATCAGCATTGGTGAAGTCGATCAAGAGGAACTCGCAGCGGGTTCAGCTGTCGTCCGAAGATCAGTTGTCCAAGAAGCACAAGGTGATGATGCTACCTAGAGCTTCCGAGAAAATAGAGAGCCCCGATCCTAGCTATTCGCAAACACAGAGAAAGACCAACACTGAGAAAAAGAATAAGAAGTAGAAGAAGGCCAAAAAGTAGGTCGAACAAGGTTGAAATTGACAATTCTTTACCTCCCACATTATACATTCCTTTTGGGTAAGAACTGCATTTTGATTGAGATGATAATTTTTTTGATATAAGATTGAGTTGTAGATAAACTTGTCCTCGGGCAATTTCGGTGACAAAAATAATGTTAAACTATCATAATAAATATCCAATTTATCATAACAATACATATTTACAACACCTGGTGAACTGAAGAACGAGAAGGATATGATATTCCCTACTGGTGCATCTATACCTCAATAAAACGCCTATGGATGTGAAAATGCTCATCAAGGAGGACACTTTTGCGTTACCAATGGCTCGAACAACTCGAGATATTCTTCAAATGGACAAATGAAAGTCCAGGAGAAACTCGAGACCATTGCTTCATCTCTGCAATTGATCATTTCTAATGAAAATTCAGAAGCATATACGTACACCAAGCTTACTAGGACCACGCAAATCTATGATAAGGAACAATTTATAGTGTTCTGCAGTCTAGTTTCTTTACACAGCAAAAAGAAGTCCTGTGAAAAAGATGGTGCAACTGATGAGAATGAATACTCCGTTCGTCGTCGAAGGATCGTTGCGCCCCGCCAGCTGATTTCAGCCAAAGCAGGAAGAGTGTGATGTTAAGAAAAAGGCTCATAGAGTTTATGCAGCAAGCTCTGAAGCTCCATTCTGGTGTCTTTGCAGCTAGACAATAAACCTCAAAGAGGCGAGTCTGCTTCAGAACACGGTCAACTCCTTTCGGTTCGACCTGTGCTCCGCGATCTTGTTCTGTTATGTCAAAATTTATAAGCCGTATCTTTGATGAGAATTGCTGCTTCCACGTTTAGTCATGGCTTTAGTCTCTGATTCACTACTCGTGTAGTACTCTCCTGAAGTTGGAGGTCCAGAATCTTTGTAGGTGTAATCTCCACTAAACGTGTCAAACTCCGAGGTTTCACCACCACCAAGCACCATTTTCCTGAACTTGTCGATATCTTGGTTGTATTGACCAGGATCATATGCGGTGCTCTGGCCGTATTTCACACCATTGCTGAGATCAGACATTCCACCTTCGCAGTCCAAACTTCTTACCACCTATACAGAAGATCAAACGAACTACTGTTATGTTTCTGTCTTAACTGTACCTCGAACAAGGGACGATAAGGACCAGTAGTAGTATCACCTGTGCCATGCGAGGCCTCTTCGGAGCAGAATGGCGAACACAAGCAGCCGCTGTCTCTACCATCCTAAGCATCTCGCTCTCTACGTAATGCTTCTGAAGCCGTGGATCGACTAATTCACTAAGATCACCAGTGTCAAGAGCACGGATGAGAGCTGGACGAGCCTGTCAAGGTAATATATTATTATTATTTAATAAATGGAAGAATATTTTTAGTGTTCAACTTAGTAATTGGACCAATGCAGATTATCTTATGCATAAAACAGGACAAACTACAGGAGGATAATGATGATGCATACCCATTCAACTAGACTTTCATCCCCTAAAGGTCGGGTTGGATCGACCGGCTTGCGCCCCGTTATAAGCTCTAGAAGCACAACTCCGAAAGAAAACACATCAGACCTATCCGTCAGCTTTCCGCTTGATGCATACTCTGGTGCAAGATACCTGTAACCAAAAAATGCAGCAGTTGGAGATCACTGCTGTTTAAACAACACAAAATAAGAATTGTACTCTAAACTTCTTTATTGAAACGGTGTCAGCATTGACTTTCCTTTGATCTCCACTCTCAAGACTAAAGGCTATAACCCCTATGATTTGGTTAGCAACTTCTTATTTCGATCACCTTCACCATGCATGGCTTAGTCGCATACAAACTATAACCACCAAGCACGTAGATCAACTGGTGAAGGATTGTTCTAACTTAACCAGAGGCCTTGAGTTCAATTCCTCGGAATGCAACCGTGTTACAACTCGGTAGGAAGAGCTTTGCTGCCTTTTATAGTTTTATTTAACTCGAAACTAGATTAGTCAGCTCGATGTGATTTCAACCGACAAATATCAACTATAACTAATCACAATACATACCCAAATGTTCCCATTACTCGAGTAGATACATGGGTCTGAGTTGTATCATTGAGCCTGGCAAGCCCGAAGTCGGCAACCTGCAATATTCCACAGCTCAAATCATGTGAAACAGAGTTGCAAGCAGAGATGCATATAAGTAGCAGCAAATCTAACAATGCAACAAATACTTGCCTGCGCTTCAAAATTGTCATCCAACAAAATATTTGCAGACTTGATGTCTCTGTGTATGACAATTGGATGGCCTATAATTTGAGTAGAATCATTAGCTTCCATTTGATTTTTTTAGCATCAAGTCCTATCAATAAGACACAACAGGTGGCACTTACAGTCTTCATGTAAATAGGCCAAACCCTTTGCAGAACCAAGGGCAATCTTGAGTCTTTTTGACCAATCCAGCACTGGCAATCCTTTAGCTGCAAGATTGCAACAAAATTTCATCAAGACAAACAATGTCAGAAACTTACCGAAACCCGAAAGCGAAAGGGAGGGAGAATGCTTACAATGCAGGTGATGCTCAAGAGTGTTGTTTGGAACAAACTCATATATAAGCAAACGCTGGTTCTCTGCGATGCTATAGCCAACCAAAGAGACCAGATGCCGGTGATGGACACGGCTAATGATCTCCACCTCGGCCTTAAACTCCCTGTCTCCTTGCCCGCTGCCCGCCTTGAGCTGCTTGACGGCCACTGTCTTCCCATCCTTGGTCCATCCCTTGTAAACGCACCCGAATCCTCCCTCACCGATGATGCTTTGGCGCGAGAACGCATTCGTCATTTCCATGACCTCCTCGTAGGTGAAGAAGGACTTGGAACCACCTAACCCCCCGTCCAGCGTGTTGTTATACCTCTGACTCCCGTAGCTATCACCGTGAGGCGAATGAGGAACTACTTGCGAACCATACGAGTAATTCGCTGGGCCGGAGAACCCCGCGGAATTGAATTGTTGCTGCCCATGGTAGCACCCACCATCTTCGAAACGACCAAAGGTATTAAGAATTTTCGTATCAAACCCGAAAATAAAATGTTATGCGAAGAAGTGGAAAAACGTACCGGTTTGGACGGAGAAGCTCTTGGGAGGCAAGTAATGAGGCATATAGGCGCCGCCCTTTCTCTTCTTCTTGTTCCTTATAAGGAAAATTATGGCGATCAATGCAATGATCACTATACCACCGAGCACCACCCCGACCACCGTCGGGGTGGTGTTGCTTCCTCCTCCTCCGTCTCCGCCACTCGCGTGCGTCGGGGGCGTCTTGGCTTCCTTCGAACCTTTGGCTTCGGACGAGCCACCCGAGGACGACGACCACGAGTGGTTGCCGGAATGCGGGCTTCCGGGGGCAGGGGGAGGGCTCATAAATGCCGGCGCGGGTTGGCTAGGAGGAGGCGGCTCGAATACAGATGGCGGAGATGGCAATGGCGGCGGGACTCCGGCGACCTGCGGTGGAGGAGAGCCGCCTCCGGTGCTCGGCGCTGGCGGGGACGCAGGAGACGGGGGAGGGATGGTGGTTGGATTGGGTGGAGGAGCGATAGTTTTGTTGTCCGCGGGGATCGGAGGAGACGGGCTCGGCTTTGGAGGGACGTAGGGGGACGGTGGCGGACTCGCCGGCGGGGTTCCCGACGGCGGTGGGGGCGAAGCCGAAGAAGGTGGCGGTGATGATAGTGGCGGGGGGCTTGCAGGTGGAGGAGGAGGAGACGATGGTGGCGGAGACGAAGAAGGTGGTGGCGGCGACGGTGATATTGGCGGAGGCGGCGACGGATCAGGTGGCGGGGGCGAAGAGCTGTCGTCCGCCGGAGGAGGAGACGACACGTCGTCAGCCGGAGATCCCGGCGTCTCCGCCGAGTCCGACATGTTCAAATGTCAAACCTACCTTGTCACCCAAGCTCCCTCTCCTCGTCGTTTTTCTTTATATTTGGAATTGGAAAGTATTTTTAAATAATTCCTAAATCCAATTCTCTCGGAATTATCTCTTAAATCTTCAAATATATATCCCAATTCCCCCAAGCTTCAAAAAAAAAAAATTTAAACGCTCCTAACCTCGGATAATTACTGATTTTAACAACAACAGAATTAATTGATTTCAAACTCTAAGATCAGATGAGGGGTAAGGTGGGAATTAAGGAACAATTAAGAACCTGTTCTTGGAGGTAAGAAGGAGATTTCTTTGTCCAAATTTTCCACACTCTCTCCTTGGAATTGCAAGATCGTGGGAGCGAGTAATGATCGTAATTCTTTTATTTTTTTGGTATAAAAAATTGAAATTCTTTAATTTAATGGTTTTTTTCATTGTAAGAACTCTCGTCGCCTTGAAATATAAATCGTTTTCTATGCATTTTCAGTTTTTTTTAGTTGTGGTTTTTTGCTTTCTTCTTTTTATTTTAGAAAAGCTTTCTTTTTCTGTTTATGAAGGTTGGAAAAGTTTTCTTTTTCTTTTTCTCTTCTCTGTCGTCCTCGTACTTGCATGCACGATTTCCGTTGTACCTTAACAGAAAAGGTGTAGATTTTTATATTCTTTCGAGTTGATTCAAACAGTATTAGTTATACACTGATATTTAAACACTAATTTTATTTCGCTGTTATTTATCTTAATTAATTTTGATTATTTTTTGTATTTTTATCTTGTTAGCAAGTTATACGTATATATAAATGCTCTAACCTATTTTTCTATATTCTCAATAAAATTCTTCTTTCTTAACCAATTTTTTTTAATCTCTACATAGTCTAATCTATTTGTGTCTTTATCTTTTTGTTTTTTTACTAATTCTTTTGTATAATTACCGAATTTATCTTCACATTTATTCTTCTTAGTGATCATTCATGAACAACCACTCTAAATCGGATTTGGATTCAAGGGGACTACATAAAAATCATCCCCATGGTATGGACTAAATATGGACCTTTAGATTTGATCAAATTCTTTTTTTACAGATCTGATGGTCAGAATCTGTTGAGGATATTTGAGTTTTTTCTTGAAGTCTCATTCCCTCTTTTATATGGTCCTTTTTTTGGGGTTTTTTCGCCAGTTTTTTCGTTGATTATTTGGTCCGATAGAAATGACTCATATGCTGTTTCGACTTTGATTATTGCTGGATTGGTCGATTTCATGTGGTTCTGATGATTTTGTATTTTAAGATTGGAACTTTATGTTGGTGTTTGGTTGTTGTTTGAACTTAGTGCTTAAAATTCTAGCAAAAATTCATAGATGAATGATACCAATATTAAAGTAGAATGATACCAATATCCTAGAACGATGATACCAATATTCGAGAAGAATGAAACCAATACATTCAAATGGTATATATTTTTACTTATAATGGGATACCAATATTGGAGAAGATGAAAACCAATATAACGGTAGAATGAAACCAATATCATAGTAGAATGAAACCAATGTCATAGTAGAATAAAACCAATAACATAGAAGATGAAAACCAATATCATAGTAGAATGAAACCAATAGCATAGAAGATGGAAACCAATATCCGAGAAAATGGAAACCAATATTTCCATACTTGTATTTCCATAAATTATATTATTTTGCTGATATTTTTTTTAATTATTTTAATTATTGTATTTCTAATATTGCCCTTATCCTTTTCAATGGGGATTATCCATGTCCCCACTGAATTTGAATCCCTCTAAATCTGTCTCAACTGTTCTTAACAAACATTTTTTTTCACCAATTTTTTTATTTTTGTAAATATATTTTCATGTGCCAATAAATAGTGAGATCAATAAGTGAGTGAGTTTTTTTTTTGAATATGTAAATTTTATTAATATTAGTCGAAAAGACAACTCAGGATCTTACGATCTCGTCAAAATTTTGATACGGCTAAAACTGTACTAGAAAAGGAGTGAGTGAATTATTCTAATTTAACAAAATTGTCAAGTTCTAGCTATGATTATCTAAATTTTTTAATAACATGCTTTATAAAAAATATTATTTTCAGGAAAAAAGTCTGCGAGAAAGATTTATTTTTAGGGAAAAGTCCACTTAAATACTTTGTGGTATTACCGATTTTCACTTGAGTACTTTGTGGTTTAAAATTGATAGAAACGGTCCAACTTATTCTAATTTTTATCACTTAAGTCCACTCACGGTTCGAGATTTTTTTGCAAAATGCGTCATTTTGATGCTTACGTGGAGTGCCACGTAGTAGTGAGTTGGATCACTCGATCTGACATGGTGGTGGATAAATTAAAAAAAATACTACTTAATTGAATTAGGAAAAAGTCTATTTTAGTACCCTGTGGTATCTCGAAAAGTCACTTTAGTACCCTATGGTAAAAAACCCATCAATCGAGTCAAACTACAGCCAATTAACATTACTTAGGTCCACGGGCAGCTGCCCGGACTTGCCCTGACCTGCCCGGATTCTGCCCGGCCACGTGGATGAGCCACGTCAGCAAATTTTATTGAGGTGGCCTACTCTCTCCTCCTTTTCCCCCTCTCTCTTTCCCTTGTCTTCTCTTGTCTTCTCCTCCTTCCCGCTCCTCTGCCAATCGATCCCGGGATTGTCCTTGCCGAGCATCTCGAACATCTTCTTCCTAATATCCCTCCCAGAATTCACCCTCTCCATCACCTCTTCTTCCTCCAAGCAAACCCTATCCCAGAACCCGATGCCTTGGGCGGGGTAACGGGGAGGCTGAAGAACCTGGGACGGACAACAAACCCGCCGGGAGATTCAAACCCAGAACTGCCACCGCCCCCAACCTGGACACCCCAAGAAGAAGGAATGGACTTGAACTTGTTTAGTTGCAAGTTCCAGGGAGAAGCCACGACCTCGTTGAAGGACCCCGAACCGAGAGAGCGGCTCATCACGGGGGAAATCGGTGATACCACAGTGTACTTAAGTAGACTTTTTCCTTATTTTTATAAGAAGGAGTGAATAGAATAAGTTTTTTGGAGTGGCTGAGGGTCGTCAGAGGAGCGTCGGGCTCCGCTGGCTGCAGCTTTTTCTTCTTTTTATAGATAAATTAAGGTCAAAATCAAGAATTGGTTTAATAACCAAGGAAGAGATAGGCCCAATACAAATGAGTGTATTGGGCTTTGGGTCCAAGTATTTAATTAGAGAAAGAATCTTAATTAAATATAATACAATAACTAAGTATTAGTGGATAATTTTGAGCTAATTTAATTGGAGGTCACACCAATTGATTTTGGGTGTTTGTGAGATCATTACGAAGCTCGTTGACAAAGCTTCGTAACGATATATAACACTTGCAGAAAATTAATTCTCTGGGTGAATAAAAATTAGCTTTAAAGTGGTATGGCCGTAATTGAAATAAGTGCAATCCAATATTGGTTAGCGCACCATGCTGAGACAAGTTTATAAGGGACTAGAAGTCAAGTATGGGTAAGCTGGTGGAGAAGGGAGAAGCTTCTTGCGCTGTCCGTCTGTCCGTCCCACCGGCTCAGCACGCACGCGCGCCCTGTCCTGCCCCAGACTGGGCTCGGGTGCAGGAATTGTTCCAAATTCTATGACCTTATCTTTTTATAGCTGGGCCGGACCTGTTGGAGCGATTCTAGACCCAAAAAGTCTTCTGGGCTTCTGCTTGGACAATCCCATGTTCTGGAACCTTCTTCTCTTGCCAGATTCTATTTGAATTTAAATTTTGAATATAAATTCATGAGAGTAACTGTTCATTTACTTTGAGAGTTTATGGGTCTTGTAATAGCCCATTTAATGGGTGGGTTAAATTAAATCTGGATTTGGTTGTTGGAGGTCCAAGACTACCTATAAAAAAAGCCCTCCTCCTTCATTCCAAATCACCCCAGCTCTCAATCTCTTCAGAGCTCTCTACTTCTCCCCCTACAACAGCATATCATTCTTGCATAAAAGAGTCGGAGTTCTAAGGCTACGAAAGGTTCGAAGGGTGTATAAAAGTGCTTCCTTTTGTACATATGGTTGGGCGTTGTACCTTGAGAATTCTATTACCCACGGAGGCCTGAAGCATATAGGCGGGTAATAAGAGTTTAAGGGCACACGGCTTGCTGTGGCCTCGTCCAGGATTGAATCTGAAGTCCCTACTTTGAAGACGAAGATTTTACACACTTATCTCGAAGTGTGATCGTGAACATACTCTTACTCTTCTCGATTACTTTGGTTACCTTTTACATACGTGTTCAATTCATAATTTACTAATATTTTACCAACACAATATTCTCATAATTACTTTTAAATTTGTCACCTAAACTATAGCTAAATTCTTGTATTTATAAATCAGTATCATTAATGAAATACTCACTGATAATAGAACTCTAAAACCTAATAATAAACTAATTAGAAAATTAGAATTTTTTTATAAGTAGATTGTATTCATTAAGAAAAATTATCTGCCGAAAGAGCAAGTAAATACACACGTTATTTATTACACATTTAGCAGAACTAGTTAAAATATTGCTAAACAAGGCTCATGAATAAAGATATAAATCCTAAGTATGCTTGTTCTAAAATACTACAAAAGGACAATTGCTCGAATAATACATATATGAATTGACAAGACACATATGAATAACGAAAATAGAAATTTTAATTCTTAACGTGTGCAATAATAGTTGTATAAACTTACTTTTGGAAAAAGTATTATACTATTCTATAATGTCAAATAGCACTTGCACAAGAGACGCAAATATATTTGAATTGATAGAAATTTAGTGTATTTATCAAAAAAATATTATCTCTTTTTAAAAATATTATCCGACTTAAATATGAGTTAATTATTTATTTGATGTCTGAATAACAAATCACATAAAACATAGCACCGAAAATCTTTCAAAAGGGTACAAGGAGTACTTAATAAATTTAAATTTACGTAGGTTCAAATTTTAGGAACATAAAAAACAAAAACCACCTAATAGAAAATGCACGTGGAGTTAATCCTTGTTTTTTTTCATGGTTTTAAAACTCGGCCCGGAGTTACGACCTGGAATTTCTCGTTTTCTGAGTTAGATGGTTGGACCGGTCGGATTACCAGTCGGATCAAAAATATTTTTATTTTTTAATATTTTAAATAATATATATATAGGTTAAAATAGACTTATTTTCCATACAAAAAATAGACTTAATTTTTTATTTCTCCACTCTATAAATCTACTTATTTATTTATTTATTTATTATTCTATAAACTTGTCAAATCAACTTTTTTCGTCGAAAACTACCCAAAAAACTAATTTTGCACATTTTTGTACGAACCGGATTCGACCGATCAGGGTGGACCTCAAAATCGATCGATCCGATCGAATTTAGTCCGGTTAGTACAAACCCTAGTCAAAAGCCAAAAAATGACCCGCTCTTGTACCCAATTCGCGGTCCAACCAGTCGGACTGCGTTTTTTAAAACCATGATTTTTTTAAATTATCTTTCCTAATCCGAACAAGACGTGGAGGGGAAGTAAAACTCGGCCAAGTCCCAAAACCCAAACACGCAATTGCAACTGCCCCTAGACCCGGCCCACGGCTTAGGCGTCCATGAAATTCCGAAACTAACCCTGCACCCCCATTCAAAAACCAACCGACCTCCGGGGCAAAATGGGAAAAACAAAAAAGTTGTCCCATTTCCCACCGCCACGAAACAAAAGCAAAAACGCCAACCGATTGTTCGACACTACGTACTTGGAAACCACGGCAGCCTCTCCGATTCCGAAACCGACAACAACATGAACTCCTAAATAGTTCTATATATACTCTCGGGTTCTATTTAGAGGCGTCTCTTTCTTCTTTTAAATTCTTTTAAATTTGTAAAATTGAAATTCGAGACTTACCGACTTCGAGTAATAACGTAAACATACTAGAACAATGCCAGAGACAAGTTCGAGCTCGTCGGCCCACAGCGACGTCGTCTCGCCGCCACGATCTAGCTTCGACGACGCTGCTCTGGAGCTGACGAGGATCCGGGAGGGGGTTAGAGAGTACGACATGGTGGTGAAGGGGTTTACGAGCGGGGTGGGTCCGGACGTGGAGGTTCTGGCCGTTCATCGGAGCACCGACCGGGGACTGTCGTCGGGGGCACGGCTCCAGGCTTTTGTTACGTTCCGGCGGGCGGTGGCCGCCGAGAACGGCGGCGATCCTAACGTGAAACTTGCTTGGTTCGGCGGTGACAAGGACGAGATTTCCAGAGTGTTGTCGTTTGGGTTTTGTGGCCGGTCGTCTGCGGACGATAGGCAGGAGGTCGGCTACGGTGTTGGAGCTCATTTGTGCCCCGCCAAGTATCCAATTGACTGGTAATTAAGCTTCTAATCTGATTTCAATTAAGAATATTAGTTTGTTTAATTTCATAATAATTCATATAATTGGTTGATAAGATGTGGATTTATGATATTTTCTAAAGGGGTTAATCATGTAGTGGGATATTTTTGATGGTAGAGTTCATGAGATTTTCAACTTTGGTATGCAATTTCAAATTCATGCCCCTAATGGGGCGATTATTATATTTATTTTAATTATTGGACCTATTTATTTTTTTCATTTTTTGGTTAGACGTGGAACCAAATTGCATGTTTTCTATTTTTTTTTCCTCAAAAACACCATACTGACCAACGACTAAACATCCTTGATTTTTGTAAATGAGGCATCATCTTCCATTAATTGAGACTAATATATGATGTTATCGAGAGTTGGTTCAAGTAATAGTAGATATAATTGTATTCAAATCTTACTGATGTAAAAATCATCATTAGGAGATCTGCTTTTAAAATATGGTAGATCATTTCTCTGGCTCTTGATAACATATATTCACAAAAAACTAATGTTAGATCTTTATTTTTGTAAATTGGAAAGTTTCTATTAGCGTTACACTTATTCCCCATTATGCATCCGATTCTTTGATACAGAGATTTCGCGTTAGGGAATTGGATTCTCAGCGTGGAATGCATTCACTCTCTGACATTCGAAGAAACTTTTGATAACAACGAGTTCGTCCAATGATCGATTCAATCTGATTAACTCGCTTGTGGTTCGTTACTGGCAGTTTGGAATTCTCAACTCCTGATGAAAATGGGATCAGGCACATGCTGCTGTGCCGGGTGATCATGGGGAACATGGAACAGATTCCGTCTGGCTCGACTCAATCGTATCCGAGCTCGGACAAGTTCGACTCGGGGGTGGACGATCTTCTTGATCCTCGGAGGTACATTGTGTGGTGTTCCAACATGAACACTCACATCTTCCCGGAGTTTGTCATAAGCTTCCGGGCATCCGATTCCCCTGCTGGTAAGCCTTCCCCTGCCTTCTGAGCTCATCCATGTGTTGCCTATGCGGCTATTAATTGGTACTTGCTGCCTCGGATTCAGGTATCGTGAGGGAGCGTAAATTGCGCAGCAAAAGG
This sequence comes from Hypericum androsaemum, assembly GCA_963995505.1. Lineage (NCBI taxonomy): Eukaryota > Viridiplantae > Streptophyta > Magnoliopsida > Malpighiales > Hypericaceae > Hypericum > Hypericum androsaemum. The sequence goes on from OZ023195.1 coordinate 4,497,515, forward strand.
CGCCCGACCTCGCCATGGGTTAGTTTCGACATTTTGTTCTCTATGTTGCCGGAGTATTTGGACCCTGCTCAGATGGCCTTGATCTCAAGAGCTTATGATGGCTTTCGCGTAAGTCTCACATGCTACTCTTTATGTTTATGTTCTTTCTATTTGTAAACATTGTTCCCTGTGGTTCTCGAAATGAAGTGACGGTTCGTGGTTGCAGAACAAAAAACTCACGAGATCGCAGCTGATCCGAAAGACCAGACGAGTTGCGGGAGACGGCTTGCTCGCTTCGATCATCAAATCACGCAGCCATGAGGTGTAATTTTGCCTACATCATCCCTCCAAACCATACGAGGCCTAACACCAAGTGTCCACTGATCATGTATTGTGTTCTCAATTAGCTTTTTGGGTATTGTGTGGTACGACACTGGAAATGTAATGAGTAGGATTTGTCAATACAAGTCATCTTTCGTTTCGTTTTTCGACGGTGAAGTGTGAAGTGAGATTAAACTTACAAGATTCTTATCCTTGGGTCTGGACTAGTTTTCTTATTTAGCTAGCACAATATACTTTTTGATAGTATACTAGTACAATATACTATTCCATTTTTTTTGTATAATAGCCAGATTAGAAAATTGGTGTATTCTGGTAGAGAAAATAGCACTTTCGAGGGGAAAAATAAAAAATAATGACAGGTTGATTCGTGGGCATTAGGGATGGTAATGGCTAGGGTAGGGTAGGGTATTGGTAGGGTCCTACTCATACCCTAATTTTTTTAGTTGGATCTATACCCTATTCTCGACCCTACAAATTTTTTATTGTTAGATTCATACCTACCCTTCTAGAGAGCAGACCTTTTAACGTTTTATTTTTAAAAAATTTTTAATTAAAAATTAATTTTTATATAAAATTTAGGGAAAAATTCCTGTAAGTTTTCTGTAATTTCAGACTTTCAGAATTAAAGCCATATGATTTCAAATTGGGAATTTAGTACCTGTGGTTTACACATTTTTCTCTGAGCAGGTCCACGTAGCTGCCCGGCTAATCGAACTTGACACGTCATCATTTTAAGCATACGTGGCGACACGTGGCTACCAAGTGAGATAAGTTAGTGATGACATATAATGTGGCTAATTATCTAAACAATACCCAAATTATTTATATTTTTCAAAAAACTCATTATTTAAAAATATTATAAAAAAATTATCCTTCTCTCATCTCTACCCCTCCCCTTCCCTCTTCTTCGACCCATCTCTCTCCTTTCCTCCATTAAATCAAAACGACCACCTCACCTACATCTCCATTCCCACTTTCCTCTCCAAAGTCTCAATCTTTCCCATAAAAACACCACTCCCCACCACCAAGAACCCATCTTCCCGTACAAAGCACCACTCCCCACCACCAAGACCCCGTAATTTTTGACATGCTTCAGGAGTTTATTACGCTCCTGTCGCTGGGGGAAGGAGAGCATCGACAGCTGCTCATCATCATCAGCATCTCCGACTTCAGGTACAGCAGATCGGATGGATGTATGTTGCTCCATCTCTGCCCGCCGTGGGCCCACTCGACGGCGGTGGGCTCGTCGGTGAAGAGCTAAAAGGTCCTTAGCGGTGACGGGCTCCTCAAAAAAGAGCTTGAAGATCCTCCCCGGATAAACCCTAGGAAATTGGCTACTCCTCTTCTGGCTTCCAGCGCCCCGAATCTCTATCTTCGCGTAGGTTTGTGTCGGCTCCGACGATGATGCTCAGGCTCCTGCACGCGAGGAACTCGTCGTCGTTCGGGATGGCGTTCTGCATGAGCCCGCTGGCGGCGTCGCGTCGTTTTGCTCCAACCTCTCGAGGAAGCTCGCCGATTTGGGGAGGTTCGCTCCCAAGCACTAGATCGATGAGTTTTCCTTCTCCCAGCACTATCATTAGTTGAAGGAGGAGATGGACTTTGAGCATTTGGGGCTGGGTTGGGTTGGGTTGGCCGGGATGGAGAGATAGAGAGAGAATGTTTTTGAAAAAATATTAAAAATAAGCGATTGTTTTGATATTTTCCATTAAATCATCCACGAGGATGGATCGGGTATAGTTGGCGTGCCACGAGGACAGAGTCTATGACGTGGCAATCCAAATAGCCCGGGCAGCTACCCTGGACTTGCTCGGAAAAAAATGTGTAAACCACGGGGTACTAAATTCCCAATTTGAAATCATATGGCTTTAATTTTGAAAGTCTGAAACTACATGATACTTATGGGATTTTCCCCTAAAATTTATATAAATACAAGACATCTAATACGTTACACATTAACATTCAATAAAAAATTAATGAAACATCAAATTTTGTAATTTAATTTCAATAGTACAAGGTTTTTCCTTTCGACTTTGAAGTACATAAACAATTCAACAAAAGAAAAATATAAAATGTCGGCTTCTGGTGATCCATCATTTATGACATCTTCTAAACTGATTGTATGATAAAATAATAAATATGTTAAAGTTATTCATAAAATATATTATATATTATCAATAGGGTCTAATTAGGATATAACTAATATCGAACTATGGTAGAGTCTAAAGTAGGGTAAAAATATAAGAGTAGAGTCTGATCCACAAAGTCTAATTAGGGATTCATACCCTACCCTAAATCCTACTTCTAAACATAGACTCATATCCATACCTTACCCTAGCCCCAGTCAAAGTTAACATACGTTAGACCCGTATGGTAAAGATAGGGTCGGACCTACATGGATATTTCTGCCTGGGCATTCAACTCTTGTAGAGGAGGCCATTAGGCCGAGTATTGGGCTTTCTTAATGGGAAGTCTAATTCCAAGAAGAGGTTCGAAAATTTTAAGCAGAAAAGTTTGAGCTTGCCAAGTTACCGTGGGTTCTATATCTATTGGGCTTCGTGGCTCGTACAAATTCGCCAAGGGACGGCCCACCATATCCAGGAATCTAGTTAGCACTTAGCATGAGTTCGAGTTTGTTTTCTTTTTGGTGAGAACGAGTTTGAGTTTTGTAAATATAATTATATAATTGTTATTAAATTTTGTAAGACAATTCTCTTAATTTATAGTTTAATTTAACTTAAATTTAAATTAGTTAATTTATTAAGTAAAAATATACAAGAAAATTTTGATAAAAATTTAAAGGAATTCTACATTGATTTTCAATAAAAAGATTTGCTTGACTGATACGAGAATTGGATATCTCTAAATAAAATTATTGAATTCGAACCCTGTTGATAAAATAGGAACCGTGTGATAGAAATGTTATAATTATAGGCTACGAATTGCTAATTAGTTCGGAAAATAAAGATAAACCGTATATTTGAATCATAGTTAAATGCCGGAAATAAGTTGCGTTTATGTGGTTTGAATTTACAGGACGAGCTAGTAGCTCTATTGTGTCTTGTCCTCCTAGCCTTTTGTCTATGCGATTAGTTAAATTACAACGGAAATAAATCCAAAACCTCCGGAAACTAACAAACTTATCATTTAATGTTGGCCGGTCATTAGAGTACAGAGTATGATATCTGGGTATTATGAAAGGGACGTGGAGAGATAAATTGGGCCGAATTCGAATTATGGAAAATATGATACCTATTTAATTTTTTTAAGGATGAATTTTGTATTCATATGAATCGGTCTGAATCTGAATAAATTCAATTCGTGGTCACCCTTAATTAAATTTGCAGAGATTTTCATGAAGAAGTCGTTACTTTTTTTACTTTTCTCATAAATTTTCCATGCTTCAAATATACAATTATTTTTAGGGATAAATTCATTTTAGCACCATATAATTTTGTCAAATTTTGCGTATGATTTATTGTGGTTTAAATGCATACATGTGGTTTGATTGGGTGACCATGGTCTGAAACTAAATCAAATTTCTGAAGAGCAAAATTGAATTGAACTTTGAATTGGATTCAATTCATGGTCATCCCTGGCTACAACCGATAATAATGTTCTGTAAGAATTTTTATAGTTAAAATTACTCTCAGGTCTCTCGGGTTTGGTCATCCTACCTTTCGCATCCCTTAGTTTCCAAAAATAATTTTTTCGTCCCCTATGTATGGATTTATTATATTCTCGGGTCTTTGCTGACATCATCAGTCAATTTTTTTTAATCATTAAATGAAAAACTATACCCCTGGAATTAAAAAAGAGGTAACACTAGTCTTCTCCTACCTCCGCTCCGGCAATACTGATGTGAGCAAGCCTAAGGACGCACCTACTATCAAGCTTGTAGACTCGCAGCAAGTTCAAGTTCCAATTGGGCCAATGACAAGAGCACGAGCTAGGAAGTTGCAATCTGATTTCAATGGACTAATGCAAGAAGTTTGGGCTCAAGTTGGTGCGTACAAGTGCAAGGACGTGCATGAGGCACATGCAAAGCCCATGCACGTGATAGAGGCTATTTTGGAAGCTTAATATGCACACCAACTTCTGGATGCATGCGCACATGGAGAATCAGCAAGAATCAACCTATTTAGGCCATGCATCTTCTTGTTAGGACGTGCAATTAATTGTTATTCTATTAGATATTATTTGTTTAGATTATTTCCTATTTTAGTTGAATAATTCGGCCAGAATCTCCTTAGAATAGGAAAGAGAGTTTTGGCCAGCCTTTGAACTCCTTTTTAAGGAGTTAGCTTGTTTAGGAATATTTTGGTACTTTGGGAGCCTATATAAAGAGGACTCCTAGCAATAAAACGTACACATACAATTCGGAAATACTTAGCATTGGCTAGTTGAGAGTTTGATACTCGTTTGTTCTTGCTTAGGCTGGTGAGTCGTCTTGGCCAGAATTTATCCTTCACTTATCAAGCGGATATTCCATCCCCGTTTGTGGCGTGATACGACCTTAGGTCAAGGTTCAGAAGCCCTTGCAGCGGGTTGAGGTACAAATTCGTGCCTTAGTTCGTGTAAGTTCTTGTGAGTTGTGATCTGTTCCATTCTAAAGTAACAAACGGTCCGAGTTGTGAATCTTTTCCGCGGAGATTCATATCAGTTGGTATCAGAGCTTAGCTTGTTACTTTAGTTCATTATCCTTGTTATTTTTCTTCTTGTTGGTTCGTTTTGTTGCTTGTTATTTTTTTGTTCTTGTTGGTTCGTTTTCTCTCCTCGCTGTTTGAGAGAAAAGAGAGGAAAACAAACGAGTGAAGCAAGAAAAGAAAGAAAAGAAAAGAAAGAAAAAAAAAAAGAAAAGAAAAGAAAAGAAAAGAAAAAAAAAGGAAAGAAAAGAAAAAGAAAAAAAGGAAGCCGCAAGCTAAAGAGGAAGCAAGCTAAATTGGAAGTCTCAAGCTAAAGAGGAAGCAAGCTAAATTGGAAGTCTCAAGCTAAAGAGGAAGCAAATCCGAGGGAAGCTAGCAAACTAAGGAGGCGCAACAGCTGATCAAGAAAGGGGACGAGCAAGACTAAAAGAAAGACCAAAGAGGAACTTTAACATTCTGTTTGTTAAAGCGTGGAGCTCAAGCAAGGCCGTTCTAGCCTTAGTAAGAACATACAAGTATCACGAGAGGAAAAAGGCAAGAGTGTGCGAGTACCTTAGAGAGAAAAGCCAAATATTTGAGTGCAAACACGAGTGAACTTGAGTGCACCCTACATTGAGAGTATACACGTAAGGGAGTGAGCTTGTGAGGCCATAATTTTTTTTACTAACCAATTTTTCTTGTAGCAAACATGTCGCATGAAGGTCAAACTATGGGAAGCATAGACCTTAAGTTATTAGTGGATGCCTTGGCCGGGAAGCTCGAGCGGATGGTGCAAGCTCAGATGGAGCCTTTGCAACTACGCGTGGATGCCGTGGAGAATTCTCGTGACAACCCCCAAACGCGAGGCGAACTCCAAAGGCGTAGGAGAGGAGTACCTATTGGAGAATCGAGCGGAGCTGATTCTGAGTCGGAAGAAGGCGTAGGCTCTACAAGGAGTCTTAGGAGAGCAAGAACAAACCGTCCACCTAGGGAGGCAAGGCCAAAGAGAGACGACAACATAGGGAGTATCAAACTGAAGATACCTTCCTTTGCTGGTCGTTCTGACCCGGAGGCGTACTTAGAGTGGGAGAAGAAGATTGAGTTCGTGTTTGATTGCCACAATAGCTCCGAAGAAAAGAAGGTAAAACTTGCCATCACCGAATTCACTGATTATGCTATAACTTGGTGGGATCAACTTGTGACTAGCAGGAGGAGAAATAGAGAACGCCCTATAGCTACTTGGGAAGACATGAAAGTGGTGATGAGGAAGAGATTTGTTCCAAGTCATTACTATAGAGAGCTGTATAAGAAGTTACAAGGAATGAGGCAAGGAAGTTTGAGTGTGGAGGAGTATTTCAAACAGATGGAGATGGCCATGATAAGAGCTGATATAGATGAAGATAGAGAAGTTACAATGGCAAGGTTCTTGAATGGACTCAATCCTGAAATTCAAGACAAAGTTGAGTTGCAACACTATGTGGAGTTGGAGGACATGGTGCATATGGCAACGAAAATTGAGAAGCAACTCAAGAGAGGAGAGGGGAGAACAAAAGCTACATCGAATTCTACTTGGAAGCCAAACTACCAAAAGAAGTTTGACAAGCCACAAGCAGCCAAAGTAGAGCATAAATCCGAGAGTTCTCAAGCTAATTCTCAAAGGAAAGTGGAAGTCACTCCAGCTAGGAACCGTGACATCAAGTGCTTTAAGTGTCAAGGAAGAGGGCACATCTCAAGTCAATGCCCTAACAAGCAAGCAATGGTGATCAAGGAGAGTGGAGAGATTGAAACTGAAGAAGAGGATTCGGAGCATGAAAGCATGCCTTCTTTGGAGGACGTATCCGAGGAAGAGTACCAAGCTGCTGAGAGGCTTACTCTTGTGTCTAGAAGAGCATTGAATGTGCAAGTAAAAGAAGAAAATGATGTGGCTCAAAGAGAAAATATTTTTCACACAAGGTGCTATGTCAAAGACAAGGTGTGTAGTGTCATCATAGATGGAGGAAGTTGTGCTAATGTTGCAAGCACTACTATGGTGGAGAAGTTAGGGTTACTCACGGGAAAACACCCTAAGCCTTACAAACTACAATGGCTGAATGATAGTGGAGAAGTACGAGTGATGAAGCAAGTATTGGTAGCATTCCGCATTGGCAACTATGAGGATGAAGTGTTGTGTGATGTTGTACCAATGCAAGCTGGTCACCTATTGTTAGGAAGGCCGTGGCAGTTTGATAGGAAAGTGCATCATGATGGCTACACCAACAAGTATTCATTTATACTTAAGAAGAGAGTAATCACCTTGGCACCCTTGTCACCATCACAAGTTTGTGAAGATCAACGTCAGTTGCAAAAAGAAAGTGATGAGCAAAGAGAGCGTGACAAGAAGAAAAAGAATGAGAGGAGAGAAGAAGCCGAAAAAAAGATAAGAAAAACGGCCAATGGAGAGGAAAAGATTGAGAAAACAAAAGAAGCCGGAAAAACAGAAATTAAAACGGCCAAAGAGAGAAAAAACGAGAGTTGGAAAAAGAGTTACTATGTGGGAACAAGTGATATTAAGCAAGCGTGCTTTACAAAGAAGCCTATGATCTTACTTCGGTATAGGGAGGCACTTTTAAACACTAACGAGCTTGAACCACATGTACCTAGTACGGTTGTGTCTCTTTTGCAGGATTACAAGGATGTCTTTCCCGATGAGCTACCACCTGGTTTGCCACCTATTCGTGGGATTGAACATCAAATAGACTTTGTCCCGGGAGCTACCATACCTAACCGTCCCGCATATAGAAGCAATCCTGAAGAGACAAAGGAGCTTGAGAAGCAAGTCAACGAGCTGTTGGAGAAAGGGTACGTAAGAGAGAGCATGAGTCCATGTGCTGTTCCAGTCCTACTTGTGCCCAAGAAGGATAAAACATGGAGAATGTGTGTTGATTGCCGAGCAGTCAACAACATAACGGTAAAATATCGTCACCCTATCCCTCGTTTAGATGACATGTTAGATGAGTTGCATGGTTCTTGCATGTTTTCTAAGATTGATTTGAAGAGTGGTTATCATCAAATTAGGATGAAAGAAGGAGATGAGTGGAAGACTGCTTTTAAAACTAAGTATGGGTTGTATGAGTGGATGGTCATGCCATTTGGTTTGTCCAACGCACCTAGCACGTTTATGCGACTCATGAATCATGTTCTACGTCCATTCATTGGTAAATTTGTAGTTGTTTACTTTGATGATATACTCATCTATAGCAAGAACGTGGGGGATCATCTAGAACATTTGAAATCTGTCTTAGATGCACTTAGAGAAGAACAATTGTTTGCTAACTTGAAGAAGTGCACCTTTTGTACGGATAAGCTTGTATTCTTGGGTTTTGTTGTTGGAGCTAACGGAATACAGGTTGATGAAGAAAAGATCCGAGCTATCCGTGAATGGCCAAGCCCTACAAGTGTTGCTAATGTTAGGAGCTTTCATGGACTAGCTAGTTTTTATAGGAGATTTGTGAAGGACTTTAGTAGCATAGCCGCACCCATAACTGAAGTCATCAAGAAGAACGTGGGCTTTACTTGGGGAGAAGCTCAAGAGAAGGCTTTCCAACTACTGAAAGGGAAGTTGACTAATGCACCCTTGTTAGCTTTACCTAATTTCTCTAAGACTTTTGAAATAGAGTGTGATGCTTCTGGTGTAGGAATTGGAGCTGTCCTTATGCAAGATGGAAGACCTATTGCATACTTTAGTGAGAAACTAAGTGGTGCAACCTTGAATTACCCGACCTATGACAAGGAGTTGTACGCACTAGTTCGAGCATTGGAGACATGGCAGCATTATTTGTGGCCCAAGGAGTTCGTGATTCACACTGATCATGAGTCACTCAAGCACTTAAAGGGGCAACACAAGCTGAACAAGAGGCATGCACGATGGGTGGAATTCATTGAGACATTTCCTTATGTCATTCGCTACAAGCAAGGTAAGGAAAATGTAGTGGCTGATGCACTATCACGAAGGTACGCCTTGATCTCAACTCTTGATGCTAAACTACTTGGCTTTGAACACATTAAGGAGATGTATGTTGATGATGTTGATTTTGGCGAGTTGTTTAGATCAACTGAAAGAAGTGCATTTGGTAAGTTCTTTCGTAATGAAGGTTACCTATTTCGTGAAAACAAACTTTGTGTGCCTAATTGTTCGATGCGAGAATTACTAATTCAGGAGGCACATGGAGGTGGCTTAATGGGGCATTTTGGAATTGCAAAGACCTTGGCAATGCTACAAGATCATTTCTTTTGGCCACACATGAAGAGAGACGTTGAGAGAGTTTGTGGTCGTTGCATCACTTGCAAGCAAGCCAAGTCAAAGGTAAAACCCCATGGTTTGTACACCCCACTACCTATACCTAGTGAGCCCTGGATTGATATCTCTATGGATTTTGTGTTAGGCCTACCTAGGACTAAGCGTGGAAGAGATTCAATTTTTGTGGTAGTGGATAGGTTTTCTAAGATGGCACATTTCATTCCATGTCATAAGACTGATGATGCTTCAAACATTGCTGATTTGTTCTTTAGAGAGGTTGTTAGGTTGCATGGCATGCCTAGGACAATTATCTCTGATAGAGATGCTAAGTTCCTAAGTTACTTTTGGAAGACCTTGTGGTGCAAGTTAGGTACTAAGTTGTTGTTTTCTACTACTTGTCATCCTCAAACTGATGGTCAAACTGAAGTAGTGAATAGGACTTTGTCTACACTTTTGAGAGCACTCATTAAGCATAACATTAAGACTTGGGAAGAATGTTTGCCTCATGTTGAGTTTGCTTATAATCGTTCTGTCCATTCTGCTACTCAATTCTCACCATTTGAGCTTGTTTATGGATTTAATCCTTTGACTCCATTGGATTTATCACCTCTACCTTCGAGTGAGCAAGTTAACTTAGATGGCAAGAAGAAAGCTGAATTTGTCAAGCAGTTACATGAGAAAGCAAGAATGAACATCGAGAAGCGCACGGAGCACTATGCAAGGCAAGCAAACAAAGGAAGGCACAAGGTTGTCTTTGAGCCGGGAGATTGGGTTTGGCTACATATGAGGAAGGAGCGTTTTCCTGTACAAAGACGTTCAAAGTTGCTACCACGGGGAGATGGTCCATTCCAAGTGATCGAACGCATCAATGATAATGCCTACAAGCTAGACCTTCCGGGTGAGTATAATGTAAGTGCTTCGTTTAACGTGTCTGACTTGAGTCCGTTTGATGTAGGTGATGATTTGAGGACAAATCCTTTTCAAGAGGAGGGGACTGATGTGAGCAAGCCTAAGGACGCACCTACTATCAAGCTTGTAGACTCGCAGCAAGTTCAAGTTCCAATTGGGCCAATGACAAGAGCACGAGCTAGGAAGTTGCAATCTGATTTCAATGGACTAATGCAAGAAGTTTGGGCTCAAGTTGGTGCGTACAAGTGCAAGGACGTGCATGAGGCACATGCAAAGCCCATGCACGTGATAGAGGCTATTTTGGAAGCTTAATATGCACACCAACTTCTGGATGCATGCGCACATGGAGAATCAGCAAGAATCAACCTATTTAGGCCATGCATCTTCTTGTTAGGACGTGCAATTAATTGTTATTCTATTAGATATTATTTGTTTAGATTATTTCCTATTTTAGTTGAATAATTCGGCCAGAATCTCCTTAGAATAGGAAAGAGAGTTTTGGCCAGCCTTTGAACTCCTTTTTAAGGAGTTAGCTTGTTTAGGAATATTTTGGTACTTTGGGAGCCTATATAAAGAGGACTCCTAGCAATAAAACGTACACATACAATTCGGAAATACTTAGCATTGGCTAGTTGAGAGTTTGATACTCGTTTGTTCTTGCTTAGGCTGGTGAGTCGTCTTGGCCAGAATTTATCCTTCACTTATCAAGCGGATATTCCATCCCCGTTTGTGGCGTGATACGACCTTAGGTCAAGGTTCAGAAGCCCTTGCAGCGGGTTGAGGTACAAATTCGTGCCTTAGTTCGTGTAAGTTCTTGTGAGTTGTGATCTGTTCCATTCTAAAGTAACAAACGGTCCGAGTTGTGAATCTTTTCCGCGGAGATTCATATCAGCAATACCTTCTCTAGCGACAGTTTATCATCTCCGGTGACACTTCGTCTTCTCCTGTGATAATACGTCTCTAGCTGCCCCTCATTTTACTATCTCCATGACCAACCTCTTGGTAACATTGTAAAGAGCTTCGGTGTGGTATTATATTTGCGATTTTAACATCAAGATAGATTTACTAGGCACTCTTTTCCCACCACATCTTTTTCTCATTGAGCTTGGTGCGGTAGGATTTTGACGAGCCTGGTGGTCGCAACCCTATTTGACATGGTCGAAAAAATATCACATTAAATAGGTTGTATATTCCATGACGATTACTATACATATTCTTTTCAAAAAAAATTGAAAAGAGCTTAATGAAGTAATCCTCAAAATGCAGGTACTGGTAGGCCGAAACCCCTTCCAGGACGCCCAGACCAGATCCGGCCACCACATCCAGCAAGTAATGTCAGCCGAGGAGAACTCTAGACAAGGCAGTCATGGTTGCCCACACAAAAACCATGGCGATCATGATTTCTGGTGCCTTCTCCTCGTCCCCAGCGTTAGACGAGGGAGGCAACGAAGAAGACACGGGAAGTGTGGCCGCTGGGGAAGAAGAAGTGATCGACGGAGACGGGTGAGGATATGTAGGGGTTGTATATCGGTTGGTGGCGGCGGAAGAGGAGCTTGATGGCGCCAACAACAGGGAGATTGAGGAGGAGGCCGGGGATGAGCAGGGAGAGGGGGGAGGAGAGGGCGAGAGATCGGGGATAAGGCCATCGCGAGGGCGAGCAGGAAGAAGAGGCAAAAATCGGTGAAGAGCTTTAGGACGAGGAGGATCGAAGCTGGTAGGTACGGGTGGAAGACGCCGTGGAGGCGGCAAAAGACACTGGCATCTAGGTTGATGAGGTAATGCCGCGGAGGCCTCGCTGAGCTCCAAGCCTGCATCCTCTCAGAGTGCCTCGATATACGTGGGAGGTCCATCGCCCGTGTCGGACAGGAGGGAGAGAGAATTAATGTTTTTTATTTTTATTTTAGGTAAGGGTAAAATAATTATTTTACATGAAAAATTGACTAATGACGTTAGCAACGGACTCGAGAGTATAATAAAACCAAACACGGAGGACCAAAAAATCATTTCTTAAAACTGAGGGATGCGAAAGATATGATGACCAAATCTCAGGGGCCTCATAATAGTTTATGCATTTTTATATCAAACTTAAGATATTAAGTAGCGAGTTGACAGATTTATAACACGTGTCATGACGATATCAATTATGATCACGTTGAAATCTACACATTCAAACTATAATTTTAAAATAATTAATTTGTAATTTTTTAGTATTTATAAACAAGTCGTTATACTTGCAACTAGTGATACACTATCTTAATGTAAAAGTTTGTAGTATAAAATACTTTATTTTTACAGCACTGAAATCATCTGTAAATATTTATTTAATTCTTTAATTAGCTACCTCCAATTAGGCAGACTATTCCGACAAATTAAAGAAAAACAAAAAACTGCTGCGTGGGGCAACTCGAGCGTTGTTTATGAAGAGGGGACCTTTTATTGGTCAACGGTACGAAATTTGAAGTTTGACCATCACGTTTCCTTGGAAGATTCTACCAACAGCCGGTCTAAATCAAGTCAACTGTTCTTTGTTTCTTTTTCTAACAAAGAAATTAGAGATCGAACAGCTTCTGTATTAGCACGAGTGCATATATTTTCTTTTCAACTAGTTTAGATTAAATACGAGAAGTGAAATATGAAGAGATTAATTCAGGATTACCGAACTGATATGGATCCCACATTAAATTAGTTCGGTGTCTTTTAGAAAACATATTCAGGTCTGAACCTATCATCGATATGTGTTAGACGTCAAAAGATCTTGGATTAGCTGGATCCGGGTATGGTAGATCCGTTGGGTCTGCATGCTTTTGCGATTCTTAATATGGATAGAAATAAATGAAAGCAAAGGAAAAACAATGAATCCCTTGCGTATCTTGAGAAAGATCAGTTGGATATTTTCGCTCGCAGCGAAACTTTATCCATCCAGAGATTTCCGTTTTCTTCAGGAATTCACACCTTTAAAATAATAACTTCCTACTTTTGTTATATTTTTTTTTAGAAATGGTGGGGTCACGCCCCTATATAAATATGAAGAGTACAGTCAAAACAACATAAGACGATCAACTCATAAACAAACCACCTAACGGGAGGGCCAAAGGCACCTCCTCAGCCTCATAAGTGGGGTCTCCTCTCTCGAGGTTGCGGCCGCAGGTCTCAGTAAAACCCTCTGATGGTAAAAATCCAGTGGGAAAACTCGATACAAGAGGGAAAGAGCACCTCGGGAAGGTCAGAGTGACCCGCCTTGACGTAAGAACTGCTAAGTCTGATCCCCGTATATCATCACCGGCCAGACGGGTACAACGGGGTAAGCCAACTCCCCGCAAATCATCAAGGTATACCTCAACACAACATGCTATAGGGACATCAGAAATAATATGATCATACATAATCTCTAAAGCACGCTTGGAGAGAGCATCTGCCACGCGGTTACCCTCCCGCCAGGTGTGCTAGATGGCGATTTCCCAACTCCTTGCCAGGAGCTCCCTCGCTCTGTAGATCAGTGTTGCCGGGGGGTGTGCTCGGTCGACTGCACGCCCAACACACTAAATGGCCAGAAAAGAGTCCACCTCCACCTGAACCCTCCGGAACCCCCTCTCCCATGAAAGTTCGAGCCCGAGAACCAAAGCCCAAAGCTCTGCAGCCAAGGAGGTGCAGCTCCCAATGCCCTTGGCAAACCCGCATACCCAAATACCATCCGAGTCACGAATGATACCACCAGCCCCAGCAGGTCCTGGGTTGCCCATCGAAGCCCCATCGGTATTGAGCTTGACAAAGCCAGCCACAGGATACTGCCAAGAGACTAGGATCTCTCGACGAGGGAGTAACAGAGTATTTCGGTCCGCCAAGACACGAGCAAACTCCTGTGCTTGTGAAGTGATGAGGGAGGGGGGGGGGTGCCCCGAGGTGGTGCCAGGTCAAAAAACTGAGTCGCTCTGCCATCTCCAAAGCCACCAGCATGCCGTCACGAAGGTCGTAGGCCATGGAGGGTCCTCGGCGGAGGCGTCAGTGCTTGAAATATTGGCCCAGAGCCACCGGCGTGGGTCTGACTCAGTGTAAAAATCCCGTGGTGGCCGTGGTAGTAGGGAAGCCCACACCAACCTGGAAAACCTGCAATCGCGAGACATATGCAATAGGGACTCAGGTTCCACACCACATCTCGGGCACGTATCATCCTGAGTGAAGTGTCTCTGCGCCCTCTCTGTATTTGTCATCAATCTGCAATGGCAAAATAACCAAATGAAAAGCCGAATCCTCTCAGGAACCCGTAAGGTCCAAATCTGTCTCCATATCGGATCTTCTGGTGGCATCTCGTCATCCCTGCACAACACCCTATAAAGGGACTGGGTAGAGAACCGCCCATCCTGAGTGAGGCTCCAAGATAGCGAATCAGTCTAGTCTGGCGAGACCTGCAAAAGAATCGAAGTTAGAGACCCAATAACATGTGGAGGGAGGAAAGCTTCCAGACGAGAAATATCCCAGCCATCCTCAAAGGACCAATACTCCGCCACCCGCTTTTCGGCCTCCTCAGCAGGAAGATCGCTAAGGAGGTGGTTCTGGAGAGGGGAGGGAAAGAGCCACGGGTCCTCCCAAAAGGACGTACGGAGACCATTACCCACATTCTGACGAAGACCGTGGGCAAGGACCGGACGGGCCTTCACCATGGCCCACCAGGTGGCAAAGGAGCCTCGCTTCGACTTAAGAAGGTCCAAGTCACTACTACCCCTACCATACTTGTCAATCAGAATACGCACCCAGAGGGGGTCCTGAGACTAGAGAAATCTCCAGGACAGCTTGGCAAAGGATGCCATATTGACCTTCCACATGGGCCGAAGGCCAAGGCCACCTGCCTCCTTAGGTAGGCACACGATATCCTTGCTAACAAGGTGGATCCGCTGGTGTCCCTGATGGGTACCCCAGATGAACTCCCGAATACAGCGGTCCATATCCCAACAGAGCCCCGCAGGCAACAAGTCTGTCTGCATCGTTTGGGCAGGGATAGAAGAGAGGACCGAGCAGCAGGTCCTACTTTTGTTATATGCCTTCCGAAAACTATCATTCGCTTGACGCAAATTGGACTACAAGTTCTGTCATTTTATTGGGAAATAGACAGGTGTCCCACTTAATGCGAAATTGGAGCTAATTTGACGATAGTATTTTGTTCTTTTGTAAAGAAACTCCTCATTTTTCTGATCCATATCCCATTCGCTAGGATGGGTGGTGAGGTGGTAAATTACATACATGACTAGAATATCTAAATAAAGAAGAATTTCTTAAAATGTATTATTGGAAAAGTTCTTCCTAAATAGAGTTTGACAGTTTTTTTTGACAAGTAAAAGTTGTATAATTCACCAAAATACATCAGTTGGTATAGATAATGTCTATCTAAGCAAAGTAGAGATAAACACTATCTATAACGGACACCAAAGTGTCACAAAAAAAATCAAATATACACCAAACGTACACCAAGAGAAGGGCAAGAACACCACTCGGAAAATAAATCAAGGAGGATGGAAGCACCAAAAACCTCGGGCTGCGTCCTTGATCAAATGGAGAATCTTTGATGTATCCTCCTCCCAAGAGAAGCCCATCGCGATGGCTAGGTGCCATGCCTCTGCAGAAACCTCCGCTTGAAGCTCCTTGTCTTGAGCATCCATACAGGCGATCAAAGACCCTAGAGGAAGCGTCACCTTAGTCTTCCTAGGCGACATAATCTTCAGTTTTCGCAGCGGAAAAGTCACGAGAGCCGCTGCCTTCTCCGTAGGCCGACGTACACGGCAACTAGATCGAGTTGGGGGGGGGGGGGGACCAGATCCGAGTGGCCCCGCTTGCAAGCACGGGGCACCGAGGTCGGCTCAACACAGACTTGATCCGAAGAGTCGGGCAAGAGGTTATCGAAGCAAACATTCGATCCAACTAAGGTAACCGAAGGCTCAACCAAACCAACCGAAGAGTTTTCAGTTGAAAATAGAACTTAAAAAATAATAAATTCAGTAATTTGCAAATTGGTGTCCCAAGAATTCATCCCATATCTTTGAAAAAAATCTGTGGATATTTTTACTCATAGCGATACTTTTTCCATCTAATATATTTTTATAAACTCACCTTTCCTCAAATTATCCAATCAACTTAATTCATTAAAGAGCTTTAAAAATTATCCATCCAATCAACTTAATTCATTAAAGAGCTTTAAATATAAATTTTAGTAATGAAAAAAATCAATAGATCCAACAAGATTTGGTTATTAATTCAATTTCGATGTGACCCTTTAGGTAACTCATTACGCCCGCATGAATTATCCGCCCTTTTGAGAATTTTCTACCTATTAATCTAGAAAGTCAACTACTTATGCAACATTTATTTGACCAATCAACAATCGTCGTCCACGACGTCGCCCCATCCATTCTTCTAGACTCTCTACCCTTTATCCATTCTCTTACGGTATCCACCATAATAATAACTATTATTATTTACTTATTATATCACTTGCTTGGTGAGGTAGCAACTTGTGTTGTTCCGTTTCTAGAACCCAATATTCTATTAACTTATTCAAACAAAAAATATGTTATTCATTTATCATAACACAAAACATAATAACACGTGGGAACGGGGATGTCAGACAAAACCATTCGAGTCATAAACACCTAATACCAACTCGTATACCAAACTAATATGCAATTATTTTAACTTAATTTTTGAACTTTAAAAATTGTATGAATTCTGAAATTTGGAAGATAAATTTTTTATTCTCATTTTAAATTTTACGCATCTCAGATTAGTTAATTTAATTTTTGTTTATAACCACTTGATATCCGATTCACTGAACCGACTAATCCAAATTCGAGTTTGGTATGACCTTTGAAAGATGGCAAAGCTCTTCTAATAAATATTTAACATTGCTGGGTTCCCAAGTACTCGAACCCGAAACCTTGGTTAAGATAAAACAATTCTCTCACCAGTTGATCTAAGTAATTGTTTGGTATTAGTTAATTTAATTAACATGTTGACAGCTTAATATTTATTAAATAAAAGTGTAACGCTAAAATTTTTAATCAATTCAAATATACATTATTCTATTTGGTCACATAAGAAACAAGTCTTAGTTTCGAAATAAAAAATCTCACAACAACTTGTCCTCCCTCCGCGTGAAATAATTAATGTGAACGGGACAGATCTGCTTGTCAAACAAGTACCGGGAAACCCATACTCCATAAATAAGTTAAATAACAATATCAATAATAACAAACGGCCTCCCACGACCACGAACTTTCTCAATCCACCATACAAAATCAATAAATCCACGCAGAAAAGTAGGTAAAAGTGAACAGCCAAAAAACCAACTTGGATAATTCAAAAGTTGAAAAAAAATTCGTCGAAGGTAGTATAAATCAGTTGTTCGATTCGGTAGTCCTCGATTAAAGATAGGAGAAATTAAAAAACAAGTAAAGGAAGTTTCTCTTTGCATTCTTGACCTTTACGCGCCTTTCCTCCTCCCTTCCTAAAACACATTGTTTTTTCCCTTTTCTCCTCCTCCTCCGTCCCACACCTTTATATAGGAATTTGCCGTTCTTAAATTCTCATACTACAACCACCGAACATTAAACTTAGTACTCGCTTCTACGTATAGATACACCAAACTCTCTCAAGCTCTCTTAAAATCTACCGAAATAGGAGCGGAGGGTAGAATTGGAATTTCCGACATGCAGGAGGTTACGGCCAGGGAGTTCTCGGAGATTGCCGGGAAGCTCAGCGAGGATTTCGAAATTAGGTTTAAGGTGAAAGAAGCGGCGGAGGACACGAACTCTCCGGCGCCGGAGGACGAAAAGGAGGAGGAGTTTAGCTTCTCTAACGCGTTTGGTGTCCGGTCGCCGGTCGCCGCCGAGGATGTGTTCGAGGAGGGATGGATCCGGCCGGTTTTCCCTCTGTTCAACCGGAAGCTCCTGCTCTCGGAGGAGGAGGACGGCCTCCGATCTCCGGTGAGGAATATTTTCGTCGCGGAGGAAGAGGAGGGGGATGAGGCGGTTGAGGCGCCGTACTGCGAGTGGGACAGGAAGAAGGCGTCGGAGTGCAAGAAGAGCAACTCGACGGGGTTCTCGAAGCTCTGGAAGCTTCGGGAGATGACGATGAGGAGCAACAGCGACGGGAAGGACGCTTTCGTCTTCTTAACCGCCGGCGACAAAAAAACCAAACCCGAGGATAATGTTAACGATTCGGAGACGACGACGACGAATAAGAAGAAGACGCCGATGAAGAAGAAGAAGAAGAGCGCGGAGGCTACGACGCCGTTCTCGGCGCATTACGCGACGCGGAGAGCGGAGAAGGAAGGGAACAAGCGGGCGTCGTACTTGCCCTACCGCGTTGGGTTCTTTGCCAACGTTAGCGGGATGAGTAGGAACGTTCACCCTTTTTAAATAACTCGAATTTTGATGTATAGAGCTATTTAGGGTTTTGAGGGTGATCGCCGATGGCCGGATGGTTATCCGGCGAAAGACTCCTGTAGTTTTCTTCTTCTTTGAGAATTCATTCTATTGATGACTCGAAAGAGCAATTGTATGTATATTTCGAGTATTCGATTGGTTATTCTACTTATTCTATCTTTGTTTTCTGATAATCAACCTCTATTCGTTATCGTTATCGTTATCGTTTTTGGGTCGATCAATCTGATTTCGTGCTTCAAATTTGTTATCAATAGTAGTGTATTCGTTGTCTTTGGTTAAATCGGATCGGTTAGTTCATTTTGAAAGTGCTGTTCGAGTATCCCTATCCCCGTCTCTCTATTGTAATGTTCCTCTTATTCCCCGTCTGCTGTTAGACATCTGCTGGCCGTCTGCAGCTCTTCGAAGGAATCGCAAGTCCTCCCTCTTCCGCGCTTCTTTCGCACAGTTGAATGATTCTAAAGCACGGAGCTTTACAGGCGCCCGTTAGGCAGAGGGTCTGCGATGGAATTCGCAGCAGATAGTTCGAAGACTTGGCGTCGCTGCGGACCAGATCGCTCATGGATTCGATCGGACCGTTGCGTCTATCAATCACTTTCGATGCTCTCAAATTCATAGTCATATCCCAAAAAGTGTTGTTCATGTAGTATTTGATCATAAGAATAGCCATTCAATCAATAAGGGAAGCCAGTCAGCCTTGTTTCCTGCATAAACGAACAACAGCTACTCGAGGACTTTGACTAATGATACACACCACGATTGTACATGTCGCCGTTGCTTAACAAAAAACCGGAATCTCTGAAGCAGTCATAATCACCGCTGCCATTAGTTCGAACTTGATTCTTGTGTCTGTACAATGAGAGTGGTTAAATAGTAGGTTCTCCTGTCTTGATTAACGAAGATAATCATTAAAGCAAAGGAAACAAGGATTGCTAATATATCATCTTAAACGGGTCAAGAAAAGCATTAGAAATATGAGGACAAATTATTTGTTGTTGTGTGTTTATGTTCCTGTTGTATTTGTACCACATCGGAACCTGAAGTAGTGTGATATCTGAATCCATCCATGGTGTGTTACATGTGTGCTACACATATGATCCTTGATAAATTATTAAGTAAAGTTCTATGTTTTGACCAATTATTAAGGTTTTTTTTTAACTCTATTTCTATAAAATAACTTAAGTTTGAGGTATGGTATGACATTATGTCGACGTCAACAATCCGGCTTATTTGACAAGAAAATTGTGTGTGACCACCGGAGAATCACCATCCGGTAAAAAAATATTAATGACCATCGGTATCTTTTACCTAAACAAGTCAAAATTAGTGAACACTTTTTCGAATTTTTTCCACTTCTTCAATTTTTCTGCCTAATTTCCAGCTGAAATGGGTCAGGGAGTTTTTAATGGAAATCACTTGTTATAGGTAGAGAGTCTATCTAAGGGAAAAATTATAGTTGACCATTGCCTAAAAATAATGAAAATTGAGTTACCACGAGTGTTTTTTTATCTGACAAGAAGCTCCTGAAATTTCGGAGCTGAAGAACAACTGATCATTCCCGACAGGAACCATAAAGTCTCCCTTACACATTTACAGGCAATCACTCTGTTTCAGATTCATGATGTTTACAAAATGGCACATTGTCTTCCTTGTTTTATCCTAAGGAATTGGGGATATGACTACCTTCCCGGTCGCTCGATTCGTTTCGAGGTACGAGAAGGCCTCAGCGAGCTGGGAAAACGGGAACGGCCCTTTAGGATCGATGACAGGCTTTATCTTCCCGCTCTCCAGGTATGGATTGAGCTTCTTCAGGACCTCTCCGTCGGACGTGACGACGAATCGGAAACCGGGAGGTGTGACTGCGCCGGTTAAGACCACCACACTGCCTCCTTCTTTGATGGCCTTCACCGCCCTGTCGCATTGTCCTGGCGGATAAGGTGAGCCAAGTCAGATTTACTTCAATAACAGCACAAGCAAAATGCAGTGGAAGCCTTGAGGAACATTTTAGGTTGAAATGTGGCAAGAAAGAGGCTGAAAAGTTCAAGAAGATTTATCATTGGCAAGGTCACTCTGATCGGTTTAACTACTTCTATTTTGATGCTACACAAGGAAAGCGAATTAAAGGCTCCTCACCGATTGCGTCGTAGACTACATCAAACTTCTCTGTTAAATCTTCAAAGTTTTCCTTTGTATAATCAATGGCCAAATCAACACCCAAGCTCTTGAGAAACTCCAGCTTCCCGGTGCTTGCAGTGGCTGCAACTCTCGAAGCACCAAAGACATGTTTCGCCAGCTGCGATATTGAGTTCGAATCACAAAAAGGCGAACATAAGAAGCGAAATCGACGAAAACAGAACACTCATCTGATATATATGGCGTGGCATTGTTCGGATAGCAAATGACTGCGTATACCTGAATCACGAGGCTTCCGACGCCACCCGCGCCATTCAAGACAAGAATGGACTTGCCAGCAGAGAAGTCAGTCTTTTCGAGACCCTCGTACGCTGTCTCGATTGCAAGAGGAAGAGCAGCAGCCTGCGCAAAATCAAGATTCTTCGGCTTAAGAGCCAACAGCTTCTCCTCAACAGCCGTGTACTCAGCGAGTGACCCGGATTGTTTAGGGCCGTCCAGTGCCTTCTCACTGATATCACCATAAACTTCATCACCTTCCTTCAGCTCCTTGACTTGGCTGCCCACTTTCACCACCACTCCGGCCACATCATACCCCGGAACAGTCTACAAACATTCAACCTTAAATCAGTTGGATTCCCGAGATAATAGTGTTCGACTCTGAATACGAGAGATAACGAAAAAAGAAAGCAGGACATGGGAGAAAGGGTGCATACAGGAAGAGGAGAATCAGAGGCCTTGAACTTCCCGAGGCGTCTCTTGAAGTCAACGGGGTTAAGAGCAGCAGCAGCAACCTTAACAAGAACCTGGTCCTCCTTCAACTCCGGCACCGACACTCCGTCCTTTATCTTCAACACGTCAACTCCGCCGTACTCCCCGTAAACCCACGCCCTCATCTCCGCCGGCACGGAGACCGCCTTGGCCTTGGTGGTGGAAGCCCTCAGGAGAGAAGGTGGCGGCCGGAGCTGAAATGGGAATGGGAGGGAGCGCCTTGGGGAGAAATGGGTTGGAGGTTGGAGGTTGAAGAAGGGCTTGGAAGTGAAGGTGGTGGATGTGAGTGGGAGAGTGAGTGTGGCTTCCATTGTTTCCAAGTGTCACCAGCTAGCTAGCTCATTATCTCTTTTGCTTAGATGCCTGCGTGTCAGTTTATATAGTTGTTGTTGTCGTTGGGCTGTTTGATTTGGACCAAGACATAATGGGACTGCGAGTATTCTCGACCATTCCATCCATATGTTACTGAGTGTACGTACATTCCATAAATATTGTTAGGGATTATTCCAAATTCCTAATTAGAGTAGAGCTCTATTTTCTGATCAGAATAGAGTGCTAGTCTCTTATATATATACGGCTTATGCCTAGGTCTTATTTGTACTAGTTGAGAGTTGTGAGGTAGAGAGAACCCTCACGGAGGCCTTGTAACCAATTGGACTCACATAGTGGACGACTCTCCTTTGCCCGTAGTTTTCTCCCCGTCTTGGAGTTTCCACGTAATTCTTGTGTCTCGTGTTTTACTCGTTTTGATCTTATTTCTCAACAATTGGTATCAGAGCTTGGGTTGGAGGATGACGGACGGCGCGAAATTTGCTCTTGTGAAGTTCGATGGTTCTTCGAATTTTGGGTTATGGCTTTATGGCTCGGAAACTCATCAATAAAAGTTCTCCTTTCTCCCCGTGGATGTAGGCATTAGGCCGAACCACGTTATCTCTTGCGTCTGTGTTCTTTGCGCGTTTTGTTCTCTTGGTTGCTAAATTCCTAACAATTGGTATCAGAGCCGGATCTGAGTTTCGAGTATTGAAAAAAAACGTGAACAGTAACCGATTTGGGGAAAAATTGGGATTTAGGGTTTTGAAACCCTTGGAGTCACCGCCGCCCGCGTTCCGACCACCCGTTGGAGCCGCCACCACCGAACCCGTCGCCGCGGAGGAGGAGGAAAGGGTCAGCCGCCGCCTGTGAGAGATTTGGGTTAAAAAACCCTAATTTTTGAGTTGACCAAAAGTCAATTGTTTGACTGGTTGACCAAAAGTCAACTATTTTGGCTGGTTTTAGTTTTCTAACTGATTTTGGGCTGATTTTTTGGTTCGAGGAGCTTCAGAATGACTTCCATGAAGTACGAAATCTCTCAATTGACGAGGAAAATTAATTTTTCCTTGTGGCAGGTGAAGATGCGTGCTATTTTGACACATCTAGAGTTGGATGAGACTCTTCTTGATGAGAAGTCGATGCCTTCGAGTTGGGACGCTGCGATGAAGGCGTCAAAGAATCGTAAGGCTGTGAGTCAGATCCAGTTGTATCTGTCAGATGATATTTTGCGGGACGTGTTAAAGGAGACAACAGCTTCCTCATTATGGGCAAAGCTTGAAAAGTTGTGCATGCCCAAGAGTTTGACCAACAAACTGTGCTTGAAGTAACGACTGTTTTCTATCCGAATGCAAGAAGATAAGTCTGTTCATGACCACCTTAATGAATTTAAGGATATAGTGGCTGATCTTAGAACTCTGGATGAGAAGTATGATGATGAAGATCTTGCTTTATTGTTATTGTGCTCGTTGCCTGCTTCTTATCAGCAATTCAGAGATACTCTGTTGTTCAGCCATGATACTCTGAGTTGGGATCATATTCATGATTCGCTCTTGGAGAAAGAGAGAATTGATAAGCACACTGTGAGTGCCTCTAAAAATAGCCAAGGGACTGGTTTGGTTATGAGAGGGAGGTCTGAGGAGAGGAATGCTAAGTCTGGTTCGAGGAAGAAGAGCAGAAGCAAATCAAGGTCAAGGCACAAGGATAAGACTTGTTTCAACTGTCATAAGGTTGGGCATATTAAATGGTTCTGTCCGGAGTTGAAGAACAAGAAGAAGGGCGAAAAGTCCAATGCTTCGAAAGGAGAAAGTTCTGATAGTGGCAGTGCTAGTGTTTCCACCACCACTCAGAAAGAAGAATTTGACAGAGACCTTTTGTCTGTGATTGATGGAAAGTCTAAAGTTGATGCTGCTTGGGTCCTTGATTCTGCTTGTACGTTTCATATGTGTCACATCCGGGACTAGTTTTCAACATATGAACGTGCGGAGGGTAATGTTCTCATGGGAAATAATTTTGTCTGCAAGGTTGTTGGTATTGGCACAGTGAAGATCCAGATGCATGATGGTGTCATTCGAACCTTGACGAATGTGAGGCATATCCCTGATTTGAAGCGGAACTTGATTTCGCTAAGTACTCTTGATACATTGGGGTATAAGTATACCAGAGAAGGTAGAGTTTTTTGTGTGAGTAAGAACTCATTAGTGCATATGAAGGCCAAGAAGGAGGTTGGAAATCTGTATATTTTGCAGGGTTCTACAGTTACAGGGACTGCTGTTGCTGCATATGGCTCGTTGACAGATTCTGAGAATACCTCATTGTGGCATATACGACTTGGTCACATGAGCGAGAAAGACATGACCGAGCTAAATAGGAGAGGATTATTATGTGGACAGGGTATTGGGAAGCTGGAATTTTGTGAGCACTGTGTGTTTGTCAAGCAGAAGAAAGTCAGTTTTCAGAAAGGTGTGCACACTACAAAGGGAAAACTTGACTATGTTCATTCTGATCTTTGGGGACCGTCTCAAGTTGCAACAAAGAATGGTTCCAAGTATATGCTGACTATTATTGATGATTATTCGAGGAAGGTGTGGGCGTTCTTCTTAAAGAGCAAGGATCATGTCTTTGTCACTTTCAAGCAGTGGAAGACTATGATTGAGAAGCAGACTGGGAGAGATGTCAAGCATCTCCGCACAGACAATGGATTAGAGTTTTGCTCTAGTTGGTTTGATGAGTTCTGCAAGAATGAGGATATTGTCAGGCATAAGACAATCCCGGGTACACCTCAACAGAATAGAGTCGCTGAAAGAATGAACAGAACTTTATTAGAGAAAGTTCATTGTATGCTGTCAAATGCTAGTTTGCCTAAGTTGTTTTGGGCTGAGGCTGCTTCCACTGCCTGTCACCTTGTCAATCGTTCACCTCATGCATCACTTGATGGCAAGGTACCTGAAGAATTGTGGTCTGGAAATCCTCCTAATTATGCTGTTTTGAAGATATTTGGGTGTTCTGCCTATGCTCATGTGAATAATGGCAAGTTAGAGCCAAGATCTGTGAAGTGTATCTTCCTTGGCTATGCTTCTGGAGTGAAGGGATACAAGTTGTGGTGTCCCGAGCTGTCTAAGGTCTTGTTGAGTAGGAATGTTATTTTCAAAGAGACAGCCATGCTGAGTAAGAGGGAGGATATTTCTTCACCTGGTATTCCGAGTGCTCCAAGTGTGGACTTGCAAAAGTCAAAAGTGCAGGTGGAGTTTGATGCTGATCCAGAAGTGAGTTTCTTCCGTGATGTTGATTGTCATGGTCCTACTCATGGTGGGTTGTCTGATGAAGCTGAGAATGTTGGCACAGTTGAGAGAGAGCCAGCGTATTCTATTGCTAGAGACAGGCCCAGAAGAATTATCAGGCCTCCACAGAAGTTAGGTGAGGCTGATATTGTTGCTTTTGCCCTGAATGTGGTAGAAGAAGTTGATAGCTGTGAAGAACCGTCTAGTTACTCAGATGTTGTGAAGTCGAAAGACTCTGCTAGATGGTTGGTTGCTATGGAGGAAGAGATGGAATCTCTTCACAAGAACAAGACTTGGGAGATTACTAAGCTACCTAAGGATAAGAAGGTTGTCAGCTACAAGTGGGTATTCAAGAAGAAGGATGGTATACCTGGAGTTGAAGAACCTAGATACAAGGCCAGGCTAGTGGCTAGATGATGTAGTCAGATTCCTGGTGTGGATTTTAATGAGGTATTTTTACCAGTTGTGAAGCACACCTCGATTCGTTCTCTTCTTGGTGTTGTCGCTATGCAGGATTTGGAGCTTGAACAGCTTGATGTGAAGACACCTTTCTTGAATGGAGAGCTTGAGGAGCAGATTTATATGGCACAGCCTGAGAGTTTTCATGTTGAAGGCAAAGAAGACCATGTGTGCTTGTTGAAGAAGTCCTTGTATGGCCTTAAGCAATCTCCGAGGCAGTGGTATAAAAGGTTTGATTCCTTTATGATTTCTCATGGTTATGAGAGGAGCAAGTTTGATTGTTGTGTTTACCTGAAAAGGCTACGCGATGGTTCCCAAGTATATTTGCTCCTGTATGTGGATGACATGTTAATTGCTGCCAGTGACAAAGGAGAGGTGTTTGAGATGAAAGATTTGGGCCCTGCTAAGAAGATTCTTGGTATAGAGATTGCCAGAGATAGAGGAGCAAGGAAGTTATTTCTGAGTCAGGAGAGTTACATCGAAAAGGTACTTGACAGGTTTGATGTGACTGGTAATCCTATGAGTACTCCTCTTGGTACACATTTTCAGCTTTCGTCTGCCTTATCTCCACAGTCAGCTGCTGAAGTCGATTACATGTCTGGTGTTCCATACTCCAATGCTGTTGGTTCTCTGATGTATGTTATGGTTTGCACACATCCGGATTTAGCCTATGCTGTGAGTGTTGTTAGCAGGTTTATGGCAAATCCTGGAGAAGGTCATTGGAGAGCAGTGGAGTGGATTATGAGGTACTTGAAGGGTACCAAGGGTGCGTGTCTACAGTTTGGAAGTACCAATGATGGAGTTGTTGGTTTCATTGATTCAGATTATACTGGAGACCTTGATAAGTTCAGGTCCTTGTCTGAATATGTCTTCACTCTTGGAGGATGTGCTATCAGTTAGAGAGCTTATCTATAGGCCACAGTGGCATTGTCTACCACTGAGGTAGAGTACATGGCTATAACTGAAGGCGTGAAGGAGGCTATCTGGTTGAAAGGTTTCTTCAGCAAAATCTGTGAGAAGCTGCAGGTCAGTACAGTGTACTTTGATAGTCAAAGTGCTATCCATCTCACGAGGGATGCTATATATCATGAGAGGTCAAAGCACATTAATGTGAGGTACCACTTCATTCGGGAGCATGTTACTCAAGGTGACATTGTTGTGAGCGAGGTGGGTACAAAGGACAACCCTGCAGATATGTTGACGAAGCCACTTTCTGGTACTAAGTTCGAGCATTGCTTGGACTTGGTAGGTATTCGTGCTTGATGCTGATAGCCCTTAGGGGCTGGTGGTGAAGGTGGAGAAACGTTGATGTTGGAGTCATAGAATTTGGTTCAAGGTGGAGATTTGTTAGGGATTGTTCCAAATTCCTAATTAGAGTAGGACTCTATTTCCTGATCAGAATAGAGTGCTAGTCTCCTATATATATATGGCCTATGCCTAGGTCTTATTTGTACTAGTTGAGAGTTGTGAGGTAGAGAGAACCCTCACGGAGGCCTTGTAACCGATTGGACTCACATAGTGGACGACTCTCCTTTGCCCGTGGTTTTCTCCCCGTCTTGGGATTTCCACGCAATTCTTGTGTCTCGTGTTTTACTTATTTCGATCTTATTTCTTAACAAATATCGATCCTTTTTTACTTACTACTGAATTTTAAAATCCTAGCGATTCTCATTTGGAACATAATTAGGTAGTACTAGTGAATACCTAATTAGATTTTTGAATTAACTAGAATTCGGGATCTTCATCTTCTGTAAACACCAAACAATCGAATAATCTCCAAATTTAACAAAATCAACATGGCATAGAAGGACACTAAGAGTCTAGCAAATATAAAAAAAAACACAAAGTAGAAACTCTAAGTTAGATTTGTAAATCTTCGAATTTTCAAAACTCTGAATCCAAACTCTAAACTGAAATATTAGTTGTATGATGTGTGTGGACTAGAGAAGATAAAGAAGTAAGAAGCTTACCATAGAATCGGGGTTGTAAGTTGTTTGAAGTTTTGTTTAAAAATTGATGTGCCGTCGAATTTTGTCATTGGAATTTTTGTGCCGTTGGAATGATTTTGCCGTTGGGATGATGTGTCCTGGAGATTTATGTGTTATTTGGATGATTTGTTGTTGGGATAATGTACCGTTAGGATGTTTTGTCGTTGGGGATGATGTGTCGTTGGAGAGGTCAGTTGTGAGATTCGTGTTGCTGGACCCCAACAATACTGAATCCAACCCAGTCACTACGAGCCAATACTCTCCATTCTCTCTTGTTTCGAATTATCTTGTATCTAGATACCTACTGCACTAACAAATTTATGTTTTTTTTGAAAATGGTGAGCATTATACATTCATTCATTAAAAAATAGGGAAAAGTCTATTTTAGTACCCTGTGGTAAAAAACTGACCAATCGAGTCATACTTATTCCAATTAACATAAAAAAGGTCCACGGGCAGCTGCCCGAACCTTTCCCGACCTGCCCGGACCCTGCCCGACCAACTAGGCCAGCCACGTCAGCTTTTTCTGATGACGTGTCCTCTCCCCACTCTCTCTTCTTCTTCTTCTTCTTCTTCCCGAACTCCTTGGCATTATAAGCGGAGAAATACACGAAAGCAGCGTACATCGACCCGTTCGAGAAGTCCTTATCAATCCCGTATTGCAACGCCACCCCAGAGTGCTCGTTGATCAACAACAGGACCGTCCCCGTTCGATCCCGCACCTTGACCCGTTCGAGAGGCCCGCCCCTCAACCCATTTTCTGTATCTCCGCGGTCATCCTCCGCCGGCGAGCCACGAGAAGCTCGTCCACGTCATCCCCGCGGCGCTACAAATTTCACAGTTGGCGACAGTTACTCACCGGAGGAGCTGCTCGCGATGGTGCTGACCTACGTGGCGGACCTGGCAGAGTTTCATGTTCGACGCGGGGGCGATCGTGGCCGGTTCCCTCTTAGGGACGTCGCCGGTGACGACGTTCATCGAGTCGTCGATGGGGATACGAGAGGGCGGGAGGACGGCGCTGAAGGCAGCAGGGTACTTTTTCCTGGAGTTCTTCTTCACGCCGCTGTTGGCGTCGATACCGCCGTGGGCGGTGGGGCCCCTGCTGATGAGAGTTGCAGGCCCAGGGGAGAAGCGTTAGATGGCGTCGGCTCAGGTGTTGTCAGGCTCACAGAGAAGAAGAAGAAGAAGAAGAAGAAGAAGAGGGAAAGAGGAGAGAGAAAGTGAAGAGATAGGGGAGAGAACACGTCATCAAAAATTGCTGACGTGGCTGGCCTAGTTGGCCGGGCAGGGTCCGGGCAGGTCGAAAAGGGTTCGGGCAGCTACCAGTGGACTTTTTTGATGTTAATTAGAATAAGTATGACTCGATTGGTCGGTTTTTTACCACAGGGTACTAAAGTGATTTTAGGCTATACTACAGAGATAAATAGAATGGAAAGTGCCTGCAGCCAAAGAGTCATGCAGCAGACATAGAATACAACCGAAAGGGAGAGACTCTAAAACATGACAACCGAAATCTAAAGAGAGCAAAATTAGATAACTAATCAGCTGCAATATTGCCCTCCTGGTAACAATGATGGACCTTCATTTGCCATTGACGACGAAGGAGGTTGCGACAACTAATCACGAGTGTAAATAGCATGTGCTCCATTGCTATTCCTTCGGTTAGACACTTCGCAGCTACCTGCAAATCTGTCTCCACTACCACACACTGGAAACCCCGGTCCTATGCCAATTGTAGCCCCCAACAAATTTATGTAATAACCAAGTTTTACCTAACAAAAGTACATGGAAAATTAACTAAAAATAAAGTTGTTAACGTAGTGAAGTGTAAACAGAAGACTTCCCCTTCTCTGAACCATATATAAGCTGCTTCACTCTCGCTTCCATTTTTACCCTCTTAAATCTCTTCTCTCCTCTCTCTACGGACCTCGTCTCTCTAATCAGATCTGCACCCAAATTCCGGTTCGGTAATTGTCTCAAACCCTAATTTCCTTTTTGTATTTTCCGCCACTCGATTATTTTGACTTTTTTTGCATTTGGAAATTATTATGAACTCTATTTTAACCTAATATTGTTGCGATTGTTTGGAAATTCGTATTTGATTAGGTTTTATTTTTCTCTGTATTTGGATTTGGGAATCCGTGTATGGAATTTGATCCTTGTTAAGGAATTTGATGGGTTTAGGGTTCTGTGTTTGAAAGCTTTATGAAACCCTAGAACCCGTGTAGGTTATTCGACTTTTTTTTTGTTTTTGATGTTTAGGGTTGTTTAGGTTACTGAGAGATGGCGGAATCGAAGTCGGGATTGAGGAAACCTGTGTTCACCAAGGTTAACCAGCTCCGGCCGGGGACCAGTGGGCACACCCTCACCGTGAAGGTTGTTAGTACTAAGATGGTGTTGCAGAAGGGGCGTGCCGATGGCCCTCAAGTGCGCCAAATGCGGATCGCTGAGTGTCTGGTTGGAGATGAGACTGGAATTATCATCTTTACTGCCAGGAACGATCAAGGTACCCGTTCCCTTTCTTTTCCTTGAGCACTGGGTGCTTTTAGTTTCTTAGCACTTCACGTGACCTCTCAAAGGAGCACTTTAGTTTGCCCATTGTCTTTCATTCGGGTTCATTTGATTTTTTTTCCCATATCACATCTTCGGTACAAAAAAGGGGTTTTGTGGAATTTTCTTTTAAATTGGCATGGATAGTGTGTATCGACATTGTGTCACTAAAGTACACTCTGATCGAAAGAGTTCCCTGCTATAATTACAGGGAAGATGGGCAGTTGTGGTTCAATCCCATAGTTGAACTTCTCAACAATCATCTTCCCCACATTCTTATTGTAGGACTTCCTTTGTTTCCTTTTCTGCAGAATTTTCTGATGATTGCATGTGAAAACAAGTTGTTCAATCAAGAGTCGATTATTTTCTTTTCTCAAGAATGGCCTTTTTGTTTATTTTATACAATAAGAGCAGGCCTTCGATTTGCACTTTGCTTATGTTATGTAGCAGCTTCACAGGAAATCATTGAATCGCCTTTGACCATTACAACCATTTCTTCAACCGTGCAGTTTCTCTTAGGAAGCCGATAATGCTCATTTTTCCAGATTTAAGACCATACCTTTAATTGAAAGCATAGTTTTGCCACATGGAACACGATATTCTTTTTTCCATAGCGGATGCCAACTCCGGCATTGTATAAATATTCAGTTTTAGATTTTTCTTGCTCAGCTTTTTTGAATGACATTGAGTTTTAATTATATATTAAGAGATTCCGGAAAGGTTGGATTGTATGTGCAGTATCTATAGTTATTTAGTTTATTGTTTCTTGGTAACTGAATGCCTGATGATGACTTTCAGTTAATTACCGTACGCATATGGATGTGTTGCTGTCTGCTAACTTTGTTTCTTAATTCAATTAGTGGACTTGATGAAGGAGGGCAGCACAGTTATCCTCCGCAATGCAAAGATTGACATGTTTAAAGGATCTATGAGGCTAGCCGTGGACAAATGGGGCCGCGTTGAAGTCACTGAACCTGCAGATTTCACTGTGACGGAAGACAACAACTTGTCCCTGATCGAGTATGAACTTGTAAACGTTGTTGAAGAATGACTTTCCAAATTGTGAATCAGTCCTACTGGAAGGTGACTCTAAAATAAGAAGCATCTAAGAAAAGAAAGTTACTGTTACCGGAATTTTTGTGCTTGAAATGCTTGTGAAAGATCAGTTTAGGAACTTGAAACCTCCAAGTTACTGTGGGACAAGTTGCTTTCCTCTACAGCCATGAGCAAACCCTTAGTTCGCAATCGCTGACGGATGGTACGAGCCTGACTTGAGGAGTCGAAGCAGCCGCGCGTCGGAACTTGGCCTGGTTCGGTTTCTGTCTACATGTTTATGAACAGTTGTTAATCTTGCAGTAAGTAACTGAATGTTTGTAATCATCAAGTCTATGCCTAATGTAATAGCTATGATTCCATCCATGTTTTGCTTGCTAGTACTTTCTTTTTGTTCACTTGTTGAGATGCTAGTTGCAAGATGAGCTTGTTACGTATAGGAGTTGGGTTTGGGTTCACTTAAAGAGGTATGGTTCAGGCCTTACGAATTTCTGGTGTAGGGTAAAAAGTGATCCACTCTGGATACAGAGATCCGCTAAAAAAACAGGAACAAAATTTCTGGATTCGGGGGAAAGATGAAGATAGTGATCGAAAGTGGGAGGGTTTTTTTTGTGTGGAAAAAGTAAAAAAACATTAAAAAAATTTTAGTCCAAACTGTCCATATCCAATACTAGGCAAATCAATCTCAGGTCATTACACGGGCAAAATGTTATTTATCAAATTTTTAAAAAGTTGCATACTCAAAGTTGGAATTTTGTTTTTGAAAGGATACTCAAAGTTGGAACTAGAAACTGTAGTTAAATTTAGATGGGGTTTTTGAGCCAGATAAATTTTTTGAAAGATGTCAACTTCTACTAATAAATATTTAATACTATTATTTTTTTAAAGATTCGAACTTTAAAATTTTAAATTAAACTACAACAACCGAAATTGCATATTCTGATCTCGGGCCAAAAGGTATGGTAGTAAGGCCCGGTGGCTTGAAGCTTGAACTGTTTCTATGTATCTCTTGGGCCGTTGTTCCTCTTTAAGAAAAGGAAAAAAAGAAACAGACATTAAATGCGAGGTCGAGCTCGGACACACAAATGCGGAGCTTATCTCTTCCGACAAGATGATGTTAGCTTGGGGATGCCTTTTAGTTGGAGAGAAGAACGAAGAACAGCGAAAGTTTTGTCCGGATATTGGCGGATCACTCCGAAAATGAGATAGACGACAAGAGGAAAATATTATGCAAGTGCCTTTAGAAGAAGAAGTAGGTTACATCATTCCATATGATTGACCAAATAATGCTGTAGAGAGGCCACGGCCATTATGCACCACCAAGTCGATGTACATGTTTGAACACGAGAATACTCAAAGTTAGAATAATCTTGTATCGGTTGATATAAGTGTTCGATGGTGTCATTCCCACTATTAATATTAATTAGTTTTATTGATAGTTTCAAATCCCAATGGCTGAATTTGTCAGCCCGTCCATCTCCACTCTTTCACAAAAATAGACAATTTGAACATACGAAAATTAATTTACTATATCGGCTCTGATATTATATCAAAACACCTCGTGTTAGATTAACTCGTATTTTTTCTTTCAAATTACAAATACCAACACTGGGCCCTGTTAAGCACTAACGCCAAAAATCAGACATCTAGTGGAGGGTTCTCTAGCTCCACACACTACCAATACCTCCGGAAAAAAAAATCCAATTGTGACCCAAGGGGACCGTCGAAGCCATAAAGAGTGTTGCAGAAGAAAGAATAAACAAAAAGAAGAAGAACCAGTTTCCTTGGAAAAGAAGGAAAATGGGAATATTGATACCGAGGCATTACGGTTTTGACGTCTCAGGAATGTAATCCTAGATACGTACAATTATCAGGGCAGTGGCAATCCGCTGTCGTTTAGCTAGCGTAAGTATATGATAGGTAGCACCTGGCTTTATTCTTGAGGTGGTTCGACAACTTTGATACGCCCGATACTGATTATGTCTGCTGGACGTGTCATCTGTTGTCTGCTCTGTTTCGTCTTCACTTTCTATGTAATTTTTTTTCAGGAAACTTTCTATGTAATTAGTATCGCGTATCAACACGGATTAGTTCAAGTAGTAGGAAATTTAAATCACGTCTTGAGTTGTAACGAAAAAGTTGAACCGAGAGAGTTACCTCTTTTGCAAGATCTCGAATGTTCAAATTTGAAATTATTCATTGCTAGTAAATATTGTAACGAAATATTGAAACGGAATATTAAAAGGTCCTTAGACAAAAAAAAATCAAGGAGCAATTTATTCAGTCTTTTTTTTTCATAAATCATATAATATGAACGCGATATTCTTGGGCAGCTATTAATTCATAATCGAATGTTGGTTTCATAAAGGTGTCTCACATAGTCATTATATTGAAATTATCATATTCTTGCGAGTATAATAAACTTGTTTAAAAATATAGAAAATTCATTAAAGATTAGATATAGAGATTATAATATAGCATCAACGAAGGTTTATTCATGGTTAATTGTAGTTCGTACGACTCCCATATCGTGGCACGTTTCGATGGATTTTCATTTAAGCGGACAGATACTGCAATTCATTCCTTTGCACATTGCCTGCAGATTCACGCGAAGAACTCTAGCCGATCATCAGATTTCATCAGCGTTTTGTTAAAAAAAATAAATTCTTCAGCTCGAATTTGGATCGATTTTGAAGGTACTAAACAGAATATCAGCTGCAAAATCCATTGGCATCTCCACTCTTTCTCACCTGTACTCAAAAGGCTGAGGATGGTACAAGTAATCTGGCCCACCTCCAACGAAAATCATGTGCAGACACACCCGGAAACTAGATTCCTTCCCCGCTATAATATGGTGTACTCTTGCTCGCTGCATAATTCCGAATCACGCTTGCTTGTGTTCCAATCAATCTCAAAGGTGTGTAGATACGTAACAAAGAGAGAAAGGTTTCTGTAGTTGTTCCAGTTGGTTATATCTTTTGAAGAGCAAATCCAACTCTTGATGTTAAGATCTGTGCTGCTTCATGTAAAGCTAGATAGTTGCAGCCAATTTTTTTTGGGTAGGTAAATATATTTTACTAAAAAATAAAAGTAATTACAGTAAAAGGCCAGAAGAAGAAGACTAGTAGCGAACAAGATTGCTAAATATAACAGATCAAATACGTCACGGTCTCTTTTGTTAAAATTTTTATATCTGACATAGTAGGTTATGCAATTCTGACATAACAGAGCAATCATAATTATAGTATTATTTAATTAATAATTTAATTTTTTATTATAAGTATTATTAAATATTAACCGTGTATGTCATTCTGACATAACATGGGCATCAAATCAAAACACATATTTTGTTGACTGGAAGGGCATCTTAGACGGGGAAAAAAAGGAGAAGAGGAGAAATGAGAGAGGAGAAGGAAAAGGAAGAGGGAAAAAAAGAGAAGGAAGAGGAGAGGAAGGAAAGAAAAGAAAAAGATGAAGATAAATCGTAGAGAAGAAAGAGGGGAAAAAAGAGGAAGAATATGAGAAGAATGAAAAAAAGAAGAAGATAAAAATAAATCATAGAAAAAGAAAGAAGGAAAATGAGGAAAAATTGAAGGGTTAAATATACTTTAGTACTCTGTATTTTAGAATATAGACACTCTGCACTCTATATTTAGAAAAAGATATCCTATATTTTTCTCCGGCCAAATATATTTTAGGTTTCGATCACCGGAGCTGATGTGGCAAGATGACGTGGACAACTTAAGTCAAAATTAATTTAAAAAACCATATACAACTTTTTTTTCCTTTTCAAACGTTTTCATTCCCTTTTATTTTATTATTATGTTCTTACTCCCTCTTGTCTTTCCATCTTCTCCAAACCCAGGAGCATTTTCGAATTGTCGACCTCCTCCCCCAAACTCCGTTGATTTCCCAAGCCTCGAAGTCCATTGTCTCATCTTAATTCCTCCATTTATATCGAGGGATCTAAAATGAGATTGACTTGTCGAAGATAAAAGCTTTCACATTTTGGTTGTTTTGAGGAATTGAGAGGAATGGGTTGAAGTTATAGTTTTTTCCTTTTGATTGTATTTTGAGAAGATTTTTCTTTGGCAGGTTTTCCTTTTGATTGTAATAGGTTCGTTCATTCTTGGTATTTGATTATCCTCGCTGGACGGTTCAATAGAAAGCGAGTTGTTTTCCTCAAGCAGCTTGTTTCTTGTCACTGGTGAATTATGAATTGCCTTGTGAGTTATGGTGCTTGGAGTTTAGGGGAAGGAGGTTGACAATAGATCTTCCTAGACATGGAGAAGACGGAAAGACAAGAGGGAGTAAGAACAGAAATAATAAAAAAAGGAAGAAAAATGTTTGGAAAGAGAAAAAAAGTTGTATATGACTTTTTAAATCAATTTTGACTTAAGTTATCCACATCGTCTTGCCACATCAGCTCCAGTCACTGGAACCTAAAATATGTTTGGCCGGAGAAAAATACAAGATATCTTTTCAGATATTTTCTAAACACGGGTGCAAAATGTGTATATCTTAAAACAAAAGGGTCTTTAACCCAAAATTAAAAGCTAATTTACATTAGGAAGCTAGAGAGAAAATAGAGAGAGAGATGGGGAGAGAAAAGGAGAAATAAATGGGGGAGGCGTAAAATACCAAAATATTCCTAGAAAAATTACTACCGTCAAATTTCTAACACACGTCTAAATTCAGTTTTGTACCGTTTGGACTATTAATCTTCGGTCCATACTCAATCCATTGCACTCCAAAACCAGGTAGGAACCCAACTCCCTTTGTCTGTGACACGTGAAAAATACCGCAAATAGCTCAAGCTTGTTTATGGCCTCGAACAACAAAACTAGGCTTGCATAGTACACGTTAGGCTAATGTGTTATGTATCGATTTTTTTTGAAAGGTAATATGTATCGATCTTGCAACGTTCTTCGTATTGTTTAGTGAAGTTGGTTTATGTATCTCGAGTTGTTGAATCACATTGGATTCAAAATATAAGAGTCCATAATCTGATAGATCTATACTAATAGGTATCACATACAATCTCTCTTACGAAACTCATGATCTATTGTTACACTCGTACAACTATCGTGTCATTATAGGAGTCTATTACTGTAATCAATCTGTAATAGGAAATTTCCTTGTAGACGTCTAGTCACAATAGGACATTGGTGTCATGCCCGAAACTCTAACCCCAGCAGCGAGTTAAGTTGAGCTGTATATATATTCGATTGTATCTAATGAGAAAAGTTATGCGGCATATTTTACATGATATTAGAGCCAAAAAGCTGAACCAAAACCTACTCACTAAAGAAAACCTACCCGCCGCTCCATATCTTTCCCAGCAAATATGACTGACTCGAGCTCCACGTCATCTTGACGCTCCCAAGCAATCGGCGGTGAGGGATCAGTGATGAATAATATGGACTTCATGTCTCCATATTACATTCATCCCTTTGATAATCTGTCTTAAGTTCACGTCGTGAACCGCCTCAATGAAGTTAACTACGGAGAGTGGGTTAACGACATGAGCACCATTTTGTATGCAAGAAACAAATTTGGTTTCATTGACGGTACCGTCGTCAAACCCGCCTCAAGTTCTGGTAATTTTTCATACCGGGTTCGTGCAGATGCCATGGTACGTGGTTGGCTTAAAAGTGGCATGGAAAAGGATGTTTGCAGTAGCGTCCAAAGCGCGCGAATCGCCCATGAAATCTAGATTGACATCGCTGAAAGATTTGGCAAAGGTAGCGCCCCTCGTGCGTATGAATTTAGGCGTGCCATCGCAAGCCTTTGCCAAGAGAAACTATATGTTTCAGCTTATTACATAAAGTTGAAGGCCATTTGGGACAAGGTAAGTGACATCTCATTGCTACCGAATTGCTCATGTACTGGTTGCAGTTGTGGTTTGGCAAAACAGGTTCTGGAGATGAGGGAAAAGGAATGTTTAGACGACTTCCTCATGGGCCTCGACGACTCCTTTTCCATAATAATAGACTCCTATAAGAGAAGTTGAGGCATATATCTTCTTTCAAGAATTTTATTTTTCCAACAGACCCTAGTTAACGTGATTCCTATCTACGGGCTAAGCACACTCGTTTATCATTTCCAACAAATTTTATCAAGACTACTACTTATTTCGAGTTGATACACTGTGACATTTGGGGTCCATATCATATTCTTCTTCAAGTGGAGCATATTATTTTTTGACTATAGTGGATGACTTTAGTCATGGCATTTGGACATTCCTCATGAAATACAAGTCCGAGGTGTCTTGATATTTGACGATGTTTTGCAATATGGTTGAGAGACAATTTGGTTCAGGAGTTTGAAATATTTGTGCTGATAATCGCTTGGAGTTTTCTTCCCAAGACATGCGAAAATATTATGAGGCACATGACATTTTATTACAAACATCGTGTGCTTACACTCCTCAACAGAATGGAGTTATTTAGTATAAGCATCACCATATCCTTGAGGTAGCTCGTGCCTTACGCTTTCAAGCTAATCCCCCTATGTGGTTCTGGGGAGAGTGCATACAGACTGTGACCTACTTGATTAATCGGTCCCCATCACGAGCGATTGGAAATCGTATGCCTCATGAAGTTCTCTTTGGTAAAACAGCCTCTTATGATCACCTATGGATTTTTGGGTGTCTAACGTACGCTCACAATTATGTCAGGGCTGGAAAATTTGATGAGCGAAGTCATCCATGCGTCTTCGTCGGCTACCGTTCAATAAAAAAGAATACCACCTTTATGATATGCGAACACAAAAATTTGTTGTGTCTTGAGACATCACCTTTATTGAAAGTATTTTTCCTTATCATAATAAGCATGGCATACTGGAGTTGCAGATTGCTTCCCTCGGCCCTCACGATACATCTCAGTTGGTGAACTCTGAGCCTGATGGAGTTCTTGTATGTACGAGGACTGCTCTGATCAACGAAGATGTTCCCGTTGTCCCTGAGCAATCCGACGTGATCCTCCATGAAATAAATCTGAAATCTAGTGAGGCTACTGATCACGGTAGGGACAGTATTGAATCTCCTCCTGAACTGCCTCGTCGTAGTAAAACAGCACGATAAATTCCTCCTCAACTTACCGAATATCAAGTCAAGCTACCTCCGTCTCTTATCCTTGCACCTGCTTCACGGCCATCCCCGATGACACCTGCTCCTTCAAGTAACTCACTCCTCTATCCTTTGACACAGTTTATCAGTTATAATTATTTTTTACGAGCCTATCCAGTTTTTCTTACGGCCGTCAGCTCCACTGAGGAGCTCCGTTCTTATCATGATGTCGTAAAGCATAGTTGCTAGCGGTGAGCTATGAAGCAAGAGGTGCAAGCTCTAAAAAATAATGGCATGTGGGAACTTGTTCATCTCCCACACATGAAGCATGTGGTTGACTTTAAATGGGTGTACAAGGTTAAGTTCAAGCCCGATGGAGCAATCGATCATTATAAAGCCAGGCTGGTGGCGCGCGGCTTCAAGAAAATTGAAGGAATTGATTACCATGAAACCTTTTCTCCCATGGTGAAAGTTATTTTTGTTCGTTGCCTTCTTGCATTAGCAGTCAAGCGCAAATGGATTATTCATCAATTAGACGTTGATAATGCATTCTTGCACGAAGATCTTATTGAGGAAGTATATATGAAGGTATCCATTGGTTGTTCTAAGCTAGGTGATTCATGGGTATGTCGACTTATGTCGACTTAGAAAGTCACTTTACGACCTGAAGTAGGCATCGTGAACTTGGAACAACAAGCTTGCATCATCTATTATTGGCATGGGGTTCTCACATTCTCATGCAGACCATTCAATGTTTATCTGTAGACAAGGCGTGAGCGTGCTTATTTTGCTTGTCTACATTGACGATATCATCCTCATGGGGAATCATCTTGTTATGCTTCAGTTCACTAAGAAGCAATTACACGACATATTTTGCATCAAGGATTTGGGCCCTCTAAAGTACTTTCCTGGCATCGAGGCAGCCACTATAGCTGGCGGTCTTGTTCTCAATCAAAGAAAATATACTCTGGACATCTTGCAAGAATGTGGAAAAGATGAGTCTCATCCCAGTCATTTTTTGATTGAGCAAAACCATCATCTTACCTCTTGGGGGGGGGGGGGCAGTCGTTACAGAATCATCTTGTTATCGTCGACTGATCAGTCATCTTGTGTACTTGACGGTCATACGACCAGATATCGCTTATGCTGTCAATATTCTCAGTTAGCTTGTTGAGAAGCTAAGATATTTAAATACAACTCCGAGACAAGGAATTTTGCTTAACAACTAGGCCAATTTGGACCTCGTTGCATAATGTGACACTGACTAGGGTGGTTGTCTAATGACCAGGCATTCACGGACAGGTTATTTCATTTCTTTTGGTGTTTCTCCGGTTTCTTGGCGAACCAAGAAGCAACCAGTTATTGCTCGTTCTTCTGCAGAGGCTGAATATCGCGCCATGGCGGTTGCAATTAGTGAAATTTTATGGCTCCGCTGGCTGTTCAAAGATCTTGGTATCACATTCACATGTCCCACTTTGTTATGGTGCTATAATTAGAGAGCTCTCTATATCACGATGAACCCAGTTTATCATGAGCGCACGAAACATGTTGAAATGGTTTACTATTTCATGTGTGAACATGTCCAATCGCTTGAGATCGCGCCTTTCAAGATTCCCACGGCTCATCAACTCACCAATTTATTCACCAAGGCCCTTGGATAAGAGCGTTTCCAAACTCTTGTTCGCAAGTAGGGCATTGTCAAGGAGGAGGGGACACCAATCCCACATTGGAAGTAGGAGCAAAGAAAACTCACTTTATAAGGAGGTGTCCTTTTGGTAGCTAGGAATGAGTGGACAACCTGGAAAGGCAACTCGGACATGATGCATTCGAGTGTGTGCGTGCGCACATGGTGCCTATAAATAGGTCTACCCCCTCACCTCCAAATTATTCCAATAACTCATTACATAACATTTCTTTAGCAATAGTTATTCTCTTCTCTCCTCTCTCTCTCTCTCTCTCTCTCTCAAGAAAGTTCAAAGTATCCAAAGGATCGCCAAGGCTTCAAGATTTGTTATGCTACAAACTTGATGTAAGAAAGTCATTGTATCTTGGGGCGATTGGCGTAGTTCGTAACTACTTAATAAGGGGCAATCTTGTCTTATGAAAAAAGAGTTAAACTCCTACCTCGACTTTAGATCCTAAGAAGTACACCATCCTCTGCGATTCAACAATCGTAAGACGAGATTTGTATACTTAAAGATAGCATCATCAAGCTCTGTTCCGACATCAGTCCTGATAGTCTCAGGAACTGTCCACGCCGAAAGGCCGACAAAGTTCTATGGCACCGAGTTCAAGAGGTGGCAACAAAAGATATTTTTCTACCTGACAACGCTCAACCTAGTTCGGTTCTTGAAGGAAGAAGCCCCGAAGGTGACGGAGAATGAGGCTGATCAATAAAAGATCAATGCTCTGAATGCTTGGAGTCATAGTGACTTCCTATGTCGTAACTACATCTTGAATGGATTGGACGACACCCTCTACAATGTCTATGTAGTAACCACGACTGTAAAAAAATTATGGGATTCCCTGGAGAAGAAGTACAAGACGGAAGATGCCGGGTTGAAGAAAATTCATTGTCAGGAGATTCCTCGTCTTCAAGATGGTAGATACCAAAAAGGTCATAAACCAAGTGCAAGAGTTGTAACTGATTCTGCATGAGATTCATACCGAAGAAATGTAACTGAGTAAGTCCTTCTAAGTGGCGGCACTGATTGAAAAGCTACCACCACTGTGGAAGGATTTCAAGAACTACCTCAAGCATAAGAGGAAAGATATGGGACTTAAGGACTTGATCGTGAGACTGAGGATAGAGGAAGATAACTAAAAGTCTAAAGTCAAAAATAGCAGGATCAACTCTGAGGCCAAGGTACATCTCGCTGAAGGAGGTACCGGCGAAAAGAGGAAGAAGTCTGAAAACAAGCAGGAGAAGCAAGAGCCAAAGTAGAAGAAGGCCAAGAAGATCAAGGGCAACTACTTCAACTGCGACAAGTCCAGTCACATGGCAAATGATTGTCGTCTACCAAAGAAGGATAATCATGAGAAAGCTAATTTGGTCGAAGATCTGTCTGAGTTAGATCTATCCGCCGTGGTGTTTGAAGCAAATTTGGTAGATAATCTAAGAGAGTTTCATCGATACAGGGGCAACCCGCCACATCTACTCAGACAAGGAGATGTTCTCAACCTATAACCCGATCATCGGATGGAAGTTGTTTATAGGTAACTCTGAAACTTCCAAAGTAGTCGGATTAGGTAAGGTGGTCATGAAGTTGACTTCGGGCAAAGAGCTGACCCTCAAGGATGTGCTGTATGTTCGAGACATCCGTAAGAATCTAGTATCTGGCTCCCTATTAAGCAAAGCCGGACTGAAGCTAGTTTTTGAGGCTGATAAGTTTGTACTAACCAAAGCTGGTAAATTTATAGGAAAGGGTTACCTAGATAGGGGGCTCTTCAATTTGAATGTAATAACTGTACAACGTGCCTTTGAGGGCTAGAATAAAATTATTAATTCTTCTTACTTGGCTGAGTGTTCTAACTTATGGCATGATAGATTAGAACACATAAATTTGAGCTCACTAAGAAAGTTAGTAAGTTTAAATTTATTACCTAAATTGGAGTTTAACCAAAATGATAAATGTGAAGTATGTGTTGAGGCAAAAATGGTCAAAACACCTTTCCATCATGTGGAAAGAAGTACACCTTTAGAGTTAATTCATACCGACATCTGCGATATGAAACACGTGCAAACTAAAGGTGGAAAAAAGTATTTCATCATTTTATTGAAGATTGCACAAGATACTGCTACGCATATCTCTTGAAAGGAAAGGACGAAGCTTTAGAAGCTTTCAAAAGGTATAAGAATGAGGATAAAAATCAACTTAGTAATAAAAGCAAAATGATTCAAAGTGATAGAGGGGGAGAATATGTAGCTCCTTTTGAGGAATTCTGCCAACAAAATGGCATTATTCATCAGACAACTGCTCCATACTCACCTCAATCAAATGGCGTGGCTGAACTGAAGAATCGAACTCTCAAGGAGATGATGAATGATATGTTGATTAGCTCGAGCTTACCCCAGAATATGTGGGGAAAAGCTGTGCTCTCAGCTAACCACATTCTAAATAAATTGCCACACAAGAAAAGGGACAAAACTCCATATGAACTATGGAAAGGGAGAAAGCATTCCTACTGTTAGCTTAAAGTGTGGGAGTGCCTAGTTAAGGTAGAAGTACCTAAGCCTAAACAAGTGAGAATAGGATCCAAAATTATTGATTACATCTTTATCGGATATGCTTACAATAGTAATGCGTATCGATTTCTAGTGCACAAGTCTAAAAATCCTGAAGTAAATGAGAGAACGGTTATAGAATCAAGGAATGCGGTATTCTTTGAGAATACTTTTCCTAATAAGGAAAGAAAAGAAGTAAGTTCTAATAAGAGGACTTATAAGGTTGCTCAAGTTTCTGATCAAAATGCTGAGGAACTTAGACGTGGTAAGAGGACTAAGGTAGCCAAGTCATTTGGTTCAGATTTTCTGACATACGTGTTAGAAAATAAACCCAGGATAATCCAAGAGGCATTGTCTAGTCCAGATGCTCCTCTCTAAAAAGAAGCTATCAATAGTGAGATAGAGTCCATCATGCAAACCCACACATAGAAAATCGTAGATCTCTCACCAGGTTGCAAACTTTTATGTTGCAAGTAGATCCTAAAAAAAACAAAGCTGATGGATCAATCGATAAGTACAAAGCTCGTTTGGTAGCTAGAGGATTCAAACAGAAGGAAGGATATGATTACTTTGACACGTATTCAATGATCACAAGAATCACATCTATTAGAGTGCTCATAGCCGTTGCAACACTCTATAACCTCGAGATACATCAGATGGATATAAAAACAGCTTTTCTAAATAGAGAACTGGAAGAGGAGATATATATGGAATAACCTGAAGGGTTTGTTGTCCCCAGACAAGAGCATAAAGTTTACAAACTGGTCAAATCATTATACGGGCTGAAACAGGTGCCGAAACAATAGCATGAGAAATTTGACAGAACAATGATGTCAAATGGCTTTAAGATCAATGAGTGTGATAAATGTATATACAATAAAGGCACACCTGATGCTTACGTAATTGTATGTCTGTATGTAGACAACATCCTAATTATGGGAAGCAGTAATGATCTTATCGTGAAAACTAAGAACATGTTAAAGAATAACTTTGACATGAAAGATATGGGTCTAGCTGATGTCATACTAGGGATCAAAATCTCTAGGACGACTGAAAGAATTATCTTGTCGCAATCTCATTATGTTGAGAATGTACTAAAAAAATTTGAAGCTTTTGACGAACCTCTGGCTAAGACTCTGGTTGACCTAAAACTACATCTAGCTAGAAATAGAGGGAACCCAGTATCTCAATTGAAATATGCAAGTATCATTGGGAGCCTGATGTACTTGACAAATTGTACATACCCTGATATTGCATATTCAGTTAGCAAGCTTAGTAGATTCACAAGTAATACAAAAAAGGATCACTGGCTAGCTCTAGAAAGGATTCTAAAGTACCTAAAATATACCATGAACCATGGCATACTTTATACTAGATACCCAGCTGTATTGGAAGAATACAGTGATACGAATTGGATATCGGACACTAAAGACTCGAAATCTACTAGTGGTTACATGTTCACCATTGGTAGAGGAGTTGTGTCCTGAAAATCCTCTAAACAAACGTGCATAGCTCGATCTACCATGAAGTCAGATTTTATAACACTAGATAAAGCTTGAGAAGAAGCGGAATGGCTCAGAAACTTCCTAGAGGATATTCTTTGTTAGAACAAACCTGTGCTAGCTATATTGATACATTGTGATAGCATGTCAGCAATCGGGAGAGCACATAGTACTATATATAACTGTAAGTCTCGACACATCCGTAGGAGACATAACACTGTTAGATAATTGATCTCTGGTGGTTTAATTACTATTGATTAAGTGAAGTCCAAAGACAGCATAGCTAATCCTTTGACGAAAGGAATCAACATAGATCAAATGTATAATGCAGTAAGGGGAATGGGTTTAAAATCCATACATTAAAAATATTCATAGCGGTAACTCAACTATCATGAGTGGAGATCCCACAAATTTGGTTCAATGAGACAACTAAGTTATGGATGGTTAAGATGATCACTTAGAACCCATCCCACTTTCAGAAGCTACCCAAGTACTAACCTGCAGAGGTGTGGTTAGGTTAAGCGTCTACGCTTTCAATGATTCCTATACCAGATAAAGGTGGAGTATGGCAGGATACTCCTGATAGGAGATCACTTATATAAGTGTGAAGTGAGGCCGCTTCAAATAGAAAAACGCTTATGAATC
Source organism: Hypericum androsaemum (assembly GCA_963995505.1). Classification (NCBI taxonomy): domain Eukaryota; kingdom Viridiplantae; phylum Streptophyta; class Magnoliopsida; order Malpighiales; family Hypericaceae; genus Hypericum; species Hypericum androsaemum. The sequence goes on from OZ023195.1 coordinate 4,542,051, forward strand.
CAAGATAAGGTCCATGGCCGAAACAGACACAACTTGAGAACTAAGAATATTAGAGATATTATTGTGTAAATATTATTGTCTTGGTTTACATCAAAAGCTGACCTTCAAGACATCGCGTTCACTGAGCAGCAAGTAAATTCGATAGCATCTTACTAGAGAAGGTTCAAAGTCGAAAGCTACCTATCTCGATGCAATAATAATTCGTTAGAACTTTCTTGAAAGTGTCAGCATGCATTAATCATCATTCATGTGGGAGATTGTTAGAAATTGGCATATAAAGTTGGCCATAGACCAAACTGTGTACAATTTTAATAAATAGTTTCATTCGATAAAAATTAAATTAAGTTGCAATTTTAGAATCTATATTTCGTGTATGTAATTCTAGTGTATTTATTTTCTCAAATCTAATTTCGGATGAATGAAAAATTAATGCCTAAAGTTGTAACCTAAAGTTGGAATTTCCAAGGAGACGGGGACACCAATCCCACATTGGAAGTGGGAGCAAAGAAAATTCACTTTATATGGATGTGTTCTTTTGGTAGCTACCTGGAAAGATAACTCGAACATGATGCGAGGATGGTGCGAAGCACCATCCGAGCGCAGACTTGCACACGCACGTGCGTGTGTGCATGGCTCATTGGGTGCTTTGAGCCGCACTTTGTACTTCGCATGTACGCATCGTCGCGAGGAGCCTTAAGATTTTTGCCCGATTTCAGAAAGCTACAGGCTGCTTGCTAGGCTGCCGAAGGGGTGCCTCACGAAGGAGTGCGAGTATATGCCTAGTCGAAAGGGTGCTTGTCCAGAATGCCCACCGAAGAGTCACGAGTAAACTGCCTGGTGAAGGGGTGTCTAAAGGGCTGGTCAGGCCACATTCATGTCCCCTCAGAAGTGCAGAATGCCACATTCGTGCCCCCTCGGAAGTACCTGCTTCCAACCCTCTATTGCCTATAAATAGGCCTGCCCGCCTCACTTCTAATCATCCCAACAACTCATTGCATAATATTATTTTAGCAATAGTTGTTCTCTTCTCTCTCTCTCTCTCTCAAAAAAGTTCCTAGTATCCAAGGTTCGCCGAGGCTTCGAGAATTGTTGTGCTACGAAGTTGAAGTAAGAACGTCGTTATATCTTGGGGACGATTGCCATAGCCCGTAAGCACTTAATACGGGGTAATCTCGTCTTACGGAGAAAGAGTTAAACTCTTACCTCGACTTTAAATCCTAATCAAGTAAACCATCCCCCGAGAAACAACAATTTCAAATCATCAAAATCTCATTTTATGCATCATAGCGGAACGAACACCACTGGTGGGTCCTTTAGTACACTAGAAATTTCTTCTCTCTCAAAACTCTTATGTTGCCTTTTTCCCTTGCCACCAATTTTCGGATATGAGCATGCGAAATATCTCCCTCTACAATGTGATCAATACATCCCATTTGCTTTTTTTTAGTCGCAAGTTGGAACTATTCAGTATCAGATACTAATTAGGATGATAAGTTTAAGTTCGAGCTAGGTAAGACCATAGACATAAGGCTCTCGCTGCAAAGTCCGAACTCGATTAAACGTGTATTTTTACTGCAGCTGAAATATTGGTAAAAAATAAATACAAGACGTTAGGGAACGGCGTAATAAACCATAAGCATAATTATTGATCAGACCTATGTATTTTCAGAAACGAAGTAAAAGCACTTGAACGAAGTTGGCTCACTTTGTTAGAATCTCTCTATACAACTCAAAATTTTAAAGCAATGTGTTGGTGTATGTGAAAAATGGGGTTGTGCAAGTACAAAAATGAGTACGGGATCAACCTACTCAGATACCATATTCGAATCTCCATATTCTTGAAAATATCCAAAATCTCAAGCCAATAGATAGATAAAATTTTCACAGTTATAAAAAGTTGGTTTATTAACTTTGGAGAGTTTCTGTAGGCTGGGGTAAATATTATGGTTATGTGTTTTTCGTTTATATTTACCTCGCTTTTGGTGTAGTTACAGGTTAGATTTCAGGCCTCATGGCGGCTTTGGAATTTTTTGTTGGGTTACTTATGTACGTAGTTAGCGCCTAACATAGGAATATGTAGTGTGTCTAACTAGTACCTCAGGTGATGTACCTTGGTACAAAAGGTATAATATCTTTTTGGAGTTTTTTTTTGAGATGTATAAAACTTTATTTATAAAAAAAGTAAAATGTTTGGTCATGGAGCCTGGACATACTCGCATGAGGTATTTGATGATCGAATGAAGATCACGGAGTGATACTGGTACGTTTGAACTCACCTGGTTCATGTCAGACAGGTTTTGGTATCAGACGTGGCGGCAGCCAATACCGAGTCACGGAATGAAAGGAAGCAGATGCCCTGGCGGCAGCCAATCGACTGGCAGCCAATCACGGAATGCCCTGGCCAAGCCTTAAACGTTTCCTAATTTGATTGTTTAAAACTCTCCAACCAGATTAGAATTCATATTACTATATAAAACCTTGTACTACCTCTATATTTGTGTGCCGAAATATAAAGATAACTTACTGGAAAACGGTGGCTTGACAGAACTCTCAGACGTAGTCACTCCGAACCATAGAAGGATCATCTCCAGGGTGATCCACTAGACCTTCTGACCCTGATTAGAACCATGTCTCTCATCGAGAGCTGCTAAACCCTGCACTAAAAGCAACTTACTAGGCTGCTCCAAGTGAGTTTCCACACCAACATGAACATCAGCGTGCACATCTGCAATGTCTTCTGCAAGCTTTTCAAAATGAACATCTATGGCACAACCGGAAACATCGATTTGCAAATCCCATAACATCCCAAAATGTCTAGGAGAATCCAAACATCCATAAGCCCATTCCGAAACAGGATGATCTTCAACCTCATTAGAAATAAATTCATCTATTCTAACCTCGTACATTTCTTCAGTAATTTTCAGATTAATTTTATGCCTAACACGTTCCATGGATTTCGAAGAAATCATCACAAAAGCAACGTCGAGCCTTTTCCTACTGGTTGTTAACTTATGAATAGATTTGAATGTTATCCAACGTTGGGCTTATATGTGAAATAATCATATAATGGGCTGTTATGTTTGATTGAGCCTACTTGAAAGTCATCAAATAAGTATTTGGACTTTAATGTATCTAATAGGATGTGGGCCTTTAATGTGTAGAGACATTCAGTAAATTGCTTGTTTTGTTATGGACAAAGCAGTAATTACAGAAATAACGGTTTTGTCTTATATAAGTAGGGTTATGATTCCTCGGTTAGACCGCCACACTACTCTTCTCATTGAGATTAGGTCAGAGAAAATTGAAAAAATTCTCTGAGGTACGTCATAATCTGGAAGGCCAACCGGTCTTTGATGATCAAATTCTTCGCTATGAATTCAGGTACGCTTCCGTATTAAGTTTGTCTTGATAATTTACATGAGATCTTGGTTATGGATTATAGATTATATAGATCCAATAAGTAGTATCAGAACCTCTCATACTAGATTATTAAGATTTCTAAAGATCGATACGATATTTCTCAGAATTCGTTTCGTTTTTTGCATCCAACCCTAATTTTGGTCGATTTCGCAAAACTTCTTGATTTCAAGAAATTAATTGAAGTTGCCGTAAATCTAAAACAAAAGGAATTAGGTCTATCGCATGTTATAAATCTGGTAAAAAAAATTTAAGAATTGGATTAAACCCTAAGGCTTCCGCAATTCATTATGGATCTGTAGATCGGGTCAAGTATATTGGGGTTTTGATCTTTCGGTATGTTTTTGATCTTTTTTTTTTCTGGATTCCATGACCATGTTTTCTGGATTGAAATATTGGTTATGAAATATGCGATATAATTTCCATTCTGTTTTGATTATTGTAAGGCTGTGACTCGATACGTGACCCTTCCAAGGGTTTCAGGGTTTATCATTATTGTAGTACAGTGTACATCTATTTTTGTTTTGTGTGTAATATCCATCGAAAGTGCAAGTTCAAGAAAAATATAAACCTCTATGGTTTATTCGGTTTATTTTCTTGAACATCAGTATAATTTGAGTATTAAATTCAAATATAAGGGATTTATATGTATTTTAAAGTAGATCGATTGACTCAATACGTCGCCAAAGTGATCTCTATTGTGAAAATCGATTCGTGATAAAATACAAAAGGTTGTGTATATGCAATTTTGTAAATTTTTATCGGCCCAAAGGAAAGTAAATATTTATTGTTGATTAGCATATACTGGTATGGTGATGAACATGTGATAATTTTTTGGTTTAGCATGTGAATAATAAATCGGCCCGAAGGAAGGTTTATTATTTGACATGTCCTTATTGTCAATATTCAATTACTTCAACAAGATATCACTTACAAGTTAATATTTTGTCCAAAGATAAAATATTAATGGAGTATTTGATGTCTTAAAATGGGATATATTATTATTTAAATTTATTACTATTTCAGTTTAAGGCTAATGTGAGCTTATTTTTTTTAATTTTGTCTATGTTCTCTAATTCAGCTATGAATAATCCTGCGAATATTTCTGCCAACATTAATTCGATTCCTTTGCTGAATGGCACAAATTTTAAGTCCTGGAAGGAGAATATCCTTATAGTTCTTGGTGTTATGGACTTGAATTTTGCTATAAGGATTGATTGCCCTGCAGCTATAAGAGGGGTCAAACAGGATGTGCATGATGATCATAAAGAAAGCTATTCCTGAGGCATTTAAAGACATTACGTCAGAAGAAGAAATTTTGACAGTTAAGAAATTCCTTGCCGATATTGAGACAGTTTATCGAGAACGAAAAGGCTGAAATTGGTATGCTCATGAAAAACCTTATCTCAATGAGGTATAAGGGTAAAGGCAACATCAGGGAGTACATCGTCGAGATGTATCACATAACTTCAAAGCTGAAAGCCCTCAAGCTTGAGATCTCTCAGGACTTGTTGGTGCATCTGGTTTTAATATCTCTTTCGATACAGTTCAGTCAATTTAAGGTGAGCTATAACTGTTAGAAAGAGACCTGGTCTATGAATGAGCTCATCTCTCATTGTGTCCAATAAGAGGAAAGGATGAAGTTAGACAAGACAAATGTTGCTAATGTTGCTTTTGCCCATAAGGACAAAAGCAAAAAGGAAGAAGGATGCTGCAGACACAACACCAGAGAAGAAACAAGAAAAGAAAGTTGATGGCAAATGTTGTTTCTTTTGTGGAGCTGAAGGACATATGAAGAAGCAGTGCACTAATTATCACACTTGGCGTGCTAAGAAGGGGTTGCCTGAATTGCCGAAAGCCAAGTGATGCTGAAAAACTCATCTATGTGGGCGATGACAAGTCAGTTGAGGTTGAAGCGATAAGGACTTTTAGATTATTGTGAAAGACTGGATACTATTTGGATGTTTTGAAAATATCTGTGTTACCGTCATTTAGGCAGAATTTGATTTATAATCCCGCATTAGACAAATCTGGTTATTCTTGCTCTTTCGGGAATGGAAAATTCAGCTTGTTTTAAGATTCAAATTTGGTTGGTTCTGGTTCTTTATCAGTTTACGATAATCTATATTCAATTGATACAATTGCTTCATATAACCAGTCCTTGCAATTAAGTACACGACCTCATAAGCAAAAAATGACAAATGAGAATTCGGTTTTGCTATGGCACAAAAGGTTAGGTCATATCTCTCGAAAGAGGATAGAAAGATTAGTGTCAAGCAAAATTTTGGACCCTTTAGATTATGCAGATTTTGATGTTTGCATTAATTGTATAAAGGGAAAGACAAACCTATCAAAGAAGATATAAAGCCAATAGAGCTGTGGATGTTTTGGATTTAATCCATATAGATATATTGGGCCATTTCCAACACCATCTTGGAATGGTCAACAATACTTTATAACATTCACATATATTTTTTCAAGGTATGGCTACATATATCTGATAAGTAAAAAGTCACAGTCATTGGAAGTGTTCAAAAGCTTTAAAGACGAAGTTGAAAATCAACTAGGCAAAAGAATTAAAAGCGTCAGATCTGACCGTGGTGGTGAATATTATGGTAGATATGATGGTTCAGGTGAACAACGTCCATGACCGTTTGTTAGATTCCTAGATGAATGCGGTATCGTCCCACAATACACCATGCCTAGCTCACCTGCTATGAATGGTATTGCTGAAAGATGAAATAGAACGCTTAAGGATATGGTAAGGAGTATGATTTTTCACTCTACCTTACCTGAATCACTCTGAGGAGAGGCATTAAAAACTGCAGCATACATTCTGAACAGAGTTTCAACTAAGGCAACAACCAAAACTGCATATGAAATTTGGACAGGCAAATAACCTAGTTTGAACCATTTTCATATTTGGGGATGTCCAGCTAAGGCAAGGCCTTACATGCCAAATGTCACGCCCCGGAAAGCAAACATGACAACCGCCACGGAGTAAATAGTCTCCGTAAGGCTTATTCATTAAACTTAAATATAATAAAAATCCAAGTTTTCTTTATTTCGATATCTATGAAACCAAAACGTCTTTTAATCCGATAGGACCAATGACTACGAATGCATGCTCAAACCCTCGCTCTCAATCCCGTTTTGCCCCTACGGTACCTGAGACAAGTAGCGCACATGGATGAGTTTAAGCAACTCAGTAAGCCGGTAACACATAAGTCACCTAACAACACATATATCAAAAGCCACTTAACCAGTTATACCATAAATCAAGGACGCTCCGGAGAATTTTCAAAGTACAACGGGATTCCCGCGGGACACAAACAAATACCCCTCACGTTCCCGTAGCACATGTAAAATCCAAGATGCACTACGGGCCCATAAAATTCCAAGACATCAAGAGGTATCGACTCCACGGGCCCAAGTCAATCCCTACACTTCCCACAATGAGTATGAAATCCAAGATGCACTATGGTGTCCAAAAAGTGTAGGGAGAACCCGTTCATACGACAAAACAAATTCGATTTTCTTGACCAAGAGAAGATAGAATCCAATATCATAACAGTCCAACAAGATACTAGAATTTGAATATCACAACAAGGCCAGGTCAAACAAATAGCATCCCAAACACCACGAAACGAAATACCAAGGAAACAAATATTCTTGATCATTCGTACGTAACATTAGAAGGTATCCTAAATCATGCAACCCCTACCTACTATAGACATTAACATGTTTCATACATACATATATAATATATATTAAAATCATTCTGTGTAAGATATAAACCCTAGCCATAAAAATATACTCGATTACTAAATATATAATAGCCCTAGCTATACGCAATTAGGTTCTTAATTTGTTCGGCAGTAACCGATTCAATGAAACAGCCAGGCATAGTCATAAGTATGTGTCCCTCCATTAACAAGCCACGTACACTATATTAACTATAAAAATATTAATGCTTGTCTCATGCGATTGGCTTCAGGCCATTGAACCATTCGTTTACAGTGTTCTATTATTATCAAAGCATTAGACACAAGAACAATGAATATTGTATTTGTAAGCAGATGGAACGAATCATGCGATTTATTTTAGTAGGTTATTAGGCGGTGCGATTAGATTTTTTCTAAGTGAAACATGCTTATAAGATCTACACAGTGGAATATATCGGATGGATGGTTCTATGAAATCATGAGGCGAAGACGATAATAATATTTCATACAACGTAATACACAAACCGACTTACCTTGTAAAGTATGAGATACAATCACTCCTCTTTTTTGATCAACTTCGATCCTTTCCTCACAAATCCTATATCAACCCTAAACTTGTTATGGAACCCGTAGATGCAAAAAGCAACAAGAAAAGGAGCGAGAGAGAAGCGCTTACCCCTACCTCAAGAGGTGCTTCTACTCCGTTTATACCTCCTCCTTGTTCACTTGCAAAATTGCGAATATCACCTTATGGAAGAAACCAAAGTTTTGTGAATTTTAGTGAGAGGCGGGGGGAACGGCCAATACCACTTATATAGAAACAGGGGTTAACCTAGTTAGGGTTTTGTGGGGCTTGAACTTATAAAGCATTCGGGTTGACCTAATTAGGGTTTTGTGGAAAAATTACTTTTTCGTACATATATTTATAGTGACTATCCAATTTAGTTTTTCTGGTTCTTACATTCTCCCCCCCTTAAATAAAGTTTGTCCTCAAACTTACTTGCATGATCAAAGAGGAAGGGATATTTGTCCCTCATTTCAGATTCAGGCTCCCATGTTGCTTCCTGTTCAGTATGATTACTCCATTGTACCTTAACATATCTAATCATCCTTCGTCGAAGCTTCTGAAGTTTAAAATCAACAATCCTCAGGGGAACTTCCTCACAGCTAACGTCTGAGCGTATTTCTGTAGGAATATCTTGCACCACATGCCCCTCTCTCGAAATGTACTTTCTTAACATGGATACATGGAATACACCATGTACTCCTGCTAAGCTTGGTGGCAGTGCCAATCGATAAGCTAGCTTCCCAATCCGTTGAATGATGTTAAAAGGACCAATATATCATGGACTAAGTTTCCCCTTTACTCCGAACCTTCTAACTCCCTTAGTGGGGGACACCTTCAAAAATACATGGTCCCCAACCTTGAACTCTAATTCCCTTCGATGTCGATCTGCAAATTTCTTTTGACGATCTTGGGCTGCTTGAATTCGCCCCCGAATCAAGGGTACTTTGTCTGTCAGTTCCTGAAACATCTCTGGCCCAAGTAGTCTCTTCTCCCCAACCTCGTTCCAGCTAATGGGGGACCGAAATTTACGACCGTACAAAGCCTCATACGGGGCCATCCCAATACTTGCCTGAAAACTGTTATTGTATGCAAATTCTATCAATGGCAGATGCCCTTCCCAGTCGCCTCCAAAGTCCAGCACACATGCTCGAAGCATATCCTCCGAAGTTTGTATAGTTCTTTCAGACTGTCCATCAGACTCCGGGTGAAAAGCAGTGGTAAAATGTAACTTTGTTCCCAAAGCTTGCTGTATGCTCTTCCAAATTTTGGACATGAATCGGGTATCCCTATCCGAAGTGATGCTCACCGGGATTCCGTGAAGTCGCACTACTTCTCTTATGTACATCTCTACCATGTGCTCCATAGACATACCCGTCTTATACGCTAGGAAGTGTGCTGATTTGCTGAGACGATCTACTACCACCCACACAGCATCTTTCCCATTTTTATTCCTAGGGAGGCCGGTCACAAAATCCATTGTAATCTTCTCCCATTTCTATTCTGGAATTTCCAATGGTTGCAACGGACCAGCGGGTTGTTGGTGCTCTGCTTTGACCAATTGGCATACCATGCAGCTAGCCACATAGTCTGCTATCTCCTTCTTCATACCCGACCACCAAAAATTGTGTTTAAGGTCTTGGTACATCTTTGTTCCTCCCGGATGGCCCACATAGCGTGCATTATGGGCCTCGTCTAACACCCGCTTCTTCAACTCTTTAGCAGCAGGTACACAGATTCTATTCCAAAAGTACAAATAACCATCAGTCCCCACGTGAAAGTCCTCTAGTTCCCCTTGTTCAGCTTGTCTCCTAAGGGCAGAAAGGGTGGCATCTTGTCATTGTCCCTCCCCTAATTGAGTTCGTAGTGTGGATTCCACTACTAAGCTTGCCACATGTCCCACTAATGTCCCAACCCTCTCTATCTCCAATCTCTGAAGTTCTTTTACCAACTCTTCCTGTTGTGTGATTCATATAAAGTAGCATTTGGCCCCTTCCTGCTTAACGCATCCGCAACCATGTTAGCCTTGCCCGGATGGTAGTGAATCCCGATGTCATAATCCTTGATCAGTTCGAGCCATCTCCGTTGCCTCATATTTAGTTCCTTCTGTGTGAATATGTATTTGAGGCTTTTATGATCCGTGTACATCTCACAGCGTACTCCGTACAAGTAATGTCTCCATACCTTCAGTGCATGGACTACCGCTGCCAACTCTAAATCATGGGTGGGATAGTTCTTCTCATATGGCTTTAATTGTCTTGACGCATATGCGATAACCTTGCCATCTTGCATAAGCACACACCCTAACCCATTCTTGGAGGCATCACTATAAACTGCATAATCCTTTCCATCAATCGGTAGAACCAAAATGGGTGCCGATACCAATCTTCTTTTTAGCTCCTGAAAGCTTTGCTCACACTCCTCGCTCCATATAAACTTCACTCCCTTCTGAGTTAATTGGTTCAGTGGCAGTGCTATCTTAGAGAATCCTTCCACAAATTGTCGGTAATAGCCAGCCAATCCTAAGAAACTTCGAACATCAGACACATTGGTCGGTTGTTTCCAGTTCACAACCGCCTCAATCTTACCGGGATCTACTGACACTCCCTCCTTAGATATTACATGCCCAAGAAACGCGACCCTCTCTAACCAGAATTCACACTTCTTAAACTTTGCATAAAATTTCTCTGTTCTTAGGGTTTGCAACACTATTCTTAAGTGCTCCTTGTGACTGTCCTTACTTGATGAATATACCAAAATGTCGTCAATGAATACTACCACAAACTTATCCAGATAGGGTCGGAAGGTACGATTCATAAGATCCATGAACTTGGCTGGAGCATTTGTTAGACCAAATGGCATAACCAAAAACTCATAGTGCCCATAACGTGTGCGAAATGCGGTAATAGGCACATCTTCCTCCCTGATCTTTAATTGGTGATAGCCCGATCTTAGATCGATCTTGGAGAAAACTTGTGCTCCCCTCAACTGATCAAACAAGTCTTCAATCTGTGGTAGAGGGTATCGATTCTTACTCGTGAGCTTATTTAGCTCTCGATAGTCAATGCACATCCTCATCGTCCCATCTTTCTTCTTTACAAATAATACGGGGGCCCCCCATGGTGAGACGCTAGGTCGGATGAACCCCTTGTCCAAGAGTTCTTCCAATTGTGTCTTTAATTCCTTCAATTCAGCAGGAGCCATGCGATAAGGTGCCTTAGAAATTGGGTTCGCTCCTGGTATCAATTTAATTTCAAAGTGAACTTCACGATCGGGTGGTACCCCTTTAACATCATCTGAAAATACATCAGGAAATTCATTGGCGATGGGAATCTTTTCAAGCATCTCCTCTTATTGCACATCTCTTACCATTGCCAGATAAGCAGTCGCACCCTTATGTACTAACGTTCTGGCCTCCAATGCTGAGACCACACAGAGTGGCGCGTTGACTAACTCATTCACATAGCTAAAGCTTTCCTCTTCGGGTGCCTGGAACACCACCATCTTCTCACTACAATTGATTATAGCAAAGTGCATAGCCAGCCAGTCCATGCCTAAAATAACGTCGAACCCCATCATTCCCATTATCCTGAAATTTCCTCTGAGCGTACGCCCACACACCACCACGTGGCAATTTTCATAGTATCGATTGACTATCACTGTTCTTCCTAATGGTGTGCTAACTGCCAACTCATCCTCACATTCCTTGTCCTCTAATTTATGCCTCTTGACAAAGTGTTCCGCTATGAAGGAATGGGTCGCACCAGAATCAAACAATACTAAAGCGGTATGACCCGCTACTAGGAACTTACCTGACACTCACAATTTATACCTTATCACAAAATGATCACAACAATGGCAAGAAAAATGCGATAGATGTTAACAAGGATTTACCTGTCACAACATCCTCTCTCTGGCACGCATTCTCTTGATTCAGCGCATAAACTCGGGCTGGGATCCTTGCCGGCAAGTTTGCAGTACGTGTAGTGGCAGCTGGTCGTGTTGTAGCGATCCCAGTCGAAGTATTTCTAGTTTGAGCTTCTGGACACTTAGCCACTTGGTGCCCTATTTTTCCGCAGCCAAAACATGCCCCAGTCGTCCATCGGCATCGATCTTCAGTGTGTCCATGCTTCTTACATCTCTCACAAAATAGACTAATGTATTTGGAAGCATTGCCACCCGTGGTAGGGTTGTTAGGCCTTTTTGATGGCTCTATCATGGGGTTCCCAATATACTGCCCAACCTTCCTCTTGCCAGACTCCTTATCGGTCTTTCTTCTAAGTAAGTTTTGCTCAATCACCAGGGCCCTCTTGAGGATCTCTGCATAGGTTGGCAGCAGTAGGGGCACAATATGATCCCTGATGTCCTCAACGAGTCCATCTTCAAACTTCCTTGCTCGAGCTTCCTCATCTAGAGATGCAACCGGTTTAAACATTGAGAGCCTGGTGAACTTTCGATCATATTCCAGCACCGTCATGTTTCCTTGCACTAGTTGGTCAAACTCTCTAGCCTTTTCCCTCTTCAGAGCTGCAGGCACGAACCTGTCCCTAAAATCCCTCAGGAAGGGCGTCCAATTATAGATTTCTCCATCGTCAGCTATATCCAGGCGAATTCATTCCTGTGTCTCCCACCACCTCCGAGCATCCCCTACTAGCATATATGAGGCAAATAGGACTTTGTCGGTTGGCTCAGTATGCGCAATCATGAACGCCTTCTCCACCTCCATAATCCAATCTTCCACTTGTACCGGGTCTGGAGTACCGTCAAATGGTGGAGGTTTTACCCTCTGGAAGTCTCGGTATCCACCCATCGGTCTTTGTAGCTGCATCGCCTGGGGCGACTGTTGGGGTGCAAGCATCTGAGCCAACATTTGCAGCACTGTCGCGTCGACCATTATTCCTGGTGCTGCGGGTGGTGGTTGTGCCTCCCCCCCTTGGGGAACATTCTCTGTTGGTGGAGGAGGTGAGAGTGGATGAGGAGATGAGAGTGGTGGTGAAGGGAGTTCCTCCTCCTCCTGATGCTCTGCCTCTGGGGTTATTGTTGGGGGGGGGTAGCAGTGCGGGTACTTCCTCTGAGTTCTGTCCTCTTGCAGCTTGTCCTCTTGTTTGTGGAGCCATGACTTTCGAGAATTGTTAATTATACCTTTATATCACCAAGATAACATCCTAATAAGGTGAAAGAGAAACTATATCCAAATGCTCAAAATGTTCTGTACGGGAAGGAAAGAAAAAAAAAATTTCCAACCGGCCATTTTGGTAAGGACAGTTAGCTGCTATTTTATTGATTACTCTGAAAGATCCAGGGGTTATAAGTTCTACGATCCCACATCTAGATCAATTTTTGAGTCAGGAAATGCCCAGTTCTTTGAGGTTGTTGAGCTTTGGGGGAAAGATCAAGTAAGGGACATTTCTTTTGAGGAGGAATCATACATGATTCCCAATATTTCTTGTGATAATGTACAGGTTTTAATACCTGTCATTACTCAAGAAGAAAATACAAAACCTCAAGAGGAGAATGTCGAACAACCTCCTATTCAAAATGAGGTAATCATTCCTGATGAACAAGCTCTACCACCTCAAGAACCTATGCCATTAAAGAGATTCACTAGAGAAAGGAAGAATGCATTATCATATGATTATCTTGTATTTCTCCATGAACATGAGTTTGACATTGGCGTAAAGGAAGATGATCCAATCAACTTCAAAAAGGCCACGAAAAGTTTTAAATCTCTAGAGTGGATAAATGCCATGAATGAAGAGATGAAATCTATAAAGGACAATGACGTTTGGGATCTTATCTTGTTGCCTAAAGGAGTAAAACCTATTGGTTGTAAATAGATATTTAAGACCAAGCGGGATTCGAAGGGTAATGTAGAAAGATATAAGACTCATCTTATTGCATAGGATTTTACACAGAAAGAAGGCATTGACTATAAAGAGACCTTCTCTCTAGTTTCTTCGAAGGACTCTTTTAGGGTTATAATGGTATTAGTGGCACATTTTGATCTTGAGTTGCATCAGATGGATGTTAAAATAGCTTTTCTCAATGGCGACATTGAGGAAATAATCTATATGGTGCAGCCATAAAACTTTATTTCCGGAGATCCATAATCTATGGTTTGCAAACTTAAGAAATCCATCTGTGGGCTCAAGCAAGCATCTCGACAATGGTATTTCAAATTTCATCAAGTAATTAGCTCTTAAGGTTTTAAGATAAATTTGGTTGATGAATGCATATACCATAAGTTTAGTGGGAGTAAATATATTTTTCTGGTTTTGTATGTGGATGGCGTCTTGCTTGCCAGCAACAATATAGAAATTTTGCATGACACCAAGAGATTTTTATCTAAGAATTTTGAGATGAAAGATCTTGGTGATGCTTCTTTTATTTTAGGAATCCAGATATACCGAGATCATTCTCGATGTATTCTTGGATTATCACAAAAGACCTATATCAAAAAGGTTCTTAAGAGATATGGCATGCAAGATTGTAGACTAGGTGATACCCTTGTAGCTAAGGGAGACAAGTTTAGTCTCGAATAGTGTCCTAAGAATGCTTTGGAGAAAGAAGAAATGCATCAGTTTTCATATGCTTCATCAGTTGGAAGTCTGATGTATGCTCAAGTTTGTACGCGTCCGGACATTGCGTTCATTATAGGAATGTTGGACAGATATTTAAGTAATCCATTATTAGATTATTGGAAAGTAGTCAAAAGAGTTATGAGGTACTTATAGAGAACAAAAGGGCACATGCTTATATATAGAAGGTCAGATCAACTTGAGATCGTTGGATACTCTGACTCAGATTATGCTGGATTTCAAGATAACATGAAATCTACATCTGGTTATGTCTTTCTGCTTGTTGGAGGAGCAGTCTCCTGGAAGAGTGCTAGACAGTCAATTACAGCATCTTCTACCATGGCAGCAGAATTCATAGCATGTAATAAGGCATCTAGTCAAAGAGTGTGGCTACAAAATTTTGTCACTGGACTGCGCATAGTGGGAGGCATTGAAAAACTTCTCAAACTATTTTGTGACAACAAGTCTGCAATGATGTATTCTAATAACAATAGGAGCTCTACAAAGTCAAAGCATATAGATATCAAGTTCCTAGTTGTTAAAGAAAGAATTCAGGATGGTCAGTTATCTATAGAACATATTGGGACAAACTCATGATTGTGGATCCGCTCACAAAGGGATTGACACCCAAGGTATTTTATGAGCATACAGCTCGTATGGGTGTCGTCTCAATTGAGGATATTTAGTTTTAGTAGGAGTTTGTAATTTGGATGTTCTGATGGACATGTTTTGGTTATTTCAGTTTATGGATATTTTGAGGATATTTTCTACAGAAATACAGTTTGTTGGTTTATCCATACTCTGATTTTGTTTGGTTGATCTCATTAAAGTTTTAAGGTTGGGCCAGTTGGAAATAGGCATGTTTAGGTCGCATTACATGAAATTTACATGCTACACATCCACATCATAATCTATGTCATTCAGTTATATTGCATTGTGACCATTGATGGGTCAAGTTACGAAATGAATGTAACAAAGGCCGCTTTGATCCTATGTTGATATGATTGATGGACGAGATTGGTTATAGATGCATTTCAGTAATGACAGCAAAATGAGCTCAATAAGGTAACCATTACATGATTACAAGGTTACACATATAGCCCAAGTGGGAGATTGTTGGATCCTTAATCCAACATTGGACTTATATGTGAAATAATCATATAATGGGCTGTCATGTTTGGTTGAGCCCACTTGAAAGTGATCAAATAAGTATTTGGGCTTTAATGTATTTAATAGGATGTGGGCCTTTAATGTGTAGAGACATTCGGTAAATTACTTGTTTTGTTATGGGCAAAGCGGAAATTACAGAAATAAGGGTTTTCCCTTATATAAGTAGGGTTATGGTCCCTAGGTTAGACATGCCGCCACACTGCTCTTCTCATTGAGATTAGGTCAGAGAAAACTGAAGGAATTCTCTGAGGTACGTCATAACCTGGAAGGCCAACTGGTCTTTCACGATCAAGTTCTTCGCTATGGATTCAGGTACGCTTCCGTATTAAGTTTGTCTTGATAATTTACATGAGATCTTGGGTTATGGATTATAGATTATATAGATCCAACATTGAAGTCACCTAAAGGAGCAACCAACCACTCCAGCAGATAGTCCGACCATATATGGAGAGAGACGCCCCTAATTTCGAGCCAGAGACTCCGTGTTTTGGCTCTGAAATCAGGCGACCATGGCAAAATACCATGGCCAGTTCTTTAAATTCAAGTCCATGCTAATTAATTTAAGCAAATTGGAGTCTTGGTTTAAACTTCTATGGCATGCCAAACAACTTTTGATGATTAGTGGGTCAATATCTTTCCTTTTATCCGATTATGTCTGATAATTAGTCTTTTTCTTTTCCTCATTGATTCCCAACTTTACTGTGGTCTCTGCAGAGAAAAGAAAGAGCTTGATAAAGTGAGAGCTCCAATAACAATAAATAAATTGAGCACTCAACTCAAAGATCTTTAAATCAAAGTTGGTCGCAATGATAGTGGATCATTGATCATTCAACTCAAAGCTCTTTAAATCAAAGTTGGCCGCAATGATAGTGGGATTATTGATCACTAACTCAAAGCTCTTTAAATCAAAGTTGGTCGCAATGATGGTGGATTGTTGATCAAAGAGCCACTCTGAATGGACCTTTTGTATTATTTACATTATCTGGTTTACATGGCTAAAAATGTTTGTCCTTGTTTTGTATGACAGAAATATATTCTCATGATTCAGGAAACACACTTTCTTCCCGTTGATCTATATTTAGATCACACGCCTTATTTAGTATCTAGATTTTCACTCGGCTAAAATCACAAAACTCTCTCAATAATTATTTAATAATATTTATATTTTTAAATATTCGAATTTAAAATCTTGTGGCTAAGTTAAAAAAACCTTGTCAGTTGATCAAGTGATTAATAGTAGAACACACGTATTTTGCAGCGTGGCGCTTATGAAAGAGACCAGATTCTCTCGCAAATGGAACCAAATAGATTCATGTTTAACTCAATTCAATTACCATTATTAAGTATTTGTGCTCCTACTCTCAATTAATTATCACTTTACCTAATAAAAAATACTATTGGTGAGTAAGTTGTTCAATGATCGATCCTCGACCATGTGAGAAATGCAAGTAAAACGGTACAAACAGTGTATAATTTTAAAGAAGTCCAGAGTTTAAATTTTAATATAGTATAATATTTACTTTTAAAAAAAGTGAAAAAAGCATGTAAATTATCAAACAAAGTGTAGCATATACCAACATATATTTGTTTGGGAAAAGTTCAAAATTTTGAACCTTGTAATTTTACTTTTTTTGAGATATGATTTTGTACTTTCAAAATCATATTTTGAATCATGTGGTTGTAACTTTTTGGCACTTAGAAGCTCGGGTGTTCCACAAGCCAATTTCAACTCCGAACCTAAAAATGACATCATTTTTAGGTTGATGTAGCTCGCCACGTCGAACTTTTTAATTTGGTTGATGTGATTTAGCACGAAATGAAATATTTTTTTATAATTTTTCAAAAACACCTTTCTCTCCCCCTCTTCTCCTTCCTCCTCCCCTCTCTCCTTGGGTAAAATGTCTGACCGGTATTACTGTTCCCAATTTTTTGTGAAAATTTTTTGTGAAAAAAGTGTTCGATTTTTAAGTTTTGTGGATTTAGTGTCCACGTGGGACGGACGACTGAAAAAGTCAGATCTTCAGATATTGGACCAAGATCTGACTTTTTCGGTCGGCCGAACCAAGATCTAACTTTTTTAGTCGAATTGAACATCCGACTTAAAAACTTAGATTTTGGCAATATCCGACTTAAAAAGTCGGATGTTGGTAAATAGGCATAACACGTGTTTGGTCTTGGTGGTAGAAGGTGCTACTTTTTACTCGATGGTCATAGGTTCGATTCCAACTTCCTGCAATCTTGTTTTTAATTTTTACTATCCAACATAAATATTATATTAAATAAATTATATTATAATAATTAGATAAAGAATTCTTTATAGCCAATTTGGTCTAAGTTGTGGTCTTTAAACCTAAGGTCATAGGTTCAATACTTTACTAAATCATTCATTCACCTTAATTACAATGGGTAAAAAAATTTAATCAGAAAACTATAAAATAATTGAGTTGCCATAGTGATATATTTTATTCGAGGTGACGCGTTAAAACTAGTCTACTCATCATATTATTTTAAAACTTTGGATCGTGTACTAATATTTTAACAATATTTTACGCTATCAATTCTCAAAACCACAATTTCAAAAAATTTATGCTCGTCAAACAAAAATCTCTCTCGTAGCTACTATTAAATAAAGTGTTAGTAATTGGTCAAATACGTTGTTTGATTTTGTTTTCATGTCAAGCATTGAACCTATGTCCTTAGATTCAAAGACTACAACTTAGACCAAATTGGCTATCAAGAATTGTTGGAATCGAACCTATGGCCATCGAGTAAAAAATGACACCTTCTACCACCAAGACCAAACGGGTGTTATGCCTATTTTACCAACATCTGACTTTTTAAGTCGGAACGTGCCAAAATCAGAGTTTTTTAAGTCGGATGTTCAATTCGACTAAAAAAGTCAGATCTTGGTTCGGCCGACCGAAAAAGTCAGATCTTGGTCCAATATCTGGCTTTTTCAGTTGTCTGTCCTACGTGGACACCAAATCCACAAAACTTGAAAATCGAACATTTTTTTCACAAAAAATCAGGAACAGTAATACCAATCAGACATTTTACCCCTCTCCTTCTTCCTCCATGAAACTTTCACAACCCCAAACCAACCTAGATTAATAAACACGAAAAAGTTCAAAAAAAAGTTTTGGATGAAACAACATAATTTGATTTAATCAGTACAATCAAAAAATGAGAAAAAAGAAAACATCGATCTTCCTGAATTCACATCCTCCGCTCGCGCAGATCCCCCACACAAAACAAAAGCCAAGGGATGATGAGTAATCTTCATAGCTACCCGAATTAAAAGGGTTCGAATCCCACCAAAAAGGAAGGGATAAAAACAACAGAATCGGATCGATTAACAAATAAGAAGAAAGAGAAAATAATTATAATAATTTAGTGGTATCCTAAGAAACGAGGAAGAGAAAATGACGAGTGAACGAGAGAGGAAGGAGGTTGATTAAAAGATAGGAAAAATTGATGAGTGAGAGAGAGGGCCCTTTTATTGTGATTTGTCCTAAGCATATAATAATAATTCAGTGTTACCAATAATACTTTGGTAACCCTGAATTATCTTGAAATCGTAATCAATTTATGTTTACATAAAAATTATAATAAATAAGATTAAAATGGTAGATAATTCGAAAAGTTAGGATTATCCTGATCCATAATAGAAATAATTAAGGAATATGAAGATATTATGTAATGGCTGACACATGTGAATTGCTGTATCTAATAAACATCTGTCGCCATGAATTTATGCAATTGAGCACAACCTACTCCAAGCAAAAACTGTCCTTGAAAATCTAGCGGGAATTGAAAAGAGCTTTGCCGATGATGCCAGTGGCCTCAATGTAGCGGTCCACGCACCTGGAGATGCAGCTACTTTCACTTCCACTCATGCTTGACCCTGGTTTCGAAATGCATTTTTTGAAGCATTTTCCGCTCAGTCTCGATGAACTCCTGGGCATAAGCCTGGGCGAGCTGGAGCTTCAATTGGTCCATGAAGTCGCCGCTGCTTCCCGATGTCCCAAAGTAATCCATCTCTCCTGGCTTTTCTCCTTTGCGACGATGATGATTTGTGTATTTACCTGGCGTTTTGTGCAAATTAAGATTTTTCTGGGCTAAATAATTTGTGCAAGTTCAATTTGCGTTTTTTATTTATTAAAAAAACCCTAATCAACCCTCTCAAACCTTTAGAGATGACACCAGAGGACGAAGGTCTCTCAAAGTGTTCTGCGATTAAGTGCCTTTTCTGGTCTGCGATTAAAGCAATTCTGAGTTAATCTAATCTTGTGGTTTGTGCCTTATCTAGTTTCTTCAATATAGGTTTTCCCTTCGTCTTCTTCTGTCATATTTAAAGGGTTGGTCCTACATTTCGTGCATTGTTCCTATGTTGACTACTGAATTTTGTACGTTCCAAGATATCTCATGAAGTGGATTAAAGGAGAAAGATCTATGTGGTGAAAGAGGAAGTTGAGGAGTGCGCAGATCTGTTCAACAGCGATGGGTGGAAGAAATGGTCTCTAGTGACTTATGGATCTCCTTATTGCAGGCATTTAAGAGGAACGGATCCTCGAAAATGCGAGACTTCATATTTTGTCCTCTTCTGTCATTTCTAAAGGTTTGGGAGGGATGACTAGGGTTTTTTTTTTATTTCATACGTTGATAAGATGAGGTGGATAATTTTTACTTACATGGATTGTTGATGTGTTGTCGGCCACCAAAAAATTTATTTGAGGGTGTTAATTGTTTCATTTTAAGAAGTATAGGGTGTTAAGTGACCCAATTTTAAGTACAAAGTGATAATCGTACTTTTAAATTAAATAGAGGGTGTTATTTGATTATTTTACTTTTATTATTTAGTACAATGTTTAATGTTCACGAGCACTTTTCACCTAAATAAAACTTAAGATAATAACCTATCTAATAGTAGTAAACGCTAATAAAACTTATGACGATTATATTAAAGAGTTAAATTTTATAGGAGCACTTTTTCTTCTTTTTCCCTACTTACGATGGTAGGGTTTTTTTATATACTAAGATCGCGACTACGACCCCATATATTTTGTATGTGGGTTAGTGAGTGTGTACGTTTCGTCATGATTATCCGACTTGTAGATTTGTGCGGACTAAAGATATATCATTGTGTGAGTTCCTCTTGACTATCTAGTTCGTGAGTTACCTAGAGATTTTATATGTAGGTATCCTCCTGACTATCTGTTCTGTGAGTTAGCTTGAAGATGAATGAACGCCAAATATTTAAATCTTTTTATTTTCTTTTTAATAATAATAAGAAATTTTTGCCGATTTAAAAAAATAGCATTATAGATAAAGATTATTTTAAGATAATCTATGGACGCCCTCTCAATCCCTAATTTCAATTTGGTTAATCACGAGTGTTTTCATTTCAGCAATTTGTTTTCAGAGCGTTTAAAGTAAAAATACGATATGGATTGAGTGCTATGGATTGAGTGGAGACAACTGACTATCATCCTCACAACTGAACCACGCGTGTGCATGGAAATAGGTCCCAGGAAAAGAAAAACCACTCACAAAAGTAACTTCGCAAATCTAGAGAGTCTACTCCGGCCGTACCCCACGTTCCTTGCTTCAACCTACGGCTCGAAATAATAGAATCCGGAAGAATTTTGCCCCAAAAAAATTAAGAAATAAATGATTAAGATCGATCTGTGCTTTTTTTTAATCGTAGGTGAAGTAGTTCTTCTGGGAAACGGCGGTGTTGAGCTTCTTAGGGTCCAAGGTAAGAGCGCTTCCTAGCGGTATAATCCCTACCAGAGGCACAGGTTCTCGGCCCTCCTTATGAAGCTCGGAAAGCTCTCCAAGCATCCAACCAACTGTACCATCGCCTCCCGCAACCTGCAAAGTGATAACCCGACAACTTTGCATCTCAACCAAGCCCTAAAAGACCAATCAATACATCGTCAGGACCAAAATCCAGATCAGTAGCATCACTAAGCATACCATAATCCTCAACTTCTGACGAGTTTCTTTTGCACAAAAATCACCAAACTTATCCAAACATCCCAATCCGAACTGCACAAACTGATGCGGCTTCACAGTTCGCTTATATTTTGAGTTGAGAGGTTAGATTATAGGGTGTTGTTGTGTTTTTGTCTTTGAAATTGATGTGTCATTGTATTTTTGTCTTTAAAAATTAACGTGTGATAATATTTTTACCTTTCAAAAATTGATGCGTTATTAACAGCAACATCAGAAAAGGCAAACCCACGTATCCACCACTTGTCCATCCCCTCGAGTTGATTACACCACAAAAAAGGGAAAGAACCACAAAATTAATTAAATAAATAAACAAATTACTTATCAAATTTTTTAACATTTTATTTATAGGAAAATTGATAAAATAATAAATAGTTGAATTTATTATTCATTATACTATTTGGGTTTTTATCATTTATTTTATATTTAATGCGCACAGGTACTTTTCGCAGAAATAAAACTTAAATAATAATCTATCTAGTAGGCGTATAGATAAGGATTATATTCATCGAAAGTTCAAATTCTCTTGCAAACTACATCAACTACCGTCTATATTAAAAAAAAGTATATATGCCTATATTATTTTCAATTTTTTTCAAGTTCCCTCCCCTCTCTATAAATTCTCCACCTTCCCAACCATCCAAACTCGCCCCCAACAGCCAACTTCCTTCCCCCAAGAAAAAGGAAAATGAAAACCAAACCTACCACCATCGTTCTACTTCTCCTCCTACTCAATGTAGGCTTCTCCTCTCCTCCTTAAACTTCCGTTTACGAATTAATTAATGTGTGTTTGGTTTAGTTCTTAGTTAAACCCGTAATTATCTT
This sequence comes from Hypericum androsaemum, assembly GCA_963995505.1. Taxonomy (NCBI): domain Eukaryota; kingdom Viridiplantae; phylum Streptophyta; class Magnoliopsida; order Malpighiales; family Hypericaceae; genus Hypericum; species Hypericum androsaemum. The sequence continues at coordinate 4,564,346 of OZ023195.1, forward strand.
ACAATGCAGGTATCTATGGCGGTGGAGGAGACAGCAACTACGACTTCAACGAACCTATTCACTCCACGAGCCTCGCTGGTACGGTACTGGAACAAGGAGATCCGAAACGACATCTCCAAGTCGCCGTTTCTTCTCTCCAAGGCGTCTCCTTCAAACGCCGTCGAATCGGCCTCCTTCTCGAAGCTCGCTTCAACCAAATCCCTCGGTACCCAACTCCCGGACTTCTGCTCCTCCGCTAAGCTCTTTTGCTTCCCCGACTTCAAGCCCTCGCTGGAGAAGCACGACGGAAACTCCAACTTCGCAGGGACGGACTCGCTGGCCGAGGTCAAGGAGCACGCCGACAGAGGAAGCTCCTTCGGTATTTACGACAGCCCCCAAGCGGGATACGGTATTTACGACAGCCCCCAAGCGGGATACGGTATTTACGACAGCCCCCAAACGGAAACGGCGTCGCTAGCCAAGGTCAACGAGCACGCCGACAGAGTAAGCTCCTTCGGTATTTACGACAGCCCCCAAACGGGAACGGCGTCGCTGGCCGAGGTTAAGGAGGCGGCGAAGAAGAGTGGCAGTTCGGTAAATAAGTGGGTGGTCGAGCCTGGAAAGTTCTTCCGGGAGAAGATGCTAAAGAAGGGGACGGTTATGCCAATGCCGGACATCAGAGATAAGATGCCGAAAAGGTCATTTTTGCCACGGACAATAACCTCGAAGATGCCCTTCTCCAGCTCCAAGATCGGGGACATAAAGGGAATTTTCCACGCGGCGGACGACTCCGCCATGGAGAAGATCATCAAGGGCACGTTGGGGAAGTGCGAGCGGTCCCCCAGCGCCGGCGAGACAAAACAATGTGTTGTGTCAGCCGAGGACATGATCGACTTTGCCATCTCCATGCTCGGGAGGAACATTGCGCTTCGGAACACCGAGAACACCAAGGGGTCAATGGGGAACATCAGGATAGGGGAAGTTACCAAGATCAATGGCGGGATGGTCACCAAGTCGGTATCTTGCCACCAGAACCTCTACCCATACCTACTCTATCATTGCCATTCGGTGCCAAAGGTCCGCGTATATGAGGCGGACTTATTGGATGCGAACAGCAAGGCCAAGATCAACCACGGGGTTGCAATCTGTCATCTGGACACCTCGTCCTGGAGCCCCACCCACGGCGCCTTCTTGTCACTCGAGTCCGAGCCCGGTAAGATCGAGGTTTGCCATTGGATGTCCGAGAACGATGTGACATGGACCGTTGCTGATTGATGATTTTCTACAAGGTGTTGCTTTTTTTAGAAGAATAAACGTTGGCCGAGAGAACAAAAGCGATGGCTTCAGTGGACCTCGGATTTAGGTTCGAACCGTTTGCTAACGAGGTTGGTCTGGAGAAAGATGAAACCTTAGTTAGGCGCTCTCTTTCTCAATCTATTTGTATCTTTCTCTTCTTGTTTTTGTTTTTGGTTCTGGATGTTTTTAAGAAAAAGTTCTTGATGTTTTCGGTTATTTCTCGTTCAGTGAGCCAATCATCAATTGTTCAATTTTTCTGTTTCTCTGTACAATTATCATTATTGATTTCGATTTACTGTAGCTCAGCGAAAAATTGATAACTTCAGCATCGCAAAAAATTGTCAAAAGATTATTTTTCTACATCGAAAAGAGAACAATGCTAATGCTATCAAGCATTTTTTAAGAAGCAAAATTTTATTTATTTAAAAATAATTACCAAAATGGTAAGTAAGTCCTTACACCATTTACTGGTAATCAGCTCATAAGACCATTTACTGGTAATCAGCTCCTAAGCTAAAGCTATCAAGTTAAAAGTAATACGGAGATCCATTTCACCCAAAATTGTATTTCTGTACAAGCATAAAGAGGTTAAAACAGAAATAAGCGAAACGACAAATTTAGGAACGGCATGTGAGTAATCTTCAAATAGGTTTTGATATTAACACATTAAACCTCTCATAAGTTCCATTGCAAAAGTAGACAACCAATTTCTCACCCTACATAAATTAACCTCGATTTGCCCATGGCGTTGGATGAAGTCTCTACATCTATTCACAAGTTGTGCTAGCATGTTCCCATACTCAACACGCTCGGTTATCTATTTGAAAGTCAGAGAGGAGTCCATTTCTATGATGACCGGTCTGAAATTCCCTTCCTCTACTAGTTGTAGTCCTTTTCTAATGGCCAAATTTCCGACCATATTGCACTGTAGCTGCCTGGGTGTTGGGCATAACCATTTTCCTTCGGTGTCACAAATCACACCTCTATTTCTTGTTAAACCCAGATTTATTTTTGAGGAGTTGTCCGTGTTCAGCTTGAAATACCCTACATCTGGGGGTCCTTCTTGCTCTTGGTTGTCCTTCTTGAGCACGGGGGGAGATCTTGGATATATTTGTCATCATGTCTTTTCAATCTCTTGGGATTGGTTGCGGATGAAGCAACCCTTATCACTTGAGACATCTTCTCTTCTGAACACCTGGTCGTTTCTCCAGCGCCAAAACCACCGGTAAGCTTTGTCACTTGGGACATCCCCTAGTTCTTTATATTTTGTTCCCATTCCCTAGATATTTAGGAGAACACATGTGCGTGCTAGGGTGAATTTATGTTTGGTGTGTAACTATGACCTAGCTTTTTGGGTTGACATTGTGGGGTTTAATTGGTATTTGTATTAAATTGTGTTTATCACTCTATATTTTTTATAGCCGTTAATCTAGTACCTTAAGTATTGTATGTAGGATTCATTTGGTATAACTATCTTTGCTATTTTTTGAGAATGATACAATTTTTATTTATTAAAAAAAATATAGGAAAAATTTTACTTTAGTACCTTGTAGTTTGGCCGATTGACACTTACAATTCCGTGATAAAAAACTTCTTAACATGTCCCCGAGGTTTCAAAAGGACCTCACGGGCAGCTTCTCTCTTGCCCGAAATCAAAACTAAGCCGTTTTGATATCTACATGACACGCTAATTAGGCAAAAGATTTACACCTTTATTGCTGACGTATCTTGAATGCAAATTTTAATATAATCCCAACTTCATTAATATTTATTCAAAAGTACCATCTCCTTCCTCCAAACAAAACCACATCCCATCTCCATCTACTCCAATCCTCCTTCTCCGAGCCGCCTCCCTTTTCTCCAAGTCGTCTCCATCTTCTTCCTCCTGACATTCTTCACCTTCCCCCTCTAACACCGCCGAGTCGTTTTGAATCTCGTCCAACGGTGCCTCCTCAATTTCCGGCGACGTGTGGGGATTAGTAACTAGGACAATGGCGTCGGTTACTTTTCTTAACGAGCGTGGTGGTAATATATCCAAGAGAGTAATATAAGTTGAGATTTTAGGTAATTTTTTTTTACTACAAGACGACAATCATAATAAGATGAAAAATATTTTTCGAATTTGTAAAGTATGCAAAAATATAGGGGAGGAGAAAGAGGAAAGAGGAGAGAGAGGGGAAGAGAGGGGGAATGAGAGGAGAGGGGACTTGCACGTGGCGCCACGTCATCAGCAAACTCTGATGTAGTTGGTCCACGTGGTCGGGCAGGGTCCGGGTAAGACGAGCAAGGTTCGGGCAGCTGCCCGGGCCTCTAGTTGATTTTAATTGGACTAAGTTTGACTCAATTGATACATTTTAACTTACTTGATTATTCGCGATACTACAAGGTACTTAAGTAGACTTTTCCCTATTCAAAAATATTGGGACCCAGAATTACCATTTTTCTGAAAATATTAATTATTACGATAGAAAAATTATTATATTTTATCACTAATCTAAAACCTAAATTTTTCATCAATTTAGAGAAGTTTTCACTTTTTTGAGAGAGAAGTTATCACTTTACAATAAGTCATGCTATCACCACCTAAGATTTTATTTTGTATAAGTGTCGCCACCTAAGAAAAGGGTTAAAATGTATTTAAATACTTTGTATTATTGAAAATAGATATTTAGATCTTTGTGTTATAAAAATACCCAAAAAATATTCCGAGTTTTTTTGAAAAATAAATTTTACATCTATATCAGGATTTAAACCCTGAATCTCCTAGATATTAACAACGCTTTATGCCGTTAAACTGAAGTCCTTTGGGGAAAAAAAATACCCGAGTTATTGGCAACACTAGAATTTTCTTATGGAAAAGTTCATCATACCCTTCCGCAAAATAAAAACCTTAGAAAATTAATTTTTGGGAAAAGTCTACTTTAGTACTCTATGGTATAGCTCAAAATTACTTTAGTACCCTGTGGTAAAAAACTGACCAATCGAGTCATACTTATTCCAATTCTAATTAACATCAAAAAGGTCCACGGGCAGCTGCCCGAACCCTACCCATCCTGCCCGAACGCTGCCCGGCCATGTGGAACAGCCACATTAGCATCCGCTGATGACGTGGCACCATCTCTCTCCTTTCTTCCCCCTCTCCCTTCCCTCTCTCTTTCTCTCCCCTAGAAAAGTTTATGTCCCCTCCAACACCTTTCACATTGTTTCATCAATGAGGTAGGTATCATCAACCATAATGCGCCGTATCATCAACCATAAAAACCTTCATCTTCGTATAAAACTTATCAATAGGAGATTCAATCTAACGAAAAGTGAACAACTCAAACCCATATTCAACCAAACAAAGATGAAGGAGAATTTCTGGATTTGATCACTTACACACCAAACCCTTAATTAAACCCAGGTTTTTGTAATTTTTATAAGAAGAAAAAAAACCAGGTACCAGAAATGAACTAATCCCCCAGTACAACTTTGATACACTAGCACCATTTATACCCTAGAAGACCCTAAACCCAGACACCGATGACCACTCCTCTTCTCGTCATCCACCACCTCCGGCACCTTCAACAACCACAGCCCAGCGGGGAGCCTCCTTGACGTGTGGGCCCTCCTCGTGGATGGCGATCACGCGAACCCCCGTCGCCTCCCCCGCCCTCCAAGGGCAGCACACCTTCGGCTACTGATAGTAGTGCCTCGCCGCCGAGCCGGTGGGGCCCTGGCGGTTGCTGTACGTTCGTCGATTCCTGCTGTACCTGCCGCCGTCTAAATCCATCGCCGGATCCTAAACCATAGCTTCCAGGCCCAGTGGCGGACAGAGGATTTAGGGGAAAAGAAGAGGTTTCGCGGTCGATTCCTAACGAGGACGAAGAGCGAGCAGTGAGTGTCGTGTAGTATTAACGGGATCGCCCCTTTGCTCGTTAAATAACAACCAGAACCTTAGTGGAACGCGTCCTCCATACTGGGCTTGCGTTAGCTTTGGGTGAGTAATGGCATTTTCTTGAGAATGTGTTGCAGGGATGTGGTTGGAGTGGAGGGAATTTGATTTTCGAAGTGGTTTCTGATGAGAGAGAGAGGGGGGGGAGGGAGGGAAGGAGGGAGGGAGAAGAGAGGGGAAGAGAGGAGAGATGCTACGTCATCAAAAATTAGTGATGTGGCTGGTCCACATGGCCGGGCAGCGTTCGGGCAGGACGGGTAGGGTTTGGGCAGCTGCCCGTGGACCTTTTTTATGTTAATTGGAATAAGTATGACTTGGTTTGTCAATTTTTTACCACAGGATACTAAAATGATTTTGGACTATACCACAGGATACTAAAATGGACTTTTCTCTTTATTTTTTATTTTATCATCCTCTCTTTCTTCTGCCTCGCCGGAGCCGCCACTAAAAGAGAACCCAATATACCAAAAAGTATTTAGAGAGTAACAACAACTAACGAAAGAAGATCGCATCTTGGAGATCTCAAATATAAAGCGAACCAATCACACAAAATATAAAAAATTAATTTTCTTTTTCTTTTCTCATCCTCATCAGAACCTGAGTTCTGGATCAGGGATGACCCTGAAGATGTCCCACTTGGTGAAGCCATTGAATTGAAATCAGACCCCAAAAGATTCAACCTTTATGATCCCTCGTTCCTTTTTTTGCAAGGGGAAATCAAGAGAGAAACTTTATTTTACCCAGATGGTGATTACTTAGACTCAAACAAAGCAGAAAGACACTACTAGTAACGGTAAATTACGCTTATTATTACAAGCCGGAGAGAGTTGAATATATGTAGTTTAGGCCTAAAGATCGGATCTTGAAGCAAAAATTATGAAACATAGTACAGCCAGTTGAGGTAGACAACAGAGAAGGATTGAACAAGAGTCCTGTGCCTGAAGGTGGAATTTATCATACACCATAAAGGAAGAGAGAAGAAAGAGAGGATGGGAAAAGAAAAAAGAAAAAAGAAAATTAATTTTTCATATGAAAATTATAGTGTTGTCAATAATTCGGAGAATTTTTATAGGTAATTTTATAACACATAGGTCTAAGTATATATTTTTAACAACACAGAGTATCTAAGTTTCATTTATGTCGCATTTCTCAAGAAGAATCTAGAACTAGGGTTTTTGACATTCGAATTTTCTATATATACCTCGCTAGTTCTAAGTTTTAGGGGGATCTTTTCCACTTACATTTTCTCTACAGATTTTCTATTATTACTCTGGTTCGGGTATGATTTCATTTCAAGTATTCATAAGACTTTTTTTATTGGTGACTTTTTTCTACCCTCTCTTTTATAATTTTCATGCTTTATAATATGATTATGTCAAGTATGATTACCAATAGTAGGGAGTAATTTTCTTTGAGTGCGGTGTCCGTACGGCACACTCGATGGGTCAGATTGTATATTAATCATGGTTGTGGTTATTGTTTGGTATAATTAATACTTAGTTTCATTTTTATGTTATTAAGATTGGACTAGACTTATCCTATGAATCCCTATGTCGTTGCCTAACACCCTCTGGAGAAGTAGGTATAGGTTATTGGTCCAAGATTAATAATATGAGGTGGAGTATGATCTTTAGCTAATTTATTGTCCTAGTGGTCGTAAAGATGCTGAAACAGCGAATAATACACCTTACAGTCTGGACGGATGAAACTCTATATAGGTGATTCACATGGAGGAACTAAATGAATGATGAATCTAAATCTTTACCTCGCACTTCAGGTTTATTGATTATGCTATTAGCAGCCTTGGTCGTTGCCTAGCATCCATACATTGGTAATAGCATCGTAAGAAACTGCGAATACCATTTCATAAGAAATTCATAATTGAACCTATCGACATGTCGTACTTTTCTTTATCATTATTGCATTTACTCTTTTACGCTCTCTGCATTCTCTTGTCCTTACTTTTCTTCAGTACCTAGTCACTTATTCTACTACTCTCATAATCATCACCTGCGAACTTCTTTTTGCATCGATTGGAGAGGGTATGCACCATGGTAGTTTTTACTCGCTGGGGCCTATTTCGAAAGTGGGGGTGGTCATGCAATGTCGATAAGGGAGCATCAGCAGGCATCTCACACGAGATACTTGGGCATACGTTGATTGAGAAGTTAGGACACTTGCAACATTTATATACGCAAATTCTGTTAGATCACAAACTTTTGTGTGATACATGTTTACGGGCAAAACAGACTCAACCCTCTTTTCTGAATAGTGCAATAAAGACTAATTCATGTTCTTACTTGATACATTATGATATTTCAGGTCTTTATAAGACGGCCTTGCTCTCCGGGGTACATTATTTCCTCATAGTCATTGATGACAATAGCCGTGGCATCTGGGTGTATCTTATGTGACACAAGTCTGTTGTTGCTCACTTCCTAATTATGTTTTGCACCATGGTTGAAATGCAATTTGGGAAGAAGTAGCAGGAAGTCAGAACAGATAATGGGCTGGAATTATGGTCCAATGTTATGATGAACTTTTACAAAGACAACATAATATTGTTGCAAACGCCATGTCCATACACGCCAAAATGGTATGGTCGAGCACAAGCATCGATACATTTAGAAATTGCTCGGGCATTGCTTTTTCACTCAGGCATGCCAACTTACTTCTGCGGAGAAAGCGTGCTCACGACGGTGTACCTAATTAACCGCCTGTCCACAAGAATCACCAATAACAAAATACCTTATGATGTACTCTTTGGTAAGAAGCCAAGTTACACACATCTACAATCCTATAGATGTCTTGTCTATGCGTATATTATAGGCCCGCATAGAGACAAGTTCCAAGCAAAGAGTAAAAAATGTGTAGTCGTCGGATACCCTGAGGGTTAAAAAGGTTACCGCGTATTCGATCTTGGAGATATGCACATATACCATACAAGGGATATCACATTCATGGAGCACATACATCCTTTTAAAAGGGATCCCTCACCTGGAGTAGAAATGAGATACCCTCCTTCTCACGCTGATCGGACTTGCGGTGACGAGTTGGAGAATGACTTGGCACTGGAACAACCACTTGACCCTCAAGAGGAAGTAATTTTGGGGCAAGAGGGCGATGAACCCACCCCAGTCGAGGATAATACATTAGATAATATGTCTGCAAATCAGAATTTGCCAGTACCGCGATATAGCACGAAACATGCATGCCACCTTTCATCGACCACCCATGACCAGCCCTTTCATCCGAGAACTCGGTGGTATATCCTTATACTCATTTTTGTCCCGTACTCAAAGTTTTCTGACACTCATAAAGTCTTCCTCGCAACTATCACATAACCTGATAAGCTAAAGGCTTATTTTTATGCAGTAAAAAGTGAGCAATGGAGGGAGGCAATGACATGTGAGATACAAGCTCTTGAGGCTAATGAAACATGGACTCTCAGAATCCCCGCCTTCTGGAAAAAGGGTGATTGACTCCAAATAGGTGTACAAAATTAAATACAAGTCCAATTGAGACGTTGAACGCTACAAGGTGCGCATGTCGCCAAAGGGTACACTCAGATTGAAGGTATCAATTTTCATGATACAATTATGCCTGTGGCAAAGCTGGTCACTATTTATTGTCTCCTCGATGTGGCTGTCCAGAAAACACTAGTTTATTATGCGGTTGGACATCAATAATGCCTTTTTGCACAGTGATCTTGACGATACAATTGCGCCTGTTGCAGTCTACATGAAGTTGCCTCTCGGATATTCATCGACCCATAACAAGTGTGTATGTTGCTTGTTAGAATAACTTAGTGGACTTCGGCAGGCATCACGCAATTGGTACCATAAGTTCACTCAAGCTCTCTCATATTTTGGTTTTGTTTAGTGTCATTTCGACACTTCATGATTTCATGGAGATCATATTGTTGTTTTTGCATTGATTTATGTGGATGATGTCATACTAGCTAGCAATACTTAAGCCAAAATCAAAGAGGTCATTGCATACTTGGACGTCAAGTTCAGAATTAAGGATTTGGGAGCACTGAAATATTTTTTGGGAATTGAGGCAGCTCGCTTCACAGATTGATTGGTCTTAAATCAATAGAAATACACTATTAACATCCTTAAAGACAGTAAAAAGTTGGGGGGTCAACCCGCTTCTTTTCTGATTAAGCGAAATTACCAATTAACGACGACAATGGCTACTAATCCAGTTGATGGTAGCCGCTATCACCGTCTGTTTGGGCTCTCTAACTTACAGTCACTCGATCAAACATTACATATGTGGTCAGCATTCTAAGCTAGTTTGTCACCAATCCTCAACAGACTTATGTTCATGCAGTTGATCGCGTCCTTTACTATCTCAAGCAATCCCCCGGATAAGGCATTTTCTTAATGTCCATGGGCAAGATTGCCCTCACGGCTTATTGTGGCGCTGACTGGAGTGGTTGCCTTATGACCCGTCATTCCAGAATGTGCTATTTTGTATTGTTTAGTGGCTCACCTGTCTCCTAGCATACCAAGAAGTAATCAGTTATTGCAAGATCTTCTGGAGAGACCGAATATAGAGCCATGGCAACTACTGTTTGTGAACTTATTTAGCTTCGATGGTTGTTTCATGAGTTGTGCACTCTGCAAACCGCACTGACAACACTCATTTGTGATAATCAAGTTGCCTTATATATTTAGCAAACCCAGTCTACCATGAACAAACCAAGCATGCCAAAATAGACGGCTACTTTGCCCACGAGCGAGTCCAGTCTAATAAAATTTCCCCACTGAAGATCGATAGTGTTGGTCAATTGGCAGTTATCTTCATAAAAGCTCTTGGACGTTAACTTTTTCATCGCTTGCTTGGCAAGTTGAGCATTACGAACCTCCATGCACAAACTTGAGGGGGAGTGTCAGAGATTACATTTGTTATTCTGTTTCCTCATCTTCCTTATCACGTCCAGATTATGCCCTTGATTAGCTCGGCCATATCTTGTTTGGTTACCTTTAGTATTCTGATTTCCTTCCTACTTTCTAAGAGTTAGATTAGGAAAGTTTGTTCACCAGTAGGCTATTTATGCTATGCTTCCCGTTTGAATAAAATCATGCTCTTGCATTCACAAGAATTCTTAGATCCAAAATTGGAGGAACTTCTTTTGGAAAAAGTAAAAAATAATAATATCTTCCTTTGGTTAAGAATATGCAATATCCGAATACATACTAGATTAATTAATCTAAGTTCGGGTTTGTCATACCATAGGTAAAATGTTATTATCCAAAGTTTAAAAAAAGTTGCATAAACTAGAAACCATAGCTAAAATTTTGATTTTTATCATTTGACATAGTCTTCACTAGGGGTAAGCAAATGGTCCGAACCGGACCGATCTGGACCAAACCATAAGAACCAAGAACCATTTTAAGAAAAAAATGAGATCTGAACCAGACCATTTGCTTATCAGTTCTGGACCAGAACCGAACCAATTTTTTGGTCTGGTCCGGTTCAGATCCAAAAGATCCACAATTTGATTTTAAAATTTTAAAAAATGGGTATTATAAACTCGAGGAGGGTGACGAGAGACGACAAAAAGCTCCAAACTAGAGGTGTAAAACAACAACAGATGGTAAAGATATCAAGAGGAGAGATGGCAATCAAGATTTGACATTTATAGTTGTCGTAAATGGATGTTGAGAATTGTAAATTGGTTGTTAGTGCACACATAAGCTTCTTTTTTCCTTATATAAAAAAATTATGGTTTGGTCAGGTTCTCCATGGTTATTTTCAAATAGATCCGAACCAGATCCGAGAACCATATTTTGAACAAACAAAGGACCGATCTGAACCAATTTACTTTGGATCTAGTTCTGGATCAGATTTTTTAGTTTGGATCGGATCGGTTCTTGATTTTTTGGCTCACCACTAGTTTTGACTAATCTAAGTTTGAGTCAGGTATAAATTTTTTTAGATGTGACAGTTTTCTCAATAGGCATTTAACATAGATGTGTTCCTAAACTTAAATTCTAGATTTTTTTTGTTTAAGTTAGATAACTATTTCCCTAGTTAACAATGTTTTAAAAAATGACCTGGAAACTGACCCGAGATTTCGGTCGACCTCTGGGTCGATCAGTCCAACCAATCAGACTGTCGACCAGATATTATTTTTTATTTTATATATATATATATACACACGTCTGAAAATGAGCTATTTCACCTTAGATATAGGATACTTTGAGACCTCGGACGTGTACGAAAGAGATAGAAAGTTGATTACACTGTGAGCTTTAAACTTCCGAACCTCTAAATATGTTGATAGAAAATTATAATTGAATTAGAACAACTTTTTCGGAGAGCCCATCGAGTCCTTTTCTGTTTGGAAATTGCATCTTCCAGGCCCGTGGGCTTGAAGCTTGAACTATTGTTTCTCTGTATCTCTTGGGCCGTTGACCTCTCGTTTCTCTTTCGAAGAAAAAACAGAAACAGATTTAAAGCGAGGTCAAGCTCGGACATACAGATGCAGCAGTTTCTCTCTTCCGGCAAGGCTTGCGGATGCCTTTTAGTTGGAGAGAAGAACACAGCGAGGGTTTTGTCTGGATATTGGTGGATCACACTATAAGTAATCCGAGAAAGAGAGAGATGACAATGAGAAACTATTATGTAAGTGCCTATAGAATAAGAAGTAGGTTACATCATTCCATATGATTGACCAAATAATGGTACAGAGAGACGCCTCTAACACTGCCACGGCCATTATGCACTACTAAGTCGATGTACATGTTCGAACACGAGATTTCTGGAAGTTAGAATAATCTTTTATTAGTTGATATACATGTTTGATGGTGTCTGTCCCTCTACTAATATTAGCGTTATTGATAAGTTTGAACCCGATAGTCGGATTTGTCAGCTGGTCCGTTTTCACTCTTTCACCATTCGAGGCACCTTGACGAATAAGTACTTTTATACAACAGTAGATATTTGTACAAAATATACAATTTGAACATACCAAAATTAATTTACCCTATTCGTTCCGATACTATATCAAAATATGTCGTGTTAGATTGACCCGTATTTTTCTTTGAAATTACAGATGCCAAAACTGGACCCTGTTAAGCAATAAGCACTAACGCCAAAGATCAGACATCTAGTGGGAGGGTTCTCTAGCTCCACACACTACCAATACCTCAGAAAAAAAAAATCCAATTGTGACCCAGAGGACCATCGAAGCCATAAAGAGTGTTGCAGAAGAAAGAATAAACATAAAGAAGAAGAGCCAGTTTCCTTGGAAAAGAAGGAAATGGGAATATTGCCGAGGCATTACGGTTGTTTGACGTCACAGGAATGTAATCCTAGATACGTACAAATATCAGGGCAGTGGCAATCCGCTGTCGTTTAGCTAGCGCAAGTATATGATATGTAGCACCTGGCTTTATTCTTGAGGTGGTTCGACCACTTTGATACGCCTGATACTGATTATGTCTGCTGGAGGTGTCATCTGTTGTCTGCTCTGTTTCGTTTTCACTTTCTATGCATTGCGAGCAGTTTTATTTCTTCTCATGTAATTAGTATCGCGTATGAATACGGGTTAGTCCAAGTAGTAAGAAATTTGAATTACGTAAGCAAATTTTGAGTTCTAACAATGTGAATGGAGAAAGTAGAACCGGGAGAGTTGCCTCCTTTCAAATTAATCGCTCCTCGTAAATATAGTAACGAAATATTAAAGGGCCCTTAAACAAAAAAATGTAGTTAATATCACAGGGAGCAATTTATAGTAACGAAATATTTGTCGTTAAGCATTTTATTTACTTATAATAGAATGTGATCTTTGGGGAATTTGATTACGTTGGAATTATGTGATCTTTGATGAGAAATAATGTGATCTGAAATTTTTCAAGCATTCTATTTACTTCAGAACTTGTGAATAGCTCCTCTAGTCTAGGACTCTAAAGGATATTGACAACCAAGAGTTGGAATTATTATGGGATTCTCTAAGAGTTCGGTAATTCTTGGCGTTCTGAATTTTGATTTTGATTTAGTTGGGTTCTCGGGTTAGGTTAGGAATGCTATAAATAGCTAGTCTGTTCGCTATTAGTTTTTTCCGAGAGACTAACTTTGTACAATAGTGGATACAAGGCAGCTCTTTTCCTATTTCCGCTTTTTTCCACTGGGTTTTGATTTTTTTGATTTTTAGTGAGATCCTCGGCTGCAACTCCGTACTTGAAGAGTTGGGTGGGGAACTCGTGGATAGGGACTCTTTCACGTAGGGGTTGGGTAGAACTTTGTACGGTCGGGTAAGGCGTTGTAGATACTTGTATGGTTTTTATTTTGTTTTGTTTTGTTCTTCGTGTAATTTTCAATATTTGCAGTTAATCATAATTGAATGTTGGTTTTTATAATGGTGTCTCACAATCATTATGTTGAAATTATCATATTGTTAATGTATGATAAATTTTTTACAAAATATAGAAAATTCATTAATGGTTTAGATACCGAAATTCTTACATAATATCAGATAGAGTTTATCAATGATTAGTTTTTGCTCGCACGACTCCCATATCGTGGCACTTTAACGATGGACTTTCATTTAACCGGACAGATGAAAGCAATTCATTCTTTTGCACTCTGCCTGCAGATTCATGCAAAGAACTCTAGCCGATCATCGAATTTCATCAGCTCTACTTAAAAAAAATTAATTCATATTTGGATCGATTTGGCAGATTCTAAACAGAATATCAGCTTCAAAATCGACCTCCAACGAAAATCATGTGCAGATACACCCAGAAACTAGATTCCTTCCAAGACAATATGGCACACTCATGCTCGCTGCGTAAGTCCGAATCACGATTCCTTGTATCCCACTCAATCTCAAATGTGTGCAGCTGCGTAACAAAAAGAGAGAGGTTTCTGAAGTTGGTCCAGTGGAATATATATTTTGAAGAGCAAAGTTCAACCATTGATTCGAGATCTTCTCCATGTGAAGCTAGATAGCTGCAGCCAATATAGTGGATCCGAAGATGCCACAGTAAAAAAGGGAGGACGTATTAGAATTTCCGTTTCCAATGAAAATTTTAAGACAACGACTAGATGAATTTTTTACACTCATAAATAATTTCATCATTCTTGTAATTAGTATTGTGATAATCTCAACACGTCCTCTTAAACAAAACTCACCTGGTCAAAATTTGTACGGGCTTTTGCTTCGAAAACATACAATGAAACGGGTTTCGTTTGAGTACAACATTAGACACGGAATCAACCTACTTTTATATTATGCCAGAATCTTCATATTTAACCAAAAATCTTAAGTTAACGGTAAACAAATCCGTCACTTTTGTAACTAGCAATATGTTATTATGATCGGTATGGTTCTCCTTTCTTTTTTAGAAAGATTGGATCAGTACCATGTTCTTAATAAGCATTTTGCCTGAGCTGCAACAGGATTTTTCCGCTCGTAATTTGGATCTGTCGGTTCGCGTACATCGTTGTCCAATGTAGTAATGCCAGCTCCGCGGTGGTCACTGGCTTGCTTGGAACCGAAGCCAATTTGATGAGTGGTCTAACGTAGTAAAGCTCTGATCAGATCTTTTAGCCTTTTGCCGGCATCTTGTTCTTGTCTTGGAGAATCAATCCAAGATGTCATGGTCAATGTTCATGATGGATGTAATATGGTACCAAAACAAATTGATCTCATTTTGTTTATGTCCAACATGCAATGAAGTGGGGTCGTGCGAGTACAACAATGAACACGGGATCAACTCGTTCTCATGCATGTCAGAATTTCTATATTCAACTCAAAATGTTAATACAGTAGGTTGATGGATTTTTTACACTTGTAAACAATCTCACTACTCCCGCGTTAAGCAATGTTGAATTCTCAACATAACTAATACATATTCGAGCCGAATTGAACCATAAATATTGGCAACACTTCCAAATTCTTGACACAACCAAATTCTCTAAGATTCAATTCAAAATACTAGAATAACCTCTTCTAATTAGTTTCTGTGCTCGATGACAAAAAATGATAATTATGTAAAGGTAAAGAAGTGAAAATTATAATCATAATTTGTACTTTTGTTTTATTACTTGCCAAAAGGACAGCACGCTTGTTTGATTATAGATTATAGGGAAAATTATTCTCAAGTCCCTCGGGTTGCTTAAATATACTCAAAAGTCCCTCCTGTTCACAAAATACATTCCGAAGTTTCTCTAGTTTGCTTTTATTATACTTTCGGGTCCCTGGCGCACGTTAGCAGCTCTTTTTTTCATTTTTGTCAATGAAATGACCAAAATACCCTTAGAACAAAAATAAAAAAAAAACTGATGACATCATCTAATCCAAATCCAAAAATTTCAGGGATCAATTTATAATTATACCAAAAAATCTACGAAGAAACACAGGGATCAATTTATAATTGTACCCTAAAATCGATTTGAAATTGGAAATTTTTTCCCCAAATCGATTTAACGACGAGGATGGGCACCGGGAAGGAGAAAGGGACGGTTCGACAACGATTGACGACAGGGACGGTTGACGACGAGGATGGTTCGACGATGGCGAGCTCGGGGACGGTTCGATGACGGCGAGCTCGGGGAGAGGTTGACGATGGTTGACGACGGCAAGACCGATGAAGATGGTTGACAACAGGGACGGAGCTCGAGGACAGAGCTCGAGGACGGAGCTCGAGGTGGGAGCACGAGGACGGAGCTCGAGGACGGAGCTCGAGGATGGGAGATGGTTGATGATGTCGAGGACGGGGACGGGGAAGGAGAGGTCGAGGACGGGGAAGGAGAGCTTGAGGATGGGGACGGGGAAGGAGAGCTCAAGGATGGGAGATGGTTGATGATGTCATTATTATTATTTTTGTTCTAAGCGTATTTTTGTCATTTCAATGACAAAAAAAGAAAAAAAACTTATTTAGGGACCCGAAAGTATAATAAAAGCAAACTAGAGTGACAACATGATCATTTTTCAAATAGGAGGAACTTTTGAGTATATTTAAGCAAACCCGAAGAACTTGAGAATAATTTTTCCTAGATTATAAGTAAGAGAAACATTGGTCAATTTCGCGAAACGCGTCTCCTCGATCCTTTGTGTCGTCTTTATCCCATGTAATGTGTCAGAAGAAGAAATGAACAACTTGAGATACTCTCTGATGCAACATGGTATTATAGTTATTTGCAGACACTAGCTGACAGCATCTACATTGCCAATGTGACTAAAACTTAAAGAACTGGATTAAAATCTTACGAATAATAAAAAAAAATAGGACTCAACACTACTCAACTCAGAACGGACGAAACCAACTAGTGTTTATTTAAATTCATATAGAACCGCGCCTGGTTGATGATTTCTTTTACTTTATCTCTTTCTTTCAAGATAAAAATGATTAGCAGTGGCCTGGGCCAGGTAGGAACCCAACTCCCTTTGTCTCTGACACGTAAAGAATCCCGCAATCGGCTCGGGCTTGTTTATGGCCCCGAACAGCAAAACTAGGCTTGCATTGTACACGTCAAGCTGATGCACCATATATCGATCTTGCAACGTTCTTGGAGCTGTTTAATGAAGTTGGTTTATGTATCTCGAGTTGTTTAATATGATACATTAGTAAATATGAAAATTTTAATATGATATCAGATTTAATTTTAATACTCGCACGATTTTCTGGTCATGGCACACTAGTTTAATCAAAATCGTGTAAACTTTAGCCCAATTGATTTCATTTGAGGGGACGTATTGAGATTACCACATTGATATGTATACGTATGAAAAATTTACTTACCTATTTCATTAAGACACGAGATCAACCTGCTTTGATACCATATTAGTTACTTCATATCAAGCCCAAAGAACTGGTATTCACACTTAGCTGAGATTTTCAACCGTAAGGAACACTTTTTCGCTATTGAAAATATAACGCACTTGCTGATGTGGTTAGATGAGCTAGCAGAGGTTAGAAAATTATCTAACTAAACTGTTCACTCCCTTGACTTTTGTCACCATCGGATATAATTTCACGTGGTCCATTTCCAAGCCGGAAGAAACACACAGACATGACATGAACTGTAAGTGACTGAGATCCGGATACTAAACAATGCAAGTAATTTTGAGCATCAACGAGTAGCAAATTGCTTCATGAGTTGTTTAGTTATTTAAAACACTACCACGCACATAGATCAATGCCCGGGCTCGAATATGCAGTAGTCCACCCATATGGGTCTAGATTATAGGCAATTTGGTTTTGATAATTGATGAATCCATCAATTTCTTCAGTTCGAATAAGGAATAGTCGACGTGGTGACCACACTTTGACTCGGATATGATTGGATAGCAGGAATCCCCCATGTGGGTCTAGATTATAGGCAATACGGTTTTGATAATTGATGAATTTCTGGCATCAACCAATCACTTTCCGCAGTTCAATTAGCTCTCCAGGCATGTCTCACCAGAGTGGCATGTGGTCCAATGGAGGGACAAACAAGAGATGGCAATTGGAAGTGTAATAATATCTAATTAAGCGGCGAGAAGAACAAGGTGGATTTGTTATCTTGTTGCAGTTGGAATTAACAGATCACCAGCACCAAAAAAAGTTGGTTCCAATTTTTCCATTGATGAGTGATAGTGATCAAAGTAAGTGCAACGTACGCCGAATGTTCTCTATAAAGAATAATGTCCTGTCCCTACAGAAAAAGCTGGAAATTCCCTAGTGCCAATTGCTTTTGATTTGGACTTTTAATTGTGCATGTTGTTGTTCCATGTGCTGTAGTCCAACCTCAAATGTCAATCTTTTTTACAGTGCTCGACTCTGAATATCAGAGGTTCGGTAGAAAAAATCAATCCATGAGCTTTGGGGTTAGGCAACAATCTCAGTATGACAGTTCATTAGCACATACAAAAAACTTGGGCTTGATCATGTGATTACTGTAGATGTCGTATGACTTTTAGCGTATAATCGTCACTTGTGAAAGTACGAACTTGTCATTTTCTTTCTAGTCTTAGCTCCTTCTTCGGAGACAATGAATAGGTGGATTTTCCGCACTTATAAACAAGTCTATCTCACTTGCAATATTCGATACTGGATTTTCTCCGATAGAATCAACCTGGCCCTTCAGCTCAAACATTTCAAAGCATCAAGTTGGTGGATCATTTTTGTAACCTAAAATCACATTTTGCATCGGAGCGGAACGAGCACCACGCACCAATGGTGGGTTCTTCAATGCACTAGAAATATCTTCTCTATCAAAACTCTCATATTGCTTTTTTCCCTTGCCACAAACTTTCGGGTATGTGCAGTGATCAATCCATCGCTGAACAAATCATGATCGAAGAAATAGCCTTTCTACGTAGCAAAAAACACATTCCATTTGCTGCAATTAATTTTTTTGGTCGAAAGTCGAAACTACTCCTTATCCGAACACTCATGAGGCAGATAAATCCAACTTCGATCCGCGTATGACCACAAAGGTAGAAAGCTCTCCCTACAAAGTTCTAACTCGTTTAAACCATTTATTTTTTCTGCAGCTGAAGTTGGTACAGACTAAATATACGACGTTGGGGAACGGCGTAACAAACCATAAGCATAATTATTGATCAAACCTATGCATTTTTAGGAATGAAGTAAAGGCATTGGAACGAAGTTGGTTGACTCCAACAAACTGTTGAAGGCCAATTTAATAACCTACAAGTGTTTAATGTGAGCTAAAAGAGAGGCTGTTGTTATAGTCTTTAACTGGTACTAAAGAGTTGAGAAGCCTTTCATATCCGTTATCGGTAACGACTAGTTAAAACCGTCTCCTATACAAATATTTATTGGATCGACTAATCGATATTACATAAGGCGAGAAAACTCTCTACAGTAAAACGTCTGTAAAGTGGTCCCCTCTAAACTGATAAAAAGTCCTGGTCCCGAGTCGGAAACAGTGTTAAAATGTGATAACCTCTCTATCGTAATAACTGATACTTTTTCAGAAAATTTTAGTGTAAAATTACGGTCTCAATTTTCGCATAAAGTGATATTTTCGAATAAATACATATATTTTTACGTACTTTGCGAATTTAAAATTTATTTTAAGATGTTAATTTGTGCTAGATTTTCTTGTTTGATAACTTTTACGTCATCATTCATCTTTTGAATTATCTTCAAATGGTCCTTGTGATTGTCGTCTTATTGTAAAAAATATTTCAATCGAGTGTAATATTTGAATAACACTTTAATCCGAGATTTAAGTTATCTCGTGACTTTTATTTACATTTTTGTTTGATTGATTCAAAATTGCATCGACAATATCTTGTTTGGTCGGAATGTAGCAGATAGAGAGATCTTGGTCAAATAAGAATTACACAATAATTTTTTTGTAGTAAAAAAATGTAAACCTCTCTTATATGATAACCTTTCTAAAATGATAATTTTCTCCGGTCCCAACAATATCACTTTAGAGAAATTTTACTGACAAAGTTTTAAAGACAGTTTGATTCTCTAGACTCGAACTCGGAACCCTTCTAGTTGATCTACTCACTTCGCGGTTAGCATTTAGCTCTACTAATAATAGTTTTGTCCAATTCATTAAATTCAAAGTTCATGCTAATTAATTTAAAAAAAATACTGAGTCTCTTATCAACGGATTGAACTTCTATCGCAGGCCAAACAAATTTTAATGATTAGTGGGTCAATATGTTCCCTTTTATTTGATTCAGTCTCCTAATTAGTCTTCTCTTTTCCTCATTTGTGGTCTCTGCAGAAAAAAGAAAGAGCTTGAAAAAGTGAGAGCTCCAATAACAACAAAGAAATTAATCAATCAACGCAAAGCTCTTTAAATCGAAGTTGGTAGAAATGATAGTGGGTTATTGATCACAGAGCCACTCTGGATGGACCTTTTGCATTATTTTCTGGTTTACATGGCTAAAAATGTTTATATCATTATTTTGTATGCTAGAAACATATTCTCACGATTCAGGAAACATACATACATTCATATCAGTTGATAGATATTTATCTCACACTTATTTTTTTATACCACTCTAATTCGAAAACTCATTGGTCGATTAATCCAAATTTTGAATATTGGTAAAAGTATTCCAACAATTATTCAACGCTTCATGCATTCCCAATAACTCGATCTCAAGATCTCTCTATTAAACTAGAACAACTTCATTTCATAAATCACGCATTTTGTGGCTCAACACATATGAAAGAGATCAGATTCCCTCGCAAATGGAACCAAATGGATACATGTTTAACTCAGCTCAATTACTATTATTGAGTATATGTACTCCAAATCTCAATAAATTATCACTTTACCTAGAAAAAAATAACTATTATTGAGTAAGTTGTTCAATGATCAATTCCACGATCATGTGAGAAATGTGTGCAAGAGCATGCAAATAATCAAACAAAGAGTTGCATATACCGACATATAATTGTTCTCTTTAATAATACACACTTACCATGTGAGTTGAACGGACAAAATATGCTAGATAATTCCACATGTTTTGAAATTTGACACAACCCTCGTTCTAATACACGGAGACAGAATAAAAACTCGTGCAAATTTTGACCTAATAATTAACATGCTAGAAAATGGCATGACGTTGAAATATGATAGTTACTAAACCAATTTATAGATGAAAGCCTCTTAAAACATTATAAGTGAAAAAACTTTATATACTCAAAGTCCAATTTTCGGTACCATCTTGAAAATTATTGAAACAATTTCAGTATTCGGTAAATGAGGTATCATCCCTTTCATCGCCTCTACTTTCTCTTTTTTTGAAACAATTAAACTAACACCTTGCCGACATCTTACAGGAAACTTTTGATCATGTTTTTGAAACATCACTTTTAATTAGGCTAGTTGGCAGAATCTTTCTTAATTTAGACATCAGCAGATTTAGAAACCCTCCATTACTGTGTTGTCTTTATATTTTTTGCAGTAAATGGACGTACCTGTGGAAGCATATTAGGTGAAGTTGACAGATGATTTAAAGATAGAGACTTTCGATTTCGCATTCAAGACAGCCATGAGTGTAAGGATAGTAGTTGGTGGAAGTGATAAAGACGTTGAATTCAGTTACGAATTTTAAGATTTAATATTACGAATATAAAAATATTATTCACAGGATCACCTATTAAATAGTTTTCGACATTGCTCGACATTACACGTGACAAATCAAGTCAACTTATTTAAGAATTCTTTAAATAAAAATTGTCCAAGTCTAGACTCAATAATTAGGGATGAACATATAAAAATCGTAATCGGAAAATTTTTTGTACTCAAATTTCTAAAAAGATTAGTCCCGGTCTAGAAGCACCACTAATTTTATGATAATTTCATACTAACTGACAACATTTTAATCGTTGATATTTTGATAAAATGTGTGAAAACAAAAGTCGATAAATGAACTATTGTAAAATTTTCGGCGATTCCAAAAATACTTCTGAATTTTTCCAAGAGTGGTATCAGGAATTTGAAATTTTGATATATTACTTCAAGACACGAGGAAGCATTAAAAAAAGCAACGTTTTGCAAGTTTTCTCGACAGTGAGAAAAAAGATGGAAAAGTGGGAAAAAGGAGGACTACGCTGTTTTGAAGAAGAAAACACATTGTCAAATCAGAAAGCGTGGTGGAAAATCTCATTAATTCTCGAAGGCCACTAGCTTTAATGGCACTTTAATAATTTGGATAAGTTGTTATTCTCCACTTTTTTAAATCTCTTTTTCTTTTTTGACAACGTACTTTTCCAATTTTCCAGACCACAAATAGATCAACCATTTTCCTTTGCAGATAATAATGTTGAACTAATTCATTTCTCATCGATAGTATTCTTATATCACATTAGATAAATCACTAAGTTGACTAATTAATGTTTGAATCGAATTTTTTTTAAATGATGATAAAATTATCTAATAAATATTACTTTTCTTTTTTAAATGATTCATATCATCAAGTGTACCCATTCAAAATTAATAACTTATTTATCAGTTGATTTAGGTGATGACTACTATTTTAACTTATTTATCAGTTAATAACTTAAATATTTGAAACATTCTGGCATAATGCATGTATACATTTGAACTTCTTCGGCGCCTAAGACTATCCGCACCAGTGCCCTCCATACCAGGTAGGGATGGCAATTAGACCCTTACCCTGAGGGTCTACCCTGATCCAGACCCGAAGGGTCCAAGATCCGTTGACTTTGACCGGGTCTGGACCCTGATCCTGCCCGGATCCTGATATTTTAAAAGGATAAGGGCATGGATATGGATCTATAGGATCCTGCCCTGATCCTACCCGAATTTTTTAAATTAATATAATATATATTAATTATTAGACATAATACCAAATTCTCAATTTTTTTGGTAGATAAATATTCTTTATTAAAACGAAAATTCAAAACAGAGCAAACGAAAAAAGAAAGACAAGATACATAGTCCCGATATTTACATCGGTTACAATCTCACCCCCGACCAAAACGTTCCCTCAATCTCAAGAGGTGAAGAAGAGGGACCTATAAATCTTTGTAGGCAATCAAGAAAGTGAGCAGCGATTGATTGTGAATGATCGAGACATTTGTCCAAAAGACTCACTCTTGGGCATGAAAGAGCACAGAATTCAAGAGAAGCTTATTCTCGCACCTCGCCTCATTGAAGATAATACCATTACGAAGCAACCATATGCCCCAAGTAATAGCAGTGAAAATCACGAACCAAATTCTCAATTTTAACTTACCCAACTTCAACTTTTTTTATTTGCTTGTTTGATTTATTTGTATTGATATGTTTAATGAATGAAAATATCTCATTGCTATTTGAAAACTATCAAAAGATAATTTAATTTTTTTGAATTAAATATTTTATAAAAAATACGGACCCGCGGATCGCCCTGATCCTACCCAATTTTTTAGGACCCAGATCCTGCCCGAATCCTTATTTTTTAAGAGGATAAGGATAAGGATCTGGATCGACCATTTAAAAAGAGGGTAAGGATCTGGGTCCTATGGATCCTACCCGGATCCTGCCCATTGCCATCCCTAATACCAGGGTCACACTTATATGGCAAAAAAATTGAAAAAAGAAAAAGTAAATGGGGTCATCAGGTGATCCTGGCACTGCAGCCTCGGCCCCCATTAGACTAATAATTTTTTTTTTCTTTTCTATCTATTTAGTTACACTTGACATAATGTTATTCGTATAAATAAATTTTTTTGGATATTATTTGTGTGGTTATAAAAATTGAAGTAATCTTTAACAAAACTAAAAATAAATAATATGCAAATCCATATTTTTCAAATTTCTATTAATGTAGTCCAATTTTAACATATTTTCATATACAATCTATAATTCTCTCTTCTTTCTCTACATAATATCTGCTTCCCTCTGTTATATTATTTCTTCTGTATTTGTAATTTATCATTTTAGGCATCTCTTTGTACCTCGAATTATTTCTAATTAATTTTGTATTCTAATTTTTATAATCTTAATTTTTTTACTTTAGCATTAATTTTTTATTTTTATAATTACAGAATAATCATTTTTGTATATTTTTTATATAAACAAAAAATGATAGTATATAATATGTGGATGAGATAGAAATTAAATATTTATTCTGTGACCAAGGTTGGGACATGTTGCTGATGTGGGTAGGAAAATATTTAATTGGCTTTGGTTGATGTGGATGAGAGAGAAATTAATTGTTTATTCCGTGATCTAGGTTGGGACAGGTTGCGGATGCAGATAGTCTAAGGACAACTCCATATAACTTTCAAAAACAAAACAAACAAATCCAAAATCAAAGTAAAATCATGCATATGTATTTGCACAGCTAAAAAATAAATGCACTAATTAAAAAATCAATGACCATAATTTTTTTGGCAATCAATATCTCCGGATCCCCACATTTTTTTCCACTTGCCTGGTACTATTATTGTCCCAAAAATAAAGCATAAAAAAGTGCGACAAGCTTTTCGGGAGTAAAGAAATCAACTGCCAGTGCCAGTACCAGTACCCGACATTTCATGTGGCAGTCAATATACCATATTGTGCAAATTACTCTCCATTCAGTAAATTATTATTGTTGCTGTATTTTTCGGTATCCGAATTCGGAACATTATATAGAGTTTTTTTGTAGAAAATAGCCAATACTTGGGCAGTCAATTAAAATTACTCATGCAAAATTAATGACCTGACCCTCACACATAAGCTGTGAAGTATCAAATGCCACATTTATCTTTTATCTGCCTCGTATTCAATGAACATATTCTGTACGAAAGTTTTTTTTATTTCTAGAAGAGTAAACTGGTTGAAACAATTTGTCAGTGGCTGACACTAAGCACATGGAGAAGTTAGCTTTTAACTCAATCGACATGGATATAAAATGGTTGATATACAAACAATCACTTACATTAATTTGACAAAAAAGTTATTTTATATTAATTAATAAATCTCGAGTTCAATTTTTTTTGGAGAATTTTATCATCATGTAAAGTTCCTACCAAATCGAATGTGTATTAATTGGTTCACTAGGAATATTGATACCACAAAGGTAATTTCATTAAAAATGCTTGATATAAGAGAAATTGTGGGACTTTCTTATAATTAGTAATGCTATAGTTAAGAATTTGGCCCACCCACCTCATAGCTTCTCAGTTTCGGCAATAAATTATATTGGAAATCTTGACTCTTTTTTCCTTTTTATAAAGAAAATATTTCTGCCACGGATTGTATTGTCTCCTTTATTAAAATAACGAAGATACAAGAAAAAGAAGGGAATGTGCCAATGATTCTGTCAAAAAAGAACAGGAAAGTTAATGATAATGGCCATAGGTGAGCACGTTATCAGTATATAATTAATATACGGTTGGCAGTTCATCATTTCTAGATCTTTTAATTATTTTGAGTTTTAAATAAAGACATAAATTTCATGAAAATATATTGGTGAAATAATTTATTTTTTTCATATATATCCACACAAAGTTTGCCCAATGCTCTCACATCAATGTAGTTAGTAGTTGGTATTTCTTATTATAATTCTTGTGTCATTTTCATATTGTTCTAATTTAACTATATTAAAATTTCAAATTCAAAATAATATGGAAAAACTCTCGAGTCATTAAATCATCTGCGGAAAAGATCAATTAATAGCAAGAGGAAAAGCAAATCCTATCGCCCTTTTTCTTTACTGCCACTCTTTTTGACCCATAAAATATGCTTATCTTCGGATGATCATTCCTTCTTTTGACCAAATCTGCATGTAAAAATTATGAATTTTGAAGTGGTTCCAAGTTTTTACATGATGGATGAAGTCTTGAAATATGTTTAGATAGATAATTAAGATAATACGATAAGAGAATCATAGATTAAATTAATTGCAAAAAGGATAATTATGTGCGTTAATTTGTTTTTGCTTGGAAAGATAAACCTTTTATCTACTATCTCGTGTAATTTTGTTAATTTGATTGAGAGAATGTGCTTAACCCTCAAAAAAAAGATTGAGAGAATGTGCTTTGTACGTGTTAGTAATATACACTTTGCACTAACCTTTCGGTATGTTATATAATTGCATTACTGTCCTGGAGGTTTACTCCCAACGAAAGCCACTTGAGTCACTTTCTAAATTGTGATTTATCTATATTTTTTAACAAGTGTTACCGGCGGATTCATGGACCGCCTAGTATATATTTGAGTCATGTATAATTTTTGAATGATGATAAATTTAAATTCAAAATTTATTCGTTAAATTAGAACAACTATTTTGCCCAAACAATTCAATTAATTGTAAAATAAACATATTATATTATGTTCAATATTCAAATAGATCATACCAGTATTAATGCGTCAGATCTTATTAAAACTCCAAAATTGAACAACACTATTCATTCTTAAAAAGAATTTGACACTATTCAATTTCGAATAGTAAACGTTATGTAATGTCGATAAAAAAATATGATTATCTTTCCTCGGGTGCTTCTAATCCAGCGACCCCGCACAATACAATGTCCCTGATTATTCTAATTGCGTAAAAAACAAGACCTAGTTGGAAGCCATTACCGACAATTAGCAAACAAGCAATCAATTGGACGAACGAAAAAATGGGAAATAATATCATCGAAGTGACGACTTAAATGGCTGCATTTCCGAAACTATCCCAAAACCGTAGCCGGAACTACGGATATTGCCATTTTCACGAGATTTGTCACTGTCCTTGAAGGCGTATCAAGTTTTAATCTAATCTAATAATTTGTTAATTATGCTAGGAAGTGGGAAATGGGTTGACGACAAAAGAAAAAAAAGCCGCACGATGAAATATTAATTAAAAGGAACATAAACAAAGGGAAAGAAATTTAAAAAAAAAACGGAAATCCACACTCTCATCCACTTCACACGCCCAAACCAATTGCAAAATTTATAAATAAATTAGAGCAAATTACGCTCAGGTTCCTGTAGTTTGGTTTCCCTCTCTCTCGGGTCCCTAGGTTTCCAAAATACATGTTGTCTCCCCCGACTTTGGTTTTAGATACTCTCGAGTCCCTAACTGACGTGAGCACCCATTTTTTTATTTTTTTCATGGAAATAGCATTTATACCCTTAAAAAATTCATCTTCTTCCTTCTTCAACCTATGAACAAACCTCCATGTTCCTCGTCAAAAAAACTCAACCATGTTCTTCACCATCAAACTAAATCAACAACCCTCTAAATTTGCACACTAAATAAGAACATCAAACTAAATAAACTACATCAATAACCTTAAATAACCGAAGAAAGAACACCAAACCAAACATATCCTTAAAAACCCAAATCACACTACGAAGAAGAAAGAAGAGCACACAATGGGTTTGGTCCAGAAAATGATTCTCGACGACCGAAAAATTCTCCGCCTTCTTTAACGGGACTTGTAGCTTCTCCCTGGAAGGATCAAACCAGCTTCGGTACAGGCCGACCATCAAAAGGGTTCTCTCAAAGGGGAAGCTTTCTGGGCTTCAAGGTGTCAGCGTGAAGCTCTGGTTTGTGTGGGTCGACATTCTGGCCCCATCCTCCCCATTCGATGGGGAAGAGACGAGTTCAAGAACCCCTCCCACATTGCCCAGTTTCGATTCTGGACGGGATAGAAAGCGTTAGTTAAAAAGAGGCGAGTGAACGAGACTGAGATGGAGAAAGCGAGAAGAGCCGAGAGGACACCTTCAATGGCGGTGGCGAAGACTGAGATGGCAGCGATTTATGCTGTTCAAATTTTGAAAAATTGGCAATCTTCATAAATAATTACTGCTTCAGGTTTTCTGTAAATTGAAACCCGGACAAATTTAGGGGTGGAGGAGGACGAACGCCAGTCGGTGGGCGCGTGGTTTGAGTTTTTGGTCGAAGCTGGATATGAAGATGAACGCTGGTCGGTGGGGGCGTGGGTCGAGTTTTGGTTGAAGCTGTATACGAAGACGAAGGGTTTAAATCTTCAACTGTTAAAATCTTTAACAGTTAAATATGGGTTTGGAGGCGATGTTGTTTGGAATTTTTTTTGTTGATAATGATTTTCTGTGTTAGATTCTTGATGTTTTTTAGGTAGAAGGATGAAGATGTTAAGAGGTTGAAGATGATAACTTTTTTAGGGGTATAAAGATCATTTCCATGACAAAAAAAAAAGGGTGTTGACGTCAGCCAGGGACCCGAGAGTATCTAAAACTAAAATCGGGGGACAATAACATGTATTTTGGAAATCTAGGGACCCGAGAGGGAAGTAAACCAAACCACAGAGACGTAAGCATAATTTACCCAATAAATTATTCTAGTTTAATTAAGAGATATTTTTTTTGAATCGTTAAAAATATAACATCAGAAAATATTTGTTATAAAAATTTTGTTAGATTATATGTGGTTTCAAAAAATGTAACAACTATTGTTGTATAGGTCATAATGTAACAAATTCGTGCACCAACAA
Source organism: Hypericum androsaemum (assembly GCA_963995505.1). NCBI lineage: Eukaryota > Viridiplantae > Streptophyta > Magnoliopsida > Malpighiales > Hypericaceae > Hypericum > Hypericum androsaemum. Next base: position 4,592,459 of record OZ023195.1, read on the forward strand.
GCATTTTGTAGCGATTAATGAAAGTGTTGTTTGATCTTAAGACATTAAAAATACAACACTTTTAAATATTTGTTAAAAAAATTTGTCAGTCTCTTATAGATTCACGCGACTAGAATCTGAATTAGTACACTACAGAATGTCGAGAATAAAACCAAAAAATAAAAAATCCGTGACGCTAAACGCGTAGAAACCTACACCGAGAGTGACGCGGGGCCAATTAGAAAATGGCACTTGGAGGACACGCGGTCGCCCGGACTTATCTGTGGATTCTGATAGCGAGGACGCTTAAATGCGCATCACGCACTCGGAGTGTTTCTATTTTCCGTACTCTCCCAATAATCACACTCCTAAAACACACTTCAATTCTTCCTGTGCGAGTCAAAGAGCTTTTGTCTCGTCTATCCTCCGGAATATTGTAATTGATTTTAAATATTTTTTAACTAAAATTAGATTGCAATACTATACTCAAAATTATTATCTTGCACAATATTAATATCAAAATAACATATAATTGCTTTTGTAATCAAGTTTAATGTAATATATAGTGCGGGATAATCTCAACTAATTAGTAGTGGATGTGTAATAATTTCGTTTGTCGGCTACATATAGTATCCGGAAGACTATAGGTCCACGAACTAATTAAAATAACAAAATCTTTGTACTATACGCTAATTAATTAAGTGGATAATATTGAAGATTCGTTGACAAGCGCTATTCCACAGGACATGCTCTGTTTTTTCTTCTTCTTTATAAATACCGGATATTCTCATTTAATGGGAAGGTCTGAAGGGTAATGGTAACCATAAAAACTCCTAATTTATTTTTCTTTGTGGTCTTTAAAACTACGATATTGGATTACGCCTAGTAATAGTTGTTTTTATTTGAATAAGATAGCTATACACTCCCATAACTATAATTTTACCCCTTCCATTTTCGAATTTTTAAAGGAAGACCTTTTTAGGGGTAGAATTAAGTTAACTGACATCATTACTTTTGTGTTATGCATTTGTTTTTAACGACACGAGGCGGAAGAAAAATGACCCAATCCCTAATTTTAATTCATTTAACCACGAGTAGCTCCATTTCATTAATTGTTCCCTACGTTTCACTACGCTTCGGGTAAAAACTAAAAATACACCAAATAGAGTAACTACATTATTTTTCTTGCTGGTGTCGAGACAACATAAGAAAAGGAGAAACCCTCGCATCCACCCTCCCCCTCGAATTGAATTACACCACAAAAAGGGAAAGGACCACAAAATTAATAACATAAATAAACAAAATGATTTTTTAGACTTCTAAAAAGTACAAGTCACACTCCCAATAAGATCTTTACATTTGTAAAGATTGAATTCGAAAATCTAAATGCATCGTCCGAACACAACAAATATATGATTAACCTGTGTAATACCATATTAGAGTTATTAAGAATATTTATCTAACGGTAGAAGGAGTTGACGAATTGACAGAAGTCCGTAATTCAGTCATTATCAAAATGTAATTATGGTAAAAAAAATTAAATTTAAAAAATGATATAATGTTATAATTTTTATATCAAACTCAAAATTTTTAAAATATAAATTAATAGATTTTTTATGCATGTGAAGGAAATCATCATTTTTATATCTACTTATTCTCAACATTTTTTTTTCAAATTCCCTCCCCTCCCTTATAAATTAGCCTTTCACTACCATCCAAACACGAACCCAACTCCCAACTCCCAACTTCCTTCCCCCAATAAGGAAAATGAAAACCAAACCTACCACCATAGTTCTCCTCCTCCTCCACCTCCTCTGCCTCCTCAATGTACGCTTCTCCTCTCCTCCTTCAACTTCCGTTTACGAACTAATTAATCTCTATTTGGTTTAACTCTTAATTAGCCCGTAATTATCTCACAATGCAGGCATCTACGGCGGCGGAGGAGACATCAACGACGACTTCAACGAACCCGTTCACTCCACGAGCCTCGCTGATACGGTACTGGAACAAGGAGATCCGAAACGACATCCCAAAGTCGCCGTTTCTCCTCTCCAAGGCGTCCCCTCTAAACGCCGTCGAATCGGCTTCCTTCTCGAAGCTCGCCTCCTCCAACTCCCTCGGGACCCACCTCCCGGACTTCTGCTCCTCCGCCAAGCTCTTCTGCTTCCCCGACCTCAGGCCCTCGCTGGAGAAGCACGACGGCAACTCCAACTTCGCGGTCTACTCCGACAAGAACTTCACCAACTACGGGACCGCCGGCGCCGGGGGGTTCGACACGTTCAAGAACTACTCCGACGGCGAGAACGAGCCGATTGATAACTTCCGGCGATATTCCCGCGACGCGGCCGGCCGGAAGGATAAGTTCGCCAACTACGGCCCCGATACAAATGTCGGTGACCAGAGCTTCAACTCCTACGGCGCCGGCGCCACCGGCGGATCCGGTGAGTTCAAGAACTACAATCCGAATATCAATGTACCTAACCTGAAGTTCTCCAGTTACGGCGACGACGGAAATGGCCGGGGCGACACGTTCACCGCCTACACCAGCGAGGCCAACGCCGGCGACGAGAGGTTTACCAGCTACGGGAAGCACGGCAACGGAGAGCCTAGCGTTTTCTCCAGCTACGGCAAGGACTCGAACGTCATCGGCTCCGGATTCACCAACTACGGCGAGTCCGGCAACGGCGCCAACGACAGCTTCACTTCGTACGGAACCAACGGGAACGTGCCGGAGAACAACTTCAAGAACTACGGCACCGGCGGGAACTCCGGCACCGAGACGTTCACCTCCTACCGGGAGCAGTCCAACGTCGGTGATGACTCGTTCCAGTCGTACGCGAAGAACTCCAACGCCGCGAAGGTCAACTTCGGCAACTACGGCAAGTCCTTCAACGAAGGCACCGACAAGTTCACCGGCTACGGCCAGGCCGGCGACAACACCAAGGTCGGCTTCACGACGTACGGCGTCAACAACACGTTCAAGGAGTACGCCGACAAAAAGGCCGTCAGTTTCAGCCAGTACGCCACCCCGAAGGGAACGGCGTCGCTGGCCGAGGTCAAGGAGGCGGCGAAGAAGAGTGGCAGTTCGGTAAATAAGTGGGTGGTTGAGCCTGGAAAGTTCTTTCGGGAGAAGATGCTAAAGAAGGGGACGGTTATGCCAATGCCGGACATCAGAGATAAGATGCCGAAAAGGTCGTTTCTACCCCGGACAATAACATCGAAGATGCCCTTCTCCAGCTCCAAGATCGGGGACATAAAGGGAATTTTCCACGCGGCGGATGATTCTGCGATGGAGAAGATCATCAAGGACGCGCTGGGGGAGTGTGAGCGCTCCCCCAGCGCCGGGGAGACGAAACGGTGTGTCGGATCAGCCGAGGACATGATCGACTTTGCCGCTTCCGTGCTCGGGAGGGACATTGCGCTTCGGAACACCGAGAACACCAAGGGGTCAAAGGGGGACATTATGATTGGGGAAGTCACCAAGATCAACGGTGGAATGGTCACTAAGTCGGTCTCCTGCCACCAGAGTCTCTACCCATACCTACTTTATTACTGCCATTCCGTGCCCAAGGTCCGCGTGTACGAGGTGGACCTCTTGGATGCGAGCAGCAAGGTCAAGATCAACCACGGAGTAGCCATCTGCCATCTGGACACCTCGTCCTGGAGCCCCACCCACGGCGCCTTCTTGTCACTCGAGTCCGAGCCGGGTAAGATCGAGGTTTGCCACTGGATCTTCGAGAACGATATGACCTGGACCGTTGCTGATTGATGATTGGCTAATTTGGTTCGGGATAATGCCTAATGGGCAAAACCAATGATGGCTTACGTGGACGAGGATTTGGGTTCGCACCGGTGGCTGAAAGAAATACCAGTTTTTCATCAGCGTTGTTTTTTTGGGGTTTGATTCTTAATTTTGTCTAGAATCCCGTATTATTGCTAAATTATTGCCCATAATAAATCTCTTAATGGGTATTAATTGGCCCTTATTTTTCTATTATTAAATATTCAGTCAACCACTCATCAATTGTACAATCGTGTTGTTTCTCGGTCCTCCTGTCATTATTGGATTCACTACTTATGAGGTGTTACATAATGTTAATTAAGATAGTACAACATATCACTTCATCTAAATGTTTGTTTGTTTTCCAAAACTCGCCTTGGTAAATATGAGCGTTTTTGCAGGTTAAATTGCAAGTCAATTCGGTTTAGCATATTAACCAAAATATATTATTATAAAATTTACCATTTTGATCTTTTCTAGGGTAGATAAGACAAAGAAGCTAAAAAAAATAATGGAAAAATTACTCTCGGCCTCCTAAAATTTTCCTAAATTACTGTTTTAATCTTTCGTAAAACTCAAATTTTGATCTCCTAGTTTATATTTATTGAACTCTAAGACTTTTTGTTGATGTCATCATTTACTTTAATTTTAAAATTACAATTATACCCTTCTAAAAAACAAAAAATCCTTCCCTCTCCTCCTTCCTCCCCTCTCTCCTCTCATCTTCAACTTTCCCCATTCTTAGGAAAACCAATTAAACACCAAAAAAATATTCAATTAATTTAATACCCAATTAATTATCATGAAACCAATTAAACCCAGAAGGATACTAATTTTCAGAATTCTGGGTTCTTGATAATGGAGGCGTGAAAGAAGAACCAAGGTGGATGTGACCTTATCGTCCAAGAAGAATTCCAGATGGGATTTGGAACTTCCTTTACATAACCATCAGGAAGTTTTCGAAAGATTGGAATTTGCGATCCCCCTATTGTTGCTTTAATAGTGGCAGTGACGAGTGGGTGCTTATATCTACATGGTTTAGTGATGAAGTTGAAGAAGTTTTTGAAGATGGGCACTCTCCAATTCGGGTCCTAGAGGCGATATGGGTTTTTAGTTTCTGGAAAACCCATTTGGATTTGGTGGGTTCATGGGTGTTCATAAGTGTTTAATTAATTGGGTGTTTAATTAATTGAATATTTTTTGGTGTTTAATTAGTTTTCTTAAGAATGGGAAAAGTTGAAGATGGAGATGGGGTTGAGGATGGAGAGGAGAGAGGGGAGGAAGGAGGGAGAAGAGAGGGAATAATTTTTTATTTTTTATTAGAAGGGTATAATTTTATTTTAAAATTAAAGTAAATGATATATCAGCGAAGGGTCTTAGAGTTCAATAAATACAAATTAAGAGACCAAAGTTTGGATTTTGAAACATGAGAGGTTAAAATAATAATTTAGACAAATTTCAGGAGATCGAGAGTAATTTTCCCAAGAATAAATTAGGATGGATTAGATTTCTTCTCTGGCTTAGCGCTTTTTTTTACCATCCAGTGATCAAGATTTGAGTTTGATAAGATCTATTAAAAATGACAATTTTTTAAAAATTATTTAACATTATTGTGTTTAACGATTCCAACTCGATACTTTTTAATTAATGCGAGAACAATTTACCTTATAAAATATATTCTACTGTGTGTGGCATGTGACATTGGGAAATGATGCGAAAGCCTTCTAAAAAAAAGGAAATGATGCGAACACGACAGGTACACTGCATTAGCAGGAGCATGTATGTATGTTGGATTAATTAACGTTTAAATGTCAACAAAGTTCCATTGAGGTTGACCAGATTTGGAAGTGTAGGATTAGGCATCAGACTTAATTTGAGTTATGGGAAAAAAGACTATTACGGTCCTGGTTTCTATATTTGTCCGGAATAAACTTAGTTCGGAATGGGTCTTAGACACGAAAATCCCTCTAAATCCACTTTAAGATCAGAACATCTTTACGATCTTAGTTGCTATCTCTTTTTTGTAATTATTTACAAAAAGAATTACAAAACATTGTCACCTTCGGCAACTAGGTCGGAGGTTTTGCAAGCAACTTGAGAACATGTTCGAGCGTTGTGGCTAGGTCTAGAATTGGCTTCGAACTTAGGCTTCAAGCACATCTTGTCTGAAGCAAGACTCCAATAGCAGCCGCAATGTCGCAAAAGAGGTTTACACTTAATATGTAATATTATTATTAATAAAAATTTACTTACCAAAAAAGCACAACGAAACTAGTAGAATTCCTTAAGGGTATCTAATGCCTAAATATGAAATAAAATTTTAGGTCTTTTGAAAAAAATCTAAAACAATTTCTTTTTTCAAATTATACTTGTGAGTATCTTTGTCCAAAATTTTTATTCAAGTAATGGCGTATTAATTAGATAAATATTATAAAGTTAAATAAGTTTTTTTCTAAAGAGAATTTAATAAGTTTTAACTTCATTTACTTAATATATCTAATGTAGGTGGAACCAAGTAGGAAGAAAAATACAGATTTCAAAAGTAAGAAAGAATATAAATTGAACACAATAGCCAAGTTATACTTACATAGTATTTATAATTGAGACGATGTAGTCGCGTCTATGGTACTTGGGACTTTCCAATGATATTTGAGAGGAGATTCATCGTATAGTTATTTTCTTATATTAAGAGTAAAAAAGCAATTCAATTCATAGTTATTTTTTAGTCTATCAAGAGTACAAAATTACCATCACACGTGACTTCATGAACAAAGATACAACTTTTAGCATGTAAATAGCATGATAACGAGCAAACCAATCATAAAACGATACTCATAGCTAAAGCAGGGGGGATACAAGCACAAAATCAACATAGACTAAAAAAAGAAAATAAACACTTAAAATCACTCCCTAAAAAAACTTAAAATCATGAATCATCTAATAGCGTATAAAATTGTAAATTTATTCTGTTCTTACGAAATGGTTCTCTTTTGTAGCTAAGGTTTCTATTGCAACGTTATAGTTTTATTTTCTTCTTGTTTGTATCTTTTAATTACTCAAGGAGCCATATATAAATTGAAGTACTTATGGCTAAAAAAATTAAATCGTGAGTGAATAAAAATAATTAGTGCACACCTATAACCGAAAAAAGTTTATGTTTGTTCGTTAAAGTGGTCATATGAATTAGTACTAATAAAGTAGAATGTACTCTGTGTTGATTAAGCTGCAACACAAGCCAACATATAAATAAAATCCAGCATGATTGATTTAAAATACCGGGAAAAGATAGTTGTAGGAGTTAAAAAATACTGAGAATTTCAGAATTAATTAAAAGCACAATACGAGTTAAACAATATGTGTCTCCACATCAATGATTTATTTAGTTGCACCCAGAGAGTTAGCATACCGCAACAGGGACAGATAAAAACAAAGCCATTTGATAGAATCAATTTTGTTAGTGCAACTCGGAGAGATACAAAAAGAGTTGATAAAAAGAAGGCATAGTGAATCGAAATAGGCTAGAGAAGAATAGGTTATACTTTTAAATTATTATTACCTATTAAAAAGATTACGCCAAAAGAATAGGCTATTCTTAGAATGTGATATGCGTTGTTACATTATGTGAATGGGTATAATAAATTAGGCGTGCAATAATCATGGAGGGAAATCTATACTAATCAGGGCTCAACACAATAAGGAATTCAACATCGAGGTTGTGAATATGTAAATTTTATGGAACTAAGTTATGCGGAAACAAGCTTAATTTTATGATCGGTAGTATTATTGAGATTTCGTTTCCATTTTAAGTTGTTTCCATAAACCAAAGATTTTGGTACATGGTTCTAGTTCGGTTCTCCGATCTAATTAAGAATCAAATGGAATCTAATTGAAATAGAATTGGTTTGTAACAACTTACATGGTTCATTTAGTTTGTCTTTTTTATTTGTGACATAAAATTATAATGTAATTAAAAAAAATTGTTTCTAGTTTGAGATCAATAAATCTTTTGAGAATAGGAAGGATGTATGCCTTGAGCACATCTTGTCTGAAGCAAAACTCCGAAAAATTTGGCTGTACCAAATTTTACCGCAATATGATTTTAATGAGATCGGCGGTGTGCAACCTTGTAAAAGGGGACTTTACATTATTTAAGACTAGTAAAGACGCACGCGCGATGCGATTGTCGTGCTGTTTCAAAATTTGCAAAATATATCGTTTATTGATTTTCTTTTTTAAGCAGTCCATGAATAAAATGCTCTCTTACATATTTAATTACACTATTTTTTATTTACCTAAGACGCCATAAGAACTTCTTTGTACACGATATTTTTTGTAAATATTCTAACTTTATCAGCAACATCACCTCTATTGACTAACACTTTAGTGTTCTTGCTTGAAACACCTTTCGAAAGGACAACGTACAACTGCCGATGACTGAACACATGCCCAGGCAGATAAATACCGGTGATTTCAATTTTTGTACTTGTGCTTTATTGATCGTGAATGCAAAACAAATACGTACTGAAAACTGCTTGCGTATCACCTTATATTGCTCAAGATTCTCTTGTGGGTTCAATAGCATCCTATGGATGAATACAATCGTACCTGCATAATTTTTACTGAGGTCACTGTATCGATTTAAATAGGCGAAAAGGGAAAAAATATATATGTGATGGTCGGAGAACACTTCCCTTCTCCTTCTTCGTCTCCCTTATGGGCCTTATCACAGTCTCCATTCGCAGGACCCACGTCAACGACCACATCGACAATGTCCTTGTCATCTTTCAGTCAGTCTGCTCCGCCGTCAAGCAACGCCGGCATCTTGGGCATGGACTTCAACCCGCCGCTCATCGCCATGATTGTCGTTGTGGTGGCGGCCTTCCTATTGGTCACCTACTCCCGACACCTCATCCTCCTCGTCCGTCGATTCTACCAGTAGTGGCGTCGGCATCGACGCTGCAGATTCTAGCAGCTATCCTACTCCACCACATTCTCCAACCTGGACTCGACTCCCCCCCGTTTGACTATTCCTCCCCGATAGGACCGCTGGCTTCCACGTGTACTCCGCCTACGGGCTCCATGACTCCATCATCAAGACGATCCTTCACTCCCACTGCAATATGCCGTTCTGCGAGACTGCGCCATGTACTAGCTGGAGTTCGAAGAGAACGACTAGGTGAGGACTCTCTCGGCCTACTCCCACCCCTTCCACGTCGAGTGCATCGACATCTGGCTCCAATCCCACGCCAACTATCATGTCTGCCGCATCAGAATATTCCTCCCCCTTCGCCCCCGTCATGTCCGCCAGGATTCGCCCATCCCTCGACGACGCCGTTCTCATTTTTCTCCTCGACCAGGCCAACAACATCACAATTTAACTGAAAAGGAGAGTTTTTTTCTAAAATAGGCAAAAAACTTAGATATATTCCCTAAATAGGCAAAAACTTAATATATTCCCAAAATAGATAAAAATTTAATTCAAAATTAAAAAAATAGAGAGACGACCCATGTACAGATTGCTTCCCTGACAATTTTTTTTAATAAAATAAAATATTGGAGGCGACCTGCAATTTTTTTTAATATTATTTTTTTTGGTCATTCGAACTCGATCGATTTTTGACTTCAAATAAAATTTTGATATCGTTATACTCTGTATTTGAAAAAGTTATAAACTACAAAGTTGTAGATATATGTCTCAGCTTTGCATAGAAATTTGAATCAATTCAATCGGAATCCGGAGTAAAAATTTGTGTCTCCCAACCGAAATGAGTCGATCAAACTCGATCGACTTTTGACTTCAAATAAAATTTTGACATTGTTACACTCTGTATTTGGAAATGATATAAACTATAAAGTTGTGGATATACATCTCAATTTTGCATAAAAATTTGAATCAACTCAATCGGACTCTAGATTAAGAAGTTGCAAAAATTACTTTTTTTCTTCTCTTGTACTTCGATTAAAAAATTAATTTTTACAACTTCTTACTCCGGAGTTCGATTGAGATAATTCAAGTTTCTGTGTAAAGCTGAGATATATATCTACAACTTTGTAGTTTATAACTTTTCTAAATTCAAAGTGTAAGGATATCAAAAATAAATTTGAAGTCAAAAGCCGATCAAGTTCGATCGACTAATTTTGGTTGGGAAATACAAATTTTTACTCCGGATTCTCGATTGAGTTGATTCAAGTTGCTGTGTAAAGCTGAGACGTATATCTACAACTTTATAGTTTATAATTTTTTCAAATATGGAGTGTAACGATGTTAAAATTTTATTTGAAGTCAAAAGCCAATCGAGTTTGATCGACCAAAATTAGAAAAAATTAAAGGAAATCTATCGACTTACAAAAGTGCAAGCAATCAAACCACCCCTGGATTATGGTTAGTGCACGCGTTCTCTTTCTATTTTCAAGATATTTTTGACATTTTTAATTGTGACACCAAACCACTTAAAAAGAATATTTTCTTTATTATAGTAAGATATATAAATATTACCATTAATAAAAATTTACTTAAAAAAAGCACAGAGAAACAAAACTAGTTGACCAACTAACCAAAGCAAGGTGGATATAATGGCAATATATCCTATGTCGTTTCCCAACGGTCGGTGACTCAATTCCCACTCCATGCAGAAATGACAAAACTTTGTTTGGGATGAGAACAAAACCCAATGCTGTTTAGAGCCCGTGGTTTAGGCCAACCCGTCTAAATTTAATTGACAAAAAAACTAGTTGACCAACTATGATTTCTGAAGGATTCATTGTAATTATGAACGTAATCAAAGTAAATGAATCCAAAAGCCAATAACGACATTAATGGTAAAAACTTATTTGCCGCAGATTACATCTTCACAGGTTCGGTCTTTGTAATGGAAGTTTTATCATTGATAATCTCACTCACGAACACTTAGAGTAAGATTGATTTCTACGGTCTAAAATGCCACATGAAGTTTTGCGAGAGTTGTGTATTTGTTCATTAGGAGAAGAAGCCATGCTTCTGTTTACGTCCCACGGAAAAAACCAAAAACCTCCACCACTTGGTTTTTGTATCTGCGTTGGTTTATGGCCAAGTCCCGCACTTTGCCAATTTCTTTCCTTTTAATAGGAACCAAACTCACGGGGATGTTCCACAAAAAAAACTCACGGGGATGTGAGTGTGGGAAACCACCCTCAATTGACGTGTCAAGCTCATAGTCTATCATATGATCCCACTTGGATCAACATGGGTGTAAATAAGTAAATAACTAACAATGTCAATCTCCTCCCCGGTTCCCACCAACTTGTGGAATCCACTGATACTAAGAGACCTTTTTTCTAGAGTGATACTAAGAGACCTTAGCAGTGTAGTTTTTTTCACTCTTTACTATATCCAATGACTATAAATTTTTTTCCAAATTATACATAGGTGTATCTTTGTCCAAAAATTTATTCAAGTAATGGAGTGTTAATTAGATAAATTTTATTATTCTGTTAGACATTTTTAAATCACGAATGGTATACAAAGTTATCAAATTACATAAACCTTGTTTGACAAAACAGATTAAAAGCAGATAGCAGATAGCAGATAGCAGAAAGCAGATTAGGACCAGATAACAGAAAGCAGATTCAAGAATGTGTTTGGTAAAATTAACTAGCAGATAGCAGATTCGATTTAGTAGATTATATATATTTGATTAAATTAATTACTAATTTATAAATTAAGCTTTAAAAAATCTAAATTATTTATTTAAATCAAAATATTAATGATTTAATATATTTCTAAATAAATATTTTGATAAAGGAGAAATGGTCTTATTTATATTTCTAAAAATAAATATTTTGATAAAGAATAAATAGTTAACTTATTGAATATATTAATTTCTTACATTTGGTTGGAGAATAAAATAAGAATAGCAACCATGTCAATATATATTTTTCTGAGACATCTATATTACGATAAAAAATTATAATTGTTACTTCATACTATAAATTGTAAAAATAATCTAATGCAAACAATAAAACTCCACAATATTTTGTTTCAAATAAGAGCTCAATATATAACAAAAAATAATTTTGCTTATCAGTTTAAAAAAATTATTGAGTTTGATGAAGTAATAGAATAATAGCTAGTTTAAGGATAAAAAATAGTGAAAGTTGTTGTATATTTGAAAAAGTATCGATTTTTATATGATGCTCAAGAGAGATGTGAAAAAAGATAATTAATTCTTGTCGTATAATTATAAATTTACTATGAAGACAAAATTAATACCAACGTAACATAAAAAATAAATGTTAATCTTATTTTCGAGGTTGGATGCTTGAAGGTTGGATGATAATCTCATCTTAATCTAATTTGAATTAGTAGTTAAAGAAAATCTCTTGATATTTGTTTAGTTAAATAGAATCTTTAATTTTTCAAATAATTACTAAGCAAAATAAATCTCTTAATTTTTTTTGAACAGAAATCTTAATATTTAAATAGTAGTTAAAAAAATCTCCTAATATTTATTTAATAGAATAGAATCTTTCATTTTTTAGATAATTACAAAATAACCTAATCCTTTGAAACTACTCATAAACTACTAGTAGATTACAATCTACTAGTTTTATCAAACAGGTAGATTATCAATCTACTCCTAATCTACACTAAAACTACTATATATTCCCAAACTATTGTTTCCCAAACAGAGCCAAAGGTAAAATTTTAGTTCATAAATCCATATGGATGAACTTCCAAGTGCCAACAATTTATGCAAATGTTAAAACCTACATTGGCAGCATCATTATCAATCTGATATCTTGATTAGCAGAGTAGTTTACAACATGAAAGTTTGTGCTAGCAAGTGCCATTAAAACCCAACTGAACCATCAGACCAAAATCTATGTAAGCATCTTAGATCCAGTGCTAACCATACAGATACAGTCCTTCCATTTCTACCTATTTTATGCATTTTGATTAATTATCTTAGATTTCTTATAATAAAAAAATAGAGTTCAAGTCATTAAAAATACTTCTATCTTCCGAAAAAATTCTGTCGAGATTGAAAATAAATTAGTCGATTAAATAAATAGACGATTAATGATTGGTTCAACTAAAAATGTTATACAAAATGGACAAGAATTGAGGCAGTGCCACGCGGAAACAGGCTGTCTCTCGTGGCGAACTGAAGCAAGACAAATTGGATTGGTCACGGACCACCTCATCCATCCTTTCCTATTTAGTTCACATGTCGTTCCTAAATTTGTCGTTTCACTTGCAGTGATATCCTTTTTTTTCAGCTCTTTTACAGATTTACAATTTGGGTAAATTTGTACCCGTTTTCTTATTAATTGACCTCTAATAGAAAATTTTATCTATTATCATTTATATTAATTCTCGTTATGACCTGCATCTTTTTTGTTATGTGCACAATATGATAAAGTGTAAACTTAATTTGTGTCTTTATTGTTGAATGTCAATGTATAACCTGCCAATTCTCCAACCATTATGACAATTTCACTTATCTGAACTACTTGCTTGTCCATAGTGGCATTGATTGGAACGTCCATGCACCGAAGACAAATTCCATTAAAATTTTGTTATCTCCAATAGATTGTTAAAATAATAAGTGTGGCTAAAAGGTGTTAAATAAGTATGACATATCTCTATGCTTTTATTTACATAATATCTACTAAAATCATTGAGCGCATAGATCAATTTTCAATTATTTTAATTTAAACATACGGTTTGAATTTTAGCCATTAGAATTTAACATCATCAATCAGATGGGAGAATTTTGTGATAAATTTACCAATTTCGAGTTTGAATTAATCAAAATACATCTTGGAAAAGCAATATCCACCAAGTAATTATATCCACCAAAAATCTCAAAAAAAAATTATATCCACCAAGGAAACACGATGGCAAAAATTTACATCCAGACCTACCCAAAAAAAAATTTTGCATCCAGACAAAGAAAGTACAAATTTACATTTATTCTCCACATTGGATCTATACAAATGGCCAATAAAATTCACCTAAAACTTCGTACGACCTCGCCTTCAATATCCTCACATAGTACCAACGTAACAGGATGGTAACTAATCTTGCCTCATTTCTCAGGAGTTAATAGGTCAATTTTCACTCTTTGGAGAGGAACAAAATCCAATACCATCTAAAGCCCAAGGATTTAGGCCAATCCGTCTAAATTTTATTCACCAAAATAATATCCCCACATAGTTGTCACGTTTCTTTTTCTTATTACTGAAAAAAATTGAGTTCGAACTGATTTAAAAATAATGTAATACTAAAATAAAATTTAGTATGAAGAATTTTATTTATTCGGATAATATATAGTTTGGCCTGAATAGCAAAACCAAAGTGGCACGACACAGCAAGTTTATTGTTAGCAAAACCAACTATACGTAAAAAATATCCCACCCAAAAAAAAACTATACGTAAAAAAAATGCAGAAACCATTACATAACATAAATTTTGTAGATGGGTTGCACATTAAATATGTGTGTCGAGTATTCTCGGATTTTATTTTAGAAATTTTTAATAATATTTTTTGTGTGTTTGCGAGACATAATATGCGGTGTTTGTTCCTTATTTCCCACGAGTGGGGGGAAAGTCCTGCACAATAAATTTGGCTTTCACAACATTTATCACAAGCAGAGCAGAGCAGGACAGGATTCTCCAAAAATTACGCCATTTCGTGCATGTGCCAGCAACAACTGACATTGTATATGCTCATTTTTTGGACAAGCTCAACCATTTATGTGTCTGTGTTATGACCTTTTAGTGATCTCTGGTATAAAAAAAAGACATGATTTTACACTTTATGTTTGTTCTTGTCCTATTTTTCTCTTATTTCTCGTATTGTACTATAATAGTACCATTAGAAGGATCACTCCCCCATAAATTGCTTATTTGAGAACTACAATTTTTTGGCTAATTCATGAAGTGACATGTACGGAGTAAAAACCTTGTTGGAAAAATATTAGTAAAGTATGGTTTAACACGAGTATATAAATCGTAAGCAATATCAAAGTATAGAGTAAGAATATGCTCACGATCACACTTCGAGTTAAGTGTGTAAGACGTCGTCTTCCAAGTACGAACTTCGGATGCAATCCTGGACGATGCCACAGTTTAACCGTGTGCCCTTAAACTCTTATTACCCGCCTATGTGCTTCAGGCCTCCGTGGGTAAGAGAGTTCCCAAGGTACAACGCCCAACCTCGTGTACAAGAGGAAGCACTTCCGTACACCTTTCGAACCTTTCAAGCCTTAGAACTCCGACACGATGAAAGTGAGAAAAGCTATCATATGGAGGGAGAAGTAGAGAGCTCAAGGAAGAGTGAGAGCTGGGATGATTTGGAATGAAGGAGGTGGGCTCCTTTTATAGGCAGCCTTGGACCTCCAACAGCCAAATTTGAATTTAATAGGGCCATTAACCCATCCATTAAATGGGCTATTACAAGACCCATAAAATCCCCATATTCAATAGGCTCTTATCTCATTTATTGGCATGAATTTTAAATTCGAAATTTAAATTCAAAGCCACCTGGAAGGAGAAGAAGGTTCCAGAGTGTGGGCTTGTCCAAACGGAAGTCCAAGAAGCCCAGAGGACTTTTTGGGCCTATGATCGCTACAACAAGTCCGGCCCAGTTCTAAAAAGATAAGGCCCTGGAACCTGGAACAATTCCCACAAACCCACAATCCCGCAACCCGCACCCGAGCCCGAGCCCGAGCCCGGCCCGGCCCAGTCCGGGACAGGGCGGGGCGCGCGCGCGTGCGTGCGTGCCGAGCCGAGCCGGCCGGACGGAAGGATGGACGGCGCGAGAAGCCTCTCCCTTCTCCACTAGTTTACCCATGCTAGACTTCTAGTCCCTTGTAAACTTGTCTCAGCATGGTGCGCTAACCAATGTAGGATTGTGCTTATTTTAATAACAACCATACCACTTTAAAGCCAATTTTCATTCACTCCGAGAATTGGATTTTCGCAAGTGTTATATATCGTTACGAAGCTTTATCAACGAGCTTCGTATTGATCTCACAAACACCCAAAATCAATTGGTGTGACCTTCAATCAAATTAGCTCAAAATTGTCTACTAATTATTTAGTTATTATATTTAATTAAGATTCTCCCTCTAATTAAATATTTGGGCTAAAGCCCAATACACTCACTTGTATTGGGCCATCTCTTCCTTGGTTAATAAACTAATTCTCCAACAATCCCCCACATGAATGCAAAATGGCTTATATGAGATGAGCCTATCAATGCTATATGCAACATGGAGTTCTGTGAGATTTTGTTGCATCAGGAAAGGTGGTTGAAAGCCTTGAACCTTCCTTAGTGAAATACCTTCGGATATACTTGCCAACCAGTGGATGCGATGCCTTGAACTATTCGGCATTTTTATGTATACCAAGACAAAGGTACTCACACAACTTTTTCTCAAACCACTACTTGGTTCTTTCGTTGTTGTCCATTTTGGCCCTGGACTGCCTTGGAAACTTCATTGAATGCTCTAGAGATTTAGCCCTTAACTCATCTCATAGAAGCGGCCCCTTCACATTCGATATAGGTGATCTCTTATAAGGAGTATCCTGCCATACCCCACTTATATATACTCGAAGTATAAGGATCATTAAAAGCTTAGAGCTTAACCTTCACATGGACAGGTCTATCACTCTTTCATCATAGGAATAGGCAAGGAACTCAATTTCCCGAGTGCTTTGTTCGACCCTAGCTTCACAATTCGGTTTTTCCTTTGAACCTGCAGATCGGGATTTACGATCCAGGTTGGGTTGCCATCATGGGTTTAGGTCATTTCGTGGGCTTTAATCCCATTCCCCTCGTTGATACCTCAACTTGGTCTCTCGTTAGACCCTTAGTTAATGGATCCGCGATGTTCTCTTTTGACTTTACATAGTCTAAAGATATCACACCCGTTCTCAATAACGTTCTCACGGATTTATGTCTACGACGTATGTGTCTAGACTTTCCATTATACACATTATTTTGTGCTCTTCCAATAGCGGATTGACTATCACAGTGCACGCTAATAGGAGGCACTGGTTTTGACCATATTGGGATGTCCTCTAAGAAACTTCGGAGCTAATCCGCCTCTTCAGCTGCTAGATCCAACGCTATGAATTCTGATTCCATAGTTGATCTAGCAATGCAAGTTTGTTTGCATGATCTCCACGAGACAGCTGCTCCTCCAATTGTAAATACGTATCCACTCGTGGATTTTATATTCTTGGAGTCCGAGATCCAGTTCGCGTCTGAATACCCTTCCAGAACAGCTGGATGTCTCGTATAGTATAATCCATAGTTAGCAGTGTACCTTAGGTATCTAAGGACTCTAACTATCGCCTTCCAATGATCATCATTGGGATTACTCGTATATCTCGATAATCTGTTTACCGAGTTTGCAATATCTGGTCTAGTACAGTCCATGAGGTACATTAGACTGCCTATAACTCTAGAATAATCTAGTTGTCTCACACTCTCTCTGCGATTCTTGCAAAGACTTGACACCACTTCCATAGGAGTTCTTGCAACTACATTGCTATCCTTATCGAATTTGTCAAGTATCTTTTCGACATAGTGACCTTGGGAAAGCGCGTAACCTTCTGAAGTCTTGGTGATTTTCATCCCAAGTATTACATCAGCTTCTCCCAAGTCTTTCATGTCAAAATTTTGCTACAACATTCTCTTGGTAATTTTGATATTATCATTATTACCCACGATCAACATGTCATCTACGTAGAGACAAACTATCACATAGTCGTTATCATCTCCTTTCACGTAGACACATTTATCACATTGGTTTATTTGAAACCCGTTAGCTAGCATTATACTATCAAACTTTTTGTGCCATTGTCTAGGTGCTTGTTTTAGTCCATACAAGGATTTTACAAGTTTACACACCTTATGTTCTTTACCTAGAACCACAAACCCTTCGGGTTGTTCCATGTAAATCTCCTCTTCCAAATCTCCATTAAGGAAAGCCGTCTTCACATCCATTTGATGGATCTCTAGGTTAAACAAAGCCGCCAAGGCTATGACTAACCTAATAGACGTTTTCCTAGAGACAGGAGCATATGTGTCAAAATAATCAACACCCTCAGTTTGCTTGTAGCCTTTAACAACAAGTCTTGCCTTGTACTTATCCACTGTACCATCAGGCTTCATCTTCTTTTTGAAGATCCACTTATGGCCTAGTGGTTTACTACCCGGAGGTAGATCTACTAGTTCCCAAGAGTGATTATGTAAGATAGACTCGATCTCACTATTCACCGCTTTCTTCCAAAGAGCAGAGTCTGTAGAAGACATTGCTTCTTTGTAGGTTACAGGATCCTTTTCTAACAGATATGTTAGGAAATCTGATCCAAAGGACTTTTCTTTTCTAGCCCGTTTCCCACGTCTAGACTCTTCAACTTCATCTTGAGGTTCCTCTCCCCCCACGTTGCTCCCACTTTCGTCAACTTGATGGTCAACACCAGTTCGAGCTTTGTGAGGAAAGATTTCCTCAAAGAATGAAGCATCCCTAGCTTCTATGATAGTATTTACGTGGACATCAGAGTTTTCTGACTTGTGTACCAAGAATCGATATGCAGCACTATCTTGTGCATAACCAATAAACACACAATCCACCGTCTTGGGTCCTATCCTTGTCCTTTTAGGAGGTGGGATCGGAACCTTAGCAAGATATCCCCAAACCCTTAGGAATTTATAGCTAGGCGCATGACCTTTCCATAATTCGTAAGGTGTTTTATCTAACTTTTTGTGTGGTACCCTGTTGAGCACATAGTTGGCCGAAAGCACAGCTTCCCCCCACAAATTCCTTGGTAATCCGGAACTAATAAGCATCGCATTCATCATTCCCTTAAGCGTCCTATTCTTCCTTTCCGCAATTCCATTTTGCTCGGGAGAATAAGGCGCCGTGGTTTGATGAACGATTCCATTCTCGGCACAAACTTGTGCAAATGGAGATTCATATTCACCACCTCGGTCACTTCGAAGATTTTTGATCTTCTTGCCAAGTTGGTTCTCAACTTCATTCTTATAGTGAATGAACATGTCTATTGCTTCGTCTTTACTTCTCATCAAGTAGACATAGCAATACCTCGTACAATCGTCGATAAAAGTTATAAAATAATGTTTACCGCCACGCGTTTGTACGTATTTTAAATCACATACATCGGTATGGATTAAATCCAATGGTTCCGTACTTCGCTCAATCGAGTGGGAAGACGTTTTGGCGTATTTGGCCTCAACACAAGTCTCACACTTATGTTTGTGATCGATGTTGAATTTCGGTAGTAGGTTAAGTGATATTAGCCTTTGCAAAGACTTATAATTCACATGACCTAGTCTACCATGCCATAAATGTAACGACGCGCGAGAATAAGCAACCTTTACTTTCTTATTAGCCTTCTCGGCAACATTCATTACATCATTGCTCGTGCTAGCCTTATTGGCGGCACCCACATCAACCTTATCGTTAGACTTTGCCTTGGGAGCTATAGTCATTACACTCATCTTAAACAGATTGTTGGTCAAGTAGCCCTTGCCAACGAACATCCCTCCCTTGGACATGATGACCTTGTCAGACTCAAACACGAGCCAAAAGCCCCTCTTATTGAGCACCACTCCGGAGATGAGATTCTTCAGAATCTCGGGCACATGCAGCACATCAGCACCACTCTGGAGATGAGATTCTTCCGGATCTCGGGCACATGCAGCACATCGGTCAAGGTGAGCTCCTTGCCCGAGGTCATCTTCAGCATGACCGTCCCTTTGCCTTCAACCTTCGAGACTACGGAATTTCCCATGTAGCAGTTCTCACCATCGACCGGTTGATAGGTCTTGAACATCCATTTGTTGGCACAAATGTGGCGGGTAGCCCCCGTGTCCACCCACCATTCCTTCGAGTTCCCACCCACGAGGTTCACCTCGGACACAACGGCCGTGAGGTGCATCTCATCGAGGTCAGAGCTCAAGCTAGCCTCTGCAATGTTAGCATTGGTGGGCTTCTTCTTCTTGCCCTTGCTTGGTCCTGCCATCTTCTTGCCTTCCGCGGCTAGACGTTTGTAGCAATCTTTGGCACGATGGCCGGTCTTGTTGCAAACAAAGTAGGCACCGGTAAAGCTCTTGTTCTGAGCATCTCCCTTGGAATCATTTGAGCATTTCCGCTTGTTCCCACGGGAACTCCCCCCGGTCTCGACCACATTGGCCTTAGCAACTATGCTACTTGGTTTCTTATCAACCTTTCGGTTGTCTTGCTCGATGTGTAACCTTCGGATAAGATCCTCGAGAGTCATCTTCTTCCTCTTGTGCTTGAGGTACATCTTGAAGTCCTTCAAAGATGGTGGTAATTTCTCAATCACCATCGCCACTTGGAGGGCATCATTGATAGCCATTTCCTCCGTTGCAAGATCATGAAAGATTAATTGCAATTCTTCGCATTGTTCCACAACGCTCTTTCCATTGACCATCCGATAGTCGTGGAAGCGCCCGGCCACAAATTTCTTTGCACCAGCATCGTCAACTTTATATTTGTGCTCCAACGATTCCCAAAGATCCTTAGACGTTTCTTTGGTATAGTACACGCCGTAAAGCGAATCGTCAAGAGAACCCAATATATAGTTGCGACATAGGTAATCTTCATGTACCCATGCGTTGTGGATCGCGGTTTGATGCGGATCACTCACATTCTCTTTGGGTTTCTCCTCCTTGATATACCGGTTAAAGTTCAAGACAGTCAAGTAGAACAACATTTTTTGTTGCCATCTCTTGAAATTTCCACTCTTGAACTTTTCCGGTTTCTCAAGATGAGAGTACGGCAGTGGCATTGGGTGTCTATGACCCGGCATCACGGCCTCAGCGCCGCTAGCCCTCACAACAGGAACCTCCTCGTTCAAGTTGTCATTGGTGGTGTTCGTCGCACCGGAGTTGTTGATCTCATGTGGGGGAGGGTTGTTATCAGCCATGATCTATATTTCAAATATAGAATTTAGTGAGTAAACGACAATTTCCACACAATGGATAAATCCAGAAATTATTTGTTCCGAGAACCGTAACAGCTAAGATTATAAAGCTGTTTTAATTACGCGAACTGTAATCAATTATAAAAACGGTTACGCAAAGTAGATGAAACAAGCACCCTTTCAAATATCACAGTAATTTTTGAGCTTTACTTAACAGCAGGAGTAAAGAGACACTAATTAATTAGACGTTAGTAAACGCTTTTGCTGAGGAAACCTTACTGTAAAAACGTATTGCTAGCGACTTTAATAGGTTACGAATTTAATCGGAAAACCCATTAAAACATGAACGGAAGCAAAAAACAAACGTGGGAAAAATAAAATAAAATTGGTGAATTTTATTATTATTATTATTATTATTATTTTATCCCTTCACAGAAGCACTCACGCATCAACTTCTTCTTTTAAATAATACCTACTGACTCATCAATTTTCCACTACGTACAGTTTTCCTTTTGTTTCCACAAAAGGTAATGATCAGTTAGAAACCGAATGTAAAGAATTATGGTAAGTGTCACACTGATGACCGATGATATCGAACAACAGTAATAATAAGCATACGAATTGCAAACCAGTATACTAATATTTTAGATTATAAGAGTTTAAGATTGTTGGAAAAATATTAGTAAAGTATGGTTTAACACGAGTATATAAATCGTAAGCAATATGAAAGTATAGAGTAAGAATATGCTCACGATCACACTTCGAGCTAAGTGTGTAAGACGTCGTCTTCCAAGTACGAACTTCGGATGCAATCCTGGACGAGGCCACAGTTTAATCGTGTGCCCTTAAACTCTTATTACCTGCCTATGTGCTTCATGCCTCCGTGGGTAAGAGAGTTCCCAAGGTACAACGCCCAACCTCGTGTACAAGAGGAAGCACTTCCGTACACCTTTCGAACCTTTCAAGCCTTAGAACTCCGACACGATGAAAGTGAGAAAAGCTATCAACGAGCTTCGTATTGATCTCACAAACACCCAAAATCAATTGGTGTGACCTTCAATTAAATTAGCTCAAAGTTGCCCACTAATTACTTAGTTATTATATTTAATTAGGATTCTCTCTCTAATTAAATATTTGGGCCAAAGCCCAATACACTCACTTGTATTGGGCCATCTCTTCCTTGGTTAATAAACCAATTCTCCAACAAACCTCGTTCTTCTATAGAAGTTGGACCATACCCTCAATTTTGATCTAATTTGTTGCATTGGTTAGTTCATATTTTCAACGTTGAAAGAGTTTCTTGATAAATATATTATATTTATCAAGAAAATACATAAGTTTGTTTGATAAGAGTTTTAAACTCCCAACATTCTCGTCCATTCTACAAGAGTTTTACTGATGACTTTATTTTTTGGAAAACTAAAGAGAGAAAATCGGACCATTTTCCAGAACATAACCAAGGGATTTCTGGACGTCCTCTCAAGCTCATGATTTAAGAGGACAAGAACATAATTTTTTGATTTTTTCCAAAAAAAATCACCTTTTCACCCTGTTCAGCTCCATAACCACTATAACCCTCAAATGTTGACAATGCCAACGATTTCTGTAAGAGAAGAAAGATAAAGTAAGAATCAAATGGATGGATAAAGTAGATACGCAAAGGAAAACAAAGCCTCGATGATTATGCACACCGGCTAATTACAGAGTAATGCATGTACATATGATAGGATGAACACGGGAAAACAAATCAGTGCCCGACTAAAAAACGCACAAGTGCTTTGAAAAATTCAAACCCAGATGAAAAACTCTACAGTCAGAAGAAGAATCCGAGTTCTGTCACAAATATTACACCTAGACAAGAAGCAGAGTAGAGTAATCAAGAGTTAAATTCAACAAGGATAACATACATTTGCCATAGCAGATGAGATCACTTGAGGAATGGGCTCGGTGGTATCACCGATCCCAAGGCTGATTACCCGAGCATCAGGGAACTTCAGCATGTGAGCATTCCTCCTCCGAGCAATCTATTCTCCAACAAAGACAAACTAAAATCACGAACTAGGCATAAAACTACCCAAATACAGCCAAGACACACCTAACAAATCGCCTAGCTGAAGCTCAAGAGCGGTCGTTTTGCCTACCTCCGGAAACAAGTAACCAGCTTGAAGCTTGGCAATGTTGGTGTTGCGCTGGACATTCGTCGTGTAAACTACAACACCGATCAAAGACAAGAGAACAAAATTCAACGGTGACTTGTATCCAAGTACTCGTGGCTTCGCGCATTTTCACAAGCTCAATTTGGAATAACTCAAAAGGCTTGGCTTGCATTATGCAAGTTCATCTAGATTTTTCCCCCAAACCACATGGTACTACTAGAGTAAAGTTGGCGCTTCTACTCCTTTTCGGGGTTTCGTTGTCCGAAAAGGAGGAAGAAAATCAAGGGGATTTAGAGACTAACGGGTCTGTTCTTGCTGAGGAGTGGCAACGCAGAAGCAGACCCCGCCGGGCTTCCTCTGTGCCTTTGCCCTATGGTTTCTACCACTGAAAACACATTTCGTGAAATTTAAAAAACACTTACAAAGCTAAAAGGCAATAACAAATAACAAAATATAAAACAATAGCTGATCACCTGGGAGGGGAGAGGAGGGCCAAGGAACAAGAGGAGATGGAAGGTGCCATCTTTCTTTTTCTTTTTTTTGATTGGGGGCACTTCACTTCACTTCACTAGTTCAGACAAAACCAGCAAGTTTGGGAACTGGTTCTAGCAGCAGCTGACTGGTAGAGAAAATGGAAAAACCCTTCTTGGTTTCAAGGAACCCGAAACATTATAATAAGCCCATCAGTCAGTCTCTCGGTGGCCCGGCCCCGAAACAATGCGGTTTCGCGTTGACACACGTTGTTTTAAATTTGGGAAAAGTCCACTTTAGTATCCTGTGGTATCGCCCAAAATCACTTTAGTACCCTGTGGTAAAAAACTGACCAATCGAGTCATACTTATTCCAATTAACATCAAAAAGGTTCTGCCCGGACCCTGCCCGGACTACGTGTGCAGCCACGTCACCAAAACTTGATGACGTGGTGCCACGTGGACATCCATCTTCTTCCCTCTCCTCCTCCTCCTCCTCCTCCTCCTCCTCGTCCTCCTCCTCCTCCACTTCGTCCTCCTCCTCCTCCTCCTCCTCCGCCTCCTCCTCCGCCTCCTCCTCCGCCGCTTCGTCCTCCTCCACCTCGTCCTCCTCCTCATCCTTCTCCTCCTCCTCCACGTGGTGCCATGTCATCAAGTTTTGGTGACGTGGCTGGCCACGTAGTCCAGGCAGAGTTCGGGCGGGTCCGGGCAGCTCCGAGCAGCTGCCCGAGGACCTTTTTGATGTTAATTGAAATAAGTATGACTCGATTGGTCAATTTTTTACCACAGAGTACTAAAATAATTTTGGGCGATACCACAGGATACTAAAGTGGATTTTTCCCTTTAAATTTTAGGGAAAAAAACTCAAGTATGTTTAAGGATAATACACTGAAATGTCTTGTCTAAAATGTAATGTATGCCGCTGATTTTATTAATCGCACATTACATGTTTATCTACATCCCTATATAAGTTACGGATGAGATAACGAAATCAAATACAAATATAAATATAGAGGCTAGCTGAGATAGGGAAGTTACAACAAGTCATATCCCATGTATGTGACAACCGTGTAGGGATGAGATGGATAATAATTATCCATTACACTCTTCCTTAAAGTTGGAACGTGGAGATTGACGATGCCTAACTTAGAAACAAGAGTCTGGAATCGATTAGCACCGAGTCTCTTTGTGAAAAGATCGGGCTAACGGCGACGTTGTACTAATCTTGCAAGGAGCAATCTCGTTAGGAAACAACCCTTTCACGAACAAAATAGCAGTCCTTAGTAAGATAATCCATGAATTTTTAAGAAAATGAACTAGTTAGTCCCTTAATAATTACTCACCCCAACCCTTTGGACCTCGGAAAACTGTATCTCTCCAAAACACCATCCAACTCCGCCAGCAACTCCTCTTGCCCCTTGGAGGAAAAGGTCACCTCAGGGTCAAGAAGTAGTGGGACATGTCCAGCTTGCTGCTGGAAGACTCGTCCTTGGCTAATGGCCACTGGACGATTCCGTCCTCCTCACTGACTCAGGCAAGCACCGCCACCACAATCTCCTATTGCTTCAGGCAGACTATGTGGAACTCCCCGCTCCACGCCTTCTCGATGAGGTGGACTGCGGACCCGGGATGGTTGGTCACGGAGATGTTTGTCGAAACGGCGCCGGCTTTGTCGTGGATTTCGGCCAGGATGAGTCTCTCGTTCTCCGCCATGTCATCTACGACCAGTACCGCAATCGGAGGGTACAAACTAGACGTGGCACTGGCTCGGGAAGTAGAAGCAGAAGGAGGAGGGGCGTCTGGGTTGGTGAGGATCACTTCTGGATAATGCGAGCTCGCTGGTTTTTCTTGTCAGACGACATCATCTCGGATGCTCTAAAGGTTTGGTATAATAATTTCTTCGATTTAGTTGTGGTTTGGATACGGAAGTTGTGTTTGAATAGGTAATTGTGGTAAGGGTATTTTGGTAATCTCATATTACAATTTAATTGAATCTGCTAAATAAATTAGTTAGAGGGACTAATTAGTTCAATTTTTTAAAATTCATGGATAATTTTACTCTAGACATGACCTTTGAGTACATTATCTTGAAACTTACGGACTTGTGAGTTTTTATGACACATGCTAATTTCGGTTACATGACATTTCAATACTAACAAATAGTCTGTAGTTCAAAATATATTTCAGGTCGATTCCTTTATCCAATTATAACCAATCATATATGGTTAGAAAGCTCTTGAAGTCCTCTACAATTATCATGAAGACATGGAAGTCCAATTCCAAGCCAAAGGACATGTACCGAATACCTCTTTGTCTATAAGCTCACTTGTATACTCCAGTTATTCGTCTGCCATTCAAAACTAATTTTTCATTGATTCCTTAATCCAAATAGGACATATAATATACGGTTAGAAAGCTCATTGAGTCCTCTACAATCGCTTAGAAGACTGCAAATTTCAAATTAAATCAGAAACCCACTTACTGAATCATTCTTTGTTGACCTGCTTCTTTCTCTTTCCTCTTGCTCTCTCTCCTCTTTCTCTTCACTTACGGTTTATGGCTTATCTCTGGAGCCTCCTGCCTCTTCCTTTAATTTTATGAGTCCTAAAATAGTGTAGGTGAGTTACCATCCAGTATGACTCACGTTCTCAACTAATTCTAACAAGTTTCCAAGTGGTGAAAGATGATTGGTTCTACCTCCCATGTGGTCCAATCACGAGACAGCAAATTGAGTCCTGTTTTTCACCACCTTCCTTTATTTTTCAACCAAACTTGTTTTCTTTTCAAGCCTATGTGTCTAGTTTCTAGATCATATTTACTTGTACCATTTGGAGAAAAATTGAGACCGTTATGTCTATTTTACCGAATACGTGTCAATGCTGTCCAAACTTGACTAACTAACTTCATAACAGACAAGATGGTGGAAGAAGAAGTTCTTGGTACATATATTTGAACTCCGAATTGGACTTTGGTGCCTTCATATAGTTTGTAGATGACTTAAATACCTTTCTAATGATATATCATATGCTCTGTTTGGATCAAGGAATCATTGTCAAACCTTAGTTGAGCTACAGGGACTTATGAGTTTTTATGACATATGCTAATTTCGGTTACTTGAGATATACTATCACCTCATTAATTTATGGGCGTGTAATGTTACCTCACCAATTTTATCCGTATGACATACTATTTCACTAATTTGAAGAAAAAGTGGATAAATTTGGTAGAATTTGGATTCAATACTGGAACGAGGTGAATCGACGATGCCATATCGAAAACCATCGGTATGCCACACACATCAAGTTACTGATGTAGCATGATATATACATATAAAATTAATAATATAACAGAATAACACGAGTAACTGGAGTTACCAAATGTCATTTTGGTGTCAGCGACATAAAATCTTTGTCGCCTAATGTAGGCCTGACCACGAATCGAATCGAGTCGAATTCGAATTATAATTTGCCGAATTTGAATTATCAAAATTACGATCCGTATTCAATTCGTCCAAGAATGAATTTGAATTTGAATTATAAACCATGGAATTCGAATTTATTTATATGCATTTTTTAATCCCATAATTTTGAATTTTTTGAATTTAGTTTGCATTTTTAGAATTGTTTAAATTTTTAAATTGAAAAAATAAATAAATAATTGAACTTGTACTTAATATATCAAATTAAGTCGACTACGTATTTTTTGCTCCAAAAGAATAAACCATGATACAAATGCAAGCCCAACAATGCGTGAGGATTTGATTCGTCCCAATGTGATGGAACCTCAAACAATTGAAGTGAATTTGGATTTCCTCACTTCCCCGCCTTTTTAATTTAATTTATATATTTTTATTTTTAATATATAATTTGATGAATTATTCGGCAAATTAAATCCGAATTCGATTCGTCGAATAATTTACCAAATTGGGATATTTTGATTCGTTCAACGACAAATTCGAATCGGAATTACAATTTGATTAAAAGGTTCGTATTCGCAACAAATTTTTGACGACTCGAATTGAAGTGAATCCGAATCGGATTGGTGACCCCTAGCCTAATTGTAGTGCTTTGTCAAATCGCTAAACTAACCGGTACTATATTCTCCTTTTTTCAGGCGTGGAGGGTTTAGCGAGAGGAAGAAGGAAAACCATTCGAGAGGGAAGCAAGAAATGGCGGGCGTGGGAGGGAGAAGAGTTGTCCATCTATCTTCCTCTTGTGCAAAGACCCTTTTGACCCGCCCATCCACCAAGGTCTCGCCTCTCACTTCGAAGGCAGCTAGTAAGCTTGGTGGGCCCTCCCCATCTCCCCTCCCTAGGCCGATCTCCTTCTCCAGGTTTGCATCCGATTCCCCTTTTAATTCCACCTCCTAATTTAATTTCCCTTTTACCCGTTTGCAATAGCCAAGGGATCTTGCTCCTTAGGACCACCCAATGGTAGTAAAGTCCGTGCCTTTTCGGTTTTTGGTGAAATCTCTACTGTGGAGAGTCGAATTCTATCGGACCCTATTTAAGGGGCGGCTCTCCAAGTCCCAAGTCCGTGCCTTTTCGGTTTAGCCGATAGGAAGTTGGCATTTGAGTGAAGTTGGCATTTGAGTGTGGCATTTTGTTTGGTAAAGAACATGTATAACACTTGCAAGCTTTTTTGTGCTGAGAATATTGATCAAAGTTGTGGTCTTGCAGGGTTCCTGCGGAGTTGGGAGGTGCTCTGTCGCTGATGCCGCTGCATAACGTTACAGCATCCGCGTTGCTTACTTCGTTGCTGTCTCTGCACAAGGACAAGTGGGGGTGTCTATCGGAAGGTACTGTCCCCGAGCCCCTCGATTCATGTTGGATTTGATAATATTCCCTGCTAGTGTACGATTCATGCGTGGTTTGGTTGTTTTTGAGCGGAAAAGGTTGGGTGTGTCGATCCAGTAGCTTGTACTGTATGAAGGGCATTGATTGCCTAAAGATCTATTGCGGTTGCTAGCTTGAATTTTGCCTTTAGCAGTCTGTCCAAGAAGTCGGGAGGTTGTATCCGTTTCCGGGGATTACCTAACTTCAATCAAAGGCATAATCAAATTGTTATGGACGCGATGAAGGAGTTTCATTGGAATTAATTAAACGATGCAAGGCTGTGAAACATGGGTCGATTTTGGGCGCTTTATGTTATTTTGAAGTAAATTGTGATCAATTAGCTGCAAAGATGTCAGGTCTTTCGATTGTTGCAATCTTCAGTTTGTAGATTTCCTTGGTGGATGGCTTTCTTGTCTTAGTTCATTGATTCTACTTCTAGGAGGCGATTCTAAAGCTACAAAAACTTCATATTGTCACTCTCCTTTGATGCATAATGCTTTAGTATTATATGCTAAACAAATCTTCTTAAAGGGGGATCTGTATTGGTCTGTGCATCTCACTTAGCATGAATTGTTAAGTAAACGTGGTTGCGTACTTGTTACCGGCTTTTGTCTTAAGGCTTTTGAAAGTTTCTTTTCTGTGCTACAAAGATTAAGCACCGAAAAGAAAGCATGGTTTCGGTGAAATAGCTTTTTATTCTGGTCTGATCATGTTATGCTACTGGTGGTGACATTTTGGAATCTTGATCTATGTTACATTCCTATGCTTGGGACCACATGCTGAGTGTTGGCTAAGATTAGCAGGAAAAGGTTCTTGCAGAACCTGTCGTAGGTTTTCTCCATTTTAACGTGTCCACGGACACCCATCTTGATAAATGCTAGGCTCCTGCTCCCAGCTATTCCACCTATTCTATCCACTACAAAGAACTAATCTAGTTGCTTGGACATTTGGTTCCATATCTCGTTGAATAAGGTACGGAAAACGATAGAGGTGCATCTCAAAGATCCATTAACGAACTCATGTCCCAACACATTTCTTATTTAGCCTGAAACTTTGTCGTGCTATCGGTTACTGCCTTACAGGTCATATATATGTGTCCATCTTGGAAACCAAATGTGATGAATGATTTGCATCAGTAGGTCAACTAGTTTAGACTAACTTTCTGCTTAGCCGTGTGGATATTTTTGACGAAATCTTAACCTTCTTGATGTTTTCGTTATACTGGCAGGATTCGCTACACCTCTATGACATGGCCTCCTGAAATCACTTGTCGCTGTCCATCATCAGGACACCATGTTCGTCGACGACGTTGTCAGAACCAAACTTTGTAGAACTTCAAGGGGAGTTGAATTTTGCTTTGTAATCTTCCCAATTAATTCACCATTGCTCAGGATGAATGTCTGAGCTCTAAGCAAAGATGTCATTTCTTTAATTGAGGCTGCTGTTCATTTCCTGTAATTGTTCTCAGCAGTTTAGGTGCTCACAGGGTTACTGGCTTCACATTTCCAGTGTTTCTTTGATTATTAGATGCTCAGAAAGTTCCTTCAATTTCTTGGGCCTGGAAGCACACCTAATGAAATGTGGTCGTGTGAGGATAATAACGGATATAAAATTCAATTCTCAGAAGACATCAAAGATTGAATAAAGTTCGTTCTATTTTTATTTTAACAGTCAAAGGAAATGCTGTTATTTCATCTTTGAAATAAAAAAGTGAATTTTTTCATAGTTTTCAAAAACTGACCCGGAGCTCAATCCGGATTTTCGTCCGAACTCTGGGTCTACTGGTCTGACCGGTTGAACTGCCGGTCGGATTGGACTTTTTTAAAAATAAAAAATATTTTTAAAAAATTATATATGTATAGTCGTATATGTAATTACACTCACACCTCCAAACTTAATGAAATACATGCACAAATAGAATCAAATACATGTTTCGGAGAAGTTTTTTAAATTTTAGGGTTGAAAATCAGAAAGAAAATGGCAAAATTTGGTAAGTTTAGGCTCGCTTTTTCATTTTTTTTGCCCAAAACCTAACGAACCGGGATTTTATGGGTCACTTTTTTGGTCCAACCGTCCGGTTTGACCATGTTTTGACCTGCTAACTCTTCTGATTCGCAGTCCGATCGGCCCGATTGCCTGTCCGACCGCCGTCTCGAAAACAATGAAATTTTTAGAAATTAATTTGTGTTTCTTTCAATAAAAATATGCAAGAGTAGACATATAATAGACTGTTATAGATCCTCTTTTAAATCGTACAAATCTTTGGAGAGGAATTCCAATTCCTGGATTTTAGTAGAATCCCAAGACAAACTACTTATCTTAATTTGGAAAATGAAACTTCATTTCTCAATAATTTCCAATTTTTTTAGTTTCCAAATAACAAAAATATCAGCTGGAAGGGAACCAAAAGTGGAAAGTTTGCCGATAAAAAGGAACAATAAGGAAAATAGGGCCGTTCACCTAGTCCTAATAGTTCCCGACCCATCTCCTCCATGTAATTCAAAACTAACTATTAATAATTTTGAGTTCGAATTAAAAGAAATATATGATTGTTAAATTTTTGACCGTGAGTGTTTTTTCACATTCAAATATTTAATCTAACTTGAAACTAGTAGTTTTATCAGATTGAGTTTGAGTGTTTGAAAATACAGTAATGTTAAATATTTGTCGAAAAAATTACCACTTTTCAAAGATCTAACCGGCTCGAATTTAAATTAGTTTTGTTTAATATCAAAGGGTATATGTCCAGGTATCCAAAAAATATAATTAAAAACCAAAGATAAAATGACGTCACCCCACCCAAACACAAAATTCGACCGTTGCTCCCCCAACGTTCCAAAACCAACGACACCTCCCCCTTTCTCCTTCCCTACCGAGTAGCCCCCACTTTTTTTTAAAACAACCCCTCCATAGCTCCTTCTCTCTCTCTCTCTCTTGTACATTCTCTCTCTTCTTACCCCAAACAAAACACAAGACCAAAAAAAACAGAGAAGAGAAAACAATGGCGACGCTAGCTCCGGGGGTGGTACTGAAGCTGATAGAGGGGATGGAGAGCGGGGTGAAGCCGACGGGGGAGCACCGGAGCTCCCTCCTCCAGGTCACCGACATCGTCCCGGCCGACCTCGACGAGAAGAGCCTCTTACCCAAGCAGGGCTTCTTCATCAAAGTCTCCGACTCCTCCCACTCCATCTACGCCTCCTTGCCTTCCCACCAGGACGACATCGTTCTGAGCAACCGGATGCAGCTCGGGCAGTTCATCCACGTTGACCGCCTCGACCCGGGATCCCCCCTTCCAGTCATCGTCGGGGCCAGGCCGCTCGCCGGCAGGCACCCTCTTGTCGGGACCCCGGAGCCGCTGAGCGTCAGGAAGGGAGGGCCCCGGCGCGGGTCCTGGGAGGACGCGCCCGTGTTGAGGGTGATCGATTTTGAGCCGGTGGTGAGAGGGAAGAGTGTTACCCCGGCGAGGATGATGGTTAGGAAGAGCTGCGCGGTGGGCCCCTCGGGTTCGGGTTCAGGTTCGTTGTTCCCCAGGAGCAAGAGTACTGTCTGTGATCGAGACAAGAGAGTGACCGTTTCCTCTCCTTTCCACTCATCTGTAGGTACATTTTTCCTCCTGTGCGGTTTTCGTGCAGGTCGAACCTGTATTAGTCCGTTCGAAAGATTCTAAAGGTTTCTCGTTGCTCGTGTTATAGGAAAAGAAGAGCTCTACTCCTCCTCCTAGTTTCAGGAAAGCCAGAGCTGTGACTTCCCTCAAATTGGTCGATGAAACTCGGAACCAATCCGAGTCGAAGTCCGTATTAGCTCAGGAGTCTAAGTATGGCAGCTCGGCTTCCAAGAACAATACTAGCCTGTCTATGAACTTGCCAGGAAGGTTGAGCATGCTTGGCAAGGTAAAGCACATAAGAATCTCGGGTTTTTCGACCGGGACTAGGCTTGTATAATGCTAATGTCTTCGGGCTGAACTCGAATTAGCTGGTTTGATTGATGACAGGAAGCTGTCCAGCAGAGGGGGACAGCTCAGAAGATAGCCTTGCAAGCACGCAGACACGCATCAGTGACCGAGACTCTAGTCCGATTGCTCAAGTACTAATTGCTGCTAATG
The DNA here is from genome assembly GCA_963995505.1 of Hypericum androsaemum. Classification (NCBI taxonomy): domain Eukaryota; kingdom Viridiplantae; phylum Streptophyta; class Magnoliopsida; order Malpighiales; family Hypericaceae; genus Hypericum; species Hypericum androsaemum. The sequence goes on from OZ023195.1 coordinate 4,624,747, forward strand.
CCTTCCTTTGTTGGATCATTTAGATGTATTGTTCTTGTTCTTGTTCTTGATAGTGATTTCTTGTGTTCAGGATGCTTTCGAACCTGAGCAAATCCGCGAAACCAGATGCTCCAGCGGCCTGTTTCGATCAGTTCCTGGATTTCCATCACGAGATTTCGCGGGCTGTAATCGAAATGGTGTCCATCCAAGCAGCTGCAGATGTTGCTCAGACCCCAAAGGTTGGAAAAAGAGAGAAACACCAGCAGCAGCACGAAGAAGATTCGTCGATATTACACGAGATCGCGCAGAATTCCCTCGATCAATCCAGGACTTCGGAGCAAATCTCGTCGAAGAGAAGATTATCCCTTTACAGATCAATTGCTGCTTTTCCTGACAGAATTGAGCAGAGGAAGCTGTTAAGACCAAGGGCATCAACCCCACTAGGGAAGCTGCCTCTCGAAACCATCAACGACAACGACGAGAACAAGAGACCAGCGGCCGCTGCAGCATCCAGCAACCTCAGCAGCACGATCAGGCTGGGAAAGCAGATCGAATCCGAAGCCGGAAACTGGTTCATGGACTTCCTAGAGAAGGCTCTGGAGAATGGCATGAAGAAGTCCAAAAGCAGCAATGCTGGGGATGATGTTAAGAGAGTGCCTCAGACACTGATACTGAAGGTCATAAACTGGGTCGAGGTGGAGCAATGTGACGCCACCAAGCGACCAGTTCACCCAAAAGCCAGCCAGATTGCCAGAAAGTGGAGGATCAAGATGAAGAACCCTTGAGGAGCTTGTCAGAATTGTTAGTACTTGCCATTTTTTTAAGTTCTTCAACTCAGTTGCAGTTGGAACCACAGTGTTCGGTTCGGTTTGGTTTGGCTTGGCATTCACTAGTTTCCCACTTGAGGTATAATATTGTATGTATCTAGCAATTATTCTTTATTGATGTGAGAGTTTGAGTTATTTTGGAAACTCTATTTCAATATAAATTTGATATTAGTTAGTTCGAGTGGTAAGAGTATCTGTGCACATTGAAGTTGGATTCCATATTTAATCTGATATTAGTTTTTTTTTGGGTGAGAGATATTAGTTATTTTTTTATAGAGGAATTTGATATTAGTTATTTTTTTTTGGGTGGATTGAATTGCACACGAGATCTAGTGACCCGTTGTTACTCTCGAAACATGAATAGTGGGTCAGCTAATTAGCCCATACATTGAATTAGCTGACAATAGGCCCAAGGTGTATAGTCCAATTCTCCTAACCCCAGGCCCAAACCTGTAAATAAAATGCCGCGAATCACCTTTCTCGCCGTTGCCAAATCCCAAACATGGATCTCCTCCTCCGATCCTACAAGGACGGCGACTCCCCCCTCGACCAAAACGACGCCGGACTACCAAACCCTAACCCCGACTCCTCCCCGGACTCCTCCCCTCCGCGGATATCCCTCCCCTCAAAGTCATCCGCCCCGACGGTGGACGACACGATGCTAACCCTAACAATCGCCAAGTCCAACCCGGCGTCGTTCCTCTCCTCCCGCCCCATCGACCCCGTCCAGCACGTTGTCCCCTTCAACCCGACATACGACCAGCTGTGGGCCCCCATCGTCGGCCCCGCCCACCCCTTCGCCCGCGACGGCATTGCCCAGGGAATGCGCAACCACAAGCTAGGGTTTGTCGAGGACGCCGCCATTGACTCATTCGTCTTCGACGAGCAGTACAATACTTTCCACAAGTACGGGTACGCGGCGGACCCCTCGGCATCCGAGGGGAGCAACTACGTCGGGGATCTCGACGCCCTCCGGCAGAATGATGGTGTCTCGGTGTACAATATCCCCCGGCACGAGCTGAAGAGGCGGCGGATCGAGGAGAGGAAGGAAGGGGAAGGGGAAGAGGACGAGGAGCAGCAGCGCGGGGAGGGGGTGGAGAACCCTGCGACGGATGAGTGGCTGTTGAAGAATAAGGTGAGCCCGTGGGCTGGGAAGAAGGAGGTGGTCCAGGGTGAGCTGACGGAGGAGCAGAAGAAGTATGCGGAGGAGCATGCGAGGAAGAAGGAGGAGAAGTCCGGGGAGCGGGGCGAGAAGAAGGAGGTTACTATGGACAAGAGTACCTTCCATGGGAAGGAGGAGAAGGACTACCAAGGGCGGTCGTGGATTGCTGCGCCGAAGGATGCTAAGGCTAGTAATGATCATTGTTATATCCCGAAGAGGTGCGTGCACACGTGGTCCGGGCATACCAAGGGTGTCTCTGCCATTAGGTTCTTCCCCAAGTCCGGGCATTTGATCCTGTCCGCGGGGAAGGATAGTAAGGTGAAGATATGGGACGTGTTTAACTCTGGTAAGTGTATGCGAACTTACATGGGCCATTCTAGTGCTGTTCAGGATATTTGTTTTACCAATGATGGGAGTAGGTTTCTTAGTGCCGGGTATGATAAGAATATCAAGTATTGGGATACCGAAACTGGTAAGGTTATTTCGACTTTTACTACTGGGAAGACGCCGTTTGTTGTTAAGCTCAACCCGGATGATGACAAGCAAAACATCCTGTTGGCTGGTATGAGCAATAAGAAGATTGTTCAATGGGATATGAATACGGGGCAGATTACGCAAGAGTATGACCAGCACTTGGGGGCGGTGAACACCATCACTTTTGTGGATAACAATAGGCGGTTTGTGACTTCCAGTGATGATAAGTCGCTTCGTGTGTGGGAATACGGGATTCCCGTAGTGATTAAGTATATTAGTGAGCCTCATATGCATTCTATGCCATCCATTTCGGTTCATCCCAATACGAACTGGCTTGCTGCACAGAGTATGGACAACCAGATTCTAATATATAGCACCCGGGAGAGGTTCCAGTTGAATAAGAAGAAGAGGTTTGCAGGACACACTGTGGCTGGTTATGCTTGCCAGGTTAATTTCTCGCCAGATGGGCGATTTGTCATGTCGGGAGATGGCGATGGGAAGTGCTGGTTCTGGGACTGGAAGAGTTGCAAAGTTTTCAGGACGCTCAAGTGTCACGAAGGAGTGTGCATTGGGTGCGAGTGGCATCCACTGGAGCAGAGTAAAGTTGCAACTTGTGGCTGGGATGGCTTGATTAAGTACTGGTGAGTAACCCCATTCTAACCGTGATTTTTAGGCCAGGGATTCTTTATGTAGTTGCATTTCCAAGTTCCGATGATGCCAATTTATGTGCCCACTTGGTGATTTGGGGGTTTGAAATAACTGAACGATTGAAGCTGTTGTTTGCTGTTCTTTTTCGTGTTGGAGCTCATTACATGAAGCACTGAATTGATTAGCCTAGAAGACTTAATAGCTATGTTGACTATTCTTGTTTTCTTACCAAGTCACTGTTCTGGCCATTGAATTACTGATTTGTCTGGTTTAAATATTCAGTCATTGTGAGGTTTGTGAACCTCAGAACCATTACTATCTTGTGCTCGGTTTTGTTCGTTCATCACATGGAGTTGCTGCCTTCTGCAAAGCCAACTAACATATCGTCTAATTTTGGATTGCAGGGACTAGTTTGCTTCCATGTCCTCAAGGTCATTGCCCTTCAGTATTGTCTCATGGCACCCGGTAGAGACGGGTCTTCATAGCACCTGCAAGACGGAGAAGCAGTTGACAGGAGCCAAGGAACTCCCGTCTTCCCCGCTGAGATCCATTGCACCTCTCCACAATCTTCTTATAGATCTCTCCCAAATCTCAGCAGTTTTCGGTGAAGCGGGTGCAACAGTTTGTACAATGAGAGAATGATAAACTAGTTGAGTTGCAGTTGTAAACTGTAAAATAGGCTTTGCTATCCTGAGCATGTTTATCGTACTGTACGGTGTGCTTTCCTGTCCTCTTCCTGGTGCTCCCTTTGATAGGGTAGTCAGAGAATGGTTATTAACCAGGTACTTAGAATGTTTAATCTCATGATCTGTTTCCTGGAGTTGATTTTGTTTACTTGTACTGAATTTCGTTCGACTTACACACACACTGTAGATTTTTAAGTTGCTTTGCGTGTTTATGCTCGTTGTCCGTAGGTGTTAGTTGCTCAACAGACGGCTGTTTTTAATTTTCTTAGGTTAAAATCTATTTTATTTGACAATCAAGTGATAACTTGTTAATATGTTTTTGCGTATTATTTCTGTCATATCACATTATTAATTTTATATGTGAAACATGGAAAATTTTGATTTGCTTTCAGTCAACTTTGAAGTTGAATGTCACTTTTTGTCTGTTTTTTCTTCAAATTAGAAGTATAATATGACGTAAATAAAATTAATGATGTGACATGATATACTAACTAAAGTTAGTGGATGTAATTTGATTGTTAGTAAAATTTGTCACATAATTGAAGAGAATTTAAAACAAATATATAGTAGTTAAAAATTATAATGCAGTAAACTGAACTTTACCGTATTGTAAGAAAATTCAATTCAGGTGCCAACTGTTTTTTTTTGGAATAAAAATCACTTACCACCTTGTACTTGTTCAAAAAAATATAATTAACACCCTATATTTTAAATAACAATTAACACCCTATATTTTAAATTGGACCAATTAGTAGCCTGTACTCTCTTAAACGGGACAATTGACCCCTTTCCATCAATATTCTGGTGACCTAAGTCAAGTCAGCATATGCCACGTCACTGATAGTCCCCGTCATTTTGCAAGCAAACCTTAATTTCCCCAAAATTATAATTATACAATTTTAAACAAAATCAGAAAATTAAAATTTCTAAGCTTTTCTTACTGCTGCCGTCCAAGCATTGGGTCGTTCTTCTTTTCCTAGATAGGGGTGCCATGATTAGGAAGAAAGTTAATCAAAATGAGTAGATCCAAGACTACATTACCTATCACAATTTCATTACATAGGATTTGCGTACGATTGATTCTGACATAAAATATCTCTATTTTTACTGAACAAGCTGAAGGTGATTACGACAAAATTAAGCTTTTCTTAAGTGGTTGTGACCAAAGTGCTACTAGCTTAACGGCCAGAGGCGAAACCAAATTTTTTTTCGAGTAAGGCAATATAAAGAATGCTTAAATTTTTTTAAGATTTGGTTTTAATTTTTAAGTTGATTAATTTTTTAGTGGGGTCAATTTTTAATTTTAGTGGGGACATATATTAAAAAATATACCTAATTATCAAACAAACAAAAATTAAGTGGGAGCAATTAATATACGTGGCTCCGCCCCTGCTAACGGCACAAGGGGTTGTAAATATCTAAGAGGTCAAAAGTTCAAATCTTGGCAATGTCATAGTGTAAAAATTTACCTTAAAAAATCTAATAAAGATGTGTAAACTTTAAAATGAGTTATGGAAGACGGATTGCTTTCCTCCTCTTCAAATGCACATGGTTAGGGTTGTTGTCTGGAGAGATCAGGGACGAGATTAAGGATAGCCTGGGCGTCACAAAAATTTAGATTTTTTTGGGTTTTTAAATTGAATATTAAAAATTGTAGAATTATAAGTTTTAAGTTTTTTCTTACAAAATGACGTGGATTTTTTCGATGATGTGGCATTGATGACTTGTCTCCGGTCACCGAAAAATTGACGTCAATGAGTTAATTGTCCTGATTAAAAGAGTACAAGGGGCTAAATGGTCCAATTTAAAGTAGATGGTGTTAATTGTCCTTTTTTTGGTCAAGAGGGAGGGGCTAAAGACGCCCATAGCCAAAATTTTATTTAATCAAAAAAAGAGGTTACAACCGATCTCGGAAACGAGACGTCACTAATGTCCCCTAAGCAAAAGGTGCTGAATATCCATCGGGGGGTTACAAAGATAGCTAGTTCCTAGGTCCAAAAGGAAGTCGTGGTTGGCCAACCAATACGCGCAAGAGTTAGCCTCGCGATAAACATGAGCCACTTTGACCGACCACTCCCGGCCAAGGATTTCTCTGATGTCGAGTAATATAGAGGGAGTATGTAGTTGGCTAGAGCACTTGTCTTGTATATAATCAGCGACAATCTTCGAGTCTACCTCCAGGATGATTGATTTGAGGCCCATCCTCCAAGCTAGCGAGAGGCCTTCAAACGCTGCTCAAAGTTCTGCCGTTACGCTAGTACATGTCCCGTGGTTAGATGTGACACCCCCAACCCACGTCCCATTGCGGTCCCGTATTAATCCACCTGCTGCAACTTTATCCGTAGAAGCTCTCCTAGCCCCATTCGTATTGACTTTCTACCATCCTTCAGTCGGAGGTTTCCATCCGACCAGCTTCTCCACTCGTTTAGGCTTAGTGAACATGTATGCTCCATCTTCACAACCCCTCTCCATCTTCACAACCCTATTACAGATAAAACCAAACTGGTTAGTGGGTCTTTTCTCTCCCTCCTCCCACACCTCAAAATTCCTCCAGGTCCAAAATTTGTTAAGTGCCACCCCGAAGAAGTTGGACCATCCTTTTGAGTGTGAAAGGTTGGAGTCAATCCAAGCCGTCAGATCTAGTGAAAAGGAATTAGCAATGTTCAAATTAAATTTTGCAAGTGCTTTATTCCTTTTTGAACAAGTATAAAGTGGTAAGTGATCTTTATTTATTTTTTGTTGAGCAGGTGCCAACTGTTATTGATAGATACCTTCCCTAGCTAAACGAAGCCAATAAAAATCTGAGACGAAAGAGTACGGTTCGTTTCCCCTTCTCAAAACCCACTGCCTTTTCCCCACTCCGTCAAAACGAGAAAGCGGTTGCGAACACGCGCCGAGCAAATAAAAAAAAAGCTCCGCGCTGGCCCACTGGTCCGTGCATTGCACGCGTGCTACATTTCGTTTCTTTCCCTCTGGCGGCACCGTTTCGATTTTACAAACGCACACGCATCCTCCTCCCTCCCGACCTCCTCCCATCCCGAAACAGTATAAATACCCCTCCCCTTCCATTTTCCCTTTCCTTTCAAATTTGTAACCGTCGCTAGTAAAGTGAAGAAGAAGTAGAAGGAAGAAAATAAAAAAAAGAAACTACCTCCGAGATAAAGAGAAGGTAGAAGAAAGGAGGCGAAAGCAATGGAAGCTCGGCACCAACTCCAATACTGTCGTTCCTCCAAGCAGGTTCGCGACAATGTCCACGGCTACATCCACCTCGATCCGGTACCGTTTCTCCTCTTCTCCGATTCCAACTCGAGCAAAAAGAAATTTATTATATCCTTTTGTTTTATCCGGCATTATTTGTGTGCGCGTTCTGGATCGGAAGCTTCTCCTCTGGAACTAGAACTCGTCGTTTAAATTTTCGAGCCAAAATTATAGGAGAAATTAAATACCTATTTGCGAGTTGCTGATTGTTGTTTCTTGGGAGAAACAGAGAAGAAAACCGCTAGACGACGTCCGAGATGTGTGGATTGGGAGGAATGTAGGAATTAGCGAATATTCTAGTGGCTTTTGAAGCTATTACTTTACGCTTCTTCTTTTCAGTGGTTGCGTTGCTTGCTTATTTGTGGATTGCAATAATCTGGCGTGTAATGATTGATTAAGCTCTTTTTCTTTTCTTTTTATTTTTGATCCGGCATTTTTTTTCTTTTCTTTTGTCGTGTTTCTTGGAGGAAAGCGAACTAAATAATCAGTTTACTTTTCCGTTTGCTTTTTTCCAGCTAATGCTCAAGTTTGTCGATACGGAGCAGTTTCAGAGGTAATTTCGGAATTTTATATTTGCGATTTGCTAAACAAAATTCTACCTCTGGCGTTGCGTGTAAAGTGAGGAGATGTTATGTTATTATTTCAAGATATTTAATATGCTTCGTCTTTTGACAGGCTTCGCGACCTGAAGCAACTTGGTGAGTGATTCGCATTCCCCCTTCTATTCGGGCCAAAATTACAATTCAGTGCTCATTTTTAGTTGTACTTCCGAATTAGACAAGATTTCTTATAGTATTACAATTAGGTCCTATGATTTATGAGATGCGTTGTCGGAAGTGTCTGATAGGCAAGACAAATAATGAATTTGTGTTCTCGTTTCATTGAAACTATTGCTTTTTTAGTAGGTGGTGACAATTTACGATATTAATGGCACTCTAAATTGTTCTAGCGTGTAATTGATAAATAGTCATTAGCTCCGATTAGGTCCTACGGTGTTTGAGATGCGTTATTGGAATTTGAAAATGTTTTGATAGTCTAGCCAAATATTGAGTTCATCTTCTCCGCCAGTTGATGTTCATTGTAATTAGTGGTTGTTTTGTTCATGATGGCAATTTATCATATAACTGGCACTCTAACTTGTTGTAGTGGTTAATTAATAGTCATTAGCTGCATAATTAATTTAAGTTTACCAACTAGTACTTATAAAAAAGGTTTCCCAACTAGTTTGGGTGACTTGGATTTCAATGTAAAGAACCTTTATCCTGTTTATTTGAGATTATTTTATTTTTCTTTCAATTTTGCGCTTCTTGCTCTGCTATCATACTCTGTAGGAGCCTAATGCAATATGCTTATACTGTTACACTTAACAATTCGTATCTTCAAATGATAATTAGAAGGAATTAGCTGTTCAATGAACCTGACTTGGTTAATATCGTCGATACGTAGATTTTTAAAGTTGCTACTTAGACCCATGCATGTTCGTGTTTCCACAGGTTTAACAAATATGGTGTACCCAGGAGCAGTACATTCTCGTTTTGAGCACTCTCTAGGTGTATATTGGCTAGCTGGGGAAGTACTTGGTAGAATTTGCGCTCTACAGGTTCGATATTATGAGGTTTTTTTCCAGTCAAAAGTCAATATGGTGGCTTTATGATCTGCATGTGCTCTTGTAGGGCTCAGAGCTCGGTATCGACCGGTTTGACGTCAAGACAGTGAAACTAGCTGGTAATTCGGCAGCCAAATTTGGCTTCTATATTTTTCCAGGAGCAAGTTTTGCTTTTTGAAGATTACATGGTTTTTGTCCTTTTGATGGTGTGCCTAATTCTTGTGCATAGGGCTACTACATGATGTTGGACATGGCCCATTCAGTCACATGTTTGAGTCCTCATTTCTTCCTCGAGTTCTTAATGGCCGCAAATGGTAATTCTGACACTGAGATCCCTCAATATGAGACTTTTGAATGATGAAGCCAATTATCTTACGTACACTCGGATTTTGTTTACTTCTATGACCACTGGAGCTTTCTGATTTCTATGGTCAGGTTTCTTGTATGGATTGGTTTCTGCAAGAAATGATCAAATTTTCTCTTACTCTTCTAATGTTCTAACTTCATACTAGCTCAAAGTTATCTCTGTTGAGCATTGTTGAGCACAGTTTTTATTTTTCAGGTCTCATGAGGAAATGTCATTGAAGATGATAGACTACATTGTTGATGAGAATCATATTGACATTGAACCTGAATGCATGCGGAAAGTCAAGGTTGAGTATCTCCAGGCATTCTTCCCCTGTATAATTTGATGACTGCATACGGATATAAAACCTTACCTTACATAACTCTGCTGCCTTACAGGAGATGGTTATTGCAAGCAATGAGCCTGGTCCTAGAAATGTAAGTTCATATCTTTGGACATAACACGTAACATCATGCTTCTGTATCATGCGTGATTGCTTGGACAATTAACTACTGTTCTCATCTTCGAGTCTTTCGCCTCGTTTTGCAGAGTGCAAGTGAGAAACGATTCCTGTATGATATTGTAGCAAATGGCCAGAATGGTATTGATGTGGACAAGTTAGTGGACATATCTCTCTTCTTCTTCTTTTTCTCTCTCCATCAACTTGATCTTTGAAGACTACTTCACCCATTGTTTCATCCATGATAAATACCTTTTAGGTTTGATTATCTTGCTCGTGATTCTCGTGCTTGCGGATTGGGTTGCAGCTTTCAATTTGAAAGGTAATCAATTCATACTATACATTAGATGTATTTCTTCTTGAGTTATTTAGGACATATAATCTGAGGGCTAGTCGTCGATTTTGCCATTGTCTCTATGCTCGAGTTTAAATTAAACCAAGTATGGTTGTCATATGGTTGTCACATCATTGCCCCTTTGAACCATTCTTAATGATAATCAGTTGTTCACACTGACATATAGGTTGATGGATACCATGCGAGTTATGGGCGATGAGATTTGCTATCGTTCCAAGGATTGTGAGTAAATTGACACATTGCTTCCTGTGGTTTCGGTTATCATGATGCCCTCTTTAATTTCTGACACAATTCTGCTGCTAGATCTAACTGTTCACAAACTGTTTGCAACTCGTGCTGATATGCATCGGACAGTCTACATGCATGCAAAAGTGAAGGTAACAATGACGTTTTTTCCTGAAGAAATGTATTTCGGTCACTTCACCAACCATGAACTGGAGATGAGATGACACCGAGTTTACCTTATTCGCAGGGGATAGAACTCATGGTTGTCGATGCCTTGACAGCAGCTAACGGATTTGTAGGACTTTCAGATGTGATTGATGATCCAGCATTATTTTGGAAGGTTGACCATTTTTTTGTAGCCAACAATGTCCATCTTTTTTCTAGTTTCGAGATTACAGGGCATAATTTGTCATTCCACTTACTGCAGATAGATGATTCGATACTGAAAACGATTGAAGTTTCAAATGCACAAGCGGTCAGAGAAGCGAGAGATTTGATCCTTCGTATCAGGAGACGGAACTTATACCAGGTAGGTGGGAACATGTTAGGTCTAATTTGTAGATTTGTTATCATACACAAAGTTGCCAATTATTGGGTTAAACAGATCTATCTATATGGTGGTTTTGCAGTTCTGCAACGAGTTCACTATTCCAAAAGATAAGCTTGACCACTTCAAAGAGATTACTCCCCAGGATATTGTTTGTTCCCAGGTATCACTATTATAACTGCATTCGCCATATTCGAGCCTCGGAAAAAAGGAAAACGTTATCTAGTGCAGTGATTTTTCAACTAGATAAATGGTGGCGTTACTCTGAGAGAAGAAGATATTGCTGTCAGTAACATCAAGATCGATTTGACTCGTGGAAGGGAGAACCCGCTTCGGAGGTAGGTTTATTGACTACCCAAAAACATGTTGCAGCTATGGAGAAACTTGCTAATCTGACGTTCTCTCTCTCGCATGTACCTACACCGGTCCAGCATCAAGTTCTTCCCGGTGAGAAGATTACTTCTGCGTTCGCGTACTTCCGTGTTTCGTTCATACTGTTATACGTGTGTTCGTTGATAATGCTGGAAGTTGTACTTGACTGCTTCTATTGATCAGGACTGGGAAAGCGAAGAGACACTCACGATAGAGGATGAACGCGTTAGTCACTTGCTGCCTACGTTCTGCCAGGATCGGCTAGTGAGGGTGTACTCGAAGAATCCTGAACTGGTCTGTTTCTAATGTTCTCAAACCGTGAACTTACTACCCTTCCACATCCCTTTCTTTATGATCAAGCCGATGAAACTTGCATGTTTCTGCTACAGACGGGTGCAGTGAGCGAGGCCTTCTCGAACTTTCAGCTGAAGACTTATGGAATGAAAGCACAGATCCACGACACTCCCAAGAAGAGGGGAGTTAGGACACTCTTTCAGTGAGGGTGGTGGTGGCAAATCTCGTGAAACTGCCTTTTGATGGTCCGTATCCGGTTTCGCGGTCCAGTTTATAACTTGTACAGATGGTACCACGAGCAGCTTTACAAAAATCTCTCTCTACTTCAGTAAAGACTTTTGGCTGTCGACAATATAGCCCAAGCTATGGTTTAAGACTTGGATTAGCACGACATTACTTGGTTGCGTTGAGTACTTGGTCTAAAACATAGGATTGCATATAAGGTGTATGCCAACTCAGGAGCCTGCAATAAATCATGTAGATTACCTTGTCAACTACCTCCCTTGAATAAAACTAGGTCGACTCTCACCGGCCTGTCATCGTCAAACATCTTTGCCGAAAGGGGCTCGAGACTGAAGCTGGGTGACTCGCAGTTGTTGGTCCGTTTGGGGAACTGCAGCGGGACAACTCCGTCTTCGTCTTCGGAGTGCATGCCAACTGGTTCACAAGAGCGCTCGGGTACTTGGACCTAAGCTACCACAGATCGTCCCGCTGTGATCATACATTAGCATATAGGTTTAATGGTCAGAGTACTTGCAACAGTTAAAATATATAGCAAAGTACATACACCCTTGGCAGCGGAAATGATCCGCATACACCATCCCTAGTTACTAGTATACTGCAACGACTTATTCCTTTACACTTGAGCAATTAGCAATTGAGCTCACCAATAATGGCCAGCACCGAAGTGGCGAAGACTGATAATGTGACCTCGATCAAGATCCGAGCTGTACAATCCGATTCTCCAACTATCATCCACTTTAAAAATTAAGATTCCAACTATACAAGATGGTGAGAGTCGACTTACAATCTAGGCCATAGTCAAGGTGACTCTACATCACTAGAGCTAGAAGATTCCATTGTACGAGCCTGAATTTTCTCAAACTCGCTCGTTAGTAATCCCCGAATTTTCACCCTCAATGCAGAGGCCTGCTCAGGTTTGAACCATTGCTTGCCGAACTGAAAGGAAAAGACTCCCAGTGAGGGAAAACGATCGACGAGAATTAAAACCAAAGAACCCCTGCAAGCAACTCTTATCTGAGACTAGATTCTATTCATGTTGTCAATAGCAGATAGCGCCGCGTAGCGGCGACCCCCCTAAAATGCTATAGCGGTATAGCGGTAGCGGGATGACCGCTATTTCAAAGACTAAAAATCAGTGTACAAAGTAAACATAAATACTCAAAAATAGACATATTAACTTACTGCGCAACAAAAAAACACAGAACAACCAACAGATTACAAACACAGCAACTAAAAGTAAGCCAAAAAAGAGAAAAATCACTTGCCCAATACCCAAAACTTACACAGCAACTAAAAAATCACTTACCCAATACCCAAAACTTATTAACTTACTCGGCAACTGAAAAAAAGGGAAAAAATCACTTGCCCAATACCCAAAACTTACACAGCAACTAAAAAATCACTTACCCAATACCAAAACTTATTAACTTACTCGGCAACTGAAAAAAAAGGAAAAAATCACTTGCCCAATACCCAAAACTTACACATTAACTAAAAAAATCACTTACCCAATACCGAAAACTACCTATATGCCCTCAATAAATAAGTAAACAGTTAAAAAATCAGGGGTATTTAAGGAATTCTTGCCAAAATCCCAAATAGCGGCCGCTATTTGGGCCGCTATTGTCTATAGCGTTTAACAGCCACATATCATAGCGGTGGGTGCCCAAAACGCTACATAGCGCCGCTATAGCGCTCTATTGACAAGATAGGATTCTATACCATTGACAAATCTTTCTTCTTCAGCCGCTCAGGCGCCTCTTCCATGAACCGCTGCATGAAGAAAAGCACAAATAGGCCACAATCGTACTCATTTCTCTGTTGCGGTACCTGGCAATGAAAGAAAGAAAAAAACAAATACAGTTTCTGCATACTTAATCAATCTCGAAGATAACACGTAAAGGTGAAATATGAGCTACCATCACATTACCATACTTGAAATATCTCAAGTTTTTTTAGAACGAACTTAAATTTTCTGAAATAAATTGTCAAATTATCTTAAACAGAAGATGCAAGGTAGTTAATAGTATACTTTCAAACTTCTAAATTAACTTTAAATTTTTATAAACATTCCTTCAAAGTTAGGAATTATTGGATCCGCCCAAGATAAACCATACTAGCCGCAGTACAGAGAGACCAAATACGACTCTGGTAGCAAAATGTTGCAATGGATCCACCCAAGATACTTTTTAATTTTTACGGCCACTAAACACATAATATGCTGGTCAACCAGTTAATTCCTCGATATAAAAGATTATCAATGAAGACAGTTATACAGTTTTATCAAAGAAGACAGTATCTTAAAGACAATCTAGATCACTCGTTACCGAAATTATCTTATCCTCGATTCTACGAGGTAGGACTTTCCATATTCTGTCTGCAATTGGAACATCCAGAGGAGCAACGTCTGGACTAATGAATTTCCATTCTTCTATCAAAAAACTGAAAGCAAATGAACATCATTAATTAGGATGAAGATTCAAGTTTTGGAGTAATTTTGGTGATTACCACCTAGGAAACAATTTCCCCCTCTTCAAGCCAAAACAGAGAACTATGTCAAAACTTCAGAAGAGAGCTTCTTCATTCTCACCTTCTAATATTTACAAAAAGTGATCTGCTATTGTGAAGTTTTAGTGAGTCCAGGTGGAGTATAATTGGTCCGGACTCGTCATCCTTGTCCGGAATACAAACAATCACCAAGCTCCAATGAAGACTGAGTACATCAAACAAAGTGATATAGAACTATTACGTGCATCCATCAATAAGAAACAAACAAATTAAGCACACTCAGACAGAATATTGCTCATTCAACTTACTCGTGGTGGATGGGAATGAGTACATATGCTTTTTTGAAAATGTCAACTCCCTTCCACCACTTTCTGAACTTGGCAAAAGACAGTTCCTTGTCACTCCCCTATAGATGATACCAAGAGAGGATTACAGATGGCACCAAGCAGATAATGGGCAGGACAGAGTATATATCACAAATGTGAAAAATATCCCAGACTACAAGTATAACGTACTTCAAAGTAGAAAAACAAGTTGATGCCTTTGGGGAAAAAACAACATTCTATATTGCTACAGGAAGCCATGCGATGACTTCAAAGATCTGCAAATGCTTCCTAGTAATAATCTTCATCTTCATCAAAGTAAAACAACACTAAGTCCAATCGGCATTATTTCAATGTCTATAAGCAGTTCAAGCATTCGGAAAAAGACAGTTGCTTTGCCAGCTGCTATTGGTGTCTATCTCAGCCATATACATTAACAGTTCAAATTTCATAAGCTTTTACAGAAATCCTATGACCTGTTAGAATAATAGGTGTCCAAAGGACAAGACCTACACAAACAAGCCAAAGTCCAACTTATTCCTTGACTGTTAAATGCAATGCCAAGAAGAAATTACCTTGTATGCTAACTCCTGTTTGAGCTTGTTGTAAAAGAATGTATTGAAAAAGTGGTAATCGCAAACAGAATTATCAAGCGGAGATACATGCAGCTGCAGATATCTACAATAAATATCGAGCAGGTTATTGACCTTTAAAGAGACAACAGCAACTGATATACACAGAGAAAGAGCACGAAATAGCTATTGAAGCACACCACATTGGTAATTACAAGTTTTCAATGAAGATGGAGAAAAGAAAAAGGCTTTATAAAGGGTGTAAACCCCACTCCATTCTTCAACAAAAGCACCTTATATTTGGTTTAAGTCCTCAATAATGCAAGGGATGAGAAAAAAATTGATGGCAAAAAGAAATCAATATCAACTAAAAGATTCTGGCACGCCAACCTGATGTAGAAGTTCATTACAGGTGATGTCAAGTAACTCTCGGGTGCAAGGCAGCACATATCTGCATAACATATTTCGACGGATTCTTGGTCTTCCCTGGAAGAAGTCACCATTACAAACAGGTTCAACTCTGCAAGAAAATTGTGGTCCCTAAACTGTTTTACTAAAAATACAAGCAAGCCCAGTAATACCTTGATGGGTAATATATCTTCGCATCCTTCACACTGAAAACAGAAAAACCAGAATCACCACTAAAACAGCATACTGACAAGTGGCAATGTTTTTTAAAAGAGACAGATGAGAAATTGGACAACTCGAAAAATCGATCACATTTGGTAAACACGATCAAATGAATGCCATGTATACCTTTCAGGAACTTCTTCTGGTGGAACAATTTTCTTCTCGGGCATTTCATCATCATCATCCAAATCAACGAGAACAATTGGTTGTGCCTATTATTTGGTGCAACCACAGTCTTAGTCAGCTTTTGATGGAAAGACCACAACAAGTTTGGGTTCTTTTTCAGCTGTATTTATCTATTTAAGTCAGCAAATACTCTATTCCCATGAAGGGACATGAGACGCTGGTCTCTTGGTACTAAGGCATCCAACATCTTGTTACACCCAAGCACATTAAAAAGACTTATCTTCTGTGACTATGGTCTCTAAGCATCTGTTCTATATTCTCATGAAAGGGTGCAATATAAGAACATGTGGTTGAAGAGCTGATTGTTTAATAACCAGTTTAGAAAATGCTACGATTGGCACCCAACTTCAAGTAAACCATAAAAGATTTTCTTAATAAAAAAGTAACCATACAAGATTTACAGCTACTCCATTTAACACGACTTAAGAATGTTGTCAAAAAAGGGATCTCGTTAGACAGATATGATTGAACAACAATGAACTATAAACATTTTCCAAAAAGAACGAGGAAAAAAATATTAGACCATGGGAACTCCAAATTTCTTTCCACTTGCTTGCCACTGGTAATAACATAATACCTTTTGTTTTACTAACAGAAAAGAACAGTCAGAAACAAAACTCTAAATTGACAATTTTCAGACCAGTGTGTCAACCTATATGTAAGAGACCGCTCAGGTTAACATCCAATAGCTATCAGTTGGTCCATCTATGTAAAAAATTGTTGGTCTTTTATGTTTTTGTTGCAATGGGTCAAAAAATAAATCTCCTAACACAATAAAAAAATAAGTGTTGGCAAGTGCAGAGAGACAGAGAAGAAATGGCACACCTTCTTAGTCCTTGAACTGCACAGACGTACGGCTTGGCTAGGGTTCTTCCTACCAGACACGCATGTGAAAGCATAAATTCAGGTGAACCAAGTCAAAGGGAAACTAGAAAGCTAAAGTTATATCTTTATACTTCTAGTTCAACAAGTAATGTTAAAGAACAAACAATCATATTATGCAAGGAACTAATTTATGCACCAAAACTCTCTTCACCAATCAAAGATGAAAGGTGATAAATAATAATCATCCTTAACGAAACAAGTTTCTGAAAGGGACAGAATTCAAGTCACTGCGATCAGGGGTTGCAGCACAATGGAACCCATGCACTCAACTTATATACAGCCATAACTTAAGCATTTCTTAATTTAGGTAATGCCACTGCAGATAATGCCTAAACAATAACTTTTGGGAAACGATGAGTGACCTCACCATAAGTTTTGCAGCAAGTATGTGCAGGTCATGGTTCGTGCAAGAAAGATCCCTAAGATGGACTTTCATACCATGGGCTCAATTACACATAAGAAAGTTTAATAACACGTAAAATTTGGGAACACAGAAGTGCTTACTTCTCTAAGAGACTGGAAGAGTAGCTTTCTTTATTAAGATGGAATTGGCGATCGGAAGAGGATAGAAAAGGCCATCGTCTTGGTGATGACCGAGATTTCTTTTTCTGCCTGTGGGATAAACTTTCATTCGGTCTCTCCTTCTGTTTGTCGCAATGGCCTAGAATGGCTAGTTCCTTACCGAAGGTATTGCCTTCCCTAGGATCAGCCTGTGCAATATATTAGCAGAAGGCGAGAATTATTACACATGTTGGTAAAAAAACTATGCCCAAGTTCGAAAACAAAGAATAAAACAAACCATACATTAACTTCCATCTTCCTAGAAAATATCGAGGCAAATTTAGAGTCCGGACCAGATATGGAGGGCCTACTCTCTTCTCTAAAACAATCAGAGTCTCCTGCAAACAAACCACATCAGGTATCTCAAACAATTATTCGTGAGAATAATATACCTACCCAGTTGACCACAGCAAAGATCAACAATTCCGACAGATACCCCGCAGAACAAGCAATGCACTGATGCATAGTGAAGCAAAATCCAAGCAAGAATGGTTAGCAAACAAAGACACACTCTAAAGTACCTGAACCCTTCAACCGCATGGACTTCCGAACTCCATCAACAACCTGTCAAACAAACGAGAAATGCAAGGAAACATGAGCTCAGCTCGGTCACCGACCTCTCAGAATTGCAACGGCTTCACTCCCCTGTTCTCTCCTCTCCAAAAAAAGATTTCAAAGAAACAAACACATTGCCGACTTTTCCAAAAACCCTAAAATCCAATCCCAATTCCCGAAATGCCCAATCCATCTTCGATTTTAGTAACTATGGCAAAAAACACACCGTTGGGGAGGGGGCCGGAGAGCGCAGTCGCCGGCGTCGAGAGCGCTCCTCCTGGAGTGCCTGCATGTGGGCCCGGAACTTGGCCCCTTTATCTGGCAACTTTGACTCCACTTTCTCGATATTAAACCTAAGTCTCTCAATCGCTTGCTCGATCTCATCGTCCCGCATGGACCCGATATCCGACTCCTGCGAAGCGTTCATCGCCCGCGTCCTGATCGCGGTGGAGGAGGTGTCGGCCTTCTCGATGACGATGGCGGGCAGTGGCTCGTCACCGTCGCCGTTTCGGCCTAACATTTGGTCCCAGTCAATGTCGAGCCTTCTCTTCATAGGTTTTACTTTACGAGTTCCAATTTTATTCTCTCCTTTTTTTTTTTATTGGGTTTAGTTCAGTGGCCGGCGGTAGTAAAAGGGCGGACTTCGGACATGAGATTCCCTCCAAACCACAACACTCGTTACTTTTTACTTGTTAAGTTAGGCTTCAGTTATTGTTTCGAATCAATTATAAAAAATAAGGGAAGGAAAAAGTACACATTAGATTCCTATGTGTTTTAACAGTTTGACATTTTTAGAAGTGTAATTTAAAATTTATCAAACAGGTCTTTGTGATCGTAAAGAACCTCTCTCCTCAAACTTGTCCGACTTTGACCATCCTCTACATTGTTGAATAAGTGTTATGTGGCATACCAATTGGACATTTTAGTTACCCCGATATTGCCAAGTGAACAAGAGAGATAGGAAAGTTTCACTCCTGGGTCACATCGGTTTGTTTAGAGAGGAAACCGATGTGTGTATGTATGCATTGTTGTCGAAGAGCGATAGGAAGAGCAAGTGGATAGTGAGTGGAGGAAGGCAGATGTTAGAGTCTCCATATTCAACCCTAAACTTTAAGGCGATGGGTTGGTGGATTTTTTACACTTATAAACTTGCCCCCTACTCGTGTTTTAACTGATGTGGGATTCTCAACACGCCCCCTCAAACGAGACTCATCGGGTCGAATATTGCACTGGCTTTGACTTCACCAAAGTGCGAGAAATGGGGGTCGTGCGAGCTCCACAATAGGCACGGGATCAACCCACTCTGATACCATGTTAGAGTCTCCATATCCAACCCTAAACTTTAAGGTGATGGATTGGTAGATTTTTTACGCTTATAAACTTCCCCCCCCCCCCCCCCCCCACTCGTGTTTTAATCGATGTGGGATTCTCAACAGAAACAGAGGCAGATCGTTGAGAGAGGAGATAGGGAGGAAGGATGAAGGAATTTCTTTTTTTTAATATGTAAGAAATTGGGATTGTTTTGAATATTTTTACTTGTACAACTCATCAATTTCGAGGTAACTAAAATGTCCACTTGTCGTGCCACGTAACACTTATTCAACTATGCGGAGGATGGTCAAAGTTGGGCAGGTTCATACAGGTTTGAGCAGGTTGGAAGAGGTCTTTTATAACCACGTGGATCTGTTTGATGAGTTTTAAACTATAGTATTAAAAGTGTCAAATGGTCAAACTATATAGTACTAAAGTATATTTTTTTCCATTAAAAAAATTTCAAAATTGAGTTCTCGAAAATAATAGTTAAATATTTAGTAGAAGAATTTATATTTTTTAAACTCGAACATATATTAGTCGGTGTAATAACTTTCCGAAATATTATTTGTAAAAACCAAAAAATGTGTTCCTTAGTTGCTCTCGCTTAGTTAGGAGTGACCATGGTTCTATTCGTACCGAAAAATCAGAGGTTTTGACACAGAATATTTTGGTAACTGGATTGAAATTTGTGGTTAAGGTTCCAAAATCATACCAAGACCATTTTACGGGTTGTGATTTTTCGAAACTATAAATGGAGGTTCATAAACCGAAGTCAACTTCTTCAATTCTTCAAAATTTATATAATTTATTATCAATTCTCTTTTAATCTCCATTAATTAATTATTCTTTATAAGTATTTTCTCTCCATAATAGTAAAATATGTGGGCTTTGATTTATTTGGAGTTAATGAAACATAATTTATTTATTTTTCCAAAAAAATTCTAAAAAATATTAAAAATAGAACATTAAAATTGGAAGTTTCGAAACTGTAGTCATTACTATACTTAGTTCGCTTACTGCTTTTATTACTGTCTTCGGTATTTTTCCCATTTTTGACTCTTTCTAGTTTCTTCTACTTTATTTGGAATATTTTTTCCCAAATTTGTTCAAAGTGTAATTATAATTTTTTCTATCATCCATAGTTTACTAGCGTACAAAGTCAACCAAAAGCAATGCACTAAAATGATTTTTTAACAAAAAAAATATGTGATTATATATGGCTTTAAATTTTAAACTACGTATAAGCACATCTTTTAGAGAAAAAATAATAATATGTAATACAAATATTTTTGTATTCCTACATATATTTTAAACTTTTTAAGATTGAAAGTTAAGATTAAAATAAAAATAAAGCCTTTATGAATTAATATGGGAATTTTAAAAAAGCTACTAAGGTATAGTATTATTGAAAATTATAATTCGAATAGTTTAGACAATCAGCTACTGCTTATTGGAAAAACCTATATTTTAGAGCCTTTTCTACCAAGAACTTACTATCCCCAATATAAAGAACTGATTAAACTTCTTGCTAAATAAGTTAAAAGTACTAATTAAAGGTCAACCAGCTCGACCTCATACAACATACATTTCTAATTTTGCACCAGGAAGAGGTTGGCCGCTGCTACAAGGTTGCGAATTCGTCGCCTGACATTCTTTATAAATAAAATTTACTTATTCAGAAAAACATACTTCTAATTATTTAGTTCTCAAAAGAAAGGCAAATACGAATCAGCATATAACCTCAAATTCGATATCTGAATCCTGAAATTCTTTTTTATTCGAACATTATTGTGTTAGGATTCAAATTATCCAGAAAAAATTATTGGACTTCTCGTAGGTGATATATTCATAGGTTATTTAATTACCGTTACAAAGGAATAGGGTACGCAAATTTTTTTGGTAGAAAAAATTTAGGCATTTTGGGTTAAACCTCGAAATTCCAGATAACATTTTGGCAATAGCATATGCAAATTAGTAACACAGAACTATCCGAAACCCAAACACATAAATTCCCCACGCTGAGATATTCTCTCTCCGTCTCCGATGCCGGACCCTCCTCCCTCCCTCCCCCGCCGCCCCGGCCCAACCCCAAGTCCATCCCAGCCCGGCCACCGTGGCGGCACCGGCACCAGCGCCGCCTCCGCAGCAACAAACCCCGACTCATCTCCCCGCTCAAAGCCCTAATCCGAATATCCCTGCCTTTCCCGGAGCGCCGCCGTCCATCCGCCCCAGTCTAGAAGCATCAATTGGCTGCCTTTATACGGCCAATCTCAGACAAATTCGACAGGCAGATCGACGATATCAGGAAGAAGCAGTGCAAGTAGCCGGCTCTCTACTCTTGCACAAGGCCTGTGCCGCCATTTTTCACTACCAGAGATCATACACGCCACGAACAACTTCGACGAATCGAAGGTTATCGGGGTTGGCGGGTTCGGGAAGGTGTACAAGGGGGTCATCGACCAAGGGATGAAGGTCGCTATTAAGAGATCGAACCCGCAATCGGAACAGGGAGTGAACGAGTTCCAGACAGAGATCGAGATGCTCTCGAAGCTGAGGCACAAGCATTTGGTGTCCTTTATAACCACAGGGATCTGTTTGGTGGGTTTTAAACCACAGTTATAAAAGTGTCAAATGGTCAAACTATATGGTACTAAAATGTACTTTTTCTATTAAAAGTTTGAAAATTGAGTTCTGGGAAATAATAGTGTTAAATATTTAGTAGAAGAATTTATACTTTTCAAAAATTCTTTGAACTCGAATATATATTAGTCGATGTATAAATTTCCAAAATATATTTGTAAAAACTAAAAAATGTGTTTCTTAGTTTCTCTCGCTTAGTTAAGAGTGACCGTAATTCTATTCGTACCGAAGAATTCGAGGTTTTGAAACCGAATATTTCGGTAACTGGATTGAAATTTGTGGTTAAGGTTCCAAAATCATACCAGAACTATTTTATAGGTTGTGATTTTTCGAAACTATAATCAGGTTCAGAATTCGAAGTCAACTTCTTCAATCTTCAAAATTTATATCATTCATTATCAATTCTCTCTTAATTTCTATTGACTAATTATTCTCTATAAGTATTTTCTCTCCATAACAGTAAGAAAAATATGTAGGGTTTGATTTATTTAGAATTAATGAAACGTAATTTATTTAATTTTCCAAAAAAAATAATAAAGCAATAAAAAATAGAACATTAAAATCGAAAGTTTCGAAATCATGGTCATTGCTATACTCAGTCGCTTAATGCTTTTATTATTGTCTTTGGTCTTTCTCCCATTTTGACTCTTTCTAGTTTCTTCTACTTTATTTGGTATATTTTTCCCTAATTTGTTCGAAGTGTAATTATTAATTTTTTTGAAGGCGTGAGATAATGATGAGGGCTTTTGAAAATTGTATTAAAAGTTTTGAAACTGATTTGAAAAAATATAAACAAAACTGGGATTGATTTGATAATTTGCCTTGTGCCACATCAACTACTTATAAATTGGGATGTCTACGTAGGATGCCAAATGGCATGTTTTGGGTGATGTGGAGTCAATGTGGATGGTCAAATGGCAGGACAGCTACCTGGGATTCTCGGGACTGAGACACGTCCAAAAAAATAACCACAGGGACCAAATCTAAAACTTTAAACTACATACCCTAAACTTGGAATTTGTCAAATTACAGGATACTAAAGTGTACTTTTACCAAATAAAAATAAAGCCTTTATGCATTAATATGGGAATTTCAAAAAAACTACTAAGGTATTATATTATTGAAAATTATAATTCGACTAGTTTAAACAATTAGCTACTGCTTATTGAAACAATCTATATTTTAGAGCCTTTTCTACTAAGAACTTACTATCCCAATATAAAGGACTGATTAAACTTCTTGCTAAATAAGTTAAAAGTACTAATTAAAGGTCAACCAGCTCAACCTCATATAACATACTTTTCTAACTATGCTCCAGGAAGAGGTTGGCGGACGCTACAAGGTTGCGAATTCTACGTCTCACATTCTTTATAAATAAAATTTACTCATCCAAAAAAAATACTTCAAATTATTTAGTTCTCAAAAGAAAGGCAAACACGAGTCAGCATGTAACCTCAAATTCGATATCTGAATCCCGAAATTCTTTTTTATTCGAACAGTATTGTGTTAGGACTCAAATTATCCAAAAAAAGAAATTATTGGATTTCTCGTATGTGATATATATACATAGGTTGTTTAATTACAGTTACAAAGGAATAGGGTACGCAAATTTTTTTGATAGTAAAAATTTAGGCATTTTGGGTTAAACCTCGGAACTTTAGATAAATTTCTGCGATAGCATATGCAAATTAGTAACACAGAACTATCCGAAACCCAAACACATAAATTCGATCTTCTCTCTCCGTCTCCGATCAATCGATGGCGGACCCTCCTCCCTCCCCCGCCGCCCCGGCCCAACCCCAAGTCCATCCCAGCCCGGCCACCGTGGCGGCACCGGCACCAGCGCCGCCTCCGCAGCAACAAACCCCGACTCATCTCCCCGCTCAAAGCCCTAATCCGAATATCCCTGCCTTTCCCGGAGCGCCGCCGTCCATCCGCCCCGTCCCGCAGTTCTCGCCGCTTCCGAATTACCAGGCTCCGCCGTTCGGAATCTCCCCTGCCATGCAGTACCAGGTCCCAGTTCCGGGCCAGCCCCCGAACCCGGCTTTAAGACCGTCCTTCTCGCCGCTTCCCAACGGTTACGCTCCTCCTCCTCCTCCGGGTGGGTTTGTGATTCCTTTTCCCTCTTTAGTCTATTTACACACTCTCTCTCTCTCGCTACTTAACTAGCTGAACCGTACATTGCCTTGTTGATGTGATGATTGGAACCGCCTCGGGATGGATGATAGGATTGGTGGTAAAGGAAGGATGGGGTTAGTTAAGAGGAGAAATAGTGTGAAAAGGGGTACCGATGACGGGATGTATGTTTTCTCCTACTACAGTTCATTGATTGATATCCGGTGAGAGAAAGGGTTGGAAGGCCTCTACACTACTACATTCATATTGCTTAGGAGACCATGACAAACTTCCACTCCAACTTCCTCTTTTTGGGTATGCACGTTATTTGCTCGCTTCTCGTTTCATTGAGTTCTCGTCACCGAGCAGATTGATTTTGTTTCGTTGGTTGACATTTTGCTTTTGGAGCTTGCAAGATAAGGAATCTGTTGTGTGTCGTTATTTTAGTGAGGCTTCTTTGTGGTTGTCGTATCGATGTCTTTCCTGTTCATGGGTCTGTGAGAGTTGCTGGAGGGTGACCATGTTAGCAACTGAGTGCTCATTGCCCTTGTGTTATAAGGTATCGAAATTCTTTCAACTGTAGCTCATATGTCTCTTCCCCCTTTCTCCTGCTTATGACTATCTAAAATGTGCAATTGCTGCATGAGATTTTTTAAAAGGGCACTACTTTGCGGCAAATGGAAGAGGTAAGCCCCACTCCACTCTTTCAGTTCATGCAATCGGTCATGTTTACTTTACGTTTCCCTCAGGTTTATCTGTTCAGCTGGTGGTATTTGATGCATAAGGTGCCATCTCTTATGAACTTTCCTTGCATGGTAACAATGTTTGTTTAATCTGTTTCAGTTTCGGCATTTGCTTAATTTTGGAGATTACTGTCTGCAGCTATTTCTGCTTTGAAGATGGGCCCTAATACTTTAGCATAGGTGTTTCTTTTGTTTTCGTGTAGGTATTGCACGTTTTCCTTCTCCTTATCCGCCTATGGTTCGTCCATTATATCCTATGCGTCCACCAGGTGTGCTACCTGTACTTTCTCGCCCTCCCATGCCAGGCATAATTGGTGTCCATCCTATTATGCCTCCCATTGTTCGGCCAACTGTTCCTTCTGTAACACCAGCTGAGAAACCACAAACTACAGTCTATGTTGGAAAGATAGCTTCATCAGTGGAAGACAATTTTATACTGTCTCTTCTTCGGGTATGCCACCGGTTTCATATTTCCCTTGATGCGTGTCAGATAGGTGCATTTCAAGATTTGGCTAGTGCTTTGGACTGAATTTTTTTTTTCATGAACTTTCTGAAGCTCTGTGGACCTGTTAAGGGTTGGAAACGTGGTCACAATCCATCTGGTATTCCCGTAGGTTTCGGGTTCTGCGAATTTGAATCAGCAGAAGGGGTTCTTCGTGCTTTACGCCTGCTGAGTAAATTGAATATCGACGGGCAACAATTGCTGGTATGTGTTCATTTTCCATTACCTGCAGGAAGTTCAACGGTAGTCAAGCTAGTATGTGTGCTAGATATTGGATAATAAGTTGAGCATGTGATTTCAACAGAATCGAAGTTATGGATGGATGTTGGGGCTAGAATTTTAGGAATTGTACAGCGGACATCTTGTTGTCGAGTCCTGGTACTATCATTGTTGAACTTATATTTGTCATAAACTCGATAGATATAGTCTAAATAGAAAGCCATTTGGTTGGTCGGTTGCTTGTAAAATTAGCAACTATGGCTTTGTACAAAAGTAAGCACTCATATCTTTATGCTTCAAAGTTGGGTATTGTATTTTTCTTTCATGTGAACTTTCCCTGACCTTGTTTAGCAAAAAAAAAAAACTGACCTTTCTGCTTTGTCATCATGCCATACTAGTTGAATGTAAATGAAGCAACCAAAAAATATTTGGAGCGTTATGTTGAAAAGAAGACAGAGAATTCAAGGAATCTTAAAGAATCTCAAGCTGCCAGAGCAGAGGAGGATGAAGAAAGTGTGCCGACTGATGACAAGAATCAGTCTGTTAATTCCTCTGTAGAGGACTTAAAGAATGAGAGTGGCAAGAAGGAAAATCATGACCTTGCCAGCTTTGGGATGGTGACTGATGAAGACAGGGAAGGTGACAGAGATGCTGTGAACAAGATTACTGATTCAATAGAAGAGCGTTCGAAAACAAGACCATTGCCTCCACCTCCTCCTCCACCAGTTGCAGCAGATGAGTCAAGGAATCAAAGTTGGGAATTGCAAGCTAAGCCTAAGGATCGAGATGCAGCTGAAGATGGTAGTTTGCTGTCCAAGTGCACAACTTTTTTTCTTTCTACTGCTTTTTGTGGAAAGTTTAGGTCTTTTAATTGATTGTGTTTCTTGTTATTCAGCAGATGCTACTGAAGATAAAAATGATGATGATAGTACAAGCGAGAACAGAGCGACAAGTGAGCAGGATAGGCCTGACACAAGCTCACCTGATAGAAGTCGAAGGTCTAACAAGAGTAGAGATCAAGATCGAGATCTGAAACGGGAGCAAGAAAGGGAAGTGGACAGGTATGAGTGGGAATCAGAACGAGAGCGAGTCAGAAAAGAGAGGGAGCAGAGGAGGAAGATTGAAGATGCTGAGTGTGCGTATGAAGAGCGACTCAAAGATTGGGAATACAGGGAAAGAGAAAAAGAGAAACAACGACAGTACGAAAAGGAGAGGGAGAAAGAAAAAGAACGCAAACGAAGAAAGGAGATTCAGTATGACGAAGATGATGAAGAGGATGATAGAAAAAGGTGGCGCAGTAGTGTGTTAGAAGAGAGGAGAAGGAAGAGGTTGCAGGAGAAAAAAGAGGACTTAGATGATAGGCAAAAAGAAGAGGAAGAAACTGTGGAAGCACAGAGGAGAGCTGAAGAGGCAAAGCAATGGCTCCTTAGAGATGCATCCATGCTTTCTATAGCTAATATCGTAAATGGGGGTGAAGACACAGTGGTGCCTGAAGAAGGCAGTGTGCAAAGCAAAGATAAAGTTGTTGAAGAGGCGTATCAGCTAGATTCTGGTAATGAAAGCCACAAAGGTGAGGCTAGTAATGCTTATCTCTTAGTTCATGTTTTATTGTTATTTTTCCTTGATCACTATTCTCTGGAGAAAAAGGAAGGAGCAGAAAGGGAAAGGTTGATGTGGTGCTGATTTCTTCTGACACTTGACAGGTGATGCAATAATAGAAAATGGTCTAGGTGATGAATTGTCCGTTCAATCAGTATCTGAATCACCTAATCGGCAACTTGGTGTTGCACCTGCCAAAAAATTGGGTTTTGGTTTAGCTGGATCTGGAAAACGAGCTGCTGTCCCATCTGTTTTTAATGAAGAGGATGACGATGCACATAAAGATAAAAAGATGAAGCCTCTTGTTCCCATTGATTATTCTGCAGAGGAGTTGCAGGCTATCGAGCTGACTCCTTCTGGAGTAACACCGTCAAATCTAGCTGCTGCTGCGGAATATGCAAAACGAATATCAAATATTACCCCAAAAGAAGAGAAGTCTGATGCAGAAAGAGAAAGAAGTAGACGCAATCATGATAGGTCAAGCCAGCGGGAGAGGGGCCGTGAGGATGTTGGTCGTTTGAGAGATGAGAACAGAGAAAAGGTTCTTGACCGGGACCGGGATAGGGAAAATGGAGTTGATAGGATGAAGACACCGGATAAGCAGAAGCTTTTAGATGCAAAACAATTGATTGATATGATTCCAAAGACCAAGGAGGAATTGTTCTCGTACGAGATAAACTGGCTTGTGTATGACAAGGTAAACAACATTTCTAAGAATCTATTTGTTACGGAGCTCTTAATTTTTGCCTCCTCTAAGAACCATTCCGACTTTTAGTAGCATCAATCATGTTTCTTATCCTGAGTTACTCTTCTTATTAGTTTGAAGGAAAAGAATTTTGGTGCATCACCCTTTGTTGTACGAGAACCTATTTTTTGAATTTTCTGCATGGATTACTTTCACGTAAGGACTCCCTCATACTTGAGTATACTTGCTGGTCCGTTGAATGAGACCTTGTCTTTGTCATCAAGACCACTTAATACATTCTCATCAATCATGATGGCGGGGGAAAGAAGTCAAATTAGGAAAAGTAACATTGGACTTTACAGATATCGGGTTCAAACTTTTAGATACTGAAGCTTTCTCCTGCCTATATTTGTCATTCTATTGTCTTCATGCTATCGGACCTTGGTAAAATGACAGCCAGTCAGCCCTGTAATAATTTAGGGGATTTGAGTTCTCTAGTATATCTGCTAATCCATTTGACCACTTTTTTGCTGATTTGGAATGTTTTACCATGGCTAACATCTTTGGGATGTTACTCTTGTTTCACACTTTTGCAGCATCAGCTTCATGAGAGAATGAGACCTTGGATTTCCAAAAAAATTACCGAGTTTCTGGGAGAGGAAGAAACCACACTGGTCGATTATATTGTCTCGAGCACTCAGGACCACGTACAAGCATCCCAAATGCTGGAGATGCTTCGGGCGATACTAGACGATGAAGCCGAGATGTTCGTGCTTAAAATGTGGAGGATGCTCATCTTTGAAATTAAGAAAGTAGAGATGTGTCTCGCTGTAAGATCCAAAACATGATTCATGCCACAGGTACTGTCCTTGCACCATCAACTTCAAGTGTTGTTCTTTCTAATGTTGACATGAGAAAATTTTCATCGTACTATTTCTCTACTCTTAATGTTAGCCTTCAATAAGAACAATAGATAAGTTCTTGCTGTTATTGGGAACATAGACTAGAATCCCTTCCGTGAAAACTGACGCTCCGGCTAACCAACTCCGGCTGAAAGGCTGTCTGCGCAGGATGAATCTTGTGCTAGAACATTACGAGCTGGTTAGTACTTCGTAATCTCTTTACTCTTCGTTGTCGATTGGTATCCGTCACGAGTAGTGCGAGAAAGTGTGTCATAATCATGGTGTCCAGGGGCATTGTTCAATGTCTGCCAGTTTGTGCTCCAACGAAGGACCAGGAGAGGAAATGAAACAGATGGTTAGGAATCGTGATCAAGTAGTTTCTCACTTTTGGTGTCCGAAGTATGTATGTCTTATCGTAGGGCTGTTTGCCATTTTCACATATTATCAACCACATTAGGAAAAACATAGTATACTTGTCGGAATTCAGATTTTTCAATAAAACCAAAGAATGGGATGTATGTATCACAGTACATGAGAGGAACTTTACTACAAGATCATCTATTCATTATTTATTTTTCCAATTTTATTTTAGCCCTACGCAGCATGTGTAGAAGGCACACAAAAATGGGCAATAATAGAACAGCGTGATAAATTAGAATGAATTCGGAATAGTCTTCTAAAGAATAATTGCAAAGAGATATTCAAACTTGTTAAAAGGGAAAAAAATTGGTTACGGAAATAGAATCTTATGCTCAAGTTTGTGAGGGCAATAAATTTCGCTCAAGGAGAAATAAAAATAGAAATAAAAAAGTAGCGTATAATAATTCAGTTCGTCAGGAAGTAAATTTTACGCTAAAACAGACATTGAAGTAAAGGTGAACAACATTGGAGAGCATTGCACGATTCCAGTCGTACTGTTTCAAGGGGAGAACGTGATCTATGCTTGGGTTGGGGGAAAAGTAATCAAAGAAATGTTGTAAGTTGCTATATGTACGTTCAAACATACACGGAAAATTCTTAGAAACGGATCAATGTTAAAAAGGGTACTTATACCCAAAACCGACACAGGTGGGTAGGTAGAGAATACCTAGGGACGCGAGATAACTCTCTCTAAGGAACTCAGCAAAATAGCCCCGTAACTTCGGGAGAAGGGGTGTCCCTTCACAAAGGGGGTCGCAGTGACCAGGCCCGGGCGACTGTTTACCAAAAACACAAGTCTCCGCAAAGTCGTAAGACCATGTATGGGTGTTGACGCCTGCTCAGTGCCGGAAAATGAAAGAAGATAAATACATCTTGAGAACTTTGACACCTTTTAAAAATTTTACCCGACTTAGATTTAGATTAGGTTTTGTATACCGGGTGGGTGGACCTTCAAATTCCCTCGCAAGTACCTTCCCCCAAAAGTAATAATGCACAGGACAAGAAAAAGCTTCCACGAGAGGAGGGATTTAAACTGTACTTGCATTATCAATATGAAATGTGAAAAGGAACAATCGAGTTGTTGGTTATACAGAGATTAGAAAGCTAAGATTTACAGTTTACAGAATGCGTATAAACACCACTATCCCCACCCAGATGAGGAATCTGGCAAAGATGTTAGCAGCAAGAGGTGAATTGCAGGTTGGTGAAGGCGTATCAGATGACCCAGAACCAGGCTACAACCGATCCGGAAGCAAGGCCGATTACTAGGAACAACACGGTCACGATCCCCGCAGTCTCGGAATGCTGAAGAGGAACAGCTTTCGGAGCCAGGATCATCAAGACGCTGGTCAAGTAGCCATTTGTGAGCCCCAAAAGACAGGTGAGTATTGTCACTGGGATTTCCAAGCGGAAGATTTGAGGTCCGTGCATGCACAACAGGAAGAGGGGGAAGAAGATCAGCCTAGCCAAACAGCTTCCAATTGCGACGTTGGCATTCTCGAGAAGGTAGACTGCCGTCAAGGACTTGCCAACCAGATCAAAGACGTTGTAGCCGGTTATGAGAAGAATCGGGTACCAGTCCTTCAGAAGATCTGAGTGAACATCCTCTGTTATGTATCCAGGAAATATTGCTAGAGTTACTACATAGATTAGGACAATGCCGTATCCATGCCCTTTGATGCTCCCAAAAACCTCCCACAAAGTTGATTTCCAGTGGACACTAACCACAAAACCTTTCTCCTCATTCCGCTCGGTTACTGCTTGAAGTTTCAAGTCTGCGTAGTACTGAATAACTGGAAGCCTGTGTGCCACATTGTAAAACACAACGCAAACTGCCATCACGACGATCCCAACAGAAAAGTACAAGTTGGCACTCTTTCTCAGACCGGATTCATCGTGCGAGTACACCGCTTTGGTTAACAGTCGTAGGACCGAAACAAGGACCCCTGCATTTCATGATTTGCAAGAACTGCTATGAGAAGACAATAGCTTTCTAAACACAACAATTATAACAGGCGAAAAGGAGGCTAAGCAATCAAATAGTAGTTGACAGAAGAAGAAATGATGAATCGGAGGATGAGATCCACTAATGAACATGACCATTAAACAAGAGAGGCACCTGCAAACTACAGCTACCACAAAGGCACAAACAAACTTCCCTTAATCAAACACATCTTGGAACAAGCATCCATCAGGTATGCCCAGAATCATGCCACTCCCGAAATCGGCCCGACGCATTCAAGAACTTATTCTTAGATTGCTCCAGCAAGATCCAACCTTCGCATTGCCTCACTCACCAACTACTCCGCTCATCGTTGCGCTAACCCGAAATTCAACAGCTAAGAAGCTTGGTTCACCCAAATACTAACCTCACAAAGCATCCAAATTAAGTACACTTCTTCATGCTTATTAGTTAGTTGTAATAAACAATCTAAAGCAGCTTTTCACTTCACTCCCCCAAATACTTCACTTCATGACTATTAAGGGACTCAGATTCGCTTAAACAAGTTCTCGACTTTCAAGGAGCCAACGAATTAACGAAGATTCAGAATTCAATCCCTAATAATGTGTAAACGTGGTGTAAAAATTTACCTTTAAAAAAAGCATTCTCGACTTTCAACTCACAATTATTTGCTAGGATATGGAGGAGGATTAGAAAACTGAAAGAATAACTAAGCAAAGTCGGAAACTTTGTTACCGGAACAACCAGTACCGGCGACGATGGCCTGCATGTACCGCTCCGGCAACTCTCCGGCGGCACCAACAAGCCCGCCCTGAACCAACGCATCCCCCAAACCCGACAGCCCGAGCGCCCCGACCGTCACCCAGAACCCGCCGTACAGCCCGACCAGGCCCCGGATGTAGAACGCGTCCATGACGGGGACGACGAGGAGCGCGACGACGAAGACGGACAGCCCCAGGTTGATCCGGGCGTAGGCGCCGGACCTCCGCTGGGCGTAGAACACGATGGCGAGGAGGCAGGCCAGGCCGACGGCGAAGTAGGCGACGGCGAAGATCCGGTCGACGGAGACGCCGGGGTAGATGTCGTCGAAGTAGTCGACGGCGGTGATGAAGGCGTTCCAGGGGAGGAGGAACCCCAGCCCTAGGGTGAAGTGCATTATGTACGCCATGTGGAATTTGTCCTCCGGGACCTTGGACGGTGGCGGCGGTAGGAGCTGGGCCGATTCGGAGTCCCGCTGTGTGGTCGTCGGAGCTCCGGCGAGGCCCATCTTCGTTTCTGGTGGCTTTTTTTGTTTCTGATTTTGTGGGTATTTTGGATATTTTTGTTATTGGAGGAGAGGGAGTGGTTGGGTTGGGGAGGTAACGCCGTAACGGTAAGTTAGGTAGAGTCCAGATCCGAATCCGGGTCTGGGTCCATTCCAATTATTGACGGGAAAAATATTAGTTTAAGAATGACATTCATAATTGATTAATATATAATACTTTCATTTGAATAATTACTTAGTTTATTTTGGTGAATGTAATAGAAAATTTAACTCTTTATTTTTTAGCCCCTTAGATTTAAAAAAATTAAACTCATTAGTCACAACATATAAAAGCTTGTCACGACTATGCTACTAAGGATTCTAACTAAGTTAAAATAAGTTGATCAGTACTCGTTTAGTTTATAAGAAATAAAAGTGTCTCAACTATTGACTTCTTCTAACAATTTCCTTTTGGTCTATTAAACAAAATATAGCTGGAAAAGTGTCGAAAACCCGCTAGTTGTTAATTACCTAATATAGCTACCTTTGCTATTATTAAATTTATACGAGATGGAAAGCATGTAAAATAAGTTGGGAAAAAAATGAGGGATACCTTGTTTTATAGCGGAAAATCATATAAATATTTTGTAATTTAAAACATATTAATTTTTTTTAAGGTTAAAACATATTAATTGGAAGAAATGAACAGTTACCCGAACACTCTACCCATCGAAGCAGCCACATCCGTGTGTCACACCTCGCACCTCCGCGTCCAGCAAGACATGCGAGGAGGTGCGAGCGAGCAGGCCTTCCTGGCGTACAGCGAAGAGCCACGAAGAAGAAGGCCAAAAATGCGAAGAGTTGCGATGGAATTCAGCCAGCCAGCGAAGGGTTGCGACGGTCTGCCAGGCTAAGTTTGAAGGGCTGCGAGGGAATAAATAAAAGGGCACCAGGGACCACGAAATAGGCCACCCAGTAGGCCATTTCGGCCAGATTGTAGGCACCTAAGGTGCCCATTTAGAGTAGGAGTTGTACATGGCCCTTCGGCCAAGAGTTGTAAAGGGAGGGGTCTGCCCACATTATCTATAAATAGGGCCGACCCCCATTATGTAAAACATCCAGAAATATAGGGTGAATAAAATACTTACTTCCTTGTGCCAATTTCGTGTTCAAAGTGAGAGTGAGTGCCACAGAAATTCTGAGGCATACTTAACCTCTTTCCGCAAGAGAGAGTGCGAGTGTGAGAGTGAAGGGTGACTTGGGGCGAGATAACCTCGAGTGCCGGCACGACTAAGCGAGAAACAAGTTTAGGCGTGACAATTTGGTATCAGAGCCAGGTTCCGAAAGAGACCCTGGTGCGTGGGACAACCGGTTACGATGGCTAGCCATGACGATGCTTCAACGATAAACAATCGGGGTGGGACCAAAGATCCGGCCCCAACGAAGAAAACTTCCAAAGGAAGGGATAAGTCTGTCCCTCTGGATGCATTGGCTAACCTTGAGGCAATGCTGGTTCGGATTGAAAAGGCTGTATATGACTACGCCGACAAGTTAGAAGATGTGGCCCTAAGTGCTAAAGAAACGAGATAAGAGATAACGCGCTTTGTGGCGAGATGCAAGAAGCACTGGACGAGACGCTAAACAAAGTTGCGGAGCAACTTCTTGATTTCCGTAAGATAGTGAGGGATGACATCGCTGACTTGAAGGTGGAGGGTGAGTTATGCAAAAGGGCGGTGGCGGGTGCCGACACAGGCGCAATTCGCGAAGGGATGGCCAAGTTCGAACCCCCTAAGCCGAAGAACTTCAGCGGAGGAAGAAATGCGAAGGACCTCGACAACTTCTTGTGGGGTCTGGAGCGCTACTTTGAAGCAACTAACATCGTCGAGGATGCTGCAAAGTTGCGTACAGCCCCGCTTTACCTTGCGGATACTGCTATGCTGTAGTGGCGAAGGAAGCAAGGCGAAGTGGAGTGAGGAACCTGTACGGTAGCTACGTGGGCAGATTTTTGACGTGAAATTAAGAAACAATTCTACCCAGAGAATGTCGAGCACGAGGCACGTGCAAGACTAAAGAGGCTTGGACATAAGAGCTCGGTGAGCGATTATGTCAAGAAATTTTCGGAGGTGTTACTGAAAATTCCCGACATGACTGAGAAGGAGGCATTGTTCGCTTTCATTGACGGACTTCAACCTTGGGCAAGGATGGAGGTGCAGCGTCAGAAGGCTCAAGATCTTTCGACGGCTATAGCAGTTGCGGAGTCCTTGGTAGAGTTCTGCAAGTCCGAATCGAAGGAAAAAGGTTCGAAGGACAAGGGCAAAAGTTGTGGAGCGAGTTCATCGCAATGCAAAGACAAGGGGAACTACTCAAAGTCAACCTCGTTCAAAGGGGTTGACAAGAGCGGGAAGGATCGGCCAAAGTCTTCACTATGCTTCATTTGCGATGGCCCCCCACTGGGCTGCTGAATGCCCGAAGCGGTACAAACTGTCTGCGGCAGGCCAAGAGGAGGCCGAGGCAAGTGCGGACGAAGCGCGGGTTAGAGCGCTACAACTTCTGAGTTCGATCAAGGCAAAGGTGGAGATGCCAAAATCAGAGAAGCGAGGCCGCATGTTTGTGACGGGAAAGGTGAATTCCCATGAGATCCGAGCGCTAATTGACACGGGGGCATCCAACAACTTCCTTGAGGTGAAAGACGTCGCAAGGTTGGGGATCTCATACAAGAAGGAGCGTGGCTCCTTAAAGATGGTAAACTCAGCCCCCATCCCTATTTTCGGAGTGGCAAGAGGCGTGGAGGTGCGCCTCGGAGATTGGCGAGGCCTGATAGATTTCTCGGTGGTGACCATGGACGATTTCTCTGTGATAATCGGTATTGACTTTATGGATAAGGTCTGGGCTTTTCCTATCCCCTTTGCTAACTCTATGTGTATTGTGGACAACGAGAGGGCTTGCTTGGTGCCTATCGCAAGGGAAGAAAGGCACCCGACGAAGGTTCTGTCCGCGATGCAAGTGAAGAACGGGCTACGGAAGAAGGAGCCAACCTTCCTAGCCAACATCCTACTTCTCGATGAGGAGCCAGGACAAGAGACGATGATGGTACCGAAGCAAGTGGCAGAGGTCCTCAAGGAATTCAAGCACATGATGCCGAAGGAGTTGCCTAAAGAACTACCACCTAGGCGAGAGGTGGATCACAAGATCGAGTTGGAGGTCAGTGCAAAACTTCCTACGACAATCACTTACCGAATGGCCCCTCCAGAGTTGGAAGAGTTGCGGAAGCAATTATGAGAGTTGCTGGACGTAGGGTTCATCAGGCCCTCTAAGTCCCCATTCGGAGCCCCGGTGCTATTCCAGAAAAAGCAAGATGGGTCCCTACGGTTATGCATCGACTATAGGGCCCTGAACAAGTTGACGATCAATAACAAGTATTTGAATCCTCTGATTGCAGACTTGTTCGACCAACTCGGAGACGCAAGGTGGTTTACCAAGTTGGACTTGAGATCGGGCTACTGGCAGGTGCGCATAGCCGAAGGCGATGAGGCAAAGACGGCGTGCGTGACGAGGTACAGATCTTACGAATTCATGATGATGCCTTTCGGACTAACAAATACCCTGGCAACTTTCTGCACCATGATGAATAAGATCCTACAACCCTTTCTTGGTGACTTTGTCGTAGTATATCTGGACGATATTGTGGTGTACAACAAGACGTTGGAGGCACATGCGCACCACCTACGATAAGTGTTCAAGGTGTAGGAGGAAAATCAACTCTTCATGAAGAAGGAGAAGTGCGTGTTCGCACAAACAGAGGTGCCTTTCCTTGGCCACTTTTTTGGAGGAGGACGCCTACGGATGGATCTGAAGAAGGTGGAGGCAATTCAAGCGTAGGAGCCACCAACGAAGGTCCCCGCGTTGCGATCCTTCCTTGGGTTGGTGAACTACTATCAGAAGTTTGTCAAGGGATACTCAGCGATTGCCACACCCTTGACAGACCTAACAAAGAAAGATTGAGCATAGAAGTGGGACGAGGGTTGCCAAGAGGCCTTTGAAAAACTGAAGGCAGCGATGATGGAGGAGTCGGTGCTAGCCTTGCCCGACCACTTGAAGCCATATGGTGTACAAACTGATGCCTCTGACTTTGCTATTGGAGGTGTTTTGATGCAAGATGGTCATCCAATTGCATACGAAAGTCGCAAGTTGAATGACACAGAGAGGCGCTATACTATCCAAGAGAAGGAGATGACTGCGGTGGTGCACTGCCTTCGGACGTGGAGACACTACTTGCTGGGTTCGAAGTTTGTGGTGAAGACGGGCAACGTTGCGACGAGTTACTTCTTGACGCAAAAGAAGATCTCGCCGAAACAAGCAAGATGGCAGGACTTCCTCGCGGAGTTTGATTTCGTGATGGAGTACAAGATGGGAAAGACCAATGTGGTGGATGACACACTTAGTCGCAAGATCGAGTTGGCTATGATTGCTGCGACAAGCCTACCGCAATCGCCCTTGATGGACAGGGTAAAGGAGGGGATGGGGCATGACCCTATCGTAGAGCAGTTGCAATCGCAAGTACGGGAAGGCAAGACTCGCAGATTCTGGGAGAAGGATGGGCTGCTTTACACCATCAAAAACAGGTTGTTCATTCCGCGGTGGGGAGGCTTACGAAAGGAGATCATTTAGGAGTGTTACGATGCAAAATGGCACGCACCCAGGCGCTTGTTGAAGAAAGTTTTTATTGGCCGAAGATGCAAGACGACATCGAACTCTACGTTCGGACGTGCTTGGTGTGCCAACAAGATAAGGTGGAGCAAACAAGGCATAGAGGGTTGCTTCAACCATTGTCGATACCGGAGAGGCCATGGGATAGTGTCTCGATGGACTTCATCGTAGGCCTTCCAAAATCAGAAGGTTGCGGAACAATCATCGTGGTGGTGGACAGGTTCTCTAAGTATGGGGTGTTCATCACCGCACTGAAAGAGTGCACAGCGGAAGAGACAGCAAAGCTATTTTTTAAGTACGTCATCAAGTATTGGGGCGTGCCGAAGTCTATAGTGAGTGATCGCGATTCGCGATTCACTGGATGCTTCTGGAGGGAGCTCTTCAAGATTATGGGGTCTAACCTCAACTTCTCATCAGCGGTACAACCGCATACCAACAGACAGACGGAGCGGGTGAATGGGCTATTAGAGATCTATCTCCGCCACTACATTAACACCAACCAACTAGATTGGGCAAAGTTGTTAGACGTGGCGCAATTCTCCTACAACTTGCATCGAAGTGAGGCGACGCAAGCAAGTCCATTTAAAATTGCAACAGGGCAACAACCCCTCACCCCGTCAATAGTTGCGACGGGATACACGGGCGTAAGTCCTGCTGCCTACCAATTTGCCAAGGATTGGCACGAGAAGACAGAGATGGCGAAGGCTTATTTGGCCCGAGCCTAAAAAAAGATGAAGAAGTGGGCGGACACGAAGCGGAGGGACGTGTCCTTTAAGGAGGGGGACCTCGTGCTAGTTAAACTCCTAACGCACCAGTCCAAGGCCGCGCAGAAGCTGAACAAAGCCTTGATAAGGCGTTACGAAGGGCCTTTCCGAGTCGTGGAGCGAGTAGGAAAGGTGGCGTACAGACTTGACCTACCAAGCAATCTGAAGTTGCACCCGGTGTTTCACGTCAGTTTGCTCAAGCCTTACCATGCGGATAAGGAGGATCCAAGTCGCCAAGAGTCGCAGCGAGTCCCGACCAACATTCATTCCCATTATGATAAGGAGATAGAGAAGATCGAGGCGCGGCAAGTCATTGCAGCGAGGGGACCCAACTCGAGCTACAGGGAGTATCTCGTTCGATGGAAAGGACAACCGGACAGCAAGGCTAGTTGGGAAAGAGACTACGACCTATGGCAATTTCGAGAGAAGATTGCCGAGTTTGAAGCCGCGACGAGGGTGTTGTGGAACTAAGTAGGGGAGAATGTCACACCTCGCACCTCCGCGGCCAGCAAGACATGTGAGGAGGTGCGAGCAAGCAGGCCTTCCTGGCGCACAGCGAAGAGCCAGAAGAGGAAGGCCAAAAATGCGAAGAGTTGCGATAGAAATCAGCCAGCCAGCGAAGGGTTGCGAGCCAGCCAGCGAAGGGTTGCGACGGCCTGCCAGGCTAAGTTTGAAGGGCTGCAAGGGAATAAATAGAAGGGCATCAGGGGCCACGAAATAGGCCATCCAGTAGGCCATTTCAACCAGATTGTAGGCACCTAAGGTGCCCATTCAGAGTAGGAGTTGTACATGGTCCTTCGGCCAAGAGTTGTATAGGGAGAGGCATGCCCACATTGTCTATGAATAGGGCCAACCCCCATTATGTAAAACATCCAGAAATATAGAGTGAATAAAATACTTACTTCCTTATGCCAATTTCGTGTTCAAAGTGAGAGTGAGTGCTACGGAAATTCTGAGGCATACTTAACCTCTTTCCGCGAGAGAGAGTGCGAGTGTGAGAGTGATGGCTGACTTGGGGCAAGATAACCTCGAGTGTCGGCACGACTAAGCGAGAAACAAGTTTAGGCGTGACACGTGGCCGTGGGTGAAACATGGTGGGGGTGGCAAGTTACTAATATAGCAAAACAATCTTGATTTTATAATTATTCAAAAACCCCTCTAAAAAAACCACACGACACCGTTTCCTCTTCCCCCCACTATAATTTACATCTCCGAGATGCTGCTGTTGGGGACTGTGTCCTTCGACATCGTCCGATCATCAACCACCGCCCCGTCGACGGATCCGTATACCGAAGCCCCCCAGTCTACGAGAAGCTTCTTCGCCCCGAGATGAACTCCTCCACCCGTTAGTCTCTCTATCTCTGTCACATCGGTTCAGTTTTTTTGGTTAATTTTTCGCGTTTGGAGATTGAAGTCAGCGATCACACTAAGGTGTAATCAAACATTACGAATAATTAATCCAGTGAAATAATTTCTTTAGGTATAATTCCTCACCTGGGACCCACTGGAATGGAAAATTTTTGGCCCCCTACTTTCAAATATTGAACATAAGATGACCTTGTTTCGTTGACTTGGTTTCAGAACTACC
Source organism: Hypericum androsaemum (assembly GCA_963995505.1). Classification (NCBI taxonomy): domain Eukaryota; kingdom Viridiplantae; phylum Streptophyta; class Magnoliopsida; order Malpighiales; family Hypericaceae; genus Hypericum; species Hypericum androsaemum. The sequence continues at coordinate 4,663,853 of OZ023195.1, forward strand.
TACCATCTTTGAGACAAAAACAATCTAGCTTTGTAAGATAACACTGAAGAGCTTTTGGAATCTCTAGTTTAGAAACTGCTCCTTGAAATCCCAAGGTGATGTCGTTAACTAATCTAGCTTTCTTTTCCCGCCAGTTTTCATGTATATGGTATGCTTGTTCTCGAAGACTAGTCCCTTGTTCAGCAGGCCAAGTGGGTTTATATCTCTCTCTTTTTTTTGTTATTCGATCATTGGTGTTTCAAGTGAGCATGTTGTTGTTGTTCATAACAATTATGCGAGGATGTCGTTGCTTTCGTAATCCTGACATTCCTGTGTGATGCTATTATGCAGGAGAAACCCGATGGCTGCTGCATTGGTTGGGGGAGCATTCCTCTCTGGTGCCCTCCAGATTCTGTTCGATAGATTGGCCCCGAAGGCAATCGTTTGGGACTTGTTCAAGAGCCAAAACTCCAACAGCGAGAAGCTGCTCAGGAAGCTACGGAACGCCCTTCTCTTTGCGAGCAAGGTCCTGGCTGACGCGGAGAAGAAGGAGATCACCGACCGATATGTTAAATTGTGGCTGGATGATCTCAAGGATGTTGTCTATGATGCCGATGACTTGCTTGCTGAGATTGCTTATGACTCTGCTTTTGCTGATGCTCAAGCTGAAACCAAGTTCCAAGAGCAATTGGAGGAGATCCTTGAGAGACTTGTTGAACTAAAGGAAGATAAAGATGTTCTTGGCTTGGAGGACTGTGGCCGAGAAGCTGAGGTGTACGGCCATAACTTACCTCTGGAAAGAAGAACGACTTCACTGGTTGACGAATTTGAGGTGCATGGCCGAGAAGCTGACAAAGACGCTATTACAAGGTTGTTGATGTCGGAAGAAACAAATGGTAGTAATGGCTTGGGCGTGATTGCTATTGTGGGTATGGGCGGAATCGGGAAAACCACTCTTGCTCAGCTTGTCTATGGGCGGAAGGAAGTATTGGAAAAGTTTCAACTCAAAGCTTGGATCTGTATTTCAGAAGAAACCGATGTTTTCTTGGTTACAAGAAATATCCTAAAAGGATTTGCTCCAGAGGTTGCTGGTCTTGAGTCAATGACTCCAGATCTTCTTCAAACTAAGCTGAAGGATATTTTAATGGGGAAGCGATTTTTTCTTGTTCTAGATGATGTTTGGGACGAAAGATCAGAGTCGTGGAAGATTTTACTGAAGCCTTTGAAGCATGGATTGCAAGGTAGTAGGATCATTGTAACTACACGAAGCGATGTAGTGGCATCCCGGGCAACCACTGTTCCTACTTATTCTTTGAAAAAGTTAAGTGAAGATGAATGTTGGTTAGTATTCGCAAGATGTGCTTTCAGAGATGAAGATCCAACTGCTTATCCGGAATTAGAAGCAATTGGAAGGAAAATGGTTGCTAAATGCGGAGGCTTGCCTCTAGCTGCAAACGCTCTAGGAAGTCTCTTGAGTGATAAAAGGGACACAACTGAATGGGAGCAGATAATGAAGAGTGAGATATGGAATTTGGAAGATTGTCACATTCTTCCTGTATTAAGGTTGAGCTATCATTATCTTTCATCAAGTCACAAAAGGTGCTTTGCTTATTGCGCATTATTTCCGAAGGATTTCGAATTTGAAATGGATAATTTGGTCAGATTATGGATGACGGACGATATTTTTACTTCTGATGATAAAGGAATTAGGTCAATGGAAGAAATTGGGGCCGATTGCTTTGGTGCTCTCTTGTCGAGATCGTTTTTTCAAAGATCGAGCGTAAATTCCTCGTGCTTCATAATGCATGATCTCGTTCATGATCTAGCTAAATCTGTAGCTGGAGATTTTTACTGCCGACTGGAGAACGATAATGCATCATTGCTGCCAACGAAGACTCGTCATTTGTCATATCTATCAGCTAGATATAATACCTCGGCAAAATGTGCAGGCATTTATCAGAGCAAGTCTCTGCGATCATTTTTTCCTATACATCGATATATAGGTCGTCAATACATGGACAAAGAGGTTATCCTGCATTTACTTGAAACATCTAAATGCCTCCGGGTACTGTCACTCTCCAACTACGTTAACATACAGGAGATTTATGATTCTATTGGAAACTTGAAGCTCTTGCGGTATCTGGATCTTTCTAGAACGAAAATAAGAAGATTGCCTGCTGTTATTTGCAAACTGTGTAATCTGGAGACTCTATTGCTCGAAGATTGCAAGAACCTAGAGGAGGTACCTGATTCAATTGTTGACTTGAAGTGCTTGCACTTCTTGAATCTTGCTGGAACACGGATCAAGAAATTGCCTACCAATTTGAGCAACCTCGTCAAACTATGCGCCCTCGACATCAGGAGGACAAGGTTGCGAGAGATGCCACCGAAGCTGGGAAGTCTGACAAGGCTCCAGAACTTGACCGATTTCTTTGTTGGAGAAGGGAATTCTTGCAGCACCATCGATGAGTTGAAAGAGCTCTCAAAGTTGAAGGGGAAGCTATGTATTTGGAACCTTCAAAACGTCGTGAATGCTCAAGTTGCTTCAGGAAGCAATTTAAAAGGGAAGAAGCATCTCCGAGATTTGGAGTTGAGCTGGAAAGGTGATGACGCGGATGATTCACAGCAGGAGCTAAAAGTACTGGAAGGACTTGAACCTCCTCGTACGCTCGAGCATCTTACTGTGAGAGGTTACAGGAGTACCAAGTTCCCAGATTGGGTTGGCCACCACTTGTTCTCGAATCTGGTTTCTTTGAGAATTGAAGGCTGCAAAAACTGCTATGAAATGCCACCGCTCGGACATGTGGAGTCTCTTAAGACACTCCATATTTCTGGATGTGATGCCCTTGTGGTTGTTGGTCTTAGTTTCTATGGTAGTCCTCTGCCTGCAACAACAGATAAGCCTCCCTTTAAATACCTTGAAGTTCTGCTTATTGAAGAAATGCCCGAGTGGGTAACATGGGAGCAACATGATAGAGCTTTTCCTGGTCTTCAAGAGTTGTGTCTATCAATGTGCCCCAAACTTGTAAGTACCTTACCCGGTGAACTACCCTCTCTCAAAAAGCTTCGGATCACCGGATGTGACCAACTTGCGTCCCCACTCCCAACGGCTCCAGCCATTGTCGAGGTTGTGCTTGATGACAAAAATCGTGCAGTGAATCTAAATCAGCATTCTGGTCTTCAACTTTCCACAAGCTACAATTCATCCATTGATCAAACGTTGGGAGACATTGAACGAATGGGCGCGAGTGTTTCTGATCTGAAAGAAGTGGATATTAGCTACACCAATTTGGCATCCGGATATCAGGGTACCGAATCATGTAGCCCTTTGGAAGGAGTTCTCGAGCACTTCAAGTGTCTTGATTCTCTTGGCATCCATAATTGTCCGAAAATGGTTTCTTTTCCGAAGTGTGAGTTAGCTTCTCCAACTCTGACCAAGCTATATTTACATGATCTAGAAAATCTCAAGTCATTGCCAGAGCAGATGCACTCAGTTCTCCCTTGTCTCGTGGATTTGGGGTTGTTGGGTTGCCCTGAGCTGGAGTCGTTCCCCGAACGGGGTTTGCCTTCCAAATTAGAATCACTCCAGATTTCCGATTGCGAGAAGCTCGTGGCAGGGAGGAAGCAGTGGAAGTTACACGCACTGCCATCGCTGTCATCTCTCACGGTTGGTGGTGGTAGGTACTCTTTTAAGGAAATGGAGTCCTTCCCGGAGGCAATGTTGTTGCCTTGCACTCTTACCACTCTTGTCATCCAAGACATTGGTGGTCTGAGAAGCCTAGACGACAAGGGGTTGCAGAACCTCACAAGTCTGCAAACACTTGCGATCGAGCTTTGCTCCAGCCTTGAGAAGCTACCAGAAGAGGGACTGCTTCAATCTCTTACCACTCTTGAGATCTTCCATCTCCCAAGTCTCAAGTCACTAAGCCCTATCCAGCAACTCACCTCCCTGAGAAGCTTGTGTATCGATAACTGCGACGATATCTCGCTGGTGCGACAAGTGGCACTCCCCTCCAGCATCACCTCTCTTCGAGTGTGGGCAATGAACGTGAAATCACTTGATGGGTGGGGTCTTCAACGCCTTACCTGCCTTGGAGAGCTGCATATAAGTGATTGTTTCGACATTGAATCCATAACAGAAGAGGCACTTCCCTCCTCTCTCAGACTAGTCGAACTAGTGTCCTGCCCCAAGCTCCGGTCCATTCCAAGAGAGGGCTTCCCTTCTTCCCTCGAACGTCTTTCTATCCAGTGCTGCCCTCTGCTAGCAGAAAAGTATCAATGGGAAGGGGAAGAGTGGCACATGATTTCCTACATCCCGGACATAGATATATGTTGATTAAAAGGCCAGAGGGGGCTATAATTTTAAGGAGGAGAGGAGAGAACATTGTGCAACATTGTGAGTTTCTGATTCCCGCCTTCATCTCCTATCCTCCACGGGTTTTGTGCAACATTGTCCGTGGTGTTACTCCACTGATGCAAGCTTCTTAATGTGCAGTGCAGGGTGTTAACTTGGAACTCGAAGAAGACGAAGATAACGTTGCAGAGGATGATGATTGACGAAAGATCAACGGATTGAAGCTTATCCGACACTTGCCCGTTATGTCGAGGTCATGGAGCCAGCCAAATTCTCGTCGGGACAAGAATATTTTGAAAACCTTGAAGAAACCATACTTTCAGAGAGGTTTGGTTTGGACAAGGTGTGTGATGCCCGAATTTATTAACTGTTAATTACTTGGTGCGCTCCCAATTAATCGTGCAACTAATTATGACCATGTTAATCTATGTTCAGTTTCGATCATCCATAATGCTAACACTTGAACTGCCAGAATTAATTTATATACAATTGTGTGAGATGAGCCTTTGGACTACTTGCAGCATTAAGTTGCTGGGTGCTTTGAATTGTGACTTGTAATAGGAACTTGGTGGGTGTTTGAATTGTGATTAGCGGGGGTACTCTTGAGTTTTTTTTATCGGGTTTTAACCCAACAAGATTTTATTGAGGTATGCGGTTGCAACTCGTATCTATATAAGGGAATTCAACACTTATGTAAATGTTTACAATCAAATAAAATTTTACTTATAAAAAATATGTAGAAGTGTTAAATAATTGGTAACGTGTTAAGTACTTATTAGAAGATTTTTGTCACATTTCAATAATTCGACCTAATATTAGTCGATCTAGTTAGTGTTTGGATATTAAAAAAAAGATAGAAGTATTAGATTATGAGTGTTTCTAAACGGAATACCTCTTCGAAGAAAGGAATACGGGCGAATATATTTTTTCTTGTCCGGTGGTGGACATTGTAAGATATCCAAAGCGAGTATCGATGAACCAAATCAGCGACTTCAACTTCCTTCTTGACTGGTTGTTGTTTGTCTTTTCACGAAAAATAAAGACGACTCAGGTCGGCAGGTGGAAGGTTTTCTATTCCCTCGCATTAAAAAAAATTGAAGAGATCAAATAGTTTATTGTTTGGGAAGATACGCAAACGTTGACAGGATCATCATTTACGAAGTCGTGTGGGCTTCACAAGGTTACACCAAATGGAAACAAACCTCTTAACTTTGTTAGATTATCCGAAATTGATTGCTAAACTGAACTAAAGGCCTCGATTTCAAATCACATTCTTGTTTATAACAGTTGAAAATTTCTTTAATTTATTCCATTATAATTTTTGGTTGAATATTAAAATTCTATCATGATATTAGGGCAGGTTGATCATGTGGTCCGTTATTGCTCGCACGACTCTCGTGCCATGGTAAAGTCCGTGCAAATTTCGGTCCGATGACTTCGTTGAGAGGACGTGTCGAGATTACGACATTGCTAGTTGCGAGTGTGGTGGACTTATTTATAAGCATGAAAAATTCACCTACTCATAACCATAAGATTTAAGGTCGAATACGGAGATTCTAATATTTGGTTCAAACTTGGAAGAAAAAAAAAAGAATGACACCAAATGGCAACAAGAACTTAACTTTCACTCCATAAAAGTGAGAGGAAATGTCCTGGCTAGGCCACCTCAAATAGGTCAATTCCCTTGGCTCCATATGCTTCTTAATCCTGACAGGTCCAAGAGAGCATCTCCGACCTTTCGGTTTCACATCTACATCATTCTGTTAAAAAATATTGAACCTGTCAGGATCAGCAACTTTTAGCAAATACAACCTTTTATTCCCATCACCATGTTCATAGTTCATGCAAATTCTTGACCCTTTCTTGGATCCCTTTATCTTTCTAACATCACATTATTAAGGTAAAATTTGGCATAGTGTAGCCATTCGTTCGAGCTCCGCGTGATACCGTAGAGACCTCGAGTATGGAAAACCAAATATCCTGTACCACCATATTGGTTCTTGTTGTTCTGATCACCAACATGTGCTTTGTCTACTCACAAGGTTCTCAGGATACTTGCATTCTAGACCTCGAGCCATTATCGTCTTCGAATGGCTCAGGGTGTGGTCAGGGAAACTGGGGAGGGGTCACTAACAGCAGCTGTTGTGGAGCTGCTTTTACATTTGATGATTACTTGTATGCACTGGGGAAGATGGCCAACCGGACGGGTCGAATATTCTTGAACTCGACAGAGCAAAGTAGCTGCTTGAACCCTTCGGGTTGTGGAGTTGAGATGCTAACAAGTGGATCAGGTAGCTGCTCCAGCTATTCAACAACCGATGTCGCGAATAAGCTTGGTAATGGACTGAATGGTTTGCAAGAGGGATGCAAGTTTGTGGATCCTGAGGACATTTCTAGCCAAGAATGCAATGATTGTGTAAGAAAGTGGGATGAGATCGGCGGAGGATCGTCACCACGTAGTCCGATCCTTTCGCCTGCAGAAGCCAACATCTGCAGGTTTGCAGTGTTGGTGACACTAACCAGCACTCTAATTGATGACAGAAATGGGATCCAAGCAACTTACAATTGCCTGGCAGATCATGATCCTCTTTCAGGTATTAGATTGTTTCCCGATCCGACTACGCTTTCGACGTTGCCGGCCTCCGTATTTTAACTTCACATTTCCTTGTTCAGGAAAAAAGGCAGCAGCTGGAAGAACTAAGAAGCTTCACACAGGTGAGAAAAGGTGAAGTTTCATATGTTCCTGGTGGTTCTATCCTAATTAAAACCTTTCTTTGGTTAAGCAGGTTTCCTGGTTCTGATCATTGTCCTGGCTGGAGCTTTGGCAACTGCTTTTGTTGCAGCATGGATCTTCTGCAGAAAGAGGCGTCAGCTTCGAATCCCGTCTGTAACAAAGAACAACGGTACTCCCTAAACTTTTTAGTTGGTAATCAAAATCATTGACCCTGTCAGATTATGGATAGCATCAGATCTTCAAATTTGTTATTTGTTGTTTCAGCTTTATACGAGTCATCTGACGAGTTTGGAGGTCTCAAGATATCAGTCAAGGAGATTTACTCGGCGACAAACAATCTAGATGTCTCAAACTTCATTGGACAAGGAATAGCTGGTAAGTAACTTGTCTCAAGCATAGCAGATAGCAAATAGCCGATCCATTTATTATGCTACCTGCATTCGGATTAATATGTTGTTAGCCAAAAGATTAGATAGCGGATTGAAGTCCGATCTTCGAATGTGAAGGGAAGGTGTACAGAGGAGTGTTGTGGAACGGCCAGAATGTTGCAATTAAGCACATAATCAATGATGGACAAATGGAAACATTTGTCAGGGAAGTTACAAGTCTGTCTCATGTCAGACATCCGAATCTCGTACTACTCCACGGCTTCTGCGAGGGCAAAGATGAATGCTTCCTGGTCTATGAGCTCTGTCACAAAGGAAATCTATCAGAATGGCTATATGGTAATGCTTCAATCCCATGACAAAGTTCTCTTCAAAGAGTTGGTGATCAAAATAACCAAATTGGAAACTGCTGCTAAACAGGAGACAAGGAAAGGCTTCTCTCGTGGAACCAACGACTCGAGGTTGCTATTGATTGCGCGAAGGGCCTGTCGTTTCTCCACACTTACCCCGAAGGCTGCATTGTCCACCGCGATATCAAGGTAGTCGAACGATAATGTTACAGAGCTCTTGTTTGTTGATCTCTTGAATCTTCTTAATCCGTGGTGATGGACTTCTTTTGGCAGCCAACCAATATTCTCATCACTTCGAATCTCCAAGCGAAACTTGCTGACTTCGGCCTGTCAAAAGTCATGGATATCGGTCAGTCCTTCGTGAGCTCCGAGGTGAGAGGCACATTTGGCTACATGGATCCGGAGTATCGAAAGAATCACCATGTTAATGCGAAAGGCGATGTCTATAGCTTCGGGATAGTGCTACTGCAACTCTTATCTGGTCAGAAAGTGATCAATCTCAACTTAAGTGGCCCAGTGCAGCTAAACAAATTGGTATCACCCTCAGTCTCAGCTATCAAATAATATCCTCGTTCAATTGCCGAAGTTCCTGATGATCAGTGTTTTCGTCTCAGGCAAGGTATCTCACAAGAGATGGAAACAACACGGAGTTTGCAGATCCTAACCTCAATGGAGAATACTCTGTAGAAGCATTCGACCTCGTGCTCAAACTAGCATTGTCCTGCACGGGCGCAAAGCAAGAACGGCCCTCGATGGAGCAAGTGCTGCAAAGACTAGAAACAGCACTGGATCTCTCAATACAAGTTAGCCGAACCTGGTCGAGCTACAACAGCTACGGACCACTGTAATCGAGGGGAAAAGCAGACAGCCTAGATGCACCATTACAAGGAGAAAGTATGTGCAATTCAGACAGAGCTCTTACCGATAGAAACAAAAGTACATAAACAGAAAAACCAGCCGAATTAAACTTTTGCTCGGACTGTTAAGATTACCAGATTGTTAGTTGCGGGTGTGGTACAATTTTGTCTATCCACAAACAGAAATGTTGCATGGAAGAATTTTTGGGATGAGAGGGGATGAAGCAAGTCACATTTAGCGACAGAAACTTGGTTGGACGACCGGGTGTGTAGCGAGGCCAAGCGGGTGACAAGAAATGACGTGGACGACCGGGCGTAGGAATATTGGATGACGAGTTCACGAGCGGGCAACAAGAGAATTAGAAGATCATTGTTGCTGGGCTTTTTGTTGTTGTGGCCCATTACCTTATTATTAATTGGACCATAGCTTTGTTTTATGCTGTAGTTTTTGTTGGGCTTAGGAAAAACTACTATATATGTAATGAAAGGAAAAAACCTAGGAGACTATTGATTTGTCTAATGGAATTTGGTTTCTTAGAGTTGCTCTAAGAAAATTGGCCAAGTTAAACTTGGATTCTCTTCTTTTGCTCATTTTCTATCAAAACTTCAAGTATCTCTTTGGATTTATCCGAACAGACTTGATTTTATCGAGTTCTCTTCGAGTGTTCAACTCCAAGAAATTCATCCTCTATCAAGAAAGGAGGTACAGGCGCAGCTTTCTAAGTGCAACTCAGAACTCAAAGCATATATGGAAACTTAAATAACAGTACACCATTAATCTTTCTATCCCAAAAAGGAGAGCATCTCTTTCTTTCCGAATATTTAAGCTCTCCAAAAGCTACTCTCCTCGCAATATCTTACGATAAATACTGCAATTTCAATCAGTTCTTACATTTAGTCTGCAAAGGAAAAGTGTGCTGCAGCTTCTGTTGCCATTTTCCATGGTCTCGTGTTCTTGACGGCTTCCCTTATGTTCATCATTCCTCCATCCGACGCCCGAAATGGACTTTTTCCGGATAAGGTTCATGTACGGATCGTTAGCGAACTGGACTTGGTAAATCTCACCGTGCATTGCAAGTCGCGAGACAATGATATCGGCTACAGAACACTCACTTCAAGAGATTATAGTTACCCTTACACATTCTCTTTTCGCCCGAATATATTCGGTACCACATTGTTCTTTTGTAGCTTTAACTGGACATCAGGGCCCCGAAAACACTTGGATATCTATGATGAACGTTCGCGATCATGTTGTTGATGATGGCCAGTGGTTTTGGTCAGTGCTAAGCGTAGATGGACCGTGTCGTCCCTACGGAGCATATGATCTTTGCTATATGTGGAAAGATTGAGAAGCATGTCCTAGTTTTGAATAATTGCAAAATGCATAGTCTTAATGTACTCGAGGAATCAGTTCTAAATGTTCATCCTCGTCGTCGTAGCCGCCGCCTTCTTGGCTCTTTTATTGCTGCAAATGTTTGAGCAGCTGCACTAATGTAACACAGAAGGAGCTCCCATGTGCAGGGCCTTCGGTTCTTATAGCCATGCGGGATTCTTCAAGGGAGTAACAACAGCCTTCACTTGCAAGTAATTGCCAAGACTGTAAATGCCTTTCTCTCTGCCGTTTCCGCTCATCTTGTATCCGCCGAACGGAATGGCAGCGTCAAAGATGTCAAAGCAGTTTATCCATACCGTCCCCACCCGCAACGCACGCGAAAGGGTGTTGGCAGTGTCGATGTCCTGAGTAAATACTCCAGCAGCTAGCCCGTAGTGAGAGTTGTTAGCCCTTCTTACAACTTCCTGAAGATCCCTGCAAAGGGTAAGAGTTTTAATAACTACTATGCAAATGAACGTGTTCTTTCACGAGGTCGAAAGAGAAGGTTACTCGTACTTACTTGAACTTCAAGATCGTTTGAACTGGGCCGAAGATCTCGTCCTTCGCTATAAGCATGTCATCCTAAGCCGAAACAGGGAAAGATTAGATATATGTCAAGTAGATTCAAGGCCAAACTTGTACCATCTCCCAATGTACCTGAACATTTGAGAAAACAGTGGGCTGGACATAGTAGCCTTTGCCACCAAGTCTTTCACCTCCGGTTTCAAGAGTAGCTCCACTCTCTACACCAGATTTTATGTAGCCTAAGATCTTCTTGAACTGGTCGGAATCGATCTGTTTCGATATGACGAGAAGCAATTAGCATCGAGTTAAAGACATACAAGCCGGAATTCAATCTCTACCCCGAAAGATACTAATAACTTGATAAAGCCATGTACCTGTGGACCTTGCTCGATTCCAGATTTGAATGGATCGCCTACGGAACGGCTCTGCGCTCTGGCTTTTGCTTTCTCAACGAACTCGTCATATACACTCTCGTGAACAAATGTACGAGAACCGGCACAACAGCATTGGCCCTGCGTATTAAAAGATAATAAGACCAAGAAACAGAGAAATAGGAATTGTCCTAATGCAATTCCTGGTAGGCATCCTGGTGTCGGAAGTTATTCCTGCATATACCTGATTAAAGAACAGAGCAAAATGAGCCATCTCGACGGCCTTGTCAACATCAGCATCTTCGCAGACTATAAAAGGCGATTTTCCTCCGAGTTCTAAGGTCACAGGTTTAAGATTGGTTTTTGCAGCTATCTCAAGAACAACTTTCCCCGTCTCTGTCGATCCGGTGAAAGCAAGCTGCAAGAAGAGTACCGTGGAAAAATAAGCCCCCACACTGGAGTTGGCTAACACATTACAGATTAAATGAAAACATTCATGTCGCTCGGTATTTTCCATCAGATCAATCATTACATATCAGGAGAAAAGAAGGAAAAATTGAATAGATGCAGGATACTCATCATGTATCAATGATTGACTTAAAGAGAATCTTCGGACAGTTTATACTGAGAAGTACCTTGTCAACATCCATATGGCTAGCAAGAGCGGCGCCAGCAGTTGGACCATAACCAGAAACCACATTAAGAACACCTTCAGGAAGACCAGCCTGTCAAAGATAAGATTGAATATGAAACCAACATAATATAGTACAAATCAGAATTTCAAGGAGAAAACAGGGCCGAGACCACTGTAAACTACTGGTTCTTCGAGATAGGAAATGCAAGGAAGAAAATCCAAACATGATTTTACAGATACCAATGTACTATTAAAGCTGCAGATCCATTCGGAAATGAAAAGGCTACCTCGTGAAGTAGCTTTGATGCTAAGAGCGCAGATAAAGGTGTCTGCTCGGCCGTCTTCAGAACAACGGTATTGCCGCATGCTAATGCAGGCCCGACCTTCCAAGCATACATAAGAAGGGGAAAGTTCCACGGAATAATCTGGCCAGCAACACCAATAGGTTCGTGCAATGTTTGTACATGATACTGCCCATCCGCGGGAACCGTCAGACCATGTATCTTATCTGCCCAACCTGAGAAACTCACAAAGTAAGCATCATTACCACATGACACTAACCAGATAGTAAAAGAGCGCTTATAGAAACGCAAAAGCTGCAATTGTCATACCAGCGTAATATCGAAACAGGCGAACGACCATAGGAATTTCAATATTAGCAGCTTGCTCATACGGTTTCCCGTTGTCCCAGGTCTCAAGGGCAGCAAGCTCATCGTTGTGCTTCTCAAGCAAATCAGCAAACCGCAGAAGTATCCTTGATCTCTCCTGCAAACATAAGGATACACATTAACATACATCTCTCTTGAAGACGAAATTCGCATATCAACAAAAGTCGAAAAGAAATCACAAGAAGTTTACATAAGCACTCATCCTAGGCCATGGTCCTTGATCAAAGGCTTTCCTGGCAGCTGACACCGCCCTGTTTATATCTTCAGCATCTCCTTCAGCTACATTTGCAATCACTTCTCCTGTCCTTGGGTCCAATGTACGAAAAGTCTTCCCTGTAGGCAAAGCAAACAATTAAAAGATCAGTCCAATGAAACAAATACCACTCAAACATCCGTCCTGCGAGGGACTTGGCGAGAGGGGAATCGAGCTACTGATGTCCTCTCCAAATTCGCCATTTCTTTTCCACTCGCTTATCTTTCCTACTATGTTCCAAGCCCGTCCTGTATCGATGTCAAACCCACATGGACCACCTACTCAATATATGGTCCACCACAATGGCACAACTCCAGAAAATCCAAGCTACAACTAATACATTCCTTTTGTTCTCCTACCTTGCCTATTACTAATAACTTCATACAATCCAACCCCAGCGAGGCCTCAAAGACATAATCCGGGACGATCTTAATCTTAACTATGCATAATTAACTTCATTCCTAACATCCATAACTGATAATTAATCAACAACCAGACAATCACAAGATGGCCTACCGGATGCTGCGTCCACGAACTTCCCATCAATAAGGAGCTGATCGTAACTAACGGAGACAGGCGGGATCAACGGTTCTTCCAAGACACCCGGGCTGCTGCTGAAACTGCGTGTTCCTCTGATGATCAGACCACCATAACTTGAACTCCTCACTGAAATTAAACGGCGTCCAAATAAGACGTTAGAAAAACGGAAAATCTACATGTGGATCAAGCCAAAAGAATCCTTTTTTAGAAAAGAAAAACTGTAAAGGTAAAAACTTTGAGCATTAACATAAGAACCCACATCACAGGTTTGGAAATTTAACCATTTAAGAAAATGAAAACGATGTACAATAATACAAAAGAAACACAGTACATATTAATGTCAAGATGGTCAAAGGTTAGGTGAAAAGAGGAGGAGGGACACCAACCAGAGTTAAACAAGTATGAGGAGGAGGAAGAAGAAGCTGATCTTGAAGCAGACAAAACCCGGAACATCAAACCAGACATGTTCACTTCTACTACTAAAAACACTCTCTCCTTGTTCTTCCTGTCACTCCCTCCTCTCTCCCCTTATATATATTTAAGGCTAATATTTTCGGCTCGAAGTCGACAACTCTTGACGTATATATTTTTTTGAGGGATCTTGACGTAAATATATGTACCACTATATAAAGGGCAAAACTGTCAAACCCGCCGATCACGATAAAAAGCCAAGAGTTGATGTAAAAAAAAGATAAATTACCCTCAGGTCCCGGTCTCTGGCTTTGAAAAATAGTGTATGAGGTCCTACTTTTTAAGAAAATATTGGTCAGAAGTCCTAGTCACTGAATCGACCTTCTTAAAAATTTCCAGAAAAAATCTCCGATCTGATCCGAATAAACCAGAAACTTGAGAATAATTTGCCCAAAAAATAATCCAATATCCCCGAGAAAAAAGGGAAGGCGAATTGGGAAGGGAATAGGATTGATTTATGTATCTCCAATCCAATTAGAGCTACCCAATCACCGTTTGATCCTTCCAAGAAAAAAGATAATATTAATTAGGGTTGATCGCATCACGAAAAAAAAGGCTGGCTGGCTGTGCTCGTAACCGAAAAAAAGGACGTTTTCTCGAGATCGCATCACGAAAGAAACATGCATGAACGCCCCGCAACCTATAAATTAAAAACACAAATGTACACTAATCTAAGTTAAAAATTTTGAAAAGTATATTTTAAATTGTAGAGAAGAGATTTGAACATTTAATCTTACTCAATTAAGTTAATAGAATTTAGTATTCAAAAATCCTTTATTACCATAGTGCATGTGACGATATTTAGTTGTATACTTTGGTTTGGTGTTTGAAACTTGTCCAATCTATCCGATGTTGTTTGGAGTAAATCTTGTAATTAGTGGCTACAGACCTTTTTAGAAAAAAATTGTCAAACTTATATTCAGCGCTTTGTAAAGATTATAATTTTGTCAGTTATTAAAGTTATTCAATTGGATGTGATATATCCGAATTGGACGATACATGAACAAGTTAAGTCTTCATCCAAAAAATTTAATCTCAACCAAAAAAATCTAACAAATTTAATTGAAATATTGTTAAAATAAATAATTACTTTTAAAAAAAGAAGATTCCGCGTAAAACTGATTTTTCGAATTACTTTTTTTCGAAGCAGACAAAACCCGGAACATCAAACCAGACATGTTCACTAAGGGTGCGTTTGGTAACACTTCTGGACAGAACTAAAAATTCAGGACAGAACTGAACTGAACAGGCCCACTTGTTTTAGCTGTCGTGTCTTGTGTTTGGTAGGTTCAATACAAGAGTGAACATTTAGTACAGTTCTCTGTTTGGTACGTGTAACAGTACATGCTGACATGTTATTAAAGACAAAATTGCCCTTAATGACAACAAAAGAGAGTATTCATTTATTTGAGAAAATTAGTCTATCACAATTACACTAAAAAAATTTGTACCATAAAAACCAAATATTTGGGTAAAAAATTAATATTAAAACAAAATCCTTCCAAAAAAAATTCTTACAAATTTGGATTATGAATCCTCCATAACAAACTTATTAAAGCTGAATCCTCAAAATAGAAGTCAGATTATTTTCTAGCAACTAAATTCATACCACAACCCAATAAAATAATTAACTGAGTAGCGTCTTGATAAAATCTAGCTTCATTTCTCTGTCCATTCCTCGAAAGAAGCTAACATAACCTGGATTTTGCATTAATCGAATCCCGGCTCGGATTACTTCTTGTCTAGTCAATCCTAACTTCATAAGCTCCTGAGCCATATCATCATTTATAGAACCTGTGCCATTACCTATCTTCTCAGCGATCACCATGAAGTCTTTTCTTGTTCCTTCAATTCCAACATTGAATGCATCAATGAACTCATTCACATGTGACGTTTCTCTTGCTCTTTTCCTTGACTGGACCTTTGCTGAAGATGTAGGCGCATTTGTGTTTTGAGGAGAATCTGTTGCAACAACTTCTTCATTCTGGTCAATATTTTCCTGTTCAGCCTCAATATTTTCTACTGCATCTGCTAGAGATTCTGCTGCTTTTCCATTCGCACGATCCTTCCCAAATATATGGAGCAAACGTGGGTACAATGGATATGATTTTCCAATAAGGTGTGGCGCATTAGGATGACTCTACAACAAAAGAAGTCATTATTGTAATTTACGGGCATAAACTATATCAAAGTTAACCATAATATAAGAACATCATACTTACCTTCATGTAAGCATCCAAAACCTGTTTGCTGTCCACTTCAACACATTGTCTGATTTCGCTCCATCCAAATCCACTTTGGTTGACCATTTCAGTGGCAGCATGGTACTTTTCTTTCATTCTCTTTATTTTGTTTGCGACATTCTTGGCTATAACACTGCATCCTGGACTCCTTTCGTTCATAGCCTTTGCTATAGTCTCATAAGTTCCACCTTTAAAATTTCCTCCATCGCATTTGACCCCCTTTGCAACTAACTCTTCAAGTATGGTTACGAGTATAGTTTCTTGATCCGATGTCCATTCATGTTTTCTTGTCCTGGGATCAACATATTCCATAGTAGAGTCTGTCATCTGCATATCATATCAAAAATCTATTAAAAAGGGCAATAATACATTAAAACATGAGGAAGACACTAACAAGACTCAACGGGTTTCATCACATTTGTTTTCATGTACTAAACAAAATGCATGATCCATTAGAATAAAATAATAAACAAGAAACCGAAAATGATATTTAGTTTAGTCTCTTTTAAAAAATAGAAATTGTAATGGACACAAAAATTTTACCCGACTCGAAATAGATTCGCATGATTCTACCCTACGCGAAACAGAATTATTCGCAAGAAACCGTTGAAAGTACGACATGTAAACAAACTAATAGCTGCAATAAACGATCCCTAAAATTTAGTATGCATTAAAGTAAAAAAAAACCCTATATTCTGTTTCGATTGGTAAAGACGGAATGGGTACATTCTTTGCCGCCATCTAAAGATGGAATTGGTACATGATTTTCTTGTAGAGAGGCGTATAGGAAAAAAAAACAGTAAATAGTACCACAAGATCATCGAATCCAATTAATAGCATACAAGCAAGAGATGGGTAACGTGATGATGAAATAAAGATTATATAAGATTTGGGTTAAGAACCCTAGCTACATGATAAAAAATTAAAAAATACTAACCTGATTTTCTTGAAGAGAGGCGTGAAAAACCCTAGAGAGGAAAAAAAAATTATGCCGTAGAGGAATGTGAAGGAAGAAACAAATATAAAAAATAAGGGTAATATGGTAAAAAGAAAAAGAAGTTGAGTCTTGTCCTAAGACTGATTTTTTAGGCCCATGAATTTAGGTGGGACAAGAATTTGGGGTAAGGCTTGGACAATTTTTAATTTTGTTCGGGCCTTTTCTTGTACCAATCGTGGGCTTGGGACAAAAAACATTGTCCAAGCCTGTCCAGTCATGCTTACCAAACGCACCCTAAGACACTCTGTCCTTGTTCTTCTTGTCACTCCCTTCTATCCCTATCCCTATATATATTTATCACTAATATCTTCGACTCGGAAATCGAGAACTCTTGATGTTTATATAGATGCCACTATATATTACACGTTGGTGTAATTATTCAGGTTAAACTTTTAAATAGCGAACATTAGGTAGCGTTGAGTGTTTGACACTATCTTCTATAAAAAAATTGTTTGGCATTATATCGCAGTGTTATTAAGCAACTATTTTCCCTATATTCATTTCTTTTCTTTTAGATTTTGTGACGATGGAATTGTTAGTAAGACCTCGGCTGTGACTCTCGTAGAATTATACGAGTGGAGTCGACACTCGAGGGACTACTTGGGTAGGGGGTTCAAATGTAAATACTATTATTATTACTATATTATTATATTAATAAAATTAATGAAAATTTACTTACCAAAAAAATATATAGATACCACTATATAAAGATAAAAAAAGTCAAACCCACCAATCACGACTGGGAATGGTCATTCTTTATCTCCCCGATGAAAAAAGGTCAATAGTTGATGTAAAAAAATCGGTAAAAGTCCACTTTAGTATCTTGTGGTTTGACGATTTGACGCATATAAGTTTGTAGTTTTAAACTCATCAAAAAGGTTCATGTGATTTCACGGACAGATCAATTCACGACTCGGGTAGCTGCCTGTGATGAGTCACTGAAACAACATTGTTTTTATGCCTACTTGGAACGCCATGTATGCAGATTACTCACTCCGAAATTGCTGATGTGGCTAGGTGAAAAATTTCAAAATAATTCTTGATTTATTTATATTAATTCAAAACACCCCTTCTTCCTCTCTTCCTCTTCTCTCTCCTCTCACTCTACTTCTCCCATTTTCATCCTTCAATAAAAAAAATTAAAACTGAAATCAACTTGCCTAAACCCCATCAAAAAATCACGAGCAGCCCAAAAGAAATCATTAAACAAATCAAAAATTCATTGAATCAAGCAACCCTCGTCGTTTTGTTTCCCAAACAAAAATATTTCTCTCCCCTAAAACTTCGTCTCAAATTAAACAAATCGAAACCAAGGATGACGTCATGCTACAGCCGGCGGCTAGCACCACCACAACGAACTGTCGCCTCCAGGACAGACACTCTCAAACTCGTTACACCGCCGGAGAACCTCTCCTTGCCGCTCTATCGAAGCCGCTGCCAGTGGAAGATCGTCGCGGCCTCGTTGAGATCCGACTTCTCTGGTTACAACCGTAGTGGAGCCGTGTACGAAAAATGGAGGCATTTTACGGGGGCTGGAGTGGGTGAGGGGCAAGCAGGAGGCAGAGGAGAAGGAGGAGGATCGGAGGGTGGGTGATAGCAGTGGGGGCGACGGTGGTGCTGGGGGTAGGGAATCAAGTGCTCCACAAACTGGCGTTGATCCTTCTCAAGCGTCACCCTTTCTTCCGCCGTCACCCCTAGCAGCCAAGGAAGCTTGTGGCAATCAGAGTGAGTGGGAGATTTAGGAAGTGGGAGGTTTAAGCTTCGTGCGGGTTTTGAAAAATGGAAATGGCAGAAAGAGAAGAGAGAGAAGGGGTAGACAAGGAAGAAGAAGGGGTGTTTTGAATTACATGGCTTACCATGTAGGCATAAAAGCAATGTCGTTTTGTTGACTCATCATGGGCAGCTGTCCGAGTTGTGAATTGATTTGCTTGAGAAACCACAGGGACCTTTTTGATGAGTTTAAAACCACAAACTTATATGTGTCAAACCGTCAAACCACAAGGTAGTAAAGTGAACTTTTCTCAAAAAAAAATAAACCAATATCCCCAATAAAAAAGGGAAGGCAGATTGGGATTAGGATTATGTACCAATTACCGTTTGATCCTTCCAAGAAAAAAGATAATATTAATTAGGATTTGATCCTTCTTGATTAATGAGAAGTGGGCTGGCTGTCTCTCGTAACTGGAAAGGAACGATTTTCTCGAGACCACATCACGGAAGAAACAAGCATGAACGGCCCGCAACCTATAAATTAAAAACACGCAAATGTACTGCCAGACGTACTTTAAGTTTAAGTAATTAAGTTCGAAAATTCGAAAAGCATGCTTTTTAAATTGTAGCGAAGAGATTTGAACATTTAATCTTACCCAATTAAGTTTATACAATTTACTATTCAAAATCCTTTATTACCACCAATCAAATTGTGCGTGTGATGATATTTGATTGTATACTTTGGTTTGGTGTTTGAAACTTGTCCAATTTATCCGATGTTGTTTGGAGTAAATCTTGTAATTAGTGGCTACAGCTTTAGCAATAGAATAAAACCTATCTTTTTAAAAAAACTTGTCAAATTTATATTAATCGTTTTGATACGATTATAATTTTGTCAAATTCTATTTCGGAATTAGGGCATCAAGATTTACTATTGTACTTAGAATCTTTGAGGTTAGGTGATTAGTCAGAACAAATAAACTTTTCTTTATTTGCTTGTAATCTTAGTGTTATTTATAAAATTTAATCCATTTATCAAAAAAAATTTGTGAATTATTAAAGTTATTCAATAGCATGTGATATATGCAAATTGGACGATACATGAACAAGTTATGACAGCGTCTTCATCTAACGAAATTATTTTCAACCAAAAAAACAACAAATTTAATTAAAATGTTAAAATACATAATTACTTTTTAAAATAAGATTCCGTTGTAAAACTAGCTTTTCGAATATCTTTTTGCTTAGTTTTAGTCGCTCTAATTAATCAACTAACCTGTTTCTCGATTCTCGAGTCATGTGACATTTACATTACCTTTTTAATTTCCCAAGTCTTAAATGAGTAAATTAACAAGTTTTTTTGTCGTTATACACAGCCTTTTACCTATCCGAGTTAGCACTGACTCATTTAAATTACCAATAATGGTTTTCCGATTGCTAAAAGTGACAAGTTCCAAACCATAAAAATGAAAAATGTGACAGATTACGAATTATTATATCCTATTTTACTTATAAAGGCCCAACCCTATATTTATTTCGTGCTCTCCTTTTAAGAAACCTACTTAGTGCTTGATCCTTGTTTAATTCCTATCCACTAATGATAATGAACCACTCAGAAGTGGGCTGTGTCTGGTCACCGGAAAAAGGAACGATTCTAATTTCTTTTTTTTAAGATAAATTTTACATCATCATAATACCAGGATTTAAACCGGGACCTCCTAGATATTTACAACGTTTTGTGTCATTGGGCTACAAGTACTTTGGTTTTACCATACCACTAGGGATGACAGAAATATCCATACCTTGAGAGTCGGACCATACCCTTGGTCCGTGGGTCGAGGGTATGTTGACTTTGACTGAGTCTAGAATAGAGTATAAGTATGGGTCAACTTTTCAAGGTGGGGTCTAGAGTATGAATCCCATGAATTCCTACCCTACCCTTACCCTTACCCTTTTACCTTAATATGGATCCTACCATAACTAAACCATACTTAGACACTAATTAGACCTATTTATTTTTAAATTTTACTTATAAATTGTAATAGAATTCTCAAATACTATGGAATATACTCCATGATATCAACTCTGAAATTTGAAGTATATATAATTTTAATTTTCTTTATTGATATATTAGTTATTTCATGATTAATCTTCATATATCCATTATGATTTATTTGAATTTTATATAAAGAATTAAAATTTTATGTTTAAAAATTATCAAAATATCTTGCATTTAATTCAAGGGTCGGACCACGCACGACCATGTAGACTCTACGGATCCTGAGGATAAGGGTATGGGTCTAGTAATGAGATTTGTCGAGAGTTTAGGGTAGAGTATGTGTCCAACGTTCTAAACTATGGTATGAATAGGATTCTAAGAATACCCTACCCTACCCTACTTATTGCAATCCCTATATACCACACCTAGTTTTGAAAGATTCTATTTTACTTGAACATTTATTAATTGTCCATCACCTAATGTGTATACTCAAATAGCATGCTCGAAGTGCGGTTTTCGCTTTACCATATCACACCTAGTTGCAAGTATGATGACATTATTTGTAAGTGTAAAAAAATAACAATACTAATTGTCGTGAGATTTAGGTTAAATGAGAAGACTTTAACATGGTATTATAGCATCTTGTATCTATTGTTATCCTCACATGATCCTTGTTTCACTACATGTTTGTGAGTTTAGATTGGTACAAACTTTAGATTGATGGATTTCGTTCTATAGGATATGTTAGAATGTGGACCTTATTTATAAGTATGAAATATTTATCAAAAAAAATATAATTACTGCCGCTGAGAGATTTTTTTTTTGGAGGAAAATCTGCCGCAGAAAGATGGTTGTCCTTTGGTGTTTTTATGTTTTCCTTTGTCTCTTCCTGGTCGTCTCCGATTACCGTGGAAACGTGAATCGGAGAGCCACTTGCTTTCTGATAAAGGGAATCAAACAGAATAAGTGCATATTCAGTTTTTAAATTTCAAAAATTTTGATTCTTGATTCTGGTTTTGCTCGAACCGAACCAGAACATGAAGGAGTTGTTTTTTTATGAAGTGGATTATAATGTTAATATCTTTTCTGAAGTTGTATTAGTGGTCTGTATGTTAATGTCAACAAACCTCGATTACATGACCATTTTTTTCTAGTAATTTTTATGTAGCTACATTCATTTAATTTATTCGATTCTAATATGAACCGAATCACAGATATTGGTCCGGTTCTAGACCGAGGCCTCCTCTCCTTTGGTTTGGTTCGACTTTTCACCCTACATATTTCTCTATTTCGACATTTCGGTAGGATTTCAGGGAGCCGGTAAGGAAGGAGCTGGCTGAAGAAGAATATGGGCTTACTTGGGTCTTGAGGCCCAATGATCGTCGTAAAGAGGATCCATTGGGCTTTGGCCTCCATGTCATTTGTTATTTACTTTTTCCCATCCGAAAAGGTCTTGGGTTTTTCCTTAACATTTAAATGAAAATAAAATTTGAAGTATTTTCAAAAAGGGTCAATAAATTGCGTTCTTTACGTTTGTATTGTTTGAAACTAGTTTTTCAGTACAATTTCAAATCGTCCATCTCATCTTGAATCGGATACGTGTGAATTAATCCATATTTGAGGTAACATTATTTTTTATAGAAAGAACTTGAACTACTTAATTAAACTAGAATATATTTTTCCGTCGGTTGATCTATGTGATTGGTATCGTTCATCTCAGAACCATTTAACCATATTTTAAAGATTAGTCAATATTGGATTTGGATTTAAAGATTAGTCAATATTGGAATTGGAACTGTTTCCAAACAACAATTAGGTATTTGACAAGTCTATTTTAGCAATAAACGAAAATCAATTTGTTAATAACTTTGCTAATTCTGTACCCAAAAACGACAATAATTTTGATGAGTCTCGACCAACAAAAAATAAAAAATTAACTCCGCAATGTCAACAGTCTTTCTTAGGATGAATAATGACTCTCAGGGTCTTTATCTATGATTAAATTGGTAATGTTAATTCGAGGCATAGAGCCTTTTAAAAGTCCAAATTGGATTTTCAACGCCAAATTCTATCTTTGGGAAAACTAACGAGGCCCAACTCTCTCTCCCGGCAACATTAGCAAGCAACACGGGGACATAACATCATTCCATCAGAGAAAAGCGAGTAAGAGGTTAAGTTCAAATAATCAGAATTTTAATTTGATTTCAAATATAAATTAGTCGATTCGAAAGCCTAAAGAAGTGAAACCAAATCCCGATTTCCACGTCCGAATTGAAGCACGAGCAATGATCACAAAACAAAATCAAAATCATCAGCTAGCCTATGCCAAATCAAAATATGCATGCCTTAAACAGAAAGAATCGTTGAAGCAAGTCCTCTTCGAGAGATTTCATTACTTTTTTCTTTCTTTTTTCCGCGCAAAGTAGCCGCCCCACGAGTGAGTGAGACAGAAATAATAGAGTGCGTGGGCTCTTGTCCACCATTTCGGTGCATGGTCTCTCGCCCACTTTCAAACACAGGGTCCGTCTTCGTCGTCAATGTTTTAAGACTCACATTCTTCGTGTTTTCCGATTCACTCGACCGAACTACCGGTTAAACTTGTATTATTAATTATATTTAATAATAAAATATCAAATAATTTTACATATATTCTAATTTTATTATATAATTTATGATTTACAAGTATTAAAATTATAATTTTAACATTTATTATCTAATATAACTCATAAAAATTTTAAAAAATATTTTTTGACTTTTATTTGAATCAACTGGTCCAATCGATTAAATCGATGATCAATAATTGAACCACTATTTGGTTTAGGAGCAAAAAGACTCGAATGTATCTCAGATCGTAGTTTGACTGATGAGATCGACAACATATTTTAAAAACCTTGTTCATCTTTGTCTGTCTTCGAGTCGACACGTCGCAATTTTGGTTTCCCAGGTATAAGACCCACGTCGACCTAGCCTGTGGCCCAGTGAACACATGCATCATCACCGATCAAAATGTTGTGACCTAATTTACTTCTTCGAGTCTGTGACCATATTAAAACTTTTCCATCTTTCCGGGTTGAAGTTTTTGTAAAACGATCCAAATTTGAAATTTGTTGATGCAAGTCAGAGTTTTGGTGCTAAACTTTCGGTGATGAAAAGCTTGATATTGACACCCGACGTACATGTTGAGGAAATAACTCGTTCCACCTACGGGGTCCAAGCAACGCAACGGAAATACACACAAAAGAAGCACAAGAAGGGACACAAAAATTTGGTTACCCGATTCGATCCACAACGATCTAAATTCGGAGGCTTACAAGCGAGGAGAAATTTCACTTTCTTCATGCACATTAGCTTCACTCACTCTAAAATGGATGCCAACACACTTGACTCTCTCTCTCCTCTTTTCTGACTCTTGAGGCTATACACACTTAGGGATGACAATTAGACCCTTACCCTGAGGGTCTACCCTGATCCAGACCCGAAGGGTCCAAGACCCGTTAGACCCGTTGACTTTGACCGGGTCTAGACCCTTATCCTGCCCAGATCCTGATATTTTAAAAGGATAAGGGCATGGGTATAGATCTATAGGATCCTGCCCTGATCCTACCCGAATTTTTTAAATTAATATTAAAATAATATACATGTATATTAATTATTAGACATAATACAAATTCTCAATTTTGTTGGTAGGTAAATATTTTTTATTAAAACAAAAGTTCAAAACAGAGGAAGCGCAAAAAGAAAGACAAGATAAAGGGGCCCGATATTTACATCAGTTATAACCCCACCCCGACCAAAACGTTCCCTCAACCTCACGAGGTAAAGAAGAGGGACCTATAAATTCTTGTAGGCAATCAAGAAAGTGAGCAGCGATTGATTGTGAATGATCAAGGCATCCGTCCAAAGGATCCACTCTTGGACATGAAAGAGCACAAAATACAGGAGAAGCTCATTATCGTACCTCGCCTCATTGAAGATAATACAATTACGAAGTAGCCACATGCCCCAAGTAATAGCAGCAAAAATTACAAACCAAATTCTCAATTTTAACTTACCCAACTTCAACTTTTTTTGATTTTTTTTTAGTTTGTTTGTATTGATATGTTTAATGAATGAAAATGTTTCATTGCTATTTGAAAACTATCAAAAGATAATTTAATTTTTAAAAATTAAATATATTTAAAAAAATACAGACCCGCGGGTCGCCCTGATCGTGCCTGGTTTTTTAGGACTCAGATCCTGCCCGAATCCTTATTTTTAAAGAGGATAAAGGTAAGGATCTGGGTCTACCATTTAAAAAGAGGGTAAGGATCTGGATCCTATAGATCCTGCCCGGATCCTTCCCATTGCCATCCCTATACACACTCTTGGGAGCTCTCTTCCTCCTTCAATTGGAGGGGGATACCCTTCACTTGGGTTTGGCCATTTTCTTCTTCTCCTTCATTTGGAGTAGCCACCCTTCACTTGGGTTGGGCCTTCTTCTTCTTCTCCTCCTCCTTCTCTTGGAGGCAACCCTTCACTTGGGTTGGGCACCATTGGGGCACATGGGCCACTCTCCTTCACTTGGAGAGCACCACCTCTTTTCCTCTTCTCTCTTTCTCTTTCTCTTTGGAGAAGTAGGCACTTGGCCTCTCCTTCACTTGGAGAGCACATATCCTTCACTTGGAGAGCCTTTTTGCCTCCTTCCTAGGAGGCCAAGAATGGGTATTTATAGTACCCACAACCTAGGCAACTATTTGGGATCGGGAGGGGCAAAATGGTCCAAGAAAATCACTTTTCTCAGGCACCCCCAACGGCCGCTAGGCCATCAGCTTCCTAAGCTACTGCCAAGGCCCCCCAGCGAGGGCTACCTTGCCAGTGCCCGTTGGCCCCCTTAGCGGCCACTACTCACTTAGCTGCCGCCATGCCCTTCTCAACTCCAGCGTTTTGCTTCATCTTCACTCGACGCTTGACCCGATTAATTTCTGATCACCATTAAGGCTCTTCACTCGAGCTAGACGACTCCTCGAATGTCCTCAACGTCTTTACTCGACTCTTAACTCG
Source organism: Hypericum androsaemum (assembly GCA_963995505.1). Taxonomy (NCBI): domain Eukaryota; kingdom Viridiplantae; phylum Streptophyta; class Magnoliopsida; order Malpighiales; family Hypericaceae; genus Hypericum; species Hypericum androsaemum. The sequence goes on from OZ023195.1 coordinate 4,689,336, forward strand.
ATTGATTCCCCGAGCATTCCTGGACTTTGAATCCAATCGATCAACTCTCGGACCATCCTCAAGGCTCTTCACTCGAGCCACCTGAATACTTCACTCGTACTCAGGCTCCATACCCAACAATCTCCCACCTGGTGACTAACCTCTACACGAACCACCTGTCACTAGGCGATCATCTTCTTCACTTGGCAATCTCCCACCCGGAGACTCACCACATCACGAATCACCCGTCACTAGGCAACCGTCACTTGTCAATGTCCCACCCAGAGATTAACCATAATACGAACCACATGTCACTAGGCAATCCTCATCATTTGACAATCTCCCACCCATAGATTGACCTCACTATCACCCGTCACTAGGTGATCTTCTTCACTTCTTCGCAACTTGTCACCATTCATTTGATGACCTTCTTCACTTGTTGCTTGTCACCCGTTACTAGGTGACCATCTTTACCAATCGGTACTCATCACCCGTCACTAGGTGACCTTCTCCCAATCGGCGCTTTGGCCTCTTCTCATCACTTTACAAGGCTAGTTGAAGCCAATCATAGCTCCAACCTCTCCAAGGCATCCCCATTGGGCTTCACACTTGTAAGACCACCTCTTCTCTCAAGGTAGTTTGATACCACATCTGCATCAACACCTTGCCAGTTTAGCCTTTTTGCCCTAATCACTTAGGCCATTCACTACAAAGCTTGTCAAGTGGACGGTCATCCTCTTCTTTGTCTTCACACGTTACTTTCCAGGATTCTTCAAAAGCCTTCTCACTACTCCTACCGGATCCGCTATCACTGGTCTTGTACGCCCCTTTGTATACCATACCCAACCACCAGTGAAAGCACATGGAGTCTTTCACTTTTGAACTCTCTCATTGCAACACTTATTCTCCTTTGCCACACCAACTCTTCTAGCCTCCTGATTATGCCATGCCTTACCACTATAGAGTTTGACTAATCTTGTTGGCACTCAACGACTCCATCTTCTCACTATTTATAAGCATCTTCTTGTGCACAAGCTCACTCCACTGTACCCCTACATAATCTCTTGGCGTACCACCTATCAACAAGAGATAGTAATTGGCATGCAAAAATCCCTGCGATGAACCACCTTCACTTGTGGAACTCCGCTGCAGAACCACTGGCGGTAGAAAACTTGGTTTTCCTTCTCCTCTCTGGTCTCCTGGCCACACAGTACATTCTTGTTCTCACCCGAGTTTGAGATGTCCGACCCGATTATCTCACTGATGGAACCCACATTATCAGCAACGCTTCCCTCTCCTTTTCTATGGACTCAGCATCTTGCTTGCTCTTCTCACCTGCATCAACATGAACAAACGACACACAACCAAACACACGAAGATGAGTTAGATCAATCTCCTTCCCACTTTAAGCCTCCTCCGGTATCATACTCTCCAAAGGGCTTGATGGTACTCCATTGACCAAGCAAGCGGCAGTGTTCACTTCATCCTCTCTCAACATCTTTGGTAGCCCACACTTCACTCGCATGGCTCTCACTCTCTCATTAGTTGTCATGTTCATCTTCTCCACGATGTCATCTTCTTCGGGTTTCCAGCTACTGTCTTCTTCTTGCGACTCCCCATCACTTCATAATACTTCTCGAACTCTTGGAGCTTGTACTCTCCACCATTTCTGATCTCAAACACTTCTTAAAACCCTTCTCATTATTGGAGGTCTTGTAGCACGAACTACCAGAGGATGCCACCGGTACCGGTCCCTTCACTTGCACCAATTCAAGCTTCTCACCTTTTCTAAAACTGCTACCTCTTGAAAAGCTTACTCTCTTCTACTCTTCAAGACCATAATGCTCATGAAGACCCACCTCTACGGTCTTCAAGCTTGGTAGCTTCCCTCTTGAATATAGCACCCTCATTCTCTTCTCACACACATGGCCAAGTCGATGATGCCACTTCGCATCTTCTGTCGTACTTACAAGGCCAATGCTCTCAAGGGCATTCCTTGTTGCATACAACTCTCCCTCCTTGATCATCACACTCCTAGACAAGGACAAGCACACTATGCTCATCGCCATCTGGTCTAGGAACTTCCACTCCTCTTCCTCCATTTCGTTGAACTTCTCCACGGGCGACTCTATTTCACCCATCATGGTTGCTCCCACCACGCCCTAACCGGGCTCTGATACCAGTTGTTGGGGAAATAACCCGTTCCACCTACGGGGGCCCAAGCAAAGCAATAAAAATACACACGAGCAAACTATACCACGAGAAGTATGAACACACTAGCACAAAGGAAGCACAAAGAGGGAGATAAAAATTTGGTTACCCAGTTCAATCCACAACGATCTACATCCGGGGGCTTCCAAGCCAGGAGAGATTCCACTATCTTCATGCACATGCGCTTTACTCACTCTACAATGGATGCCAACACACTTGGCTCACTCTCTCCTCTCCTCTCACTCTCGAGGCTACCCACACTCTTGGGAGCTCTCTTCCTCCTTCACTTGGAGTGGCCACCCTTCACTTGGGTTGGGCATTCTTCTTCTTCTCATTCTCTTCCTTGTCTTAGGGGCAATCCTTCACTTGGGTTGGGCACCATTGGGGCACATAGGACACTCTCCTTCACTTGGAGCACCACCTTTTTCCCTCTTCTCTCTTTCTCTTTCTCTTTGGAGAAGTGGGCACTTGGCCTCTCTTTCACTTGGAGAGCCTTTTTGCCTCCTTCCTAGGAGGCCAAGAATGGGTATTTATAATGCCCATAACCTAGGCAACTATTTGGGGTCGGGAGGGGCAAAATGATCCAAGAAAATCACTTTTCTTAGGCACCCCCAGCGGCCGCTGGCCTCCTAGCGGCTGCTGGGCCATCAGCTTCCCAAGCTACTGCCAAGGCCCCTAGCGAGGGCTACCTTGCCAGCGCTCGCTGGCCCCCCTAGCGGCCATTGTTCATTTAGCGACCGTTGGGCCCTTCTCAACTCTAGTGTTTTACTTCGTCTTCACTCGATGCTTGACCCGATTGATTCTCGATCACCCTCAAAACTCTTCACTCGAGCCACACGACTCCTCGAATGCCCTCAATGTCTTCACTCGACTCTTGACTCGATTGATTCTCCAAGCGTCCCCGGACTCCGAACCTAATCGATCAACTCTCGGACCATCCTCAAGGCTCTTCACTCGAGCAACCCGAATACTTCACTCGTACTCAGACTCCATACCCAACAATACATTATCTAGTTAAAACACTTAAATTTGAGCTTTTTGTTCGTTTGTAGATTTTTCAATTATTCAAATACTTTATTTGACAATTCAAGGGAGGATTCAAACTAGGGATGTTATGATTAGAATGAGGAGACTTCAACCATGGAATACGATTTGTCCTTTTCTTTTGGATTGAAACGAGACGGCCTCACATCTCTTGCTTCATTACAATTTCTCTCGCTCTATCTGGGCTATCTTTGTGAGGCGAATTGGGGTCTCTTGTTGCAGATTTGGGATGATTGATACAACGCTTTCCACTTGGTGTGGCTTGACTAAGGGTGGAATGGTCTGAAAGGTTTGGTTCACACTCTTTGGTGCTATCATATGGTGTATTTAGAATCACCGCAATCGGGTGATTTTCGACGAAAAGCAGTGTGACCTTGAGCTTCTTCAACATTCTATCTACTATCGTGCTCGTGAATGGCTATTTTGGTCGAGGACGGTAAAGGATTTAAATAATCAGGAGTTGGAGCTCTTTTGGGATTCTCTTCGTGTTCGATAAGTTCAGGATTAGCTTAGGAATTATTTTAAATAGCGAGCATTCTCGCTATTAGCTTTACCGGGCCTTGACTTTGTACGGCAGTGGAGACGAGACACCTCTTTTCCCAATTTTTGCTTTTTCCCATTGGATTTTGCGGTTATTGGGTTTTTTTGTGGTCCTTGGCTGCAACCCGTGTATGTACGGGGTTAAGTCATTTCTCGGTAGGGGATGGAGAATTACGGGTAGGGTATTTTGGGTAGGGGTGGGTAGAGCGTTGAAGATACTAGGTGCGTAGTCTAGGACGACGTACTTTTTATTTTGCACTTTTAGTTAATAATGCATTTTACTTGTGAAAAAAATTAAAAAATGACCCAATAATAGCATCAAGATCCGTTTGATCAGAACACATTTTTTTTAACAGTGAAAATAGAAGAAAAAAATGAAATGCGTTATCGAATAGTATTAAGTGTATTTGACTTTATATCGAAGAATCATTCCAAGGAATTCCCATACCGAATATTGCATCGTGCTAGCTTTCCTCCTTTCGCCCAAAACGAATCTATCTTAATATCAGGAGCGGACATTGCTTATTTAGGAACATTCAGACATAAAATTCAATAAAAAAAATATCGCTCTTATTTATCAGATATAAATTTCAGATCAGGTTATGTCACATCGCTTTTTTTCCTACCTCACCTTTTTTCCTACGAATTTTAGTAAGGTAGGATTTTTACGAGTCCAACAATCACAATTCTGTTTTGATATAGCAGAAAAAATATCACACTAAGTAGGTTATATATAAAATGACTTTCTAATAAAATTTACTTTTCAAAAAAATATTACATTATCACGATAGATTAATGAGGAGACTAACAAAATATAACATAATCTTAATTAATTAATTTGTTGGAGTTCATCGCTATTTTGTCCTATAATGTTTTTTTTAAGAAATATAATGTTAGATCGATGCTGAGAAAATAATAGAGCAAGACCCTCAAAACGAAAAAAAAATAGAACAAAAGACATATAAAGTGGCAACCATGTGACATGCCTCGTAAAAATCCAAGCCAAGCCAAGCCAAGCGGCTCTCTTACCTAGCTACTGATGTCACAGAAGCCAATACAAGGACATAGATATTCTCAACCTTTATTCTGACATAGCCCACTATTAATAGTATGACTTGTAAAATAATATTACATAAACAATTTAAAAGGAAAAAGAAAGATGCCCCTCATCCCGACCAAAATACCCTAATGAGAGGCCCATCATTTTCCAGCAACTATTTTTGGTTAACTTATATCTAATGACTCAGATTAGTCCATATTCGAAATTAAATACTACTTTAAATTGTGAAAGACAAAAACATAGAAAGAATACGACATTAAAAGCACTAATATTATTAGGAGGATACGACATGACAATTTAATGTTGATGTATGCGCGCCTAACAAATTAATAATGTTTCTATAAAAAAAATTAATAATGTGTCAAAAAATTAACGGAGTGTGTCAGTTATTCTTAATATAAATTACCTAGTTTTCATGTTGAAGTGTTATTTGTATTTTTCGAACAAATACACGATGATATTTAATCTTTATGCCCAAACAAAAAGAGGTCTGGATTGGGCACAAATTTCACTATTCTGTCCCATCCAGGAAAGAGGTAAAAAAAGTCAATGCTCTTGACGCGTCTGACACAACTGACGTGTCTGACGCACATAAGGTGGTGGGGAAATGACCCGCGCCTTAAGAAGAGGACCATCTTTATTTATTTTTTTATTATTAATATTTGTAAATATTATCGTAACAGATTCTGCTATTTTGTCATAATTGAACATGTCCTTTTATCGTAATTGGACATGTCATTTTATCGTAATCGGGCATGCCATTTGACATAACCGGACATGTCATTTGACATAACCGAGCATGCCATTTGACAAACAATTTTCAACCACTTGGTCGACTATTGATTTCAAACATATTTTTGATGTCCTTACGCTCTAAATTTGGAGAAGCCATAAACTACAAAGTTATAAATATACCTCTCAGCTTCAGAAGCAACTTGAATCAATTCAATCGGGCTCTGGAACAAGAAGTTATGACTCTCCTACCGAAACTTGTCCTCGTAATTCGGTCGACTCTTGACTTCAAAAATATTTTAGACATTCTTACACTATAAATTTGGAGAAGTCATAAACTACAAAGTTATAGATATACATCTCAGTATTTTTCGAAAACTTGAATCACCTCAATCGAACTCCGAAGTAAGAAATTATGGCTCTCCAACCGAAATTTATTGACAGCTTCTCACCGTCATTGGGCATGCCATTTGACATAACTGGGCATGCCATTTGACATAAGCGAGCATACCAATTTATCAAACCTGGGCATGTCATTTAATAAATAAATGGATATGCTATTTAGTTTATTAATTATTTAACAGACATGCCATTTTACTTTACCGAGCATGTCATTAGACATAATCAGACATGTCATTTAATACATCAGAATTAACCCAGATCTGTACAAACAAATCCACCCAAAACTACAATAAAAGGAAGAATCTGAAAAAAAGAGAGGAGGCATAAAAATCTTACATAATAAGATACAAAGGTAAAAATACGTGGAAGAAATCAATTAACGTTTCAAGTGCTTGACTTTATTCCAGCCCTTCTTGCAAAATTCTCTGACGACTTTAACCCCTTGCTCTAATAAAACCTTGAGCTCTTTGTCCCTCTCCTTCTCCTTCCTCCCAAGTTTATTTGGTTTATGGATTTGTCTCTGCGAGCTTATTTGGTTTTGGAATTTAGAGTTGATTTTATTAAACATCGGGGGAGAGAGAAAGAGAGAAGGAGAAGAAGGAAAGCGTGCGAAGGAGAGATGGGGAGAGGGAGGAGAGAGAAAGAGTGAATAAGGGAGGAAAAAAAGAGGGAGAAAAATAGGGATGGCGATGGGTAGGGTATGGTAGAGTATCAGTAGAACCCTACCCATTTATTAGTTTTGAATGTTGAACCCATACCCTACCCCTGAACTCTCGAAAAATTTCATTACTAGACCCATACTCTTACCCTCAGGGCCTGCATGACTACATGGTCTGCAGGGTTCGACCATCGAATTAAATGCAAGATAATTTTGATAATTTTTAAACACAAATTATATATATATTTTAAATAAATCATAACTAATATGTGAAGATTGATTATGAAATTATTAGTATATCAATAAAGAAAATTAGAATTATATGTACCTCAAATTTGGAGTCAATAACATGAATCATATTTTAGAATATTTGAGAAATCTATGACAATTTATAAGTAAAAAAATACATATAAATGGGCATATTCAGGGTCTTATGATGGTCTACCTATGGTATGGTCCAAAGTAGGGTAAATGGGTAAGAGTGGGGTATGAATTCATAGGATTCATATCCTACCCTAGACCCCTACTCTAAAAGTGGACGCATACTCATACTCATACTCTAGATCCAGTCAAAGTCAACAGACCCTTAACCCACGGGGTAAGGGTAGGGTCCGACCCACAGAGTATATGTATTTTTGCCATCTCTAGGAAAGAAGGGAGAGATGAGTAAAAGACGAAAATACCCCAAATAACTAGTACCGTCAGATCTTTGACGCGCACCTAATCATCAAGATGAATGACTCTGATTAAATCATGTAAGTACGAATTCTCTCTATTAGTACGTGCACTCAATCCACTTCCAACAAACACTATAAGTTCTAATATTCTACGATTAAAACCACTCCAAAACATGATCAATTATGGAGAAAAATCGGGAAACTGTGTTTAAAATATAAAATATTGAGATTTAGAATGAGAAAAGAAAAACAAAACAAACCCTTCGGACTTCAAGGAGCCACATAGCCAGAGGTACAGACTGTCCCAGAAAGTAGCAAAAGTAAAACAGAGGTACGAAACAAAAGCAATCAAGGCGTCCATTATAAGCGGATTCTTTCCCTTTTTGAGCCTCTCTCTTAACTTTATTACTCTCTCCCTTTTTTTTTTTTGATAATGGTGATTGTATTACACTCTTTCATTGAAAATGAAAAGGGTAAATTATTCTCAAATTCTACGTGTTTGCTTAAATATACTAAAAAATTCTCCATATTTATAAAATATACACTGAAGTCCCTCGTCTTTGATTTCATTATACTTTCGGGTCACTGACGCATGTTAGCAGCTTTTTTTTCATTTTTGTCAATAAAATGACAAAATTACTCTTAGGACAAAAAATAAAAATGGATGATGTCATCTCCTCTTCTACCTCAAAAAAACTGTCTGCGAACCCAAAGATCAAAACTCAAGCCAAAAACCCAGTAAACATCTACGATCCCGAAAGCTGAAATCATAGACCTCTGTCCCGACGGCCAGAACAAGGACGGCTTCACCAGAGAGGGAATCTTTATCTGTTGCCGTCACCGGAGATGGAGTGCGAGGGACCGGCACCGCCTCCTCTCTCCCGACCAGTCCCGTCAACTGCCCTAGCTCGCTCATTTCAGCCGTCATCGTCGTCGAGGGACCGGCACCACCTCCTCCTCCTCTCTCCATGGCCTACTCCCTTGCCCTCCTCGCTGCCATCCCAGTCGGCACCAACGAACACCACCCGCAAGTGCAAGCGCCCCGAGGAGGAGGACATTATTTTGGAGGAGGTAGAGGAGGAGAACGGCACCGATGCTGCTCCTCCCGCGAGCGAGGGCATTGAAAAGGTGAAGGACGGCGGCGGAGGAGACGACCGGAGCCAATTGCCGATAACGACTGCTTCAGTGAGTTCTTCGTCCCTTGCCGCGCCAATTGCCGCCACTGGTTCTGCGGTTCATCTTTAATTTCTCTTCGATTGTGTAATTATTAATTTTTTTGGGTTTCTTAGGATTTTTGTGATTTTGATTGGGTTCGTCTCGGCCTTGCAAGTGTTCTGTTGTTTAATCAATTTACGTGGGTAGAAGGTAAAAGAAGATGATGACAAGGAGGTAGAAGAAGAGATGATGCCAGTATTTTTTTTGTTCAAGGAGTATTTTTCGTCATTTTAATGACAAAAAAAGAAAAAAAAACTCATCGAGGGGCCCAAAAGTATAATAAAATTAAACAAGAGGGATATCAGCCTGTATTTTACAAACAATAGGGACTTTTGAATATATTTAAGTAAACTCTAAGGACTTGAGAGTAATTTACCCAAATCAAAATATTACATCCTAGTAAGTCGACTAGTACCAACTACCAACCCCATCACTATCCATGTTCAACAGCGGGATACAGCCCGTGGGGAAAACAAAGCGCGTAGTTCGACAACTAATTAGCTACTGTAGTTCGACAACTAATTAGCTACTTGTTTGTCCTCACGAAAATAACACTGACAATTTATTACTCTCTCACATCTAGAAAACGCTCTAGAGACCCCTAATATTTATTCTGAAAAAGAAGAACTCTAATATTTTAGTTTAACCCTGGAGTTTCAAATTTGATCCATTGAAAATGCTACAGAACTAAATATTTTTTTACTATCTGATATCTAGTCGACTAGTTTGGATTCGAGCCAAACAGTGCGTTTGCAAAGTTTCAAAACTCTCACAACAAATATAGTTGTATTTCCAATGATTCCAACTCGAGATGTGCTTAGGCTAGAATAACTCTCGATGCTGGTTGATCTAAGTATTTTTTGGTAACACATTTGGTGTAAGAACCAAAAATATTTGCTCTAATGGCAAAGGGTGAGACCGGAAATGACTAACGTTCAAATTTTGGTCACGACAAAAATTATATATTTAAAAAATATTTGGTAGAATAACTTTGACTATTAAAAAATATTGTTCAACCCGAATCTAAATTAAATGACATAATATATTTAAAAGAAAAGAAAAACAACAAGACATCATCACCCTAATCTTTGTCGGATATTTTCCCCTACTACAACACCACCAATATTCCATCCTACGTATAAATCCCGACCTAAAAAAAAAACCTAAATATAAATACAGAGGCGGGTTCTTAAGGGCCAACTTTGGTCTCCAATTGTGTGGCTTTTCAGATTTCTATCTTCTACTTGGTGTAAGAAAGCAACAGTCTTTATTCTTCTTTCTACCCTTATTATGGCGGAGGCGGCGGCGCCCGTTTCAGCTGATGTGTCAGCGAAGAGGCCTAGGGAGGAGGAGGAGGAGGAAGGAGGAGGGGAGGAGCAAAACGGTGTCGTTTCGGCTGCTGCAATGGAGACGGAGAGTAATAACAGTATAGAGAGCAAGTACATCTCCTCTGTTATTCCCGGGTGGTTCTCTGAGATCAGCCCAATGTGGCCCGGTAAAATTTTATGTTCCTTTTTTGTCCTCTGTTTGGGTATTACGTGGGAAATTAGGACATGGGTCTGGTTAAAGTTGGCGCCTTTATGTTTGTCTTAATCTGTTTTAGGTTTGTCAGGGCTGTGATTTTGTGGGGTTGGCCTTTGTTTTTTGTTTTTGGGATGTTATGAGACCCAAAGTTTAAGCCTTTGTTGGATTTTCTCTTGTGGGGGTTAGCTCCCCAATTGGAATTGAATGAACTTGTGCAGGTCTTGATGTGTGTGTCTGGTTTAGGTGGAAGAAATGCTGGTACTTGGGTGCATGTGTGTGTTTTAATGCATTAATCGATGATTTAGTTCGGATGAAAATGAACTATTTGTAGAAATTTTCTCGTCATTCCTATTTAGATGTTTGAGTTCTGCGGTTTGTTAGTGGCATTCCCTGTTGTGTGTGCAGGAGAGGCACATTCGTTGAAAGTGGAGAAGGTCTTGTTTCAAGGGAGGTCAGATTATCAGGATGTTATGGTCTTTCAGGTAATATTGATGTTGTGGGAATGGTTTGCTGTTTGGATGCTGCAAGAGGGTCTTTTAAGACGAGCATCATGCTGGTGTTATGGTTCTTTAGGTTTTGCAATTTTACTCCCTTTTATTTTGCAGTCATCCACCTACGGCAAGGTTCTTATTTTGGACGGAGTGATTCAGCTCACAGAGAGGGACGAATGTGCGTATCAAGAGATGATCACTCACCTTCCACTTTGCTCAATTCCTAACCCAAAGAAGGTACTTCGTGTTTTTTTCGACCAAAGGATCCTGTTGAGATTTGTTTATTGGATGCATCTTGTTTGGCTAATTCAGCACGAGATGTTTCGTAGCATGTAGATACATAAGGTCTCTATGTATGTGCTCCTCCACTTATCCTGTAGGCTTCAATCGTCTTCATGTGCTTGTGAATTTTGTTTATAGGAGTAGTGTATTTGAAGAATAGGGCCTTCACCAAATGAAATCTCTATAATTCTCTGATTAAAATGTCCTACTGCTCTGTCTTGTTTTTCTGTCAGGTTCTGGTGATTGGTGGAGGAGATGGTGGGGTCCTGCGGGAAGTGGCTCGACATTCTTCTGTGGAGCAGATTGATATATGTGAAATTGATAAGATGGTTGTTGATGTAAGTTAAGAGTTGGAACATTATCCTTTGTTGTGGCAATTTCTGTTATGCGTGATTAATTACACTTTGTGTGATTTGACATTTTCATTCTGCAATGTTCCAGGTATCAAAGCAGTTTTTCCCCGACATAGCTGTTGGCTATGAGGATCCTCGTGTGACACTCCATATTGGTGATGGTAAGCTGGCAGCATGCTTCATTGTTAATTCCAGTTTTTGCTGTCTGGATGCTGTGAATTTAAGTGAGCTTTGTCCTGAAATTTCAGGTGTTGCCTTCTTGAAGGCCGTTGCAGAAGGAACATATGACGCGGTTATTGTGGATTCTTCTGATCCGATAGGTATTTAATCTATGCATTCAACTGGATCCTCTCTTCTCTTGATTTCTGGCTAATAAGAACCGTCAATTTCCTAACTTGAGAACTCATTACTTGGCTTGAACTTATAATTGACTGTTTGTCCGTCAGGCCCTGCCCAAGAACTTTTTGAGAAGCCCTTTTTCCAGTCAGTAGCAAATGCACTTCGTCCCGGCGGAGTTGTCTGTACTCAAGCAGAAAGTATATGGCTTCACATGCACATCATCGAAGATATCGTCTCAAACTGCCGTCAAATTTTTAAAGGCTCTGTGAACTATGCATGGACCACAGTTCCTACATATCCAAGGTATGGTGTTTCAAGGAATGGCCATTAAGGCACCCAAGGGAACAACCTAATTCTATCTCCTCCCTTAGCATCGTCAAGTCGATGGTTGGTTCAGTTGATTTGACGTCTTTTCACGGGATTCTTTGTTTTGTGACAGTGGAGTAATTGGATTCATGCTATGCTCTACCGAAGGACCGGATGTGGATTTCAAGCATCCCGTGAATCCGGCTGATGCTATAGATGATCATAGCAGACCCCTGAAATTTTACAACTCAGAGGTATGGTTGTTGAGTATTTTCTTAATTTCTTCTCCACTTTTAAGTGAAATTCTTGGCCTCGTGCTCCATGCTGCCTGCTTACTAACCGAGATATTGCCTCCCCCATTTCGTTTCAGATTCACACAGCGGCTTTCTGCTTGCCATCTTTCGCCAAGAAGGTGATAGACTCGAAAAGCGTTTAAGAGGAGGATTACGAAGGGTCCAGCCATCTCAAATTTACTTCCATCCCGCGTCTTACAAGGAATCATCAAATAAGTTTTAGCAGCAAGGTTGAACTGCAAGAGAGTTGTAGCTTGGATGCTGGTGGATTATTAGGGTTTCCCTGTCTCTGATATTTATTAGTTGATGATTTTAACTTGGAGCAGTCAATGTTCCGTCAATCTTGAAAGGCTTTCTGATTCTCCTCTTGGAGCCAACATTCAGCCTCCAACATTTTTCTGCAATTTGTTACAGCCGTGTTTAACTGCATTCTGCACGGATAATTATATGATTTAATTGAGGAAATTACGTTTTCTTTTAATAATTCAAAGTACCCATTACTGAAAAATCTCCCAAAGGTTCCAGTGAGGAAATATGATGATGACAGTTGAAGAAGCCCTTTAAAGTTCAAGGTTTGTTCAGATAACAAGATTACATTTTCGTTATATCGAAATTCTGACTGCGATCAAATTCATTCCACTGCTAATACAAACGCTACAGCCGGATAATGGGCATTTGTTCTAACGGTACAAGGAAAGAAAAGTGTAAAACATTTGGCTTGGAGCGGTCAGATTTAAGCCATGGATAGAAGTATACAACAAAATTCTAATTACAAAAACAGTTGATCTACGGATATAGGCGCACACCACTGGATAGAAGTATAGAAACAATTTAACAAGCATTATTAGAGAGCTGACCGACTTACTAAACACCGAAAAATACCAACCGTGACTATTCAGATTCATCTCTCTCCATTGCAAGACTAAATGACAGACATCTCTATAAGTAGCAGAACCGGAGGCATCGGGCACATGCGCGTTGAAACACCCGCAGTTGAACGCTGAAGCCATCTCAAACACAAGCACCAACAAATTTTCAACCAACTGAACGCTGAAGCAGTCATGTTTCCAGGTCTGGTCCGGGAAAATACCTGCCTCCGTTTATCGAATTGCCGAGGATGGAGGAAATAGTAAGATCAGATGAGTTGTTGATGCATTGCAAGCCATCGGGTTTGAAGATGCAACCATAGGGTGTAGATCAATGACATTTGCGGGGAGAAAGTACAGGCAGGAAAGACAACACACATCTTTTCCCTCTTGATGCAGCATAGAAGAGCTATAAGGATCACAAACAACGCCGAAGCCTTGACCCAGAAGAATGCAGTAAAAAAGTGTCGGAGACAATGCAGTTTCTCAACGTTTGCAATTTCAGCACGAGATTTAAGCCGAATAACATGTAGAAGCGACTTGCAGAGAAGCAGAGCACTAAGATGCAGTAACCATGCCGTTTTAGCCGAATACCACACCTCACAACAAAACATTCAATCTTTTAGAAACTGATACTGTCATAATAAGACAACAAAACATTCAATCTTTTAGAAACTGATACTGTCATAATAAGACAACATAAAATTACGTAGACGGAAATAAAGTTGCAATTAAAAGTATGGAATAAACCTCCAGGATATAGCAAGCTGACCACAGTGAGTCCACAAAAACACTTTCCAAAGCATCCTTCTAGCAAGCCGAAACACTTTGATGCAGACTTCTAAACCAGGTTACAAACCTCGTCGCGACGATACGAATATACTAACATAAACCTTGATGGTTCACCCGGATCTAATAGAACTATACCAAAGTGATCTTCGAGTGATCTCCAACCCAGATCCAAACAGCGTCCCACTTAGTTTCTGCAGAGTCAAGACAGGAGAAAAGGGTGAGCTTACTTAAGCTACTAAAGATGGGAACTCTCGGCAATCTTTCAAAATCGATAAAGGATGCAGAACCAAATATTGAAAAGAGACATGACTAAAAAATCTCTCAAGTTGACTCACCCATTGGTAAAAGGAGAATCACGACGGGGACGATATGGAGGAGACCTGCTGTAGCTACGGCGGCGGGGAGGGGGAGGACTTATACTACGACGACGTGGAGAAGATCTTCTACCACGAGGGCTTGGACTCCTAGAATAAAACCATTAATAGTAAGTGAAATAGAAATCCAAGTAACTTCATGTGAGAGCTTACTATGACCAATAAGCATGAAATTGCAGAAGAGACAAGTGGGTATATAGGAAGATTAAAAAAAAAGGAGAGCTACAGATTCAGAATATGCAACAAAAATCTCAATTATGGAAAAACATGTATTCCAGCATTAAGCAATCCCCAATGAAAGCATCTTATACATATTGCAGGAAGAGCAAGTGCATACTAAATTAGGCAACACAAATGCTCACCGTTATCTTAAAAAGGAAGGGAGTTTGCAGAAAAATATCAGCTAAGCACAAACCTGCGACCACCACCGTAATCTGGACTCCTGCGGCGACGGGGGCTAGGGCTCCGACGTCCGCCATATCCTCGCGAGCCACCTTTTGAGCGGCATTCTCGAGCAAAATGACCAGGCTCACCACATTCATAGCATTTCGAGTCCTCACCACCACCACGTCCACCACCACCACCACCACCACGGCCGCCCCCACCACCCTTTGAATTGTGGGAGAGCTCCACACGCCAGCCATTCTTTCCTGTAGAAAGAAACATCACTGAGAATTGCATTTGTAACTAGAGAACAAAGAAACGAGAGATGCAAGGGTGAAGTAGTGAAAAGGTCCCAACTTAACGCATCCAAAACAAAACAAAGAAAACGACTGACTGACCATCCACAGCACGAACTGCATCTAGAGCATCCCTTTTATCATCAAATTCAATGAATGCATAACCAGGCGGCCTCCGTGCAACCCAGACACTGCAAGCATTATTAAATCAAACAAACCAAGATAGCCAGTCAGTTAAGTTCCCCAAGGCAAAACCTCCGAAGCCTGTAAAAGTCTTTTTTAACTTCCCTCCCTCCCCAAACACCAGACATAGAACAGATTAAGCGAAAAGGGCAAACTAGCAATTAAGATAATTATTATTTATACTTGCGAAGAACGCCAAACATCCTGAACTCATCTTCGAGATCCCTCTCGCTGACCCGCGGGTCCAGGTTACCAACGTACACTCGCGTCATCTTTACTGTACAAACAAACAGACACAATCACATTAGAACCACACACAGAAACATTCAAATCAAAGGGGGGGGGGGAAACGCATCTTTCTCGAAACCCTAACTTATACGACAAGGAAAATCACAAGAGCAGAGAGAAAGAGCGAGAATTAGGATACCGATTTAGATCTTTACCTTGTGTAAAGATTGGAACTCTAAAGCCGGAGGGGAGAGAGAGAGGCTAAAACCCTAGAAAAACTTGCGTCTTTATTCTATTTGCGAATTCGGGGATTTAGATTTTTCTTCCTTGACTAAGTATATTTTTATAATACCGATGTTATCACGATGTTTAATATAACAAATTCGAATTCGAATCGGATATAATTTAGATTTTTTTTTTGTCTCCGAAAGTTTTTGTGCGCTCATTGGCTTTGCGTTGGTTTTCTATTATTCGCTTATTGTTGTCGATTGGCCCAAAGCAAGGTAACCGGAAAGGCCCAAATAGCAAATCGAACATCATAAATTCATGGGAAAATTACGCTCCAGTCCCTCATATTTATTTTTATGTGCTCTCAGGCTCTTTTATTTTGAAAAATCGATTATGTTACCCCTCTAGTTTGCAAAAATTATACTTTCGAGTTCCTATGCCCTGAATATTCGATATTCTCCGGTGAATGCCCACTTGAAAAGATCGAAATACCCCTTTTGTATTCTTTAACTCAAGAACAAAATCTGTCGCTGGCTCGACAACATCCTCTCCAGCAAGGTCCACAACCTCACCGCCCAGAGCCATGTCGTCGTCTCCTTCGAGATCCCAGACTACACGGCCGACGTTGTTGTCTCGGTCATTGCCGGGAACCTTTGTGCTCGGCTTCACGGCCTTGAGCTCATTCTCGTCTGGATCTGGCTCGCGAGCCTCGCCTTTGTCTATCTTCCTCCCCCAAGGCGTCATTCCTCCTCCCGTGCTCTATCTTCCTCTGCGACGATGTCGTTCCTCCTCCCGAGCTCTGTCTTCCTCCCCCGCGACGTCGTTCCTCCTCCCGGTCAAATTTGGATGGGTGCTCTTATCTATAATTCTGTGTTTTAGTAATGTTTGATAATTGATTTTTCTTCAAATTGCATCACCATCAACGAACAGAAGAGAAGAGATTTTTTTAAATTTGGATGGGTGCTCAAATTGCCCTTATAAGAACATAAGAGATAAAAACCCAGATCTAGAAGATGAATTGCGAGAGGAACCAGGTGGTGTTGAAGGATGATTACTCACGATAATGATTGTTGGTGTTTAGTTAATCTTCAAGATGAATTGTGAGAGGATTCGTGTGTTCTCGAATTCTAAAGGTTGAAGAAGGTGGACTTGTAGTTTGTCCTTGAGTTAAAGAATACAAAGGGAGTATTTCTGTCTTTTCAGGTAGTCATTCACCGGAGAATATCGAATATTTCGAGCATAAGGACCCGAAAGTATAATTTTTCCAAACTAGAAGAGTAACATAATCGATTTTTCAAAATAGAGGGGTCCGAGAGCAAATAAAAGCAAACATGGAGGACTGGACCATAATTTTCCCTAAATTCATTTATTTTGTGGTGCTGGTATGTCTTTTTCCAATCCGTAATGTCTTAAGAAAACTTTGATAAGTTAAAAAAGGCGTAACAAATGATTGTATTATCTATATCGACAAGGTTATACATTTTCTAATAAACATTCTGATAAAAATTCTAAAATTAAACGAGTTTGGCTTAAAATAATTTCTAAATGAATGACCTTCTAATTTCTAGAAAACACCTTAAAACGAGTGATTTGTCTGATCACAGTACGTTACAAAATCACTTTAGTTTTTTTTATGGTCCATCGTCATCATTATTTCCAAAAAATTGGCAGTGTTTGATTTATTTCGTACGATCTGAATTCATAACTAGTTTTTAAAGAACCCAACTCTTCAAAATCGGTGGAAATTATCGTTCGGCCTAAGCCCATATATTTATCCAACAACATTTGGGCCCTTGCAGTTATTCTGATTTCTGGGCCCTTAGCGTAAGATCGCGCAACTCCGACTCATGAGATTTGACTTTAGATATCTTTATAGAATTCAAGTTTTTAATCAATCGTAACATCTCGTATTTGTAAAATAAAATTTTAAAAATGAAGAAGATTTTCCGGATTCTTAAGTAATTTTAACTCAAAAATGTTTGACTCAATTAAAATATACTCGTGTGATTTTCTGTGATATAACATTGTACTAAGATATAATTTTTCCTAAATAAAATGACGTGCGAAGGAAAAGTCAGCATGCTCGTCGAACAAGATTTGTTAGACTAACCTTGTCGGGGTGACTATTTAATTTCACGTATTGAACCGATTAACAAGTAATCGAGAGTCAGAAATTACTGTACTTAACAAAATAAAAAGACACTGAGATCAACGAGCAATGGAAATTTTTTAAATTTAATAAAAAAATTACGAGTTCAAAACTTTGAGAATGAACTACTATTAGATAATTGTCGAATCTTTGAAAATGAATATCGTTGGTTAATATTGAAAGAGTTTTATTGTATTTTAAATATCTTAATCGATTCGAATCATGATTAGTTAATAATTACATATTTTTTTTGGAACCAAATTTCCACATAACGTTTATTTTCTCATTTAATTTGCCTTTTTTTTGCAACACCTTTTTCAAGAAATTTAAAATTGGTCCGTTTCACTACATAAATAGACTGATTAATACTTAAAATATACAAATAAAATTTTATAATTTGTAAAAATAAACTGATTAATGCAAATTCGGTGGAAGCACGGTTTGGAAGTTCCAGATATTTTCTGGCCTCTGGGAGTGCTCCTATGCATTGGTGGGTCCCACCAGTTGATGGGGATTTGTGGATAGGGACGAACTGGCGTGCCCATGGTTCTGATACTAAGATTACCCACAACAGCAATCCACTCAATCCAGTTTACGGAATAAACAATTTCGCAGAATAAATAATTAATTTCTCTGTAATTCACATATTATCTACTATAATTTTTTGTTTATATATAAATATAATAAAATACGATAATGATTATTCCGTAAGTACAACAAGGAAAAAATTACAATAAAGTAATTAAATTATGATTACAAAATAATATTACAAAATTAGATAAAAATTAAGATTGTTCCACTTCATTCATATATTATCTACTATCATTTTTTATTTATATATAAATTACGAGTATGAGTTTTGGTTTGGGAACCACAACTTCTTATTCAAGAGTCTGGTTCAGTTGATTCAAGTTTCTTTGCAAAGGTGGGACATATATCTATAACTTTTTAGTTCATGACTTCTCCAAATTCGAAGTATAAGAACGTCAAAAATATATTTGAAGTCAATAGTCGGGCGAGTTACGAGTACAAGTTTCGATTTGGGAGCCACAACTTCTTATTCCGGAGTCCAATTTCAAGTTGCTTTGTGAAGGTGGGACATATATCTATAACTTTTTAGTTCATGACTTCTCCAAATTCGAAGTATAAGAATATCAAAAATATATTTGAAGTCAATAGTCGAGCGAGTTACGAGTACGAGTTTCGATTTGGGAGCCACAACTTCTTATTCCGGAGTCCAATTGAGTTGATTCAAGTTGCTTTGTGAAGGTGGGACATATATCTATAACTTTTTAGTTCATAACTTCTCCAAATTCGAAGTATAAGAACGTCAAAAATATATTTGAA
This sequence comes from Hypericum androsaemum, assembly GCA_963995505.1. NCBI lineage: Eukaryota > Viridiplantae > Streptophyta > Magnoliopsida > Malpighiales > Hypericaceae > Hypericum > Hypericum androsaemum. The sequence continues at coordinate 4,708,289 of OZ023195.1, forward strand.
GTCAATAGTCGAGCGAGTTACGAGTACGAGTTTTGATTTGGGAGCCACAAATTCTTATTCCGGAGTCCAATTGAGTTCATTCAAGTTGCTTTATGAAGGTGGGACATATATCTACAACTTTTTAGTTTATGACTTCTCCAAATTCGAAGTGTAAGAATATCAAAAATATATTTGAAATTAATATTCGAACGATTTAGTTATGTCAAAAATTAGAATATAAATTGTGAATCAAAATATGTCAATATTTGACTCTATTTTTTTATAGATATTTAAAAAAAGAATTTTAATTTTGTTAAAGATAACTTCAATTTTTATAACTACACAAATTTTATCTAAAAAAATCTATTTTTTACGAATAATATTATACCAAGTGGAACTAAATAGAAAAAAATTGACGTGGCTCGCGCGAGCTGCGATCGGCTGACCGCACTCGCGCGGCCAATCCTCTCATTTTCTTAGCTTATATATATATATATATATATTAATATAATAGCTACCCGCGCGAGCAAACGCTCGCTGCTGCGGGTAGCCTAAGGTAAAAACGGATAAGGCTGGGCCCACTGCCACGACCCATCCCAATGTCTCTCGCACGTCGTTAATTCGATCTTTTGAAATAACTTTTATCGAGGGTTTCGAATCATATTTAAGAATATTTTTTAAACTATATTTTTTACTTTGGTACTATTTAAATTCAAAATTTTTAAGTAAATATGATTCTTTTGCGAGTTGCACAAGCCACAAAGTATCGCTGATGTTGATGTCAGATATCGCGTGGTTCGTAGTTTTGAGCCACAAATTTCTTATGTTAATATTTTCAGTAATAAATTTTCAAGTACGACCAGATTAATTTGTAATATAAAAAGGTATGATTTCAGTTTTGTTTTCTACATGGTACCTTTTTGTTATTAATCATCTTGGTTAATTTACATTATTAAAATTTGTTGGCCGATTTTTAAACAGCCATTGATAATAGTAGTTCTATCATCCATGCCAGGATCTTTTCCGAAAAAATTAAGTTATTGTCATTGTCTGATCCTATTTTAAAAGATGTTGTGGGAATAAGTGAACAAATAACCCGAGACGGATCTGGAGTGGTCGTCTCAAGGTCGATCTATACTATGCTAAAGCTAGAGCTAGGCTACGGGCTACGCTAGGCTACGGAAAGGAAAAGCAACAAGACAAGTAAAGTAGTTGTGTGTTGAGTTGTTGATCCCCTTCTCCGGTACCCGAGCTCCCTTTATATAGCACGTCCTGACCTAGCTCCATTCTTCCCGTGCAAGAAATCCCGTCCGAGTGAATATTTTATTTCCAAATCAACCCGGCTTAGTATAGGAAAATCTAAACCGTCTTCCTCAAATGAACAGATTTCGTCTTCGATTAGGAATATGCCGGTCGTGCCGACCAAGCAACTGTGTCCCAAAATCTTATTCGAATCTCGAAAATTCCGGCTCTACATAGAAAAATATAAGCCGACCCGATCCTCTCGAACCTTCTATGCAAAAATTCGTCCTAAGCTCGTCAACGCTGAAACAGCTTATCGTCTTTAGGCCCAACATGAACTCAAAAAAGTCCAAACCTTCTGCCTATACAAACCAAATAGTTTTCCGTTCACCGACCACGTGAGCCCTTAAGCGGGCTTCACCTTACCGCCCGAACCCCTAAACGGGCCTCCTTCTTCCGCCCGCAGGTCCTAGGCGGTCTGTGCCTACCGCCCTAAAGGCCCTAGGCGGCCCGTACTTACCGCCCATGAGTTCTAGGCGGCTCATGCTTACCGACCATAAGCCCTAGGCGGCCCGTGCTTACCGCCTACGAGCCTGAATGAGCTTCCTACCGCCCGGGTGCCTTCCGTTGTTAACTCACGGACCGAAGTGCCCAACCCGGACACCCCACTTCAATGGACAAAGCGCACTCTGGGCTTCCGCCTTGTAGGTCGAAGCAACCATCCGGCCTCCCGCCTTGTAGGTCGAAGCAACCATCCGGCCTCCCGCCTTGAAGGCCAAAGCGACATCCGGGTTCCCGCCTCGAAGGCCAAAGTGACATCCGGGCTCCCGCCTCGAACACCAAAGCGTCCTCTTGCTTCCCGCCACGAGGACCAAAGCGTCCTCCCGCTTTAACCTGCATTTTTGACCTATTTTTGCTCTGAATCTGAAGACATGATAAACTGCAAAGTCGTAGATTTATATCTTGGTTTCACATAATAACTTGAATCTTCTCAATCCCAGTTTCGGATAGAAAGTTATGAGCATTTTACCAAAAAGTGTCACCCAGGCAGGCGGGAAGTGGACCGAACCGCGCTTCTGTCTTGGTCTTGCAAGCGGGAAGCGGACCGAACCGATTCAATGTATGCTCATCTTGAAGTAGATTTCGGACCACATTTTGCTTCAAATTGGAAAATATTATAAGCTACAAAGTTGTAGATATTTGTCTTGCCTTTTCATAGCCGAAAGAATCAGCTCAATCCGATGTCCGAGTCAAAATCTACCACTCATCTGCCAAAGTCCATCAGAACTCAAAGAGCAAGCTAATACCAAGACTTGGCACTTCGTTTAGTCCCACTACTGATCCGAATTAGGTAAGATTCTTGAAAACAAAGTTGTAGATACATGTCTCGCATTTTCATAGCCGTAAGAATCTCCTCATTCCAACTTACAAGTCTAAAGTAACGGCCAATTTACCACGGAAGGACGTTGTCATCCAAAGACAAGCAGAAGTTAACCAAGGACAATACAACAAAGCGGTCTATCGTCACAGGTTTTGATCGAGTAAGACCGTCATCAGACTCGATGGAGGGGAGATCATCGACAATCTCTTTCCAACTCAAAACCAAAAGTGATCGCTTTGAGACAACACCGCTTACCGGTCACTTTGAGACCACATCGGTTACCGGTCACCCGGTCACTTTGAGATCGCATTGAATATCTCAAAATATGTTGATAATGCTGAGATTATTTTTGTATCTCAACAAAACAAAGACAACATTTACAATGCTATATTTATATTAGTAAAGCTTGGAACATAAATTTTTTTAAAAATCTAAATCAACTAGGGTAAAGTTAATAAATATTTGTACATTAAGTGTTTTCACGCGCACCAACTTTTGATATAATGCACCCGGGAGAGACACGTGTTAGTTTCTTACCGCATCAGAGTGGGGACCGGTGATAGAAGTTGGGCCGGACGAGGAAAATAGGGAAAGTGAAAGGGACGTGGAGATCAAAAAAATTCAAATATAAGGTTTTTTCAGATTGTGTGTCAACGTTATCCGTCTCGAATGGTGCGTGATTAATATAAATTTCTGATTAATGTGTACTCTAATAATTAGTAGTTTACATATTACATACGTTTTAAATTCTCTCACCAAACAAAAAATATACTTTATTGGTAATCAAGTGACATCTTGAGTTATTCCACGAATCATGCAACGTTATTAACATTTTATGCGTGTGTTTTATAATATTAATAATTTTATTCCGGTGACATTACATTTTACTAATTTGAGGAAAATTTATTAGTATTTGGATTTCAAATCAAGGACGGAAAAAATCAACAATGTCAATATTACAAACTTTAGGGTTTTGATTTGTGATTTTAGGGTACCAAATTGAAGATTGGAGATTTTTGTAGTTATATTTTAAAACTGGAATTTTAAGTTAGCCAAATTGACGTGCCTAACCTTTAAAACATCAGTTGGCAAAATAATAACACTATTCTACATTATCACAAAAAATATATATTTAAAATCAGTAAAACAATAAAAATGCTAAATGACATTTAGCCTAACCAGACAATTGAAAATTTACTTTCAAAACAACAATTCAACTACATAGTATTAAGTTAAAACGTGTCACCAGGCTTATCCCTCGATTATAGATTATAATTAGCGAGATACCAAACGGCCATGATTTCTCTCTTAATCTAATCCACTCTACCAACGTTTAGCAAATAAGATGATGACAGATAAATTATATTTTGTTACTCGATTGACTCCCACTCTTTATAAAAATAAAAAATTATGTTTGAAAAAAATAAAATTCAATAATATTTTGAACCTTAATTTAGGCTAACCATCAACTTGTAAATTAAAAACCTTATCCACGTTCCAGGTAGGAAGTGGGGCGGTCGGGCTTCGGGCATCGGCGTGGATGCGTGGTGATGGCTGGTCTGGGCCCCACATCGCCGAGTCAAATCCTCCTTAATATTTTTCCGGCCAAACCCTTGCGAGTAGAATATTTTCTTGAACACTTATTTAATTCGACCATACGATACAAACCGTATAATCAGAAAATGTCTTTCCAGTTGATTAAACCCAGCTGTCATCTGCAAACTATACCTATCAAACTATAATATATGTTACATGTAATTTACGGTAATCTGTACCTATCAAACTATAATATATTTTAATAAATATTAGGAAAAAAATTGAAATAGGTAAGTGTTGTATATATTTACATTATAATATTGCATTTGTCATGTAGGCTATTTGTCATATAGAGTAGACGGGTATGGATTCGGTACGGAATGCCACTATTCCGAATCTTTTGGAATGAAGACATGCAGAAACTTTTTTACAAATGCGCTACAATACGGGAACCAAAATGAAAAAAGCAATGCACAAACACAGGCCGGATACAAATGCCATTATCACATAACTGCGCATGCCAGTATCACATAACTGTACATGCCAGTATCACATAACAATGCATGCCAGTGTGACCTTTTTGCAAAAATGCTAAAATATGGGGGACCAAAATAAAAAAAACTATGCGTGCCATTATCATCAACGAGGACTTGCCATTTTCACAAAAATAAATGCCATTATCACATAACTGCACTTGCCATTATCACATAACTGAGTTTGCCATTATCACATACATGCGCTTGCCGCTGCGGTCCCCCTTCAGTCCAAACCGTACGGAATCAATTCCTTCACTCCGTACTCAATCCAACCCCAGAAGTTTGAACCTACTAGATAGACTATAAATAAGTGAGTATTTTGAGATACTAATTAAGGTCAGCTTTATTAGTTCAACTATCTTATATATATATATAAGGTCAACTCTCTGAGTCCCCTATTACTTCGAGTTCCTTAGCTTCTAGATCTTAACAACAAGCCTTTGTTATAAAAAAAAGCCAGTCGAAACGGTGATTGCACGTACTCCTCCGTCGGCACCTTCCCTCACCACTGTAAGCTCCCGCTCTTGCTTTTTCTCTTTCTCTTTCCTTTTTTCCGGACATCCACCCCCCTTATTGGTGGCCGGAAACAGAAAAAAGTAACGAGGGAGCGGGAGCTTACAGTGGTGAAGGGACTGTGCCGACAGAGGAGTATGTGCAATCGCTGGTTCGACTGACTCTTTTTTTTATTTTTTTAAATAAGGCTTGTTGTTAATATCTAGAAGCTAAGGGACTCGGAGTAACAGGGAAATCAGGGAATTTAGCTGCTCATGATATGGAGTGAAATTCTCTAGGTTGTTGTATATTGCTTCGTGTGTGTTTACAAAAATGGGGTAAGACCCTTTAAATAGAAAAAACTAGGCCAAAAAGTCAAGACAGAGGGAATCTGCCTTTTTTGACTGGCCAAAGAAAAGCTGCACACGCAGGCGCACTATATACAGTTTTAGTCTAATTATTGATACAAAACGTCATTGCTTACGTCTAAACTAATTATTGATACAAAATAGTCATGGCTGACGTCTAAAGAGAATAATTGGGCTGAAGTTGTCAATCAGCCCTGTGTGTGTCTGGTATAGAGATGTCCCCACTTGTCATGCTAACAGCTTCTATCTCCATCTATTTTTCATCTTCCATATTGGTGATGTGGTCTTCCTCAAGAAGACCTCCATCGCCACTATGGGGTAGAATCATCCGCCATTGATCACTACTCCAAATTTGTGTATAATGTCCTTCTCCAAGGAGACGGAGATTCTTCCAATTTCGAGGAATTGGCAAAATAGCAGGGTTCTATGGAATCCCATATATCTCTAGAGAACTAACTTCTTTGAAGTCATATGGATTTAGCATATTACCGGTGTCTGATTCTATAAAATTTTCTTCATCAAGAAGAATAATTCTTTTCTTTGCTGGGATGAAGGTTAATCCTGTGACTCTTGGCAAAATAGAGTCTATTATGCAGTAGATCTGTCCTCGTACCGCCATGTTTCCTCCTATGAGGAAGAACTTTTCTCTGAACCACTGCAGGACTTCCTCCATTCTTCCTTGTTCTTCTAATTTAAATATTATGAGGTCTATCATCCCGAGGTGGTAGAATCTCAGGATAAGATCCGAGGGCATGTTAGTCCTGTTCAAGTTAAGTTGGTGCTTGAAGAGGCCAACTGCCCTACTGTCAAGGGTATATGGTTTCTGAACAATGTCTACATCTGTGAAATTCCAGTCGACTTTTTTGAAGTAGATCTTTATCAAATCCTGCTGGGCATTGATAAGATCCATAAGATGACTTTCTTCTATCTTCTGTTTGAGAAAGGCTTCTCCTTCTGGCCGTTGGTCGAAGAGTGGCTTCAGGACCTGCTGGGCTGGTAAGTCCAGCAATCTTGCCTTGAGCTGTTTGAAGTCTCTGTTGGGGTATCTTGATACTGAAAGCTTTGATTCAGTATCATCTAGCTTTCTCCTCAGCTCTGTTCCTGATTTATTGAGTTTGGCCGCCATTCTCTCCATGATGCTCATTATTTGTTCATTCTTTTGAGCCATGGCCTTCTGTTCTGCCTCTTTTCTTTTTTTCTCTAGGTGAAGAATCTGTTGAGCATTTTGTTGTTGAAGGTCAATTATTTGGGCTTTTAACTGCCTGATCATGTCTTCATTTCTGAGAACAACTTGGGCAGGCTTTTCTCTGGCAACATCAGAGAAAGGTCTAACAGTTTTAGCTTCTATGAAAAAATTAGTCCCAAGTGCTTCTCGGGCTTCGTTAAGAGCTTCGGAGTAGCTATAATAGCCTTTGGATATGGGCTGATTACATAGTATATAATTTCTAACTGTATTAAAATTATTAAACACTCATGTTTTTAACCCTCTGTATATTACATAATGGGTAAATTTTTTTTTTAGGTTCTAGGAGTATTCTTTGAAAAATACATACTAAGTGTATTTAAGCACTATACTTTAAAATTGGTAGCTGCTCCAGAAGTTTGTATATGCCACAGGTTGTGAAGGAGGCACAGCTGTGATCTGTCTATGGATAACCCTGGGAAGGGTCTAAATTTTTTATTTCTCACATCTGGAAATTCTGTCAAGAAGATAGTTCCAAATCTAATCTATTTATTTTGTGGTACTGATGGATTTACAGGGGGAGGCGAAATGCCTCTCATATTACCTTATGTATATACCGGTATAGCCAAATTATTTCTGTATATGATATTGGCCGATGTTCTGGCAAATGTCTGTAAATCTTGAACACTTGGTTCTTCTTTTTTCTGTGGAGTCTGTGGAGTCATGGGGCTTGGGATGCTTAACCCTTCGCCTTCTATTCTACTTTTTTCTTTGTCTTTGGGTTTGATGACTCTTTTCTTCATGTTATCTTCCTGTATCATTAAAAAACTTATTAATACTTCTGGATAGTAAATTTGCTAAACTATTATTTTTTTCTTTAATGTATTCGAATTCTATAGTATAACCACTACCTTGTATTAAATTCTGGAGGTTAATCCATCTGGTTCTATTTATCTTCTTACTATTTTCATTTTTAAGGAACTTAACTATAGCTTCACAGTCCTTCCTAACTGTAAATTCTTTATTCAGATATATTTTAAACTTATCTAGGGCATTTATTAAGGTTTGAATTTCAAAATCTAAACTAATCCAATTCATTCATATTTTATTAAAGTTGCCACTAGCATAAGCCGCTATTCTTTATGTTTCTTTGTTAGCATATTTATGTGGTTTATAGAGCATTACTGCTCCCCATCCTTCTTTACTTCTATCACATTATATTATAATGTAATCTGTTGTGAGAGGTAACTCTAGAGGTTTTATCTTTTTTACCTCTTGCTTAATTTTTTAAAACTAATTCTATGTCTTCTTTATTGAAATTTCTTTGACCATTTTTTGAGGTCTTACTACACAAAGGTCCTGTCAATTTACTAAGATTTGGAATGAATTTTCTGGCATAATTAATAATTCCTAGAAATGCTTGGATTTGCTTTAATCCTTCTAGTTTATCTAGAAAATTAAAGATCTTTTCTGCTATGTGTGGCTGTAATTCTATTCTACCATTTCCTATTTCTAAGCCCAGGAAAGAAATCTTCTTTTTAAATAACTCCATCTTTCTTTTACTTAGAACTATTCCTTGCCTTGCTGCTTCGTCAAAAATTATTGTTAAATATTTCTCATGTTTGGCAACTGAGTTACTAGCTACAAGAATATCGTCAATATATACCAAACAAAAATTATATTTAAGAAAAATACTGTCCATGAACCTTTGGAAGACTGCTGGTGCATTCTTTAAACCAAAACTAAGGATATTCCATTCGAAATGTCCTTCTGGACACGTAAAGGCTGTCCATGGTTTAAACCACTTTTCTAATTGTAACTAGTTATAACCTGATTTTAGATCGAATTTACTGAAGACTTTTTTGTTCTGGATTAATCCTATAAGGCTATCCTTGTTTGGAATGATATATGCATCATCTATTGTGTTGTCGTTTAACCTTTTATAATTGTATACTATTCTAACTTTTCCTCTCTTAATTTCACTATGGTTTCTAACTACAAAGGCCGCGGATCTATATGGGCTTTCTGATCTTCTAATTAAATTTTGCTTAAGCATTTCTGGATTATAATCTATATTTGCAGTGACAATTCTTATGTCAGGATTTTTAACCCTCATTTTGCTATATAATTTACTTTGTACTTAGTTATATTATCTCCTATTAATCCCAACTTTTCTAGTTTTTAGATTTTTGGGTAGTTTATGCTATTTTTTAATTCTGGTCCCTTTTCTAAATCTTGCGATATAATTTTACCTAATATTTGGTATGCTTTTGGCCAGTCAAAAAAGACAGATTCTCTCTGTCTTGACTTATTGGCCTAGTTTTTTCTATTTAAAGGGTTTTACCCCATCTTTGTAAACACACACGAAGCAATATACAATAACCCAGAGAATTTCACTCTATATCATGAGCAGCTAAATTCCCTGATTCCCCTGTTACTCCAAGTCCCTTAGCTTCTAGATCTTAACAACAAGCCTTATTTAAAAAAAAAGTCAGTCGAACCAGCGATTGCACATACTCCTCCGTCGCCACAGTCCCTTCACCACTGTAAGCTCCCGCTCTTGCTTTTTCTCTCTTTTTTTCCAGCCATCCACCCCCTTATTGCTATATATATATATAAAAGAAAATAAATATTAAATAAAGGGAGAAAGCACAAGTGTCTCTTCGTGAGTTGCACACCTCTTCGACTTGAGTTGCGACCTTTCGGTGCAATGGATCTTTTATGAGAAATGGTTGTCACCCTTTGGGAACAACTCTTGAGTATCTATAAATACTCAGAAGAGTTTCGGAGGCGATAATAAAAAATAGAGTCTTCCCTCCTGAGAATTTCTTCTTTTCTTTCCCGAGTCTAAACTTGTGATTCTTACTTCAAGAAATTAATCAGACTGTAACTCCAAATTTCTAAGAAATATAGACTTTGTATCTTGGAAGGTTGATTCCTTGAGAACTATTTACACCATAGTGGGAGGAATCAATACATTTAAAAAAAATATCATTTTTTGGTGTATCTAGCTTATACTTTCTTTATACTCCATTACCCACTTATAAAGTGTGTCTAACAACAGTAAGTTCAATATTTGAAAAAATAATAAAATCGAGAAAAATGTTTAGAACAAATCATATTTATGACACTTCACCAAATCAAGTTTTGTGAAACTCGTCGAGTGCGGGAACCATGAAACTCAACTGTAATGATTCATGGATAGACGTCTCTTCTTCTGCTGGGATCGTCGTGGTTACTCGAAATCATCAGGGCCTCATCATGGAAGACCAGACATCTTTGCGGTGTGCGAACTTTCCCTGGACGCCGAGTAGCAAGCTTTGGAGCTCGCTTTGTTGCTAGTTGGTTGGAAGTTCTGCACCCTTCCTACTCATGTCGAGACTGACTGCATACTAGCTTTCAATTTCGTGAATGACTCAACCTCCCGAGTTTTTTGGCAAATGGAAGATCTTGTTCTTAGAATTTGGTTGCTGTTTTCTGATTTGCCAAATTATATGTTAGGCCTTGTCTCTCGTTCACAAAACTCCGTAGTGAACTAGATCTATAAATCTTGTAGGTTCGGTGTTCTCCCGATAAACTGGTTTGTGGTTCATCCTGTAGAATTCGATGCCCACTTGTTCAGTGACTTTCCATGTGATCTTTAATATTAAGTAACTAGCATAAATAAAAAAGACAAGGCTTTGATTTCAAAATGCGTTACAAAATTTGGAAGGAAATATTGATTCATTCACTCGCATCTTTATCTCAATTTCTAAAAATGGTATTAAGGTGAATCAGGTGATGTGTCTGCTATGCATTTATTTTAGTTCCTCACCCTTCTTATATGCATTTAATTTGACATATCGTCTGAAGATTTTAGATTCTATAGATAATGGTAAAATCCATTGTATGTGTTTCCACAGGGAAATTTCGTGTGCACTTGTCGCGTAACAAGTGGGGAAAAGTCCGAATTAGGAAATTTCGGGGAATTAAATGTGCGTATTTGACCAAAATTGGGTGGAAACTTGAGGTATTGCCTCACGTTTCAGCTGTATGGAGGGAGAATTCATGGAATTTATGTTTGTGGAAAGGGGTCTGGATTGGGTCTGGATTGGGCACGGAATGCTCAGATTCCGAACCGTTCGGAATGAAGACACGCGGGGACTTTTTTGCAAACGCGCTAAAATTTCGGGACCAAAATGAAAAAAGCCACGCACAAACGCAGGCCGGATACAAATGCCATTATCACGTGACTGCGCATGCCAGTATCACATAACTGCGCATGCCACTATCACATAACTACGCATGCCAGTGTGACCTTTTTGCAAAAATGCTAAAATATGGGGGACCAAAATGAAAAAAACCACGCGCGCCATTATCATCAACGGGACTTGCCACTGTCACAAAATACACATGCCATTATCACATAACTGCGCTTGCCATTATCACATAACTGCACTTGCCATTATCACATAACTACGCTTGCCACTGCGGTCCCCCCTTCACTCCAAACCGTACGGAATCGATTCCTTCACTCCGTGCTCAATCCAGACCCGTCTGGATTGGGCACGGAATGCTCAGATTCCGAACCGTTCGGAATGAAGACACGCGGGGACTTTTTTGCAAACGCGCTAAAATTTCGGGACCAAAATGAAAAAAGCCACGCACAAACGCAGGCCGGATACAAATGCCATTATCACGTGACTGCGCATGCCAGTATCACACAACTGTGCATGCCACTATCACATAACTGCGCATGCCAGTGTGACCTTTTTGCAAAAATGCTAAAATATGGGGGACCAAAATGAAAAAAACCACGCGCGCCATTATCATCAACGGGACTTGCCACTGTCACAAAATACACATGCCATTATCACATAACTGCGCTTGCCATTATCACATAACTGCACTTGCCATTATCACATAACTGCGCTTGCCACTGCGGTCCCCTTTCACTCCAAACCGTACGGAATCGATTCCTTCACTCCGTGCTCAATCCAGACCCTGTGGAAAGAAAGTGATTGGCACTTGGTTTGCTGTAGCCAATTCAAACAAGTAAATAATAAAAGGTAATGCCCAATTCCAAGAAAAGTATCTCCTAGTATGAAATCCTTAGTTGCATTACTTAGTAGACAAAACAGATTCGAATTTGTGTTGTTTGTAGGAATTATTTCAGCTTTCATAATGATGTTTTGGCCATTTTAACAAAAGTCAAGAACTATTGTATTCCACCAAAATAGTTGGCCAAAAAATGATATATTACCAGATAACGTATATCGACACGCACCACTGTAATAAACACTATCTAAGTACAATACCAAAATGACTCCAAAAAAATAAAAACCAAAAAATCATAAGATCATTAAAAAAAACCCAAATATACATCATAAGGTTTTGTTGGGATATAAGACATATGCACTTTATTTTGTTTTCTTCTTTTTTCTTTTACCTATGTGTTGTATTTATCATACTTACATGAAAGGTTTTTAGACGGTTTTACCTTAAAAAATTCCAAGACATGTGCGTACGCAATTGTTAAACTCCACAAACACAATATAGTGGAATCATTTCTCATTCTTTTTTATCCGTGCATATTATATGAAATTCCAAAATAATAGCTCCTGAGCTCATCACCATTATCACGTTTCAAAATAAAAATAAATTAATTAAAATTCTATCTGCTTATCATTTTGAACCTCTGTCATCATTCCATAGTGGCATAAATAGCAATTTTAACTAGGTGCAGAATATAACTCGACAGACTTTATTTAATAATGGTTAAGGACTATGCTAATTATCTTAAAGATATATATATTTTGTATTAACTTTCCTTATCTTTGCCTAGAAAGTGGAGAAGTAATGTTTGACATGGTCATCATCCACCACTTCTACCAAAATTCTAAAAGTCCTGTTAGGATATACGGCTAATCCTCAAAGTATACCATCCTTGACCTTATTTTCAGTAGACATCATGTTCCATATTTTCAGGAATCAATTATTAAGTCAAATCAGTAAAAAAAGGTCAAATCTGTAATTTAGACTCAAGGCTTATTAAGTCTTGGTTAAATCAACTTATTTTAGTAGACTAAGAACAAATTAAGAACAACTGCTCAATCTTCTTTTTGGGTTAGGAGATCAACCACTCAATCTTTTATAAATGTTACATTAATCTTTCGGATCTTTAACCATTTTGGTAAGACTGCAATAGTTAGTGTGAAATGACCAGCCTCAATCTCATGATGCGATCATATATGCGGGGAGGTGATATATACAAACTTACTTATCCGTTACGGATAATAAACGAAGATTTGAGATTGTACTCCGAAAATGAAATTACATAAAAAATTTTAAAATAAAAGGAGAACCTATTTGGGAGATTCAAAAGGGAAGAACTCGTGGAACAGATTCTTCATTAAATATTAACATCATTAACACGATTTACATGCCGTTTAACACGAGAGAGCTTTTAAAGTGTCCACGCTCAAATTCATGAATTAAAAGAAGATATAATTATAATGTATCTTGCACTATGCAACATAAAAAATCATCATGTGATACACATTATTATTTTTAAATAACACAGTACAATTGACAGGATGGCAACAAAGGACCCTTAAAAGTTTCATTAAAAATACTCTCCAAATTATACTCTTTCGTCCGAGCATATAAATGTTCACAAGTTCAAATTTATTTGTACTTACCTTAAAAAACTAATTTCGATTTATAGAATACTCAGTAGTCAGTACAGCCTCGCAACACAGATTTGAATTGACTATAATATTCGAATTACGATAAAAAAAATTCAATAAAAGAAACACAAATTTAAACTAACCGTCTCTATCCTAGTACTTAAGAAAAAGAAATCCTTATCCAAAAGCTTGACACGTCTTCTTTACACGTTTCCCATATAAATACCATCTCGCCCTCCCACCTCTTTTCCGTTTCCAACTTTTTCACCTCCATCTCTTTCTCTCTCCTCCTTGGCGTGCTCGCTCTGTTATTTCCGTCAAACAAACAAGTCGCTAACTCGCGCGTTCTAGGCGGAGCAAGAGTTACATTTATTGGACGGTCTCCGGTCGTCGTCGCCGGTGAGGCCAGTCTCGTAATTTCCTTTGCAGAAAACCGCTCGCGAGTTGCTCTGTTTCTTCTCTCTCTCTCTTTTGTGTCGAATTTCTTTTATTATCTATTTTTATGTTTGTAATTTTAAGTATTATAATTATTTCCACTTCGGTAGTATTTTTCTTTATATTTCGTGATTAGTTTTATTTTTTTAGTTTCGTTTCTCTGGAAAAAATATAAAAAGATTTCGATCCATTTTATTTATTATATTCCATTTCCCCTGTTTCTCTCAATGTATAATTATAAAAATTAGGAGAGAGAACTTAAAAAATGTTAAAAAGGGCTTAGAATTGAGCTCAATCTGGTTGCTAGCAATCCACTTGCTAGGGTTCTCTCAAACCCGTACCGCCTTTTAATTAACCGCCAAACCTTCAATGCGTGTTTCTTAGTACTTGAATCAATGCCGGTCGCCTCGGGTCGGGTAAACTGGTGTGAAATGTTGTGTTTCTATGCCAATGTTGGGGGTTTTGGAAATGTGTTTTAAGTTATGAGCTTCGCGGCTTTTAATTGCCGAAAGTAATTGTTCTTTTTATTTTTTGTTTATTTGTAGGATTTGTTTCTTTTTGTCATTGTGGAATGCCCCTACGGTTGGATGAATTATGGTGTCTAGATCGTGTGTGAATCTCCTGGACTTGGCGTCGGGAAGCATGTGGGATATACCCCGTACTCCCAGACCTCTTCATAGAGTGATGACTGCTCCTGGGATTATCTCTGATGTGGATGGTTGCAGCAGCAATGAGGGGGACTCTGAAGTTTCTTCCTCCAGTTTCCGGGAGCGGAAAATTATAGTCACTAACATGCTGCCTTTGCATGCTAAAAGAGATGCCGAGTCTTCGAAATGGTGTTTTAGTTTGGATGAGGATTCTATTTATTTGCAACTAAAAGATGCGTTTTCCCCAGACACGGATGTTATATATGTAGGTTGTTTGAAGGCTGATATAGATTCCCGGGAGCAGGAAGAAGTTGCACAAAAGCTGCTCGAGGAATTCAACTGCGTTCCTGTATTTTTACCACACGATCTTCAGAAGAAGTTTTATCTTGGGTTCTGCAAGCAGCAGCTGTGGCCTCTTTTCCATTACATGCTGCCAATGTGCCCAGACAATGGAGAACGCTTTGACCGCTCTCTTTGGCAGGCATATGTTTCAGCGAACAAAATGTTTGCCGATAAGATTATGGAGGTTATTAATTCGGATGATGATTATGTCTGGATCCATGATTATCACTTAATGGTTCTGCCAACCTTCTTGAGGAAACGCTACTACCGTATCAAGCTTGGGTTCTTCCTCCACAGCCCATTTCCTTCCTCTGAAATATACCGAACTTTGCCAGTTCGTGATGATATTTTGAAGGGACTTCTCAATTGCGATTTGATTGGTTTTCACACTTTTGATTATGCAAGACACTTCCTCTCATGCTGCAGTAGAATGCTCGGCTTGGATTATGAATCTAAGAGGGGGCATATCGGACTTGATTACTTTGGACGAACGGTGTACATTAAGATTCTTCCTGTAGGTATCCACATGGGCAGGCTTGAGTCAGTAATGAATTTGCCTTCCACATCGGCAAAAGTGAGAGAGATCAAAGCGCAATTTGCTGGGAAGAAATTGATTCTTGGGATTGATGACATGGATATCTTCAAAGGCATCAGTCTTAAGTTATTGGCTATGGAATATCTGTTGCAGCATTATCCAAAGCTGCATGGGAAAGTGGTCCTCGTTCAGATTGTGAATCCTGCAAGGGGTTCTGGGAAAGATGTCGAAGAAGCCAAGAGAGAGACATACTCAACTGCCGAAAGAATAAATGATGCCTATGGCTCATCGGAATATAGGCCTGTGGTGCTGATTGATCGTCCAGTTCCTCGCTATGAGAAGACTGCTTATTATGCTGTTGCTGAATGCTGCATAGTCAATGCTGTGAGAGATGGGATGAACTTAGTTCCTTATAAATATGTCGTGTGCAGGCAAGGAACCTCTTATATGGATGATGCCATGGGCATGCAATCAGATAGTCCTCGCACAAGCATGCTTGTTGTGTCTGAGTTTATTGGTTGCTCACCTTCTCTAAGTGGAGCTCTAAGAGTGAACCCATGGGACATAGAGGCTGTAGCTGATGCTTTAAATGTTGCTACTACAATGCGGGAATCTGAGAAACGGTTACGTCACGAGAAACACTACCGGTATGTTAGCACTCACGACGTAGCTTATTGGGCTCGCAGCTTTATGCAGGATTTGGAAAGGTCTTGCCAAGATCACTTTACTAATAGGTACTGGGGAATAGGCCTGGGCCTGGGTTTCAGAGTGGTGTCTGTTCATCCTAGCTTCAGGAAGTTATCTGTTGACCACATTGTCTCAGCATATAGAAGGACAAACAGGAGGGCAATATTTCTTGACTATGATGGTACTGTTATTCCACAATCTTCAATCATCAAAAGTCCCAGCCCTGAAGTTATCTCTGTGCTGAAAACTTTATCCAGTGATCCAAAGAACACGGTATTCATCGTTAGCGGGAGAGGGAGAGCTTCACTTAGTGAGTGGCTTGATCCCTGTGATATGCTGGGAATCGCTGCCGAACATGGATATTTCATAAGGTATTGTTACTCTGTTGTGTAATTTGCATGCATGACTTACCACAGCCTACTGTAGCCATTGAGGCCTAGCTCAAGTGGCGAAGGGTGGGACTGGGAATCAAGAACCAATGTTCAAACTTTGGAGGAGTCAAAGTCTCCTTGTCACAAAAAAAGGAGTTACTATAGCTAGCACATCACTAGTTAGTCTCATACTGATCCTTTTTTCCTCTTGCAGGTGGAATAAAGCCTCGGACTGGGAAACCATTAGCGGAGCTTCTGATCGTGATTGGATGAATATTGTAGAACCTATAATGACGCAATATACAGAGGCAACTGATGGTTCCAGTATGGAGATAAAGGAGAGTGCTTTAGTGTGGCACCATCAAGATGCAGACCCGGATTTTGGGTCCTGTCAATCTAAAGAAATGGTCGATCATCTTGAAAGTGTTATTGCAAATGAACCTGCCGTCGTAAAGAGGGGTCAGCACATTGTTGAAGTTAAGCCTCAGGTACACTGTCCTATCCAATCAAGTGGGGTTATCCTGTAAATAGTCTCCTTCAAGTTTTGTCACCGTATTGATGGACCTTTGGTATTCTTTTGTTCAACATGCAGGGAATTAGTAAAGGTGTTGTTGCTGAAAAGGTACTCGCAAGTAAGATTAACAGTGGTCAACCACCCGATTTTGTAATGTGCATTGGCGATGACAGATCTGATGAAGACATGTTTGAGAGCATTTTGCGCACCGTCTCTGGTCCAGCCAGAGCAGAGATTTTTGCCTGCACTATTGGGCAAAAGCCAAGCAAGGCAAAGTATTTTCTCGACGATGCTGCTGATGTTGTAAAACTGCTGGAAGGCCTTGCAGCTGCTTCGAGCCCAGAACCCAAGTACAGCATAGAGAACAGAGTTTCTTTTGATTGTGCTGCTTGACTTGGATCCATTTCACGCTTCTCCAACATGTGGAGCTCTTCTTGAGGCTAGTCCAGCCGTTCGATCAATGGATTGTATGAGAAGCTCTTGGCCGGCCGCCATAGATGTCTGCAACTGATCCAGAATCTCTCGGGTGTTCAACAGTGGCTGATAATTTGAACGTGGCTCTCGATCCAGTGTGATCTTGATTTCGGAGGAATGGCGAATTAGTTACCTTTACGTACTGGGTTCGCTTTGAACTTGTGTATATTTCGTTTAGTTTAGTTTCCTGGTGCGTATAGTAGCACTGGTCAGAAACATGTTTGGGGTCATTCTTAACTGGGCGAGAAAAGAGTTGTTAGGAGAATGTTTACCCAACTCGAACATGAATTATATATTGTAGGTTGGTGTTCGGATACGGGGCTGCGTCGACCAAAAATCAAACACTATTGCAATCTGTTACTAAAAATAAATATACACCGAACAAGTTCATCAAATTTACATGTGTGCTTGAAGCTTGGTCCATCAACAGTAACTCCAAGTTTTGCAGAAAATTGGAAGAACGATTATCTGATGACGACCTGCAAAAGTTCATCTGCTTCTCCTACTGCAAAATCCGGGTTAACCGACAGGTTGCTATTCATGCTTAGTGCAACATCTAAGAGCTGAATACGGGTTTCTATTCCTCAAATAATCGGCTTCACATCCTTTTTGTCATCTTCCATGTCATCCGAATCGAGCCTACAAACATGAGAGTGTTTGTGAGGACAGAGTTCAGTATATTCCATGATTGGATATGAATACTATAATACTTCATCTGAAATAGCTTCTATGTTTTACCTCGACTCCCTAGCCGGATACGGAGTATCCATGGTAATTTCCCTCTTCAGTCTGATACGAGGCTCCTTATCTTCTTCTTCATCAGAAAAATCATCATCCCCGTTCCATATTCGAGGCTTTGGTCTTCGCTCCATGTTCTCTTCGCGCTACGGCAATAAATCATCCAAACTTGGTAAGTATATGAGTAGAAAAGGTTGATAAGAAAACTTAGCAATAAAAGCTAACCTCCTCTGGCACTTGAAAGGTGGGCGGTGTCATTTGGAAAGGTACACTTGGTGAATTAGGTAGTCTAGAGAGCTGCTCTAGCAGTATGTTCCTGGATAGAGTGCACAGCTGTTAAGGGTGGAAATAGGGGAGACAAGAAAAAAAGCGAATGTGGCGTACTGCACATTATTGATAATTTTTCGACGAAACAACGAAGCAATTCGAGTAATCAGACATAGCAATCTTGCACAAAAGGAAACAGCACGCTCACAGGCATGGATATGCCAACTCTCCAGTTTAAATAGGTGATGCAAATCAATATCGAGAGTATTTTCTATAAACAAATGGATAAAGCAAAGTACCTTATTCTCTCCATGTCCTTTGGGGAGTTCAGGTTCTCCATGTTTGAAGTTTCAACATGAAGAGTGTAATCAGGGCCAAAATACTCGTAATACTCATTGTATGGTAGTTTATTCTCTGGTTCCACCCCTACTGCAACAGCTGTCTGCAGATATATAGCAAAATGTTAAAAAATGCGTGCAACTATGTCTTTGTATTTGTGTTGTCTGTGTTGGAGTGTATATATGTTGTGTGTGCCCAAGAGGTAAAAAGATAAAGACCTCGTAGCACCAGCAGCGGGCGACATTACGGATAGTATAACCGCCACCACCCAACACCATTAAAGGGACGTTAAAGGATCTGAGAAACCGTAGACAATCAGCATGTCCCTTCACAGACAAATTAAAGCATCCGAGTCTATCGCCAGACAAGGAATCTGCTCCACATTGGAGAACCACTGCATGAGGCTGATAAACTTCCATAACCTTTTGAATGATTGGACGAAATAGACTCCGGAACGTTTCATCATCTAACCCATCATTCAAGGGAACGTTAACGGCATAATTCTTCCCTCTCCCTTCCCCAGTGTCTTTAATGTGTCCCGTGCCAGGAAAGAAATCTCCGAATTTGTGGAATGACACCGTCATGACACGGTCAGTGGTGTAGAATGCTTCTTCAACACCATCTCCATGGTGGACATCAATATCTACGTACAAAACCCGCTGTCCAACAACAAAAACAACAATATGCACTAAATCAGCCAACTTTTCAAAATCAAGTGACAACATCCAAAAGCAGCCAAACATGAGGATCGCAAGAATAATTCAGAGTCAATGCACAAACACGACATTGCAATTTTATCGATTGAGCGTGCACCTCTGCATCTCGTAATGTTGCACATCCCGAAGTCAATGCTCCCCTTTTCCCCTTCCCCCAACAACTACCCAGACTCGACCCCGAAATTCTCGGGGCTTCATGACTTTGACCACTAGACCAATGCGCCCTTCGCTCGTCAAAGCTTTCTTGATTCGATCCCAAACAACACTTTCCGCCTAAATGACTTCCCGAATTTTGCCCCGGAAGTTGTTTTTCACCCTAAGTAGTTTTCTCATTGCGTAAAATATTATGTTTATTTGAAGCCGAAAAGCATTTTCTAAAGGAAGCCTAATTTTCCTAATTTGGCACCAAAAAACCCTAACAAACCCTAACAATCCAAAGGAGAAGTGATTTAATAACGACCTGGTGGACCTTGAGGAGCTCGAGGATCCCCAAAACGATGTCGTTGACGTAGCAGAAGCCGGACGCCTCGCTCTTCTTGGCGTGGTGGAGCCCCCCGGCCCAGTTGAGCGCGATGTCGGCGTCCTGGCGGTTGAGCTTGACGGCGGCGCCGAGGGATCCGCCGGCGGAGGCCCGGCAGAACTCGAAGAGGTCTTCGAAGACGGGGCAGTCCTCGCCGACGTTGAAGCGCTTGAGGCCGCGCGCGGCGGAGGGGTCGGCGAGGGAGGACGGGGAGACGGATCGGAGGAACTCGACGTAGTCATCGGAGTGGAAGCGGCGGACGTCGACCGCGTCGGCGAGGAAGGGGCGGTTGACCTCCATCCGGCGGTGGAGGGCGTAGTGGACGATGAGGTTGTGGGCCATCCGGATCCGGTGGGGCTTCATCGGGTGCCCTTGCCCGTAGTAGTAGTTGCCTATCGTCGGCTCGTAGAAGTACGCCACGCGCCGCTTCCGCGCGTCTTCTCCCGGCGTCGGCAGCGACGCGCCTCCTCCTCCGGCGTCTCCCATTTCTTTTCTTTTTCTCTCTCTTCTGTTTTTGAGGGCTTCTAATTTCTATAAACTTCTCGTACCTACACTCCGATACTATGTATATATACACACACGTACTATGTTTTATTTTAAACCACAATGTTATTAACACTTATTAAATCGAATAATCTAATTTTAAATTGAATGATATTTTAATATGTGCAGTAACTGGTACATACTATGTATTTATATATGCAAATTAATTTGACTTCTTACTTAAAAATTACAACCAAAATTGCATTCTATATCCAAAATAGTCCTAAGAAAACATGATACTTAGCTTAGACTTGGCATGTCCCCCCTAGAATCCGTCACTTGCGAAACGAAAATAAATATTTTTTTATCCGGTATTAAACAGCAGCTACAAAAAGAGATTCATTAACTCGTTATTTAGTTCGAATAAATACAATTTTTTTGAGGAGTATTAATATCGCAACATAAATTGTAAATGCATGGATAATAGAATAGGTAATAAAACAAATTTGCTGCGCACTATATTCATTGGGCAAAAACGGGTCGTAAGAGCCGTGATTTGGTGGCAAAACTGTAATACATTTCTAATTACTCATAAGAATCTAAGTGTTCACAAGAATCTAAGTGTTTTCTTAAGGTAAAATTTTTATCAAGAAAATTCCTTGTCAGATTTGAACCCCAAAATTTCATCAAATCATTACACGCTTATGTTGTTAGGCTAAATGTACTTTCGCACGACAATCTGAAACAAACTCTCATATATTATTGCGTATATATAGTCCTATTCCTATACGTTTGCTAGTCAATTCAATTACATTAATGTTGATGAAAATTTGAATTGATGTCGATACAATAAGAGATTTTAGGATATGATCAGAGTTTTCGATTATTATAAAAGAAGACATTTTCTTTAGCTGGGTACAAGGAGCCCTCGTAAGTGGATCTAAAGTAGGTTCTTGAATTTCATTTGGGAATTCCTCAACAACAACAAAAATTCATTGGGAAAAATCCACAAGTACATTGTGGTTTGCTCGATTATTAAAGATAGGTTTGTGGTTTTAAACTCATCAAAAAGGGTCATGTGTTTTCACGGGCTCATCAATTAAAGGCTCGGATAGCTCCCCGAGCCTAGTCAGCGTCCATTGGGCTCTCCACATCAGAAATAATATTGTTTTTAATCTTATGTGGTACGCCACGTAGGATTTTTTAACTCGAAAATGCTGACGTGGCAAGTTAAAATTTTCAAACAACCCCACATCATCATTTTCGAGTAGAAAAAAATCCTACATGGCGTGCCACATAGGATTAAAAACAATGTTGTTCTGACGTGGAGAGCCCAATGGACGCTGACTAGGCTCGGGGAGCTATCCGAACCTTTAATTGATGAGCCCGTGAAAACACAGGACCCTTTTTGATGAGTTTGAAACTACAATCCTATCTCTGATAATCGAGCAAACTACTAATGTGGACTTTTCCCAAATTCATTTGGGATAGAAAAACAACGGCGGATGGTAATTGGTTCACCAGCGAGGCCGGCCCATGAGACTGTGAGCCCAAATCCTTGTGTGAATTGATATGGTAAGGAATAATTCTAATTTGGTAAGATTATGGATGGTAATAATAAAATTATTTTTAACATTTATGTATTATTAATATTTGATATAAAGATTTTTGTTAAATAAAAAAATCCTCTACTCAATACGAGTTTTGAGTACTTGGTCATAATTGGGTATGCAAGTGACTACATATATGAATTCTTAGGAAAAAGTGCCTACAAGTATCCTTTTGGGACATCTGAAAATTGGAAGAGAAGATTAGCATGGTTTCTCTGCTGATGACACCCACAAATCGAGAAATAACACCACCAGTGATCCGGCTCGATTTGAACGCAGAATAACTAATTAATTTATTGAGTATTTTGAATGATTCGAAAATAAATAAGAATAGATCAAAGAACACCTCTTAAGTTTTTTGAAGGAGCATTGTGCAAGTGAAGTATAAAACAATTTTTTGGTTAAAAATAGTGAAAAGGCGCGCGAGACCCAATGAAGAAAAACTAATAGCTTAACCAACAAACACTTGGATCAAATGACGATAGATATGTAATATGTTCTAGCTTAATCAAGATCTCGGATTCGATTTTTTGGGAACGTAGCAATGTTAAATATTTATTGGGAGAGCTTTGCCACCTTTCAAAAATTTTACTCGGCTAGAACTTGAATTCGTCAGCCCAATAGGTCAGATACCAAGTAGTTTAAAAAAAAGAACTAATAGCTCAATCCCAACATTTTTTTATTTAAAAAATGACCCATTAAAGTCCAATGCGATTTCAAGGTAAGCGAGAATATAGGCAAAAGCAGAAATAATGTATGTATAGATAGATGTACAGTGCAATACCCACAACCCACAACCAATCACATTACACATGGCAACAGCGCATATTTTAAGTACTACCCGATTAAAATGTGAGTTAATCGAGTCTAGTAAATATTGAAATAACAAATCATATAAACAATAAATCTAGGAATATA
Organism: Hypericum androsaemum; assembly: GCA_963995505.1. NCBI lineage: Eukaryota > Viridiplantae > Streptophyta > Magnoliopsida > Malpighiales > Hypericaceae > Hypericum > Hypericum androsaemum. The sequence continues at coordinate 4,731,270 of OZ023195.1, forward strand.
AAACACATGAATACAAATTAAATATTGGTCACACAGAAATGATTCACCCACACTACGCTGAGGCAGCCGTTCCGGTGACCACACTTTGCATTTTACCTAGGGGTGAGTTCGATGCGGTTTTACGGTGTCGGTGTGAATTCTGCACTTTTAGTTTTGTGAAAATTTACACCGTCGGTGTGGCAGTATCGAAGAAAACTGCGGTGGTGTGGTTTGATAGTTTTGCGATTTCATAGTGCAGTTTGCGGTTTGCACCACAAAATCGGGCCCATTTCGTTAGGCCCATTTAGTGGACTCAAATTTGGAAAGAAGCCTCCTTTTTCACACAATCAATACTCGCCAATTTGAAAAAAAGCTCAATTTCTTTTATAACAAAACCGCAGCAATTAAACAACCCAATACAACATCCTAATTTCAATCCATAACATCTATCTCATTTTAAACAAAAAAGAATATGTGTGTTTCACCAAAAATAATAAACGATAATAAAATCATAACTAGTGACTATACTTTTTTGTCATAACTATCGAGTATTCTAAGTTTTAGTTAGGGTGAAAATTTTCATAAAGTAAATCCATCTTGGTACATAGAGGAAGCAACAACCTACATGAACAGAGAGAACCTAGCGAACAACCCACATTTTTTTTGGTGGAAATGGTGGGTGTATGCACCCTTTCATTGAAATAATACTAAGCTATTACAGGGAAATGAGAGGGGATGTCTTCCGTTAAGAGGGAGCCACATCCATCAGGGGGGTTCTCAAGTACATAAAGTCCACAGGGAGCATCGAGTGCAAAGTTAGCAAGCCAATCGGCTACTCTATTGCTAGCACGATTACATAAGTTGACCTCAATTTGCCCGTGACGGCGGATGAGGTCCCTGCATTTACTCACGAGTACGGTTAGCGGGTTGCCACTCGCTACCCCCTCGGCTAGGTATCTGAAGGCTGTTCTTGAGTCAGTCTCCACCTCTACTGGTCGGAAATTACCTGCTTCAATCAACTGGAGCCCTCTCCACAATCCCCAAATTTCTGCACTTATCGCATCACAGTGCCCCGAGTTCTGGGCAAAACCCATACACCATCGTCCAGTAGAGTCCCTCAAAACACTACCACATCCTGCCCTGCCAGGGTTACCTTTGGAGCATCCATCGGTATTGAGCTTGTAGGATCCACCCGCAGGGCAAGTCCAGAACTTGGTTCCAATATCCCCTTTGCCCCGAATGGCCTCCTTCGACATAGAGTTGCTCCAGGCCAATTCAAACTCGGCCGCCTGGGATCGGATAAAGCCAGCTTTATCTGGTGGTGTGTCATTCCTTGCAAAAGCTAAGTTGTTTCGCCATTTCCAAATCCACCAAACCGTGCTGGTAAACAAGGTGTTCCACTTAGTATCAGTCCCTATCTTCAAAGAGCACTTCAAGTTCTGGTGAAACCAAGATTGCACATCCAGGGTGAAGAAGTACCGGCGCCCCTCCTCTGGGAGTAAGGCACACCAGACAAGTCTCGCCTTGGGACAATCTCTGAGCAGGTGTAGGATAGTCTCCTGTTGGTCTCTGCAATGTAGGCAATAGGGATCAGAACCAAACTTCCGCCGATGCCTCTCTTTGTTGGTCATAATCCTGCCTTTGAGACAAGCCCATAGGAATGTGCGGATCTTTTCAGGGACTCTAAGTTTCCAGATGCTCTCCCATTGGGTGGGCGATGTCGATGGTATCTGCTGGCCCTTCACTAATACGAGGTAGGCAGACTTGGTCGTGAATTCACCCGAGTCCGAGAACCTCCAAGAGTAGGAATCAGTGGTTGAGCCTGGGTTATCTACCACAATAGCTAGCAATTTGGCCTTTGTCTCATCTAGTAGCAATCCATCCAGTAGTTCCCAGCAGATAAATGCATCACCAGAGCCTGTTCACCAGGGAGCCACTCATCCAGCCAGAAACAAGTCTTCTGACCATCCCCAATAGTCCATCTCAATCCTAGGTTTAACTGACCGGCAGCTTTAGCAAGGCCTCTCCAGATGGCGGAGGGTCTCGAAACTGAATCACCCATCGAGAGGGGGCTATTACCTTTTCCGTACTTTCTGCTTAGGATATGAGCCCAAGTAGTCGTAGGATTGGTGATAAACTGCCAAGCAAGTTTGATTATCAGTGCGCTATTAGCCTGTTTCGCACTACGGATGCCCAACCCTCCCATAGCTTTGGGCATGCATACCTCCTTCCAGTTTACCAGGTGCACTTTTCTGCATTCCGTGGTATCTCCCCAGATAAAAGATCGGCTGATTTTGTCAAGCTTTTCGCATAGATTCGGAGGGAGTGAGATAACCTGCATGGCATAAAAAGGAAGAGTGGAGAGGATAGATCTTGTTAGCGTAATCCTACCAGCCAAAGTTAGGTACTTCGCTTTCCACCCCGCCAGTCTAGATTGGGCCTTGTCCAAGATGTATTGAAAGGTTTCGCTGTTGATTCTCCCATGTAGCGTAGGGATTCCCAAATACTTACCCAAATCTTTAGTGACTTTGATACCTAGTTTGTCGCTTAGACCCTGGCCCCTCCCTGGGCTAATATTTTCGGAAAAGAAGACGCTGGATTTAGTCCCACTTACCTTCTGACCAGACTCCGCACAAAAGTCCTCTAGTATGCACTTGATTAGATTCACTTGATCGAAGGAGGCTTCTGAGAATAGTACAACATCATCAGCAAAGAATAAGTGGGTTACCTCCGGGCCCTGTCTTGTAAGCTTTATTGGCTTCCAATCTCTCTTTTGAACCGCAGTCATGATTCGCTGTGCAAGTCTCTCCATGCACAAGACGAATAAGTATGGAGAGAGGGGGTCACCTTGCCGTAGGCCTCGAGTTGGGGTGAACTCACTTGTCATCTCGCCATTCCATAACACTCTCATCGAGGAACCTGTAACACAGTTCATGATCAAACATATAAGCTTCTCAGGCAGCCCTGCATCTCGAATGGTTTCCTCAATAAAATTCCATCTCATCCTATCATAGGCCTTCTCAAGATCTAGTTTGATCGCCATCCAGCCACGACTACCTTTCTTGAAACGCATAGAATGAATGACTTCCTGCAAAACAATAACATTGTCAGAAATTTGACGCCCAGGGACGAAGCTACCTTGAGCAGGTGAAATAAGCTCCGGTAACTTTGCCTTGAGCCTAGAAACAATGATTCTGGTTAACAATTTGTAGGGCACATTGCAAAGGCTTATGGGCCGAATTTGTTGGAGGGTTTCTGGGGATATGGTTTTGGGTATAAGAACAAGGAGGGTGTCATTTAGCTTGGGTGGTAAGGTTCCAGTTTGGAAGGCTCGAGTGATAAAGGCTAGGAGGGAATCTTTGACCAGTCCCCAACATTTCTGGAAGAAGATAGCTTGGAAACCATCCACTCCCGGAGCTTTGATGGGAGCCATGCTATAAATTGCATCCCGGATCTCTCTCAGAGTCACTGGCCGTGTTGCCCTGTTGATTTCTTCGCCCGACCATCTTGCGAAGCAACCTCGGGGAAGGGTCTGAAATGAGGGGGCAGCATCGGCCTTGTAGAGGGTTTTATAGAACTCCAGTGCCAGCTCTTCCAGCTCTGCTTTCTCCAGAATCCACTGACCTTCAGAGTTCTTTAGCCTGTCAAGCTTGATGCGTTGCCTTCGCACCATAGTCGTGGTATGGAAGAAGCTAGTATTCCGATCACTGTTCGTGATCCACTGTTCCCTTGACTTCTGTAGCCAAAGGATCTCCTCTTGCTGGAGGACTTGCTCTAGATCTTGTCGAAGTTTATTGTCCAGTGCTTCCAGACCCTTATTGGGCCGCTGATCGAAGGCTTTCTGAAGGCCACACAATCTGGCATAAAGTCTCTTCTTCCTTAGCTCAATGTTGCCAAATACTTTGGTATTCCACTCCTTTAACTCGTCTTTCAGGGTTTCTAGTGCTTCTTCAATTTCCTTCCTCGAGTCCCACTTTGCTTGGACCACACGGGTGAAGCTAGGGTGTGTTAACCAAGCTGCTTGGAAGCGAAAGGGTCTTCGTTTGTGGCAGCCCGTATCCATGTCAGAAAAGTGGACAAGCAAGGGTGAATGGTCCGACTGAAACCTCGCGAGATGTTGGACTCTTCCTTCTGACCAACGGATGCGCCAGCTGTTATTACAAATGGCCCTATCCAGACGTTTAGAGACCCGGCCCCCATTACCTGTACTTCTAGCCCAAGTGTAAGGTGAGCCAGAAAAGCCCAGGTCAATAAGGCCAACCTTGTTGATCCATCTGCTTAGTCTCCTGTCTTGCGGTTGGAGCCTTCCTGATCCTCCCTTCCGCTCATCCAGGCAAGTTATTGCATTAAAGTCCCCCATGATAATCCAGGGGCTTGAGTCGGATGGGGCGAGTGAGGCAATGGTCTCCCAATATGCCTCTAGACCAGTCACAGGTGGAGGAGCGTAGACGAAAGTAATTAAAGAAGGTGGCTGGTTCTGAAAGGCTACCTCAGCATGTAGAAATTCAGCTTCGGTTTGGAGGATTGTAACCGACATAGAGGGGGCCCATAGCAGCCAAATGCCCCCCCTGCGCCCAGTAGCTTCAATACGATAATAAGCAAGCCCTATTTTCCGGCAGACCGCCTCAGCTGTAGCCCCGCTAATTTGGGTTTCCAGCAATGCAGCAAGGCTAAAATTATGTATTCGTAGTAGGTACTTAAAGGCTCTCAGAAATCCTGGTTTCTTGGCACCGCAGCAGTTCCAAACTAGAGTCTTCAGCCCCATTGAAGATAGGATAACTGGTCTTTGTGGTTGTGTCTGGCTCTTGTGGTTGGGGAGGGTTAAGAGGGATGGTGCAGGGCACAGTTAAACATCTGTCATCTGATCGGTGTCAACCCGATCATTAATGGCAGTCTTCTGTTCCGGGGAGGATCTCTCAGAGGTAACATCAAATCGGTCCAATGATAATATGGGCTTGGTAGTGGGTTGTCTTATGGGCGGGTCTGAGGAATGATGGCAGGTAGAGTTGAGGCTGGTCTTTGGAGTATGGTTCTCAGGATTCAGAGCTTTGTGGTTGGTGAGGGAGGAGATAGGATGAGGGTTGGATTTAAGGTTGTCTGGGCTAGTGACTGGGGCGGGATTGGGGTGGACGTTTTCTTTGTGGGTCTTGGCTCTGTCAAAAGCTGCATTGATCTTTAGATTTAGGGTGTTCTCTCCGCTTCTGGGTCGCTTGAGATTCAGGCTTGGGTTTTTAGTGTGGAGGGCCGGGGTGAGGGGTTTCTTCATAGTGTTGGGCTTGGGGTTTCTGGATGGGCGGGTTTTGCTTTGGGAAGAAGATGCCCCGTTGTAGTTTCCAAAGATGACTGGGGTATCAAGTTGAGTCTGCCTATCAACCACCTCCGCCTCCTTTGTATCCTCTTGGGACAGGGTGCCAAATCTATTACCAATACCTGCACTACCTCCATTGATAACAGGTCGAGATGATCGGCCTCTTTTGGCAACAACCATCCAGGGGCCTACATTCTCGCCTTTCTTTTCCGGATCTTGGGGGCAAGTGTTGTTCAAGGCTCCTTCCGGGTTAGTCGGGCTTTTAATGCTGCCTTCAGTTCCCGTGGCATCATCGGACTCTGCCACCTTGCTGGATTGGCCGAACGAGCAAGTTTCATGAAGATGTCCATACCTGCCGCACCCAAAGCAGATAGTGTGAAGGCTCTCATACTCTACTTTTTGCACGAGGCTCCCAATTTTGATTTCCCCGATCAGAGGTTTAGACAGGTCAATCTCAACACACACTCTGGCAAATTGGCCTCTAGCCTTCTCCTCCGTATTGGGGTCAAGCTTGATGGGCTTGCCTAGAGCCGCTGCCGCACACCTCAGGAGGTTGGTGTTGTAGAGCCGCATAGGTAGGTTAGGGAACCTAATCCAGACCTTTGTAGTTGAGGCCTCCTTTTCCGAGGGGACAAAGGACGCATCCCACGGTTGGACCGAAATGTAGTGGTCTTGGTAGATCCAAGGGCCACCCGTCATCGCTGTGTTGAAGTCTTCCGAATCTGCAAAGCAAACCTGGAAATAGCCATACGGAAGATCTACAATCCTCATCCCGGCTCTCGGGTTCCAGAGCTGGTACAAACGATTCTGGAGTGCCCTGTAACCCACCATTCTTCCGAGAACTTTCACGAACACTGTTCTGGTCCACGGCTCGTCCAGCTTCTTCTCCACATAGTCATTCAGGATCAGGTGGGGCTGGGAGGGGTTGGTGGTAAGGTCCAGAGCGACCGCTCCCGAGCTAATCCAATCTTCTACTTCCTCACGAAGGCTAGGGAGAGGTTTTCCATTAGCACTATGGATAGTATCCCTGTAGGACATCCTAGGAGGAGGTGCTTCAGGGGCGGGGGAAGGGGTTGGAAACGAGGTCTGTGAGGGGGAGGGAGTAGTGGTGTGAGATTGGGTGTTAGGGTTTGGATTTGGGGATTCTTGATCCATGGTGGTAGGGTTGGTGAGGTGGGGCTGGGCTGTTGGGGAGGCATCAGAGGAGTGGCGGTTGTGGTCAAAAGGGGCTGGAGGGGCTGCGGCGGAAGGGGCCATGGCGGGGTTGTCAGGGGGTTCTAGGTTAAGGGAAAGAGTGGGGGAGAGTGAAGGAACGGGGGGGTCAAATTCGGGCTCCATTTACGTTAGCGAACAACCCACATGAACACACATAATGTCAACACAGAGTACCTAGCGTACAACCCGCATGAACTAAAACATGTGGAGAGTTGTTGCTTTCAGGCTTGTGGGAAGAAGTTTATGGGACAAAAAAAGGTTTATATACTAGAACAAAACGACGTCATTTTTTCACATAATACACGTATACTAAAATGACGTCATTTCAATTTATCGGTTTCGCGGTCGGTCGGTGTGGTTTGAGACCAACACCGAAACCACACCGCACCAAATCAGTTTCGGTTTAAAACCGCACCACAAAACTATTTAAGTATGCAGTTTAGATTTTATCGATCGATCGATTTTCCAGTCGGTCGGTTTCACATTTTGTGGATTTCAAACTCACCCCTACTTTTACTCCTTCCACTTCTTCCTCCTCTCTCCCCCTTTTTTTAAAGATCCTCCTTTTACTTCTGTCTCTTTTATATTTCCCAACCTCACTTTATACATTAGAATACGCTAGGTGTTTTAAGTTCGGATTTGAAAAATCATACCTGCATCAAAATTTAGTAATTTTTTAATTATCCACATCATCAAATTCATCATAGATTTTTCTGTTGATACCACCCAAAGGAGCATATATTGTTGTAGAGTTTATTCATTAATTTTAAAAAATGTAGTTATTTAATACAAATAACTTTAATTGAACCAAAAAATTATAGGATACCTGATAATTTCGTCCTAAAAATTATATTCACACTCTTTCTCTCACTACTTTTTTTTAGTGAGTTCTTTCTCTCACTACTTAATGCTTCACTAATGTGAACAAAAAAGTGAAGTAAATATATTAGTAAGGCCACTTTCCTACTGATGCAGCAGCTAACAGCGACTTAGTAAAATAAATTTTAAAAAAACCATAAAAGGAACCGCCTTTGAGCTTCACTCACTTTTTGTTTATACTCTCAGATGCTTTAGAGAGGGTTTTTCTCCTATGGGAATGCCAGGAGCTTAGTAAAGATTCCAACTTTTCTCACTCTGAGTCTTGTTTCTCTTCTGGGTTGGTGCCATTTGGGAGAGAATTGAAGCTGGAAAATGGGTTTTGGAAGTAGCAGTAGAAGTAGTTTCATTAGCAATGTGTTGTTGGTTCTATCTGTTGCTCTCTTGCTGGTGCTTGGTGGGGTCTCTTCAGCTCATTCCTCTGCTTCACCAGCAAGTGAGCTCCTTTCCATTTTTCGGTTTCGTAAATAGGACCCGACAGTGTTCGATTCTTTCCTTTTCGCTTGACATGTGCATATGCTTGTTGTGATGGTCAGGGATTGTGAATGAGATTTTCGCTAATGCGGTTTCTGCATCGATGAAATGGATTTGGTCACTCAAATCCGCCACCCGAACAGGTTTAGATCTCTCTCCCGTGGTCTTCACATTATGGCTTTGGAGGGTTTGGATCATCTGTGATGATGTTGTTTGTGCTTGTATGTGTGTGCGTGTTAGCCATTGTTGGCCGTTCGATGATGAAGTTCGAGAGCGGGTACTCGGTGGAGACTGTGTTTGATGGGAGCAAGCTTGGTGTAGAGCCTTATGCTATGGAGGTCTTGCCTAATGGAGAGCTTCTTATCTTGGACTCTTCCAATAGTAACCTCTATAGGATATCTTCTTCTCTATCCCTATGTAAGTTTATCTTGTGGTTACTCTTTTTCTGGCAATGGTTTGGGGGATCCTTAATTAAGGTTCTTGTTTTCTGCTGAAGTCCGAAGTGTGAAACTATTTGTTTAGTTCTCGGTCGCTACCAACTCATCTAGCTCCACTGGACCGACTATGGGTCAAAACTCCAGTGGTCTTTAATGAGATTAACTTATGTTTTGGCTGAGATTCATGACAATGTAACCGATAGATCAGGGTATGAAAGTTTCCTTACTGTAATGTTTTCGGTTGTGTTCCTTTGTAATAAACCAATCTTTTGGAGAAATCGTGGGACAATGGCAGACAGCAGGCCTAAGCTGGTTGCCGGGTCTGCTCAAGGATATGCTGGACATGTTGACGGTAAGGTCAGAGAAGCACGGATGAATCACCCGAAGGGCGTCGCTGTGGATGACCGAGGAAACATTTACATTGCAGACACTACGAATATGGCAATCAGGAAGATATCCGATTCAGGTGAATAAACTCCGAGCAAATTACTTCATAGTTTTTTCCACCAAAAAAGGTTCCACCATAATAATTGTTGATGCTTTTGGTGCTAATAATATCTAGTTTCTAGGGGTTACAACAATTGCTGGAGGAAAGTCAGGCAACGGTGGGCATGTAGACGGTGCAAGTGAAGATGCCAAGTTCTCTGATGACTTTGATGTGGTTTATATCGGAAGTAGTTGCTCCTTACTTGTTATAGACAGGGGAAATCGAGCTATAAGAGAAATTCAACTCCATTTCGAGGACTGTGCTTATCAGTACGGAAGTAGTTTCCCCTTTGGTAAGTCCTTTTGACCAGATATCTATTTCTGCAAGATCCTTGTACCAATATTGAGACAACCTTCTATCATCTTGTAGGGGTTGCAGTACTTTTAGCGGCTGGCTTTCTCGGTTACACGCTGGCTTTGCTGCAACGAAGAGCTGGATCAATAGTTTCTCCTCAAAATGTAAGTGTTGACCTGTATTCTGTGCTTGACAATGGTTGTTGTAGAATATGCAACCTTGAAGACTACCTTTCCACCCTGTTTCATTTATTTATTGTATTGCCAGAACGACAATGGCAGCGTTTAGCACGAATCTCTCTTGAAATGCTAGCAATCTCTTTACCATATTGTAATAGAACTGACATAAACTCAAAATCTATGCTGTGATTCACCAGGATCAAGGTGCGGCAAAAATGTACAATGCAAGCAATCCATCGGAGAAAGCTTTTAAGTCTACGAGGCCGTCTCTAATCCCAGCCGACAATGAGCCAGAGAAACAAGAAGAAGGCTTCGTTGGATCCATTGGCAGGCTTTTATCTAATGCAGGAGCGTCCATTGTTGAAATTTTGAGAGGAATAATTCCCGGGTTAGGAAAGAAGCCGCTGGATTATCAGTATCAGAATCAGCAGAAGCACTCTGCAACATGGCCAATGCAAGATAGCTATGTAATCCGGGATGATGACGAGCCTCCTTCAATCGAAACAAGAACCCTCACTCCGAAGAAAACCTACGCATTCATGTCAAAAGACGCGGAAAGGGTGCATCAGTGGCAGCAAGGGAAATCATTCTACATCTGGTGGGACGAACTCAAGCAGCAGAGACAGCAACAACATCAGCAGTCACATTCCACCATTCCTCACACGTACTACGAGCAGATCAACGAAACAACCAACGAGGTCGTCTTCGGGGCAGTCCAGGAGCACGACGGGAAGCGTAAACCCGCGGCTATAAAGCCTGTCGACTATGGAGATTCGAGTTACAATCTTCAGAACATGCGATGGCGAAACTATCAAGGGTACAGCAGTGGCTACTGACTGCATGAGAAGTTTTGGAGCTAATGTCTACAGCCATTTGATGTCCTTATACTGGTCCTTAGAAATTTTTATGTTTCGGGTGCTTAGGATTTGCTTGCAGGAAATTGAAATGGCAGCAAGCAAAACGTTAAATCGAACTAACAAATACTTAGATCTAACCGGCAATAGCAAGTGTATAGTTTACCAAGATTGTCTCGAGTTCAATAAATTTTTTTGTCGTAATTCATAATTTTGTTTTATCTTAACTAAAATTTTCTTAAGTCAAACCTTAATAATACAATGTAAAAGTCCACTTTAGTACCTGAAATTTGGCCGTTTGCACATCAATACCTGTAGTTGACATTAGTGGCATACGTTTCTATAGTTAATATCCCACCAATTGAATAAACATTTTGGACAAAAAATCCCTAAGTATGACTAGGGAAAAATGATTTAAAACTTTTTTAGAAGCAAATCATAAAAAACCATCATATTCCTCTATCGTAATATTTTTTATATAATTCCTTTTTTGATTTATTTTTCAAATTTGAATTTAACGATACTTGATGTTCGTTCAGTTTCTAAGCTTGTGATATGATTTAACTCCAAAATGATGTCATAATGCAAGTTGTTATTAAAAAGCAACGACTTCATCCGAGGACCAGAATCGAATATAAACAATGGAGAAATAGAATTCCAAGACATCAATCCCACCAATATTGAAGAAACAAAAAAATTCGTAATTCCAACCCGACTCAAAATTAAATTAACTCTATCTTCGATATTTATGCCACTTACTATCTCCCTGGCAGAGATCCAAATCTCTTCCACCCCCATCGTCTTCCCCAATTAGATCTCCCGGATCCTCCCCAACCCGACCCGATCACCTCCCAATTCCGGATCCAATTCCTCCCAACTTGTACGGAACCTGACGCCATCATGAACCCCTTCTCCTCCGGCACCCGTTTAAGGTCAGTTAACTAACTCAACTCCGGTAATTAACCGCTACTATCGAAACGCACCGCACCTTTCCGTTTTCGCGACGAGGTTCGTTTCGCGACTGTTAGGAAACGGAAATGATGATTTGTAGATTGAATATTTAGCGGTTGAGGTAGTTTTTTTGTAGGATTAGTTAGCTTGATCCTCGAGGCGGTTCGGTTGGAATGCTCCATGCCAGAGGGGAGATTAGTGTAGGATCCGGCGTTTCGCGAACTGAGGATCGGTTTAGTTCGGAGTTTAGGGCGAACGAGAGAGTGAATGGTGCTGTGAGATGAGCTACCGGTCGGTTTCGTGGCTAACTTTTTTGGTGAAGAATCTATTCGTGACTTGAGTGGTGGAGTTTTCGGGTTTCTTCCAAGCGAATGAGAACAAGCAAGTTTCCGGATGTTTTGATGCTATCGATGGATTACTCTAGTTCGGACTGTGATGGGCCAAGTGAAACTAGGTTTTGTGTCTTACAACATGGATTCTAGGGATTAGCCTTTGTGGACTTTGACTTGTTGTATGATGCCGCAACATTGTTCAACATCTGATAGGCCCTTGGCATGCTGGTTCGGCAACTATGTTGAATGGAACTTGAATTGTTTTCCATGATATAGAGTAGAAACACTTAGATGGGTTTCTTTGTAATGGATTTGTATTGAAACCTGTGCTACGCGTTAGAGAGGTTTGATCAACGCAATTTTAGGAACAAACTTCGTTCTTCTTGATGGGAGATGTGCCGTTGAGAGGAAAGTGTATTATTGCTTGTTGTTTTGTCCTTTCAATGCCCTTTTTGTGTCTGCCTCTTTTATTATGGTTTTCCCACCGAGTTGTTGGAAGTTTTGTATGCGTGTCTACAAAGTGGAGCATTTGAATATACCCTCGAATAAGAGCTGAAATGGTGATTTGGTTCAGTGGCATGCTTTCTCTATAGTGGTGATCCTGATCCTTCCTATCATCAGCAGATTTATCCTTTCTTGCTCTAGAGATTGCATTTTTTTCCTTTCAATTCTTAGAGAAACTATTTTCATTTTTTACCTCCTAATTTGCAATCATACGTTAGTTGACTTTGTGATCACGGGAACTATGATAAGTCTTGAAGCATTGAAATTTTCAAGTGAGATGCCGTGCGCTAAGTTGACTTGGCATAAACGCTCAGGCCATCATTTATGAATAGAGAAGTTGACGCTTCATGCAATTGCCAGATATTACATTTGACGGACCTATAAAGTTTCCGTATCCATGTAATTATATACTAATTTGCTCACTTTTGGAGTCAGGGACATGATAAGGGCCATACGGGCTTGCAAAACTGCAGCAGAGGAACGAGCTGTTGTCAGGAAAGAATGTGCTGCTATTCGTGCTGCAATCAACGAAAATGATCATGACTACAGACATAGAAACCTCGCAAAACTCATGTTCATTCACATGCTTGGATATCCAACCCATTTTGGTCAGATGGAGTGCCTGAAGTTAATTGCATCAGCTGGGTTTCCCGAGAAAAGAATTGGTTATCTAGGGCTCATGCTACTTCTTGATGAAAGACAAGAGGTTCTGATGTTGGTCACCAACTCCTTGAAGCAGTATCCTTTTATCACTGTATTTTGCTTTTCTGGTTTTCCTTATGCCTTTCATGATTTGAAATTCTCGTTAAAGCATGTAGAACATTAGAAGGAAGAAGATAGTCTGATTTTCATTTGGCAATCTTAACTTCATTCCCAGAGATTTAAATCATATGGATCAGTATATTGTGGGACTAGCTCTTTGTGCTTTGGGGAACATTTGTTCCGCAGAAATGGCTCGTGATCTTGCACCAGAAGTTGAAAGATTAATGCAATTTCGGGATCCAAATATCAGGAAAAAGGTGCGTCCCTCTGGTTGTTTAATTTACTGGCGACTTGTTGTAATGCTACTGCACTCTCTGTTTAATGCAGGCTGCATTGTGCTCCATACGAATTATAAAAAAAGTACCAGATCTGGCAGAAAATTTCATAAATCCCGCTGCTTCGTTATTAAAAGAAAAACACCATGGAGTTCTAATAACAGGCGTCCAACTTTGCACAGAGCTTTGCAAAGTTAGCCCAGAAGCCCTTGAGTATTTCAGAAAGGTAATATAGTTATCACCAATTATTTTATTGGCCATTTCCCCAAAAAAAATTATTTTATTGGCCAAGTCGAGAATCACATTGGCTTTCCTGCTGTCTGGAATGCATTATGGATATTCTTGGGCTTCACCTCTTGCCAACATTATGTGTTCATGAATTTCCAAAGATAACAAGTACTTCCGTTGACAAAGCAAATGAGGTTATGGTTAAAATTGGTTGAGCAAGTCATTGCTTGTAGATTGAAGTATGTTCTTGAAAACTTTTCAAACTACTGAGCAGAAATGCACGGATGGATTGGTCAAAAGTCTTAGGGATCTTGCCAACAGCCCATATACTCCCGAGTATGATATTGCTGGCATCAGCGATCCCTTTCTCCATATCCGGCTGCTTAGGCTTTTGCGTGTCTTGGGCCAAGGAGATGCTGATGCTAGCGATGCTATGAATGACATCCTTGCGCAGGTTAGTTGTGTTCCTGACCAAATCTTGTGGTGTTACATCTTTCTTCTCACACTTGTTGTTTTCTGTCAATATTCTGCAAGAGTATGGCCCTTGTTTCAGTGGATTTTAAAAGTTAGATCTGTATTTGGGTTGCCAATGATGAACTTTCCATGATTGTAAATCAAAATCTTGATTTAGAGGTTGCTTTCTGTTCATCAAGCTACATGTCTTAATATATCCAAGTAAAGGTTAGATAATATATTTCCAGTAAGTGAAAGATTCTTTATTTTCCTGTATAAGTTCTTGAGAAGATGGCATTTTGGTTTTCTTCTGTTCTACCTGTTTTCCTTGGTGTTCGGTTACAGAGTTGGCAAGCATGGAATTTGTCTCTTTTTTACTTTATTTTGACCAGTCTTAGTCCACCCTGTACACTGGTTATTGTGGTTTGATGAATGACACTTGGATAGTAACATTACAGCCACGCCAACTGGATATTGAACTAGATCTGAAGACTCTTGTTGGGGACAAATTGGCACAAATTATGAATTGTGATTTACTTGAATTGTCTTGATGCTATAGTTAGCAAGTCAAATTTGGCAGTCGCATTGTACATTATTATCTTTGGCCTTTACACTGTGTTCTGACCTAGTGGCTGTTTGATTTTAGGAGAAAATTTTCAGAGTTATATGTTGTTGTGAGAACTTTTATGTCTTCTGAAATTTGTCACTGAACAGTTTTATTATATTATTTCATGGCTTTTAGTTCTTATTATTTCTCAACATTATCAGGTGGCAACAAAAACCGAGTCGAACAAAAATGCCGGCAATGCTATTTTGTACGAATGTGTGGAAACAATTATGAGCGTAGAAGACAATGGCGGTTTACGAGTTCTTGCGATTAATATATTGGGAAGATTCTTGTCCAATCGTGACAATAATATCAGGTTAAGATAGAAGACTTAACTACTAGATAGAGGAGTTTGTGCATGGGATTCATCAATTTAAGTTGACTGTTAACTGACCAGCCATGTCCAAGAGCTTACTATATTTTATGCTCTTTTCTTGGTCTTCCACTATTCTCATTTGGCAAGTGAAGAATTTAAATTCATTTCAAAAGTTGTTATCAGTTTTAAGTTTTTTTTTCAACTCAAGTGCTTGTGATGAAGGATGTTGATTCGGTTTACGATAATCTGCTTTCTACATCAATTTTTTTTAAAGCAACATTTGGGTTCCCACGTCGACTTGATCTTCCAATATTTTCAGATATGTTGCACTAAACATGCTGATGAAGGCTTTAAGTGTAGATGCACAAGCAGTACAGAGACATCGGGCTACAATCTTGGAATGTGTGAAGGTATGTTGCTCTGAAGCTGGCCAACTTACAATTGCTTTTCTAATGTCCGAGCAGTATTCATATTGTTATGGTAACATGAAACTTTCAATTACTTTTCTAATAAATACATAGTTATGCTATTGTTAAAATAAGGTGTACTAACCCTGTCAGCCAATTCTTAGAGAACAGCTTTTTACAAGAGACAGGCCAAGAACTCTGCCAAACAGTATTTTTATAATTTCTACAAAAGATAGGCCAAATAGGTTTTATAATTTGTTCTGTATTTGAAATGAATGATACGTACTAAAGAAATTACAAGATAATAACATATTAACATATCAAACAACAGTGCTAAACAATTATGTCCCTCTCACTAATCAGATTATTATCAAATCTGACTACAAATTAACATGCATCTTTTTATTTTGCTCCACTCTTATGACGCCTAAATTCTAATTTCCGTATTAACTTGAATTTTGATGGTGATATATTCCACTTTATCCCTTATACTGCTTGCATTCTTGCTCATTCTCTCCTTTTTAATATAAAAGATTGATGGCATTTGCCAGTTTTAAACTTGACGTGTTTCACTCCCAGGATTCTGATGCTTCTATACGGAAGAGGGCGCTTGACCTTGTTTACCTTCTTGTGAATGAGAGCAATGTAAAGCCATTAACTAAAGACCTGATTGAATACCTTGAAGTAAGCGATCAAGAGTTTAAGGGGGATCTTACTGCCAAAATTTGTTCCATTGTTGAAAAGTAAGTTTATCCGAGAAGTACCTATTGCAGTTTAGCATTCTTACAATTGAATTTGTTGCCTGTGTAAGCTGTAGCTAATTTGTTCCTTGCTTATTTAGCAAAAAAAAGGTGTAGCTAATTTGTTCCTTGCTTATTTAACAAAAAAAAGCTGTAGCTAATTTGGTACCATTGATGAGCCTGGATGCAACCCTGTGGAGATCATATCATGCTTTGGTTGTTTGATTACATTTCTATTTTCCTTTTCCAGGTTTTCTCCAGATAAAATATGGTACATTGATCAGATGCTCAAGGTTCTTATCGAGGTAAAATTGTGGCCAAAAAACAGTCAGGGATATGATTCTCAGTTTTTCTTTCAAGTCAGACGTCAGTAAGCGAGTATTTCCGTCAAATTTGTGTATAATGATGTCTCTCTTATTATAATTATACAGCCGTGAGACTTTTATCTCATATGGCTCACTTTGTTTGGCCAGTCCTTTTGGCAACTAACCCCGTTAGATATCCCTAACCCACTGGCTTTGCTGTATTAACTGGCCAGTTTTCCTTGTAACTGGCCCTGTGATCGACCCATCAACTCATGCTCTTGTGTGATAAAATGATTGATACGTGGACTTGGGGCAATTTGGGATATACTTAGTCTGATGCTGGCAGCCTTTTACTCTGAGCTTCAAAATATTTGTCTAAGCCAGAACTTTATTGATTCCTAAATGTTGCTTTAATGGTTACAATTCTGATCTTAATCATTGTGGTTAGTAGGCTGGAAACTTTGTCAAGGATGAAGTATGGCATGCCCTTATCGTCGTAATAAGCAATGCTTCAGATCTCCATGGATACACAGTAAGGGCGCTGTATAAAGCATTTGAATCATCTGCTGAGCAGGTACCTTCCTTTTGACTATGCTTTTGGAGATCAATGATCAATATTTAAAGTCCATTGAGTCTGGAGGGGGGTCTAATTCCCTTGTCTCTGTTCCATGCTTGCTTCAGGAATGCCTTGCCCGAGTAGCAATCTGGTGTATCGGCGAGTATGGGGATTTGTTGGTTAATAATGTTGGAACGCTCAACATTGAAGATCCCATTACCGTGAGTACCAAAGTTGTCCAAATATGCTAGTGTAAAATTTTGCCTACTTATGGAATTGGACGATCTAAGCTGCCTGAGACAATTTATTTGTGACTTTTGAGTTATTATCCTTGGTATACAGATGGTCAGTGAAATATGGTTTTCTGGGCAGGTAACAGTATCTGATGCTGTTGATGCTATAGAGGTTGCTGTCAAACGCCATGCTTCAGATCTAACAACAAAATCTATGGCTCTTATTGCTTTGTTAAAGCTTTCTTCCCGTTTCCCATCTTGTTCAGAGTATGTAATGGTTCAACCTTGCTTTATTTCGTTCCTTTCATGCAATCTAGGTATAAGGATGCCTCAAAAAATTGCACCACACTTGACTGAGCTGTAAATAATACATTTTTTCCTGTACTCCTGTTCAGCCCTCATGTTTAATGAGTGGTACTAGTTTAAGCAATCCAGTTGATGGCAATAGAAGCAACCACATTCTTCTTTCTCTGCTTGCTTATCAATTAGATAATTTTTCTCAGCTTTCACTCCATTTTACCCTGTTCGCATTTTCTGAATTATTCTGCAACTTGAGATGCCCGATATTTTTCTTCAAAAATGTCTATTCTTTCTGAAGGCTAGGCATCTAATTATTCTAGAGTTCTAATAATTTCTAGGAGGATCAAGAACATCGTTGTTCAGCATAAGGGTAGTCTTGTGCTTGAGCTGCAGCAAAGATCCTTGGAGTTTAATTCAATCATTGAAAAGCATCAGAACATCAGGTTTTCAATTTTTCCCTTTTCTTTCTCTATTTTAAAGAGCTGCCCATTGTTGCAAAACTTGTCAAACTTACAATGGAGTTCGCACAGGTCTGCTTTGGTCGAAAGGATGCCAGTTTTAGACGAATCCACGTTCAGTAGTAGGAGATCAGGTTTTTTACCAGCAACTACGTCAACTTCTGGTGGACCTAAAGTCAATCTTCCAAATGGGGTTGCGAAGTCCTCTGCAGCTCCTCTTGTAGATTTATTAGATCTTTCAGATGATGCCCCGGCATCAAGCTCTTCCGGTGGTGACTTTCTCCATGATCTTCTTGGTGTTGATCTAGCACCATCGTCTGTAACTTATGGTGAGTCTGGCATTTTATCACATATGTCCATTTATTTCTTCTGCTTCAGAGTGTTTCTACTTGATTCTCTCTCTCGCCACATTGTTATATGGAAGATGGATGTTCCTTGTTTGGTTTTATCTTTATCTATCTCTGAAGTGCTCATTTATCCTGGACAGCCGAGCTTTTTTTAGAATCAGTTCAGTTATCAGGAGTTTATTAATCAGTTCACAGATGAATGAGTGTGAACAAACTGGTATATGTCTTATTGCATTCTAATGCTAGCTTATGACAACTTGTTGGGTTGAAAGCAAAAGCTAGGCCAGATTGTGTCTGATAAGCAGCAGTCACTCGAAAGTGTAGCAGTTAAAAATCAACTGGATCTGGGTAGTGAATGAAACTAGTACTTGTGGGAAGTTTGGAGAAGTCCACGGATTTTTTTTTGCAATACAACTTCTCAAAAAAATTTACTTACAATCCCCAGGACAAGTCTGTACACATCGAATGTGAAACCATTGAATCAGTCAATTTTGTGTCACCAAGTTGCTCTTATAATGGAGCTGGAATCGAGTATTTTTATTTATTTTCTGAAAGTTGCTGGAGCTGTCTAATTTGCTATTTTCATTATGTCAGAAACATGCCAAAGCTGTCCCCTTACTACCTGCCTTAAGCTACCTTTTTTATCCTTGATTTAATCTGTATTATGATCAATCTCATTTTATGCAATCTACTAGAGCTTTGTCTATTGGTAGCATTTTGCCTGTTTAATGTTAGTTGTAGATGAAAAGCTTACCTAGAAAGCCTGCAAGTTCATCCGATTCAACTTTTAGCTATGTTGATTGTCTGCTGTAATTGCCTTGTCACTTGTTAGGCACAAGCCAGGCACCAAAAGCAGGCACAGATGTGCTATTGGACCTTTTATCCATCGGGACATCTTCACCGGTCCAAGCTAGCTCATCTATGACAGACATACTATCTATTGGTCAAGGAAACAAATCACCTATGATCACGTTAGATGCGCTTTCTTCTCCTTCTCCACTCTCTACGCCCGCTGCAACTTCTTCTGGAACTGCTCCTATGCTAGATTTATTGGATGGTTTGGCCCCCAGTGCACCGAAGCCTGGTAAACGTTTCTCTGCATCTGAAGTTCCTTTGAGGTTGTTGACTAGCTTCTGGGAATAATTTGCCTTGTGTTTACCTGCAGAACACAATGGGCTTGTTTATCCATCTATCGTCGCATTTGAGAGCAGTATGTTGAGATTAACGTTCGACTTCTCGAAGCCATCTGGGAGCCCCCAGATGACGGTAGTCAAGGCCAGTTTCACAAATTTGTCATCTAACGACTTGACTGATTTTGTTTTCCAGGCAGCAGTTCCAAAGGTAAGCTGCCGGTATTACATGGCGAAATTCTCGGTTCTATCTTTCCATTTCTTTTATAGCTATTCTGATCATGGTGGGCCGGCCCTTATGGCAAAGTCATTTGCAGAAGAGTCGAGTGTTCTTGAATTTTCAAGTGCTCCTATTGGCGCAGAAACTCTAGCTTCTGCGGTTTTCCATGCAAATGTTGATTGCCTTTTGTATTTCATCATGGCTCTGAGGAATATATATATGAGTATTTAACTTCTTTTTTACAATTCATGAGTAATTAACTAATCTTGCTCTTACAATCTCAGTTACAATATCTGTACCATGCCCATCTGTATTTTGCCACATAAATTCAGGGCAAGCAGGGGCATAAATTGTCGGGCTCTTTTTATTGTTTGCGATTTCCAATCGGATATTGTCGGTGCATCTAATCAGTATTTTTTGCACGTCTCCGCAGTTTCTACAATTGCACTTAGAACCAGCTAGTGGCAGCTCATTACCTTCAAATGGCAGTGGGTCAATCATTCAGAATCTCAAAGTTACCAACAACCAACATGGAAAGGTAAGTGTGTCTTCCTCATCCAGCACAAGCAAGCACATGGATTCATCTCTTTAACGCGGTCTTCTTAATTGAACATAAAACCTAACCAATAGATGTTCCATCTACGTCTAGTAGTTGTAATCCTTAAGTTTTACTTCAGAAATCGCTCGTGATGCGCATACGAATAGCATACAAGTTGAACAACGAAGACAAGTT
Organism: Hypericum androsaemum; assembly: GCA_963995505.1. Taxonomy (NCBI): domain Eukaryota; kingdom Viridiplantae; phylum Streptophyta; class Magnoliopsida; order Malpighiales; family Hypericaceae; genus Hypericum; species Hypericum androsaemum. The sequence goes on from OZ023195.1 coordinate 4,751,230, forward strand.
GGAGGAAGGACAGATCAGCAATTTCCCCCGCGGTTTATGAACCAGCTTCATCGGGCCTATAGCTGTTCCTCAAGGTTTGTATCATTAGTTTTAAGCCATCTTCTTCTTTCTCTTGGTGTTTTGGAGCTGTAATGGCTCACATCTGTGAGTATCAAGATTTTGTTCGAGCCTGGAACTTGTCCAGTGTCTTTTACACGTGACGCGATTTCTGTGTCAACTACTCGGGTGAGATTATTTGTACATTAGTGAGCGATGGTATAGTATAGGAAGGAAATGTGAGAGTTAAGTGTTGTTTCAGGCTGGTAAATTCGCGATAGATCTTTTCGGGATTTTGATTCGATTCGAGCAGTGTCAAGACTCTATTTAGGAATATTTTTTGTAATTGTATCTTTTTCATTTGGAAAGTTCACTCAAAACTTTCAAGACATTAATCAAAGTCTCTTATTTCTTAGATAACGGGAAATAGTAATACCAGCACAGAGAGCCAGGGAAGAAGTGAAACTCATCCTAAATGACGACTCAAATGGGTACAAATGTCGGCTACGGGAGGACGTACTTGTCCGTATCTATAACTGACCACCAACTACTAACAGTACAACTTGGTGCTTTTGGCTGGTTGTTGTACTGCTGATTTTGACGGGAAAAAACTTTTAGCTAATTGGGAGACCAATTGATGAGACCCTACGGGCTACAACCGACTCTACACAAATCATGTCCAATTTTAAAAATTATTGCTTTCCTCTACACATCTAGGCATCGCAAGAGTCCACCAATCCACTTTTAACCAATGTTTTTTTTAAACCACAGAGAAAATGATCCATTTTACTTTCTGGGTCACGGTCCGACAGGTCTAGGCATCAAATGGAATCATTAATTGCGAGACTAATTGCTGAGACCCTGCAACCAACTCTTCACAAATCATGTCAAAAAGCACAAGGCACAGATAGATATTTGCATTTCTTATTGAGAAGGAATCACGAAATGAACGAATAAAGGTAAAAGCAACAAAGAATAAATAATACGCCTTCAACCTTTGCATCTATGGCATGTAAACTAGAGACTACAAACAAAAAAAATTCCAATTATATAGCATGAGTTCTATTATTCCACTGCAAACCCATGTTGTTAACAGAAGAATCTGGGAATTTGCCTTTCCTTGACCATTGCCAAACCTTGGAAACAGAAAAGCTTTCACCTTTGCTTCTACTGTTGAGCTTCTTCCCATCCACATCTCCATCAGTTGATGAATAATTCCCATTTACCCTTCCTTTCAACAGCTTGAAGCTACCCTCAGGAGCAGCAGCAGCAGCAGCTTTACTTGGGGAAAAAGCCACCTGCAAATCCAACTCAGAAACCACATATTGGCATGATCCCATTGAGTAACACCTCCTTGCATCCAAACTACTGCTACAGCTACTCTCCCCTTCTCCTCTCCCGGTCGCTTCCCCGCTATAATTTGAGCTCCTAAACTTCCCCAATCTAACCGAAAAGACCCTCCTTGAAATTGAATTGGCAACCTCGGCCTCAGCTGGTTTCAGGTTCTGATCAACAAAGGGTATATTTCCCCCACTATTGCTTGATACCCCTGTCTGTTCACGGGTATCTTCGAATTCGAAAACTGGGTTCTCGAAAGAAGCCCCTATGGTGAAAAGGGTCCCTCTACAAAGAGGGCAACTTGAATTAGACAACAACCATGTGTCTATACAATCTATATGGAAAGCATGGCTACACATGGGAAGCAGCCTCAGCTTGTCCTTCTCAGAGAATTCACAGAGACAAACAGCGCAATCAAATAGCTCCTTTCGACCAACGATCTCTTCGTAAACGAACGCAGGCAGTGCATCTATAAGAGCCTGATCCAGGCCAGAGTCATGGAGATGGAAAAGCTGCTGCAACTGTCTCTGGAATGCATCAGAACCCGACACATCAGGGTACCTACTAGACCGAGACACGGTCGATGAGGGCCTGTGCTTCATGAGGAACCTAACTAGCAAGTGGAGAAGGCCAGAAATGAAGAACACAACAACTAAAACAACTATAATGAAAAGTATGGCAGGGCTAACTCTGTTCCCAGAGGAAGGAGACTGTTTTTGGAGATCATCACTACTGTATGACAATGAAGGGGAATTAGAAGGACCATAAGAATTAGAAGAAACCAAGGAGTGAGAATGGTGAGGAAAGAAGCCACCTTTCTGCCCAATTTGAGATCCAAACCAAGACATGTTTTACTCAATTAAACCGTACTAGAACACCAACGACCAATTTGTGTACCTTCCTATGAGTTCAAACCCAGTTCAGAAACTAAACTAAGCAAGCTCTAGACCACTCCACAATTCTAGTCCTTGCTCTTGCAAGGAACCCAGTAGAGTTGACCAATAGTTGCAAGCAAAAGGGAAAATAAAGTTACAAGCTTTAACTTAGCTTTGCACCAACCAAGCTAATTTTCAAGCCAAAGTTGCCATCTTTCCTACTTAGCTGGTGCTAGAGAAGCAATAGTGTGTGATTTAAGGTTATGGGCTTGACCTACCTCAGACCCTGAAGCTATCTGTCAATGGAGGGCAAAAGGCTCAGCTTTTGGCCTAGGGGTTGGACCACCTATGGTTAGGGCTGAGAAAACGTCGGGTTGATGGGTTTAGGCCCAATTACTAGGCCGACACCGAAGGTAGCAAAAAGGGAAAAAACTTACCGCCGGTGTGGCGGTGTTGGGCCTTACCGACGGTTTGTCGGTGGATCGGTGGTCACTAATGTTGGTCGGTTTGAGTTACACCGACTGTCAACGATTTTATTTTTGTTTTGCCCAAATGTTGGACCTTTAATTTATGCTAATGGACTGGTTACAGAAACAGTCCATATAATCCATACAACCATACAATCCATACAAAATACACATCGAACTTCAAATGAAGCAACCGTTAGAATAGTCCATACAATCCATACAAGCATTCTAGCTTGTTAACATAATGTTAACAGAGGGCTAAAGTGTTCAAATGAAGCAAATTCAACCAATTTCTGCAAATTCAACAGAGAGCAAATTCAACAAGCTGGCGCTTTCAAAAGGGTTCGTATGCATCATAAATTCAGAATAGTCTTTATTTTTCAACCTGCCACCTTCAAAAGTGTTCGAATCCATCATTTCTGATTATGATCTCCAGGAATTTCTGCAAAGTCACCAATAAAAGACTCAGTTTTTATCAAGCTAACAACATTGTACATTAAACATAAAGTTAGAGGCACAACGAGACTAACCTGCAATGATATTGTCTCCTAATGGGTCTTCAATTTCATCCTCGATCTTTGGATGCTTACTCCTCAACCAATTTTGAGAGCACATGAGTACTTGTACAGTACTCGGGTTTAAAGAACTTCGATAAGGATCAAGCACTCGACCACCCGTGCTAAAAACCAATTTCGATGCAACAGTGGACAAGGGAATTGCTAGCACATCTCGTGCAATTTCAGCAATGATCGGATACTTGGATGCGTTCACTTTCCACCAACTCAATAAGTCAAAGTTGACATTCTCTTCCACAGGATCACTTAAATACTTAGTCAAATCAGTACTTTTGTTAACTTGCTTATCCACCCTTATTTGCTTATCCCATTGATCCTGAGTTGATGAACCCAAAACCAAATCATCCTCGCCAAATTCGTCATCCCCCATTTCAATATCAACTGGGGTTGAGTTAGAGGAAGCAACAGCTGGAGACTTGCGAGAACGATTTTGATATTGCTCGTACAACCGAGCAAACATTGCATCAACAATTTCCAAACATTCTTTGACTTTTTCATCAGGGTATATTTTTTCAAATGAGTACTTAACGTACTGGCTTTTGTATCGAAGATCCAAGATAATGGCAATATAAAGCAACCCATTAATGGATTTAAATTGTCCCCAATACTTGGTGAACTTCACCATTATCTTTGAACAAATACTTCCCAAAATAGGATTTCTGGAAGAAACATACTTCAACAAAACTGATTCAATGTTTACAACTTCATGCAAGAACTCATTCACCGTGACGCTAGTACTTGCTGAAAATTTCACAGTCACATCATAGAACATCTTCAAGAATTTGATTAAGTACCTTGCATTGTCCCAATCAACCCTCCTAGGAGGCCTACCAAGCAAAGTTCTCCTTGATATAATATTTTCAGCAATAGCCTCAACCTCGGCCTCATCATCAGCATCTCCGGAATAGAAGTAGGCAACAAACTTTCCATCATCTCTTTCTAAGCGACTAAATGCACGCTCATACTTCTCGGCAGCCTCCAACATTAGATATGTAGAATTCTACCTCGTTTCCACATCCAAACTTAGCCCTCTCTTGCTCTCAATGACCACAGCCTTCACACATGCATTGAAAAGCTTTTCTCTAGCCGGAGAAGACTTCACATACTTCACCGCTCTTCGAATCTTTACAACTGACTCATTTAGCTCTTTCAATCCACTTTGAACAACCAAATTGAGAATATGTGCACAACATCTCATGTGCAAAAACTTATGGTTGGATATGATATTTTTTAGCTTATAACCAGTGGATGACTTCAATGTGCGAATTGCCGCATCATTTGAGCTAACATTGTCAACCGTAATAGTTAAAAAAATTTCAATACCCCAATCAATCAAGCAAGACTCAATTGCATCTCCAATTGTTTCACCCTTGTGATCCGCAATTGGACAAAAATTTATCACCCTTTTCTGATAAATCCAATGTTTATCAATCCAGTGACCCGTCAGACACATATAATTCAGATTCTGAATGGATGTCCACGTATCCGTGGTGAAACACATCCGCTGATTTTTCATCAATCTTTTTAATTTTGCTTTTTCATCTTCATACAACTTCATGCAATCCTTAGCTAATGTTGTCCTATGGGGCAAGTTAAACCTAGGCTGCAAGTACTGACTATAGGCACGAAATCCCTCTCCTTCAACTATTCTAAAAGGTATCTCATCAATAATGACAAACTTAGCCAATTGGACCCGAGCCTCATCCTGATTAAAAGCAATAGCCTTCAACTTACCAGTACCACTTCCAACTTCAGGCTTTTCAAAACATAAAACAGTCTGTTTCAGATCATCCCTATAGAATTTCGTGCACTTATCTAAGTGATTTCTCAAAGTGGTGGTGCCATTTCTCTTACTGTGAGATGCATAGACTTGACCGCAGTAGTTGCATGTAGCATAATCTTCGTCATCATCCATATCAAGAATCTTTGTGAAATATTCCCACACATCACTAACTTTCCTCCTATTCCTATGAACAACAGTCTTTTGTTTTGTTTTCCTTTTTGGAGGCAGAGGGGGTTTGGGATGTGGCGTACCAGAAGCGTTGGGAGGAATCTGAACAACTGGATCCTCTACGATATCGCTCGGCTGCTCACTTGGGATTTCTATTGGCACATTAGCGTCACTATTTGCCTGTAATGACAGAAAAAGTAAAATAAGAAAATCAAGACACTGACATGAACTTGAATAATCATGTTACAAAATAGGCCAAACAAGTACGTTTGTGCAAACATGAACTAAATCCCTAAACCAATCAAGATAGTTGACATTCTGTTGAACAAAATAGATCATCTCAGTTTAAATTAAACCCATCAAGATATTAAGCAAGATTTAAAAAATCAAGAAAAAGCATTCAAAACCCTAAACTCGATTCCTGATATTAAGCAGCATTTACCATTCTCGACTTGTAATCTCGTAGAGAATCCCAAACGACGAGTGTTGTAACTTGTAACCTGCAGAAAGAAAAAGAAAGTTAACAATTTTAGGGTTTTGACGAGGAACATGTAATTAACTTAATGCAACATAAAATTAACGAAATATCGGTAAGGTCCTTACCTCCAGAGACCAGAAGTACTACTCAAGGCAGGAAACAGAACAAGAAGACGAGGGGCCGGAAACGATTTCTAACAAGTTGGATTTTTTGAGAAAGTGAACGAGAGGACGAGCTGGTGGCCGGAGAAAGGAGGGAGGAGGAACAGCAGCAGCAATGGGGGACGGAGGAGGATGGGAGGCTGAACGATTTTACGGAGGAGGAGGGGTGAGGTACTGAGGTCAGCGTTTGTGAGGTGAAGTGAGGGAGAGTGGCTGAGTAAAATGACGAAGCTAGGTTTTTTAATTGGGGGGAACTTTAACTTGATTAATATATACTATATATATTATAAGTAAAACGACGTCGTACAGCCACAGCCTTCGGTGTTGCGATTTCTCGGTGTAACCATAAAATGGCACCGACTTGGCACCGACCGGTCGGTTTAAACCGACCGGGAACCCATCAGCCCGCTATTAACGTCGGTTTGGCAGTTTGCTCTGCTTCAGTTTGATCGGTGTTTCGGGTTAGCAGTTTTTGGTCGGTTTACAACTCACCCCTACCTATGGTTGAAAAGGTTCAAAAGTAAATGGAAATGGAAGGGGGGAAACATTGAGAGGTAATGGAAGTGAACCAGGTTGGAAGCACCGGTCCCGAGGACAAAATTGACTTTTTGTTTAAATATTTATTTTCTGATCAGAAATATTTTTTTATAACATTTATTATCTGATCCATTAAATCAACTAATTCAAACTTAAATTTCTTAAAAATGACATAATTTTTTTTTCATGACTCTCTCACTTAATTTAAGTGGGTTATGATATGTAACGTAACTTGGAGATTGAGGAAGCATGGACGTGGGAGAATGCTGTATCACGTGAGCGAGCCCATTTAAGGGTTGGTTTTTGGGGACGTTTTCATCGGCCCAGTTTTGGTTGAAAGGGCCCATAAGATCGAGAGGTTTGGGCCATCGACTAATATTAACACTTACAGGCCCAATGGTTTTCTCAAATCTTTAGGAGATGATTGATGTCCTTTTTCATTGAACCCAAAATTTTTAAGTAAATTCAAGTTTCATTCGTCGGGTTGGGTCTATCATTGATAGGATGGAAAATGAAACGGGAATCATTTTGTTTGATTCTACCAAAACATATAAATATCAATTTTTTATGGTATTGATATTCCTAGAAATAAAACCATCTAATTAGTGACAAATATTGATTCCTAAATCATAGCCCTCATATTCCATATCGTATTACGATATAAACCAAATCACCAAACCTAATGGGCCGTGCAACTCAAACAACAGCGTTTGCACCTACTTTGATTTTACTTTTAATACTACCATATAGAAAATTGTACAACAATAATAGATCACAAAATCAAATACGACTATCAACAAAATTAAATGTGCTACACAAGAAATGCAGGGTGCATTCCACAAAAAAAGAAAAGGAATGCAGAGTGCCAAAACAATTATTATTATTATGCGCACCATCTAGCATATTCGTGGCAACAATATGACTTCACGATGCCAAGAGATAGAGTAAAGAAGAAGAAGAAGAAGCCATATCCAGTGGTTAGCCTCTGCCCTGTCTCAGGGAGACGCATGTTATCGTGTACCTCAAAACGCGGAACAGCCAGCCAGTGCATGTTTTGCCTGGCAAAGACACTGGCATCAGATGCATCAGTAGGAGAGTTGGTCCAACGCTACGTGTGTGCGGGCGTGCGTGTTGTGGGACAATTATTTGTTTTCCCCGTAGGCCTGAATATTTACTAGATTGACAAATTAAATTTCAAGTTGGATAAATTTTTTGAAATGAGATAAAATTTTCTTAACAAGTATTAAATATTGTTACGCTTTTAGATGCTCGAATTCGAGATATTTTGATTATTTTTTTTTGTTATAAGTGCTTGTTACTCTTTGGTCTGCTTAGTTGGTCTCCGGATCTTGAGCTTGTGGTTTCAAAAGCTTCAAATTTTGTGTATGGTTAATAATAATAATAACGGAAGGCTGAATGATGTTGCATGTTCTCTCACACAGGTCGTTTCTTTGTTTCCGCCATTGGACAGGCTTTTTAAAAAAAATATAGTATCTACAATCGAATATTGTTGGCTTCATCTTAAAAGACGATTCTTGCAATAATTTTATTATATTTGTAATGTTTCAACCAAAACATCCTTGAACGAATCTAAATTTTTTAATCTAGGCTGATTGAGTTATCACTTAGTAGTTTTTTTTGGTGTTATCAACTTATATGTTTCTGGTTGTTGGCTTTGGCATTTCCTAATTCCATCCTCCGTTGAGCAAAAGATTCAACCGGCTGTGATTTTTCAAAAAAATTATTTAATATTTTTTAATCTAACAAAAATCTAATTTTTTTAATAAATTAGTTCAACCAGATAAATGTTAAAACCGGACTAGCCGCCTTGTGATTTCGGTATAAAAACAAAACATCGTTGATGTTGTTGCCGAACCATATTTTTAAAACAATGACAAAAACTTTTGACAGGAAATTAATGGAATACGTCGCATTGCACAATTTAGAGGCCAATCCAGCTGCGATACTCAAATATAGGTCAACTAGCATAAAACAGACAACTACGGTCGGTACCAATCGAAAAGTTTACTCCGTGGTTTTCCTCAAATTTCGCTTAAGATGGATCGTGACAGCGAATTGATTGAAAATCCCTTTGTTTCATCTAAGAAATCATATCTTGTATATATATAATTATGTAGAGACCTCTTGGTTGGTTTGTAACCAAGAGGAAAATTTTAATTGATCATATGCTCAGTAGATTCTTCGGTGGTATTTCCGACGTGGAACTTGACTTTCAATTTTTTTTATCCTCTCGTATTTAAAGTCGAATAATAATGTGTTCTATTTTCGGTAAATTTTTACATTCATAAGACTCGATACCACTAATTCTCTTATCATTTGTACCGACTCTTACTCATATTCACCATCGGATTTTGTAACCTGATTTGTTTATATTTGGTTTGTCTTCTTGGTTGATATAGTATTTTTTTTTAAATTACGTGATATTTGACTACTTATTCGAATTGCATTTGCTATAAAATTTGGAAAGGAAGGCATCAAAGATAACTAAATATACAATCCCGAAATTATATAAATTCACCAATAATGTTTTTCTTGCATTACATAATAAGAGAAGAATTTACCGAAAAAACATAATAAGAGATAAAACATCACCTTGAATTTCAATCCTATAATTAGTCGCCAGTGAAGAGTAGCAACAGACTGAATAAAAAGTCAGGAAATTAAAGAAGGGAGAAAAGAATAATGCCATTTAAAAATAAGCCGCACAACAACACACATACTCGTAATTAAAGAAGGGATTAATTTACTCTAATATTACTATGTTAAATTTATATATTTAATATAAAATATTAAGGCTATGTGCATTATCAATTTTTCACACGTATAAACGAGTTCATCATACTCGTAATTAGTGAGGTGATAATCTCGATAAAGAAAAGATACATGAAAAAGTGTAGCATTAATTGCACAATTTTACTCGGTTATATAATGTAATCGCTAGGAACAACACACATTACAGTAAAATCTCTGTAAAGTGATAACTCTTCTAAACTGATAAAAGTTTCGGTCCCAAGTCGGGACCAGTATTAAAATTTAATAACTCCTCTATCGTAATAACTAATATTTTTTCAGAAAATTTTAGTGTTAAATCTGGGTCCCAATTTTTGCATAAAGTGATATTTTTAAAGAAATACATATATTTTTACATATTTTATAAATTTAAAAAATAATTTAAGACCCTCGTGCCAAACATATGGTTAAGTTATAATGATTTTATGTTAGTTAATCTATGTACTCGGTTGTTCGATCTAGACACACAATGACTAATGCATATGTGCATTGAATAGTTTCTGGATGTCATGCACATCACTGGGTGATCATTAATGTATGTATGTATGAAACATCAACATGTATACACTGGCAAGTGAGCAGACAATGTTGCTTGTGTGTGCAGATTTATTACAACCAAGACATATTATTAATATTATTATTATTATTATATGGGTTGGCTTGGAGTCAGCAATAATATTGTTGTTGTTTGTCGGAGGGTTGGTGTACTTGATTAGGATCTACTTTAGTCGAGGCAAGTGTTGGACACTTTCTCCGTAAGACGAGATTGCCCCGTATATTTCAGTGCGGTACGGGCTTCGGCAATCGTCCCCAAGATACAACGACTGTTTAGGGCGTTTCCAAGAACGTTGCACACGTATCTCGAAACTTTCGGGCGAACCCTTATATACCCAGAACTTTCAGACTTTTTTCTATTTGAAGAACGGGGGAAGAGGAGAAGACAACAACGCTAGGAATATGCAATTGCTACTGGGATGAGAATTCTGGCAGGGGGGCAGGCCTATTTATAAGCTAGAGGAGGCAGGGAGGCAGCCACCCCGAAGGGACGCGTCCGCTCGGCCAACAGGCTGTCTGGCTGCGCTCGTGGCCCTTCGGTGGCTTCTAGATCCTTCCAGGCGCGCCAGGCTGCGCTCGCGCCCTTTCGTGATGGATTTCGCAGCCCTTCGGCCTTCTGGAAGTCTCCCGGACTTTCCAGCCCATCGTGCCTCCTCGGCGGCCAACTTGAAGGTGCTCGCAGCTCCTCGTCGCTTCGCGACGATGCGCACGTGCGAAGTGCCAAGTGCGCCACAAAGTGCCCATTGCGACCTGCGTCCAATGCGCCATGCGCACACGCACGTGCGCGTGCGCGTGCTCGTGCTCGTGCTCGTGCTCGTGCTCGGACGGTGCTTCGCACCGTCCTCGCAGGCAGCTATCGGTGGGTCAGCCTTTTGGGTACCCAATCAAGTTGAGAGGCAAGAAGGGGAATTCCTTATAAACAAGGAAATCCTCCTTGCTCTAATCGATGTGGTATTGCACTTTTCCCATTTCCCTTTTGGGCCTCCACTTTGGGCCTTACCATTTGTGGGCTTGCATTGAACTTTCATTCAAAACCCAACAATCCCCCACATGAATGATGATTAATGCATGCAGACTCTAATCGAAAGTTCTGTCGTGTTATTATTGCATCGAGACAGGTAGCTTGCGGCTTTGAACCTTCTCTAGTAATATGTTATCGGATTTACTCGCTGCTCGGTGAACGTGATGTCTTGAACCGTCAGCTTTTGGTGTAAACCAAGACAATAACATTTACACAATAATAACCCTAGTATATTTAGGTTCTCACGTTGTGTCCATTTCGGCCATGGACCGTATCTTGGATTCATAAGTGTTTTTCCCATTTGAAGCGGCCTCACTTCACACTTACATAGGTGATCTCCTATCAGGAGTATCCTGCCATACTCCACCTTAATCAAGGTATAGGAATTATTAAAAGCGTAATGCTTAACCTCACCACACCTCTGCAGGTTAATACCTGGGTAGCTTCTGAGAATGAGATAGGTTCCAGGTGATTTACTGAACCCTCCATAACGTAGTTGTCTCATTGAACCAAGTTCGTGGGATCTCCACTCATCATGGTTGAGTTACCGCTATGAATGTTCTTTAGTGTGTGGATTTAAATCCCATTCCCCTTACTGCATTGTACATTTGATCTCTATTGATTCCTTTCGTAAAAGGATCAGCTAAGTTGTCCTTGGACTTTATGTAGTTAATGGTGATCACCCCACTAGAGATCAACTGTCTAACGGTATTGTGTCTCCGACGGATATGTCGAGATTTTCCGTTGTACAATGTACTTTGTGCTCTCCCGATTGCAGACATGCTATCACAATGTATCAATACGGGAGGCACCGGTTTACTCCAGCACGGAATATCCTCTAGGAAGTTTCTGAGCCATTCAGCTTCTTCCCCAGCTTTATCTAGCGCTATAAACTCCGACTCCATGGTGGATCGAGCTATGCACGTTTGTTTAGAGGACTTCCAAGACACAGCTCCTCCACCTATGGTGAATACGTATCCACTCGTAGATTTGGAGTCCTTAGTGTCTGATATCCAGTTTGCATCACTGTATCCTTCTAATACAGCTGGATATTTAGCATAATGTATGCCATGGTTTATGGTATGTTTTAAATACCGTAAAACCCTTTCCAGAGCTAGCCAGTGATCCTTTCCTGGATTACTTGTGAATCTACTAAGTTTACTAACTGAGTACGCAATATCGGGACGAGTGCAGTTTGTTAAATACATCAAGCTCCCGATAATTTGCGCATACTTTAGTTGAGATTCTGGGTCTTCTCGATTCTTGGCTAAGTGTAGATTCAAATCTACTAGAGTCTTAACCGGAGGTTTGTCAAAAGCTTCAAATTTCTTGAGCACACTTTCCACGTAGTGGGATTGCGTCAAGATAATTTCGTCAGCTTTCCTAGAAATTTTTATTCCTCGTATGACGTATGCCTGACCCATATCTTTCATGTCAAAGTGATTCTTTAACATGTTCTTAGTTTTCACAATAACTTCTTTATTGCTTCCCATAATTAGTAAGTCATCTACGTAGAGACATACAATTACGTAAGCTTCAGGTGTGCCCTTAATGTAAACACATTTATCGCACTCATTGATCTTAAATCCATTTGACAGCATTGTTCCGTCAAATTTCTCGTGCCACTGTTTTAGCACTTGTTTTAGCCCGTATAGTGACTTGACTAGTCGGCACACTTTATGCTCTTGTCCGGGAGCCACAAACCCTTCAGGTTGCTCCATGTATATCTCCTCTTCCAGTTCTCCATTTAGGAAAGCTGTTTTTACGTCCATTTGGTGGATCTCGAGGTTATAGAGTGCTGCAACAGCTATGAGTACTCTAATTGATGTGATTCTTGTGACCGGTGAATACGTGTCAAAGAAATCATATCCCTCCTTCTGTTTGAACCCCTTAGCTACCAATCGAGCTTTGTATTTGTCGATTGATCCATCAGCTTTGTATTTCCTTTTTAGGATCCACCTGCATCCCAAAGGTTTGCAGCCCGGTGGGAGATCCACGATTTTCCACGTGTGGTTTTGCATAATGGATTCTATCTCACTATTGATAGCTTCCTTCCAGAGAGGAGCATCTGGACTGGACAATGCCTCTTGGATTGTCCTAGGTTCATTTTCTAATGCATAGGTTAGATAATCCAGACCAAAAGATTTGGTTACCTTCGTCCGTTTACTACGTCTAGGTTCATCATCTTTCTGATTTGACCCTTGCGTAGTCTCGTGAGCCCTTTTCTTCGGACTTGCTTCCTTTCTTTCCTTGTTAGGAAAGCTATCTTCAAAAAACGTTGCGTTCCTTGATTCTATGACCATTCCCGTGTTTATCTCAGGGTTTTCATATTTATGCACCCAAAATTGATAAGCACTGCTATTTTGTGCATATCCGATAAAGATGCAATCAATGGTCTTGGGTCCTATTCTCACCTGCTTAGGTTTAGGTACTTCGACCTTTGCTAGGCACCCCCACACTTTGAGGTAACCGTAGGAAGGCTTTCTTCCTTTCCATAGTTCATATGGGGTTTTGTCCCTTTTCTTGTGTGGTAATTTGTTTAGAATGTGGTTAGCTGAGAGCACAGCTTCCCCCCACATGTTCTGGGGTAAGCCCGAGCTAATCAACATAGCGTTCATCATCTCTTTAAGAGTTTGATTTTTGCGTTCAGCTACGCCATTTGATTGAGGTGAGTATGAAGCAGTCGTCTGATGAATAATGCCATGTTCTTGACAGAGTTCCTCAAACGGAGCTACATATTCTCCCCCTCGATCACTTCAGATCATTTTGATTTTCACGCTGAGTTAATTTTCAACCTCATTCTTATATCTCTTAAAAGCATCAAGAGCTTCGTCTTTGCCCTTTAGGAGATACACGTAACAGTATCTCGTGCAATCATCGATAAATGTGATGAAGTATTTCTTCCCGCCTCTAGTTTGCACGTGTTTCATATCGCAAGTGTCCGTATGAATTAACTCTAAAGGCGTAGTACTTCTTTCCACCGAATGGAAAGGTGCTTTGGTCATTTTAGCCTCTACACATACTTCACATTTATCGGATGGGTTGAACTCTAGATTCGGTAATAAATTTAAACTTACTAACTTTCTTAGCGAGTTTAGATTTACGTGTCCTAATCTACCATGCCATAAATTTGAACACTCAGCCAAGTAAGAAGAAGCATTAACTTTATTTTCATCGTTAAAGGTGCGATGTACAGTTATTACATTCATCTTAAATAGCCCCTTCTCTAGGTAACCCTTTCCTATGAATTGACCCGCTTTGGTCAGTACAAACTTATCAGCCTCAAATACAAGCTTAAGACCGGCTTTGCTTAACAGTGAGCCAGAGACTAAGTTCTTGCGGATGTCCGGGACATGCAGCACATCCTTGAGTGTTAGCTCCTTTCCTGAGGTCAGCTTCAGGACCACCTTTCCCAGACCAACGATCTTGGACGTTGCGGAGTTTCCCATGAACAGCTTTCGGCCGGTGATCGGGATATAGTTCAAGAACATCTCCTTGTCCGAGCAGACGTGGCAGGTAGCTCCAGTGTCCACAAACCACTCTCTCGGATTGTCCACCAGGTTGGCTTCAAACACCACAGCTGACAGATCCATCTGGGACAAGTCTTCAGCCAGGTTAGCCCTTCCTTGGTCGTCCTTCTTCGGCTGGCGACAGTCCTTAGCCATGTGTCCGGGTTTCCCACAGTTGTAGCAGTCGCCCTTGATCTTTTTCTTCTTGGGCTTTTGCTCCTTCTGCTTATCCTCGGACTTCTTTCTCTTCTTGCCACCTTTTCCCTCAGCGAGGTGCACTGTGGTTTCAGAGTTGGCCTTGCCTTGCTTAACTTCAGATTTTCGGTTGTCTTCCTCGATCCTCAGTCTTACAATCAGGTCTTCTAGGCCCATGTCCTTCCTCTTGTGCTTGAGGTAGCTCTTGAAGTCCTTCCAGAGCGGGGGGAGCTTCTCGATCATCGCAGCTACTTGGAATGACTCGCTGAGTTGCATCCCTTCGGCTTGGATCTCGTGAAGGATCAGCTGCAACTCTTGCACTTGGTCGATGACCTTCTTGGAGTCCACCATCTTGAAGTCGAGGAATCGTCCGACGATGAATTTCTTCGTCCCGGCATCCTCCGTTTTGTACTTCTTCTCGAGTGAACTCCACAGCTCTTTAGCGGTCTTAGCTTCCGCGTAGACGTTGTAGAGCGTGTCGTCTAGTCCATTCAGGACGTAGTTCCGGCATAGGAAGTCACTGTGACTCCAAGCGTCGAAAGCGTTGATCTTCTGTTGATCCGCCTCATTTTCTGCTATCTTCGGTGCTTCCTCTTTCAGGAACCGAACTAGGTTGAGCGTGGTCAGATAGAACGTCATCTTCTGTTGCCACCTCTTGAACTCGGTACCGTTGAACTTGGCCGGCCTTTCGGCGTGGGCAATTCCCGGGACCGCTGGCACTGGTGCTGAGCTTGTCGATGCCATCTTCAAGTACACAATCTCGTCTTACGATTGTTGTTTGTCGGAGGGTTGGTGTACTTGATTAGGATCTACTTTAGTCGAGGCAAGTGTTGGACACTTTCTCCGTAAGACGAGATTGCCCCGTATATTTCAGTGCGGTACGGGCTTCGGCAATCGTCCCCAAGATACAACGACTGTTTAGGGCATTTCCAAGAACGTTGCACACGTATCTCGAAACTTTCGGGCGAACCCTTATATACCCAGAACTTTCGGACTTTTTTCTATTTGAAGAACGGGGGAAGAGGAGAAGACAACAACGCTAGGAATATGCAATTGCTGCTGGGATGAGAATTCTGGCAGGGGGGCAGGCCTATTTATAAGGCCATCGTGCCTCTTCGGCGGCCAACTTGAAGGTGCTCGCAGCTCCTCGTCGCTTCGGTAGCTGCGCAGCTGCCTCCGGACCCGGGCAAAATACTTAAGGCTCCTCCAGCTCCTCGCGACAATGCGCACGTGCCAAGTGCGCCACAAAGCGCCCATTGCGACCTGCGTCCAATGCGCCATGCGCACACGCGCGTGCGCGTGCTCGTGCGCGTGCGCGTGCTCGTGCGCATGCGCGTGCTCGTGCTCGTGCGCGTGCTCGTGCTCGGACGGTGCTTCGCACCGTCCTCGCAGGCAGCTATCGGTGGGTCAGCCTTTTGGGTACCCAATCAAGTTGAGAGGCAAGGAGGGGAATTCCTTATAAACAAGGAAATCCTCCTTGCTCTAATCGATGTAGTATTGCACTTTTCCCATTTCCCTTTTGGGCCTCCACTTTGGGCCTTACCATTTGTGGACTTGCATTGAACTTTCATTCAAAACCCAACAATTGTTTGCAACCAAGATAAAGTACAACACAATGACTACATTTTGGTATGCATGAGACATTTTTCAACGCAACGACAACCTTTTATGCAAATTACGAACCATTGAATTTTTACATTCAAAAATAGAACTAGACAAAGTTTGTGACAAACAAAATTTTACCTAGTAGAATACTAAAACAAAATATTGGGGCGACTATAATTTAGATTAAAGCTGCGTCATAATATAAAAGCAATAAAATTCAACATATAAAATTTTAGATTTTTAGTGTTAGTTAAATTCTCAATGCTCGAATTTACTTGTTATTATGTTACATGTATAATATGTACGTGGAGCAAGATTTTATCTTTGGACTATCTGTTATCCAAACATTGTGTAAATGTCTAGGAGGTCAAGGTCAAATCCTGACATTGTGTAAAAATTTATACTTGTTACTCCAATATAAATGCATCCACCTCCATTTTTTATCTCTAATTTTGAGAATCAAATTTAATCGTATTTTATCAAGTATAAATATTTTCATTAATAGGAAAAAAATTACAAAAATCATGATTAAGTGATTGAGCTTGATTACCTGACAATTGAATTGTCTCAAGATTTTATCAAGTATAAATTTTGATTTATTACACGCGTAACTTTTTATAGAAAATAAGACGCATAAAAAATGTAGCATTAATTGCACAATCTACTAGGTTATATACAAATGTAGTCATTAGGGATAACATACATAATTAACAAAGTAAAATCTAAATATAGCATTGGTGTTAGATTTTTACATCTGTCTTTTACCAAGTTTGATATTGATATCTCATAGTCATTGTACGACTTTTTTTTCCTTTGAGTAAATTATATTTTCTAAAAACAACAATAAAACATGTAGATGTCCGAGTAGCCTGCCCTAAGTACCCTAAGATTATGTAAATTTTTTATATCAACAATAACACCTGTTTGAAAAACTCTATAGTCGTTGAATTTTTTACTCTTTCATCAATTAGATTAAATAGTTGATGCATTGCCATGTCTGGTTTGAAAATACAAATTAAGGCCTAATGCCCACACTATAGCCTACGGCCTACCAGACACAAGCCATTAGGAGAAGCAAATGACAAGTCACCCAATCTTGTCTTCTTCCTTCGAACTCTTCTTTCTCCATCTTTGGCAATTCCTTCCACCACATAACAAAGTCATCCGAAGTCCATTTTCCATCCCAGGTCAATTTTCCATTTGAAGTCACCATCCTCGATCCCCTGCCACTCTTCTTCCCATATACCCTAAATGAACCACTCTTCTTCCCATCCCATGCTTCTCTTCTAAATGGGAAACAACTAGCCCTATATAATCAGTTAAAATGAGAAGAATGGTTTAAGCCATGGACTGCTTTCACATGTCCTAAAGGGCATTTGAATATAATGTTTTGAGTTTTGGCTTAAAAAAATGCTCCGGCAGTTTTCGAAAGATTTAAAGATAGTATTTTCCTAAAATATAATTTTTGCTTAGTTTATATTGATGACATATTAGTAGCTAGCAACTCAAGAGATGAACATGAAAAACACTTAGAAATAATTTTCAGAGAGGCGGAGAAACATGGAATGGAATAATACTTAGTAAAATAAAAATTGAAACTTTTGAAAAGAAAAATATCATTTCTAGGATTCAAAATAGAAAATAGAAAAATAGAATTACAACCGCATATAGCAGAAAAATTCTTAAATTCCCAGATAAATTAGAAGGATTAAAATAAATACAAGCTTTTTTAAGAATATTAAATTATGCCAAAAAATTTATTCCAAATTTTAGTAAACTTGTAGGACCTATATATAGTAAAACCTCTAAAAATAGTCAAAGAAATTTCAATAAAGAAGACATAGAGTTAGTTAAAGGATTAAAGAACATGTTTAAAAAATTAAACCCTTATATTATAATATTCCTAAGAAAGCTTGTATTTGTTTTAATCCTTCTAATTTATCTAGAAATTTGAGAATTTTTCTGCTATATGCTGTTGTAATTCTATTTTCCCATTTCCTATTTCGAATCCTAGAAATGATACTTTTCTTTTAAATAGTTCTATTTTTCTTTTACTAAGTATTATTCCCTATTTCTCTACCTTTCTGAAAATTATTTCTAGGTGTTTTTCTCATCTATTGAGTTGCTAGCTACTAATATGTCATCAATATAAACTAAGCAAAAATCATATTTTAGAAAAATACTATCCATAAATCTTTGGAAAACTGCTGGAACATTTTTTTAAGCCAAAAATTCAAAAAATTCCATTCGAAATGCCCTTCAGGACATGTGAAAGCCGTCCATGGCTTAAACCATTCTTCTAATTTTAACTGATTATGTCCTGATTTTAGATCAAATTTACTAAAAAAAATTTTATTTTGGATTAATCTTATAAGACTATCTTTATTTGGAATATTATAAGCATCATCTATAGTATTATCATTTAATCTCTTATAATTATATACTATTCTAGCTTTTCCTATTTTTATTGAAAAATATTATCCATAAATCTCTGGAAAACTGCTAGAGCATTTTTTAAGCCAAAACTCAAAATATTCCATTTGAAATGTCGTTCAGGACATGTAAAAGCCGTCCATGACTTAAACCATTCTTCTAAATTTAACTGATTATATCCTAATTTTAGATCAAATTTACTAAAAATCTTTTTATTTTGGATTATTCCTATAAGACTATCTTTATTTGAAATATTATAAGCATCATCTATAGTATTATCATTTAATCTCTTATAATTATATAATATTCTAGCTTTTCCTCTTTTTATTTCACTATGGTTTCTAACTATGAAGGCTGCTGATTTATACAGACTTTCTGATCTTTTGATTAAGCTTTGTTTTAACATTTCTGGTCTTTGGTTTCTAAATTCTTCTTTATCTAATGGGCTATAATCTATGTTTGCAGTTACAATTCTTATATTAGGATTTTTAATTGCCATTTTTACTAAATATTTTACTTTATATTTAGTTATATCATCTCCTATTAGTCCTAGTTTTTCTAATTTTTGAATTATAGTGTAATTTAAGCCATGGACGGCTTAAATTAGGGTATGAGAAAATACACAGTATACAAGAGAAAGTTTCATATGACTATGCAAGGCTAAACCTCTCTCTCTCTCTGTTATTCTCTGGTCTCTTAGTTAAACAAATCAAACGACAGGCCTGGGCCTTTTGTAAAGCAGCTATCTACACTCCACAGGCTTATGGATATTTTGATAAAAAGAAAAAGAAATCCTTAGGAAAAGTACATTATATAGGAAAGATAAACCATGAAAAAATAAGAATAGGTATGTTAAAAGAAAACCTAAAGATATAAAATGCACATGTTTTATTTGTAGTGATCTAGCTAATAGGTGCCAAACCAGATTATTTCCTATGAAATCATCATATCCTTTAGTTTTTAATCCTATTATTAGGTTTTTTAAATCTCTTTAATATTGCTGGTGAGCAATAGAATAGAGCACTATTTTTACTAAGGTCTACTTCCATTCTTGCTATAAGAGCTCCCAATAACAAAAAGCATCATGTTTAGTGTAAAAAAATAGATGTAATTGATGGCAAGAACCATGCCACCGTAGAAGTGAATTCCTTTGAGGACTTCGACAAATACATGCTCGAGGAACACGACAAGTACGATGTCTTACACGTCCATGTCTCCAGTTTAGTCTCATCCGAGGTTTACTTCGAGATCCAACAAGCATGCATCGGCTTGATCGTCTTTATTTTTAAAGGGTACAAGCCTATCTTTGTGCATCACACGGTCACAATATACGATTTCGAGCATCTGTGCCAATACGACTACAGCAGGTTCACCTTGAGTTGACCATGGTGATAGTGTCAAGAGCTTGCGGGTGCGTGGAACATAGGATTATTGAAGAGTATTGTGAGGGTAAGACCATGCTAGTGTATGGAGGGTTAGAGCCTCTTGACTAGTGCTATGAGAGAGCTGTGGTTGAAGTTTTTATTTTACTCTTCTTGTTTAGCTTGTTATTCCTCAAGTGCTTTAAGCACATGTCATTTTGTCATTTTTGTTGATTTGGATGAAAAATGTCTGTATTTATTTTGATTTATTATTTTCCTCTATCTTACTCTCGGTTGTCCAATGGACATGTGATGCTATTTATATATGGGGTCGTGTATACTTTTTGATTATACCACGATTACCGATATCTGGCCGACTAATTCATATTTGAATTGGATAATATTTTAAAAAGATGATAAGACTTTTTGATAAATATTTAATATTGTTATGCTTTCAAGGTCCGAATTCAAAAGCAATTAGTTAAAGTAGAATAACTTATCTATATCGACTTGTGTACTTCGGTTATTGAAGTAAGTACAAATGTGTGTACGAGTTTCAAAGGTAAAAAAAAAAGCTAACAATAACTACATAATTTTGACCCGTTTGGTTGGACAATTATTTTCGGCCATAAAAAAGTCATATTGTGATGTCTGTTCGGGTATAGACATATCCAAAATCTATTTATCAATTTTACTAATCTTGTTATTAAGTATAAATATTCTAATATGATACAGTAATTTTATGGCTGCTTACATGATTTCTATTCATCGTGCGCTCATTTTGATGGGAAATATATTTCCAAGCGAGCAGTTATGAAACTTATCTAGAGGTGATTTTCAATTTGTGTTTTTTATATTCCTAAAAATTGAATCCAAAATTTTCGTAATATAAATTTTAATACTCAAATCAACACAATATATATATATATTTTAAAATGAATGATGAAGTTAGTGGGAAGATGTTAGATGCATTAGGAGTCGGATTCGGTGCATAGAGGCTAATTATGCACGGTGCATACCAAAGAAAAAACAATGGCATATTTGTAAAAAGAAAATGAGGACAGGGTAAACTTGGTATTTTAAAATTAAACAACTAGTCCATTAATAAGGAGAGCACTTATAGAAATCACAAAAAACTGCCAGCATGATTCTCTCCTATTCAAAAGCAGAAATCACAAAACCAAATTTATATTATGCGTTTCAAACAAGATCAAAAAATTATATTTCTCGTAAATATTTCTTTCAATATGCGATTTAGAGCAAAATATGATGGTGATGGAGATAGCAAATACACTTGAAGAGTGTTCAAATACATCTAATATGCATCTCCTTAGAGGTACACAGATTGGTTGCAACTTCTTTTTGGTATAACTATTTCAAACTAAGCACAATCTTTACAAAAATGCTAGGTTGGCGTCTCTAAAATACTTGATATTATAATGTAATAGGCATGTCTTTTTGTGTTAAATGGCATGTTGGTCACTAACATCATATTTAATATGTAACATGCAGACCATTTATAATGCACAAACATATCCTTATGTGTTGAAAGGCATTTAATAAATGGATATGCATATCTTGATCTGGGAATTGGCACAGTATGTATATTGAACGTGCACGTCTTGTTGTTTGAATTGACACATTAGGTACTATAGGCATGTCTTGTTGTTTGAAATGGCATCACATTGCAAATGGGAAGCCATAACTCTTATGAATATAATCAGAAGGAACAATAGTTTTTTCAACACCATCCAATTTTTCAAACATGTTCTTCATCTCAATTGGCGTAATACGACTAAATCAATGTTCAATAGATAACCAAATCCTGCTTCATTTATCATCTTCATCCTTGTTCCTATTGTAATGCACTCAACGAGTTTCTTTTTTACGAGTGCCGTGTAGGTAGGTTTGCAATAGCTCCTAAATGATCCTGAAACCATCTACAAGACAAAATGTTAAAAAAGAATTAAAAAGTATCAACAAAATGACCTCTCTAATATGCTATTTAATATGTAGGCATGGTCTCCTATTACAAAAGGCAACGACATGTAGGCATGTAGGCATGGACTCCCATTAGAAAAGGCAACAATGTCTATTACATGAGGCATGAATTGTTATGACATGCACCCTTTATAGACGGTATGGTCTCTTGTGAGAAAGGGAATGACAAACTACATGAAACACTACACAATACCAAAGATAACTTCACAAAAGGTTGCTTATCCAAAACAGGAACCTAAACCTAGTCATAAAATTATCCGAAATAAGAAAATCAAACCTCGCCTCACAAAAGGCATAGATTTCGATTACAAAAGGCAACGATGTCTATGGTATGAGGCATGGCTGGTATGGTCTCTTATGATAGAGGGAATGACAAACTACATGAAACACTACACAACACAAAAGAGAACTTCACGAAAGGTTGCTCATCCAAAGCAGGAACCCTAAACCTAGTCATAAAATCATCCAAAATAAAAAAATCAAACCTCACCTAGAAAAGAACCTCGAATAATAGAACAACAATAAAAATAGGAGAATGAGAACTGAAGAAGAAAATATCGGGAGAGCTAAAATAGAATTTCAAAAGAGATGAGATATGGGAGAAATCTTAGGAATTTTTTTAATTTTTTGTTGATAATTGACGTAAGAAGTGGAAGGGACGTGGGGAATTCATATTTTATATTCTCTCTCTTGTTTGTTTGCAGTTTTGCATGCTGAAAAAAATCTAATTACATCCCTCAAGAATCCTGAGCCATTAGATTAAATAGGATAATTACTTATCAAAATAGGTGATCATGATTCTCTTATACACGGTGCAAAGTAAAATTGTACCTATGCACTGAATCCAGTTCCCTTTAAATGGGGATCTCCTCCCTCGTAATCCTCGAATCCCGATGATCTCCTCTCTTACCTGTGTGTTCATTTCCTCCGCCACGTCACCTTCTTAATCCTCTCTTGAAGGAAAAAATATTTTTATTTATGCCTTCATGGAAAAAGATGGCTCAATATTATTAATAAGACACTCTTCAAATAAAATTATTAACAAGGCAATCTTTTTTGAATGAACAAATAAAAAAACAAACGAACACAACAAGTTCTAATTGTATGTTTGATTCCAATATGAAAACGACGAGGGAGAAAAAATGTATATTATGGTTAATTTTAAAGTTCCTTACAGTCAAATTTGTGTTACGATTTGTCCAAGTGGTAAAATGTCGAAAATTCCAAACGTGGCTCTTTTTGGAGCACATAAACTGAACCGAACAACATATCAACAAAAAATAAACTAGAACAGTTGGCGAACCGTACGACTTTTGCGAGGGTGCAGGACCCCACACTATAATTGGGTTTTCTTTGCCTTAGAGGGAACTTCTGTTGTTCATGAGAAACATTAACATTGAAAGAGCCATGTAGAGATGAGGTCGGCCTCATTTTCGTGACTATGATTCTGTCGAGATGACATTTAGTATTCGGAAATTTTTGATTAAAATTATCAAAATTAACAAATTCTCCATAAATTTTAATGTTGCTGTATTTTTCACGTCCCTCATGCGAAACATCTAATCAAGTTATAATAATTTTGTATCAATTAATCTATATACTCGGTTGTTAGAACTCAATATATAATATGCAAATGGATATGTGCATTGAATAGCTTTTGGATGTCATGCAAAGCACCGGGTGGCTATTGATGTATAGAGGATGTATGAAACATCAACATGTATACATGGCAAGTGAGGAGACAATGTTGCTCGTGTGGGCAGATTTATTACATCCAAGATATATTATTATTATTATTATATGGGTTGGCTTGGAGTCGGCAATAATATTGTTTGCAATCAACAGATTAAATTCATAATGCACCTCTTTCAAAAAGAAAAATGTCGCACTTGTTATTCAGTGTTCATATATTTATTAAACCATCTTGTATTTCGATATTTAATACGGTGACTAACTCATTACAGACTTCGAAACATGCAATCCATAAGTTTTGAGCGGAGAAAATACTAAGATTGTCTTATTTTGTGCCACTTATTGGCAAATTGACTTACAATTGGGCCAAAAATATATAATTATCAGGGTATAATTACGTGTTAAAAATCTTAACTTTATACTGGAGTTGGTGGTGAAGGATTGTATAATTTTTTTTATATACTTAAAGTATTATATTCCTCAAGAAAAATCACCAAGAAAGTATACATCACAGGTACCGAAGGTACTACATCTTAGACACCAGATAATGAGAATCAAAACGCAACATAGTGATTAGCACTATCCGGAGACAACACCAAGTACCTCCAAAAGTGTATGAAGGATTGTATAACTTATCACAACTTTATAATCTCTAGCTCAACTATGGATTGATCGAATGTATTTATATACTAAGTGCTTTCAATAAAAAAAATAGAATGGATTCAATTCATTCTTAGCCATTTAGGGGAAATACTATCCACTTGAAACGTCTAATGCCACCAGGCCAAATCCCGACTATAAATCTAGTATTTATTAACAAGTTTCAAAAGACATCCCACTAGTGCATAAAAGTTAGAAAGAAGAACTTCAACGTCTGGTGCATAAATGGAGACATGGAAGACAGGTTATTGCAATGTCCAGACCGGATTTGGACCTTGTGGGTATGAATGTGGCCCATATGATATTAGGGTTCTGATGTTGGGTCATTTTTAGAGCAAGTATCATCGCCGGCGACTTGAGCATGTGTCGGCCTTGTTGCCACCCACCGGGCCCTCACGTCCAAGCATTGTGGTTGAATGAACATGGGACAAATAAAATCTGTTTATCATGATTCCGGTTCATCGTGCTGATTATTTCATGTCTAAAATATTTCGGGTTATAAAAATTGACAAAAGTCTCTTTACGACATAATAACATGATAAGAGTTTGAATATACATCCGGATCGTTCCTTAAGTTTCAATGCTGGTAAAGAGTTTGAATTCGTTCAGATAAAGTTCAGAATTTGTTGACAAAATTGACGTGGCGAGGATAATTGCTCTTATTAGCAATACCGCTCGATAGTGGACAACTTTAAATTATCAGTTAGTGACTAATAAAAATGTAATCTATGCTCAACTAATTAAAAAAAACGCTATCTATTCTCCAGAGTTCACTGACTCCAATAAAGATGTTCGTTGATTCTAACGTAGTAAATGCTATTTTAATATATTAGAAATCCCATAAATTGTTTCTGTGCAATTGGATAGCAAGTAAGCCCATAAATTCGGTTGTTTAGTTTTTTTTTGGCTAATACCATCTTTTATCAAGATATTAATTAAATTATAATTCTCACATCCATGATCGAATCTCTAATTTTTGTTCATTCAAATTAATAGTTTCATAAACAAGTCATTAAAGCATTTTAGTGGTAGCAAAAAATGATGATATGGGCTTGGGATAGGGCCCCCAATTATGTTTCATCAAAACCCGTTCAGCCCTACAACCAACCCGTAACTATGCATGTGACTATATGATCATGACTTTTCAAGTATGTTTTTTTTATGAAATTGGTGAGGGTCATGCCACTCCTCTATTCAAACTAGAAATTACATACGAAGCAGCCTGTGGGAGCCTGTCCCAAGCTATCGTTCAACAGAAGGGAAAAACAGCCCTATGGTGGGCGATGGAATACATGAAACCCTAACGAAAACTGAAAAGCGTAGTTAGATAACTAGTCAACGACCTGGTTACCTTCTCGATAACAGTGTAGAATCTCTATTTGCCACTCACCGCAGATGAGGTTGATGCAACTAGTCATGAGGGCCGGTAGTGGGTGCTCCTTCGCTATTCCCTCGGCGAGACACTTCGCTGCTACTTGCGAATCTGTCTCTACAATAACCTTCCTGTAATCCTGCTCCCATGCGAGGTTGAGCCCCCGCCAGATTGCCCACAACTATGAAGTCAATGCATTGCAGACACTCGTGCGATTCACAAAGCCTACATTTCATCCCCTTATACAGTCCCGAATAACCCACCGCCCCCAGCTGGGCCTGGGTTACTCTTGGCCGCTCCATCTATATTGAGCTTCACCCAATCGGTGGGAGGAGGGTGCCAAATCACGACCCTTTCTTCGTACACCTGCATGTTATTCCCATATCTTGCTCGCCCTCATGCTGCAGCGAAGGAGCGAGCTTGCTCGAGTGCAAAGTTCCCTAGTTCCCTGCAAACTCCACCAAAGAAAAAACTCGATCATTTTTCCATCTCTATAGCTACCAACATACCATTGAGAAGATTGCGTTCCAACACACTTCATCTGTTGATCTCGCCTGTATGTTTATATTGTCAATTAGCTAGTCTTCAACCGGCCAAGAAAAGAAGGCCGTCCAACTCTCCCTAGGTAACACCTACTTCCAAACCTACCTGCTACTAGGGCAATCTCTCAACAGGTGCACACATTCCCACAGTACGTACAATACGAGTTTTGAGCTATATGTCGTCGCAATCTTTCCCAGTTTGTCCAAAGACGATTCCTCAAACAAGTCCACATGAACAGTCGCACTTTCTCCGGGGTCTCTAGATTCCATACACTATCCCATACGACAGTATCTAGATGGGATCGATTATTGCCTGCAGTTAGGAACAAGTAAGCTGATTTGGCTGTGAACGCCCGGGAGGAGGAATGCCGCCAAGCAAGGTTATCTTGAAGGGTACTCGTATCAGCAACAAAAATAGCTTATAGTTTCTCAAAATGCAAATCTAAGAGGAAAGTTTTCAAAGTATCCCGATACTAACCCCTACCTGGAATCCAATATGCTGCCACTGTTCGTCCCAACTCCATCTCGGGTACTATCACCCCTTGTGTAGTTAGGGCATCTTCGCCAGCCAGCTACCTATCAGTCCAAAAAAGAACATCCTTGCCTGACGTAATAGACCATGATAACCTTCCATAAGATGCAACACAACTTTCGCAAGTTTGGCTCAGATTGGTGATTGCTTAGCATGTGGTAAAATTACTCGCTTTCGAACATTCCTCGTGCAATATTTTCGAGCTAGCACCTAGGCCCATAGAACATCTGGCTCGTGGAGGAAGCGCCACCCCATCTTTAGCACGAAAGCATCATTCATCTCTCGTATGCGCATTATCCCTAATCCTCCATGCTTTCGGGGAAGGCACACTTCCTCCCAATTAACTAAATGAATGCTTCTCTTTTCCTTAGAATCTCCCCATAAAAATTCCCGGCATAATCAGTCCAATTTATTGCATAATCCTTGTGGAAGCTGAACAAGTTGCATCGCGTACATAGGCATGGATGAGAGCACAGACCTAACCAATGTTAAATGATCAGCCCTGGTTAACTGTTTTTTTTCCACCCTGCTAGGCGTGACTGGGACCTTTCCAGGATATATGCAAAAGTGTCACCAGTTACTTGACTATGTAATGCGGGAAAATCCAAATAGTGACCAAGGTCATGTGTCCTTTGGATGCTCAGTGCCTAACTTAATCCCTTTGCCTCTCTTGGGGGGATGTTATCTGAGGAAAAAACTCGGGATTTGGCAAGACTCACTTTTTCACCGGAAAGCATCACAAAAGGTCTTCAACCCGTCTAGAATAATGTGGACCTGGGAAGAAGTTGCTCCTGCAAAAAGAACAATGTCGTCAACAAAAAATAAGTAGGTCAGCTCGGGCCCTCTTCTGGTCAGCTTTATCAGTTTCCAGCCATGATGCCCCATAATCCAATGTGATAACCTCTTCATGCATAATACAAACAAATACAGCGAGAGTGGGTTCCCCCGTCGTAAGCCTCGTGTGGGTTGGAAAGCCTCTGACTTTTTGCCATTACATAGTACTCGTATTGAGCTCCCAGTAACGCATCCCATTATCAGTCATCGCAAAGAACTTGGGAACCCTGCTTCCTCTAAGGTATCAACTATAAACTCCCATCGGAGCCGGTCATAAGCCTTTTCGAGGTCAATCTTCACCACCATCCATCCACTTCGGCCTATCTTGCTCTGCATTGAATGAAGAACTTCCTCAAAAATAGCAATGTTATTAGTTATTTGCCTCTATGGAGCAAAGCTTCCTTAAACTAGTGAGATGAGTTCCGAAAGCTTATACACCATGTTACATAGACTAATAGGGCAAAATTGTTGGATAGTTTTTGGCCTCTGAACTTTAGGAATAAGTACAAGTAGTGTCTCATTTAGACTTTCTGGTACCACTCATGAGCCCTACATATCACATATAAACTTTATTAAACAATCTTTGACGACTGTCTAACACCACTGATAAAACAAAGCATGGAAGCCATCCATTCCAGGTGATTTTAGGGCTGCCATTTGGAAAAGGCTGGCTCTACTTCCTTGCTTGTAATTGGCTTTGAGGTGGCAACAATCTCCTGTTTAGACCATCCCGGGAAGGAGCCCCGCGGGAGGCCAAAATGCTAACCCTCCCCATTATCTATCTAAGCAATTCTAGCTCCTTCTGATCGGATATCCAGTCATCGATCAAAGTGCGTAGATTCTCAATCTTGTTTCTCTTACGCTTGATGATGGTTTGAGTGTGGAAAAATGAAGTATTTCTATCCCCATAAATAATCCACTTTTCTCTGGACTTTTGATACCAAAGTAATTCCTCTTGCTGCAGTACAAGGTCCATGTCTACCTTTAGTTTTCCATATAGCCTCCATAGCCCCCCATTCATTTGATTTGCCAGCAGCCTTTCAAGCCCTGCAATCCTCGCATACAAATATTTCTTCCTCTTTTCGATATTACCAAAAACTGTAGCATTCCAAGCCTGAAGTTCAACCCGCAGACTCTCAATAGCTCGGACAATAGTGGCTTCTGAGCCCACTTAGTAAGCACAACTCTTTCAAAGCTTGGGTGTGTTAACCAAGTAGCTTGGAATCAAAAGGGCCGTCTTGAGGGTGAGCCCCTACCTGGATCCAAATTGTGAATCAAAAGTGGACTGTGGTCTGACTGATATCGAGCTAGGTGCTCTACTTTTGCCTCCGGCCACGT
The DNA here is from genome assembly GCA_963995505.1 of Hypericum androsaemum. Classification (NCBI taxonomy): domain Eukaryota; kingdom Viridiplantae; phylum Streptophyta; class Magnoliopsida; order Malpighiales; family Hypericaceae; genus Hypericum; species Hypericum androsaemum. The sequence continues at coordinate 4,780,109 of OZ023195.1, forward strand.
AACTCGCCAGAGGTCATTACACAATGCCCTGTCCAATCGCTTGTAAACTCGTTTGCCAGTATCAGTACCCCCTAGCCCAAGTGAACAGGGTACCTGAAAACCCAAGGTCAATAAGCCCCTAACGGTGAATCCAATCTCCAAATCTTCGATCCTGAATTCGTAATCCACCAGAACTACCCTCTCTCTGCTCGCCTTATGATCGAGTTAAAATTCCCGACCACTAGCCAAGGTACTGGTACTGGCAGGGCGAGAGCTACAATCTCATTCCAATAGCTTTTGGCACCACTGACAGGAGGGAGCACGTACACTACTGTGAGCAAGGACGAGATGAGTCCTGGAGGTTTTACCTTGATATGCAGGTATTGGTCTCTATACCGCAGGATATCCACCTCGACATCTTGTTCCCACAACAACCAGATACGACCCCTTCGTCCTCTTGCTTCAATGCGAAAGGATTGAAGACCAATACGTCGACACACTTCTGTGGCTCGGCTACCACAAATATATATCTCTAACAAAGCAATAATCTGCACGCCATGTATGTGCATGAGAAATTTGAGTGCTCGAAGAAAACTTGGCTTTTGAGCACCACAAATGTCCCAAACTAGGGTCTTAATTTCCATTAAAAGGTCTTAGAGAGGGGGAGCGGGATCTCTACAGTTCTAAACCTGGCATCCAAGCTCCGACATCTGACCAGATACGATTTGCACCAGCTTTAACGCTGGTTTCTAGCTGGGGCACATCGAGGCTACGGTCTTGTGCTTCCGCTTCCATGTTCCTGAATCCCAGTCCCGAGTCATCAGGTGGATCAGATAGATGGGCCTTGCCTAAAGCAGCCGGCGGAGACCCGGCTAGAAGCTGTCCTCTTGATAACTGATAAGTGATGTCTGGTAATTTTGTTAGCTACTACCCCGCCTGGTGAGAGTGTGCATTTATGATATTTGGAGTTGCGTTCTCTTTAAGCTCATTGTGCCTTAAAAAGGCGGCTTGCATCTTCTGGCCTAATACAGTATCTTCACTTCTTGGTCTTTTCGAAGTCAGGTTGGTCATCAGATGTGGCTGGGGTTCAGACTGTACCCATCGGGCTTGGGGACCTTTATGGGGTTGTACAATATTTTTTATTGTCTTACCCATTCCAGCCACAGCTACACTACCAGAGAACGCTTGGAAAACTGTCGCTGGGGATGGCCTGACCGTCGAAGCGTATGAAAGGCCATCAGCCTCCCCTTCTTTAAGTTATAAGGCACCAAACATATTACCCAGTCCGGTGTCATTTTTGGAAGGAGCAGTACGAGGTCCTCTCATTTTCCTCATAATTGTCATCCATGGTCCCAATATTTATCTGGTTCTTCTCGGGTTTCCATCTGTGGGTAAATTTGGTGGTCTCTATAGGGCCCTTCCTGAGAGCTAGCGGGGCCTGCTATTTCCTTAGCAACGTCGGTGGTAGGCGGGCAAATGATATGTCATACACGTCGGTGGTATGACCGTACTTTCACCATTGGAAGCAAATGATATGGAGGCCCTCAAACTCCACCTTCTGAACATGGCCATCAATGATTATCTCACCGATGAGTGGGCTCTGGAGATCCAGTTTAACACAAAGTCTACCAAACTGACCCAAACTTTACCGACAGTATTCGGTCAAGTTTGATCGGTCTACCAATCATTGCGGCTACACGTTTAAGGAGGTCGTTGTAATAAAAGTACATTGGTAGATTCGGTAGGCGAACTCATACCTTGGTCAACGTCACTTCACGTGGGGTCGGTATGAAGTTGTAACTCCAGGGATGGACTGTCAGATAGTGATCTTATATCGTCTACGGGCCACCTGAGAGAGCCAACTTGTAGTCTTCCTCTGCCGCAAAACTTGCCATGAAGTAATTATGCGAGAGATCTATCAGGCTAAAAGCCCCCTTAGGGTTCCAGAGCTGGTGAATTCTGTTGGACAGAGCTCGATAGCCCACGACTTTACCTAGAACCTTTAGAATCACTGTACGGCTCCACAGTGCTACTACCTTCTGCTTGCCCTCCTTAGTCAGCCTCAGCGCAGGGCGATAAGGGTTCGAGGCTTTATCCGCCTCCGCCCAACATTTCACAAACCAGTCATCTTCCAAGGCATCAAAATCTGGCACACGAGAAAATAGGAAAAAGTCTACTTTAGTACCCTGTAGTTTAACCCAAAATCACTTTATTATCCTATGGTAAAAACTCATCAATCGAGTCAAACATCCAATTTAGATCACATAGGTCCACAGGCAACTACCAATTTACATCATTTTAGTACCCTCTCCGTGGACCTAATTGATATGAATTTGCTGCGATTTGATTCGATTGATGAGTTTTCTACCACAGAGTACCAAAATAATTTTTTGCGATACTACAATGTACTAAAATGGATGTTTTCCAAAAAAGTGTGTAGTTATTACTTGCCGCACACGCTTCGCTTGGCTCGAGGAGGTCGTCGCAAATAATAATATAAATACCCTTAAACCTAAATAGGAAAACCCTAAGGCTGAACCCAAAACCTCCCTCCCCCTTCTCCCGCACGCACAAGACAAAACCCCTCCTCGCCCTCTCCACGCACCGCCACATGTCGATGCTTCCCCATCCCAAGGACGACGGTTACCTCGCCGCCGTCCTCCCCAAGCGCATCGCCTTCTTCGAGCGCCTCCAGGCCGAGCAAGCGGCCCACCTCGCCTCCCTCCCCCACGACCCCATCAAGTAACCGCCCCGTTTTACTCTCTCTAGGTCTTTTTCTTTTTTTTTGCGTTTTGGTTTAATTTTTTTTTTGTTTGTGTAGGATAACGTTGAAGGATGGGAAGGTGAAGGACGGGAAGCGGTGGGCGACCCGTCCGATTGACGTGGCCGCGGAGATTTCCAAGAGCCTGGCGTCCAACGCGCTGATCTCGCTGGTCAACGGCTCGCTCTGGGATATGGCCCGCCCGCTCGAGGGGGACTGCGACCTCCAGCTGTTCACCTTCGACAGCGACGAGGGACGTGACACCTTCTGGCACTCCAGTGCCCATATCCTCGGCCAGGTCATCATTGCCCCCTCTTTTGTTTAGGGTTAGAGTGGGTTTCGCTTGCGTGGTTTTCGGGATTGAGGTTTGTTTTCCGGTGTTGTTGTTGTTGATTGACAATGTGTGTGGATGCAGGCGCTTGAGCAGGAGTATGGTTGCAAGCTCTGCATTGGCCCCTGTACCACCAGAGGCGAGGTACCCCGTGTTTCATTATCGTTGCTCCTGTGATATGAAAAATTAGGAGCTTGTAAGTGCTTGGTTCATCAAGTGTAGTTAACAGAGAGCTATATAAGAGGAGGTAGAGTAGAACGAGGTTAGATAGTTTTGCGTGACGGGATTTTTTTGGGGAGTAATGTGAGGGGAGTGGGCTGTTACATGCATTACATCCAAACATAGCGTTATGGTTTTGTGGTTAGGATTAGGTTTTGTTTCCTTTTAGTGTTGCATTAGGGCTTTGGGCTGAATATGTGTGCTAAGAATGTGCAATGGCTATTGCAGGGCTTTTATTATGATGCATTCTATGGTGACCTGGGCCTGAGCGATCGACACTTCAAAGCTATTACCGATGAAGCGCTAAAGGCTGTTGAGGTATTTTTTCTTATGAGTACACTGTTTTTTCTAATCTCAACTAGCGGTTCATACTCTTTTTGGGTCTTTATGGGTTTGGTTTTATCTTCCATGCAGCAAAAGCAACCATTTGAGCGCATTGAAGTGACAAGGGACCAAGCGCTTGAAATGTTCTCCGACAACAATTTCAAGGCATGTTGAGCCTGTAAAATTAAATATGAATTATCACTTTCTTCTCTTCTAACCTCTTCCCCTGATCATCTTCTCTAATCGAGCATCATGTTCGTCATCAGGTTGAAATCATCAAAGACCTGCCTGCAGACAAGACAATAACTGTGTACAGATGTGGCCCATTGGTTGATTTGTGTCGAGGGCCTCATATACCAAATACTTCCTTTGTCAAAGCATTTGCTTGTTTGAAGGTGCTTTTACATCGCATTGTTGTCATTATTATACCGGAGTTCTCATTGTTCACAATTATAATTTTTTGTTTCAGGCTTCATCAGCCTATTGGCGGGGTAACAAGGACCGTGAAAGTCTACAAAGAGTCTATGGCATATCTTACCCTGATAATAAGCAGTTGAAGGTAATATTTGGATTTATGTTTTCCTCCCAGTAGTAATACTGGTATTATAAGCTGGACTGTTGAGGCTCCTTGAATTTTTTCTTGTTAGTACTCTGCAGCATATGTTTTAGTTTTCTAAACCAAAAGAACACAGATTTGTATATTGGTTTGCTGATTGATTGCCGACGAATTCTGTTCCGTCATGTTGTCAATTTGGTGAAGTGTTTTGTTTAATTGGTTATGAAGTTTTCTGTTTTCTTTCTACAAGGCCACGGATGATGGGTAAATAATTTGAAGGCAGGAGCCAAAGGATTTTTTGTACTATGAGGCGGTTACGTGTAACCTTCTCCAATTATTGAGAGTTTCATATCTATCAGCTATTTGATTACACACCATTGACATATCTAAATTCACCAAAAGCTTGGCAGTACCTGGAATGAGAAATATTCCCGTTCATGATTTTCATGTCTAAGGTTATGCGCTTTGCAGGAATACCTTAAGCTGTTGCAAGAGGCAGAGATGTATGACCATAAAAGTTTGGGTTTGAAGCAGGAACTTTTCTTTTGTCATGATTACAGGTACGAGCTGAAGCCCATGTACAGCTTAATGTCATGATTAGCCTCATTTTTGACCCGCTCTAATCATTGGTCTTTGAGTCTCAGCCCAGGTAGTTGGTTTTTTCTTCCTTATGGGACCCGAGTCTATAACAAATTGCAGGATTTTATACGAGCTCAGTACAGAAATAGGGGATATGAAGAGGTTTGATTATCAACTTTGTGGGTTCAGTGCTTTCTTTACATCTTTGCAACTAAATGCCTGTTTTCATAAACTATGGCAGGTCAAGTCTCCAAATATATACAACATGAAACTTTGGGAAACTTCTGGTCATGCAGCTAATTATAAGGAGAATATGTTTCTTCTTGAGGTATTTCTTTGAATAACAATCTTTATTTGCACTTTCAATGTAGATATTTCAGTTTTGTTAATTCAAGGCACTTTTGTTTGCCTATTAAATATCTTGACTGATATGTTTCACAAGGTTTATTCATCTTTGTGAGACCTTTTTTGTTTTTTCGGTCCCTACTTTTTCTTCGGCATGCAACTTATTATTTGAATTGCTCTATTGAATGCAGATTGAGAAGCAAGAGTTTGGCCTCAAGCCAATGAATTGCCCCAGTCATTGCTTGATGTTTGAACATAGAGTACGCTCATATAGGGGTATGCTCCTTTTTACCATATTTTTTTACTGCCAGTAGTAATAGTTACTGGTCTCTGATCTTTCATTGCATATTTCCTTCACTTCTTCCATTTCCTTTGGGGTTGGGGGTCTTTTGAGCTCGGTTGCAGCTGCAGAGGGGTTGGTTATTCTGGATTTTCATTGACTCACTAAGATTCGTCAGGGACCGAGCCAGTGCAAACTTTCATATTTTAAAACCAAGTTTGCTGTAGAGAAACAAAATTAGCTGACTTGCTTCTGTAACTTGAAAGTTAAAAGTGTTCTTTTCTTTGAAATTGGATATGCGCAAACAAGGTTTTGCCAGGGTGCTGTTACTTTCAGCTCAATGGAATCATTGCTGCTTTCTTGCTTTTCCTTTTTGTGATAACATCGGTTACAAAATATCTCCAGTTTGTCTTGGGTATCCACCACATTGGAAACTCATCAGTTGCATTTATGCTCTGATATGACCCAGTTCCTGATTACTTTACATCATAATTCTAGAACTTCCCATGCGGTTGGCTGATTTTGGAGCCTTGCATCGTAATGAGGCTAGTGGCGCACTCACTGGATTAAAACGTGTCAGAAGATTTCAGCAGGATGATGCTCACATATTCTGTCGAGAATCTCAGGTAAGGCTAATTTGATGCATAATGCAGCTTCTGCAATGTTCTTTTCTCGCCTATCTTGACTTTATTGGTGGGCATCTCTCCAGATAAAAGAAGAAGTGAAGAATGTTTTAGAATTCATTGACTATTGTTACCAGATTTTTGGGTTCACTTATGAATTGAAGTTGTCTACGGTATGATCTCCCAACTTGTGCGAACTTGTGTCATTTACAACAACAATGGTTTATGAACTTGTGCAAGTTTGACATGTGACTCTTGAAATATTATTATCAGATCAATATCAAAGGGATCTTTTATCTGTATTGCAGAGGCCAGAAGAGAAGTACCTAGGAGAGTTGGAAACTTGGGACAGGGCTGAGGGTGCTCTGAAGGAAGCACTAGACCAGTTTGGGAAGCCATGGCAGGTTATATCTGTTTCTTTGTCGCTGATTGCTTGAGAATACCTTTTCCCTTGCTCCATCTTGATAATCTATGCCTTCTTTTTTGTTAGTAGATAATCTATTCTTTTGGTATTACTGGGAAATACTGTTCTTTGGAAAATTTCAGCACTTGTTACTTTGTTTGTGGCAAAGTATATGTGAGCATATTTTGAATCATGTTTAAATTGATGTTTGTGGTCATGTGTTGCTAAAACTGCACTATGGTTGAATCGTGGATGCTCCATGCTCCAGCAGTTCAAACTGTCTTTTCTAATAGAGCTGAGCAACTTTAGGAGAGGAGATTAAGAGAGCATCAACATACTGCGGATTCGTGTATTCTTTTTAAATTCTGTTTGCCATTGGCAACATGAGAAAATGCTCTCTGCCTCCCCCATCTATATGTATATTTAGCCAGGAAAGAATTGTGAAGCACCTTGATGGTTGGTGTTTATTATCCTTCCTTTGTTGTCACAACTCAGGATTTTGTTCTTTTGGTTGCTATGTAGGTGGATGAAGGAGATGGTGCTTTTTATGGACCGAAAATAGACATCAGTGTTTCCGATGCTTTGAAACGAAAGTTTCAGTGTGCTACACTACAGGTTTTGGTTAAATGATTTTATCTGGGTTCCTGTCTTCTGGGTTGTTTACTGAAATCTCATGTAACGAGTAAATTAAATGATTTTTAGCTTGATTTCCAACTCCCTCAACAATTTAACTTGGAGTATTCTGCGGAGGATGAGGCTAAGAGGGAGAGACCTGTTATGATACACAGAGCAATACTGGGGTCTGTTGAGCGCATGTTTGCCATCCTTTTGGAGCACTACAAGGGCAAGTGGCCTTTCTGGCTCAGTCCTCGTCAAGCAATTGTTTGTCCTGTCTCTGGAAAATCTCAGGCATACGCGGAAGTGGTTAGTTTGCCATGCTTTTAAACTTTTCCATACCGTTTTCAGAATTTTGTTATGAATCATTAGATCCTCTCTCTGACCTGTGAACTTTCGTCATGATCCACTAGCAGTATGCTTTAGATTGCATAATGCATTGGCCTTTGGCACGTTTTCTGACCTGCCTCTTAAATTAATTGTTACTCCGTTGATTTCGATTATGATGTTTCTGTGTTGCTCTCTTTCTTTCTAGGTGCAAAGGCAAATCCACGAAGCCGGTTATTTTGTTGATATTGATTTGAGTGATAGGAAGATTCAGAAAAAGGTAACTAGTAATCTAAAATTATGATCTGGCTACAGATGAATACGACTCCCTAGCCCCTGATAAAAGATCTTTGCTTTGTCTTGCTACCTTTTTCTGACCCCTAGAGCTCATGCAGGTACGCGAAGCACAATTGGCACAATACAACTACATCCTGGTCGTCGGGGAAGAGGAAGCAGGAACTGGCCAGGTAGTACAATCAATCCCACTGACTGCATTTAACCGAATATCTAGTTAGGTTGGACATAAGATAGGTGTCACCATGTTTACATGGAAGTTCAATGTGATTTCCAGCTAGTTGACATTCCAAAGGATGGGCGTGCATAACTTGCCATCCCTGCTTATGTTTTTATAGAGACTGAAAATCTAGTTTTTCGACATTATTTCCTCCAAATGTACGAATCACATCCGAACCCTTTGCTATATGCAGGTCAGTGTACGTGTGAGAGACAAGTCGGACCATCGGGTTATGAGCATGGAGAGCTTACTTCAACATTTCAAGTCTGAAGTTGAACAATTCCACTAGGAGGCTTACGCCAACCTTGTACATTATTGCTGCTCAGATGTAACCCCATCATTGTTACTCTCTAATCATTGAATATGTTTGAAATTCTTAATTTTCCATTAGAAACCACTTGGTGCGCATAATCTGTGTTATTTTTTTTGCTCAACCAAAGCCGTAAGTTTGGGAGCCGGACTCCTCGACCCAGATCCGAACCTAGCGTCTTAGATTGCCCCGCTAACTTGGCTTAGACTGAGAGGGAAACAGAAGAGGGCACACGATCTAGATGGTTCTCAAAATGATGCTTTGCTTTTGCTTCTGTTCTTGAGAAGATCACTTACCGGGACGGAGCATTTTGTAGTTCTGAATAGATACTTTGTCAGCTTTTTTCTTGAAAGGCAGATACTTTGGAAGCTAAAATTGATGAATGCAGGTTTTGAACATGTTGCGTACAAAAAGTTGATGGATAATATTACTACCTGGTTAGTACGTTATGAAAAAATCATGTGGTTTTTGGACATCTGGTTTGGTTGGCTAATCTATGTGCGAACCGAGAAGGATCTTAAAAAAATTGGTGAGTGAGTTGGTGAGGAGCATTTTTCTTGTCAAAAGTTGGAAAACTTCTTTTATTAACCAGTAGTGATATCAAAATTATGCTCGGAAGGAAAAAACGACTAATATAAGAGACATTTTTATTAATGATGTTAAAATTCTGAAATCTGTAAATTTCTAGAAATGGTCCACAAGTTGTAGTAAGAATTTAAATAGGGGCCGTAGGATGCCGGAGTTAAAAAAAAAGAGTTGCAAGCCTGTTTGGTCAAATTTCAATGGAATAACAAAATTGGTAATTGTTTTGTAATGAAATATATGCTAAAATTTGCATCATAGGCTAGGAAAGTAACTAGCCTTTGAGATTAGAGCCGGATCATAATATGAAGGCAATATAACTCGACCTATCAAATTTTAGGTTTTTAACACAATTTCGTTTTTCATACTCGAAGAGAGAAATAAAATTAGAATAACGTATCACCCATTGAGAACGAGAAAGATTCTTCTTTTGTATATTACCACATGTAATTAATTAACCCTTGCGTAAATTTGTAGTATCAATCGATATCATCTTACCTGGTGACAGCCAGAATATCTGTGTAAAATTCCAAGTCCCAACTCGTATCATTTCCTCCAAAAGAAAGAACCAAGTACACACGTGAAGTGACGCGCATATATACGCACTCACAGTTTACTTGCCACAGATGGGAGCCACACAAAGATCCATACCTCCAAGTTATATTGACCATCCCACACGTAACGTCCACAACTTTTGCATATGGGAACTTGGAATTTTCACCATCCACCGAGTACACATTCTGTGGAGCACCGAGAATGCAGTTATGTTAAAATTTAGTAGCAAAATTTTTTGTTGTCTATTATCATTTGATCAGATTAGTAAGTCGATATGACGACTTTATAAGCTAATTATTCTACACTTGGTGTAATTTGTTATATGGGTCCGGAGTGAAAACTTAACTTTTGTCTAAGTATGCGTAGATGGATTGTTGTTACATATTCAACATCGAGATCTTGGATTTACATTCCATGTTCCATATAAATTGTGCTTCCCAAATTGGGAATCTAGCCTAGCTGTGACTAGGATCAGGCTAGCAATATCTCTAGCTAGGTAGGTCCACTCGGTAAATCCTAGGATATCATGAAGATATAATAACACTAAAACCACATATATAAAAAACACTAAAACCCTCCTGATAAACAAAAGGTTTTCTACTTTAAACAACATGGGAAATGACTAATTGAATTTGATCAGTCCCATTTTAGATAGACAAATACGTAGCTACATATAAAAACATCACATTATTAGATCCTCCTAGCATCCTATCTAGCTAGGGAATTACACTCACATCTTAGTGTTGAGGAAATTGTTGCTGCTTAGGTAAGCAGCCATTGAGCTACTACTCTCACCCACATCATGCACATGCCTGTTATTATTATGATGATGATACTCTTGAGAAGGATGGTGGCGGTTGATCGTACCGCCACCATCCTCCTCCTCCACCTCCTCCTTCGCAACTTTCTCGATCCCGAGGCACTCTGTGGACCTCTGGATAGGCAAGTAGTCGTAAATGGGGGCCGGGTTTATCATCGGCTCGGCCGAATGCGGAGGGACAACCGATGGGAGCTTGGAGAGTAAGGCCTCGAGACTGCTCATGGAAGGCGTTACTCGAAAGGGCATCGCGTGGTAGCCATCGCCGTTGAGGTGGTCGTTGTAGAACTGATCATGAGGAGTACTTAATGGTGCGATCCCCAGTCCCTGGTGGTGGTAGTGCCATGCCTCTGGTGTTAGGTAGCCATCAACTTTGTAAGGGAACGCAGATGATGATGGGTGAGGAAGGAGCACTCCTGGAATACTCTCTATGTAGCTGAACTTCTTCCTTAGTAGCACCACAAAGCTGAGGTCTTCCACTACCTTCATTGATATAACCTGGATTAGTTGGACCAGTGGACGAATACCATGTATAAACGAGAAAAAAAAATTATTATTGATGTCCCATATAATTATAAGATTAATTACCTTGTTGACAGCTCCTAGTTGAACAATGCCTTCTCTAACGGCAATTAGAGCTATGGTCTGCACAAGGACACGGACACATATTTCGGACCAAACAAATGCTAGTTAGATCCACACTTCACTTGTCCCAATGCTATATATATATATATATATATATATATATATATTCCAGTCCGATGAGTGACTGAAAAATATGTGGTATTAATAAAAAAATAAATTTACCTTTATTCCGGATTGGAATTGTGCTTCCCATGTCCTTGGATGCTGTCAAATTATATATCACATGTTAGTTTGGTAGTGCACATGAATCTCCTAGGTCGTATTAGATTTCGGGATCAAGACGAAATAGAGTGAGATATTTTAGAAGAAAACAACGGAATTTAACTAATTTTTAGGTTATCATATTGAATAATGTATCAGTTAGAATTAAAGTTGATAACTAGCTTCACGAATGAAAAAGACATAACTTAAGAGTTGCTAACTATACTTACCGAGTCCGCTGAGCTATGCCATGGAGACAAGAAGTTGATCCCTTGATCATTTGGTTCTTTGTATATCCATTTGTGACTTCGATCTGCTGCTACTTTCCCTATTACCCTGTGTACCGGATCATGTACATATTCGTAACCCAAATAAATAAATTACTTAGATACAAATTTATTAATTAATATACCAATAAAACCCAAATATTTGATAGTATGAGTTTATAGTGTTATTACCCTTCTCCATAGTTGTAGATTTCATGTGACATCTTGAAGAAGAGCTCCGGTTGCAACCCTTGGTATTGTGGGAGCTCGCAGTTAGGGAAGGCGGATGACGACGAGCTCGGACACTCGCCGGAGTTCAACTCCGCCGCTGAAGCGGCGAAGTTGCAGAAACCATCTTCCCAAACTAAAATCCTGTTTTATTGTACCAGCCATGAAATGATGTCAAAGAAGCCATTAAATTGGTACAAAAAATATATATAACTCACCATATACATGGTTAATGATGTAGGAAACTAGAGATAATTAATTAATAAAAAGGATAATTAAAGATACCAGTTTCTCCTGTTTCCTCTTGACCTGTCATATGCTCCTTGACCATCCCATCTTTAAAACAAATCATAAATGTTGGTGTTACTAATCAGATAGTCGGCCTGGTGAGTGTCCGGTACGAGGTGGTATAAACCGGAAAAAAAGACTTACTTGGGAGGTGGGTAATTCCTAGGTAAGATCCTCCAGAAGACGGCATAAACCCATTGGGAGTTTTCATGGATGCACAAGCTTCTTAGAGTGTGTTGGAGGAGATGAGTCACTGCTAATGTGCTAAGCTGCTCTTCCATGATCACACCAAATACTGATACTTTGGATGATATTATACAATCTAAACACTAATTACTATATTATTAACTTGCTAATTTGCTGGTTTTTTTGTGTTCTTCTTCTTATTCTTCTCTGTACCATTATCTGTGCTTTGAAACCAAGAGTGGGAGAAGCCAAGATCTTCTATGTATCCTCCTCGCACCCTTTTTATAAGCCCACCAGCAAAGGAAACCTCTCATTTATAATAGTTCTCCATTTTCCTTCTCTAATGACAGTCTTTGTTTTCATTTTCGATAAGAAAATTTACACGAATTTGAGTCTATTCATATTTTATGGTACTTTATTTTATCTGAAACTAATTCTTTCATGATACCATTTTAAAGGTATAGTTGACAGAAATGATAGGATATAGTGTCTTCAGCGTTAGTATAATATAATAAGAATTTTTTTAGAGGCACAACTTTATTAGAAGTACGAAACCTGCCACTAACGGTCTTAATTTTTTGTACTAATATAAATTTTTTAACATAGTAACGGCGAATAAATTGCTTAATCTATTATCGTCGCACGACCTTAGGACTAGGGGTCACGTGGCCATGTTTCATGGTACTTTTTTTTTTGAAAACAAGAACCCCATATATTAGATTAAATAGAAAAATCAGAGTACAAGAGTCTGTAAAAAATAACAGGAGGATCAGAAATTCAATCACTAGGTAGAGTTCCTAATTTAACCGAACGACAAACCCAGTCTGCAACTTAGTTTTGAAGTCGGGAAATAAGAGCAAGGGAACACAGCGATAAGGAGTGAAGATCCTCCCAGATGTCGGAGACAAGAGATTCCAAACGCCAGCAGACAAGTGGCATAGGAGTAGTAAGCATAGTGTGAGCCAAAAGACAATCAGTCTCGACAACTGTGGTAGAATCAGAGAAGTCACTACGCACAAGTTGGAGGGAGAGGTGGATTGCCAATAGCTTGGCCTCGAGAGAGGAGGAGGCTGAGATGGTATCAACATGACCTTGCAACAGAAGGCCTTGAGAGTTTCTGGCAACGGAAGCGATCCCAGAAGGAAGAGAGTTTCTAACCCAGGAAGCATCACAATTGATCTTCGTGATCCCGGAGGGCGGAGCGATCCATGAAGAGTAATTTCTTTGATCAACGACAGGTGAAGTCCTATCAGTAGCGCTGCATCCGGAAGGGCATGTTGTAGTTGAAAGAAACCCATGAGTACAGCACGAGCTAGCAGCAATTCCAACCGCATCAGCACGAGTTGTTTCATGGTACTTTATAGCTCATCATCATACGACTTTCCATTTCATGATACCAAAGACGAAGTCGAACTCTTTACAAATTTTGGGATCCCAATTAAATTATATCTTCTACATTCATATCAATCGTACTAATCACTTAATTACATATAAAGTTAGATCATCAAGGACAATCAACTTGACTTATCAGAAAAAAGGACAAACCAACTTAATTACTTTATAGTTAACCAAAGTTTTGAAACTTTATACCAAAGCGACTTGAAGTGGCCCACAAATTCTGAGGTCGCCTCGGGTCCCAATGGTCCCCAATATCCATCAATCCTCCATTGAAACACCTCTCTATTAGTAGAAGACAGTGCCACTGACTTTCTCCCCTCTCATCGCCCGTATCTCACAATTATGATCTTAGGAAATATCAGCCAAGACCCAACCTTATTTCCCCCATTAATTTCCTCCAATGCATCATCATCATCATTAGGACGAGGACTACTGTATTGTTCCTTCCACCAACCTGCATCTATCATCAATTCGTTTGAAATAACATTCTTCACGCCGAGTATTGTCGGATTATGTTTAGTGAGAATGTTGTGAGGTTTGAGAAATTATTTCTTAGAATCATTGTACCTTGTACCGATTTGATTCACATATTGAGTTCTCGTTCGCCCGTAATCTTGGTACTTTTCACATAAATCTAGTGTTGCGGGTTCTAATTACGATCTAATTTCTTAACACAGAAGCTCTCACAATGGTGTTTTAACACTGGACTAACTTTCATCGATATATTCTAATATAAATGTGTATATATTTATGTATGTATTGTACATTCTTCAACTTCAATCTCCAATGCCTCTGCTGTATAATTTCCATGCCATTAACCCAACCCTTTTTTCCCTCCCACTTTTCTGACACCGCTTAGGTATTACCACGCATCTCAGTCCCAGGTAAAACTTTTATATGTCGCTGTCTTCATTTATTTGGTCAAATTCCAAGAAATGACTAACTGAAAACGTGAATGCATCGCATTATTATTATTATATCTTATGAAAAAGTGTTCATGTATAAAAAAATTGCTAATTTTTAAAAATTATTTAGCCCAACTAATTTATGTTTGAAACAATATCTTAAAAATTTTGCTAATTGATAGTAGCAACTTAATTTAGCAAGATTTTTTTACAAGCTGATTAGCAGCTCTTTACAAATATCGTCTCAAACTTTGTCTTGCTGTTTTTTTATAAGTAAAATTTATTTATTAATAATAATATTTACAACCTATTTAATGGAGAATTTTATTTGACGAGGTTTATCTTGGTGTTATTAGCCAGCTTGCTCGATACTTTTTTAGCATCATAATTTTTTTATTCACCAAAAAAATACTGTTTAATGTGCATGAGGGCACTATACCAAACCATCAAATTGGCAATTTTTGTTACACTTAGAATTCAATTTATATGGAACGAATTTGATTAAGTTAACCTCATTTGTATTATCCAATAATAATGAAAAACAATTGACTTTGCTTTCAAAGTTCTCCGTTCGATAACAACAGAATATGAGAATAATCCGTTTTGATATAATATCATTAGAATTTTGTTACCAAACTAAATAATTAAAAAATATTAAGTCAATTGTTTCGTCTGTAATTAAGTCCAACAACTCTTCACATTCGAGATTCTTTAACAATTAGAAGTCAAGCTTTCTTAAAAACACCATCTCAGTGATACTTGTAAGAAACTTATCTCGGTGACATGAGAGAATCATCCTCATCTGAAATTTGATATTACTCCACTCAGACAACAGGAAAAATGATATTTAATGGCAATCTCGTGGAATTATTATATATACAAAAATATTGGCGATAAATAAAATTATGAATGTTCTATGGAAATGATATTGATGCAATTGACAATTTTGGGTGTGGCTTTCTTTAGGGCCGGTGTGGGGATTCTTTGTCGACGCAAGTACTATGCATGCATCATGTAGAAATCTTCTGGCCTCTATATAATAACAATTACTAATCGAGGTTCGAGTCGAGTACGAATGATAACAAATTTAAACAAATATTTAAAAAAGCAGTTTTCCTAACATGTATTGATTTTATCACTTGTAATTCTTTTTGAAGAGGTGAAATTTATCACTTGTAATTCATAGTTTTAAAATACGGATTTTGGTACGACCCGGGTCGTTCGGTCCGACCGGATTATTTTTTGTAATTTTTTACTATTATTCAATAATATATAGACCAAAATAGTCGAAATATAGGTTTATAAATTCACATTTTAGAAATATCAACCAATTTATAATATATAAAGTCAACTTTTATTTGTTGATTTGGATAAAATCTGGTCAAATCGGGTGATTTAAGTCAAAAAACCAAGACGAACTATCTGATCGGACCAAATTTGAACGGTTTGACCAAAAATCGTATAATCCATGAAAAACAGACCGCTTTCAAGGACGATTCGCGGTCCAGTCGGTCAGACCACATATTTAAAAACTATGATAATATTGTACACCAGTATTATAAAGGGTTGGGACCCCACCAATTGGATGAGCTAGAGCACAAAAATCACATGATGCTTCGTTTGACTGACCAAAGTTTCCTCCATACGTAAAAGAGAGAGACGTGTATATGTGTGTAAATATGTATATATTTTATTAATAGTAATATATAAATCTATTTAATGGGAAATTCTCTTTTACAAGTTTACGATCGTCGATCTCATTAAAATTTTGTCGGAATAAAATTCAGTGCTAAAATTCGGAGTAAGGAAATAATATCTCTATATACAGATGAAATTAATTATCGTTAAGCCAAATTTGAAGCAGTTTTGGTGGGAAAAAAAATATATTCAGGAGCTTGTATACCACAATTTACTTCTTGTCGTGAACAAATTCAAACCCTCACAGAGAAGCATAAAATTGTGCAAACTTTTAAAATCCAACCCAAAGTTTTTATATCGAAGTTAATCCAACGCATTATTTTCAATCCTCCATTTCAAACAAAATATATGAATACATTGGAATGACAATCTTAACCCTAAGTGACTCTTTTGTACCATACAATCGAACGACTAATTTCAAAAATCGACGTGTTCTGATACAATGACGTAATCACGGCATCCAATTCATTACTTTTTCTCTTCCTCAAAAAAAAATTCATTACTTTTTCTCTATGATTTATTTATTAGAAACTGGCAATGAAATCTCTATAATTTCTCTTTAGCAATCAATCCGATAAAATTTTATTAATGGTAATAATAATATTTACATATTACAACATAAGTGTAGAATTCACGAGATAGTACCCGCAAATATTGTTTAAATTAATGGTTTCAGTAAGATTTGGTCTAAGTGGTAAGTGACTTAAATTTATTTGAGAAGATCTTGATTTTAAGCATAAAAAATTTAAAATATATGGCTAAGAGAATCAACTATTAAATAAGATCCGATAGTTCTCGAATCTTATTAGAATTTATAAAAAAAATCTAATGATAATGTGTACGTGGGGAGGAGCGCGTACGCATCACCAACATGATGGCTAAAAAGGAGCTTTCAAGTGCTATCATCACCTTTACCTGACAAAAGAAGAAAATTTGCAGCTCATTTACTCTTTCTTTTGACCGACCGTAAAAATCTATTTTGCCTTTTTAATTTATTACGTACAAATATTTGTCTACACAATTTATTTTTATCTTCGTTTCTACTTTCACATTCACAGGCTCCGAGTAGATCTTCATAATTCACTTGCATATCAGAAAAAAATGTCAACATTTTATTTGACTCGTTTCAAACACGGAATAGTCAATTCATGCAATGTATCTGGTTCCAATTATAAAAGAATACTTTTTGTGAGACTAAATAATATTTTTTGCCAAAATGATCTAGTATCATGTTATCTATAATCCAATAAGTCTATTAATCCAAATTTTAACTCATCAAGACTCCAACTGGAGCATGACAAATTGCAGTAAAATCCTCACTAAATTAATATTCGATAAATTAATGGTCTCTTTAAAATAATATTCTTTTTTTCAGTCCCAACTTGGACTAGTGTAAAATATTAATGATTTTGATAAATTAATAAGATAATAATATTTTACAAAAACTCTTATATAAATCTACTGTCCCATAAATTTCACAAATTAATAATTCTTTGACATTACAAACATAATTAGGACATATTAGTAAAATACGAATATCATGTTGCTTATTTTTTTCTTCAAAATTAAATTTTGTTGAATTTCATCTCCAAATACATAGCACTGATGGTGGTTCTGCTTTTGGTTCCGTATATGATTCAATCGTCGAAATTCAATCAAATTCATCTGGTAATTTCTAGCCTATAATAAGCATTTTTTCCTCTTGTGTCAATTTCGCCAAAGTGGCCATATGTAACTCCATTTGAGTATTTTTGTTCTTTAATTAATATAGCAACAGCTACAATATTTTTATATAGAATTGGGGAAAGTTGGCTTATGGGAGAAAAGGATGGCAAAAGAGTATTGGTCAATGATATAACAGATGCTTGGCTTCTGCCCTCCCATCACTTTCTCCAATTAAGGACATTTGTAGAATATATCTGCTCCCCAATCCCATTTGATTTTAGAATAATCCTTCCATATAACAAAGTTTATTCCCTTCCAATTATAAAGAAACCAAAGCTTATTTCTTTATTAGTTCGTGGGATTTGATTATTTTTTGTTGAGGACAAAAGTAGGACAATGTACCAACATTATCCAATAATGCATACCCAAAAGCAGGCAAATCTCTCTCTCTCTCCCTCTCTCTCCCAAATCCCTAAATATCCGTGATCATTTTTTTTATCTGAGAGGTATCTTGTATAAAATCTAATACAAGCGTGGGACATGATTTAATAATTTGGAGTGTTTATATCATTATATATATATATATATATGGATCCGTACTTAGAATAGATTTTTTGGGTACAAAACATTTAGTTGTCGTAGATTAAGAAGTCGAATAATTCAAATTTAAACAAGTTGGATCTTTGAATGATAATAAACCTCTAAACGACTATATAGTAATGTTGCATTTTTAATAACTCATATGAGATATTTTAGTTAATTAGAATAATTTTCTTGTCACTTGATACAAGTGGTTATTGATGGTATTTGGATTAGATTACCTAGCTTAAGTGACACGTTTTTTATGTAATGATTGGTGCTTAGGAATTGGCGACTTCCAATGATATTCTAAACTTCTGTGTGCCTTTTTTTTTGGATAAAAACTTTGGTGTGCCTTGAAGCTATCAATTATGGTTGTGATATCCGCTAAACAGATAATTTTTGTTCTTACCTTAATATAATATTTTTCTGAACAGACCTCATTAAAATATTCTGATTTGTTTAAGACATTTGCGAATTTTGGATTCTCCATTTCCCAACATGGGTGTTTTATCTTTGACAGGGACACCCCTTTTGATTAAGTCTTTGTCCGGACTTTATATTTATAAAAGGTGTACAAATTTATAAAAAGTAAATAGCCAATATCCATCGTTCAATGAATCTACTGCAAAGAGAAAAATAATACAGAAGGCAAAAAATGGGGCATGTCTGTTGGAAATATTTCAACTTTCCTATTTAGTTATTGTCTAATGTAATAGAATTCTAATTAGGGAGGAACTCTAAGGTTAGTCTCCTATAAGTAAGAGGGCACTGTTAAGGAATTCTTTGAGCTAAATACAATGGTGCAGTAGTATAGGCAGGGAGAAAGGCATGAGACGGGTAGCCTCACCATTGCCTATGTATCCGTTGTACTCCATATCATAGTGAAGATTGTCTCTACCCCATGAATGTAGGTCACCTGACCGAACCACATATATCGCGTGTCCTCAGTGTTCCTATTATTCTCCTATCTCTCTGTTGTTGTACATGGGCAGCGAAAAGCACTTAGTCAGCGGTGGTGGCGGTCGGCGGCGGAGTCTCTTTCTTTCTCCCCGACTCTCTCTCTCTCCACGGCGTCGGCTCCTCCTCTCTCTTCGGGCGACGGGACGAATGGCGGCGCGGGCTTGGACTTGAGCCCTCCTCTGGTGGCAATGGCGCATTGAGTCCTCTCCTCCCTCTATGACGGATGGACCTCCTTCCTCCCGTGGGTTCTCGTCCAGCGAACTCTCTTTCTCTCTCTCCTCGCGCGAGCCTCTCTCTCCTCGCGCGGACTTCTTTTCTTCCTCTCCGGACACCGCGTACATTGGCTCGGTGGTGGCGCTCCTTGGCTTCGGCGACGCCCGCATGGCGTACAGGCAGCGGGCGGTGGTCGCATTTTCTCAGGTTGAGCGGCGGCTGCTGCTCCCAATACCCTAATCCGAAAATTTCCCAAATTTCAAAATAATTACCAATTTCCCCTGCCCCTCTTTCTCAAATTATAGAACAGTGTCTCTATCTCAGTTTCAAATTCTTCATCAAATTCAAAAGAGATTCTCCACCAATTTCACCCGGATACACACCAAGCTCTGATACCAATTATTAGGGCTTATCGAAGTGTTCCGCTGCCCTAACGAGTTATTGTAAATATGCTTCTTACTATAGTTAATTAATTAAATACGGGACATGTATATTGCAGAAATTGATGTATCTAAGTTTAATAGATATCTTTGATAAATTATAAAAATTATGAATTCGTCACTTAATACTATGCTCAGTGCTAGTTTTTGCAAGTGTTATCGAACTCGTATTCTAAACACAGTCTTCATTTCTAATAAGTACACAATAATATTGCTGACACAGCCGTCTTGTATGTGGTTAACGATACTGGGTTTTTGCCCAATATGGTGTTACTATTCAAATTTATTTACCAATATGGTATTACTGTTTAAAAAATTCCCAAAATAGTGTTCCTTTCTCAGGTCGAAAAAAATTTTCGACCTAGGGAGCGTAGGTCAAAATTTTTTTTCGACCTGGGACCAAACCGAAATTTTTTTTTTACTTCCGTAGTCGAAAGAATTTTTTGACCTGGGACCAAAATCGAAAAAAAATTTCGACCTGGGACTTAGATTCACTATAGCAAATAGTGAATTTTTTGAAAATTTCGTACTGTAGCATTTTTGAAAATTTTTGTTAGAAATCTAAAAAACTCCAAAAATGGGTCTTAGATTCTTCTATTTTTACAAATTTTTGTACTGTAGTACCATTATTTTTGTTAAAATAATGAAAAATCTAAAAAAACTCGAATAATTGGTCTTAGATTCTTCTTCTATTTTTCAAAATTTTCGTACTATAGCACTATTATTTTTGTTAAAATAATGAACAATCTTAAAAAACTTCGAAAATGGGTCTTACATTCTTCTTCTATTTTTGAAAAAATTTGTACGGTAGCACCATTAATTTTGTTAAAATAATAAAAAAATCTAAAAACTCAAAAAATGGGTCTTAGATTTAAGACCAATTTTCGAGTTTTTTAGATTTTTTATCATCTTGACAAAAAAAATGTTGCTACAGTGTACTTACATTATCTTTGTAAGTTTTTTCCATTTTTGTTGCTACAGTACCCGTTACTATTGCTACAGACAATATGGCCCCAGGTCGAAAAATTCTTTCGATTACGGAAGTCAAAAAAAAATTTCGGTTTGGTCCCAGGTCGAAAAAAAATTTCGACCTATGCTCCCTAGGTCGAAATTTTTTTTCGACCTGAGAAAGGAACACCATTTTGGAAATTTTTTAAACAGTAATACCATATTGATAAATAAACTTGAATAGTAACACTATATTGGACAAAAACCCGCGATACTCAATTTTGTATATTGTCATCTTGAAGGCGATCACCGTAAACCTCGCAGAGGACGAAAGAAAGAAAGAAAGAAAGAAAGAAGAGGATAGTGACATTGGAGATCCCGCCATAGTACAACTTGGTTTTGTTTAATATCGATTTGGAAGCGAGTAATATCAAGGAGACAAGTAGTGTTTCTCCGGGAAATTAATTTTATTTCAGACCACATAACAATGTGAATATAATATATAGTTTTAAAAGCACGGCATTGGAAGCACTTTGGTCCATGGAGTTAAGACCCGAGTGATATAGTGTAATCATCCAAATTATTTTACTTATTGCATGCAAATTAATATATATATATATATATATATATTATATTTTCATGTATATTTCATACAACTTATCAAGACTTATCGATCTCTATTTAAAATTAGAAAATTTTGACATACCATCGGAACATGTTAATTTCACGACTTGTTGGCATGATGTGATGCAGCCTTAAGTTCGTGATACGGTTCGAAAAAGGAGATATATTGATAATCTGCTAACTAATTATCTGATATGATAAATACGAAACAACTTAATTACCCTGACATTTCACCTCCGGGGAAATGAATTGGAGGGTGGCTGACAAAATTCTAGAAATGGCTGAGCACTCTCACTGTGAGGTCACATAAAGAGGCCCAATTTGCCTGGCATGGCCAAATTGGAAAGTGATGGATCAACTTTGAAGATCACCAACCAAAACTAGTAGTCTATCAATCGGACGATCCTAACGACGGTCCACACATCCCACTATTATACGCTCACCAATTTAATCACTTTTTCAAAAAAAAAAATTTATATCACGAGATTGAATACAAATACTTGTTTCTTCTTCCCCTAGTTAATCTCCATATATTTCTCACTCGTAAAAATTTCGCTAAACATTGACATTACTATATTTGTAGCGAGTTTGAGCGTTATGATTGAAACCATCTCGTATTTATTTATGCTAATCCGGATTTGAGCCGTCATCTTTAATTTTGGTGGCAGAGGAACCCTAGGTGGGGGAAAGGAATTATATATAATTGTGGTGGGTTAGGCTGCATGAGTCACCACGAATTGAAAATGACCCACAATCATAGTAAGATAGAATAGGCATCTTAAAGCTGTGTGGTTGAGGACAACAAGACTGAGATACGTGGGGTACTACATTTTAGACAGACACATTTTATTATTGATCACCCAAAACAAAGTGTACCCAACCCTCTCTTTTATATTATAAAAAAAATCTCACCAAACATCTGATCAATTGACGCACTGGTTATTCTAATTTAGCCAAATATTTTTATTACACAATCTAAAAAAGCAAAAAAAAAATTAAAATTTGGTAGGAAAATTTTTGATACCATTTGAAATCCTGTATAATTTGAACGTGAATTAGTGATGGTTGCAAGTGTCGAGATGAGCAAGAGGGTGTGGGCTAACAACGCAATGATACAGATGGACAACTTGGAGCATCTCCACCCTAACAACCAACCATAGTATGTCTCAAAATTCCTCATTATTTAAGCTTTTTCTCCCATCAATTAGGTGTCCCCAACGATGTCGTTTCAGTGTCAAAGTAACAACAATTGGGGATTACTTTTCCCATTTTCCTCTACAATCCTCCTTTACAGAATGGATGGCACATGGGAATGGGAGCGTACGTGGCCTCCTCGCCAATTGATGCTCTTCTGTTCTAATTATCCCTTGTCAGAACCCTGCTTTGCTATGTACTTTGGTTGTGTTTGTTGGTTTTTGTGAATCGATCGTGTCCGATTACTTATGGTGAATAATTGGGAAGAAAATACGATAACTTTTACTTAACTAAGAAATTTCGAATTCAAAACTTTACTACAATATTTAAAATATGTTGGAAATTTTTTGTCTCCATACAAAATTCTTATTTAATTTGAATTTTGATTAGTTCAATATTCGAGAGAAAATAGCTTGCGTGCGCATGCACGTAATTGAGACTAAGATGATCCATTATTTCCGGTCGATATCGTTTTACTTTTCGATAAAGCAACATGCAATCTCATTGGCTTAAGATTGCTGTGTTGTGAGAGCACTAGTCTCGTAAGCGGACAACAAGTGGTTGGCCAGCTGGTATATCAAGGTACAAATTATTTTCATATCAAAACACATTTTTAAAA
Organism: Hypericum androsaemum; assembly: GCA_963995505.1. NCBI lineage: Eukaryota > Viridiplantae > Streptophyta > Magnoliopsida > Malpighiales > Hypericaceae > Hypericum > Hypericum androsaemum. Next base: position 4,803,289 of record OZ023195.1, read on the forward strand.
ATAAACCAAGATCATCTTATACATATGTTATGTATCACAATATTATTGTTAGAAATATCATATCCTACATAGATATAAGTCCATTAATTTTACATTTTGTTCAAGCCATTTGTACTTATAAGCATACTCTAGTGTAAATAGTTCAAATGAACAATATAAATTTTACTTACAAAAAATATAACACATTAAAGTAATGAATATGTCTCAAGTACTTTTTCAATTTGGATCTAATGCACATTTCTATTATGTAACGCCTCGTGATCCGATCGATTGTCTCCATACACCAACACGGATCTTTTCCAGTGTATTTTGACCTCACCTATACGCATCCCGTAAACTTTCCAGGAAGTCAATCATCCTGATCCTACTCCCGGTCAAACACGTTTAACCTTGGAGTTCTCTCAGAATGTGTGCCAGAAAAATAGGTGCACCTTGTTGGTATGGATAGTAATAATCAAACCACTTAAGCATTTGAGACAAAACATATCATTTACGGGGTATCACATTCACCATATCATTTACGAGGTATCATTTACCTCAATTCTGAAAAGTCTTGAGTGATTTGATTGGTACTATCCATATCAAAAATGTGCACCTTCTTTTCTGGCACACATATTGAGAGAACTCCAAGGTTAAACGCGTTTGGCCGGGAGTAGGATCAGGATGGGTGACCTCCTGGAAAGTTTTCTGGGATGCGTGCGAGTGAGGACAAAGCACACTAGAAAAGATCCGTGTTGGTGTGGAGACAGTCGATCAAAATCATGGGGCGTTACATTTGGTATCAGAGAAAAAAAATGATTCTGGGACTATCCTGTGTTCTGTCTGGCACAACTAGGACGTCGCGTATTTAAGGAGGGGTAAATGTGATACCCCAATTTTGAAAAGCCTTATGTGATTTGATTGGTACTATCCATATCAACAAGGTGCGCTTTTTTTTGGCACACATCTTGAGAGAACTCCAAGATAAAACGTGTTTGGCTGGGAGTAGGATCAGGATGGATGACCTCATGTAAAGTTTTCCGGGATGCGTGCGAGTGAGGACAAAGCACGTTAGAAAAGATCAGTGTTAGTCTGTGAAGACAGTCGGTCAAATCATAGGGTGTTACAATTTGCCTCTCAAACGACATTCGTTAGGATGACGTTTGATTGAGAATTCTATGAGTCAATATTGAACCTGTTTTAACACTATATAATTTTTTATACAAGGCCCGATAATTACACAATATCCCACTTTTCACACACATCGTCACGTTTCCTCAAATGAAATCCGCTAATTACAACATCAACATTATCAATATCATGAACGCCGAGACTCATTTTAATTTCAATTCCAACGACTCCCTAATGTGTTCTATCCATACCTATTCCACGAACTATTGGGTAAATCATTGAATTTAATTTTATATACAATGGCCTGAACTTTCTGATCATAAATGTGTAAGATTTCTGGGCGGCAGGGACAGTCATCGCAGCTTTCTTCTACTCTTCAAGATTTGCGGCTATTCGTACATATGCTAGTTTCTCACAAAGTACATATGCATCGGCCAAAACACAAGTTGCCCCAGCTTCAGTTGGCCAATGGGCCCAGAGAAATCACGAACCTGCCTACCGTCCACAGAACACCTCCTTTTGGGTGCGTTATAATGGGCCAATTCACGGCTTACAGCTGCAGTAGGTGAAATTCCAAAGATATCCCATTTACCAATGTAGAATGCCGTTGGATGAGCTGTTTCTATTGGTGAAATTTCCTCACCAAATTTGTTATCTTACAATTATTTTTATAATTTAAAAATAATGTATATAACTAATTCTACTCGCCAACAATCCTTACTACGTTGAATGGAATTTAATGTCAAATTCGTACAAACTTACATATTTTCTATCGAATCGAGGTATACTCGAAATTACTCATGGAGTAGATTTTCCGTTGAATTGGGCTTTTGGGGGAACAAGGTACAAGAGGTAGGCAAAAGCTAATTATGGGGAGAGAAATGGACCACGCAGAGGAAAGACGAAACAAGGAACAGACCTCGAGTAGAAAAATGAAGTCTTGGAATTGGGCTTTTACAGGCCTGCTATTTAGTTAGAGATGAAGGGAGCGTACTTGTTGGTACTACAGGATAATGACCAGAGGTCACACAACAAAACCGCATGTCAAATTGCTAGGATGTTAGAACTAGGTAGAGAAAAATTTAGGACAAATTATTCTTAAATCTTTAATTTTTGGTCACTCTTTTTCTAAGGTCTCTGGTTTTTGAAAAATGATTATTTCATCCCTAAATTTTGATGATAAGACTCTCGGATCTTTGGCTGACATCATCGACTTTTTTAATTAATTTTTGGTCATGAAAATGACCAAAATACCCTTAACTTTTGGCAAAAATACTAACAACAAAAAATAAAATCAAACTAACTAAAATTAAGAATAAAGGGAACACTAAAAACCTCCGTCCTCCCTCCTTTAACAAAAAAATTGAGGCCAAACGACGCTGCCTCGCTCTCCTCCTCCGCCCTCTCTTCCGATCTCAGTCAAACCCTAGCCTGACTCTGCCAGCTCGTTCCCCTCGCTAATCCCCATAAGGCCGAAGACGACCCTGTCCTCTGTTCTTCCTCTAAACCCCTTTCCTCTCTCCGACGAATCAGTACGACACGGACGTGACGACGGGGAGGCTGTTTTAGGTGGACTACGCGATGGAGGCGGTGAAGCAGGGCTCCGCCGCGATCGGGCTGAGATCCAGGAGTCACGTGGTCCTCGCATTCGTAAACAAGTCCAACTCCGAGCTCTCCTCCCTCCAGAAGAAGATTTTCAAGGCCGACGACCACATCGGCGTCGCCATCACCGGCCTCCTGCCAACGACCGCGTTCTCTCCCGCTACATGAGATCTGAGTGTATCAACTATTCCTACACCTACAAGTCCCCTCTCCCCGTCGGCCGACTTGTCGTCCAACTCGCCGACAAGGCTCAGGTTCTTCCCCGATTCTGTGCCTTAATTTATAGATTCGGCCTAGTTTTTATGTGACCTGAATTGCTTGTTTTGGCTGTTGAGACCGGAGTGACTTCTCGGAGCTAGATTTTTTCTAGGGATTTTTAGGTTTCGTTAGAAATCATGCAATGTGCGACTCTCTTTAACTACGAAAGCCTTGCTTGATTTGCAAATGTCGTTTCTAATTGTTGCCTTGATGCTGCTAGTAATTTCAGGTCATCGAGTTCGTCTAGTTTGACAGTCTCGGAAGTCACTAAGGTTCTTAGTGTCCTCTTTGTTGTGGGTTTCAAGTGTTTTTTTTTCTTGATGTTCTGTTCTTGATTTTGGTTAGTTTGATCTTATTTTTAGATTGGTTTTTTGTTGTTGGTGTTCTTGGTCAAATGTTAAGGGTATTTTGGTCATTTCTATGACCAAAAATGAAAAAGAGAGCCGATGACGTCAGCAAGGGACTCGAGAGTCTATTATCATCAAAATTTAGAGATGAAATAATCATTTTCTAAAAGTCAAGGACTCTAGAGGGAGGGTGATCAAAAGTGAGGCATTTGCCCAAAAATTTACCACTATTTTTATGGTCTAAGTAAAATCGAATATAAACTAATTGGTGAAATAGAGCAAAAGACAGTTGGCCTGATGGTACAAGGCATTTATTTATTTATTATTATTTTTTGATAAGTAAAATTTTATTATCCACCAGAAAAATAGCCTAATGTGCACAAGTGCACTACACCGGTGATTTATGTAAATAAATAACTAAGACATTAAATATACTAAGTTGGATAAAATATAGATTATTGTCGCCCAAATATTCTCCTAAACAACCACATTGACGTAGTCGGGTTTTGCAAAATCATAATGAGCGCCTGTATGAACCGAATTGATTCGGTGTCATTGATAACTTTGAGAAAATTCAAAGCTTCTTCCTCCTAAAAATGTTCTCCTCCTTAAATTCCTGCCTGAATCTTCTATCTGGGCTGTATTTTTTGATAAGTAAAACGACCCATCTGCAGGCCCATCTTTCATTTCTAGCAGCCCATTCTCCTTGGATGGGCCCATTTCATGGTCTTTCTCTGCGAGGCCCATTTCATGGGCATTTATGAATTCACAGGATACATGATTCAATATGTAACAAGTATAATCAAAGTGGAAAATATTCATCAAAGCGAAAATACTACCAAGAAACTTGTCCGGCGTGGTTGAGGAAGTATTATGCATAGAACGTGTTGGGTATTCGACCCAAGTTAGATTATTGGCTCTTGATGTCGGGTGTAGTTGAGAATTGTGAAATTAAAAAAAATTTATCAAAAAATTATTATATCTTATACCGTTTTGATTCACTAGTCGACTTTCTTTTATATATTGTTTTTTACTGTCTTCGAATTTTCCACGGTTTAATTAAGAAACAGAATTCCGATGGTCATTAATAATCCCAAAAATGCAACCAAAATTAGGAGGGCCGTAGCTCATGAAGCACCAGGCCCAAACCAAAAAAGAAGCCACCGAGAAGGCCCAAGAACTGCAGCCCAAAAACTCCATGCACACCAGCAACATGAACATCGATTGTCCGAGACTTGGATGTATTAATCTTCTCGGATTTTTTAACTTAATAAAAGTATCCTGACTTTGATTCTAAAATTGAACATCGATTGACTTTTCTCCCCTGTTTTGACACTAATCTTGTGTAAAGAACCCAGCTTTATGGTGTTTTTGGGTTAAAAATATTGAGTCTTCATAAACTTTGGTTGTCTATTTGCAGGTCAGGCAGGCCACCTCTGAGAATCTCTGTTGTTTGTGGGTTGTTCTTGCTTGGCCTATTAGGGGTTGTTGATTGATTCTTATCTTTTTTGTGTTTGATTTGAACAGAATTCTTGCTGTCTTTTAATGAATTGTATTGTTTAACGGATGTTTGTTTTGCTTAAATTATGGGTTGTTGAAGTTTCATAGTCGGTCATTGAGTGCGTGTGTGATCGAGAACTGATTGTACCTTTTTTCATAGTCTGTCATTGTGTCTCTTTGATTCTTTGTGCATGTCACGTCTTCTTCTCAGTTTATAAGTGTAGAAAATTTACACCTGTTTTAAAATTTTGGGTTACAATATAAAGATTCTAACATGTTGATCTCGTAGTCAGTTATTGTCGCACGATCTTCATTTCATGATACGTAACCTTAATACGTATGATTGATGCTGAACTTTGTTCTAAGCTGAACCAGTTTTTGGTTTTAGGATGGAAAAGCTCAACTTGAAAACTTACTGTACAATGGCCAAGTCCATAGGGACTATGCTCTCAAGGAATCAGGTGACAACATTCCCTTCCATATCCACTTGTCCATAAAGCTTCATATCTCTGTGTATATTATGTTCTTCATAAGCAGTAAAATAATTCGGACACCGGGGTTTCTAAAACGGTACATAATCTGTTGTATTAAAGTTTTCGGTTGAATATTGTGATTCTAATATGATATCAGAGTTCATTGCTCCTACAAAACCTATATGACTCATTGTTGTTGATCGCACGACACCCATATCATGGCACGATAGCAAAGTCTAAACTAAAGTGTGAAAAATTCACTAACTTATTTGCCTTAAGGTTTTGGTTGGGTATTCATATTTAACATTTTTTTTCACTTTCCCATTAGTACTCTTATGGTTCTTGTAATGAACAATGTGAAGTCAAATGAAAGTTCATGTAATTGGTGTTATTTATGTTATCTTGAGAGCTCAGGCGTGCTCGTTTTCTTGCTAATTAAACATATCCAGAGAAGAAGTCCTCTTCTCTTGTCTATGATCTGTGTCTTCATATTGGTTCTCCGTTTTCTAAGGAGCTAGAGATGGTAGGCACGTTTAATGATGCGGTGGTGTGGATGTGCAAATGTATAGTAGTGCAAACTGCGAACGTGACATGTGCTGCTCTGTTTTTTTTTTTTATCTTTTCCGAAACGACATGTTATCTAAGCACTTACTAAATTGATTATTTTAGATTTAAAGCGTGTCGAGTAACATTGTCAATTGATTTAATGATTTGGTAGTGATATGTGTTCTGGTTAAAACAACAACTAGTCGAGCATTGTTGGACACACGTAAATTAATACATTAACTAATCAATAGTCGAACACTATTGGGCTTAGACGGTAATTATAGTACAATATTAACATAGGAACCTTTGGAACATGATCCTGACCTTAATCAGCTATTTGAGGAGACAATTTTTCATTTGCCAACGAAGTAATTGACGTCTTCTAAGTCCATTGGATCTCATGTCAGTTTTCCTATCCCTGAGGAAAAAATAATTAAGAACAAGAAATTGACTTCCAACTGCCAGTCTCAAATCCTCTCAGGATAGAACTGCCAGTCTTGATTCTTCTCTACTGATTTTTCTCAAAAAAAATAAAAATCTCATATTATAATTTCTTATAATTTCTATATCCGATCTAAAAATTTGTGCTTGATTTATTACACCTGTAATTTATACGTGCACAAAAGATTTTAGCTAAATTGAGATTTCCGTGCCAACGTCCGTCGATCTAAATTGAAAAAAGTTTGATTATTTACTTTCGAATTCGAATAATAGCTGAAATATTTTGTATATGAATAATCCTCCATACAAGAAAAATGACGAACATCCCCGGTCCCACTAAGCTAGTAATCATGTACAGATCTGATGTCAATTGGGATTACACCATAATCTATAATATATTTACACAAAAACATACTAAATAATATTGGTCGTGTGGGGACATTTTCAACGTCCACCACCAATTCACCCACAAGAAACCCATAAAATAGTTTTTCTTTTGGCTTCCAATACATCAAATTACAATAACAAATAGTCAAAATTTAATCACAGACGCATAAATGTATGGGTGACACGTCAAGAAACATACCCTATATAATTTGGAACAAGAGAATTTTTTGGTTTATTACGAACTAGTATCCATACATCTACTAAACCGACTAATTCATATTTTAGTTGAGTATTTATAAAATTTCTATAACAAATATTTAACACTACCGTATTCTAATAACTCGTAAATGAAATTTCATAACAAAATTAGAACGATACGTTTATCGGTTAATCTAATTGCGTGTGGTTGCATCCTATATAATTTGGAGTTGGGACAACAGACAAATTATGAACGAGTAGCGTTTTCCCCCTCAAATAACTTCACCAACTTGCGAAGGGTTGCCCCCTTCTATATATTTCTCTTTCAAGTCATTAACGAGTAGCCCCCATCCAAATTGTAACTCCTCCACTCAAACATAAATACATGAATTAGAGAAACAAACCGAGAGAGAGTGCATACAACACTTAGAAAAATTAAAAACCAAATTCCTCATTACATATCTACCTCAAAACTTCCATCAATTCATAAACACATTATATCATCCAACAAGTCTTTCTTAAGACAGAGGAAGAAAATTTTATTAGTGGGGTTAGGTGCATACATGCACATGTCAAGATAACTATAAAAAAGAGTATAGGCGATCCAAAGTGAAGGGAGACCTTTTTGTTAATTAGTCTACTGTATACATAATTACTCAAAATTTTGCAACAGATTTGTTTGAGCGAAAAATTATCCACAAATTCGTATATAGATGGGAATGATCAAGATGAGGGAGAAGCTGGAGGAGGTGGTGCCATTTGTAGGGATGGTGGGGATGGAAGGATGCACGATAGGGCTGACCATATTGGCGAAGTCGGCCTTCTCAGCTGGGCTAAGCCCTTTTGTGTTCGTTGTCTACACTAACGCCATTGGCTCTCTTCTTCTGCTTCCTTATTCCTTCTTCTACCACCGGCTCGACAGGTGCGTCAATGATCTTCTCTTCTTCGTCGACACAATTATCAGGGACGCGTTCTGCCATTGAGTTAATAGTCCGTCAGAGACCTCCCGCTTCTTTTTCTTCTTCTTCTTTAACTGATTTGACATTAATTCAAGTTTAGTTTGTTTGAGATTTGTCAATAGAAATAAATATATATGTTGCATACTCCACTGCTAAAAAAAAGCCTAATTCGAGAAAAACAACTACTCATAAAAATTATGGAAAGTTATTTTTAAAAGGATTACATTTTCCAAACAAACAAACGATTTATTGCTGTGAAATTTTGCTATACTTCTTACTTATTAAAATAACAAAATATCAATATCACTAGTTACCTTTCGAGTTGATCATATCGTTATTACTTGATATAAAAGAATCACCATAAAATTTTCGGGTGAATTGTGTATTAACGCAAGTCACTCTTGTTATTGCAGTACAGAAGAGCCACTCTTCACCTTTCCCATTCTGTTGCGCATCTTCTTCTTGGGTTTGACCGGGTTTGTATTCCCTCTCTCACTCTCCATTTTTTCTCCCTTTGGCGATTGCACATGGCACCAAGTGTATACCAAAATTTGTATGCTAACGGCGGGGAATATCAATTAATAGTATAGTTTGATGAGTGGATCACATTGCAGCCACAAATCACATTTTTTTGGGTCCACAAATAGCATTGAAAGTTTGAAAATTTTGGTAAGAATTGAGCTTAAATACATTTTGGTATATTTTTACATAACTTTGTGTATTTTATCAGCCATAATGGCAAAATTTGTAAATGAATTGCACTTAAATTTCTTATTTTTTTATTGATCCAAGTCATCCTATAATTGCTGGAAAATTTTGTAATAGTATATTCACAAATATGATTTGATATAATCAATTATTAGGATTTCGTATGTATTTTTTGAATAATAATAAGTCCTACAAGATTATTTTTTTCCCAGCTAAATTTTACAGAAAAATCAATGATCCAAACACTACGACTTAAGAATTACCATAGATTTACCCATAATTTAATATGAAACGCTGCCCCACTATGAAAAATTGGTTTATAAAAGTTGGTTTATATTTGAACGGCGATCCAGGCTAACATTATAATAATGAAATATTTTTATAATGTAGGGTCGCTTTGGCTCAGAATCTGGCGTTTGTGGGATTGTACCACAGTTCCCCAATTGTTGTGTGTGCGATGGGCCTCCTCATTCCTGCATTTTCCTTCATCCTCGCCTCCATTTTAAGGTTCTGCTTCATTTCATTCCCTTTTCTAATCAAGCATCGTGTAGTTTCGTAATTTTTTTTTTACAGATTTCCAAAATTTACATTCTATTTTTTGGTAGGTAAATATTCTTTATTTATATATCAATGTAGTTATATAATAATAGTAGTAGTTACCAAGACCCCCAACCCAATTGAACCCCAACCGAAATGATCCCTCCCCTTCCACCCGAGTATTGACACCATCCGTACAATAGCACGAAAGTTACAGCCGAAGTCCCACTAAAAATTTTGTTATCGCAAAATAAAAAAAATGATGACAGGAAAAAGAACTGCATCGATAATACCGCGATATAGGTCAAATACTTTTTTTGAGAAGACATACAATTAAATACTACGTACAACCTAATAGCGAACATGCTCGCTATTTACAAATTTTCTAGCCAAAGTTAACCAGAATAATAATTCTAGATAATTTACATTCTATGAAAGTCTCAAACCTCTGTTTCAAATAATAAAACAAATCACGTGGTACTTTCTTTAACAAAAATAAATCACAGAGTAATAAATTAATTTTATTCTAATAAATAGTCGAGTCCAACAATTTGGAAAAAAATAGCACTTGTAATCATTTAGCAACTTTGAATAGTTTCCTGACAAACTTAGGAGATTAATGATGGACCAGGACGACGAGGTTGGAGTGGAGAAGCGCAAGTTTCCAGTTCAAAGTTCTTGGGACGTTAATATCTTTCATGGGCGCAATAGTGGAGGAAATCTATCGAGGCCCATACATACGCCGGTCTTCACTCCGCCAGATCAAGCGGTTCCTCGTTTTCTCATCGACGGAGGGAAACTGGGTTCTGGGAGGAACGTTGATCGCTGCCTCTTCTTTGTGCATTTCGATTTGGAACATCATCCAGGTACAATCTTTGGGTTACGTCTATTAATTTTTTGGTTGAAAATTCGAACACCTACTTGGTCAATTAATAAAAGTACGAGTTGGATAGTGCCTTTAAACCTACCTTTCTCACCTGATATTTGTTGGGTTGAATGCATATTTAATGCATTTGGGCCAAATTGGAAAGGCCCAAGTGGAAGGCCCAAAGTCAAGTTAAGAAGTGGTGTGTACCACATTGAATAGAGCAAGGAGGATTTCTTTGTTTATAAGGAATTCCTCTCCTTACCTCTCAAACTTGGTTGACTACCCAAAGGCTGATCCACCGCTAGCTGCGAGGACGGTTCGCACCGTCCGAGCACGCGCTCGTGCATGTGCGCATGACGCATTGGACGCAGGTCGCAATGGGCGCTTTGTGGCGCACTTGGAACTTCGCACGTGCGCATCGTCTGGAGGAGCCTTAACTATTTTGCCCGAGTCCGAAGAGAGCTGCGTAGTTACCGAAGCGACGAGGGGCTGCGAGCGCCTTCCAAGATGGCCACCGAAGAGGCACGAAGGGCTGGAATGTCCAGGAGACTTCCAAAAGGCCGAAGGGCTGCGAGATCCCTCGCGAAAGGGCGCCAGCACAGTCTGGGGGCGCCTGAAAGGATCCAGAAGCCACCGAAGGGCCACGAGCGCAGCCTGCTGGCCGAACGGATGCGTCCCTTCGGGGTGGCTACTTCCCTGCCTCCTCCAGCCTATAAATAGGCCTGCCCCCTTGCTATTTTCCTCATCCCAGCAACAAAGTGCATTCCGTAGCATTGTTGTCTTCTTCTCTCCCCCGTTCTTCACTTACAAAGAGTCGAAAGTTCTGGGTATATAAGAGTTCGCCCGAAAGTTTCGAGATACGTGTGCAACGTTCTTGAAATGCCCTAACAGTCGTTGTATCTTGGAGATGATTGCCGTAGCCTGTACCGCACTGAAATATACGGGGCAATCTCGTCTTACGGAGAAAGTGTCCAACACTTGCCTCGACTGCCGTAGATCCTAATCAGGTACACCAACCCTCCGAAACAACAATCGTAAGACGAGATTGTGTACTTGAAGATGGCATCGACAAGCTCAGCACCGGTCCCGGGAACTGTCCACGCCGAAAGGCCGGCCAAGTTCAACGGTACCGAGTTCAAGAGATGGCAACAGAAGATGTTGTTCTATCTGACGACGCTCAACCTGGTCCGATTCTTGAAGGAAGAGGCTCCGAAGGTGGCAGAAAATGAGGCAGATCAACAGAAGATCAACGCCCTCGATGCATGGAGTCATAGCAACTTCCTATGCCAGAACTACATCCTGAATGGACTAGACGACACGCTCTACAACGTCTATGCGGAAGCCAAGACCGCTAAGGAGCTGTGGAGTTCACTCGAGAAGAAGTACAAAATGGAGGATGCCGGGACGAAGAAATTCATCGTCGGACGATTCCTCGACTTCAAGATGGTGGACTCCAAGAAGGTCATCAACCAAGTGCAGGAGTTGCAGCTGATCCTTCACGAGATCCAAGCCGAAGGGATGCAACTCAGCGAGTCCTTCCAAGTAGCTGCGATGATCGAGAAGCTCCCCCCGCTCTGGAAGGACTTCAAGAGCTACCTCAAGCACATGAGGAAGGACATATGCCTAGAAGACCTGATCGTGAGACTTAGGATCGAGGAAGACAACCGAAAGTCCGAAGTGAAGCAAGGCAAGGCCAACTCTGAGACTACCGTGCACCTTGCCGAGGGAAAAAGTGGCAAGAAGAGGAAGAAGTCCGGGGATAAGCAGGAGAAGCAAGAGCCCAACAAAAACAACAAGAAGATCAAGGGCGACTGCTACAACTGCGGCAAACCCGGCCACATGGCTAAGGACTGTCGCCAGCCGAAGAAGGACGACCAAGGAAAGGCTAACCTGGCTGAAGACTTATCCCAGATGGATCTGTCAGCCGTGGTGTTTGAAGCCAACCTGGTGGACAATCCGAGAGAGTGGTTCGTGGACACTAGAGCTACCCGCCACATCTGCTCGGACAAGGAGATGTTCTCGAGCTATATCCCGATCACCGGCCGAAAGCTATTCATGGAAAACTCCTCAACGTCCAAGATCGTCGGTCTGGGTAAAATGGTCCTGAAGCTGACCTCAGGAAAGGAGCTGACCCTCAAGGATGTGCTGCATGTCCCGGACATCTGCAAGAACTTAGTTTCTGGCTCACTATTAAGCAAAGCCGGTCTTAAGCTTGTATTTGAAGCTGATAAGTTTGTACTGACCAAAGCGGGTCAATTCATAGGAAAGGGTTATCTAGAAAAGGGGCTGTTTAAGATGAATGTAATAACTGTACATCGCACCTTTAACGATGAAAATAAAGTTAACGCTTCTTCTTACTTGGCCGAGTGTTCTAATTTATGGCATGGTAGATTAGGACACGTAAATTTAAACTCGCTAAGAAAATTAGTAAGTTTAAATTTATTACAGAATCTAGAGTTCAACCCATCTGATAAATGTGAAGTATGTGTGGAGGCTAAAATGACCAAAGCACCTTTCCATTCGGTGGAAAGAAGTACTACGCCTTTAGAGTTAGTTCATACAGACACTTGTGATATGAAACACGTGCAAACTAAAGGCGGGAAAAAATACTTCATCACGTTTATCGATGATTGTACGAGATACTATTACGTGTATCTCCTAAAGGGCAAAGACGAAGCTCTTGATGCCTTTAAGAGATATAAGAATGAGGTTGAAAATTAACTCAGCGTGAAAATCAAAATGATCCGAAGTGATCGAGGGGGAGAATATGTAGCTCCGTTTGAGGAACTCTGTCAAGAACATGGCATTATTTATCAGACAACTGCTCCATACTCACCTCAATCGAATGGCATAGCTGAATGAAAACATCAAACTCTTAAGGAGATGATGAACGCTATGTTGATTAGCTCGGGCTTACCCCAGAACATGTGGGGGGAAGCTGTGCTCTCAGCTAACCACATTCTAAACAAGTTGCCACACAAGAAAAGGGATAAAACCCCATATGAACTATGGAAAGGAAGGAAGCCTTCCTACGGTTACCTTAAAGTGTGGGGGTGCCTAGCAAAGGTCGAAGTATCTAAGCCCAAGCAGGTGAGAATAGGACCCAAGACCATTGATTGCATCTTTATCGGATATGCGCAAAATAGTAGTGCTTATCGATTTTTGGTGCATAAATCTGAAAATCCTGAGATAAACACGAGAATGGTCATAGAATCAAGGAACGCAACGTTCTTTAAGAATAGCTTTCCTAATAAGGCAAGAAAGGAAGCATGTCCAAAGAAAAGAGCTCACGAGACTATGCAAGGGTCAAATCAGGAAGATGATGAACCTAGACATAGTAAACGGACGAAGGTAGCCAAATCCTTTGGTCCGGATTATCTAACCTATGCGTTAGAAGATGAACCCAGGACAATCCAAGAGGCATTCTCCAGTCCAGATGCTCCTCTCTGGAAGGAAGCTATCAATATTGAGATAGAATCTAATATGCAAAACCACACGTGGGAAATCTTGGATCTCCCACCGGGCTGCAAACCTTTGGGATGCAGGTAGATCCTAAAAAGGAAATACAAAGCTGATGGATCAATCGACAAGTACAAAGCTCGATTGGTAGCTAAGGGGTTCAAACAGAAGGAGGGATATGATTTCTTTGACACGTATTCACCGGTCACAAGAATCACATCAATTAGAGTACTCATAGCTGTTGCAGCACTCTATAACCTCGAGATCCACCAAATGGACGTAAAAATAGCTTTCCTAAATGGAGAACTAGAAGAGGAGATATACATGGAGCAACCTGAAGGGTTTGTGGCTCCCGGTCAAGAGTATAAAGTGTGTCGACTAGTCAAGTCACTATACGGGCTAAAACAAGCGCCGAAACAGTGGCACGAGAAATTTGACAGAACAATGCTGTCAAATGGATTTAAGATCAAAGAGTGCGATAAATGTGTTTACATTAAGGGCACACCTAAAGCTTACGTAATTGTATGTCTCTACTAATTATGGGAAGCAATAAAGAGGTTATTGTGAAAACTAAGAACATGTTAAATAACCACTTTGACATGCAAGATATGGGTCTGGAAGACGTCATACTAGGAATAAAAATTTCTAGGAAAGCTGACGAAATTATCTTGAAGCAATCCCACTATGTGGAGAGCGTGCTCAAGAAATTTGAAGCTTTTGACAAAACTCCGGTTAAGACTCCAGTAGATTTGAATCTACACTTAGCCAAAAATCGAGGGGACCTAGTATCTCAACTGACGTATGCGCAGATTATCAGGAGCTTGATGTATTTAACAAACTGCACACGTCCTGATATTGCTTACTCAGTTAGTAAGCTTAGTAGATTCACAAGTAATCCAGGGAAGGATCACTGGCTAGCTCTGGAAAGGGTTTTACGGTATTTAAAACATACCATAAACTATGGCATACATTATGCTAAATATCTAGCTGTATTAGAAGGATACAGTGACGCAAACTGGATATCGGACACTAAGGACTCTAAATCCACGAGTGGATACGTATTCACCATAGGAGGAGGAGCTGTATCTTGGAAGTCCTCTAAACAAACGTGCCTAGCTCGATCCACCATGGAGTCGGAGTTTATAGCACTAGACAAAGCTGGGAAAGAAGCTGAATGGCTCAGAAACTTCCTAGAGGATATTCCGTGCTGGAGCAAACCGGTGCCTCCCTTATTGATACATTGTGATAGCATATCTGTAATCGGGAGAGTACAAAGTACAATGTACAACGAAAAGTCTCGATATATCCGTCGGAGATACAATACCGTTAGACAGTTGATCTCTAGTGGGGTGATCACCATTAATTACGTAAAGTCTAAGGACAACTTAGCTGATCCTTTTACAAAAGCAATCAATAGAGATCAAATGTACAACGCAGTAAGGGGAATGGGATTAAAATCCACACACTAAAGAACGTCCATAGCGGTAACTCAACCATGATGAGTGAAGATCCCACAAACTTGGTTCAATGAGACAACTAAGTTATGGAGGGTTCAGTTAATCACCTGGAACCTATCTCATTCTCAGAAGCTGCCCAGGTATTAGCCTGCAGCGGTGTGGTAAGGTTAAGCATTACGCTTTTAATGATTCCTATACCTTGATAAAGGTGAAGTATGGCAGGATACTCCTGATAGAAGATCACCTATGTAAGTGTGAAGTGAGGCCGCTTCAAATGGGAAAAATACTTATGAATCCAAGATACGGTCCATGGCCGAAACGGACATAATGTGAGAACTCAAATATACGAGGGTTATTATTGTGTAAATATTATTGTCTTGGTTTACGCCAAAAACTTACGGTTCAAGACATCACGTTCACCGAGCAGCGAGTAAATCCGATAACATATTACTATAGAAGGTTCAAAGCCACAAGCTACCTGTCTCGATGCAATAATAACACGTCAGAACTTTCAATTAGAGTCTGCATGCATTAATCATCATTCATGTGGGAGATTGTTGGGTTGAATGCATATTTAATGCATTTGGCCCAAATTGGAAAGGCCCAAGTGGAAGGCCCAAAGTCAAGTTAAGGAGTGGTGTGTACCACATTGAATAGAGCAAAGAGGATTTCCTTGTTTATAAGGAATTCCTCTCCTTACCTCTCAAACTTGGTTGACTACCCAAAGGCTGACCCACCGCTAGCTGCGAGGACGGTGCAAAGCACCGTCCGAGCACGAGCACGAGCACGAGCACGAGCACGAGCACGAGCACGAGCACGCGCTCGCGCACGCGCGTGTACGTGTGCGCATGGCACATTGGACACAGGTCGTAATGGGCACTTTGTGGTGCACTTGGCACTTCGCACGTGTGCATCATCGCGAGGAGCTGGAGGAGCCTTAAGTATTTTGCCCAAGTTCGGAGAGAGCTGCGTAGCTACCGAAGTGACAAGGGGCTGCGAGCGCCTTCCAGGATGGCCACCGAAGAGGCACGAAGGGCTGAAATATCCAGGAGACTTCCAGAAGGCCGAAGGACTGCGAGATCCCTCGCGAAAGGGCGCCTAAAAGGATCCAGAAGCCACCGAAGGGCCACGAGCGCAGCCAGCTAGCCTGCTGGCCGAACGGACGTGTCCCTTTGGGGTGGCTGCTTCCCTGCCTCCTCCAGCCTATAAATAGGCCTGCCTCCTTGCCATTTTCCTCACCCCAGCAACAAAGTGCATTCCGTAGCATTGTTGTCTTCTTCTCTCCCCCGTTCTTCACTTACAAAGAGTCCGAAAGTTCTGGGTATATACGGGTTCGCTCGAAAGTTTTGAGATACGTGTGCAACGTTCTTGGAAATGCCCTAACAGTCGTTGTATCTTGGAGACGATTGCCGTAGCCCGTACCACACTGAAATATACGGGACAATCTCGTCTTACGGAGAAAGTGTCCAACACTTGCCTCGACTGCCGTAGATCCTAATCAAGTACACCAACCCTCCGAAACAACAATATTCACGTTCATTGTTTTAAAAATCATGGTCCAACTGCTATTTTATACAAAACTTGAATGATGGTTGAACATGTGATCAACGTTGTTGCACACTGGTTTAACCGATGAGACGAGCCAGTTTAACTGGTTGTCTAGCCATTCAAGACAAAAATGCCAAAGAATTATTATTTTTAAAATATTTGTTTAATTTTTAGGTTAAAAATGATTAAATTAGAATTTTGATACTTGTAAATGATAAATTTTGTAATAAAATTAGATAATATTTAAAATTATTTATTATTTTCTTTTTATCGCGACGGAGTTTTACTGAGGTCGACGATCGAAAGAAGAAATTTCATACTAAATAGGATGTAACCAACAAAAGGACAAAATCCAGATCACGTTATTCTATTAATTTAACCTATCTCCTGATCCAATTATTCTTTGTGACGTGGGTTTAATTGTAATTCCATTTTTGTTTTGGTACCAGTTGGGAACCATCAGACGACATCCACAAGTGATGAAGATAGCCTCATTTTATAGCTTGGCGGGGACGATTCTATGTGCCGCATTCTCTTTGATTATGGAGAGAGACCTCAATGCTTGGAAACTAAAGCCCAACTTGGAGCTTCTTCTCATTGTTGTCACAGTAAGTAAAGTGAACTTTCCGGGAAAAGTTTCCGTTTAGTATCTTGTAGTTTTGATTTTTGACACTTTTGAGCACAAAAAAAATAGAGAACATAAAGTATTAAAGTGAACTTTACGACGTGGAATTGATCCACTGGTTTGGTCTGGTATTGCAGGCGATATTTGGGAGTGTGATCAGAAGCAGTGTCCAGATCTCATGTACACGAATGAAGGGTCCTTTTTACGTGCCCATGTTCCAACCATTTAGGATCTTCTGGGCTACATTTTTTGGGGTTGGATTCTTTACCAACAGTCTTCAATATGGAAGGTAACAACAATCATCTTATATGTGACATTTCAAAAAAATAAATTTTGCCAATTTTATCTATAAGACAATCCAACCAGATTTATCCGTCAGACTGATCGGTTGGATCAATAGTCAACAACGTTGATCATTGGTTCAATCACCCTCCGAGTTTGGTGTAAAAAGATCCGACTTCAGTGTCAGGTCGCGGTTCAACCAATCACGCACAAAGTGTAACCATGCTGAGATTTTTTCCATTTGAAATGGCAGTGTTGTAGGAGCAATAGTTGCTGGAATTGGATACTACACAGTGTCTTGGGGACAAATAAGAGAAGACGCAGAAAACAAACTTCGGAATTCTTCCGAGGAGAAAGTTCCTCTGCTGCAACAAGACGAAGACGATGATGAAGAAGAAGAACAAGTATAGAACATAAAATTCTTCAGCTTGCATCCGAAAATTGATCAACCCGAAAACCTGGGCTACAGCGTAAAAAATACCGCAAATTTTTTTTTACCTTGGTAATTTCGGGATGGCTCTATTTTTTGTGATTATTTGGATTCTGGAGTAAAATTTATTCACTTGCAGTCCGTCGCTTATGTCTGGCCAATAATGTACATATATGGGTAATGATCATGAACTCTCCCGTTCTAATTAAATCTGGGAATTTGCATGTTAGAGTCGACTAATTCATCTTCAAGTCGAACGTGATCTTTGCATGAGACAAGACTTTCTAACAAATTTTTATTGTTGTTGTATTCACATTACTCAAATTCGAAACCTTGTTTAAACTAGACCAACTCCACTTCATGTTGCTGCATTTACACCATATATAATACAGGAAAAATATATAGACAAGTTGGTTTACTAGGATATAAGTGCATAATGAAACTGCACATTATTGTACTGGAAGACGGCGCAGTAAGGTCTAAACCAAAGAACTAAACAAACAGGGGACAACCTTATGCCTTGGAAATTAACTCATGCACCTCCTGGCTTGACAATGAAGTCCTTGGAGTGCTTCACAATTGGAGAACCTGCAAGTCCCGTATGCGGTTAATTCAGAGTCGAGAATTGTTGGTTAGAAAAATCCAAATGTGTTACAAAACTCAAACTCAATATGCTCAAACAATATGCATTAGTAACATTTCATTTTGATCCGGGTTCGCTCTTTTACTACTTGAACCATCCTCGAATCCGAGCTTACCCTCGCCGTAATTGAAGAGGCGGACGGAGCCAGCAGCCTTGCCATCACCTTCTAGTACTTCAATGCTCTTGTACTGGTCAGGGAATGCCTTAGGGGAACAGTGTGGTGGAGTCCCTAATGGCTCCCCAGAACTTATCAGCAGAGGACTTCATTTCAACATCAACTTCAAGAGTTCCACTTGAAGCCATTGTCAAATGTAGACAAATTTATGTATAGGTGATAGGTATTTGGGGAACATAGAGTTGTTTATATAGTGAGATTATAGATCTAAGTTTAAACGAGAGCTTTAAATTTTAGGGAGCAAGCTCGCCTGCCAATTTCATAGCTACCTTCATTGCATCATGAACAGAGAGTAAACAATTCACCGCCTATTGATTGAAATGATGGGCCCAACTCACGTTTTACTTCTTCCAAATGCATGTCAACATTTACGATTCTGAGAAACAAAAACGTTAACCACTACGTTGACTATGTTGTTCAATCGAAAAACCTATATTCATCGGCTAAAACAAAACAATCACGGAGATACAAGAGTTGTATAATTCATTGCCAAAAATCCAACTAAATCAACAAACTCATACACATATTCTCGTATTTATATTATGTTATATGAGATAAGTCCAATACACTATAAAATAAGAAATATAATTTTAACCAAAACAAAAATTTGGGAAATTTTTTAAGAAAATGTCTTCTTAAATTAGAATTCGTAAATAATATAAATGTTGAATATTTATCAATGACGAAATCACGAAGTCCAATAAGCTTAATTAGATCCATACCACGAAATTATTGTTAATTTCATGAGGGTGCTTGTTGAACCGTGACAACATAAATAAGGGAAGAGTCATGTCATGCATCAAACAGTATATCCAAATTAGTCACGTTCTCATTGATGGAAATATACCGAATCTACTAATAATTTTATTGTGATTATTATGTATCAAATAATAATATATAAGTTATTAATTATTTAAATAAAATTAAAAAAAATATATAATGAACATGTAAAACATATATTTTACCTTATGTAATCCTATATTTTTGGCTTTTAAGTAGGGGTGAGGAATTGTGGGGCTCATGGTTTTAGGCCCATTTTTTAGCCCGACACCAAAGAAAATGTAAAGCCAAAAAAATTATGCTGACGGTATTGCCAAATATCGATGGGTTGTCGGTCAGGTGGTGTGGCCAACTACCTGTTTGGTGGCTTACACCGACTAGATTGTAATCTAAGTCTGTTTATTACAAATTTTTAGCTTGCAAACAGAATATGATCAACCATTCAAGATGCAATCAGAATTTCAAAAGGTCTAAGCCTGCAAACAGAATATGATCCATCCAAAATACCCATCAAGCTTCAAATTCATCAAGCATTCAAGCTTCCAGACATAATTTCCAAATTTTCAAATCCGCTCAGATTCTAATACTTCAAACAGAGTGCAAAAGGGTTCAAACATAGCAGAAGTTTGATAATCTAAAAAAAGAAAGTAAATTCCTCAAGCTGGCGCCTTCAAAAGGGTTCGAATCCCAGATTTGAGTTTTTAAGTTTTCTGCGCTATTTGCTGGAGGGAGACTCGAACTAGTTTGGCGAAGAGAGGAAGGGAGAAGGGAGGAGGAGCGGCGGCTCGAGAAGGGAGAAGGAGCGGTGGCCGGAGGAGGGAAGAGGAGCGGTGGCCGGAGGAGGGAAGAGGAGCGGCTGTGTGTGACTGGGTTCTAGAGAAGATTCAGAGAAAAGGGCAGGGTTGGGTAATTGGATTTCACTTTCACGCGGCTGAGTGGGGCTATGTTTAAATTCTGGGTGGGTAAATAAATATTTATATTTTGACAAAACAACGTCATTTTGCTCGGTCTAGCGGTTTTACTGTATTGTCCAAAAATGACACTGACTTATACGCCGACACATCGGTTTGTCACCGACATCGACTCTTAATACCGATTCAGCCTGCGTTTGCCATTTGGGGTCGGTTAGTTTGTTTCGGTTTATAGGTATGTCAAATTTTTTGGTTTCAACCTCAGCCCTACTTTTAAGGCTCGCAACAAACGGTTAGTCGCACATTCCTTTTTTTCTCTTTCAAAAATATATAATCTTTTTTGGTTAATTAAAAAAAGAAAAACAATTTTCTTTTCAACCAGACTAATCTCATAAATGATAGATCATGGAAAATTACTCATATTCTTTTTGCCGATGATATTCTTCTCTTTGGGAAGGCATGCCATAACGAAGCTAGAGAACTTAAACACTCCTAGTTAATTTTTTTAATGTTTGAGGTCAAAACATCAATATTCAGAAATGTAGTGGTTATTTCTCTCCTAGTGATAGTGAGAGTAACAAACAAGAGATTTCTCAAACTTTGGGAATGCAACTAATGCCTTCAGAGGACAAGTACCTTGGTTTGCCCTCCTTTTAGGGCAAGTCTAAGAGAGAAGCCCTCAATTTTATTTTTGAGAGAATGTGAAAAAAGGTTCAAAGTTGGAGGCAAATTTTTTTGTCTATAGCTGGTAGGAAAATACTCTTAAAATCTGTCCTCTCTTCAATTCCCTGTTATACCATACAATATCTTCTTTTTTCTAGCATCTTTCGTTCAATACTTAACAACCTCTTGGTTACTTTTTGGTGGTTAGATGATGTTGATAATAAAAGAAAACATTGGTTGAGTTGGGAAAAATTTATTGTAGCTAAACACTTAGGTGATTTTAAGATTTTTAACATTGCACTCCTACCCAAACAAGTATGGAGACTCTATACCAACCAAACTCTTTGTGTTATAAGGTGTGGAAAAGTTTTTATTTCTCTAACACATGTATGCTAGATGCAGTTAAGGGAAACAGACACTCATGGGTCTGGAATAGTCTCTACTAATGTAAGGATGCCCTTTTGGATGGACTTATGATCATAATTGGTAAGGACTAGCTTACTCACATATGGAGAGACTATTGGGCCTAATATTTCTCATCTCAGTTCATCCATCCATCAAGCTGAAACTGTTGCTGGTTTGATTTGTGTTTCTACCAAGTCATGGAAAATGGACAAGTTGCAAAGCTTATTTTTTTCTCAACTGAATGTGAGGCCATCTGAAGTATCAGAATTTGCAGATTGAGAAACCTGGACAGAGTAATTTGGATGAACTCTAAAGACGGAAACTACTCTGTCAAAAAGGGCTATAAGTTTTTCAAAGCTAATCAGTCCCAACTCTCAAGTAAGTTACAGCTACGTCCCTTTTGACCCAGGGATATGGAGAAGGATTTGGAAATTAAAGATTTCCCAAAAAATTTAAAGTTTTATTTGGAATGCTCTTAAAGAGGCAATTCCCACAGTTACATCATAAACATGAGGCACCCCTTTCCCTCTTCTTTATGTAAAATTTACAATTCTGCTCCTGAATCTATCTTCACATATTTTTTGAATGTTCACACTATAGAGCTACTTCGCTAGCCAGTTCTCTTGGTTATCATTTTGATTCTAGGGAGCATGCAACCTCTGAAAGTTGGTTGCATTATGTATTCTGTTTATCCACAAGATCTGAAACGCATGACATTGTTTCTTTTGCTGCACACATTTGCTGAGGAATATGGCTTGCTAGGAATATATTTGTGTTTGATGGCATTAAACCTAATCTAATTCTTACAGCTTCCCAGTCAACTCATTTTTGTCTGGAATGTTTGCAGGTCTCTGCAGTTCTAGAACAAGCACCACCCCAAACTTCATGGTCAGCCCCTCGAGAAGGAGCAACAAAGCTCAACTGTGATGCGCCCTGGCTCGAAGGTAACTTCGTTGTTAGAATAGTAGTAGTTGTCCAGAACTCCAAAGGTCTCTTGATCGAAAATCATGCTACTATCATTTCTGCTATCTCTCCTATTGAAGCAGAATTAAAAGTTGTCCAACTCATCCTACAAATGATTCGCACTATCGGGCCCCTTTTTTCCTGGGACTTTGAGGCAGAGAGCATGAGAAGAAAAATATGGGAGGACCTAGGAGGTTTGTTGATGATCTGGTTCTTCACCTTGTAGAGGACCTAGGAGGTTTGTTGATGATCTGGTTCTTCACAACGATATCGTTAGGCCCGTGGTTAGGATTGGCATGGCAGAGTGAGACAGATGTAATAAGGGCAAGGAAGCGAATTCAAGATAAAAGATACGGTGTGGTCTGGGAGCGGCGGGTCCTATGACAGGGGCCTTCAAGCGGCTGCCTAAACTGTTAGCTTCAGTGGAAGTGTTGAATGTGATGTTGGCTAGAGAGTTTGGTTCTTTTTGGATGTTATGGTTTTTCGAGAATCTTTGGAGTTTGGCCTAAAATTCAAGATCTAAGTCATCACAGTGACTGGGCAATCTACGTAGGCGTCAAAATGACGATGTTTCATAAATTTTTTATGTTAACTATAACATGCTCAAGTGAGAATTCGTGATACAACAAAGTACTAGAGTGTATTTTTCACAAAAATTTATATCATGGTCTTGCACTTCACCAGAGATAATTGAACGCTTTCAAATAGATGTCCTATCCTTTTCAGAAAACAAAAGGCAATATATTTTAATATTATGTTTTAATTTTTGTATTTAACTAAAAATTTTAAGACTACGTACACCTGAATTTTTTACAAGTTTACTATTTCACAAATTTACTATTTTTATCAATTTCAATTTGGAGAAGATTAATGTCAATATCAATTTCACATTAGAATAGTTATAAGGATACTGTCCAAGTTTGTAATAGTCAAGCCTTCTGAAAAAAAGGGCCGTCGTAGTCAAAGAGTCGTGAAACTTGATGCTCATTGGATTTGACTGATGAATAAGTAACTCGTACGCTAAGTTGGTCCCAGCAAATGAAGTTACGTGGAATTGGTCCTCGTGGATTTGGACAGTATTGTTTTAGTTGAAAACCAAATTTTGGTAATTGACAATTCAGATTGAAAGATCCGAGAGTATAATAAAACTTAGATAATAAAAATAATATTTTAAAAAAAAGGGGCTGACCATATTATCTAACATGCAGGACCCTAACGTAATATGCTTGTTGTTATATGTAAAAAATTAATCCATTTTAATATTATATATTTTTATATTTAACTCAAAACTTTGAGACGATTGTGTACCTTAATGCCAGCCCGAGTCACGTTTTCCCCAATCCGGTCCCGCCCAAACTCAATTTCTTTCTCTAGCCGAAAAAGACTCGAAGTATTTTTCTATATAGTCACATCTGCGACCTCATCTTCAAAGGCATGTGTTGACATGGGCGGTAGCCTTTATCTTCAGAATTGGTCCTCGTGGATTTGTACCTTTAAAAAAAATCATAATTTTATATTTTAATAGAAAACCAACTTTTGCGACACGTTAACGATGTATATATGAAATAGAAGAAACATACTTTTCAAAAAAAAAACATATAGAAGAAACAAGATAGACCACTGCATTCCAACAAAAAAAAGAAAGACCACTTTACGTACGAAGTCTTAATTTCACGATGAATTTCGCGAATAGATCGAACTATTCAAACATGGTGCTCATCATTGTCGTGGTGGTGCTTAATGCGATGAGCCCTTCTGTTGGCTCAGTAGCAGCTGACTCTACTATCCCGGACTTCCACAAAAGTGAAAGGCAAGCTCTTCTAAGCTTCAAACATGATCTTACGGATCCTTCCGGATGGCTCTCGCACTGGGTGCACGATGGGAACTGCTGCAGTTGGAGCCAAGTGGTCTGCGACGACACGGGTCATGTCGCGGAGCTTCATCTCCAGGCTGATGAAAATCAGACTTCCAAACTCGGAGGTAAGATCAACGACTCGCTATTTGATTTGAAGCACCTAAGTGTCTTGGACCTAAGTGGAAACGATTTTGGAGGCATCCAAATCCCGTTGTTCCTTGGATCCATGCAAAGTTTGAAAGATCTCTGGCTCAGTGGTGCTGGGTTTGGGGGAGAGTTTCCTAATCATCTTGGTAACTTATCCAACTTGCTTACACTGGACGTCAGCTACAACTCCTTTGAGGGTTTTGTCTCCGAGGTTTTCTTTGATAATTTAACAAGGTTGGAGGAAATAACTGGATCTGGGAATAGAATTAGGATGGAAGTTGGCCCGGATTGGATTCCGCCTTTAAAACTGAATATTGTCCAGTTATCATCATGGTACGTGGGTCCAAAATTTCCGAAATGGATTTCATGCCTAGATCAACTTTCGGAATTGGACATATCTTATGCAGGAATAAGTGATACTGTTCCTGGTTGGTTTTGGAATATCACCTCTCAAATCATCAGCCTCAATATGTCTCACAATAATCTATATGGCAAGATACCACACCTTGGAGTTGCTGATGGAGTATATGTACCTGGAGATGATGGAGTAGTAATTGATCTAAGTTCTAATCACTTCACAGGGCCATTGCCTAATATGACCGCTTATGTCAATACGCTTGACCTTTCTAATAATTCATTTTCTGGCCCTCTTTCGAGACTTCTCTGTGTGGGGTACATGGGGGATCTACAGTTTCTTCACTTGGGAGACAATAACCTTTCTGGAGAAATTCCTAATTGCTGGACTAAGTGGCCACGTCTAGTGTCCATAGCGCTCCACAACAATAATCTGATCGGTAGCCTCCCGGAGTCACTTGGATCTTTGGTTAGTCTCCTATCTTGCATCTCAAAGGACTTATCTGAAAGAACCTTAAAACCACTAGGATCGGTTTGTAATTTCACGTCCATGCAATATCCAATTCAGTTTACCCTCACTAAACATACATATTTAGTCCACAAAGTTTTGTGAAATTCAAAAGCAATCCTGCAGCTTTGAAAATTTTTCGTTGGAATCTTTCAATTCCCAAATCACCAAAATCAGAAACCTTCGTTCAGCAAAAAGGGGAAGGGGGGATATCAAACCGGATGCTTCCAAGGATGAGCGGCGGCCGATACAAGCAGAAAGGTTCGACGAAAAAGCAAAGGGGGAAATCAAACCGGATGCCTCCAAGGATGAGCGACGGCCGACACAAGCAGAAAGGTTAGGCAAAAATGGAAAGTCGGACTGGACAATAGGAACTTGATACTGGGCGTTCGCGAATTTGAAAGTTTTTCTCTTCGAGCTCTGGTCTCGAACAACGGCTGGCAGCAAGGCGACGGGCCCCTCTTGTGACGACGGAATGGCTCGAATAGAGGCCGTCAGGACTGGAATAGTGGTGGCTTGGTGCCAGGATCAAGCATTGGCCTGGAGGCGGTGCGCCTCATCGGAGATGGTAGCTTGTGGTTTGCTAACGACAGCTGGTTGGTGTTACGTGTTGTATCATTTGGAGAGGTGACGTCGCCTTGGGTAACCCTAATTATTTTTACTGTTTATTTTTTTACATCAGTAAATAAAAACTCCACCGGGTAGAAATGGAGCTCTGATCAAGAATGACGAAGCTCAAATACCATCTGGCTTAGCGTACGTAAGCAAAAATAAAATGGTAAAAAAGACATGACAGATTTGATATGAAAACTACCTGGATAGTTTCTCTAAATCGAAGGGGCACGATGTAAACGCCTCTCAATCTAGATTATCAACAAAGACAAAGGATAACTAGAGATATAAATCTTTTTGCAGAGATGAATCCACCTCTCAATTATTAAAGACAAAGTCTTTCCTGAGTAAACGCTCAATAATCAATTCTATATCATTCATCCATAAACTAAGAGCTAATAACCCTTATATAGAACTAGGGTTAATACCAGAGTCTTAAATAGCTAAAAATATGTAATAAACTATTAGGTAATACTAAACTTGTAGATAAATGTCACACACGACCAAAGCCAAAATAACTGGATAAATATCCAATATATATAACTATATCGTGCCTACATCAGGCTCCCCCTCACGAAATGAGCTTGTCCTCAAGCGATTGGACTCGATGACGATAAAGCTTCATTGCACAATCGTGTTGCACGCATCCCTTACAAAATATCAACATGAAGATAATACAAGTACTCGAACACCGTGACTGCACTTGGTACCTTCCATTCCAACTGAATAAATACTTGGATCTCAAAGCAATAGAACACATCACGATGACGATAAAGCTTCATTGCACAATCGTGTTGCACGCATCCCTTACAAAACATCAACATGAAGATAATACAAGTACTCAAACACCGTGACTGCACTTGGTACCTTCCATTCCAACTGAATAAATACTTGGATCTCAAAGCAATAGAACACATCACGATGAACAATAAATTTTGGCACTCTTTTCAATAAAATTTAGGTTATTCCAAATATTAACCAACAAAGAACCAGGAACTAATCAAAGTGATCAACTCCCAGAAAATCAATATGTTTAACCTGAGTCTCGTCAAACACAACACCTTTTTCATTAGTACACTTCTCAACGATAGCAACAAAGAAAATTGCACACTGGCACAAAGCTGATGATTCATCGAATAATTCTTTCAAGAATAACAACGTCAGACTTTAGAAAGTGGGAAGTACATGCTTTTAGATATATTTTTAATTTTTGCTACTAAAATTAGAGTACCGTGGGACTTTATTTTAAAAATGATTATGTTATTAATGTGTTTTACATTTGTAAAACTTAACTCACTATTAATTTGGCCTAATTTATTTTAGATTTCATTTGGAAAGTCTATTTCATTCCGAGCACGTGTATTGAGCATGCTTGTATCAAATATAATTGTATTCATAGAACAGCGGGCGGAAAATCAAGGCGAAAAGGGAGAATTACTTTTTTTTGGGGGTAGAAACGGTGGACGCTATGGCGCTCCTTTAGTCGATAAAAATAGAAACATTCGAGCGGACAAGCCTGGGCCAAGCAATCCCAAAACTGTCCTGGACCAACAGTAATTCACACTCCAAAGGTGGCGTAGGAACAACATGCCAACCCATTGGATATCCCAAAGCCAAATTGGCTAGATAATCTGCTACCCTATTATCTTTCCGGTAGTAATATATCACCTCGACTTGCCAACTAAGACGAATGAGGCTACGCAATTAGTCACGAGGCCTAATAACAAGTGGTCTTTCGCTACACTCTCGGTAAGAAATTTCACCGCTAACTGTGAGTCTGATTACACCACCAATCTTTAATAGCCATCCCAGGCCAACCTCAGACATTGCCACAACGCCCACAACTCCGCGTGCAGCGCACTACAGCTCCCAGTATTGCCAACAAACCCGACACACCAGGCACCCCTCTGATCACGAATTACACCACCTCCTCCAGCCGGACCAGGACTCCCTTTTGCTGCACCATCGGTATTGAGCTTGTGCCACCCAGGAGAGGGAGGGGACCAGCTCACCAAAATTTCCATCCTTGGAGCTGTACACGGTTGCCCCGAAATAAGCTGGCGCCAAACGGCCAAGAATTTCTTGGCTTGCTATAATATTAGTGTCACACAATCACCTGCAACCATCGGGTTTTGAACACCCGATCGTTTCGGCGTTGCCATATCCACCAACACGTCGTAGCGTATACAGTATTCCATTTGAGGTTCCCAACCAGCTCTGCCACCAGCAGGACATTCTGCTCAAGCCAAAGGCCTTCCTCTACACTGAAGAACAGATGGTGCACTCCGAGCGGATCGAGGCATTGCCAGAGGGATCGACTGCATAGGCAATCTCGAAGAACATGTAGAATCATCTCCGGAACTGTCCGACAGTAGATACAATATGGGTTATTGGCAAACTTATGCCGATGTCTCTCAGCATTCGCCATTAGTTTGTTCTTAAGACACAGCCACAAGAAAAACCTGATCTTTTCAGGAACTTTCACCTGCCAAATCGCTCCCCATATCTTGGCCGGTTCGGGAAGCTGAGACCGGTGGTTCAGAATTGACAAATAAGCTGACAGCGATGTGAAAACCCCAGAAGCAGTATGTTTCCATGCTATGGTATCCTGAACTTCGCCCTCCTCCGAGAGGAATTTCACTCCTAGAAGAGGCCAGAAATCCTCTGGTAACAAAGACTGGATAAGGTGCCACCGCCAACCCTCGCCTGCTTCCCAGTAGTCAGCAATCTTCTTTCCCACCTCCTCCTGCGGAACCATCACACCTAGTTCGAGCAAAGTGCTCGCGCCTGTCAGCCAGCTATCACTCCAGAACGAGATTCGTTGACCACCTCCTACTGCTACAAACGTGCCGTCAAGAAGGTCATTGGCAACCTTCATTATGCTGGCCCACACACGGGAACGTTGGCTTAGAGGTGGGAGTTGCACCCCTTGCCCACGTCCCCTATCATATTTCTTCTCCAACACTTGTGACCAAAGGCTACCAGGCTCCTACATATACCTCCATCCCAGCTTCATGAGTAACGCCTTGTTCATCACTCTCGCCTTCCTCAAGCCCAAACCGCCCATATGCTGAGGTAAGCAGACATCATCCCAACTGACTAAGTGAACTCTGCGAGCCCCTTCTTCATCACCCCAAAGGAAGCTTCGACAAATGCGGTCTACTGCCTCGCAGATACATCGAGGCAAATAGACAACTTGCATAGCGTAGATGGGAATGGTACCCAAGACCGAGCGGACTAGGGTAGCTCTCGCGGCCCTAGTCAACTGCTGCCTTTTCCATCCCGCGAGTCTGGATCTTGTTCGCTCCACTATGTACGCAAACTCCTTCTTTGACGCGCGGCCATGAAGTGCCGGGAACCCCAAGTATTTTCCCAACTCCTGCGTACGTTGGATCCCCATAGCCTCACTCAGCCGCTGACCTTCGACCCGGGAGATGTTGTTCGAGAAGAACATGCGAGATTTAGGAAAGCTCACTCGCTGGCCCAACGCCCTGCAAAAGACATCGAGGCCCTTTTTAATGAGTCGGACCTGCTCCAAGCTAGCCTCTGCAAAAAAAAAGAATGTCGTCAGCAAAAAAAAGATGGGACTTGATGTTCATAAGCCTCAGTTATCCACTGCGATAACCTTTCCATACACAACACGAACAGGTAAGGTGACATGGGGTCTCCTTGATGAATTCCACGAGTAGGCAGGAAACCGTCTGTCATTTCCCCATTCCAGAGGAGCTTCATCAAACTCCCTCTGACATAACTCATAATCAAGCAAGAGATAAAAATAGGCAACCCTGCTTCCTCCAATGTCTCCATTATGAAGTCCCAATGTAAACGATCATAGGCCTTTTCCAAATCGATCTTGATGGCCATCCAACCCTTCCTGTCCCTCTTTAGTCACATAGAATGTAATACCTCCTGGAAAATAATGATATTGTCAGTTATTTTCCTTCCTGAAACAAAACGGCCCTGCATCGGGGCTACCAGCTCTAGAAGCTTGGCCTTTAGCCGATTGACAAGTATCTTCGTTATTAGCTTATACACCACATTACAAAGGCTGATGGGCCTAAATTCCTGAATACGTTATGGTCGATCCACCTTCGGAAGTAGTACCAACAGTGTTTCATTGAGTTTCGGTGGCACCCTACCCGAGATGAAGGCCTACCGAACACAAGAGACGAGTGCCTCCTGTATAGTACTTCAGCACCTCTGAAAAAAGACCGCCTGGAAACCATCTGGTCCTGGCGCTTTCAGGGGTGCCATTTGTTGGAGGGCTGTATACACTTCCTTTGTGGAAATTGGTCTCGAGCAACCTGCCACTTCCTCCGAGGTCCAAGTACCAAACCTCCCCCGCGGCAGCTGCTCCAAGACCTCTCTGTCCTCCGAGGTATATAGTACCCGATAAAAATCTCTAGCCAAGTCCTCCAAGGCGGTTTGGTCCACCACCCAATCACCATCCGAATTTAGTAATGCCTCCACCCTATTTCGCCTCCGCCGCATTATTATTGTAGTGTGGAAGTAGGACGTGTTCTTGTCTCTATGGCATATCCAGCGCTCTCGGGACTTTTGCAACCAAAGCAACTCTTCTTGGTGCAAAACCAGATCTAACTGTTCCCGAAGATCAGAGAAAGTCACAAGAAGAGGACTGTGATCGGACTGAAACCTGGCCAAGTGACGCACTGACCCATCTGGCCAGGTCAATCTCCAAGACCTATTGCAAAGAGCCATGTCCAACCTTTTTGAAATTCTAGCATTACTCCCCACTGTTCGTGACCAAGTAAAAGGGGAGCCGAAAAACCCCAGATCAATGAGATTATTCATAGTAATCCAGCTGCGAACCGATAGTCTTGAGGCCTCATTCCCCCAGAGCCACCTCGTCTCTCTTCCAACTTAGTAACGCAATTGAAGTCCCTTATAATCATCCATAGGATAGAAGGCGGGGGGGTCAGGCTCTCAATCTCTGTCCAATACGCCTCATTGCTGCTGATCGAGGGGAGCGCATATACCATAGTTAACATGATTTTCCTTGGGCTTCAACCCGATAAAACTACAAACTGAGCTTGCGACAGACAACATCAGCTTGGTGCCCGCTAATCTGAGTCTCTAGCAGTGCAACAAGCTGAATATTATAATTGCGAATCAAAAACTTCAAGGCACGAAGAAAGCCTGGCTTCTTCGCACCACAACAATTCCAAGTTAAGGTCGTAAAAATCATTAAACCTAAACAAGATGAGAGGAATAGAACTCGGTGAACAAGAAAGGAGGGGCACATCACTGGCGAGGTGAGATGCTCTTCTGACTACCCTAAGACCCTTGATCGACATGAAGGTGGGTCGGCTGTGAGGTTGGAATATCCATGTCCATCCCTACTTGTGACTCCCCTCCCTTGTCGAGGGGAATCAGAAGAATGGTGTCCAACCTTCACAATAGGAGTGGTTCTTCTTGAGCTTTTGACAGGTCGTAGAGCCGTGGACCTAACCAGAGGGCCAAGTGATCAGAACCTAGTACTGCAGGTATGAATGAGTTCTTAGGGCTTTCAACAGATTCTACAATCGATGATCGATTGAATGTAGTAGAAGCAAATGAGATTTTTTTGTGTTTCAGGTAAGACACTTATTGGCTGACAGAAAGAAACTGCGAAAGGTGATTGATCCGGAGCTCAGTCGGAGTACTTATTCAATGGAATCTATAACCATGTTTGCAGACCTTGCGTCTCGCTGTGTCCGCATCGAAAGCATTGAAAGACCTACCATGATTGAATGTGTTAAACAACTCCAAGTGATTATTTATACCAACTCAAAATCCTCTGGATTAACAATTCCTACGTTCAAAATGTTCTAATATATACCCCGATAAATTATAAGCGGATTTTGAAACTCTGTTAATGAATAATGACTTTTCCCCCTTCACTCCTTCATTTGACAGCAGTATATAAAGTGGAGATCAGTTAGCAGAATCCAGTGAAGAAGTTCATTTCATGCCATTGACCATAGCTATAATCTGGCCCATTTTATAAATGATATCTTCATTTTGCAATTATTACCGAGTCAAACAGCTCGAATGTACATTCTATTGCTAAGTACAGACATGTCCTAGAGACACAGTTTTGCTAGTCACCCCTCTGCTCTAAAGACTGTAGACGCATCTTAAGTTTGTTCATCTCCTTCACCCCCTCTCGCAACATCTACGCAAAGATACAACTGAACTCTCATGCATACGATCGACCAACCAACAATCTTTCAATCTTCTTTCTTGACGTTGCGAGCAGGGAGATACGAATCTTTCGAGTACGATCAGTGACGAGAATGAGAACCATCGATGTTACAGCCTGTCTGTACTACCTTGAGAACGAATCATGAGTTAAGTTCAGCTTACCCTGTCATGACGAGAGTTCAACATCAGAAGTTGAAGTCTCCGGCTCGAAAGATTCATCTACTGCAAGTATCTTGCGCATCAAATATTTGCGCCTCTGCAACAGCAGCAGGACCAATATACTGTCTGTCTTAACAGCTGAGTAGCCTGCTTTTGTATAAATGGACAAGGGAGCTGAATCAATCATCCGACAGTGCAGGTACACCTCCCTCACCCGACTCATCTGAGAAATCAGCTCCTCACTTGCCTTGAGAAGATTCCAACCAATTCCCTTCCTGAAAGTTAATGTGAAGATTCTAGCAATCAAGATTTGTCATACAAACAGCTTTTGCAGATAAGCAAAGTCCACTCGAGGAGGACCTCATGATTAAGGAGTCAACCAAATCTCATAAACATCATAACAATTGTAGGAGATTGATGGAACATCAAAACATATGTGGTTCAGCAATGCGGCCTACACCCGAAGTACATAAAACAGGCACGTCGAAGACAACAAACTACTATCCCGAGCTTTCTAAATATAAGATTCGCGTCATAAAACCTACCGAATCAGAGTGAATTCGAGAAAAATCCAACACGAATCCGACGAGGCCACGATTGATCAAGAGGTCACCTGCGGAGTGGCTCCTTCACAGACATGTTATAGGGTGTAACAACTGATGCGCCTGTTACCCAATTTCAATCTAATCATACCCAACAAAACCCTAGCAAGAAAAGAAAAGGGAAAACATGAGAATGGGCAACCTGCTGGAATTGCGGAAAAGAGTAGGTGCTAGCGGTAAAAGGAACGGCGGCGACGTAAGCGGGAGCGAGAACGGCGGCGTCGGGATGCTGGAGATGGAAGGGGACCGGGAAGTACGACGAATTGGGAGGCCGCTGAAGCCGAGGCTGGTGGCATCGACATCGTCTTTCTGCAACGGGAAGGACGGTTTTTTTCTCTCTTTCTTTTTAGGGCTTTTTTTCAGGCGAGTAAGGAGATTTAAATGGCAATAGACACCGTTCTTGTAAACTCATATATTTATTTTTAGGAATAATTACTGTCAATATTTGGTAAAATAGACTTTGGAGACCTTATAGTTTGCCTACTGATTTTTAGTCCCTGTAATTTAGTTTTTATTATACTCCGGAATTTCTCGCTGACGTTAGCAATCATTTTTATCAAAGAAATGACTTATATACCCCCTCAAAGAATTGAAGAATTACATCTCTTTCCTCTCGTCGTCGTCCTCTCGTCGGAATCACCCACCCACAAGTTGGAGCATGAATGTCCTTCATGCCTAACTTGGAGATAAGAAAATGATGTCGCTACCCCGCGAGTCCCTTTGTGAAGATGTCGGCCACTTGATACTCCGTAGGGACATGAAACAGCTTAATCAATCCACATTGCACTTTCTCTCGTGTGTAATGGCAATCCAACTCGATATATTTTGTGCGCTCATGAAACACCGGATTCTCGGCTATATAGATCGCAGATTGACTATCACAATATACAAGAGATGGACCGGGCGGAGGAAGCTGAAAATCTTGCAGCAAATAATGAAGCCATTGCAGTTCACGCGTAAGGGATGATGAGTGTGTAAACGCTCATGTTAATGTTTCGTGCGTGTTTAGTCATATTTTGAGTTATATTCATCATGTCATGTCAAGTCTTATGATCATTTTAGTATATTTATGTTCGGGAATGGATTTCTACCCATTGTCATATTTTGTAGAAAATTGGGGCTCAATAAAGGTCGTTGGAGGGGTAATTTCGAGAGACTATATTACAAGAGTCATAACTTTCGAGTCAAATTAGACACCGTTGGAAATCTTGAAGAGTGATCTATATTTCGTCTTTTATAGTCGAAGCCAAATTCGAAGTGGAAGAGGGTCAAAACTGTAAAATACGAAGATACAATGAAGCAGATAGAGCAGAAAGCTGGGTGGACTCCCCGTCGCTAGTCAACTAGCGACCGCTAGTGAGGGGACACAGAATGTTGATTGAAGACCCAACTAGCGGCCACAAGTCAACTAGCGGCCGCAAGTCAACTAGCGGCCGCAAGTTGCCCTATGCCAGCTTATTTCAGACTTCATATTTAGTTGGGAATTCGACTCGTTTAAGCAGTATTCGACTCTTGGCCTCTTGTTTCGTGGCCCTAAGACCATAATTACATTATTACTTGGCTAGCAAGACTTCTAGTTTAGGAAAAACCTCCTCTAGGTTTTCCTATTTTCGTGTTAGACTTTTGGCTATATATAGGCCTTAGTCTCTTAGGTTTTAAGGAGACGTTACGACTGCAATATTGAGACAGCCTTTGGAGTTTAATAAAGCCACGATTTCAGTTAGCACGGGGAAAGGATTGGCAAAGCTTGATCACCACGACTAAGCTTTCTCTATCTATACCTTTATGTTAATTACTATCATGTTCTTCATTAATCTATTGTACTTTGTTAACATACTTAGCGAGTAGTTCTCTTGTGAGTGCGATGCCCTAATTATGTGATTACTCGTCCATGTTAGCTATGGTTTGATTATCTTTCGTAGTAGTTGTCAATTGATGATCTTAATGCTTAATCTAATTTGATCACTTAGATTATGATGTTTAGTTGATAATAATGGACCGGAAGGCATTAGAATCAACGGAAGAGTCAATTGACATGTCTTAAGGTATTAATGAGAAATCTTGATACTAAGGGATCAATTTTTCGTACATCAAATTGGCGCCGTCAACACGGAACTGAGATTTTAGGACATAACTCAATAGCAATTGGTTTTGTGTGGCAAACTTGCTGATTTCGTGTGATTTCTTTTTCAGGATTCTCTAGCGCATGCCAAGAACCTGGAGTGAAGGACTAGACCTTGACACAGACACTTTGTTTGAGGTTGACATTGGAGTACTCGAAAGGGTAATTAGGCGTGAAAAGAGGGACCAAGCGAGAGCAATGGCACAAAATCAGGAAGACGGAGTGCTCCAAGCTATAGGGGACGCTCCACGAAGAAGGACACTATTAGAATCATCTGTTCCTACATGGAATGGGAACCCTAATGGTCTACAACAACCACCTATAGGTCCCCACTCTTTCCAGATTCCAGTTGCGATTGTCGGACTACTGCAAAGCTCAGTCCAATTTGGCAGCTTGCCAAGCAAAGATCCTCAAGACCATCTATCTCATTTTAAAGATATCTACAATATCATGAAATTTCAAAATGTCGATGATGATGTCTTGAAGCTGCGTCTCTTCCACTTTTCTTTGAAAGATCGAGCTCGTACTTGGTACAACAAGTTGAAAGGAGAGACGATTCAGAGTTGGAATGATCTGGCCCATGCTTTCCTCCAAAAGTTCTTTTCTATGGCCAAGTCAGCTAAACTCTTGCAAGAAATTAACACGTTTATCCAAGGAGATGGGGAGAGCATCTATGAAGCCTGGGAACAGTTCACGGATCTCCAAAGTGCACTCCCTCAACATGGTATAACTCAAGACAACCTCATGAAAATCTTCTACAACGGGTTAGATAGCCCATCCCGTGATCATATTGATGCCTCCTCTCAAGGGGTGTTCTTGAGAAAGACTGCTGATGAAGCTGCTCGCTTAATGGAGGAAATGGCTGAAGTCAATGGTATGTGGCCAAAAGAGCGTGCCAAGCAACCCCGTAAGGAAGCCATTTGAGGGGTACTTGAAGTGGATACCAATATGAGACTTGAAGCTAAAGTTGAGGCACTTACCAAAAGACTTGACAAGTTGACCAAGGACAAGGAACATGCAGCTGTGGTGCAAGATACTTGTCAGCTTTGCAAAGGGGCACATCCCACAACTGACTGTCCAATGTTGGAAGAGATCCAGGCCATTGCTGATAGAACACCACCAGGAATGGGCTACTTACAACAAGCTAATGCTCAGCCAAATTTCTCTCGATTTGGTCAGCAAGCACACAACACTAGTGCCTAGCAAGACTCACAAGGGACGAGAAAGTTGTCGGCGTGTCGTGGACGTGGGTCCTGCGGATGGAGACGGTGATGGACCCACAAGGGAGACAGAGAAGGAGAAGGGAAGTGAGCTCTAGCCATCACAAATATATTTTTTCCCTTTTTGCCTATTTAAATCAATGTAGTGATCCTCAGTAGGAATTCCAAAACCGAAACTCCAAAAGGCCAAACCCCAAACCTAAAATCCCAAACCCTGGATGCTGGAACCCCACGACCCAAACTACCCACCCCGAACCCCACACCTCAAACCCGACCCCTGAACCCAGACCCCGCCCCTAAACTCGGACCCCCAATCCCCGGCCCCGAGCCCGGACCTTCGACTCCCGAATCCCTGATCCCTGGACCCTTGACCCCCAACCTAGAACCCGAACCCCCAGACCCCAAATCCCTACCCCCTAACCCCCGACCTCCTGACTCTAGACCCCCAGGCACTTGGACACCCGAATCCCGGAACCCTAGACCCCGATCCCTAACCCTGACCCCACACCTCAACCCCCAACCCTGAGACCCTCGCCTCGGACACCGGAACTCCCGAATCCTCGGACCCCGAACCCCCAGACATCCGAATTCCTGAATCTTCGGACCTCGGACATCTGGACTCCCGAATCCCCGGACTTTAGACCCCGGACCTCGGACACCTGAACCCCTGAACCGCGGACCTCCGAACCCTGCACCCCCAGCCCCGCACCCCGAT
Source organism: Hypericum androsaemum (assembly GCA_963995505.1). NCBI lineage: Eukaryota > Viridiplantae > Streptophyta > Magnoliopsida > Malpighiales > Hypericaceae > Hypericum > Hypericum androsaemum. Next base: position 4,840,062 of record OZ023195.1, read on the forward strand.
CTATTTTTATTTTTGTACAACTTAAAAAAGAAAATCAATAAACAATATATTTTGTGAATTTTGAAACTGAACGGCACTCGCGTCGCGCGTGTGACTTTACTTGTTGAAGATAATAGCAAATGAGGTATTTTTTTTGTGTTTCAGGTGAGACACTTGTTGGCTGATAGAAAGAAACTGCGAAAGGTGATTGATCCGGAGCTTAGACGGAGTACCTATTCGATGGAATCTATAGCCATGTTGGCAGACCATCTCGATGTGTCCGCATTGAAAGACCTACCATGATTGAATGTGTTAAACAACTCCAAGTGATTATTTATACCAACTCCAAATCCTTAGGAGTAACAATTCCTACATTTAAAATGTTCTAATATATACATCAATGAATTGTAAGCAGATTTTGAAAATCTGTTAATGAAAAAGACTATTCCCCTTTCGCTGCTTCATTCGACTATAAATGATTAAAAAATCAAAAACCTTTTGAGTTCAGCAGTATATAAACTGGAGCTTAGTCCAATTTCTGTCATCAAACTCCAATGACCATCTGAAAGCTGATATGTGTCACTCATATTACCCATTTAGGTTTGTTTTAATTGTAAAACTGACCAGAAAACTCATAAATCAGCTTTATGCCTTCTCCATATGAAATCCAATAGCATCTTGTATAAAAATTGCATTAGTTTGTAGCATTTCAAGAATCAGCAGCCAACATTTGATGAAAAGAAGACGGGAACAATACTGCAGAAATCCAAATGCAAGCTTAGTCATACAATTGGAACATAGCTATAATCTGGTAAGTAAATTTTGTAAATGGTGTCTTTGCTTCGTAATTATTACCGAGTCAAACAGCTTGAATGTACATTCTATTGCTAAGTACAGATATTTCTTAGACATACATGGTTTTGCTCGTCACCCCCTATGTTCTAAAGACTATAGGCACATCTTAAGTTTGTCCATCTCCTTCGCCTTCTCTCACAGCATCTACCCGAATATACAACCGAGTTCTCATGCATACGACCCACCAACAATCTTTCAATCTTCTTTCTTGAAGTAGTGAACAGGGAGATACGAATCTTTCGAGTACGGTCAATGACAAGAATGAGAACCATCGATGTTACCAGTAAAAGAGTTGGTACCGGACTAGTTCAGAGCACAAGCTGGATGATAATGCACCATCAAACTTATTGCAGAGCTATGAACGAATCTAGGGAATGACCACCTCAACTTCAATGTTGCTCAAATCTGAGAGAGAAACCTGGAACATAACCCAGATAAATCATGAGAAAACTGCAATTAAGCATGATTTTGGAGTGTTAACCTTCATCTGTACTTCCTTGAACATGATTCATGGGTTAAGCTCAGCTCACCCTGTCATGACGAGAGTTCAACATCAGAAGTTGAAGTCTCCGGCTCGAAAGATTCATCTACTGCAAGTATCTTGCGCATCAAATATTTGCGCCTCTGCAACAGCAGCAGGACCAATATGCTGTCTGTCTTAACAGCTGTGTAGCCTGCTTTTGTATGCATGGATAAGGGAGCTGAATCAATCATCCGACAGTGCAAGTACACCTCCCTCAGCTGAGTCATCTGCAAAATCAGTTCCTCGCTTGCCTTACGAAGATTCCATCCGATCCCCTTCCTGAAAGTTATGCGAAGATTCTAGCAATCAAGATTTGTGATACAAACGAATTTTGCCAATAAGCAAAGTCCAATCGAGGAGAACCTCAGGATAAGTATCAACCATATCTCATCATGAACGTTAAGTTCTTTTCTGGCAACATCAAGAGCCTCCTTCTAAATGCTTACAGAGAGACATTCCAGCAGCCACATTTTCCGCACTTGTAGCAACTCGATGCATTAGGAATAGCCTATTACCATCCAAAGTGTTAAACCAACAACGAAACACAGATAATAAACATCATAACAATTGCAGGAGAATGATAGAACATCAAACATACGTGGTTCAGCAATGCGGCCTACACCCGAAGTATATAAAACAGGCATGTCAAAGGCAACAAACTACTATCCCGAGCCTTCTATATATGTGATTCGTGTGCAAATCCAACACAAAATTGGAGTGAATTTGAGGCACATCCAACAACAAAACTGGCGAGGCCACGATTTGTCAAGAAGTCACAAGATTACCTGCGAAGTGGCTCCTTAACGGACATGTTACAGATGTAAGGACAGTCCTTGGGAGGCCTAGGCGATGGCGGGGTAGAAATAAACGCTCTCTTATTCAAATACACCTCCAATGTCGCAGCCAACTCCTTCTTCTCGACTTCTTCCTCCTCGTCCCCCTTATAATACGCAACAAGAACAACAGAATGCGGCAACAACTCCTTCCTCTCGACCAAGTGCTCCCTAACGAAGAACTTCAACAAACGCACGTACCCGGCATTAGAATGAAGAAGCATCGACTAGGCGAACGACTCGGATAACAACCCAACAATGGCGTCCATCTCCTCCTGCCTCATCACCGGGACACACATCGACCCAGTTGCCAGTTTCCTCTTAAAGCTGAAATCTTGGAGGATCTTGAGGCTATAGAGCTCCTCGTTGGTCAGGAACTTCCCCGTCTTGAACGTGTCCTCGAGGTTGGTGTAGATGACGGAGGCTGACGTGGCAGTGGTGGGGGAGGAGGAGGAGGAGGAGGATTTGAAGGAGAAGCGAGATGGGTTTTGAATGTGGAGAAGAGGGAACTTCTGGGTTGGTGCGGGAATTCTGCGGTAGTGAGGGTCTGAGGAGTAGAGGGTTAGAGAAAAGGAGAGTGAAGTTGCCAGTATTGGTGAAGTTGGTTTCTTGGTTTGTCTGAAAAAAAATTTGAAATCTTTGAGGTAAAGATGGAAACTTTAATTTCCTTGGGTTCGTTGTTGACTGGGCAGTCAAGACAAAAATGCCAAAAATAATAATATTTGTTTATTTTTAGATTAAAAATTTGACCAAATTTTTGTTTTGAGACTTGCAAATAATAAATTTTCTAATAAAATTAGATACTATATAGAATTATTATAATTAATAATATAATTTTTTTATAAAAAACTTCCTGTCCAACTAGTAGTCCAACTGTTCAAACCAGAAACAGACGAAATCTGGATCTCCTCCTAGTTTTAAAAACATTGTTGACGTTATGTCTATTAATTTAATTGACATATCTCTTTGATCCATTTATTCTCTGTGACGTGGGTTTAATTGTAATTCCATTTTTGTTTTGGTACCAGTTGGGAACCATCAAACGACATCCACAAGTGATGAAAATAGCCTCCTTTTATAGCTTGGCTGGGACTATTCTATGTGCCGTGTTCTCTTTGATTATGGAGAGAGACCTCAATGCTTGGAAAATAAAGCCCAACTTGGAACTACTACTCATTATTGTCACAGTAAGCAAAGTGAACTTTCCGGGAGAAGTTTTGGTTTAATATCTTGCGGTTTCGATTTTTGAAACTTTTAAGCACAAAAAGTCAAGAACATAAGGTATTAAAGTGAACTTTACGACGTGGAATTGATCTACTGGTTAGTCCGGTATTGCAGGCGATATTTGGGAGTGTGATTAGAAGCAGCGTCCAGACCTCATGTACACGAATGAAGGGCCCTTTTTACGTGCCCATGTTCCAACCTTTTAGGATCTTCTGGGCTACATTTTTTGGTGTTGGATTCTTTACCAACAGTCTTCAATATGGAAGGTAACAACAATCATCTTATATGTGACATTTCAAAAAAAAAAAATTTTGCCAATTTTATCAGATAAGATGATCCTCAGACTGATCGGTTGGACCAATAGTCAACAACGTTGATCATCCGAGTTTGGTGTAAAAAGATCCGACTTCAGTGTGAGGTCGCGGTTCAACCAATCACGCACAAAGTGTAACCATGCTGAGATTTTTTCCATTTGAAATGGCAATAGTTGCTGGAATTGGATACTACAAAGTGTATTGGAGACAAATAAGAGAAGACGCAGAAAACAAACTGTGGAATTCTTCCGATGAGAAAGTTCCTCTGCTGCAACAAGATGAAGATGATGAAGAAGAAGAAGAAGAACAAGTATAGAACATAAAATTCTTCAGCTTGCATCCGAAAATTGATCAACCCGGAAACCTGGGCTAGAGAGTACAAAAATACCGCAATTTTTTTTACCTTGGTAATTTCGGGATGGCTCTATTTTTTGTGATTATTTGGATTCTGGAGCAAAATTTATTTACATGCAGTCCGTCGCTTATGTCTGGCCAATAATGTACATATATGGTTAATGATCATGACTCTCCCGTTCTAGTTAAACCTGAGAATTTGCATGTTAGAGTCGACTAATTCATCTTCAAGTCGAACGTGATTTTTGCATGAGATAAGGCACTCTAACAAATTTTTATCATTGTTGTATTCACATGACTCAAATTCGAAACCTTGTTTAAACTAGACCAATCCCACTTCATGTTGCTGCATTTACACCATATCTAATACTGGAAAAAATATATACACAAGTTGGTTTACTAGGATATAATTGCATAATGAAACCGCACATTATTGTAGTGGACGACGGCGCAGTAGGGTCTAAACCAAAGAACTAAAAAAACAGGGGACAACCTTATGCCTTGGAAATTAACTCATGCACCTCCTGGAAGTTCTTGGCTACGAAGTCCTTGATGATGTGAAGCACCTCGTCGTCGTCGCTAGCCTTCTCGTACTCGCAGGTCCACTTCGCCAAGCTCCCTTCTTCTCCCTTTGGAGTCACAGAAATGTGTCCCTTGAAGACTTTGTAGTACTTTAGGAGATCCCCTTCTATGATACTGTATGACACCTTATTTTGCTCTTCCTCAACTGCATCTATCTTCTCCTTGGAGTGCTTCACAATTGGAGAACCTGCAAGTCCCGTATGCGGTTAATTCAGAGTCGAGAATCGTTCGCTAGAAAAATCCAAATGTGTTACAAAACTCAAAACTCAATATGCTCAAATAATATGCATTTAGTAACATTTCATTTTGATCCGGGTTCGCTCTTTTACTAATTGAACCATCCTCGAATCCGAGCTTACCCTCGCCGTCATTGAAGAGGCGGACGGAGCCAACAGCCTTGCCATCACATTCAAGTACTTCAATGCTCTTGTACTGGTCAGGGAATGCCTTAGGGAACAGAGTGGTGGAGTCCCTAATGGCTCCCCAGAACTTATCAGCAGAGGACTTCATTTCAACATCAACTTCAAGAGTTCCACTTGAAGCCATTGTTAAATGTTGACAAATTTATATAGAGTTGTTTATATAGTGAGTTAGGGAGCAAGCTCGCCTGCCAATTTCATAGCTACCTTCATAGCATCATGAGCAGAGAGTAAACAATTCACCGCTTATTGATTTAAATGATGGGCCCAACTCACGTTTTACTTCTTTCCAATGCATGTCAACATTTACGATTCCGAGAAAAAAAAACGTTAACCACTATGTTGACTATGTTGTTCAATCGAAAAAACTATATTCATCGGGCTAAAACAATCACGGAGGTGCATAATTCTTATGTTATGTTATATTTCTAACCTAAATGAGTGCTTATATACTATTATGTTCATTGCCAAAAATCCAACTAAATCAACAAACTCATACACATATTCTCGTACTTATATTATGTTATACAAGACAAGTCCGATACACTATAAAATAAGAAATATAATTTTGACCAAAACAAAAATTTGGGAAATTTTTTAACAAAATATCTTCTTAAATTAGAATTCGTAAATAAATTAAATTTTGAATATTTATCAATGACGAAATCACGAAGTCCAATAAACTTACCACGAAATTATTGTTAATCATTGTATCTAACTAAAAATTTTAAGACGACGTGTACGTGAATTTTTTTTAAAGTTTACTATTTCCACAAATTTATTATTTTTTTTCAATTTCAATTTGGAGAAGATTAATGTAAATATCAATTTCACATTAGAATAGTTATAAGGATATTGTCCAAGGCTGTAATAGTCAAGCCTTTTAAAAAAAGGCTGTAGTAGTCAAAGAGTCGTGAAGCTTGGTGCTGATTTTTTTTTTTGGTGGAAAGCTTGGTGCTGATTGGAGTTGACTGATGAATAAGTAACTCGTACGCTAAGTTGGTCCCAGCAAACAAAGTTACGTCCTTTAAAAAAAGCAAACGAAGTTACGTGGAATCGGTCCTCGTGGATTAGGGACAGTGTTGTTTTAGTTGGAAACCAAATTTTGGTAATTTATTATTCAAATTGAAAGATTGGAAAGTAAATAAAACAAAACAGTTAGACGATAAAAAAAAATATTTTGAAAAAAGAAGGGGCTGGCGATTTATCTAACATGCAGGACTCTAACGTAATATGCTCGTTGTTATATTACAAAATTAACTCATTTTAATATCATATTCTAATGTTTATATTTAACTTAAAATCTTAAGATGATTGTGTAACTTAATGCCAGCCCATTTCGTTGATGTGAGTCACGTTTTCCCCCACCCGGTCTAGCCCAAACTCAATTTCTTTCTCTAGCCGAATAGGACTCGAAGCATTTTTCTATGTAGTCACATCTGCGACCTCATCTTCAAGGCATATGTTGACGTAAGCGGTAGCCTTTATCTTCAGAATTGGTCCTCGTTGATTTGGACATTTAAAAAAAAAAGCATAGTTTTAAATTTTAATTGAAAACCAACTTTTGAAACGCGTTAACGATGTATGAAATAGAAGAAACATGCTTTTAAAAAAGAAACATATAGAAGAAACAAGATAGACCACAGAATTCCACCAAAAAAAGAAAAAGAAAAAGAAATAAAGACCACTGTACGTACGAAGTCTTAATTTCACGATGAATTTTGCGAATAGATCGAACTATTCGAAGATGGTGCTCATCATCATTATCATCATCGTCGTCGTGGTGCTTAATGCGATGACCCCATCTGTTGGCTCAGTAGCAGCTGACTCTGGTATCCCGAACTGCGACAAAAGTGACAGGCGAGCTCTTCTAAGCTTCATACGTGATCTTACGGATCCTTCCGGATGGCTCTCGCACTGGGTGCACGATGGGAACTGCTGCACTTGGAGCCAAGTGTTGTGTGACAACACGGGTCATGTCGAGGAGCTTCATCTCCAGCCTGATGAAAATCAGACTTCAAAACTCGGAGGTAAGATCAACGATTCGCTATTTGATTTGAAGCACCTAAGTGTCTTGGACCTAAGTGGAAACGATTTTGGAGGCATCCAAATCCCGTTGTTCCTTGGATCCATGCAAAGTTTGACAGAGCTCCGGCTCAGTGGTGCTGGATTTGGGGGAGAGTTTCCTTATCATCTTGGTAGCTTATCCAACTTGCTTAGACTGGACGTCAGCTACAACTCCTTTGAGGGTCTTGTCTCCGAGGTTTTCTTTGATAATTTAACGAGCTTGGAGGAAATAACTGGATCTGGAAATAGAATTAGGATGGAAGTTAGCCCGGATTGGATTCCGCCTTCAAGTCTGCAGACTGTCCAGTTATCATCATGGTACGTGGGTCCAAAATTTCCGAAATGGATTTCATGCCTAGATCAACTTTGGGAATTGGACATATCTTATGCAGGAATAAGTGATACTGTTCCTGGTTGGTTTTGGAATATGACCTCTCAAATCGGCAGCCTCAGTATGTCTCACAATAATCTATATGGCAAGATACCACTCCTTGGAGTTGCTGGTGGTGTAATTGATCTAAGTTCTAATCACTTCACAGGGCCATTGCCTAATATGACTGCTTATGTCAGTACGCTTGACCTTTCTAATAATTCATTTTCTGGCACTCTTTCGAGACTTCTTTGTGTGGGGTACATGGGGGATCTACAGTTTCTTCACTTGGGAGACAATAACCTTTCTGGAGAAATTCCTAATTGCTGGACTAAGTGGTCAAGTCTAGTGTCCATAGAGCTCCACAACAACAATCTGATCGGTAGCCTCCCGGAGTCACTTGGATCTTTGGTTAGTCTCGTATCCTTGCATCTCCGCAGCAACTCCTTGTCTGGCGTATTCCCTTCATCACTACAGAATTGTCGAAACATGACAGTTTTTGACGTCGCAGAGAACAAGTTGGCTGGAACCATACCAAATTGGATTGGTCAGAAGTTTTCCAGTATCAGGATCCTCAGCCTTCGCTCCAATAATTTGTATGGCTATGTTCCAGATGAGCTTTGTGCACTTTCATCACTCATCATTCTAGACCTAGCCCACAACAATTTGTCCGGTGCAATACCGACATGTTTGGCTAATCTCAGTGCCATGGTTAATCAGTCAAGTTCAGATTTTGAGTTCACAGATAGAGCTATTTATGTTCTCACAAAAGCCTATGATGAGAATGCAATATTGGTGACAAAAGCATTGGTACTTGAATACACTAAGAATCTACGGTTCATGAATGTTATTGATTTCTCAAATAACAGCTTATCGGGACCAATTCCAGATGGTATCACCAATCTTGTTGCACTCAAGTCATTGAACCTGTCAGGAAATTCTTTGTCAGGGAAGATTCCTAACAACATGGGCAACATGTCAGCACTAGAGTCTCTAGATCTCTCATTGAACATGCTCTCCGGCGAGATCCCTCCAAGTATGGAAAATATGACATTCCTGGGCTTCTTGAACCTGTCTTTCAACGATCTTACCGGGAGAATTCCAACCAGCACTCAGCTTCAGGGCTTCAATGCTTCCAGCTATATTGGAAACAAGCTATGTGGCCAACCGATATCGGCGAATTGTGGTCCTAAGGGGCCAACACCGAGAGAGCAACAGGGAGACAATCAGCATCATCGTGTTGAACATAATGAGTTATATGTTGGCATATCATTGGGCTTCGTCGTTGGCTTCGGACTTGTGGTTGCGCCCTTGTTGTATATTACTTCTTGGAGACGGCAATATTTCGGGTGGCTACAGAGCATCTGGGATAGATTGTGGGTGTGGACTGTCCTGTTATTTCGTACTCGAGTCGACTAATCTATATCTGACTGAGGTACAAGTTTGATAAGACTTTACAATAAGGTATTTAAGCATTCCAAAAACTTGAATTATATTCTGTACTTGATTGTGAGGCGCTTGAAAGCCTATTTCCTGTTAACTTTAAATTTTAACGACTACTGCTTAAAAGGGAAAGTTATGTATCTATTTTTATTGTTGATGTGTGATAATATTTGGCATGGAGTATGGACATTTCATATAATTATTCTTATTGTTTTGATGCGTGATTATTTTCGACATGGGAGTACAGTCGTCTCATTGTTATATTTTTATGTTCTGCCCTAAGCACTCAACCAACTCTTATTTCTAGTTATTCTGGATTTTGGAGCACCAGGTGATGTACGCAAAATTGCGAACAATTAAACGCACAATCAAATAGTATAGTGAATAAGTAGGTTTTTGAACTGAGGGTTGGAACACAAAATCTAGACAATTAATTATGTGAAGCGAGAGAATTAAAAGATTTGTAAGGTTGTAAAAATTTAAGTCCCAACTGGTACTCTGAGTGTTCTAATGCATTCCCCTAACGCTTTCGCTCATTAGAGAGATAAAACTAAGATAGCAAAGGTGTAAGTTATTAATTAACGCTTTCGCTCATCAATTAAGCTTAGAACTATACTAATCTAAATTGTGATGATTCCTCCTAGTGGGTTATTCTTACGATATCAAGACATCTCATTAATACCTAAGAACATGTTAATTGGTTCTTTCCATTAATTCGAGTGCCTCTCGGTTCACTCTCATCAACTATAATCATAACCTAAGTGATCAAGTTAGGCTAAGTATTAAGTACACCAATTAACAACTACTACACAAGATATTCGAACCATAAATCAACATAGGCAATCAATCACATGCTAGGGCATCGCACTCTAAGAAAATCTACTTGCTAAGCATGGCAACAAAGCAAGATAGATTAACGAAAAATATGATAGCAATTAACATAAGGGTAGAGATAGAGAAAGTTTAGTCGTGATGATCAAGCCTTGCCAATCCTCTCCCCGTAGCTAACTGGAATCGTGACTTTATTAAGCTCCAAAGGCTGTCTCAACGTTGCAGCAAAAGTATATCATTAACCTAAGAGAATATAGCATATATATATAGCCAAACGACTAAGCTAGAGAATAGAAAAATCTAGAGGAGTTTTCCCTAAACCCGAAGACTTGCTAGCCAAGTAATGAAGTAATAATATATTTATAATTCTAGGGCGGAAACAGGCGGCCAAAAGTCGTATTAACGCGATATAAGTCGAGTCCTCTTCTAAAAAGGAAATCCGGAAAAAAAAATTGTCGTCGGGGACCTGGCGCCCGCCAGTGGAGTTGGCGCCCGCCAGATCAGCTCTCGAAAACGGGCTTGGCGCCTGCCAAGTCACTGGCCAGCTTCGTCGAATCTTCATATTTTCACTTTTTGGCCCTCTTCTGCTCCGAATTCGGCCTTGACTATAAAAGACGAAATGTAGATCTCCTTTCAAGATTTCCAACGATATCTCACTTGTTGTAATCCGATGCTCGAGTAGTGAGTTGTGACTCTTGCAATACGGTCTCTTGAAATCACCCCTTCAACAACCTTCATTGAACTCTATTTTCCTACAAAATATGGCAATGGTAGAAATCCACTCCCGAACACAAATACACTAAAACAATCACAAGACTTGATATGACATAATGAAAATAACTAAAAATATGACTAAACGCGCACGAAACATATGACAAATCATGAACATTTACACACTTATCACCAGGTTGTTATATATAAGTTTTTTTCTTGGACAATTGACATAGAAAATTTCACTTTTCTTTTTTGATAAGTATAATTATATAATATTTACAATATACTTAGTCTGGAATCTCATCGGGAGAGATTACGACCGGTGGCCTCATCTAAATCTTCTGCGATAAAATTCAGTGGAAAAAAATCGTAGCTAGGAAAGAGTACCTCGATAGGGCAAACTTGATTTCACGCCGTCAGACATGCCATCAGACACTGTCCACCCAGGTTGACATAGCGAAAGCGAAAGCGAAAATAAAATGGTAAAAAGAATATAACAGATCCGATGTGAAAAATGACTAGATAGTATCTTAAACTAAAAGGGGCACGATGCAAATGCCTCTCAATCTAGATTGTCATGGGGACGGCCAACAAAGACAAATAATAACTAGAGATATAAATCTCTCTCCAGAGAAGAATCCATCTCTCAAATATTGAAGACAAAGTCTTTCCTAAGTAAATACTCAAAAATCAATGTGCTCAACCTGAGTCTCATCAAACACGACACCATCCTCTTCAGTACACTTCTCAACGATAGCAACAAAGAAAACTGCACATTGGCACAATGCTCATGATTCATCAAATAATTCTTTCAAGAATAACAACGTCAAATCATCCTCACTGAGATAGTTAGCATCAAATAAATCCTCAACGAAGTCACCAAACTCTCCCTAAGTCAGAGTCTCATCAACCATTTGAATAACTACATGATCAAGAACTTCACTATCAAAAGTATCAATACGACCATGATAAGAATCCCAAAAGTGATCCCACTTTTCACCGGCAAGATCAAGAACTTCACTAGCATCATTAGGAAAGAGCTCACATATCAAGAAATCTCTCATTATGATCCATTGCATATCCTCTTTTTACATTGTCTTTGTCTATGAGCTTGCAATCTACTCCACCAACAAAAAAGATCATCTTATAATCTAAATATTCCAAATTGTAATTGAGCAGATTTCGAGAACTTCTCATCTGATGGTGAAATTATAAATCAATATCAACAAGCCAATTGATGAAGTCATGTTTCTTAATTTCTCTATAAAGAATAGAAATATTACTAGCTAAAGGTATAGACATCATAATCGGATTACACATAACCATGCTCACCCTTTAATCTAACATTAATTCCTCCCCAAAGGACTAATCTGAAAGAACCTTAAAACCACTAGGATCGGCTTATAATTTTAACCACCAGGCAATATCCAATTCAGCTTACCCTCGCTAAACATACATATTCAGTCCTCGAAGTTTAGTAAAATTCAAAAGCAATCCCACAGCTTTGAAAATTTTATGTTTTAGTCTTACAATTCCCAAATCACCAAAATTAGAAACCTTAGTTCAATGAAAGGGGGAAGGGAGGAAATCAAATGGGATGCCTCCAAGGATAGGCAGCGGTCGGCACAAGTAAAACAGTTTAGCAGAAATGGACGGTCGGACTGGACAACAGGAACTCGACACTGGGCATTCGCGAATTCAGAAGTTTCTCTCTTCAAGCTCTGCTCTCGAACAACAGCTGGTAGCAGGGCGACAGGCCCTTCTGGAGACGACAGAGCTCTGATCAAGAACGACGAAGTTATGATACCATCTGGCCTAGCGTATGGAAGCAAAAATAATACAGTAAAAAGGATATGACAGATCTGATATGGAATATGTCTGGATAGCTTCACTAAACCGAAAGGGGCACGATGCAAACACCTCTCAATCTAGATTGTCACGGGGACTGCAAACAAATAAAAATGATAAATAGAGATATAAATCACTCTGCAGAGAAGAATCTACCTCTCAAATATTGAAGACAAAGTCTTTCCTGAGTAAACACTCAATAATCAATATTCTATATCATTCATCTATGAACTAAGAGCTAATAACCCTTATATAAAACTAGGGTTAATACCAGAGTCCTAAATAGCTTAAAACACGTAATAAACTATTAGGTATTACAAAACTTGTACATAAATGTCACACACGACCAAAGCCGAAATAACTGGATAAATTGCCTATAGATATAACTATATCATGCCTACGTCAAGCTCCTTCTCGCGGAATGAGCTTGTCCTCAAGCGATTGGACTCGATAACGATAAGGCTTCATCAACATGAAGATAATACAAGTACTTGAATGATGTGGTTACACTTGGTACTTTCCATTCCAACAATAAAAATACTCGGAGCTCAAAGCAATAGAACACACCACGATAAACAATGAATCTTTAGCACTCTTTTCAATAGACTTTAGGTTATTCCAAATATGAACCAACAAAGAACCAAGAACTTAATCAAATCGATCAACTCCCAAAAAATTAATGTGCTCAACCTGAGTCTCATCAAACACAACACCATCCTCTTCAGTACACTTCTCAACGATAGCAGCAAAGAAAACTGCACATTGGCACAAAGCTGATAAGTCATCAAATAATTCTTTCAAGAATAACAACGTAAGACTTTAGAAAGTGGGAAGTACATGCTTTTAGATATATTATTAATTTTTGCTATTAAAATTCGAGTACAGGGAGACTTTATTTTAAAAATATTTCTGTTATTAATGTATTTTATATTTGTAAGACTTAACTCACTATTAATTTATTTTCAAAAAACTCACTATTAATTTGGTCTAATTTATTTTAGATTTCATTTGGAAAGTCTATTTCAATCCGAGCTCTTGTATTAAGCATGCTTGTATCAAATATAATGGTATTTATGGGGGCGAATTTGGTGGGGACTAAAGGGATATTGATTTGCATGTGTAGTGATATTGATTTTCCGTGATATTGGTTTGCATGTATAGTGATATTAGTTTGTCTGCGAAATGATATTGCTTTACATGTGTAGTCCCCACCTAGAGACAAGTTTTATTTAATCCCTACTCAATCCCTTTTGGTATTTATAGAACAGCGGGTGGAAAATCAAGGCGAAAAGGGAGAATTACTTGTTTGCAAAGTAACGTTTTGCTGACCAACCCTTTGTGAGTCCGTTGTCATCCTACGGTGGATCAATTTTTAGTTCTTGTGGAATTGAAAAAAATTCTTTTAAAAATAATAAAATTCAATACCGTCTAAACCTCCGAGTTTTAGGTTAACTCAATTAAATTTTCTTGAAAAAAGTAACGTTTTGCTAATTGCCGTAATTTCGACCTGTATCTCATTACATGTTTAATACCCAATTTCACTTCATATTAGCCCCTAAAAAACATTTCACTTCATATGAGACAATATGCTAGAAGTTCGAAAATTTGCATTTCATTTCTTCTGCGTCCAAAAATATGAACTTTGACAATATCTAGGATTTTTTAGAAATATTTATTAGTTATGATGGTTTGGTCTTACGAATCTTTTTATTTTGTACTTTTATTTTAATCAAGAAACTCTATTGTATTGAGGACAGGAAAATAATGGGAGTGCGAACTAATTTTAAAAACCACAAAATAACAAAGGAAAGCGCTCTCCCAACGGCCATATTTTATTTTTTTCGGTGGAAGCTTGAACTTCCTTATCAAACAAACATAAGCAAACTAACACCAACCTTTTTTCCTCTCTTTCTTTTCCTTTCTTGCCAAGCACATTTTTAAACTTGTGTGTCTCTCTCTGGCCAAGTTGTTGGAAAATATCTGGTTCGGGTGGTAAAAAAAAATTGAAATTGTATTTCGGGATCAGAGTTGAAACACGGAAAACATTAAACTAAAATAAAAAGTTGTTGTTGGAAGATGATGTACCTTTAGAGTATCCTTGTGATATACCTTCACTTGCTCCATACGTACTCCCATCAGAGGATTCTCTCCTGTCCTGTGATTACTTCCCTCATTACCAACTTTCGTTCTTTTGGCTCATTTTGATAGAGCAGATACCCTGTTCTGTTCTGTTCCATCTGGTTGAGTTGGTCTTCCAACCCCTGGTGTTTCTCCATTGTGGATGTTACATATATGAACCAGAAGTTAAAGTTCAATCCGGAAAAAAAGAACGATTCGTCATGCCGTTCGGGTTGGTCTCGGCGTGGAACAAACGCCGGAGAAGCAAGTCTCAGGATCACTTGGACCCATGTAAGAGCTGCTTTTCCTGTTTACTTCCATTAGGTACATTACAATACAACAAGCCATCTTATTGTTTGAACATGTGCCTAACTTGGTTCAAGGGATATACAAACCTGTGGAGTTTTGGAAACTAGAAGAACATGCACCCCGAGCCAACAAAAGACGCCATGGATCGTCGGTCTTCACGCTGCGAGAGATGGAAGAGGCTACCGGCTTCTTCAGCGACAGTAACCTGCTCGGCGAAGGAGGATTCGGCCGAGTTTACAAAGGCACATTGCGATCTGGAGAGGTAACAAAAGAAGACACTCAACAACTTTATCATTGTATAAAAATACATGATGTTCTGATAGACTAGTTTCAATGTACAGGTTGTAGCAATCAAGAAAATGGAGCTGCCTTCATTTAAAGAAGCTCAGGGCGAGAGAGAATTTCGGGTGGAGGTCGATATCCTGAGCAGACTCGACCACCGGAACCTAGTTTCGCTGATAGGATACTGTGCTGATGGGAAGCACAGGTTTCTGGTGTATGAGTATCTGCAAAATGGCAATCTACAAGATCACCTAAATGGTAGGTAATCACTTCGAATTCTCAACCACGGAATTGTTCCGGATCATGTATGTGTACTAGTCTCCTAACTGTATTTCCCAGGAATAGGAGAAGCAAAGATGGATTGGCCCTCGAGGCTAAAAGTGGCCATTGGAGCAGCTAGAGGACTTGCTTACCTCCATTCAAGTTCTGATGTTGGCATACCAATTCTTCACAGGGATTTCAAATCCACCAACATTCTTCTTAGTGATAAGTATGAAGCAAAGGTAAACAAGCAAGCCTCTTCTACAAAAGGTTCTTTACAGCAAGTACTCAAGACATATTTACCATAAAACCAGTGTTTTATGCAGCTTAACTTAACAGTTTAAAATGCTTCCAGATATCTGATTTCGGGCTTGCGAAGTTGATGCCGGAAGGCCAGGAGACACATATGACCGCCATGGTTCTCGGAACATTTGGCTATTTTGACCCGGAGTATACATCGGTAAGCATCTTGATCAATAACGACTAACAGTCACAAACCGGCATTTTCCTTGGTCGTCTTGAGAGGATGCATACACATTTCTTTTGCTTCTTCCTTTTAACTAATTACAGACCATTCATCCAGCCAGATCTTCTCCTTGTGCCTTCACATGAAACCCGAGATAGTGTGTTGCATTATGAAGCTAAAGCATGCTGAATCAATGAGCCTCAAGTACTAACACAAAAGAAATATGAATGTTATGTTACGCTACGTCCCGTGATTCCTATTTTACGGATGGAATAAAGTGTTTTTCTGTTTAAGACATTCGACATAGCGCATTACAAGTAACTACAAAACGTAGACAATGTAGTGAGACATCTTGGTTAAGTAATAATGAAACATCATTCACTCTCATGTGACAGACAGGAAAGCTAACTTTACAAAGTGACGTCTATGCATTTGGAGTGGTTCTTCTTGAGCTTTTAACAGGTCGTAGAGCCGTGGACCTAACCACAGGGCCAAGTTATCAGAACCTAGTATTGCAGGTATGAATGAGTTCTTTGGAACAGATTCTACAATCGATGATTGACTGAATGTAGAAGCAAATGAGATAATATTTGTTGTGTTTCAGGTAAGACACCTATTGGCTGATAGAAAGAAGCTGCGAAAGGTGATTGATCCGGAGCTCAGTCGGAGTACTTATTCAATGGAATCTATAGCCATGTTTGCAGACCTCGCATCTCGCTGTGTCCGCATTGAAAGCATTGAAAGACCTACCATGATTGAATGTGTTAAACAACTCCAAGTGATTATTTATACCAACTCAAAATCCTCTGGATTAACAATTCCTACGTTCAAAATGTTCTAATATATACCCCGATAAATTATAAGCGGATTTTGAAAATCTGTCAATGAATAAAGACCCCCTTCACTGTTTCATTTGACAGCAGTATATAAACTGGAGCTTAATTAGCAGAATTGTTGAATTATTGGGTCATCTCTCCATCTTGTCGTGGGCCTTCTTTGAGTTAAGCCTACAACGTCTCTGAAAGGATATCAACGTACAAACCACCAGATATCTCCTCTGCTGCAATATTGTAGCCTGCAGATTTCTGCAGTTCTTCTCTGCTGCAATATTGCAGCTGATTTCTGCAGAACTTCGAGCCTCTTCTCCGTGCATCACGATGACATCTAAGGAATGCAGATCATCATTCTACAATGATCTACATCGTGCCTTGACTGCTATAACTTCTCTTTCCTTGTACTACTCATCACAGCTGTGTATCAAGCCTTGGAACTCTCTCCAACAGCTCTCTGCATTTATTGCAGATGTCTATAATTATCCTCTTAGTAATGTAGCCGTTAGGAACTTGCTGTATATAAAGAGTTGCAGTTATCATTGTTTAATAAGATAATTTACTCATTTAACAAGAATCCAAGGTGAAACTAACAAGTAGACTCGAGCAGGGTGGTGGAAGAACATGATCCGCGGACTTTTGGTTTTGCAAATCAATTAATTTGGTCACTCAAGTCCAATTTCTGTCAGAAAACTCCATTGACCATCTGAAAGTTGATATATGTTATTCATATTCCCAATTTGGATTTGTTTGTTGTAATTCTGAAATTGACCAGACAACTCATAAATCAGTTTTATGCCTTCTCCATATGAAATCCAATAGCATCTTGAATTAAAATTGCAGTAATTTGTAATATTTCATGAATTGTTCTAACAGCCAACATTTGAGGAAAAGAAGACAGAAATAGCGCTGCAGAAATGGAATGCAAGCTTAGTCATGCAATTGGAACATAGCTATAATCTGGCCCATTCTATAAACGAAATCTTCATTTCGCAATTATTACCGAGTCAAACAGCTCGAATGTACATTCTATTGGGACAGATATGTCCGAGACACACATAGTTTTGCTCGTCACCCTTCTGCTATAAAGACTATTGACACATCTTAAAGTTTGTCCATCTCCTTCACCTTCTATCGCAGCATCTACCCAAAGATACAACTGAATTCTCATGCATACGACCGACCAACAATCTTTCAATCTTCTTTCTTGACATTGTGAGCAGAGAGATACGAATCTTTCGAGTACGATCAGTGACAAGAATGAGAACCATCGATGTTATAGCCTTGTCTGTACTACCTTGAGAACGAATCATGAGTTAAATTCAGCTTACCCTGTCATGACGAGAGTTCAACATCAGAAGTTGAAGTCTCCGGCTCGAAAGATTCATCTACTGCAAGTATTTTGCGCATCAAATATTTGCGCCTCTGCAATAGCAGCAGGACCAATATACTGTCTGTCTTAACAGCTGAGTAGCCTGCTTTTGTATACATGGATAAGGGAGCTGAATCAATCATCCGACAGTGCAAGTACACCTCTCTGACCCGACTCATCTGAGAAATGAGCTCCTCACTTGCCTTGAGAAGATTCCAACCAATTCCCTTCCTGAAAGTTATGTGAAGATTCTAGCAATCAAGATTTGTGATACAAACGACTTCGCCAATAAGCAAAGTCCACTCAAGGAGGACCTCGGGATAAAGGAGTCAACCAAATCTCATCAAGAAATTTAAGCTCCACACTTCTAGCAACTCAATACATTAAAAAAAAATGGGAATCTTAACTTAAAACCAAAACTTTCCACTAGGAATAGCCTATAACCATCCAAAGTGTTTGAATAGATAATAGACATCATAACAATAATAGGAGAATGATAGAACATCAAACATACGTGGTTCAGTTAGGCGGCCTACACTTGAAGTATATAAAACAGGCACGTCGAAGACAACAAACTACTATCCCGAGCCCTCTAAACATTCGATTCGTATCATATTAGATACGGAAAATCTACCGAATTGGAGTGAATTTGAGACAAATCGAAAACAAAATCTGACGAGGCCACGATTGATCAAGAGGTCACACGATTACCTGCGAAGTGGCTCCTTCACAGACATGTTACAGATGTAAGGACAGTCCTTAGGAGGACTTGGCGATGGCGGGGAAGAAATAAACGCTCTCTTATTCAAGTACACCTCCAATGTCCCAGCCAACTCCTCCTTCTCCCCTTCCTCCTCGTCCCCCTTATAGTACGCAACAAGAACAACAGAATGCGGCAACAACTCCTTCCTCTCGACCAAGTACTCCTTAACGAAGAACTTCAACAAACGCACGTACCCGGCATTCGAATGGAGCAGCATCGACTCGGCGAACGACTCGGACAACAACCCGATAATGGCTTCCATCTCCTCCTGCCTCATCACCCGGACCCACATCCTCCCAGTCGCCAGTTTCCTCCTAAAGGTGAAATCTTGGAGGGTCTTGAGGCTGTAGAGCTCCTCGTTGGTCAGGAACTTCCCCGTCTTGAACGTGTCCTCGAGGTTGGTGTAGATGGCGGAAGCTGACGTGGCGGATGTCGAGGAAGAGGAGGAGAAGGACTTGAAGGAGAGGCGAGAAGGGTTTTGGAGGTGGAGAAGAGGGAACTTCTTCTGGGTTGGTGCGGAAATTCTGTGAGGGTCTGAGGAGTAGAGGGTTATAGACGAGGAGAGTGAAACTGCCATTAGTGGTGGAGTAGGTTTCTTTTTTTTGTGAAAAAGGTTGAATCTTTGAGCTAAAGATGGAAACTTTAATTTCCTGGGTTCGTTTTTTGGATGAGGAAAGTTCGTGGCTGGTCCGTTGTCTGAACTAGGAACAGTGATCCTGGAACAGAAGTTGGGTTTGGATTGAATGGATATCTTGTTGTTGGTTGGGTCTCTGTGACGTCGGCGGGAATTTCTATTTGTTTGGTATGGTCATCTACTATTAGTTTTTGGAAATTTTTTGTTTTTGCTTTTATTATAACCGATAACAGTTAGAGTTCTATGATCTCTTATATTTCTAAGGTCATAAAAGAGCAAGGATTTAAAAAATACATTACAACTAGTGATTTGATTAGTTGGGCCGTAAATCATTCAGCAGAGCGGATCAATTTTAAGGGTTTATACGGGGTCTATATTATTCTCAAAAAAAATATGGAGTCTATACGAACCACCCAAAATTTGGTTCGACCAAAAATTTCCGGTTGATATAGGATGTTAGAAATTAGGGGCGAAATCGAAAGGAATTTTCACCAAATCCCTAATTTCATCGACGATCCTTACGGGATCATCAACTTCTCCAATTAACAAATAACATTTACAGATTCATCCTCTTTCTCCAGTAAAGAAGCAAGAGATTCATCCTCTTTCTTTCTCACACCTAATAAACCAATTTTCCAAATCAAAACCAAAATTTTAACCAAAACCAAATCCCAAATCATCCAAGCTGGCGTAGAGAGGAGGGGGGCTACGAGCTCGTCAAAACGGTGGCGTGGAGAGGGAGGTTCGCTTTTCAGAGGGGAAACATTAGGGGGGGGACAAAGAGAGGGGTGGGAAATGGGATTGAATTGAATCGACTTTCTAGGGACGTTTGATCCACGTTGGTGAGGTTGGGCGAGGGTCGGCGGGGTCGGGAAAGCGTCGGCGGTGACTGTGCCTTCCATCTCCTTAGCTCTCTTTGTTTTCTCTTGGGTTTTTTTTATGGTGGAGGTGAAATGTCTTTCCAGAGGGGGCGAGGGGTCATAGGTAGTACTAGGGGTGAGCATTCGGTATTCGGTATTCGGGATTTTCGGCATTTTTTCGGTATTCGGGATTTCGGGATCGGTATTTCGGTATACGGAATTTAATTCGGTATCAACTTTTGGAAAATTTTAGTAAATTTCGGTATTCGGTATAATTTCGGTATATACCGGTATTATTTCGGTAATACCGAAAATACCAAAGTACTAAAGTGTAAGTTTACCAACTATAAAAGGAGGTACTAAAATAAAATTTTCCTAGCTATATAAAGAGCCCACACACAATATACTCCCAGAAACACCCTCCCCATTTTCTTTTTCCCCTTTTCCTCTTCTTCTCTCTCACAGCCGTTACTGTCTTCTTCTCACCTTCACAATTCACAAATCACAAAAATGGGTGCACAACCACCATGGACGGCCACACCTCCCCTTGGCCGCCACCACCACGGGCCACGGTCACACCTCCCCCCGACCGCCACCACTCTCACTCTCCAAGTCAGGTATTATAAATAAATTAGGTTTCAAATTGTAAAAATGAAATTAGGGTTTAATATTTGGGGATTTTTCAAATTAGGTGGAATTGATATGAGTTATCCCTAAGAGAAGTTCCCTCTTAGTGTTGTTGTGTGATTGCGCTCATTGTATTCCCTCGGGTAGATGAAATAACTTCGGTATTAACGATGGATTATTTTTTTTTGAAAATTTCGGTATTTTTGGGATTTTCGGTATAATACCGAAATTTTAATTCGGTATTCGGTATATACCGAAATTATTTCGGTTCGGAATCGGTATTGGGTTTTTTGGCTATTCGGTATTCGGTATTTTTCGATATTCGATATCCGGGATCGGTATATACCGATTGCACACCCCTAGGTACTACCATGGGCTTAAATTTTAGGGAAAGGTTCACTATAGTACTCTATAGTTTCACGAGTTTCACGCTTTTTTATCTTAGTATCCTATAGTTTGACTTTTTTTTAGGTGACAGAGTTTTCGAAAAGTGATACTTTTGGTGACAGATTTTTAACCGGGGTTAATTTTTCTAACCTGACCATACACATCAATGCCACGTCCTCGCCACATCGTATTTTTATATCCTAAGTGGCGATGATGTGGCAAAATTACAAAATCGCCACATCGTCAAAATTTTTATAATTAGGGTTAGAAAAATAAAGGGATTGAGATTTTGTAATTTTGCCACGTCATCGCCACTTATGACATAAATATGACATGGCATCTATGTGTATGGTCTGGTTAGAAAATTAACTCTGGTTAACAATTTGTCACCAAAAGTGTCACTTTTCAAAAATTTTGTCACCTAAAAAAAAAAAATCAAACCACAAAGTACTAAAGTAAAAAAATGAAACTACATAGTACTTTAGTGAACTTTTCCCTAAATTTTATGTGGACTAGGCCCAAGATTAGATGAATACATGGGTTATAATGAGTAAAATAATTCTATGGTCCGACCGAGTGACCCGGAGGACGGGAAAAATCCCAGGTCACTCTCCAGGTCATTTTTTTAAACCATGAAAAAGAGTTGAGAATTTAACATTTTCATAATATTTCTAAGGTCTTAGTTGTTTTATTTTGGGGAAAATCTCATTTAATATCATTTTGGTTTCACATTTTCATAATTTAGATCTGGTGGATTCAAATTGAGAATTTAGTGGTTTTGGATTGGGTACGGAGTGAATGAATTGATTCCGGACGGTTTGGAGTGAAGGGGGACCGCAGTGGCAAGCGCACGTATGTGATAATGGCAATCGCAGTTATGTGATAACGGCAAGTGCAGTTATGTGATAATGGCATTTGTTTTTGTGAAAACGGTAAGTCCCTGTTGATGATAATGGCACACATAGTTTTTTTTTATTTTGGTCCCCCGTATTTTAACATTTTTGCAAAAAAGTCACACTGACATGTATAGTTATGTGATACTGACATACACAGTTATGTGATACTGGCATGCGTAGTTATGTGATAATGGCATTTGTATCCGGCATGTGTTTGTGCTTGGCTTTTTTATTTTGGTCCCCGTATTTTAGCGCGTTTGCAAAAAAGTCCATGCGTGTCTTCATTCCAAACGATTCGGAATAGTGGCATTCCGTACCCAATCCATACCCGAATTTAGTACCCTATGATTTAAATATTTTTTAGGCAGGTCCAGGATAGCTGCCCGCCCAAACGGTCTTGAAACAACAATGTTTTAGATCCGACATGGCGTACATGGCTACCAAGTGGATTTAGTTACTGATGACGTGTACTATGGTAAATTATCAAAATTGTCCCTATTCATTTTATATCTTTTCAAAAAAATACAAACTTCATCCCAAATTCATCTCTCTTCTCTGGCCTTCCTCCTCCTCTCTCTCTCTCTCTTCCCTCGTCTTCATCCTCCTCCTCTCCATCTCTCTACTTCGCTTTCACCCCAAGTTTTTTACTACTTCCGTTGCCACTCCTTGAACAAGTCAAGTTCCCAACTTCGAAAGAAGCGAAGGAATTGGGTTGGGAATGAGAATCGACCTAGATCAGTGAATAATCCAAGACAAGGAATTGGGTTTGGAATGGGAATAAAAAAAAGTAGCAGATTCTTTCATGCAAATTGAAATCGATGTACTAGACCTTGTGGGTTATGTTGTGTGAAGGCCATACCGTAAAAAGATTTCATCATTTAGACAATTGCGCAGCCCGATGCCAGCATTCTTTCCCAGCTAGCCCGGCCCAACGTCGTTCTGCTCGAAACCCCCTCCCCACGTCATGGCTGCCTCGAGGCTTGTCTGACGTGTCGCCCCATCATATCGACTTAATGACAGATTCAATTGGTTAACGAGGTTTATAAGCTTCATAATCTCCAAAAGTTTTACAAGGTGAGTTGAGAACCCATGTTCTTATTCATCGATTAGTGATTTTGGGCATGGATGCTGACCCCACCCCCATCGTCAACTCATAAATGCATCGCATAATCACCTCTTCCCATAATGCCCCTCCTACATGTCCACGAGGCAGGGCGACCCCTCTCTCCTTTCGGAGATCTAGTCGTGGTCCCAGGCAGCGTCCATTTTTTGTGGTGTTTTCTCAGTGTTTGTGTGGAGGGGCGGTGTCATTTGAGGCGGAGATAGAGAAGACGTCGTTTGAGTTTTTGAAAAGATATAAAATAAGTATGGACTATTTTTGTAATTCTTCATATTACACGTCAACGGTAACTAATCCCACTTGGATGCCACATGTACGCCCCATCGGGCAAAAAATAGCGTCATTTCAAGACTATTTGGATGGCATCTACCCTGGACCTGCCCGGAAAAAAATGTGTAAACTACAGGGCACTAAATTCCCAATTTAAAACCATATGGCCTAAATTATAAAAATGAGAAACCACACTGTACTAAATGGGACTTTTCTCTTCTTCTTTTTTTTTTGATAGAATGACTCCAATTAGGAGGATCGACCACCGCCAGGGATGAAAAAGCTCTGATACCAATTGATGCAAGGGGAGCACATAGATAGACAAACACGAATCAGTTGATTTTTTCAAAATACCGAAAATGGATTATGGATAAGGAATCGAGGGTCCGTTGATTCTGAGAATATTCAGAAGTCTCGATCCATTGATTCTACGAATATCGGAAGGCGACAAAAAATTAAGAGAAACCCTATTTTTTATTTATCAAATTCAACCAACTAAACAATAGCGAAGCTCCAAAGAATCAAAAGAAAATTACTAACTACAATACTATTATAAATCAAACTCCTAATAATAATCCAAAATTTATTGATAATTATTAAATCTAATGATATTATTTATTTCCATCACTCATATACTCATAATTTATATCCTACCATAGTTAAGTCTAGTTAAATCAAACATAAATTTATCTAGATTTACACACACACACATATATACTCACACAAAAATTTTCCCAAATTGAGAGGCCCAAATTAGGCAGAGCCGTCTGGGCTAAAAGCCTAAGACCGCAGAAGTATAATCTGATGGGTTCTTTGCCCCAAGTCATTGGGTCTTGATTGACCCAAACCAGTATAAGGTTAGGAGCTAATTGTATTCTTTAAAGAAAAAGACTTTTTTTAGAAAGACTTGGGAGGACTTCATGGGCAAGGAGGGACAAATAATTTAGCCTAGGATTCTCCTTGAGCCAGAAACTTGAGAGAGAATTATAACCCAACCCCACTAGGAAACGGATGAAATAATGAGAGGTGGACCACTTAAGAAGAATGTTAGAAATTAGATCGAAACTAGAGAATAAAGACCCACAACATTTACGCAATGAGTCAAAACAATAGAGTATAGTTTCCTCCTCAAATCCAAAAATTTACTCTACAAACAACCAGATAAACATAGGCTTTTTATATATTGCGATATACACATTGCAAGTCGTTACTTTTGGAAGAATGTGATACCAATCAATGTTCAATAGTAATCAGATTAAGATCCTACCTAAAAAAAAATAGTAACCAGATTAAGACAAATATATAACGAGGAACCCACAAAATTTGGAGTAATTTTACGGTGATTCCGACAATATTTGGATTGCGTTAATCTTCCAGTAAAACATGAGAGAGAAAATATCTTTGTGAGGCTAAAAATGATAATTGAGGGCATACAGAGTGAAGCAATGTGCTTTAGTTTACATCCATTCAAATTTCCCCCATCAATTGAATACAACCAAAGAGGAAAGGAGAATTAGGAATCAAACATTAATTTAGATATTAAATGCCAAAAGAATAGTCCAAGAACAAGTCATTATCAACTTAGGACCTAACCACTAATTAAAAAAAAACTTAGGACCTGAGCACCAACTGGTATTTCTTTCTTTCTTTTTTCCTACCTTGTCTCCTCTCACTTTGTCCCTCTTCGTGAGTAGTGAGTAGCAACCACCATCCCAAATGGCAAACACGATCATGCATGCCACTCAATAATTTGGACACAATAATCCCAATGGCGATGGCTTGTGCAATTGATCAGGTCCCCCATCTCTTCATCAAATCGAGCAAGATCTCGTTCCAGGTGTCTATAGGCCCCGGGAGGCACCAATGCACGCAATCGTTCTGGACCCGGTCCTTCACCCCGTCGGCGAACGGGAACGGGTGCATATATGGCCCCGGGTGGCCGTCCGGCCGCAACAACGACAACTTGGTCACGTCAAGCGCCTCTAATCTAACATTACCAACCGATCGGCCAGCCTCGATCAGCTTCCCCTTTGCAAGTTCCACTTCACTGACCTCGATCTCCCTCATCTCAGCATCCATACCTCCCAGCATTTTCTCTCCCTCCCCATATGGCTCAGTCTTACTACAAGCACCAAACTTGTCCCACTCACCCTCAAAATGGGCAGGTGAGAAAGTGGTCAACACCACATTAATCCCACTCCCTCCTCCTCCTCGCCTCTCGACTATAGCCTCCAAACTGGTCCTCACCGCCTTCCTCAGGACATCGTAGAATCCGATTTCGGTATAATTAAGACCGGGGCAGTAATGGCAACCTAGTACAACACTACCCTTCTCATGATAAACAGCAGGATGCAAGAACCAGTGCCCAACAGATATCAAAACCACATCAATGGACCCCAAATCACCAGCCCACCTCTCATCAACAGAATCCAGGTACAGTTCATTATGATCCGGACCAACATCCGTCTTCTCCACACCTTTGACCAAGAAAGGAGACCAATACACAGAGACAGTAACATTGTGGGACCCGAATCGCCACCTCCTAAATCTGCCCTCTTCCCCATCAGAATACACAAGCTTCGGGTCCGAGACGGTGGCCAGCATGCAGAGGAGGGACTCCAGCTGGTTCCTAGCCATGGAATCTCCTACGAAAGCTAAGTGCTTGTTCGTTAAAAGCGCGAGGAACACGGAGGGTTCGAACCTTGGGAGACTGCACTGGGCGGGCTTCCACCTCCAGTAGAGAAAACCCATGTTGGGTCTCCCATGGAGGAGGCAGTTCTGGGCCTTCTTGATGGTCCCGCAGGTTGTCCCGTTGTAAAGTGGGCCCCTCTTGTCTGGGACCCAGCTGCCATTGGTGTAGTCATCACAGAACACCTCTTCCCCTGCAACAAAAAAGATGACACGTTTTTTAATGAAAACCAATCATAAAGATGCAAGCTTTAGTGCTTTAAAGCCATAAAAACTTGGTTACCTAGAGCAATGGAAGAGGAAGAAGAAGAAGAAGAAGTAGGAGATAGAGGAGGAAGTGGGTGGGGGTAAAAGTAGAAGCGGATTAAGAGTAGAGGCAGAGTGAAGTAGAGAAAGTAAGGGAGGAGCTTCTGGAGCTTTTTGGTGATGGTGGAAGTGGCAAAAGGGTGGTCTTTGTAATTGTACGGGCCCATACTAATTTAATTAGCCTTCCTTCTGGAGCTTCCTTGGTCGTAGTGTCGCTAGTACAATATCTAGCTTAGTGACCGTAGAGGTGGTGGGGTGGCCATGTGTTGAGAGAGAGAGAGGGGGGTGATGGCGTGGAAGAAAGAAGGAAATGTCACCACCAGAGGAGAGAGAGAACTTATCGTGGGTGTTGACGGCCAACTAATAAGTTTTGGAGTTTCTAAAATAAAAAAAAATTGGTTTAAAGTATTCGGTAAACGGATTCGAAAAATATTTAATACTAATATATTTTAAGGACTCGAAATAGAGACATGATTAACCTAGATGAACGCATTTACTATTTGTTACTCAGAGGATCATGGGTTACGAAATTATTCTAATTTACTAAATAATTTTTGAATT
Organism: Hypericum androsaemum; assembly: GCA_963995505.1. Classification (NCBI taxonomy): domain Eukaryota; kingdom Viridiplantae; phylum Streptophyta; class Magnoliopsida; order Malpighiales; family Hypericaceae; genus Hypericum; species Hypericum androsaemum. Next base: position 4,867,168 of record OZ023195.1, read on the forward strand.
TGAAATTTAAAAATATCTAAATATAATATACTAAATAAAATTTGAGTTAGTTCATCGACAACTAAATTTGAAACACAATGATTACTGCCAAGTGATTATATGAATTCACGGTAGTTTTTCTTGATTAAGCAACTATACTAGAACACTGCAACTAGTTAATTACCATCGGCTTCTTATATGATCTGAATAATTTTTCTCAATTAATCAGTTGTCTTGGATTGAGTTTTCTAAATGCAACTCCACTAAAATTTCACGAAATCTTTTTGGAACTCCTTTTATAGTTTTGTCTGTTTAAACTTATATTTCATGGGAAAATAAAGGGTAAATTATTCCCTAGTCCCTGGTATTTGGTCATCCTTCCTCTCAGGTCCCTGCATTTTCAAAAATAATTTTACCATCCCTCGACTTTGGTTTTAGAAACTCTCGGGTCTCTGGCTGACGTCAGCACCCATTTTTTATTTTTTTTGTCAAGAAAAATGACCAAAAAACTCTTAAAATGATAATTTTTCTTTTTTGAGAGTATTTTGGTCATTTTCATGAAGAAAATGGGTGCTGACGTCAGCCTGGGACTCGAGAATTTCTAAAACTAAAGTCGGGGGACGGTAAAATTATTTTTGAAAATGCATGGAGCCGATGGGGAGGATGACCAAACACCAAGGGCTAGGGGGTAATTTATCCAAAAATAAATATTGGATATATAGGATAATTTGGAAAGAAGAAAAGAAAAACTATAATTTCGCTGCATCGTGATGCGGTGTACTCTTATCGTGTTATGCATCATGTGATCCAATGTTTTTTTGGTCAGAGCATGTGATCCTAGCTAATTAATCCATTATCACTTCTGTCGGTGATGGGAATTATTCGCTATCTTCTTCTTTTTTGAGAAATATTCGCTATCAAGTTTGTTGTTTGTTCTTTTATAAGTAAGCTTGTCGTTTGTTTCGTTGTTATTTTTAGAATGCATGGATTCTCTTTATGGGAAAAATTGCTGAACTTTGTTATCATTTTTATGATAGAAAAATGTATACATAGTCGAATATCATCGGCAATAAATAGTCTTGTATCTACTATGCCAGCTTCATAATGAAGAATAAACAAATCAATTGAGAGGGAAGCATCTCGTTTTAGAGAGAAGCAACGTGCGAACAGAAGTGGATGAAATGGAAACGAGAATATCAGCTCAACAATTGGTGAAAATCGAGCCCAAACTCGTATGATATGGAAATTATCAATATGCATAAAATAAAGTCATACCATAACAACTATTCGCAAAGTCAAATTTTTATTGTAATACTAAACTTTTCATATTCATTATAGGGCTACTGGGGTAAGGGGTACAACTCATTGATGATGTACATACATTGTACGGAACAAAATTTGAATTGTATATATTAAGTTAAATTTTATAAGAAAAAGTATACTTTAATATTCGGTGGTATCACAATTTTTGTTTTCACACACTTTAGTTTAAAAATGGTAATTCAATCCTTGTGGTTTACCAAATTTCATCAGGAGAAATCTCGGGCTACTGCCTGGGGCTGTCCGATTATCTGAATTTGCCACATAAGCTTTCCGTGTTCGTGCAATATGCCATCTCATCCTTTTGTACATTTTGTACATATGTAAATGACAACGCGGCAAGTGATAAAATTTCAAAATGGTACAACGTTCCATTATATTTTTCAAAATCATTCCTCCCATCATCTTCATTTTCAAATTAAAGCTAGATTACACATCATCATTAATTAAACTAGGTATTTGGTGTGTAATCCGGATTACACATCATCATTAATTAATCTATGTATTAAAATTACAATGCATTATATTTTTTTGAAAAAACTATAAACAAACTCGGGGCTGTTTTGGTAATTTACCAGATTACCAAGATTCAAGGTGTGTAAGGTTGAAGATGATGGGAGGAATGATTTTGAAAAATATAATGACACTCGGTACCATTTTAATTTTTTTATCACTTGCCACATCGTCATTTACATGGATACAAAAGGCTAAGATCATGTTGCACAAACACACAAAAATCACGTGGCAAATCCAGATGGCCAAACAGCTCCAGGCAGCTGTCCGAGACTTGTCCTGATAAAATTTGGTAAACTAAAAGGATTAAATTATCAGTTTTAAACCATAGAGTTTGAAAACAAAAACTGCGATACCATAAGGTATTACAATGCACTTTTCCCGTTTTTATAACTAGACATATACAAGTTCAAGGACACGCCTCATCTATTGAGATTTTAATTGGTCAACATTTTGAAAGGGGCATCATTGCCGTACAAAAATACTTGGAACTCGTAACTGTAAATATATCCGTAGAGAAAACATAAATAGCGAAGCACTTGGATGAAATGGAAAAAAAGTTGTTCTAATTTATCTCATATATTGTTTATAAGGTAAGACGGAACAGGTAGCCAATACGTTTGATCAGAATGGTCGGTCACTATAATTTATTCAATTTCCCAATTGACCAATTAATATACCGAAGAGTTGTTACAATAGTTACTTTGACTTATTCTCCATTTGGACATTTTTTTATGAAAATAAGCTTTTTGTCTTAAGGAAAATATTGTTTTTTTTAATGTTCTTCGATTAATTTATTCAAAAATAGTTTTTTGAAAGTTAACACTCAATCAAACAAGTTTGGATTTAAATTTATTACCAGGGGCGGAGGTACGTTGCATATTGTGGGGGCAATTACTCCCACTTAAATTTTTTTATTTGATAACTATGTATATTTTTTAATGCATGTCTCCATTAAAATTAGAAATTGACCCCACTAAAAAATTAATCAATCTAAAAATTGAAACCAGAATGGCCCATTAACGACTTATCATATGCTAGTCGGGCCCAAGAAAGTGTGTATTCCAAATGTCAAACAAGTTATCGAGTTCAAATAGAATTTGACCATATACAAAAGAGTTATATTCCCTTTCTCAATAGAATCACCGGCGTTACATTTTGAATTGCAGTTCCTCCTCATATAAGGAACCAACCCTAGAGCTCCCTCAAAAAAATAAAAAAGAAAGAAATAGAACGTCCAACCCAAAGTAGACTAGAACGTGTTTGGGGGTCAACTTGGAATAGGGTGAGTTACCTTTTCTTCTTTCTTTGATTAAAGGATCACGTATATGATATATATCCCTATTGTTTGCATTATTTCTATTAGGTTAGGGTTTGGACTAGTTGTTAGGTTTTGTCTTGAATTCATAATTGGTTAGAACTCTATTTCCTTATCTGATACCGAACATATTGGGCGATGATGGTAGGCTTTGTCGTGTGTATGTATATCACATTTTTAACATTATTTCAATTTTCATATATTCTCCCATCTCTATGTTACTATGATGTTCAAACAATTTATGGTTTCGATTTCGCTGTATTAATATTGGTGAAATTGTCTTCCTTATTGCGGTATTGATTTATATTAATTTGTTTGATTTTGTATTTATGATCAGTTATCCTACGGTATTTTGACTCCTGAAATTAGCTTTGATATTGCCGGTTGCGACTGCAAGTGTTGAGAGAGTCTTTTCTGCCATGAATATTTTGAAGAATCGTCTTCGCAACAAGATGGGAGATCAATTGCTAGCTGATTGTTTAATTACATATATCGAGAAAGACGTATTTGATTGTATTGACAATGTAGCTATTATGGAGCAATTTCTACGCATGAGTAATCGTAGAGGACAATTATAAATATTGTAATTACAATTTACATACGTTGAACTTTTTGAAAAAAATTATATTGCCCCCACTCCCCAAATTTTCTGGCTCCGCCCCTGCCTATTACCATTTTTTACAATTCCATTTAAACAACATAACATTAGCATACCAAATTTGCGTGGGAAACTTAAGACAGGAAAAGAAATCGGTACTGGATTGAGTCCAAAGTGAAAGAGAAATTCCAGACCTTTGAGACTGAAGGATCGACAATGGCATGCTCCGGTTTTAACAATGGCATGTCCCGGTTACGACACTAGCATGTCCAGTTATTGATAATGACTTGCATGCTACGACAATGGATTGCCCAGTTATCGATAATGGCATGCTGGTGATTCTCTACCGCGAGCGGACTTTTTTATTTTGTCCCTGTATTTTAACTTTTTTCCAAAGAAATCCCGCGTGTCCTTCAGTCCAAACGGTTCTGAATGGACTCATTCCGGACCCAATCCGTTCCAGAGAAACCAGCACGTTTCAAACATTGGGCCGAACAATCATCGGCCTAAAAAAAGGTTAGAAACAAGCCCAGCCCGGGAAAAGCACAAAAGCCCAAGCGGAAAAGCATAAAGAAAGCGAGGGAGGCGGCGGAGGATCGGAGAAGTGGTAGGGGAATATGGAAGGGAGCAGCGGGGAGGAGTTCGCGGTGGGGTGCTTGCTGACCATAAAGACGACCTTCGGAGAGGACTTCGACGGCCACGTCATCGCCTTCGACCGCCCCTCCAACATCCTCCTCCTCCATATCCTTTTTGCTCTTCCCATTATGCCCTTTCCCTTCTTTTATATATTTTTTTATTGTTGCTAATTGAAATGGAGGTTAGGGTTAGGGTTTTCTTTAACCTTTGATGGTGGGGGTTGCACAAGAGGGGTCGAAAGCCGGGCCGAGGCGGAACCTGAGGTTTCTCAAGGCTAATTACATCAAGGAGTTCACTCTCCTTGCTCAGGCCGAGGACCCGCTCGACGTGTCCAGGTGTTTCGTCGATCTCAACGGGATCCAGTCCCGCGAGGATTTGGCTCTGAGGTTGGTTGGTTGTTCTCCCTCTTTTCGGGGAGGAATTTTATCGGGTTTGTGTGTTTTTTGAGATGGTGTGTTGGTTGGTGGTGGTGTTTTGGCAGGCAGGCGGAGAGCGAGGCGGGGAGGATTGGAGTTGGCGTCACGCCCGAGGGGCAGAACATTTTCGACGCCTTGTCCAAGACGTATGTGTTACCCTTTTCCGTCTTGTTTTGGTTTGTTGATTTGGCTGCATCTAGGGCTGGGAACTAGGTTGGATTGGCGAGATTGATAGGTGGACGTTCTTTGTGGGGCTGCCATTGTCGAGGACTGTATCAGTCTTCTGGGGTAAGGGAGTGGATAAATTTGGTTGCGAGGAATGGTCGTGATGGTTTGTGAGATTGACTGGACGGCTCGGTTGAGTGTTAATGCACGAGGGAAAAAGGTGGAGCAGATGGCTTCTGGAGATTTCTGACCTATTTCTTGAAGTCATAGGGACATCTAGATATTCTGCTTCGTCGTGATCTTCTTCCATTACCAGGAAGTCTAGTTCAAATCCCCATAAACCCTGAGTGTCCAAATTAAGATTTGGGGATTTGTTGATTGTCGACTTGTTTCGTACGACGGACATCCGCTCGCCGCCTTAAAGATTGTCCCAATGTCCAAACTGTGGCAGCCGCTGATTTATGATGTTTTGTTCAGTTGTTGTAATTTAGGTCAGCATGGATTGTTAGTCCTTGGTACACCAGCTGCTTCCACTTTTCTTTGCTTTTATACGGATGGAAACCTTTCTCCGAATTATGTGACTGAATGACTTGGATAAAAGAAAAGAGCAAAAATGGTTTGCTATGTATTCATCATGGATTATTAGAGTTACTTTCGCTAGAGTAACCGCTAGAACATTAGTATTTCGATAATGATATTGTCGGATAATGCTTTTGTACACTGCTGAAAATATTCAGTTTTCTATCAGGGTGGGTAGGCATGCTTATGTTTTTCTACTATTTCTTGATGTGAGACACAATTGATCTTAATGTCATTGCATAAGTTGATGTTTCTTCATTTCAACCTATGATTCATGTTCAAACGAGATTATATTGTATCCATGACCTTAAGAACTCTTGTAATTGCCACGGAGATTTTGTTTCACTTGTAAGCGTTTAATGTATGGAACTGATATGAGCTGTGAAAATCAGGCTTCCAGTGCGCTGGGATAAGACCTCAATTGTTGTGATGAAGGAAGTGCGTGTTACCAGTCCATATCTCCCAGAATGTGTTGTTGGAGGAACTCCTGCTGCCAATGATCGTGTGAGAAAAGTGGTGAGTTATTGTGCAAAAGCAAAGGAATTCTTCTTTTTTGCACTTTGATGTTGTAACTGAAAATCTACTTGCTTGTATCTGCTCCATTGCAGCTAGAGTTTGAGAGGAAACGGTTGCACTTGCATTCCCGAGGAACCAGTCAGTAATGCTTAGTGAATCTGATGCTGATGGATTCAGCTGTTTGAGTCCGTTGATTGTTCCAAACCTTTGTAGTCAACCATGTGTTCAGAAAAGACATACCCGGGTACTCTTAACACCTTTGATGGACCAAAAGAATTTTGTGCAGCATAAACATGTATCAATGAGCCAACATGGGTATTGAACTCTTGCATTGGGTCCTTATTGGAGCCATGAGGAGGCCGTTTATCTTGGGGAGACTGACCTGGCTAATCTGGATCATGATTTGTGAGCCATATCCTTCACAATGCAATCTGGGTGAACATCTCGCGCTATTTCAAATAGCAATATTCTGGTTTGTAGATTTAATATAGGGATATCTAGAAATTGATTGGTATTTTCTTGATGTGGTCTCTTGCAACTTGGTTGCAAAAGAACCATTCTGCATGATTTGATGCTTAATTCAATCTAAGCGGAGCTAGGGACCACTTGTTTCCTATTTGAATGTGTTCAAAGACCTTACAACCAGTTCACCTGCATTTTTCTTAGTTGCAGTACCAATTTTGGTCTACCCGTCTGTTAGGCTGTGATCTTATGCTTATTATGTCACTAATCAACTCTCTACGAAGTTACTCGATGATTCCACCGTTGCATTTGAAATTTGAATGCAGGAAGAGGAATGTGATTGTGCTTCCATAATCAGTAAGGTAGTCAGTTACCTATCTATGATGATTGTCCTGGTTCTCACAAATCTACTATGGCTATATGCTTCTTGCCATTCTCTAATCCCACCCGGGACAGAGGAATTGTTGCAGACTTGCAGGTTTCATTTCCTTCCCCTTCTACCCTCATCCATTCACCCTTCTGGATCTCCAATTTTAATTTTTTCTTTCCAGAGTAAGTGTAACTTGTTCTGCTGTAGAATTTGGTTTGATACTTGGCAGTAAAAGTTGACCTTAAGGACTGAATGCGCCTTAATGTAAGATACTAGTATATGTTAGTAATGAGATTTTCTAGCTTAACCAAGAGATATCGAGTTCAAACCCTTGGTTATGCAGTAGTGTTATATAGAGAGCTTTGCGAAAATCAAAGGTTTTACCCGAGCTGAATCTAGATTAGTCGGTCCAGTGGGTGCCTGGGTATCTGGTTTCAACCAAAAAGAAAGATACTAGTATCTGTTTCCATGTACAGCTCAAGGGGATTCTTTAGCTATTAATTTCCATCTCCAGATCTTCTTGGCATTAAACTACGGCTATGACTTTGGTACCATCATGTGACCGAAAGCTGCCTAAAGAAATGTTTTTCCTTTTGGATCTGAATGTGATCCCAAAGCTACTTTGCGAAGAAAAAGCAGTGTATGTCAATGGCTGTACACCAACAAGCTTTTAGAATTCTACCATTTTCTAGTATTCATAGTCGGGCAATGTCGTAGTCTGTTCCGGAATCCTACCATAGCAAGACAGGAAGCAGCTGCTGACTATTGGATGATGCACCTTCCAAAAGGATTTCTGGGTGTTGCTTTAGGGTCGACCATGGAAAGATCCCTCGTCGTGTGAAACATTTCGTTTATAGATCATGGAGATAAAGAAGAAGGTGACTGAATTTTCCGTTTTGAGTTTATAAACGGTATCTTCAAATCCAGACTGGATTGGCTGGTCAGACCAGGACTTGGAAGGAGAATGGTTCAGTTTCATCTGGATTTTCACCCGAACGAAACCAACCTGAGCCCATCTAGAAATTTATTTTCGGTTCGAAACCATTTGGTATCATATAATATATTGACTACGATCAAACTAACTGATCATATCTCGACATTGGAACCAACCATTAAATAATACATATATACATTTGATCATTAGTAACATAGGGATTGAATTAAAATTCCATTTTTTCTCCTTTTGCCAAATCTATGGTCAAAGCAAGCTACCTTGATCAACAAGTAGAGTATCCTCATCCTCCCCTTTTTCCCTTAAAAAAACACCTTGTTTTTGTTAGAAAAAAGCTACATCGAAACTAAATATCCGAACAATTATTAAACTGACTAATTTGCATTCATATTCAGTTGGACTACAAAAGTCAGCAAAGCTAAACCTACTACTTTTAACGGAACTTGCATCTATGCTCCTACTCTAAACTTTACCAATTTATCTACGTACTCGATGATATTCTATTTTTGATAGTAGATTTGTGCTACTTTAAATAGGGTATCCGGTCTTTATTCTTTCGTTATTTTTACTAAATAGCTTTACTCTTTCTTTTGCAAAAGTTGGACTCGTTTACCGCTTTAATAGTCACTCTAATTATGTCTTGGCCCTACAATGCGACCCCAAGGAAAAGGGAGGGGCTCTCTTTTCTTTTTTTTATGGAATTAATATTTACTTTCATTTTCTCTACAAAATCTGAGGTGGACGATGAGCCAACATTCGAAAGTTCAAAAAAAAATTCTTTACGTTATAGCACAAAATGAAAGCCCAAGACAATACAGAAAGTTTGAACCAAATTGAATTATTGGCTATTACAACATTTTGAAATAACTATACTAATTTTCGAATGTCACTTTTTTATAAAATATTATACGATCTTCACCAATGATTTGAGATGGGTTGATCTAATAGTCCTGATTTGAAATCAAGATCAATTTCGAACCACAAGATTCAGATTCTTTAAAATAATTTTTTGTTAAACTTGGAACTGAATTGCACAAAATTGATATTTATTTAAAATGGTCTTATATTCAAGTCTCGCTAATTTAAAAAATATTATTCAAATATTTAGAATATGACTCAACAATTCTTGATTTTTTTTTGAAAATTTTCGCCAAAAACAGAAGTTGCCAGCGAATTACCCAAACCTAATTGGGAATAAAAAGAGGCTTGTACGTTTAAAAAATAAATAAAAATAAAAAGAGGCTTGTGGGCTTTTACACATGGAAAGAGTACGAAATGGACTAGTTCTTTTCGTTCTAGTGGGGAATTAATGGGCGAGCAGAAGAATAATTTTCTTTCGAAGGCAGCAGAAGAATAATTAATTATTGGGCAGTGAGAAAAAGTTATGTTAGAAAATTCCAGCATAATTCCGATATCCCAACCTAACTTAGTTACTAAGCTAAATGGACCGTCTGATTCCGAGGCTGGCAGATTATTTTGTATTTGACGTTTAGTTCATTCCCTTGAAACATGAGAATGGTGTGAACAATAACGGATCACGAAATGAATATGTGCTACACCGAAATTCTTCAAACATTTAATTTTATTCAACACAAAATTATGGCCAATTTTGTTGTAGATAGTAACTTATCATATAAAGACTTGAACTTAAATGATCCTACAGTTTTAACACAACTGTCTTGTCATAATTTGAATTTGATACTTTCATTAAGATAAAAAATATATTTTTTTTACCAAGTAAATTTTGGCTTCCATACTAATAAATTAGGTTTAGTAGCAAACATGGGTAAAGGTGACGGGGGTTTCGGGAGAAGCTGCACCTGCTAGACCACTTTAATGCAAATAAGCTCCTTTACCTTTACGTAAGCCCAAATCGTTAATGCACATAATTTCTATCACAACTCTAAAATTAAACGTGTTTGAACGGAAAAAAAATACCAGAATAAGCAAAGTCTGAAAAAATTTAATAATGAGAGTTTATCAAAAATTCTAACTAACTCGAACTTACATTTAATAAAATCAAAGTAATTAACCAATGAATAACCAAAACCCGAGAAAGATTGGAACCCAGATTCCTTTCCCTGCTTTTTCGTTGTTTTCTATCACCCATTTTAGTACCCTTCACACCCACTTAGCGTACCTTTTACTTGCTGCCCAAGTGAGTCTCTCGATACTTGTTGAACCGATTAATTCTCGGTGCAACTCTCTTTTCCTTTGTTCCTTTCTCTGCTGCATTCTTCCAAGCTTTTGCTTTTTTCCTTTGCTTTCCACTTTTTTGCCACTCTGCTTCTGTTTGCATTTTCTGGCTTGGAGTTTAAGCTCACTTTTGTTCATTCTGTGCACTTCTTCTCTACTCTGGGCTAGCCACCTTTTCGAGGTTTTGTGTACGTTTCAAGGATAGGAAGAAGAAGAAGAAGAAGAAGTGAAGAAAGGGAATGGCAGGAGGAGGAGGAGGAGCCGCGCCGCCGCCGAAACAGGAGGAGCTTCAGCCTCATCCTGTGAAGGATCAGCTCCCAAATATTGCTTACTGCATCACTAGCCCTCCTCCTTGGCGTCAGTTCTCTCTTCCCTCTATTTCTATCCGATACTACGTTAAAATCTTCGTATTCGTAAATTCGTCATATTAAGTTGTTATTATGTTGTTGAACGTGCTGTTATATTTGGTCAAGTACATTGCTAATTATGAATATGTCATTCTCAAAACTCGAACTCGATGATCCAGCGGAGGCAATCCTACTCGGATTTCAACACTATCTGGTCATGCTAGGGACCACAGTGATCATACCCACCACTCTAGTGCCCCAGATGGGAGGAGGCAATGTAAGCAATCAATGGCCTTAAATACACATTCTACCACTGATCAACAAGTTAATTTAGTCCTAAACTAACTGTGATCCTTCGCATTGTAGGAAGAGAAGGCCAAGATGATTCAGACTCTGCTGTTCGTGGCCGGACTGAACACGTTGTTCCAGACCATGTTCGGTACTCGCCTGCCCGCTGTCGTCGGAGGATCCTACACTTACACGCCTACTGTACTGTCCATCGTGTTGGCTGGTCGATACAGCAGCGTTTTGGATCCTCGAGAGGTCGTTTCTTCGATGCATTTCCTTTGTTCGATACTCGTGTTGGACTCGGCTGATGGTTGAGTTGTGCTGCAGAAGTTCGAGAAGATAATGCGCGGGATTCAGGGCGCTCTCATCGTTGCCTCCACTCTGCAGATCGTCCTCGGTTTCAGTGGCCTGTGGCGCAATGTTGCAAGGTCGTCATGTGCTATGATGTTTTAGTCTGTTGCGGTTACTTGGCTTTCTGATGCTGAATTATCTTCTCTCTCAGGTTCTTGAGTCCATTATCCGCGATTCCTTTGGTTGCGTTATCTGGTTTCGGCCTCTACGAGTTCGGTTTCCCACTGGTCGCGAAATGCGTCGAGATTGGACTTCCACAGATCATCATTCTAGTGATATTCTCGCAGGTACGAATGTGTTTCACATCCCTTGTATCATTCTCTTTGTTGATGAGTTTGATCTATCTCTTGCAGTACGTACCGCACATGTTCAAAGGGGAGAGGGCCATATTCAATCGCTTTGCGGTGATATTTTCGGTCGTGATCGTGTGGATTTATGCTCATCTTCTCACTGTGGGAGGGGCTTATAGGCATTCAGGACCCAAAACCCAACTGAGCTGCAGAACTGATAAAGCAGGCATCATAGGTGCTGCTCCATGGTAAGGATCCTATATTGCCTTATTCAGAGTCGAGAATTGTTAAGAATTTTGATGGTTCTTAACTTGTGCAGGATACGAGTCCCGTATCCATTCCAATGGGGTGCACCTACATTTGACGCGGGAGAGTCGTTCGCTATGATGGCTGCTTCATTTGTTGCACTTGTGGAGGTTGCTAACTTGTTGATTAACATCCAAATGCATCCTTTTAAGTTAGTTCGTTTAATTTCTGTTAATAACTTAACATCTACATCAAAATCCTGTGCTGATTCGGCTTTCTTGCAATCCGAAATGGGGCAGTCGACTGGCGTCTTCATTGCTGTGTCGAGATATGCGAGCGCGACTCCACTTCCCCCTTCTGTGCTTAGCCGCGGAGTTGGTTGGCAGGTACCATGTTTCTCATATCTCATCCTCTCTGGTTTTACACGATCTGTGTTCTTGATCGAGTACCTCGCGTTTATAATGTTAGGGGATTGGAATTCTCTTCTCTGGGATATTCGGAACTGGAACCGGATCATCAGTAGCCGTGTAAGTGAATCCTCCGATCCATGTCTGGCACATTTCTACCAGGTCATGTAATTTCATTGCATCACTGGTTCAAATGCAGCGAAAATGCTGGCTTGTTGGCACTAACACGAGTTGGAAGTAGAAGGGTTGTCCAAATCTCAGCCGGGTTTATGATCTTCTTCTCCATTCTCGGTTAGTTACTCGCTCTTAAACAATGCAGTTTTTCTTGTTTCTATATCATATCTGCAAGTTCTCATCATCGGTCGTGCACCTGCAGGAAAATTCGGGGCTGTATTCGCTTCGATTCCAGCTCCAATTGTTGCTGCTCTGTACTGCCTCTTCTTTGCTTATGTTGGTAAGAACTAGCAACCATTCCTGTGTGATCTATGGGATCACAAATGAGCAGGATCAACCAAGCGAATCCCGGGTTTTTTGTTCGATGTGTGCAGGTGCAGGAGGCCTCAGCTTGCTGCAGTTCTGCAACTTGAACAGCTTCAGGGTCAAGTTCATACTCGGCTTCTCTTTCTTCATGGGCTTATCTATCCCTCAATACTTCAACGAATACACCGCGGTCAATGGCTACGGTCCAGTACATACAGGCGCGAGATGGGTATGCAACACTTGCACCAGCCCCTTGTTTATGTTTTTTTTTCCACCAGAAATGAATGATGAGACAATGTGACACTGTCCTGTCTGCAGTTCAACGACATGATCAACGTGCCATTCTCGTCGGAACCCTTCGTCGCCGGGTTCTTGGCGGTGTTCTTGGACGTCACATTGCATAAGAAGGACAGTCAGGCGAGGAAGGACAGAGGTATGCATTGGTGGGACAAGTTCAGGTCGTTTAAGACAGACACTAGAAGTGAAGAGTTCTATTCCTTGCCTTTCAATCTCAACAAATTCTTCCCATCTGTGTGACGTGATTGATGATCAACGAGCAAGCAATTATGAGTTCTGGATTATAACACGGATCTATCTTTTTGTAGCATCTTATTATGAACTTAAATTTGTAAATGTGATATGTTTTTTACGTTGCCTTCCACATGAATTCTAGTTAGAGTTAAAATGGCCTCGAATTCACTTTCTTACTCGTTGATCTATGTGCTCGTTGTTTTAATCACATATGAATTTATCCAAACTCTTTGTAGACTTTAACCCAGTTTATACCAATGAGATATAGATGATTAAATCTGGGCGAAATGTAAAGACCAATCATAATTTCCCAAAACAGAAAATGGGCCTCAGACCCGCATCGAAATCGGCCCAAACTATGATGGGTCAAGGCCCATTGAATTAAAGACCGTACTCTCGAGTTTGATTTCTTGAAATTTAAGGAGAGGTTAACCAATCTTAACCACGCTATCCAAATCTTAATTACATGAAAGAGGAAAAAGGATGCGTTTCAGCATCAATTTTTAAAGATTGAAATTTGACATCTTGTTAAAGTTTGTCTTGGAAAAAGGCATAAATTAGGCTATAATGATCCTTAATTGCCTACGTAAAATGAGGCAGCTCCTGTCTTTATGTGATAAATCGCGTAACTCTTGTGTGAGAAAGTCACCAACACGAATTGACCTGTCCGGCTCGGATTCCACGAGGTGCACGTGTTGTTGCCTCCTACCACAATAATTTTTTTTCCATTTATTATTCGAACACCTATTAAATCGACCAACATTAATTTAATTTAAATATAATTTTGACAAAACACTTTCTACCAAATTAACACTATTTATCTGTTGAGTTATTTTCAAGATCTCGAGTTAAATTATGATAACTTATGTTAATTAATCTTTAACTGTTCGAGTGGTGCAAACCCAATAATTAAATTCGTGTGGTTTGTCGATTTTCAAGCTTTTTAATCTCCCGGGAAAATAGCAACCATTCCAATTAGTAGTTGCTAAAAGTTGCAAGAGAGAAAGGTGGAGATTTTGCTTTTGGAATATTGTTCGTGCATGAATTTCCCTACAAACGTCAAGTTGATAGTACATTTCCCTTAATCAACGAATTTGGTCACGGGTAAAGTATTGGATTGAGTGATGATGCAATTGAATCGTTTCTTGATCTCAAAATATATGTTTTTAGTTTGTATATCCGTCGATTAGTCCAAATTCGAATCGAATAAGATTAGTTAATATTAGCAAAATTCTCTTACAATTATTTGACACCCTCATTTCCAAGTAGTTATCTAAAATTATATGTCATAATTCTTGTTTATAATTAAAATCCATAAATCTGAATTTTGCTATGTCCCCACCATCCACCTCGACGGTATAAGTGCCTTTTATTTATTTATTTATTGTAGTGACCTTTTATTTATTTTCTCCCCATTAACAAGTGTAACTTCCTCTGCATTATTGAACTATTTAATTCATCTTAATCACATTACTTGATTTTTGGAGAACACTATTTTTCTTATTTTAAAAAGTGTCGGTGGAGCTTTTTCCCATATAAACAATTGTTGCCTTATAAATGCGAAAGAAAATTTGAACTATTGTACCAAAAAATATCTTTAAAATCTGGAAAACAAACTCTGACAGCTAATTTGAAAAAAATGAATGACTAAACCTTTAAAACACTCAAATTTAATCCAACGATTCTTGGTCACTGGATACAAAAAATCTAGAATATATATATATATATATATATTCTTCGGGTATTTGTATCTTTAGGTGTTACAAAAAGTATTGACCCAATTTTCGCGCCAGTTTAATATAATTTTGTCTCTTCTTCAATATTATTATTATACTCCAATTGGAGCTTGATTATTACAGGAAGCATGCCGATTAATAAGATCCTTTCTCCTCGAGCTCATAACCTACTCTGACCCAATCATATCATTTGAAGAATCGCCATTATTATTATTGTTGAAGTGTATGATATACCACTAATCATGATTAATGGGATGATTGTCATAATAATTGGCCAATACATTATTTAAACTTATGGTATTTGGAATTGAGTGACGGGTCATATTTATAAAAAGTTTTAATTGTGTCTTTTTCGTTCATCAGATTTGAATAAATAAATTAATAAAAATTAATTTTTAGATGTATTATTAAAAAGATCAAATTCTTTAGTTGGGTAAAGTAAAATTCTTTATAACTTCCTCATTAAAGTAATAACGGAATTATTATGTACATGTCACAAATCTATTAGTACATGTTACAGATATATTATCTTTTACAGAAAGCATGTAGAAGATAATGAACACCCTCTTTTTGAGGCACTTGCCACAGATTTTATTCCCAATACTTTCTTTGGTTTTGTTTTCTGATGAGTGGGATACTACTAATCAGATAAAGTTGTTTCTAAAGATGCTCCATTATCATGTTTAAGGATCATGGAAATGCTCCATTAAAGATAAGAGAATATACCAGAGAAATAATTGATAAAAACTTCTTACTTAGCCTAAGGAATCAAATTGTTTACGGGACGTAGATCTTTGTTCGTTTTTAATAGTTCGAATTCATAAAATATAGTTGCATTAGACTTGTTGTACCGTACCTTTAAGTTACGTTGAAATAAAGTTTATAATCAAGTATTCTGGCCGAGGTTAGATAAAATCGCATGTTGCTGCTATGTATGCGAGCTGATCTAGTTTACAGAAACACTCAACCTTGTTTATGTAACACCTAAACGACGGGGAAAATCACTTTTCTTCTACAATTATCTTTGTTTCAAAAAATTTATATATTGTCGAATCTTATTTCAAAAAATTAATTTTCTGATAAAATAAACCACGCTCATAAAAATACGATCTTAGACCTTAAATCTAAATGTCTTATCAATAACTCATACACCATATATTTCACTTGTACCTCTGACCTTTTAATTCAATGGTCCAAAGTCCACAACTTAATATTCTCCCTAATATCGTTTTCATTAATTTCCCTAAAGTGGGACAAATATAATTAAGTGGCTTGGTTATTTATTTCATATAAATACACACGTGTCATCTTTTCCCCAAGCAATGCAGTGTTTTTTTTGTGTGTTTGGGTTCTCTTGCCACTAAGCCTAGTGACGTGGAATTCCATGAAAGTAAAACTCGTGCGCACATTTTTAGACTATCCTTTTGTTGCTTCCCTTGGAAAGGAGAAAATGGTGCTCATTACATGTAATGGTGTCTAATTAATTGTCATTCCGGATAATAACTTTTTTTTAACATGGTATTAGGTTGCGTTATTTCGTAACTCATTTTATGGCACACATAATACAAAATCAAATATGTATAAGTTTTGGACAATTATTTTATTTAAAGAATCGTATTCAGTAATTTTTATTTTATGAGTATTGATTTTTTTTGGGAGGAATTTTATGAGTATTGATGTTGGGTAACATATGTAAGTGCCACATTTTTTAACCTCTTATGTTAGGCCCTACGAAATGGATTAACTCTCTTAAATTTTAATGATATATTTTGCATTTGTCTGATTTAAAATAAAATTAAATAAATGCCACATTGAAGAGGGTAAAATTCCAATGAAGCTACCAACTCATGTATGATCTGACGGATACGGTGTCAGTCCTTAAACATGAGGTGGGAGGATCAAATCTCATGACCGTTTAAGATCCGAAATTGTGGAAACAATTTAAATCTCACCCAAAAAAAACTCCAATGAAGCTCCTGTCAACCTTTACTTCCTTGAGTGCCCAAAAGAATAAATTATCACTTTCCAAGGATCTGCAATTTCTCAGTTCTTTTCAGCATTTTGCACGGATAACTTGGGAGTTGAAGGTAATTAGGTAACACGTAATGTACGAATTAAATGTACATTGGAAATTCCCAACAATTCTGGCAGGTGACATGAGATGGTTTTGGATTGAGTGGGAACAACATAAAAGTCGTCTCCACTGAGGAAATTTTGTTTAGACTATCAGATTTCATTAAAAATCGTGTGTACAGATCTGACAGTCATTAAAAATCGTGTCTATAATTATAATGATTTGATACATTTCAGTGGAGACAACTCTTGTCCCCAATAAATTCGAACCCCAGTTCAGAGACATATTACAAAAAATAATAGTCATATTTTGATACGGGGAATTAGCTACTTTTGTACCTACATATGGGTTTAGATTATTCCCTCACTGGTGTATTTTGGTATTGCCCATGTGTTTATTTTAGGGTAAAAACTAAAAAATAACTTCATTCATCAATAAAATAAGCGTATTACAATCAAGGATAAAAGACCCCAAAAACCCGTAGCTGACCTCCCTTCTGAGGTACGACAGTACCCGGAAGTCCCACCTACTCTACCCATCTACGTCTAATACCTAACAGGATGATCTAATACTACCCGGACGGCCGGACCTAGCCTCAGAACTATCCACCTTTTTTTTAAAGGAAAAATTTTGGTATCCGTCGTTCTCGTTAAAATCTATCTTATAAAATTGCCCTCATCGGGATAAATCCGAACTAGGAAAAAACACATTGCAGTAAAAACCAACACTAGCGGTTGGCCATGTGTTTTTGGTGGATATGGTTGGCGTGTTAAATTGCATTTCGTAGCCACACACTTGTAGTCTTTCCTTGTTAGTTGCTACGAGAGAATTTAACACCTCCCGGTTTGTATATATGTGAACAAAACTCTACTTGTAAAAAAAATTATTACAAGGAAATAATTAAATGTCGCCTTGATCTTCATCATTTGTATAATCCCATAATAGAATACTAAATGGCTGCCTGGTCTGTGTTTTGTATTAATAGGGGAAAATGTGAGAAAGCAACCTAAAAACTACAAAAATAAACCCATTACCATTATGGAAGAACAATAATACACCACTTGTTATTTTGAACAGATCTCTCGAGTTTCAAATTGAACGAGTTTAAGTTATGAGAATGCACTAATATTAATATTTTGTATGGAGAATTTTGACATCATTTGTATTTTGAATGAGCTCAATACTAGATTAATTAACTTTGTAGATGTGCAAATATTAGTGGCGATCTACAAAATCAACGCGCCACATGATAAAAGTAAATTCTAGTATAATTGATAGTAATAATTGCTCGATTACAAGTACTATAATTAAAGATTTTGGATGCTTGTAAGACGAGGCACGGGTACTAGCTCTACCTAAACCTTGTTGCCCCCACCAGCTAAAATCTCAATTAGTGAACATTATAGAGTTTCGATTGCCCACTACCATAAGAAATTTTATTTCGATTCTAAATTTGAATATTTTCGGGCTCTATTTAGACAACAACTCTTTATTAAAATATATGGAGTCTAGGCCTTATAATTCTTAGGGTCTACACACTCCTCCTTTTCCTCTATATTTTCCTCCACACTTTCCTCCATGTTTTCCTCCATGTTTTCCTCCACACTTTATTTCTCTTTTCATAAGTTGATACATGTATATAAATAGACCTTTGTAGGCAATTGTAAACAAGAAGAAGAGATAATTTACATTGGAAGAAGATTTCATTCCTTCATCTCTCTCTCTCATTGCTTCTTCATCTTTCTCCTTAAACTTCTAAATTTCTAAAACAAATATATCCAAATTTAATTCTTTTCATGGTATCAGAGCAGTAGCTCACTTCTTGCTTTAGCCAAAATTACCTTGTACTCCTTCTCCAAAATCTCTCTTGGTACTCATCAAGAATGGCAACTTCACCACATGCCGTGGAGAACCCAGAATCTGTAACTCCGGAATCTACAACTCTGCGACTTAGCCAACATTTTCAGAACATGAGAGGAGAAGTTCAGGTGCCTCCTCTCTATCTCCACCCAAGTGAGAACCCAGTCGTGGCGTTGGTTACTCCCCTGCTCGAAGGATGCAGTAATTTCCATGCATGGAGCCGAGATATGAGGTTTGCTCTTCGATCCAAAAATAAGTTGGGCTTCATTGATGGTACTACTCTTGTCCCTGCTCTTGATAATCCTCAGTATGCTAATTGGGAGCGTTGCAACACCATGATTGTTAGCTAGATCTTGAGATCTGTAGATCCAAAAATTCACCAAAGTCTTCTATATTTTGAGAATGTATCTGATATTTGGCATGATCTGTGTGAACGATTTGGTCGTGGAGATGCTGTTAGAGTCGCTAGTATTCAGCGAGAGGTTCATTCTTTGAACTAAGGTGCTCATACTGTCAATAGTTATTTTACTAACTTCAGAAATTTGTGGGATCAACTGATCTAATTTTGTTCTCTACCACGTTGTAAGTGCAATCCGATGATTGACTGCAATAATTGTGAACTCTATCGGGTGGTCACCCAGTATAGAGAGAATGATCAAATCATAATATTTTTACAAGGTTTGAACGAGAGTTACGCAGCTACTAGACAACAAATTCTCTTGATGGATCCGATGCCATCTATCTCCAAGGTGTTATTTTTGGTTCAGCAACAAGAGAGACAGATCTCTATTGAATCTATAGGGACTAATCATATTGCTTCTTTGCCTTGTGTTGCTAACCATGTTAAGTCTACAAGCCAGCTTCCAGAACAGGGCATACTTGCAGCTCAAGTTTCAGATTACAAGAAGCCTCGGGATAACAGCAAGAAGCCTCAGTGCACCTATTGCAATGTTCTGGGCCACACAGTAGAAAAATGCTTCAAGAAGCATAGATATCCACCTAATTAGAAGTTCAAGAATCAGTCTGGGAATCAGGGACAGTTGCATTCTGGCAATTCCTATTCTGGAAATGGAGGATTATTTTCTTCTGGACAGAATATTGTCAGACGTCCTTCTGCACCGCCTACTCATAAAGCTCATTCTATTGAGTCTAAGAACTTGGTAGAGGAATTGAATAAACTATGTTTGTCTTCTGACCAATACAATGGTCTTCTGGCTATAGTTCATCATGCTGGACCCAACAAAGTTCATGTTTCTCCTGCTGCTAACCTTGCTTCTACAGTGGCCCATAACAATTTCAATCCTTCATCTTTTCCTAACCACTCTTTTAATATGTCAGGTAAAAATATTTTGCCTATTGCTTTTTCTTCTTTCTCAGTGTTCCATGGTAAATGGATCCTGGATTCTGGAGCCACTGATCATATATCATGCTCTTTGAAGTCTTTTATCTCACATTCTCCCCTGTTAGATGTGCTCTATGTTCCAACTTTTAGTTTTAATTTGATTTCTGTAAGTAAACTCCTAAAACAATCTTATTTGTCACTTACTTTTGAATCCTCTTCTTATTATATACAGGACCCTCTGACATGAGAATGATTGGTAATGCCAAGGAAGAAAATGGGCTGTATATAATTGAGGAAGGGCATCAGAATGCATCCGTGCTTGGACCACATCCCTCAGTTAATAC
This sequence comes from Hypericum androsaemum, assembly GCA_963995505.1. NCBI lineage: Eukaryota > Viridiplantae > Streptophyta > Magnoliopsida > Malpighiales > Hypericaceae > Hypericum > Hypericum androsaemum. The sequence goes on from OZ023195.1 coordinate 4,887,484, forward strand.
CCTTAATCTCATCCATAACCAATTCGACTTGTGGCATACTAGGTTAGGGCATCTTCCATCCTCTAAGCTACAGATTCTGCAGTCCATCCTTCCTTTCATTTCTTCTACTGTGGACAAACACTGTGAGATTTGTCACCTATCTAGACATAAATGATTATCTTTTCCTCTCAGTTCTTCTATGGCTGATGAACCTTTTGATTTAATACATGGTGATGTTTGGCGTAAATTTCACCTTCCTTCTTATGATGGTTTCCAATATTTTCTTACTTTGCTTGATGATTATTCTAGAACTACATGGATATTCTTGATGAAGTCAAAGTCTGAGGTTGCATCTATCCTCACATACTTTTCTGAGTTCATCTTGACACAATTTAACTAAAGGATTAAAACCATTCGCACTGATCAGGGCATTGAATTTTTCATGAAAGAGTTTTTCCATCAGAAGGGAATCATACATGAGACTAGTTGCATTTACACGCCTCAACAAAATGGTAGGGTCGAAAGAAAGCATCAACATTTGCTTAGTGTGGCTAGAGCACTACTCATACATGCACATTTACCCCTTTGCTTCTGGAGTGATTGTATTCTCCATGCTACCTATTTGATAAATCATTTTCCATCATCTGTTTTGAAAAATAAAATACCACATGAAGTTTTATTCAAAAGAGCACCTAGATTGGATCACTTACGGGTCTTTGGTTGCTTGTGTTATGTATCCACAGTTATGCACAACAGGACCAAATTTGATCCAAGAGCAAAGAAATATGTCTTTCTAGGCATACCTTTTGGGGTAAAAGGTTACAAACTTTATGATCTTCAACTTCATAGAGTCATTTTATCTAGAGATGTTGTGTTTCATGAAGATATTTTTTATTTTCAGAAGAGCCACATGTATGATCCAACTTATTATATTCCTTATGATCCTTCTATCACTTCACTACCTCTTACAACCCCTCTTACAGATGATCCAACCGAGTCCTTTCCATCTAATCTTCCAAGTAATTTTCCCTCACCTTCTCCTCCTGTAGTACAACCTGTTGCTAGTCCCTCATCTGATATCATAGTATCTTCCCATAGTTCTTCCTCTAGCTCCCCCTCTGGTCCAAGTACTCAGAGACCACTTACTATTTCTGATGCTCCTCCTCAAACTTCACGGGTTAGAAGGGCCCCTACGTACCTTGCAGATTACATCTGTAATCTAATACCCCGGCATACCAATCATTCTCCACATGTTAACAGGTCTAGTCCTTATGCCTTATCTTTATTTTTGACTCTTGATAATGTTTCTGTTTCATATAAGGCTTTTAGTACTGCACTTCTTAAAGGACATGAACCTACTAGTTACCATGAAGCCTCCAAACATGAAATTTGGGTCCAAGCTATGAACTCAGAGTTGCAAGCTCTACAAGACAACAACACATGGAACTTAATTCCTTTGCCAAGGGACAAGACTACAGTTGGATGCAAGTGGGTATTTGAGATTAAATACCACGCTGATGGTTCCATTGACAGATATAAAGCTCGTTTGGTAGCTAAAGGGTACACCCAGTCTTATAGAATTGACTTCATTGATACATTCTCACCAGTGGCAAAACTCACCACTGTGAGAGTTTTGCTTGCACTTGTAGTACAACATAATTGGTGGTTATTTCAGCTTGATGTGAACAATACATTTCTAAATGGTGATTTAGAGGAAGATGTTTACATGGTCCTACGTCCCAGTCTACCAGTTTCCTCTCCTGATGTTGGTAAAGTCTGCAAATTGAAGAAGTCTCTTTATGGGTTGAAACAAGCCAGTCGACAGTGGTTCTCCAAGCTGACACATGCTCTCCTTCAAGCTGGTTTCCTGCAATCTGTTAATGATCATTCTCTTTTCACTAAAGTTACAGGACAATCTTTTACAGCAATCCTTGTTTATGTTGATGATATTGTCTTAACAGGCAATGACTCATATGCAATTGCTGATGTTAAAGCTTATCTACATAAGCAATTCAAGCTCAAAGATCTTGGCAATTTAAAATACTTTCTGGGCTTGGAAATCGCTCGTCAGGCGGATGAAATATATCTTAGTCAGCAGAAGTACACGTTGGAACTCTTGAAAGATGCTAGCTATTTAGAGTGTAAGCCATCTGATACACCTATGGATTCAAATTGCAAACGCACTAATGCATCTAGCACTCTACTTGATGATAATCCAGAGATCATAGAAGATGATGACTTCCAAATCTCTCCCGATCAACCAGTGACATCCACTGCTTATCGACAACTAGTTGGCAAGCTTCTTTATCTCACCACAACAAGACCAGATATTTGCTATCCCGTACAGCAGTTGAGTCAATTCATGTCTTGTCTAACTGATTGTCATCTGAAAGCTGCATTCAGAGTTCTTCGTTACCTTAAAGGTAATCCAGGCTATGGTTTAATGTTCTCTGCTGTTCCTTATCTTAAGCTAAGATGCGAGGATAGCAGGCGATCTATTACAGGCTATGCTATTTTTTTTGGTAATTCCTTGGTCTCTTGGCGATCTAAAAAGCAACCGATAGTTTCTAGATCATCTTCCGAAGCAGAATATCGGGCCCTATCTTTTGTCAGCTGTGAATTACAGTGGTTGCAATATCTCTTGGCAGATTTTTGTGTCTCAACCTCGGGACCAAGTCTCATCTTTTGTGATAGCAAGCCAGCAATCTATATCGCAGAGAATCCGGTGTTCCATGAACGCACCAAACATATTGAAATAGATTGCCATGTCATCCGTGAACGGGTTCAACGAGGCATTGTCCGCCTCTTTCATATTCCTACGGAGCACCAACCTGCAGATTTATTTACTAAGCCTTTGCTCAAACAACGGCATTACTACTTGGTGTCCAAGTTGGGAATGTGCAGCCGTTGCGGGGGCGTATTAAAATATATTGGGTCTAGGCCTTATAATTCTTAGGGTCTACACACTCCTCCTTTTCCTCCACACTTTCCTCCATGTTTTCCTCCACACTTTATTTCTCTTTTCATAAGTTGATACATGTATATAAATAGACCTTTGTAGGCAATTGTAAACAAGAAGAAGAGATAATTTACATTGGAAGAATATTTCATTCCTTCATCTCTCTCTCATTGCTTCTTCATCTTTCTCCTTAAACTTCTAAATTTCTAAAACAAATATATCCAAATTTAATTCTTTTCACTCTTAAACAATATTTTTAACATTTGTAAAGTTTGAACTGAATTCATTCTAAAGCAAATTCAAATTTCTTTCTGCTCGAATCGACTCTCATACGAAACTTGGAACATAACCAATACTTGATACTGGTGGTTGCATCTCCACGTTGCCCTAATAAGTTGAGGACCCCCTACATTTAGAATGAAGGACATGTAGTAGCCCCTACAAGGGTCATGTTTGAACAAGAAATAGTCCAATTCCAACATTTATTATGCCAAAGCTAAAGAGACCAACATCTCACATGGCTTACACAGCCCTGACAGTGATCATCGATGTGTCTACATATGCCAATCAACAAAATTATGTTCAGTTTTATCAACAAAAAAAACCATGTTCAACATAGAACTCGCAGTTGAATTTCTCTCCTTACAGGTTTCCTCGGATGAAAAAGAAGAATTTCGTACTTATAAAACAAAGAAAAAGAAGAATTTCGTGATCTAATTCATTGGTTTCTTATATTCTTTTGGACTCCGGTACCATACGTATTATTTACGAGTGACAATAAATTAAGGAGAATATTTCGTCGCTTCCTACACCTTCCTCATCTCTTGGTGCGTAGGTTAAAGTATAGAAGGAAAATACCAAAAAAGTAATGAGTTACGCCTCAACCGGATTATTCTATTTCTTCTCTTATAAATAAAGAAAATACTTCCTATATGATCAATATAAATCAACACATCCATGACGAATTAGAGAGAGGAAGAGAAAATCCGATGAATTCGGTCTAAAATTGAAAATAAAATAAAACTGGTATGTGACAGTCGGAGCAATAACACAGTCTAATTTAATAGTTTAGTTTTTTTTTTGAGAAATAATTTAATAGTTTAGTAGGTAGATAGATCTATCTGCAAAGAGTCAAAGATCTTTGGAATATTAATGTCTCTTTCTTAACAATAGTTTACGGGGTCTATGGCTCATAATCTTTTTTTTAATAGAAAACTATGGATCATAATCCAATGACTAATATTGTAACCTCAGCCTGACATGTCTCAAAGTATTTAAATCAAAATTCGGAGAGAATTAATATTTTTTAATATATGGTATTTCGAGTAAAAAAACTAGCGACTCTATTTCAAGTCGCTTCTCGTTTTGCGCGGTCGAGAATATTAAATTTTCCAACGAGGCAATGTTGAAATATCCGAGCCATTTGGCTTATTTGTGAAGGAAGACGACAATCAAACTGGAACTGTGACTATTGACCTCTCTCTTCGCATACCACCAAAGCCGGCAGCCAATTTTAAACTAAAAAATTTAATGCATCTCCTCTCCTTTTCTTCCTTTGTTTCCGTATTTATTTTCCGTTTTTTATTACTCAGAAATATCAATTGCCAATGGCTAGCTGTCTCCCAGGCTCCCATGAGAAGTAACCATTTTATTTTTCCAATATATATTTTCAAAGACAGAGAAGAAGAAACAGTATCTTTTTTTCTTCAAAAGAACGATTATACAAATATGTCATAGTGTACTAACTCAAATTCGATTCATATCTTAAATAGTGGTAAAATTTCATTAACAAATTTTAAAATTGAATATTTTCATATAATAATCATGTGGAATGATAAAGTTTTTCGAAAGTGCTCATTTTCTTATAATTTGATAACGTTCATCTATAAAGTGACATTTTTTTCTTTTCAGCATTGGCTTGGATTTTTTGTTTCCAACTCGAATTTGCTCGGAGAAATCAAGGATTACAAGAATTGGCAAATGATCTGGGTGTACTAGAAGCCAAGTGGCAAACGTCTTGGAGAAACCGGATAAGACGATGCCATGTCCTTATCCATAAAAAAATCGACTTCTCCCTTTAAATCCTTCTTATCAAAATTAAAACAAAAAATTAGACCTTCTTCTTTTTCTAAACTATTAATCTTTCAATAAATTTTGGGAAAAAATTAAATAGGATCTATTATAAATTTAAAAACATAAACTTTTAATAATTATCTATACCAAGTCATTTTTTCCGTACTTTGTTTAGACTGAGTTTACTTACCTTTCCAATTCTCAGTATATATTGCATAACCATTCTGGTGCAACCTCACATCCAACTACATTTTGCTTTCTTCTGTTTGGTGAATACCAATAAACTGTCTTGAACAAGTTTACCAAAACCAATCTTTACTTTATATGATTACAGGTATAGATGATGCAATTCGATGTAACCTTGGTGGTTAAGTCAAATCATAATTACTAACAGATGATATACGACTCTAATTTAAAAAATATATTATATCCCGTGATATTCGAACACTTACACTCGACTAATTTACAATTAAGTTGGTTTGAAAAATATTAACACAAATGAAATACAGATAAATAAGCTCCGGAAACCGTTGACTGCAACAACACACATTCATTTTCCCTCTCTAGATATTTAGAGCGATGTTTTTAAAACCGACCCGGAAGACAATTTGAAATTCTTAAAATTTTTTGTTTACCCGGTATGACCGGTCGGACCGGTACTTCTATTTTATATTAATATAATTAAATAATCTTTAATAAATTTAATTTAATATAAAAAATGATAAAATATTAAATAAGTTCAAATATTTAGCAACTTTATTATACAAATATCCAAACAAAGTCTTCAAACATGAATTGAACAAATCTAGAAGAACAAGAAGATGATTATACAAATTTTCAGGTTCGACATATTAGTCTAATTCGTTTGACTTAGTTGAAATATTATCAAGAATTGTTAAAAAATAAGTTTTTTTGTGATCAAAAAGTGATGTAAATGCTCAGAATGTGGAAGTTGAGATTTTGTTTCTAAATTAAATCAGATAAAATGAAAAAAATATACACTAATTTTTCTGATCCGGGCGAACCAAAAGTACCTGATCGAACAGTCTGACCAGATTTTAGCCGGTTGAATCGTATTATGGGTTTTAGGGAAAAATCGACCAAGTAGCGGTCGGACCGCTCGTACCACTGGTCAGATTGCAGTTTTTAAACACATTGATTTATAGCTCTCTCTCTCTCTCTCTCTCTCTCTCTCTCTCTGTGGGAGCCCCAACTTAAGTTTTTTCAAAACCTCCTTCAACCTCCGCCTCCACCACCCATCCCCGACCTCCGACCTCCACCTTACCAAACCTTTGCCCCTAACCACCCACCACCCTCCTCCATCACCGTCTCTATTCTCCAGCCGTCACCGTCTAAAGCCTCTTGTCGACATTGTCTCAAACTTCCTTCCGCCACTGTCTCCGCCCTCCCCCTTTCCCGGTGATCCCGATGGGGTAAGGTCTGGTTCAGCCAACCCCAGCGCTTGCCGTTAGCCACCGCTCATCGGCCGACCACCGAAAATAATAACTCACAGGGCTCAGTCGCATCCTCGCACAGGCTTAAAATCCCCGTTTCGAGCCCTCCTCGTCTTCGTCTTGAGCTCATTCCCATCCATCAGTAGCCGATCCTCACCATCGAGAAGACCTTCCAATTTTAGGTCAGGCCTTCCTTTCCTCGCCTCGAGGTAGCCCAAACCTCCTGGCTCACCTCCCGATGAGACAAAGCAGTCTTTGGTTGGATTCCGGAGGGGTTGGTCATTATAGACCACCCATCCGGTATGTTCATGTTGCTTTTTCTTGGTTATGTCTTGTTCTATTTATGTGTTCTGCTTTTTGTTCGTTGTTTAGCCTGGATCCACTTCTGTTTGGTGGTTTTTTGGCTCAATGTCTTGTTTCCAAGTTCTTTTGTTGTCATTTGATCTTTTGCTTGGACCAGGGTAGGTCTGGTCCGAGATCTGTTCGAATCTCGAAACCTTTTTTATTGTTACAAGTGGATAAACTTGTCTCGGTTGAATTCGTTCAACCTTGCCTCTCATTTGAGTGCATCCTGTATGCATTCAAATACCCACGAGGTTGCGTCTCCGACATAATCGTGCAGTTATTAGCCGTAGCTTGTCTCAACAGCTTTTTACTTTGGACATCAGCTCTGGTAGCTTCTCGTCCGTCCTTCCTCTTTCACCCTTGCCACTTCGTGACTTTCATATTAGTTTTTGTCTTCTTTTCGGTGTCTCCGTACTTTGTCTATGTATTTATTTATCTGTATTGTAACTTGTTGGTTCTAATATAGGCTAAGCGCCATCCTTCTAAAAAACAATAGTTGACTACGTCGACATTGACCTGCCAATGCTACCATCAGACTAGCTTTACTGGTGATCGCGTCCGAGCGATCACCGCTACACGCCAAGCAACAAATTAAAAAATATATAAAATGGAGGGATTTTGGCCGATTCACTCGCACAATATTGATCGCGAGCTTTTTTTTATCTTAATCTAATCCTAATAACACGTGGCACAATATTATTCATTGAAATAGATACTGGTGTATATTATTTGTTTGGTTATCATAATTGATATTATCTTTTGAAAAAAATAAAAAATGAAAATTTTTAATTTTTAATTCTTTATAAATAGAGTCTAATATTGACATATTTTGATACACAATCTAAACTTATCTCCTTTCTCACTACATAATCTCTTTATATTGCTTAGGTATATTATTTCTATTTTGGATCCGAATAATTCTAACTCCCAAAATTATTCACCATTTCAATCTTACTTTAGTTCTCAAACTTTTCCCGATTCCGAGTATTATCAAAACTCCAAACTTTTCCCAATATAATAGTAGAGGATGAACGAGACACATACCTCCGCTATTATGATCCGACAATTTTTTTTAATGATAGACTACAAGAAGAAGACGACGAATAAGCTTTTTAGTTCTCTACTGAATGCATTGGAGACATATCCGATTATATGACTAATTGAGAATAATTCCGGAATAGAGAAACATATAACGCTCTTAAAAATGATTTAATTGAGCATATATGGCAAAATTTTGGCACTAGTAATTAAATATGTAATTTCTATTTTCTGAATTTGTAATTTATCATTTCACGCATCCATTTGTAGCTCAATTTATTTATTTCTAATTATGTATTCCAACTTTTATAATCTTAATTTTGTTATTTTATTTTAAAATTTTCCTTGTTATAATTATGGACGTATAATTTTATATATTTATTACAATTTATATGTAAACATAAAATTAAATTATAGATAATGTGTGGATCTGATATAAATTAATTATTTATTTGGTGAGCGGATTGGACGAGATCACCAACAAATATGGTAAAAGATTGGGTTGTATTGAATAGTAGTCTGATGAGAGAGAAATTAATTATTTATCCTATCCGCTTACCAATAAATGTAGTCTCAGTCATCACCTGACGTATCTCCACGTGGCAACCCAAACTTCTCCCGAGGTGAAAGCCGGTGCCTAACCAAAATCTTGTTTAATAAACCCCTTAATTCATTATTAATTAAATGACGCTGTACCATAATCAAATCGGTATTATTATAAGTAACCACATCATGAAAACAAAACACCGTCAAATTATAATACTTTAGTACAAGAGCTTAAGAAATAAGAGACGTCAATTTGAATTTAAATCCAACCAATGTGGAGTTAACTTAGTTTAGTTAGGACTAACATGTCTTTATATCAATTGGCAAGAAAATAATTATATTTTAAATAAAAAACTTCGAGTTAGAATTGTTAAATACTTTTTTAAAAAGGTAGAAATTTTATTAGGTATGACTTATACAAGCTAAAGACAAGTGCTCAATTTTCTCATACGAAGTACGAGATTGTAAGTGTATGTCTTAAAACTTAAAACCTTGTTCGAAAGATGCGAAAACACAATTTAACACTCAAATACCCTAACTTGAAAATGCCAAGAAGGTGTCCATTCAAAGAGCATACTGAAATACTTGTCATGAAAATTTCTACATCATTCAAATATAATATCCGACTCGAATTAGGATTAATAAAAATACTCAGGTTAGTTGGGACATGAGGAGAGACGGCCTGGGCTTAGGTGGTAATAAAAGAGACGACCCTGTTTGTTTGCCACACAATAACATATGTAGGAACGCCTAGAGAGCTGTATAGAAAGAGACCGCTGTTTGCCTCACCACCTTCCCTTCATCTCTCCTCATCTTTCTTTCCTCTCCTGATCTTACTATTCCTCAACAACCTCCATAGATATGGGCAACTGCCAAGCCATAGACGCAGCAGCCTTAGTGATTCAACACCCAAGTGGGAGAATAGAGAGGCTCTATTGGCCTGTACCGGCCAGCGAGGTGATGAGACTGAACCCCGGCCATTACGTGTCTTTGATCATCCCGTTGCCGGGTTCCGGCGAGGAGGAGGAGGAGGAGAAGAAGAACCCAGAAGTCCAAGAGCAGAGAACGGTTCAGTTCACTCGCGTGAAGCTCCTCCGGCCTAGTGATACTCTTGCACTGGGCCACGCTTACAGGCTTGTCACCACCCAAGGTATGTTATTCGGAGTCGAGTATCATCGGGTTTTGCCTTTTTGACCTTCGTAAAGATCGTGCGTCTTCGTTGTTGTAGAGGTTATGAAGGTATTGAGAGCGAAGAAGTACGCCAAAGCTAAGAGGCAGCAACCGGAGGCCATAGACAAGTTGCAGGTGGAGGAACCCGAGAGGCAGAATTCGGATTACCGGGTATGAATTATGCTAACACATTGTTGGTTGCGAGTTTCGTGTGATTCTTTGTAGGTGTAGAAAATCTATCCATCAACTCATTACCTTACGGATTGTTTCAGGCGGGGAAGCAACGGCCGAGGACGGCACCAGCTAACCCCGCCGCGGCGGCGAGGCTCAAGTCGTGGCGGCCTTCATTGCAGAGCATAACTGAAGCGAGCAGCTGATCCCACAAGCAGAGTAGGTTTCTCTTGAATCCCACAAGGTGGTTGCTCACATGGCACAACAGAGGAGGAGAGAGAATATCTCAGTTTAATACCGTCGAACCATATTTAGGGGAGTTCAGATCGTAGCTAGCTTGGAACCATCTCTAGTTGATAAAAGAAATCTGTATAGCAAGAAAGAGAGCAATGGATCTGATCTGACACTATATTAGTCGAATTTAACTATTTTTAATTAGGGAGAGAGAAGGGGGATTACATCTGATGGTGTGAGAAAATAAATCAGCTTGGTGGGTTTAATTAAAGAGATCCAAGTTTCATTCCCAGTCCTGATCAACATTTTTTTGAGCTCCCATCTAATTTCTTTAAAAACATTCAACAGGAGTAATTATTATCAAGTCAACCAAACCCATGAATCCTGTTAATTATAATAGATAGTGTAAAAAAGTCGAGAATCGTTGAGCAAATAATAATGCATTACTATGTACTAGATATAGATGGAAGTTATTTCATAAAAAGCATGGTCAACATGTTAAAAGATGGGAAAGAAGAAGCAAAATTTCCTATCCTAAGAAAATAAAGAGACCACTTCCAAAAATAAAAAAATAAACAGACTTTGCATTTACTTTACTGATCTAAAAATGATGAACGGAGGCCAGATTATTTGCAACCTGAGCAATGGGGACTTTATTACCATCTCCAACGAAGTGGTTTACCCCATAGTTTTCAAATACGACTTGGAGAGCGACCCACTCTTGCCTCTAGGTCGCATTTCAATCGGTCGGACAGGTCAGACTACCGGTTGGACCGGTACTTTTTATATATATAAAAAAATATTTTTATTGATATTTTAATTACCCATATCTCACAATCCCAACTTTTTTTTTCTTTTTTGACCCACCATAACCTTGAAATCCTAAAAAAAAGAAGAAAATATTCGACCAAACATGATTTTTCTCTTTTTTATTATAGTTTGGTCGATTTTTTGGGTCAAAATATCTGACCAACCATGATTTTTTGGTCAAAATAGCTGATTTTTTTGTTCAACCTTACGAACCGGAAAAAATGGAGTCAAAAATTTGGTCAAACTGTCCGGTCCGACCATTTTTGGGCGGTTGGTAAGGTGGATGGTTTTCTGGCCAAACCCGATACGTTCTTCTGACCAAAGCCGGTCGGACCGCGTATTTGATAACCATGGTTTACCCACAGGAGGTGGTCCCCCAGGCATTAAGCTTCCATAAGAATGAAATGAAGCAATCATGCAATAAAATAATAGAACATTTTTCTACAACAACCAAGAAAATAATAGGTCTAATATAAAAAATGCAAGCCCCGTGAACACAAACAGATATAGTAATAACAATTCCGAATAGCGGAAACGAAAAATAAGAATGTTTAAAATAATTAGAATAAATAGTAATAGAGCGATAGATAACATATGATATACATGGTTCGGCTGTAGGATTTATATCTACGGGATTAAGACGATCTTTTCTATAATATGTGGAGTACAAAGATACATCGGCCATATGCGAAGTTATGCCTCGAACCTAAATCTCGTGCCTATATTACTACATGTCCATTGTCAAAGCCAAATTAAGCTATTAAACATCTAATGTCAACCTCTTCTAACTTTGTCACAACTCTCAATTACACATTAAACTACCGAATATGTCTACATATATAGAAAAAAAACTACTAGGTCCGAGCTCAATTTCCGGATACCAAATTAGCATTACAATACCATCTGTGTTACAGGACCTGTTATGAAAAACCTAATTCATGCAAATGGCACCCACAAGAGTGAGTGTGTTCAAATTCAGCTAAAATTTGAACAATTTTCCTCGGAAAAACTGAAAGAAAGTTGGAATTAGGTCATGGAATCCCACTGAACTTTTGACATTGCACGATTTTGGCAATTGTCTTGTTCCGTAGCCTTAGGATATAGGTGCTGGGATCCATGCCGCCCTATGATTGATTCAGTGCGCAATGGTCCAAGCAAGTTGCAACGTCCAACGCTCGGGCATTTCCCAGAGAAATCCCATCAGTGTATTAACAAAAATTGGTCCAACGCACCATCCTAGCCAAGGACCACATGTCAAGTCAGAATACAATTGGGCCTGCAAATAATGCGAAGGGAATCCCCACTCCTTCAATATGATTCCCAACAAACGTGTCATCCGAGTTGTGGTTCGACTGATAATAAATTTGAATTCTATTAAAAATATTTTTGGTTTAAGTCTGATTAACAAAAGTTACCATATTATTGATCAAGATCACCGCAATTTTTTCCCGCAACATCATGCAAGCATTAACTCTTCTTTGGCCCAAAAATTATTAATAAAAAACACAAAAATAATTTACCTCTTAAAAAATCTAATCGAGAACATTAATGTATTTTTCTCCTAATTAAGATGGTTTCTGTAGTACTTTATAAACAGTGACTTTGGGCGATTATTTGGGTCTTAAAACAAGCATTGTTATGCCCAACAACCCAATTGATTATTCAGGCCCATGCATTATGTATTATTATCAAAATCAATTATACTCATATTTGTAGATTACATGTTTAAAACGTGTATAAAATTTAAAACATATGTACAATATATATAATTCACATATTAAATATATATCAACAAAAAAGTAATATAGTATCCTCAATGGTGTTTGAGTAATTTTACTTATATTTAATGAAAAAATTAATATTATTTACATTTTTTTACTTTTAATTGTTTAATTGTAGCAAATATTTTTACATTAATATGATGACATGTTACATTTGTTATATGTAATATTTTAAAGTAATATAGACATATTTTTCATGACATACATTTAGATGAATTACTTGTATAACACAAATAATTCAATTATTTTTTTCAATACCGATTTATATTTGGATCCTATAAAATCAATAGAAGAACCATATTTTTTTTATGAATCTTTCTCTTGCATTAGTTAATACTATATCGTCAAGTTCACATTATGTGAAGTACGCAATATTAATTGATTGAATAACGGATTATCAATTAATTAAAGACTCAAGAATTTCTCCATGAAATGAAGTTTTTCCAACTTTAGATGCAAAATACACCCTAAAACCACCTGTATAGTGAGAAAAATTAGGCCAGCCATCTACCCTAGTGTATAAGAAACATAGAGATTAACATATAGACAGACCCCGCCTCTCCATAACATCTACCATAAGATACAAAATGTTGTGGCCGAGACTCCGGTGACCACCGACTAGACGAGAACTACACGGGAGCGCCACACTGAGCCTTTTCAGATCCGGTTACAACTCTTGCGGCTTCAACTGCAACTTGTCCGCTGATATAGTGCCGGCGACATACTGGCATGTAAACATCGGCTCCTCCAATCAGTTCGGTTTGCGTCTCTTCGGTCTTCCTCAAGGTAAAGAAGGCACGCTGGCCGCAGAGTTCGCATCTTGCTTTTAACTTGGTTACAGAATCGGCAAGGGGAATGATATCAAGTACAGAGCCGAAACTCCTCCTGCGCATATCGATAGACATCAAAGATCTGAGATGACAGGAAACCAAATATAGCAGATTATGGATGCGGCACAATTTGTACCTCAAGTAGTCACCATCCAGACCAGCAACTACAACTTTCTTGCCGTTGTGATCTGCAGCTTCGCGGCAGAAATCGTATAAATCATCAAAGAATTGTGCTTCATCAATACCAATCACATCAAGCTGCTGACAAGAAGTCATGATTACATGATAGAGCAGGAAAAGCTAAGAGAGTGCAGCACCGAGGAGATAGTTGTTACTTAGTTCTTGTCAATAAATGAAAATTCATGGCTATAGCAACAGATAACGAATCATGTTCAGCACCAAAGGAAACGTTGAAAAAAAGAAAGAAAAGGAAATACACAGAAAGAACATGATTTATCGGCCGAAGTTAATATACCTGATTGTAAGCATCTGGACCAAAATCTTTCTTGAAAGATGACAAATTGGGCAGTGCCCAACATGGTAACTTCACACCGTCATGCGTTACTATTGAATCCAGTCCATATCTTCTGTCCTTATTGGACTTTATCACAACCACATTTCTGCAACGCAACGTACAGGTATAATGTGAATAACTAACAAGATTAAAACTGTGATAACAATGTGACAAAATTATTGCAATCATCAGGACTTCCATATCAGACCAGAGATCGTTATTTGACGTCAATAAATCCCTTCATCTACCCCAAAATCAGATTTATGCCGAGAAATGACGTAAACAATGTTGTTGCATAAAATCAAGAGCGACAATGAGATGACATGTAAGTCAACCGAGGAGAGGACTAACAACAGGATGGTTTAGATTCACATCAGCACCTTCATGTCAAGAAACTAGCATCCACTAAGTGGCGGCTCATTTCAATCACTGTCCTATATATTTGATCAGATTGTTTGTGTGTTTTATCTCCAGTCAAAAAAAGATAATTCTCTCCTTGAATCTGAATCCAGCTACAAGCCGGCTCCTTCTTTATTCCAGAATCTTTCATCCACTCCCTAACCTCTGCAACATTCTCCCAGAACCCAAAAGTCGCAAGAATGTTAGATACAACAACGTGCTTTCCAGCATTTTCCGCATCCAATTCAAAATATCTTTTAGCGGCAAGCTTTAACAGGTCCATGTTTCCATGAATCCTACATGCTCCAAGTAAGGAGCCCCAGACAACTGAGTGTTCTTTGCAAGGTGAGTTTAGTGCGAACTCAACAGCCTCTTGAACCCTCCCAGACCGACCTAGAAGATCAACCACTGCAGCATAATGCTGCACTCTAGGCTTAATTCCATAATCCCTTTCCATTGACAGGAAATATTCCCGTCCTTCCTCAACCAAACCTCCATGGCTGCAAGCAGAAATAACAGCAAGAAAGGTCACATCGTTTGGTCTCAAACCTTCATCTTTCATCCTATGAAATGACTCAAAAACCTGTGCCACCCTTCCATGCAGACCATAGCCATATATCAAAGACGTCCAAGTAACAACGTTTTTACAAGCAGTTTCTTCGAAGACCTGACGTCCAGCGTACAGGTCGCAGCATTTGAAGTACATATCCATGAGGGCGCTATTAACAACAACATTTTCTCTAAGGCACAACTTCATAAAAACACCATGAGCTTTCTTCCCGTACTCTAGCACTGCCAAGGTGGCACAAGCTCTAAAAACAGAAGAAAAAGTATATTGGTCAGGGACAACACCATCACGCCTCATCTCATCATAAAGACCGAGTCCCACATCTTCACCCCCGTTCTGCACATGCCCGGCAATCAGCGCATTCCAAGAGACCAAGCTCTTCTCCGCCAACCTATCAAACAGCGCACGAGCCGTCACCAAATCCCCAGACTTGGCATACAAAATCAGCAACTTATTCTGCAGATACTCGTTCGGAACATGTCCTGCAACAACCATCTGCGCGTGTATTATCCTCCCACAACGGTACCTTTTCCCGAATATACATTCTTGGAACAAGAGCGTGTAAGTACCGTGGCCGACTTGCACACCCGAACGCCACAGCAGCCCCACGGCTTCGCTCATTTTCCCGGTAACGCAGAGACGCCTTAACGTTCTACCCAAACCAACCGAATCACCGACCTGAAAACTGGCCATAACCTAACTTGTGATCACTAGGTCCACTAAATAAAACACATACAACTTCCAATTTAAGTCCCCGCTACCCCAAATTCACATTTTTACGGGAATTTGTTTTCTCCCCTAAATAGGCTGCTTTCTTTGGGCGGGAAATATAATCTGGTAATTGTTTGAACCCGGAAAATATTTTTTCAAGCAAACGGAGGCGCGAACCTGCCAGAGTCCATCTCGGACTGAATGCGGCGGAGGAGGTTGGTGGTCTTGCCGGCGAACATGGGGCCCACCACGACGTGGACCTCGCCGCACGCCTTGGACTGGATGCTCCGGGTCGGGGCGGGGAGCCGGGTTGGCGGCGGGGGCTTGTCAGAGCACGCGGCGGATTTAAGAGAGACGGCGGCTGGTGAGAAACGGAGCTTGGAGAATACGGAGTAAGGGGGGATCGAGATGGGAATTGATGGCTTCATAACCGATAAAGATTTTATCATTATATAGGGTTTAGGGCTTTTTCTGAATTTACGGCTACCGGGAGAGGGAGAGAGAGAGAGACAGGGGAAGGGAGACGGAGAGGCGAACGAAGGGTTTTTGGTTTTTTTTTTTAATAATTATTCTCAGAATACTGAAGTTTGGAATATTTGTCGCCAACCTTTCCAAAATAGATTAAAACGTTATTGTAGTTTAGTTTTATAATAATCTCATGACATTATTCGCTCTTTTTTATTTTTGTCATTGAAATGATCAAAATACTTTTAGGAAAAAAATTACCCCCTTTCTGTGATTGAATCTCTTCTCGCTACCGACCAACCAAGAATCATAAATCACACTGATTCTCCTTCTTGGGATTCGTCGACCTCGGTGGCTCTCTCCTCCAACCTCCCCCCTCTCCGTCCTTTTCAAAGATGACGTGGAGCCCATCAAGGAAAAATTGTTGTCTCGTGAGAAGCTGGTTGCCATTTTCAACCTCTTCCTCTTCTTCAGTTTCCCAGTTGCCCCTATCAAACCAAGTCGATATTGCCCCAAATTCCTAAATTCTCGAAACTCTAAACCCCCAAATAGGAAAAACCCCAAATCCTAGTAAACCCCAATCTCAATTAGCCTCTGCCCTCCGCCGCTAATCTCTTCATCTTCTTCAATTTTGATGTTTCTGGGGTCAATTCAAGCCATGGAACTTTTGCTAATGTTTCTGTTGTTAATGGTCGTGGATTGAATTTGGAAACGGGATTGGCTTAGATGTCTTCTCCTTGGTGAGCTTGTTGTCGTGGACGGCCAGTCAAAGGAGGACGATATTTCAAAAAAGGGAGGGACAGAGATGCCTGTTACGTAACTGATTTGGTAGAAGGAGAATTATGTGGGGAAGGTGGAGACAGAGGGATTGAGAAGAAGAAGAGAAATATGGGGGAAGATAATATGATATTAATTCAATGACATGAATACGACAATGAGGTATACATCATACTTATACTCCTCTGACTCAACTACTTTCACCTAAGTAGGACATAACTACTCCCACTTTAGCCACGTTGACCACTTCCCACTACTAACACGTGCATAAACACTTGGAGGAATAAAAATAACAGCTTAACAACCTACAAAGAAATAGTAACTACCCACGTAACTTGAGGACCAAGTTACGATCGTGACATTCGCTCCCCCTTGACCAAATTCTTGTGTCAAGAATTCATCTTAGTGACCCCGGGAAATTGAGACTTAAGAACGCGGTAATCTTCCGAAGTTGCATTATCTTCGTGCAAGTTTGTCCACTTCACCAGGACTTGGCCCACCGCCTTATTGTCTCTTTTAACGAGACACTTATCGAGGATAGCTTCTGGTTCAGACTTGATTTGACCATCTTCGGTTGTGAGTGGCGGGGAACTAACCACTATTTGCCTGTCGCCTACATGTTTCTTGAGCAATGAGACATGAAACACCAGATTAATCGTGCAAGTTAGGGGTAACTCCAGCCTATAAGCAACTGAACCCACCCTCTCAAACACTTGCTAGAGGCCGTAATATTTAGCCGCTAGTTTAATGCTAGAACGCATAGCCAAGGATGTTTGCTTATATGGTTGAAGCTTCAAGAACACTTGGTCTCCCACTGCGAATTCCCGCTCGCTCTGTTTCCTATCGGCTTGTGTCTTCATATGGTTCTGGGCTTGGTTCAATGCATCCGTCAATGTACGCACCATTTTGGCATGGTGAGTAGTATAGTCAGCAATAATAGCCACAGAGGTATGCTCGCCTTGAAGTCCTGGGATCGGAGGTGGAGCATACCCGTACACGGCTTCGAATGGTGACATTTTAATTGATGAATGATAAGCCGAATTATACCATAGCTTTGTGAGAGAAATCCATTTCGACTAGCAGCTGGGCCGTTGGAAGCACATGGTGCGAAGGTAATGCTTGAGGCATTAGTTGAGCCTCTCGGTTTGGCCGTTGGACTAGGGATGATAGGCGGAGCTGAGCTATAGGGTAGTACCGAATGACCGAAACATCTCGCGCCATATATTGCTTGTAAAAATTTTGTCCCGATCGGAGACAATTGAAGTCGAAAGTCCATGAAGCTTAAATATATTATCAATCAGCAATTGGGCCACTTGTATTGTTGTGAAAGGATGAGCGAGAGGGATGAAGTGACCGTACTTAGAGAAATGATTTGCCATCGAATTTTGGTAGCCCTTCTACGAAGTCCATCGCAATATCCTTCCATACACCCTCCGAAATCGCCAACGGTTGTAGTAAGCCTGGAGTAGCTACATGTTCTCCCTTACAACGTTGACAAGTATCGCAATTAGCAACGAAAGTCGTTACCTGCGATTTGAGACCAGGCCAATAGAAGTGTTTCTTAACTTTTTTGTATTTCACTAGCCTTTTGGAATATTCCTCGATCGCGGCAGCGTGTAATTGATGGAGAATTTCATCATGTAACCCTCCTGAGCTGCCTACATATAATCATCCTTTATACCTCAGCAAACTTTGGTGATAAATATACGTCAGATTGCTCCCTAGAGAGACCACCAATTCAGCAATTAGCTATTGTACCCTTCTATCGTCAGAGTAGCTTGCCCCTAAGTTTGATTTCCAAGCTGGTACCACACATGAAATAGCTTGCACTTCCGATTGGATGGAGGAATTGGCTTGTCCTTTCAAAAGATGAGAGAGTGCATCTGTCGCCTTATTCTCGAGGCCTCGACGATACTCGATCATAAAATCGAGTCCTATCAACCGTGATACGCCCTTCTGTTGGAGATTGGTGTGCACTTTCTGATCTAATAGGAAGCAAAAACTCCTATGATCGGTCTTGATCACAAAGGGTGCTCCTTCAAGGTAATGATGCCATCGGGACACGGCGGACAATACTGCCATTAGCTCCTTCTCGTATACGGCGAGTCTGATATTTTGAGGACCCAACGCTTCACTCATATAAGTAAGAGGTCGCCCCTCTTGGGTTAATACAGCCCCGATGCCTCGTTCTGATGCGTCAGTTTCTAGCACGAGCTTCCCTACAAAGTTAGGAAATGCAAGAACAAGTGGGTTAGATAAAAGCGCTTTGAGTTGAGCGAATGCTGTGTCTGCCTTGGCTGTCCACTGGAATCCATCCTTCTTGAGTAGCTTTGTTAACGCTTGAGCCACTACTCCATAGTTCTGAATGAACTTGCGACAGTAATCGGACAACCCAAGAAATCCACGTAACTTCTGCATGGTCTGAGGAGTCGGCCATTCAAGCATCATCTTGATATTCTTTGGGTCCGTGCTCACACCATCCTTCGATATAACATGGCCGAACTGGTTACACCAAATTCACACTTCGACAATGTGGGGAAGAACTGCTTCTTTTTTAGCAAAATTAAACACCATAGTGAGATGTTCCAAGTGCAAGTCCTCCTCCTTACTGTATATAAGGATGTCATCAAAAAATACCAACATGAATTATCGAAGAAAAGGAGATAAGACCTGGTTCATTAAGGATTGAAAGGTGGTGGGAGCATTGGTCAGACCAAAAGGAAGGACGCAGAATTCGTAATGCCCGTGGTGCGCTCGGAATGCCATCTTTTGAATGTCGCCCTCTTTTATTCGAATTTGGTGATATCCGGCTCGGAGATCCAATTTCGAGAACACATTAGCACCATGAAGTTCGTCCAATAGGTCGTCAATAATCGGGATTAGGAATTTATCCTTTATTGTTCGACTGTTGAGTTAGCGGTAGTCGACACACATCTGCCAGCTCCCGTCCTTCTTTTTGACAAGTAACACTGGAGAGGCGAAGGGACTCCGGCTATGCCGAAAAAACCCGACTGAAGGAGTTGCTGAACTTGCTTCTCGATCTCGGCCTTTTGGAAATAAGAATAGCCATATGGGCGTATACCGACCATCGCTGTTCCGGCCACCAAGGTTATACTGTGATCATGGGAGCGTTCTGGTGGTTGTGTCTGAGGCTCCTCGAATAAACAACTGAAGCTCCCTATTAATTCTTGCAATCGTGACCAAAATTCCTCCGAGAATTTCAATCCTTCCATCTTTTCAATTTCCACAGCAAACAATGCTTCAGGAGCTTCGTCTGTGGCTGGTTCCGTACACCAGGCCCATGCTACTACGACTAAATTGCTTAATTCGAGGGATTTAGTAGGGAATTCCTCGATTAAATAACTCAACTCGGTCTGGTGCTTATGATCTCTACCACGATGACCTTTGAGAATGATTTTTGCCCCTTTTGTTCTTGATTGTCGCATGTGCTCGAACAAAATCGAAAGTGACGGGATTCACCTCCTACATCCAATCAGTTCCAAGCACAATGTCATAAATACTTAGACTGAGGATTCAAAAATTGCTACGGAAATGACTACTACACATCTCCTAATCCAAGCTAGGACAGATCGTGGTGCAAGTGCCTTTAGTCCTGTTGGCGAGAGCGATCGTCGTCCCAGCCGCCTTTATGGTTTCTAACTTCAAGTCTCGAACCAGATTATCATTGATGAAAATTGATGTACTCCCCGTATCAAGGAGAATCAAGACGGGCTTGCCCCTAATCTGCCCTTTCAACTTGAGCGTCCCGCTGCCCGAGCTACCATTGATAACGTGCATAGAAATCTCCACGGCATCGCCTTCAAGTTAAGGTTGGGTGGCTCCTCCGTCTCCTCGTCCATCTCATCAATGGCATTGATCATAGCTCGATTCTTGCAGGTATGTCCTTTGAACCACAGTTCCCCACACTTAAAGAACAATGGTTCTTTCTTCAACGTTTCTCGGGGTGATGAGGTAAGTCTGGTCCCGATTGACGTGAAGGAATTGGTCCCCGTTCGAGCAGGCACAACCTTGTTCTTTATTTTTAATGCAGAATCATAAGTCTCGTGAAATCGAGCTTGGTCAATGACATCCGCGAGGGTATCTGGCTTACGCGCACGGCCCACAGGTTCAAGAGTATCGGTTAGCCCGCCGATGAATCTAGCAATGAAATACCTGTCCAAGAGAGTAGGATTCTCTCGTAACATCATGCTATTGAGTTCTTCAAATCTTTGTACATAGTCAACGAAGCTCCCCGGTTGCTTGAGATGATTGAATTCCTTAATGACGGAACGACACTTTTGGTCCCAAATCGTCGACATAGGTTGTCAATGAATTGGGCACGTAGCCAGCGGGTTTTGAAGGAACCAACCGTCATACCACGTTTCTGCCTCCGAGTCAAGGTGTAAGCTGACCAATTCCATCTTGCGATCCTCTTCTACGCCATTGAGTGTGATGTACTTCTCGCAACGGTGTATCCACTGGCGAGGGTGGCTAGGACTGAATTCGGGAAATTCAGCTTCAACTTCGGGTCCCCTCCTGATCGGCGAGCAATTGGGATGGAGTTAGCTCCAGTAGCGGGGGAACCTGTGACCACAGACTGGGCGTGGCTGCGAGGAGATGACCCAAGTAGCCTTCGGTCATCCTCTACCCTGGGAAGAGGTGTGTTGATCTCGGCGGAAGGTCGGAATGCCAAGGTCTGGAGCTCCGTTTGGACCTTGTCGAACTTGGCATCATTCCTCGCATCAGTTTCGTGGAAGCGGGCCTCCATTCGCTCCTATTGTGCTTGAAGTCGAGCCTCAGTCTCCTGAAATAACGACACGATGAGGGCCTCGAGTTTCTTGAGACCAGTCGAACGTGTCTCCATTGGGCTCTGTTACCACTAATACGTAACTGATTTGGTAGAAGAAAAATAATTTGGGGAAGATAGAGACAGAGGGATTGAGAAGAAGAAGAGAAATATGGGGGAAGATAATATGATATTAATTCAATAACATGAATACGACAATGAGGTGTACATCATACTTATACTCCTGTGACTCAACTACTTCCACTCAATTACTTCCACCTAAGTAGGACATAACTACTCCCACTCATATAGCTACGTTGACCACTTCCCACTACTGACACGTGCATAAGCACTTAGAGGAATAAATATAACAGCTTAACAACCTACAAAGAAATAGCAACTACCCACGTAACTTGAGGACCAAGTTACGATTGTGACAATGCCAATGGCGTGGACAGCCTCGGCGGCGACGAAGATGTTGTTGTGGTTCGTTTGTTTTGCCGGAGAAAGAGTTTTTATTTTTATTTTTTAGTAAGGGTATTAAAGTTATTTTAAAAAATAAAAAAAAGATTGATGACTTCTGCGAGGGAACATAAAATCGAACTGCAGGGACTTTTTAATCTATTTTGAAAATACATAGAAATGAAAGACGAATATGCCAAACCCCAAAGTGCTGAGAGTAATTTTTTTTTAATAAAGAAGGGTTTTTGATAGGATTTTACGGTTTAGTTCTCGCTCGGGAGCAGAAGACAACTATTCCTCGATTTTGTTATTGCGATTATTAATTCAAGTTGTAGTAAGATATTTTTGAAAATACAGTTCTTCAATAAATATTTAATCTATATTTCTAAATTGTGCACTTTTAAGTGATCACGAAAGAGCCACTTCCTAAAAAGAGTGCATATTCTCGACTTTGAATACTACGGGTTATTAAGACCTTTCATCGGCCATTCCAGACCACAGTCCCGTCATTAACAGAGCAAAGCAACGATGCCAATGTGGAAGTCCCGTGGTTCATGTCCATTCTGATACCAAGCATCTACCAATGGACCTCCAGTGATAGTTCTTTAGCAGAAAAATTTAAGAATTTCTTCCCATTCCTCTCACAGCTAAGAGGATTACCCTGACACCCGCAGAGAACCTCATCAAGCACATGCTCATGACTCGGTAGTATTCACTAAACTAAGTTATTCAAGAGCACTGGAAGTGTCAATCAGTTCGTGGGCACCCAGCAGAAAATCTAGTAGTTTGCACAAGAAGAAATCGGACCTCGAATGCAAGTGCAGTCTGATGAGATGCACTGAAACTCAGGATCCATACTTGCAAGCCACAAATGTTACGTGGATATATATTTCAGAGTGCAGCTTTGCAAGGAAAGAGGTACCTGAATCTTCAGCAGATACTTCTCTATAGCAGTAACATATAAACAGAAGTAACAAATTTACGAGCAAGTCGATAATTGACTATGTTCACAACTCATTGTTAACTTAAGACCCAATTGGATAATACAATCATAGGCAACAACATTACTTTCTGGTAGGATCCGGTTCACAGACAACAAGACACCATTCCAAATACCACATATATAAAACAATGACAAACAAGGTCTCCTCAATGTTAACCACAACAAGAACACCAGCCGGAACACAGAACAGCGTTCTTCGATGCACAAGAAATGCATCACTGAATAGCTAGGCCAGAAAAACACAGAACTCAACCAGCATATTGTAAATATGTAACACCAAGCGGATACAATATCGTCAATTGAGGGACTGCAGATCACGCGATAGATCCAATTATTACCATCGTCATAGATAACAACAACCATCCACCAAAAATAGCAGCTGAAAACCTGACCTCAAAGCAGATTAAAAAAAAATAAAATAAAGCTAACTTGAGAAACCACCGCGCTTGGAGTAGCGAGCGACCTCGCCATCGTTGGGGAAGAACCCCATGAGACGGCCGGCGGAGTTCTGGTAAGCGTACATGAACCCTCCCATTAGCCCTATCAACCCTCCCGTCACCATCGATGGCCCCTTCAACCCTGGCTTTATCCCTAATTATTAATTTTTTTTCCAATGCACACACATTTAAAAAATCCAACGTCAATACAACCAATCATATTACTATCTCATCTATCGGAAATTAGTGATTAGAAAGGAGTGAACGAGAATGGAGGCGGTTACCGGAGAGATAGCCGACGGTGACGGAGACGCCGGTGAGGGTGGCGAAGCGGAGGTAGTCGAGGGTGTTGAAGTTGGAGACGACGGTGGTGAAGGGAGGGTTCCGATCTATCACCGGGTACTCCGGCTTCGTCGACGCCGTTATGTCCGTGTTCATCCTCTCTCTCCCTCTCTCTCTCTCTCTCTCTCTCTCTGGTTGCGGTTACGCCAAAGTGAGTGCGAGCTATTCGCAAATTTGGGGTTTTGCAACTGAGCCTAAGGCCTGTCTGGGATTGTCCTTAGCTTACAGCCCATTCGAAATTGGACTTACAGTCCATTCGGAACTACGTTGTCGAGCAAATCTATTTCTACAGAAATAACACAGCGATGAGCAGGGTAGAATATTGATAGAATATTATTAATACTCTAATTTTTGAAGTTGTAATCATACTCTATCTTTGATCTCACAAATTTTTTAGGACAAATTATTTTCAGGTTCTTGGTATTTGGTATATTTGGTGTTCGTTCCTGTATTTCGATAATCGATTAAAAATTTCTGATTGTTTGGCGAAATTATATCCTGGGGCCCTGAAACGAGAATAGATTTTTTCTCGAACATACAGTTACCTGAAATGACACAAATGTCCTCCTTCTTTATATCTTTACACACAAAAAAATCTTCAAGCACCAAAAACATGAACACCAACCCAATAATCTCTGTTCGTCTTATCCAAGTTGGTCTCTTAACAAGAAAAGAAACACTACAAAATAACAATCGAAATCAAAATCACGAAATCATCCTCTGGTCTATGCCACCTGATCGTCTACGCGCTGTCTCAGCCGACCGGCGGCCCGCTCGCCCTAACTGTCTGAACCGCCACAAACCTGGTCTACATGGAGGCCCCCACCGATTCGGTCGCGGTTAAGCTCATCTTCGTCGCCGTCGCCGTCGCCGCCTTCTTCATGGTCCTCCTCTACTACTACAACCGCACCTCCTTCCTCAAGCACTACACCCGCTTCTCCACCTTCACCGGGTAAAACTTAGGGTTTTATAGCTATTTGTGTGTTTCAACTTTTTGATTGAAGTGTTTATTTGTTTTCTGTAGGTGGAATGGGGGCTCCGATCTTCATGTCCTTGATCCAGTACTTCTCTGTACCGATCGATGTAGATTGTTTATTACTGGGTTGGTATTATTAGATTATTGAGATTTTTTTTAATTTGGTGTTCATGTTTTAGGTGTTTAAAGATTGAAGATGATTTTTTATTTATTTATTGTGTATGAGTATTTGTGTTGTGTCATGTGAGCCTTCGCCGGAAGAAAACTCCGATTTTAGTTTCAGGGACCCCAGGGTATAATTTTGCCAAATTATGGGAAATTTTTAATCAATTACCAGAATACAAGGGGCGAGCACCGAATATACCAAACACTTGGGGCCTCAGAGTAATTTACCTAATTTTTTATTGTTAAACCCATACCTTACCCTCGAGGAGACGCAGGATTACAGGGTCTGCAAAGTCCGGCCCTTTAACGTTCTATCTTTGATAATTTTTATACGCAAAATTAATTTTCATATAAAATTTAAATAAATTTTTAGACATCTGCTATATTACACATAAACATTCAATAGAAAATTAAGATAATATTAAAATTTTTAATTTAATTTAAATAGTGCAAGGTTATTTTTTTCAAATTTTAAGTACACAAATAACTCAACAAAAGAAATATATAAAAAGTCGCCTTCTAATAATCTATTCTTCACGATATCTTCTAAGCTAGTTAGGTTTTTAGGTTCTTGTCTGTTACTTTTTCTTTTTTTAAGTTCTAATTATATATATATATATATATATATATATTATCAATAGGGTTTAATTAAGGTCTAACTATGATCAAAATATGGTAGGGTCTAAAATAGAGTAAAAAGATAAGGGTAAAGATAGGATTCAGATCTTACTGTAAACCCTACTTCTAAACATGGACTCATACTCATACTCAATCAAAGTCAACATCTTCTCGACCCATAGGATAAGGATACGGTCTAACTCACATGAGTATTTCTGCCATCTCTATATGGAAATGTAGAGAATTTTGCAAAAAATTTTTTAGAACATCTCTCATACAAATTGGGCGAATGGTAGAAATTGAACTCGTGTATGATCTATGGATAAAAGAATGGCAGAAAAGAGAGAAAGAAAGGATAAAGAAGAGAAGAACAAAAGAGGGCGAGACAAAAAGGAAAAAAAGTAGAGATGTTTTAAAAAAATTAAAATTTCAAAGTTATAGTAGATCAATTACTATAATATGATAACAAAAAAGTTTGGTGACGAACTAAATTTTGTAAAAGAGCAGTGATTATGAGTTTTTTGATCCACTCAAAATTTTACGAAGAGTCGTACTCGTGGAGCGATGGTTGTAAAATTTTCGGAAAGATTAGTAGAGTTTCAATCTCAACGTCGTTCTTTGTTTTTCTATGGTGGTGGAATCGGATTGGTCCAAAGGAACAATCAAAATCCAATTATCCAGCAGCTGGATGGTGCTCCCAGGCCATGAAGAGGCGACTTACCTATAATAGAATGGGCGTGAAAATTAATCAATTAAAAAATGAAAGTGTGAGCCATGCATTTGGAGAAAATTTAAAAGGCGTATGTTAATCAAATTTTGGGAAAGGTCCAAAGTTAACGCACGAAAAGGCTGTTTGCCTTAAAACTAGTGAATGATTGAGAAACACACCCTTTAGAAAAGCATTGCGAGATTAAAAAAGGTATTAGTTGTTTATTAAGTTGCACTTTTTTTTTCTTTTTTTTTCTTTTTTTTTTGAAAAACCTTAAAACCAAAGTAGATTAATCAAAAGAGTCATACAAAAGGAGCTCTTGAAGCTCAAAAGGAGGATTGCTAACTAAATCCTCGAGATCAAAAAGAAGAGATATGGCTTTAGCTATCCAATCTACCGCTAAGTTAGCTTCTCTAGGTATGTACATAAGTTTACACAAAGGTAAGCTCAATAAGATAGATTGGATATCCAAAGCAAGGTTCTCAAGCTCCCAAGCAAGAGAAAACCGGCCAGAATCGGAGAGGGCCTCCACCGCAAATTTGCAATCAGATTCAATGATGACATTGCATAATTTGTAGTGCTGCTGTGTGTACTTTGCAGCCTCTCCAATGGCGTGCAATTCAGCCTCAGTAGCTGATAAAAGAGGGAAAGCACGAGTCATGGAATGTATCACTTTCCCACCGTGATCCCGAAAGATGAAAGCAATGCCTGCGGGGATACTAACAGATTTCCAGGAGGCATCAACATTCACCTTTAAAGTGCCAATATCAGGAGGTCTCCAGCAATGAGAGATGTCCATTGCAGGGGAACAAACGCGGTGTTGTAAGCTAGCGAACTCCAAGCACTTCCTGGCACTTAGTGACCAAGTCGTTTGTGGACATGGCTTGCTCCCTTCAAAAGCATACTCATTTCGTGCAAGCCAAATTTGCCAACTTATGAAGGCCATTTGCACAATCAGGTCAGGTCTAGCAGCTTCTTCCAATGCCAGAACGTAATATTCAAGTCATTCTTTAGCCCCTTGAAACTCTCCTCTACCTGGCACAACACCAGAAGAAGAGAGGAACCAAGTAGCCCTTGCGTGGGGGCATTCAACCAGCATATGTAGCACATCCTCCACCGCCGCATTGCATAGTTTGCAACTTTGATCGCTTGTAATCCGACGTTTCGTCAGGTTTTGTGCAGTAGGGAGGGAGTTATTTGCCACCCTCCACAGGAAGTGCCTAATCTTGGAAAAAAATTTCAACTTCTACAACCTGCACATAAAGAATTTGATAGATTTTCAACTTCCACAACCTGCACTTTTTCTTTTGCCAAGTTCATAAATTGCACTTAGATTTCGATAACCTACATATACAAAAATAGATTTTGATAACCCACTTAATTAAGTCCTACGTGGTACTTAATAACTCTTACTCTAGCAATATAATAATTTTTATACGCCCTTTCAAATAAAATTTATTGGATTAAAATTTCTACCAATTTTCACTCTTCCACTTTGTATTTTTTTGCTCGTATGGGCTCATGCAAGACTTGCATGTGTCGGTCTGTCGCCTGGGAAATCACTATATCTGAAGATAGCGTGCTTATATCTTTAACGTTATTTTAACTTCCAAATCGATATATAACATCGTTTTTCTGTTAATTATCGTAGGAATACATATATATCTTGTGTGTTAGCTTATAAAATGGTATTTGCCTTGCCTTTTCCGCAAATGCTTTACCTTTTTGTTGGGCCAAAGATTGATATAGATTATATTATCCTAGTGTATGACATTTATTGATGTGGGATGCACTATTAATAATCTATGAGGGAAGTATATATATTTAGTGTACGTTTGTTTTAAATACATATCTTGTTGTCAATGTGGTTCGATAAGGCTTTTTCTTTAGAGGATGAAATCTATTGGACCGATTGGATTTGCAGTGTAAGGAGAATAATTCTCGTTTACCTATTCCCATTGGTCCCCCAAAAATCAAACACACAAGCCTCCAGATGAATAAAAGCACAGCATATCATCATCGATATTAAAATTGGGTTCGTGTGAACTTTTCTAACTGATCCATTTATGAATAATTTATACATGTTCACCTTTTTTCTTTTTTTCTTTTTAAATAAAATATCTACCGTTACCAAAAAAGTTACACTTTAAACAACTATGAAGACGTTGCTCAAATTTGTTACCTAGAAATTTTGAATTTGAACCATAAAAATATAATTTGGATTAGTCAATCAAATAATGTATGAATTAATTAGGACGTGCGTAATGCTGTCCATCTCAGCCAGCAGAAACCGAAGAAAGTAACCTGATGTCCTTAATTTCTGTTGATTTGATTATAGGTTAAAGAAAGGTCAGAAATAGACGATTAAATACTTTAAATTTCAAGTTCCTTTATGTCCATTTTTTTATTTTGACAAGGACTTTATGTCCAAATTCAATCCAAGCAAGTTCGTTCTTTGACCTTTTCACCCTTCCCTTTAATCGCTGAAGATTTAAAGTGGGAAAAAGAGCTATAGACCTAACTTGAGTCCTTTTTGCACATTCAATTCGACCCCTTTGTCTTTCTTTTTTTGCCAGCCCACTAGATTACTGCTATATTTGGAAGCTTTATTTCCTCTGTACATTGCTTTATAATTTCATAAATATGAACCACCACTAGTCTTGCCTATTCCATAGTCAACCTTCACCTGTCTCACACTATTTGCCACACATGCCTCTCCTCAGTTCCACTTGCGACCTCCGTATCAAATTCACTTTAGAGTCTTTTATTAACTATATTTTTATATATAGAAGAACTTGCAATATTACACAAACTGTTCGAACCATATTTTTTAAATTCTTGGTACATTATTTCCTCTGTCTCGTCCTCATCCAGAAACGCATACTCTTCCTTTTTTCCTCTTCTCTTCCTCATCTTGATAAGCGTACTCTTTCTCTTCCTTATTTGGAAATACAATTGTACAAATCGAGCAAACACAAATTGATTTAAAATCAATTAGTCCAAAAGTGCCCCCGAGAGCAACAAAAGTTGACAAAGCAGTAAAATGTCCTTGCGCACAAACAAATTTTATTATGAGACAGATATTTCCGTTCAGTTTGATCTATTAGACCATCATCCACAATGGTGACTTTGTCACCAGGGTCAAGGAAAAGAAAAATAAAATAAAACTGTAAATTTGAGGACGCCCGGGCGAGGTACATGGCTTGTCGCCCGCCCTAGCACTCGCCCGGGTTATGAATATTATTTTTTAATTTTTTAATCTAATCTAGTGACACTTGACAAAATATTATTCTATAAAAATATGAAAATTTGTATTTTTTATTCTCTATAAATTAAGCCTAATATTTTCAATTATGTATAAATAATGCATGCACGTGGATGTAAGAGAAATTAATTATTTATTTAATTACTTGGTTGGACTAGGTTAGATTAAGTTATATATGGATGAGAAAAAAATTAATTATTTATTCTGTAATTCGGTTAGAACGAGTCACTGCTAAAGATAATCTTATGCTCTATTTCACATAGTATTGTGCCGGCCTACTACACAAACTATTCTAGTGTAGTCGTTATTGAAATCTTAATGATTGGATCCAAGACCCTTTTTGTCTCCACTCTTGGCATTTTGAGAGGATGTTGAAGGTGGCAGGTCTAGTCACTAACGCAACGCAGCACAATAAAGAGCAAAACGACATCTAAACGACGCTCCCTCGAAGAGAGCAGCCAGCCACGCATTCTTTTCATGGCATCCAAAGAAGGCAATTGCGTGAGTTGGAAAGCCGGACTCCCCTCCACAGCTAAAGACACCTTCTTTTTAACTCTCCCAATTTCTGCAATACAATCATGTGCCTAGGTAGCTATGAGATACTATTACACTGGACCTCACCGTGTGTTTTTATATCCCACGCTCATTGAGCTAACTAATTAAGGTTCAAGTTGGATAAAATAGTAGCAAAAATTTTCCAACAAATATTTAACACCGATTCATTCTTAAAAACTCGAACACAAGCCTTCTTAGTTATCCTATTTAACACTGATTTCATCTAAATATTTATTGATTTATATGTTTGTGCGGAGCCAGATTTAACTCACGTCAATACACCGTATACATCACGTCATTAATATGAGGCTTGCTTTTTCAAAGGTGAATATATTATCAATGAACCAGCATGGAGTTACCTCGAGTCGTATTTGATTTGACTTTCTTACGTTTAGAATTAATCCATTTTCTAGAATGATTACTTAGATTCTTCGAATATTAATAAT
This sequence comes from Hypericum androsaemum, assembly GCA_963995505.1. Taxonomy (NCBI): domain Eukaryota; kingdom Viridiplantae; phylum Streptophyta; class Magnoliopsida; order Malpighiales; family Hypericaceae; genus Hypericum; species Hypericum androsaemum. The sequence continues at coordinate 4,918,072 of OZ023195.1, forward strand.
CTAAAACAGTTGCATAGTTTTATGACTATACACTACTTTTCCTTCGTGCATTCCATGCGAAACAAAATGTTCAAGTTTGTGCCAGCTCGTGATGTAAATCTTGTAAACTTTATCACAATGCTTTGAGTAAGCTTCATTTGATATTGTATGTTGAGCTCAATTTTATAACGAGACCTATTTAGATTGAATTACATTTCATGTACTCATTAGTTTAAAATTTTATGTTAGATATAGATACTGTAACAACAAATTGAAAGTGATATTTTTCGTAAACTTATTTGACAATTTAAATATTACAATCTTTTTTATAGCAAAAAAAAAGAAAAAATATATAGATAAAAGACAAAATGTAAATTTCTGGTGCTTTGAGATTGTGCAGACGTAGTTTTCTTGATTTTGCTTTTCCTTTATTTTCACAGAGGCATATTGTGACTTTGTATCTGATAGCACCCTGAATGGAGCAGTTTTTTAAAAGGAAATATGGAACAATTATTGATGCCTAGTGCTTGGGTTCAGCGATTGAAAAAATTCTGTCCGGTTGTGATATGCCCAATTTCAATTTGGATCAATCGATAATTATTTAATTTCAATACACGTATATATGTGTAGAAAACTTATTCAAATATACATATAGTTAGACTAAACGTATAAAATTCATATAAAATAAAAGAAAAAATTGCCCTAAGGTCCCTGGTATTCAATGAAATACCCCTTTTAGTTCTTACTATTTTCAATAATTTTTCTTGGTCCTTCTAGTTTGAAATAATACACCTCTCATGTTCCTGGCTCCAACAACGAAAAATAACTCCAGCAAATTTTTACCTACAATGATCAAATTGCCCCTCAGTAAAAAAAACTAATATTCTTCAACCTTATAACACCAAAAAAATACTCAATAACACCCCAATTAAAAATCAAAAAAATTGAATTAACTAAATACAAATGACATCTAATTAAATAAATTAAATAACCAAAAGTAATCAATTAACTAAAGCAAAGAATTAACAATCAATTAAATTGGGCAGCGAAAATACCCAATTTGGGATCAACCCAACTGAGCCAGCAAAAAATACCTTCTCGATTGAATACTTCCCCTCTTTAGCCCAGAAATGAACACCAAGAATAGGGTTCAATGCGGCGAGGAGCTGGTCGTGGTCTCCGTCATTGATTTGGACAACCCTCACAACCAACTTGACAACGCAACCATAGTACTCTCCGACGCTGCCGTCGCCAGCTGGTTCAGAGCAATTCTCCATCGCTTCGATTAGTTGGCTTTCCACGGATCCCACTTTCTCGGGGTTGTTTTCCATTCTCAAATCGAAAAGCTCAGTTTTTTTTTCTTTAGGGTCGCTCCCGGTGATTAGATTATGAAGTTTGCGAGATTTCACTTTGTTTAATTAATTGGATGTTATTATGTGTTATTGATGTTTTTGGGTGTGTTCTTGATGTTCTTGAGTGTGTTCATGTGTTCTTGATGTTCTAAAGGTTAAAGAATGTAGGTTTTTTCTTGTTATTTTGACCAAGGGACAATTTTGTCATTTCTCGTGCCTCCTCGTCGGAGTTATTTTCTGGTACCAGAACCAGAGACCTGAGAGATGTATTATTTCAAACTAGAAGGACCGAGAAAGGTTATTGAAAATAGTAAAGACTAAAAGGGGCGTTTCGATAAACACCATGGACTTTAGGGCAATTTTTTCAAAATAAAAATATACATAAAATATGTATTATATGCATATTAAAAGCGAAGAAATATGTTTTTAGTGATGTTTGTATGATCTTATAGATCTTAATGTATAACTTTATATTTTGAATATATAATTTTACTAAAAATTCATATATTTTGATATTAGGAAATGTTATATCATACATTATTATTATTTCAATAATATAGGTAAATACACATTTGGATGGAAAAATAGTTAAAAAAATCCATTCAAATCAAGTACCATCCACTACCAAACCGTACTAAATTAACTGTGTGATGAATATCCGAATAGCCAATAACTAAATCGCAACCACAACCAGTGTATGCGAAGGGATACTAAGGGAATCATTCCGTCTTTTGAAACCCTTTTGCAGAAACTCCACGAGCATATGGCTTACCTTTTTAAAGATGAGAGCTTTCTCAACAAATATTTAACATCGGTGTATTCTCAATAACTCAAATTTCAAATCTATTAGTTAAACAATAATAATTTATTACGAATTGATCTAAGTATTTGTTGATAAAACACGCCTTTTATATGTACCAAGATGGGGTATAAGTAAAAAAGAAGTATTGGCTCTAAGATTTATATGCTCTTCGGATTCCTTGAGACCACTTTGTTTGTTTTGCACAAAAAGAATGATGCGTCGTGGGCTAGCACCCATATGTAATGCGAAGATTTGAGGATTCAGAAGTTGCAAAAGTTCCTCCCAGTACTTTGATTCGGTACGTGTCGAGTATTCATTTGCTTGGTTTTAAGATCATACCATTCCGGGAATTTAAACTTCTCGTCATTCACAGCCACCTCTAAGGTTTTTTAATTATAGCTAAATCATAGCTATAAAGTAGTAATCAATAACTAGCTTAATAAAGAGATTTTAAATTCGAATCACTGAAAATACTTCATTATTAAATACGTGTTACATATAAATATTATTATGCTTGAATTTGGATTAATTGCTAGTTTCACATTCAACATATGTAAAATAATAATGTGGGTACCAATTAGTGACCGAAACTCATAACTTTTTTTTGAAGGTTAAAAGCAAGAACTTTAAATTAATCATTACAGTCATACAAAAAGAGCTCATGAAGCTCAAGAGGAGGGTTATTAACAATCTCTCAAAGGTCTCTCCCAAATCTAGATTTCTTAGCTAGCCAATCCGCTACTTGATTGGCTAGCCGAGGCACATAAGCAACATTACAAAGAAGAAACCTCAAAAGCTTGGTTTGCACTTCCAATGCGAGTAATTCAAGGCTCCACTCGATCATAGAAGAAGAATTGTTGAGGAAGTCAACCAAAGTCATGCAATCGGACTCAATGATTGTCTTGGTGAATCGGAACTGCTGATATAGTAGTTTGACTGCTTCACCAATGGACAACGCCTCGGCTTCCATCGTCGTATAAGCCTTGTGTGTGGATAAGGATACATCCACTAGGCTACACTTGTTGTCCTTGCAGACAACCGTGCAACCAGCCACCCCAGAATCGGCCAACCGCGAAGCATATACATTCAATTTAATAGATCTGATCTCAAGAGGCCACCAACAATGTGAGGTCTGAACTGGAGAAAGAGTAATATGGCCTCTCAACGAAGAAAACTCCCAAGTCTTAAAGTTTGCACTCCTCCAAGTTGCCTCCGGGTCAAGTTTCTGGCCTTCAAAAATACATGTGTTTCGAGCCAACCAAATCTGCCAACAGGTATGACCAATAAGCTGGATCAAGTGGTCCATGTCAACCTATATCAGGAAGGCCAATTGATCTTGGAGCCAAGTTCTGAAATCGATAACAGGAGCTTCGGATGTCCTAAAACCCAAGGGGAAAAGCATCCAAGTATACTTGGTATGTGGGCATAACAATAGAGCATGAACAACATCCTCTTTGTCAGCATTGCAAAGGGCGCAAGCAGCATTGTCCTTGATAGATCTTCTATGGAGGTTATCAGAAGTAGGCAAAGCATTTTGGGCAGCTCTAGGGGTGAGCAAATAAACAGAAAACTGTTAAACTAGATCAAACCAGATCAGACTGGACCAAAAAGGAAAATAGTCCGGTCTGGTCCAGATAATATAAGAAATCTGGTTTCTAGTCTGGTCTGGTCTGGAACTCATTTCTTGGTACTTTGATTTAGTTTTAGGTCGAACCAGACTAGAGTAGGTCTGGTCCAGTTTATAATATATCTATAAAAAATCAGTTCCCGTCCGATCCAGCCTGGTTGCTCAGCCCTAGACAGCTCTCCATAAGAAGGATTTGATCTTGGGGGGAACGTCAAGCTTCCAAACCCATAACTTTTGAGTGCTGTCTTTTTCCGTTTAGTACAAAATCTTTTAGTGTACGTTGACAAGGATCATCAAGTTATAAAAATCACCGGATGACTTTCCTACCCTGATGTTTCATTCGAGTAAATAAAGAACTAACACAAACAACTAACTTGTTCGTTGCCTATAAGACTATAATTACTCGTAATCGAGGGCCACTTCCAAATTTTAAAATTAGCTATATAAACTAGATGGTAATCTGACGATTAGATTTGTATATCCTTAGTTGTTCAATCTATCTTCTTTGTGAATATTTCTCGGATAGATATGTTTGTTGGTAGAAATCATATAGTTTTTGCAGACTAATTTAAGTTTAAATTAGATAAGGTAGTGATCAAACTAATTAATTTCTTTATGTGCCGGCTCAGCGGCTTATGTGCACAATTATGTATTGTTTCGCCGAGAAAAGTCAGACTTGTAAACATATCACCAACTGACTTTGGAAGCACTTAGAAGCAGACAATATATTAGGAACTAACCTATAAAAAAAACATATTATGGACTATTGCTCATTTTGTTAAGGTATCTTTCTCCTTTAATTAGAATAAAATCGAGCACAACTACAGCGTAATTTAGACACGAACCTAAAAGATTAAGGTTAGATTAAAGGTGCCAACTTGTCTTCTTTTGTCATAGTGCTCCAAGGCTTGTCACATTCTGTCTTTTTTGACGTTTTTCATTAGTAGGTGCTTCCCTTCAATATATATATATATATATATAATAAGTAAAGTAAAGTAAAGTAACGAAATAAGTAAAGTAACAAAATTATTCTTTAAGCATAGACTTTAAGAAATTACAATATGAAGATAAGCTTTAAAACTAGTAACAGAGATAAGCAATGAACAATAAGGAGGGAGAGGATTACAGTGGAAGTCTGGAGAGAGGAGCGGAGCTCTGGTGACTATGGGCAACTATCCAACTAAAATACACTCTGCCTGATAACAATAAGGAGGGTTCTATATATAGGGGGGGGGGGGGGGGGGGGCGAAGTGGCGTTGAGGCAGGAGGAATCTTTCCTGTTTGCCTGCTGTCTGCTTTGTGCTTTCGGTGGCTGGGGTCCACCTCGTGCGTTGCTTCTTCTTGTGACTGCTTTTCGGTGGCTGGGGTCCACCTCGTGCGTTGATTCGTCTTGTGACTATCTTTCGGTGGCTGGGGTCCACCTTTGTTATGGCAGGAATAAATCCTGTGAATCCATGGGAAATACGTACAATGGTACGTATGATTTTGTTGTAGCCTTTGTGGTATGAAGTCGTTGAAGCCGTTGTGGTATGAAGTCGTTGAAGCCGTTGTGGTGAGAAGTCTTTGGAGAGTTTGTTCAGGGGAGGCCGAAGAAGCCGGCTCCATCATCTTCATCGAGGGAGATGAAGGGCTCATCCTCGTCTTCTCCTTCCGTTGCGCAGGGCGATGAAGAGGCGTTGGAATGGGTCTTTGTTACTTGGCTCATTATGGCAAAGTAATCCTTCTCTGTGCTGGCTGATGCCAGCATTGCCTGGATCTTCGCCTTCTGGGCCAGAAACTGTGCGATACTGTTGTCAATGGCGGTGTGCTTTGATTTTCCGACGGCGTTGTCTTTGAACCACTTGAGAACTATCTCTGTGGTCAGTTTCTCTTCCGCTCGGAAGGCGTTCCACCATTTTACCTTGAAGCGGCAGACTAACATATTGACATCAGTCCGATCGTCATAAGGGGTAAATTCATAGTGCCAGGTGCATACCCATGGAAGGTAGAACTTGGCGCAAAATAATAACAATGGGCCAAATGGCTTTTCAATGGCCGAAGGGTTGTAGCGGGCTTTGAAAAGGTTGTAGCATCCAAGAACGTCATCTGTAAGGATGGTTAAGGAACAACCATAATAACTCCACCAGGTAAGGAACCATAATGGAAGATTGAGACAATCAAATGGCTGTCTGAAATAGAACAGCCATGTGTGAGTCATTTTAGCATTTTGGTTCAAGAAAGCATTGAACCAGGCATTTTGGTAGTCCCAGTAGCTGTATAGGGTGCTATGGGTGGTGTTTGGGGTCAGTGGTAGATGCTTTGGTTTGTGTAAAGGTTGTCCTTGTAAGGATGTCCATTGCGATGGATGTATGACTTTTGCAATTTGGCAGGTTGAATAGGCTGGGGAGGCTTTATTTGTGTTGCTATAGAAGTGCCTGACTTTGATGGAGTCAGTGTGTTCTAATATGGCAGCATAGTAGGCTTGTGTTTTGGCTATGTCTGAGGGGATAGAGTGTTGGCCAGGAGGGAAAGTTCTTGCTGCGGCAATAGTTGGGTCGTTTTGGTTGTAATCTCGTTCAACAAACACAAGAGATTGGGTTTGGGGTTTGTGGTAATAAACAGCTCTTGGTTGGTTACGGGGAAGAGGTTGGGTTTGAGAAACGATTGTATGGCTAACGTTAGGGGAGGTCATTTGGGTGTTGGTTGTTGGGGCTTGGGAATTCTGGGAGAGGCGTTGGAAGACCTCAACAAATTCAGTCGGGTAAACTGGATTGTTTTGGAGTTCAAGTAATCATTTTTGCACTTCAGTGCTGCTTTCGGATCCCCTGCGAAGGGCAAGGGGAAGTTCTTTATGTTCGTCATCTTCAGTAATAGCGGCCCAAGTTCGGGCTGGCTTTGAGGAGGATGAGGCAATACTTTTGGCTTTGCTCCCTTGGGAGCTTTTTGGTGGCATAACTGGCTACCTATTTGTCAAAAACTCTCGCGTTAGGAAATCAGGTAGGGAATTGCTTTCTCCTTTAATGTATTCAATGTCAAAATCAAAAATACTTAAAATAGCTTGCCAGCGAGCAAATATGTGCTTGGAGGTAATATTTTGAACATCTTTTTGAAGAATATCTTTAGCCGCTTGGGCATCTATACGTAATAAAAACTTTTGGTTTAAAAGATCGCTTTGAAACTTTGTAATACATAATACAATGCTCAAAATTTCTTTTTTGATTGTTGGATACTTGCGCTGAGTATCATTCCAATGTGCTGAAGTGAATGATATGATATGTTCATGATCATGGGGGCGTTGTTTCAATATGCCACCGTAACCTAAATCTGAGGCATCAGTTTCAACTATGTTGAAAGCAGATGGATCAGCTAAATGTAAACAAGGAATGCTTTGAACTTGACTTTTAATGCGTTGGATTATACTAGTATGAATATCTGTCCATGGCGTAGGGTTCTTTTTAAGCCGATCATGTAAAGGTTTTATGATGCGGTTGATGTTGGGAAAGAATTCTAAAACATAGTTTAGAGATCCAAGAAAACGTTGGAGTTGAGTTTTGTCCAAGATTTTGTCAGGAAATTTGGACGCAAAAGTAATGGAGCGTTCGATTGGGGTAATCGTCCCTTGGTGGATGTAATGACCAAGAAAACGAATTCTTGTTTGGAACAAAACGATTTTGTTTTGGGACAAAACAAGACCATTTTTCTTTACGACATTATAAAAAGCATGTAAATGTTTGAAATGTTGTTCAATTGATTGGGAATGGATCAAAACGTCGTCAATATAGACTATGCAGAATGATGAAAATGATGCAAATATGTCATTCATGACGTTTTGAAATTCGCTTGGGGCATTTTTTAAACCGAATGGCATAACGTTCCATTCATACTGGCCAAAAGGAACAGTGAATGCAGTCTTATACCGATCCTTTGGATGAATCTGTATTTGCCAAAATCCCGATTTCATATCAAATTTTGAAAAGATGAAAGAGTTATGAAGGCGATTGAGTAAGTCTTTTTTGTTGGGAATTGGATACCGAATCCATTGTAAAACAGCGTTCAAAGGTTTGTAATTGATAACGAGGCGAGGAATACCTCTTTCAATTTCAGAGTTTTTAACAACATAAAATGCTGCGCAACTCCAAGGTGATTTTGATTTAGAAATCAAACCCTTGTTTTCTAAATCATTGATTTCTTTTCTACAAAATTCAACCATTTCAAAGTTCATTTGAATTGGTCGGGCTTTTGTAGGGATTTGGCGTTCTGAAAACGTTGATTCATAGGGAAGTTCAACCACGTGCTTCTTGCGATCCCAGAAAGCAGTAGGCAAATCAGAACACAAATTAGTTTGAAGTTTATTTTTAAAACAATCAATTTGGTTTTGAAGAGCGAGATCTTCAAGTTGTGTTGAAATTCGTTGCAAATGAATATGATGTTTTGTGTCAATAAGATCATGTTCTTTAGAAGAAATTAATGAGTTTATGTGATGTTGTTTTAATAAGTGTAATTCTCGTGTTGTTGGTTTTTGTAAAAATGGGAAAAACAATGTTTTGGAAGTTGGTTTTTTAATTTTAAAAACAATGCCATCATGGTTAACTGTGTAAGGGGTGATTAAGTTGATAAAAGGTGTTCCAATAATGACAGTATGGTTCATATTGGAAACGAGTAAAAATATAGTTTTGATGCAAGTGTTATTGTTTTTGATAAAAGCGTCAGTTTTCTGTGTGATCAACATTTTTGAATTGTTGGCAGCAGAAAGTTTTTCATGTGTACGATGTAGAAAGCGTTTAGGCACTAAACCATCTTTGATGCAATTTAAATCAGCACCCGTATCAAATAAAGCAATAGTATTAAGTTAGAAATCATCAGAAAATTTGATAATAAGTTTAATGAGGTACTTTCGAGAAGTGACCTGTTTCAAAACATGTAAAAATTCATTGGAATCAGGTTGAAGCGGGAAATCATCATCTGAGTCGCTGGAGTTTGGATCGATAGGCTGTTTGGTTAAAAGATTTTGGAGGACAGTACTTGTTTCCTGTTGCTGTAAACGTAAATCTTTGAGCTCAGTTTTAATGAGCTTGATTTCCGTTTGTAGCTCTGGAATGCTGGGAATATTAGACTTCTGAACTTGCTTCTTTTGAAGGATGTGAGTCAGATCATAAGTCTTTGGAGGGATGGTGATGGAAGTTGAAGGGCCTTCATCAACACTGTTAAGTATTTTAGATAAATAGTCCTTGCGTTTGGTGGGATCTTCGATTTCATTTGCCATGGCGAGTAAAAACTCTTGGTCTTTAGTCAAAACACATATACTGTGTTCCGAATCAGACGAAGATGAAGAATGGATAAGTTCATCTAATTGGTCAGAGTCTTCCGAGACTGAGTCAGGGTCGGAAGAAGAATCGTTAATCAGAAGGGCGGATATTTGGGCAATAATATCAGGATCAATGTTTAAGGCATGAAGTTTTGTGTGTATGCGACAGTGCCGGGCGATGTGTCCTTTTTTGCCACACTTATGACAAATAGTATCCTTGAAGCGGTCATCCGTTGGCGGACGATCACGTCTATAGGACTTCTTTTTGTTGTTGTCTGGAAAACGTCTTGAAAAGCGTTTTTTGAGGTGAGAGTCCTTATTATACTTGTCAGGTCGTTTGTAATAGGAAGATCTTTTATGATGAGAAGGCTTGGATGAGGAAGGGCAATTGCAATTCTTGGAATCAGGAACTCGAGAAATATCAAACTGTTGACAAAACGATCCAAGTTCTTGTTTCGTTTGCCTTAACTCACGCTTGATATTTTTCTGTAACTTTAAATCTTGACAGATTTGGAGTCCCTGTTGTTGTGTTATGCTGATGAGCTCACCATAGGTAAGTGCTGCATAGTTAATAGGGGTTCCATGGGAGGCTTTAAGAGTTCGTCTGACCTTTTCACCTAGCATGAACGGAAGACCATCAATGAGCTTTTCTTTCCAGAAAGGCTGATTTGAATCTTCGCGAAGCATTACCCTGGTGAGGAAGGTGTTTTTATAATGCTGAAAATCACTCAACTTGTGACATTTCAAGTTGGAGAGAAGTTCGGCATTTTTATCTTTAAGGTGAGACGAATCACCGATGAAATGAAGTGATATGGCAAAGATAAGAGATGAAACCGCATCTTGGATCGGTTCATTGTTAGGTGAAAGAACTAACGAATGGTTCTCATCACGTTGAAGGCTTTCTAGGATTTCTTTTTGTTGAGTCTCAGTGAGGTAATAGTCCCACCAACCTTTCAGTTGGCCGGAGAATCCCAAAATGAGAATCTCAGCAATGGATTTGTCAGATATGGTCGTCTGGGTTTTGTAGGCGTTGGCGGCCATGGTCATTTGTTGGAGTAAACTGAGAATGTTATACTCTGTCATGGCATCAATGTTCCATTCGTAAATGGAATTAGCATTGAACTTAGCCTGGTTTAGGGTACTGGGCTTTTGTTCTATGGCAATGTCTGGACCCGGAACAGGGATGGACTGTTGGGGCCAGTGAAGACGATGGATCATGGGGGTGGTAGATGAGGAAGATGATCGGTTGGATTCAGAATCGGAATCTTTGTCAAGGGTGTGGATGGTGTTGGGTTGCGTGGGAGGAGTATTAGGGGCGATGAGAGGAGAGGGAGGGGTGAGATCAATACTGGATATTTGCCTTCGCAAAATATCAGCAAAATCTCTGTTCTCCTGGATTTGGCGTGTGGTTGTTTGGGAGACCTTAAAAGGTCTAAAAATGGGTTGTTGTGGTTTAGATACAGGTGGAGGGTCAGGAATAGACGATGATAGGTCTTGAGAAGATGGGAGATGTCCTTCAATGCGTTCCAGTTGTTTTCCTATAGTACTCAGGTGAGTATTACAGAAATTGTTCTGGGCAATTATACGTTTTGAATTTAAAAGGACGTCATCTGTTGGGGTCTTGTAGGCAGCGGCTTCTATGGGATTATTGGCAATATTGAGATTAATTTGTCTCAGAGGGGGGTGAGGGGATGATATTGTTTCACCATTCGTGGTATCCCATTGTTCGCGATGACGTTGGGCACGAGTGATGGGATTTGCTGTTTGGGTCTTGGAGTTATAACTGTCAATCATCTCTTGTATACAAGTAGGCATTAAGAATTGTTCGAACCAGTCAAAAAATAAGATCTGGCAACGATATTCTGTAATCCACTCATAATAAGAGGTTTGAACTCCATCACGTTCAGGTTTTAAAAAGTTCCGAAAGAACCATTTGACCTTTCTTTGGTTATGAGGGGCGTTGAAATCAGATCGGAGAAAATCCTTATCGATCTCGAAGGGGGCTTCAAGAACGTTAAGTTCATTCCAATATTGTTGATTTTCTGTGATTTGGCTTGGGGTAGGGGAAGAGGGAGGAGACTCTTCTTCCACAGGGGCTTTATTTTGTGTATAAACAGGGTGTGGGATTTGGGATCTATAGTTGATATGGTGGAGTGTGGGGTTGGGTATATCTGATGTTGAGAACCTTGGTTTGTCAGGTAGGTGGATAACAGATGGGAGATGGTTGGGGGCTCTCATCGATGAAGATGTGCTTTCACAGCGAGAAAGGGAGGGGGTCCCTGTAAATCTCGAGCTCGTAGCACGATTGAACGATATTCCAACAGTACCACCAGAATAACGGTTGATACGTGAAACATCATTACTGGGTTGGGCTTCAGGCATTTGAGTCTCAGATTGGTCTAAACCTTCTAAGATCCATTCGTCAGGAAGGGTTACATCCTTCCATTGGATGGCTTTAGGAATGACAGTGTTAGCCCGAGTAAAGTCAGTTTGCAATAAAACGGTTTGTCCTTTGGTTGGTTGAAAACGATGCTTCGTTGCAAATGCAGAAATCATGGCTTTATAATGCACTTTAAAACTCAATGAGATGTTAACAGTGCCCTGCATGAGGGAGTAATTAAATGTTTTTAATTGAAGTGTTAAGGCATGCAGAATGTTTGGGTCTTTAAGAGATAAAGTAAGATTTGGATGGCAATCAAATGATAATGGACCACCGGCGAGGCTTGACTCGACGGAGCTCATTAAAGAAACTTTAAAACGCAGATGTCTAGCATCCCGGAGGATAGCTAGGATCGATGCATCCAATCCGGCCACAGTCAGGGGTATAATACCGACCTGGACGAGTCCTATATGGATGAAATTAAAACCCTTTTTTAGATGATTTTGAAGAGAGGTTTTGGACAATAGTTGATAAGTCTCAATAGGTTTGGAAACAGACATTGAGTGTTCTTCTTGTTTGATGACATAGTCATGTTTCAAAAATGAAATCTTTGGAATGTGATATATGTCATGTTTTGAAATTTTTGGCAATTTCCAATTATTGATGCAGCCTTTAAAATCCTCAATGATCAGCTCATTACTGTTTATTCGGCTTTGTTCGTTACTGGATTCAGCCAGATCACTCGTAGATGAGATGCATGATGCATTACTACAAACAAACGGATCCATGACAGATGAGAGGTACAATATGCAAATACAGGGAAGTAATCAACACAAAGCCACGGTCTCACTGCCCCTCCAGGGTCTAACGGCCTACTACCATCATGGGAAGGGACTCTATTTTTGCCCCAGATATCCATATGAACAGTATCAAACTTGTCTGCTGCATGGAAATCACTTAGAGGAAATGGTAAATGTTTTTGTTTGGCAAAATTGCAAGGTTCACAATGAGATGGTGCATCACTACTAATACGAGAATCAAGCTGTCTAAAAAATGGCAGTTTATGAGCAGGAACATGCCCTAAACGACAATGCCAGAGGTCAGGTTTGGTGACAAGGTTTATGGTTGGTTGGGTAGCTGCTCCATGGTCCAACTGCTACAAAAAATAGAGACCACCCTGTTCCTCAGCCTTGCCAATCACCTTCAAATGGAAAAGGTCCTGAATATGACAAGAGTGTTTGGTAAAAGACACAGAATAAGATGAATTTTGGAGTAATTTGGACAAAGAAACAAGGTTAAAATGGAAATGAGGGACATATAAGACTTGTGAGAGGATTAAACCACCTAGTTGAACATCACCAGTGTGTGTAACTGGGATCTCCTGACCAGTAGGAAGACAGACAAACATGTTATAGACAGGAGAAAGAGTAATGAAATGGGTGAGAGTGCAAGCCACATGATCTGTGGCTCCGGAATCTATAAGCCAACTAGTTTTAGTAAGAACAGGACTAATAATAGGATAAATGGACTGAAAATTACCAGACATAGGATAGGAAGAAATACTAGGAATAGGTGCGGAAGATGGTAAATGGCTGCTGATCAATGATGGTGTAGGAATACTAGTAGTGGTAGAAGGAGCTGCAATTGAGGATTGCTGAATCAAGCCAAGCACACCAGAATACTGTTCCTGAGTCAAGTGCATCTTTGACAGTTCATGACACAAGTCCATGGCCTTAGGTGAACCAGGTATAGATGTATAGGAACCATGAAATGCAAGATTCATCCCATAAGGAGTGTTAGTTGGTCCATATCCAATAGGAAGCATCATAGAGCCAGGATGAAAACTCAATGGAGAAGCAGCTACATGCCCAACTTGATTCACAGAACTGAAAGTAGAGCCAGGACTTGCAGATGAATTTATCACAGGAATATAATTAGTAAAACTTCTTGGTCTATAACCAGGTGGATAGCTATGCTTTTTGAAACATTTTTCAACAGTGTGGCCCAATGCACCACAAAAGGTACATTGAGGCTTTTTATTCCCATTCCAAGGCCTTCTAGTTCCCTGATATCCTTGAGTTGCCATAACAGGATACTGAGCAGCAGGTTGAGAACTCAAATTTGATGGTCCATGAGCCATAACAGGATGCATCAACTGCATCTCATACTCTCCAGCTAAGGACAAAACTCTATTGATAGTAGGCAACTGATCAAGCATAAGAATCTGAGTTCTCAATCCATTATAACTGTCATTCAAACCTCTTAAGAATCTCATAACCTGATCCCCTTCTAAGTAATTCTTCATAGCTATGGCTACCACACAACTATCTCCACATAAACCTCCATTAACTCCATCCACACATTTGCAGCTAGGAACAACTCGCAACTGTAACAACTGATCCCAAAGAATCTAAAAATTGGTATAATAATCATTCACAGACAACACACCTTGTCGCAGATTATAAATTTGCTCTTGCAGAGAAGCTATTTGCATATATTCACCACGGCCAAAATGATCCTTAAGGTTCTTCCACAGCGCAACCGCCGACTCGTACCAAAGGACACTTTGAGAAATCGTAGGTTCAACGGAGTGGCAAATCCAAGAAATCACCATAGTATTACAACGATCCCAGCTAGAGTGAGTAGGATCTGTTACCGGAGGCCTAGGGATAGATCCGTCGATGAACCCTAGCTTGTTCTTCGAGCGGAGTGCGAGCTGGACTGAACGGCTCCAGGAATGGTAGTTTTTGCCGTTTAGGAGCGGCGCGACGAGCACAGTCGCCGGCGACTCATTTTCGGCGAGAAATAGAGGATCGGATTCATTTTGAGCCTGGCTTTGAACAATCGACGCCATTGATGTGAGAAGTCTAGAAATTGAAACAAAAGGTAGAAAATGAGCTAAGCAAAAGCACGCCTAAGGCTCTGATACCATGTGAAAAAGGTAAATCGAAGCTTGAAGCTAGCTTTAATGGCGAAAAAATAAACGAGAGGTAGAGATGGTTATTGGATTTTCTAGTGTATTCTTTTCTGGAAGAAAGAAGAATGTTTTTACACGTATCAAGTGAAAGAGCCACTAACTCTACACTTTTTATACTAATAAAAGGTCACGTGTCCAGTCCTTCTCAAGCTGATGTGCGCCTTGTGGCTGCTGGACAATTTTCAGAATCAGTCCCAATAATTTCCCTAATTGCATTCTCGCTACTATCATCCTTTAATATAAGATCACCGCAGACTTGGCTGGATAGGATCCGTTGCTATACTTAGATTCCCTGTTTTAGCAAATGTTAGAGTAGAGGTGGGTTGGACAGGATCCGATGCTACACTTGGTAGTTTTGTTCTGCTATAATAGTTTTGGGGTCGATTTGCTCCTGGTCGCAATTGGCTCTGGGGTGTAATTATTTATGTTGGAATAAAGTTATTTATAAAAGAGGGCAATTGTGTGAGTTGGAAACCGGCTCCCCTCCACAGCTAAAGACACCTTCTTTTTAACTCTCCCAATTTCTGCAATACAATCATGTATCCTAGCTAGCTATAGTCGTTATGAGATACTATTACAATGGACCTCTCTAGGCTTTCTTTTATATTTTTTGGTCATATCAACTTGTATTTAGATTAACTAAATCATTTTCGAGTTCGGTAAAATTTATGAAAAATGAGAAAACTCAAGCTTTTGCATTAGGCTCTTATGATTACTAGTTGGACGTATAATTGTGCAAGCATTGATGATAGTAACTTGTTCTTGTACAGTAGCTCACTCTTTGGAAACCACTATTACATTATCAATGAATATAACTCGAGAAGTCTTGAAAAATCTCAAGTGTAACTCACGTCAATAAACCGTACACATCACGTCATAAATGTGGGGTTTTCTTTTTCATAGGTGAATATATTATCCATGAACCAATATGAAGTTACTTTGAGTCGTATTAAATTTGAATTTCTTACATTTAGAATTAATCCTTTTTTTAAAGAATGATCAATTGGATTTTTGTTAAAATTTCAGGTCAGATATTGATATTCTAAGATAACTACATAATAGTCCAAATCACCACTATACTCAACTTCTCCTTATTGGATACGAAACAAAATGTTCAAGTTTATGCTATTACGTGTGTAAATCGTGTAAACTTCTATCACAATGCTTCGATGAGTGTTGGGTACAATTTCACATGGATTACGAAAGTATATCCAGACCTATTTAGAATGAATTACACTCCATATTCGTTACCCTAATATTTTGATATTTTTTTAAGACTCGTAAATTTGTTTAGATTAAATTAGACTATCATGTAAAAGAAACCAAGGTGAATTTGTGATGTTGATCATCCAAGTCTTTCACCATCTTCCCGCCATATCTAACGTATCAAACTATATATACAAGAATAAACGGCATTAAGATATACTTATTTATTGAGTTATTATTTTAATAATATTTATTGAGCAATTGGTGACAGCAGTATTGGCATAAGAAAATATCTAATTAACCGACGGTTTGATTTCCGTACGTGTGAAATAAAATTGTTGGGATTGCGAGAAATAGGAAAGACTTATTTCCTATTTCTATTCCTATTCTGACTAGGTTTTGGACTCCTAATCCGACCTATATAGATTACTTGTACAACAAGGGTTTGCCTCTATATAAAGGTATGTTACCCTAAGGTTTTGTATGGCTTTGTAGCTCGGAAACTCATCAATAAAAGTTCTCATTTCTCCCCATGGATGTAGCCATTAGGCCGAACCACGTTATTTCTTGCGTCCGTGTTCTTTGCGCGTTTGTTCCCTATTTGCTAAATTCATAACAAGTGGTATCAGAACTAAGGTTGGAGGATGTCGAATCACGGCGCGAAGTTTGCTCTTGTGAAGTTCGATAGTTCATTGAATTTCGGGTTATGGCAAAGGCGTGTCAGGGATCTCCTTGTGCAGCAAGGGATGGTTATCGCGCTCTCAGAGAAGAAGTCCGAGAAGATGGAGGAGCAAGAGTGGGAAGAGTTAGAGGCTAAGGCAGTAGCAAAGATTCGCTTGCGCTTGGCGGATGATGAGGAGCCACCAGCTGGGTTGTGGAAGAGGATCCAGGTCGGAGTCAAAGAAGTTCAATAGAAGTAGTTTCAAGTGCGGAGAAGGGCACATGAAGGGGACTATGCAGGACGAACTAGGGATCAAGACAACGAGGAGGGATTGACATCCACAACCATGGCCACATATTCAGACGGGTCGGATGGTGACTGGCTTTCTGTCTTATCAAGTCCAATGCATCCTGGTAATCTCTTTTCATTAGGGACCTTGAATTATAACAATGATAGTTATAAAGGTAGGCTAAAAAAAGATGGATAAGGATGCGATGGTAGGGATGAAGGGTAAAAAAAAATACCTACATGTTAGTGAGGTACATTATTGTAGGTAGAGTCACATCAATGGGTCTGAAGGAGTTGGCAAAAGCGCAGGTCATATGAGGTTGATTCGTATGAGAGAGCAAAGGCTTAACATGGATGGTTTGAGTGTAGTTAGGATTTGCGAAGACATTGATGTAGTTAGGATTTGCGAAGACATTGATAGCAAGCTATGGTTGTTTCGTGGAGGCATGGTTGGCAAAGAGCCATGGTTGTCTCGGAGAAGCATTGTTAACTGGGCCCTGCTATGGTTGTTTAAAGAGACGTGCACGTCAAAGTGTTGGATAGGTTTTGCATTAGGCATGCGAAGCCATTGGTGATACCACGGACGAATCGGGTATCTCACTCAAGGCCGAACAGTAGAGTTTGAGGCATGTCGAGGGTTCTACTTAGTAGAATAAAAGGTTGCCCTTTGTATGCTATGGCAAGTAGCATTGGTTTGAGGCAAAAAGGTCCAATGGAAGAGCGGTTCGAGGTTGCAGAGCATAGGGTTGATCAAAAAATAGAGGGTACATCTATTGGTCGCAAGGTTACTTCAGAAAGTGGACTCGCTAGTTGGGGTTCGATGAAGGTTGGAGGGAATAGGCCAAGCAAGCTCAGAAGCTCGAGTTTAGGGGCTGGCTACAAGTGATTGAACAAAAGGTGAAGAGAAAGTTGAGATGGTCTTTATTGATACAGTTATCTATGGTCCGAGATGGAATCGGTAGAGTCGGATTAGTTTTGCAAGATCTCATGGTTCTTCATGGGGTGGTGTTTTGTCAAGGTGGAGTTTGTTGAAGTTCGGGTGGAGCTTCATAGTTCTTCCACGAGATGATTTATCGCCAAGGTGGAGATTGTTGGGATGGTGAGAAATAGGAAAGACTTATTTCCTATTCCTATTCCTATTCTGACTAGGTTTTAGACTCCGAATCCGACCTAGATAGGTTACTTGTACAACAATGGTTTGTCTCTATATAAAGGCATGTTACCCTAAGGTTTTGTATGGTTTTGTGGCTCGGAAACTCATCAATAAAAGTTCTCCTTTCTCCTCGTGGATGTAGGCATTAGGCCAAACCACGTTATCTCTTGCGTCCGTGTTCTTTGCGCGTTTGTTCCCTATTTGCTAAATTCCTAACAAAAATCAATAATTTACAATATTTTTGATACCAAAAAAAACAAAGAACCTTGTAGATAAAAGACAAAATGAAAATTTCTGGTGCTTTGAGATTGTGCAAACGTAGTTTTCTTGCTTTTGCTTTTTCTTTATTTTTCACAGGCATATTGTTACTTTGAATCTGATAGCATGGACCAATTTTTTTAAAGGACATATGGAACAGTTATTGATGCCTAGTGTCTTGGATTCTTCGCAATTGCGCTTAAATTCGTTTCGGGAGGTCTCGAACTTGATTTTTTAAGTATTTACAAATTAAAGTTTTGTTGAAAAAATTTTATTTCCTATTCGATTTAGTTTCGGACCAGTCGATTTAACGATCTTATTTACTTGATACATGAATAATATGCGAAGTACGAGTACTTAAATAATTTTAAAATATATATTTTACATACCATTTCAAACATAATCGATTATATGTTTATTTTTAAACTAAATGTATATAACTTAAAATATACATAAAAAACTGCATATTAATATTAGAGAGATATGATCTTAAAATATTTGAATAAATAAATTTATAAGTGATATAATTTGAATAGTGTGATCTTATTAAAAACTCATATTTTGATATAACGATATGTTATATATATATATATATATATATATATATATATATATATATATATATATATATATATATAATTTTAATAATATAAATATATTTTTATTATAAAAATCATTAAAATTGCGTACCATAATATTAACGTGCAATACTAAACTAGATCCATAAATATCCGAATAGCGAATAGCCAAAAATTAAATCACAACCAGTGTATGCGAAAGGATACTGTGGGAATCATTCCGTCTTTTGAAACCCTTTTGCAGAAATCCCACGAGCATATGGCTTACCTTTTTCTTTTTAAACAAATCTCCATCTTTAAAAGCTTAGTACTTATTCCTCAAAAAAAAGCTTAGTACTTTGGAGGGTCCTAAAATTTTGTCATGGCCACCTAATAAAGTTCAAATTTTCCTGGGAAAAGGGAGTAGATTGCCAAGGATCAAAGGTTTTTGCTCCCTGGCTCCCATAACCCCGCCTTTTATTTCATTTTTTCATGCCACTCGATACTCGGACGCTCACTATACCGAACAAACACGTCTTTTCAGTTTATATGCTCTTTGGATTCCTTGAGGCCACTTTGTTTGTTTTGCACATAAAGAATGATGTGTTGTGAGCTAGCACCCATATGTAATGTAAAGATTTGAGGATTCAGAAGTTGCAAAAGTTGACGTCCTCCCAGTACTTTAATTCTGTGCGTGTCGACTCCTCATTTGTTTAGTTTTAAGATTTAATTCCTACCATTCAGGGAATTTAACCTTCTTGCCATTCATAACCACCTTTAAGGTCTTTGAATTATAGATAAATCATAGCTATGATGGCTTAATCAATTATTAGTTTAACAAAAAAATTTCAAGTTCAAGTCGGGACAGTTTATAAAAATTCTATGGACAATTTTCCTACCCTGATGTTTCATTCGAATAAATAAAGTACTAGAACACACACACAACTAACTTATCCGACGTCTATAGGACTATAATTACCAATATAATAATCCTAATAGAGGGCCAGTTTCAAATTTAAAACTAGCTATAAAACCAGACGGTAATCTAAAGACTAGATGTGTATATCCTTAATTGTTCAATCTCTCTTCTTTTTTGGTATTCCTCGTATAAATATGTTTGTTGGTTGAAATGTCATGGTGTTCGAATGCTCATAAATCAACGAATTTAAATTTGAATTAGATCGGATGATATGATATTTTGTTGTACTCGTTTAATTAATTTCTTAATGTGCCGGCTCAACGGCTTATGTGCCCAAATTACGTATTGTTTCGCCGAGAATATATTAATTCAGTCTTGTACTCATATCAGCTATACCAACTAACTTTGTAAGCACTTAGAAGCAGACAATTTATTAGGGCATATTGCTCACTTTGTTAAGTTATCTTTCTTCTTCAATTAGAATAAGACCGTGGACAACTACAGCGCAATTTAGACACGAACCTAAAAGATTTGGTTAGAGAAAAACTTGTCTTCTTTTGTTGGAAGTATCATAGTGTTCCAAGGCTTGTCACATTCTGTGTCTTTTTGACGTTTTTCATATATATATATATATAATGTTGGGAAATAAACTGCAATTATGGAGAAAAAGAATGAAATCAAAAAACACATGATTTGTTACTTCAATTTGTCAAACTAACTAGGAGGCTTAACAAGATTAAATTTCTCCACTATTTTTCCGACATAATTACAATGATATTTGTAGTATTTATAGAGAAAACAAGCATAACTCTAGCACAATCATAATAGAACTTGTATACTCAATAAGGCAAAAAAAGAGAAGAGAATGGACCATAAAAAAAGGCTAAAAAATTATCTTTCTGGTGAGCCCCCGAGCCCTAGACAAGGACTATGCCCCTGTAACCTCCCGCCAACTCTAAGATACTAGTAGGTCACCGTACAGTTTATCAGTTATAAACTCAATATTAATAGGAGCTCATTTTTTAAGTAAGTTCGTTTATTGAATATATTTAATTTCTTATTACAGCGTTATCACAAACATTAAAACAAATGAAAGGAGAAGATTCCCAAATTAAAGAAGAGAGTCTAAGAGATCTGCCAATTGAACATGCAATGGCCAGTCTTGTCATTGGATGGTGCACTTCATCGATCTTTGTATCTCGGAAAAAACACTAAACTAACATGATTTAACTTACCAAAAAAATAGCATGATTTAAGTGTTAAGAAAATTGAATCTTCTTCAGAAATTTTTGAGTTTAAATTTTATGAACGGAATAAATGACATTGAAAAAATTACTCTTAAATAAGATACAATATTATTCAACTCTAAATACAGATATTAAAAAATTAAGCTACAAATTGAAAAAGATTATGCTCTTTAAAATATAAAATATGACAGTATAAGTACTATACCAACTAATTATTAATCTCTCTTTCTTTTTGGATGGAAGTGAAGTATATAATTTAGCATTATTTCAGGTGGTCCATGATAGGTTAAAAAAACTAAAATGTCCTTGATAAGAGGAAAAAAATAGAGATCCAAGGTAAAGTCCAAATATAAATTGGTCAAAGATGCACTGGCTAACTTGCAGATTTTTTTTAAATGTAATGTATTGGAAGTTATTATTTCTTTTACATGGGTATCCCTGATATTTTATAATATCTGATGTACGAACATTTTTAATGCAGTTTTTAATTGAATAACAACAAACTTTCAACAATTATCTAACTTACGTTATCAAAAGTCCAACTTATTATTTAACCCCGGCATTTCCGATAACGCAGACACGAAGAAAATGAATTGATCCCCAAAACCTCTTACAACGCAACTTATTAGTTATTTATAAAATATGTTTTTTTTTCAAATTCCACCAACATGAAGATTGAAATTAAATAAATATCTGGTGGCCAACCGTTTCTCGAGGCACTTTCAACTTAATGTAGGAAAAAGCAGTCCCTCGCATGTTCATTAAATGCGCCGGTGGCTACCATCTTGTGCGGTCAAACTAGAAATGTTTCATAGGAGGGCAAATATTTATTGTTCCAGCTACTTTATTCGTCTACTCATTAGGGCACCAAGCTAGCATTATCAAACAGATTACGGAGTTGCTAAAAAAACAGATTACGGAGTATCAGTGATTAATCCAATTCATGATTTTCTAAATAAAATAGAGACGATAATAGTAAAAATATCGTTCACAATGCTTAAATTTGACATCCGTCCTAACTTCATCCACCATTAGAGTCCTGTAATGCATCTGCATTACTGTTTGGTAGGAAATTTTTCTACCATCAATCATCAGTGATCCCAATTAATATTCGTAAGCTAAATAATTTTAACCGTTAAAAAATATTTTAATATACATCCACTTTAATATTGTCTAAAACCTAACAAAAAGCCAACACTTTGTTGAAGCATATATACTGTAAAAGGTCAATACATGGAGCCTTGTAGTACTGTTTCAATATATTTAGTGCAGAACCCATTTGAATGGTCAACAATTAAAAGCTGCAACGTCTGCCAACTACACCATAAGATTTCATATTTTTCCCTGCCAAGTCTATGATAGAATGTGAATTGTCCAGACATGGCTTTATGAGTTCTGACGGCTAGGGAGTGGACATCAGTGACTCAGCCAGAAATTTGAGCCGAACCTTATATAAATAGAAATTAAAGAGTCACATTCACATCATGAAAGGAAGTTCATTTTTTAATGTAAGGGGGACCGAGCTATGGTCCCCTTGATCAATTTCCGAGGGCCTTCTAGCTGCACCGAGGCTGTACCTGGCCCTCCTCTTTTAAATCACTAATCTACCTCTTCAAAAAGAGGCTCTTAGATAATTAATAAGAGTTTAGTGGTTAGTGTATGCCCCACTTCAATACTTCATGTATTGAAGTCGACTTCGTCAGTATCGCTCGTACCAAACAGTCTTATTTTTTGATGTAATTTGCATATAATATATCTCGTTCTTTCCCATCCGAAAAAGATAATTGATAACAGTTGGAATATAAAAGAAAACAAATGCAAAGCTACAAAGCATCAATTCGTTCAATCAATCACATGCTATGTACTGAGAAGAGATGTGTGGATTATTATAGAAGATCAAAATTCGGATACAAACACAATCCAAGCCAAGGGTGAAATTAAAAGGCCCCAGAGACCCCATTTTGTATTATAGGAGGTTTCTCCTCCTTTCTTAACCCAAAAAAAATTGAAAAAATTGGAGAAGATGAAGAAAAATAAAATGAAAAAAACTACTAATTGGGTTCTTCACACGTGTATCCACACACGTCGGAACCCACTTCCAAAAAAATAAAAGTATAGTTAAGGCCTCCTTATCGAAGGCCATTAGAAGAAGCAAATCCCGCCAAAAAAGCACACAATTACACACTTTTTTTTGGTGCGGCGACATGCAACCCATGTTCATGTGCACACACTAAACCACTCTCAAAAAACCAAGGCTATGAACATTTCTTTTGAACACCACGGATATCCGAACATCTATCGGAACGAGTAATCTCGGAACAATCCTTCTTGATATGTATCCAGTGATAATGGATGCAAAATATCTCCAAATTCAAAGCCGGGTGTCCCTCCCTTATTTCTCAAGAAACGGGTCCCGCCATCTCCTCCTCTTTCGTCGAATAATCAATTCCTCCATTGAAATATTTCTCATTTTTGCCACCCTCGCGCCCACTTCACTCTATTTGACTCCACTACCAAAGACAAAAGCTTTCTCTTTCCTTTACCTGCCTCCTCTCACACAGTGACATTAATAATAAATTATTTGTGGACAAATCCCCCCTCCCTTGGGAATCTGCAACCAAAAACCCTTTTCAAAATATACTCTTTTTTTTTCTCCACCATTTTCTCATTCGGAGAGTTTCCTCCTCTTATGAGACGACGAGAAAGACGACGAGGACGACGAGGAGTCGTTAGACCTCGTTCTGGCCCGGATGGTCACGCGTAGAGGCGGGAACACCGTGGGTGGATCCCTCCGGCTGGTGTCGTGGCCTCGCATTAGCCGGTAGCAACCCACGATCTTGTCTTTGCTTAGCCCGTCGCACCAGGACTCGGCGTGGTCGGGGCCGACGAGGGACAAGTCGGGGATTTCTCCGGCCGCGCAGAGTATTGCGGCCGCCGCGACGCTCGATGGCCGATACTCCAAGAAGCTGGCCTCTGCTTCAAACCATCCAATTAACAATAATAAATGGGCCATACACTGAGCCGACTAATATAGTTTTGAGTCGGGTCGATTGTGTTCTGAGCAATACATACCTTTGATATTGGACAGGATGATTTCCGTGGCGCGGGAAATCAGAAAACCGATGAAAGTTCCCGAGGGATCGATCTTGCATGCGAAGAAACCGATGTAGCTAAAGGGAGTTACGGAACGTAGCCTCCAGTCTAGAACGGTAAGGACGAGGAGCTCCATCCTGCCTATTGTTCTAGGCTCAAAGACATATTTGGCCCCTTCAACCTAACAAGGTTACACAGTGTCCGATAATTAATTAACGGTATTTAGCTTGAATCTAAATTAATCGAGTTACAGACATATTACCTGAAAATCTAGCAGAGAGGGAACCAGAAGTTCCTCCATTTTGGCAGCTAAGGACAAGCAGGCCACTGAGAGGAGCTGCATTGGCCACCCGCTTGATTGCTGAAATAGTAATTTAAAATTGGAAAGAAATAAACAATTTATTATTGGAATCAATAATGGTTAATGATAATAACATAACAACGAAAATATTAATGTTGGTGGACATTAGGAATATTGTATGCTTATACTTTTGAGCATTTAATTAATAGTATTTTCTTTCTGATGATATGATTTGGACGTGTAGTATCGTTATATATCAATCTATTAATAAATTGTGATTGAACAAGTTAACATAATGCCACATACTTTAACGTACTATAATATTTTTGCAAATTCGAACTCGAAATTTATAACGCTTGTGTAATTCCTGTGCTATTCCTTTAAGTGCCACCATAATAATACATTGGGAACCACAAAGCAGGATGCACACGTGGCAAAGAAAAAATGGAAATAGCGACGTTGGCCTTGGTGGGAAAAAAGCATAATCCTTTTGTTAGGGACAAGAAAGGCGTAATCTAGATGGTAAGCACCTTTTTAGGGTTAGAATAACAAAACATAGATATCCCAACAAAGTTCACTTAATAAATGAATAAGCTAAATTAAACTTCTAACCACTTATTTAGTTGATTAAGCACACAAGTCACTTATCACCAAATCGATGCGAAAAATATATAATACATTGTTTTTTATAAAAGATAATATAAAATTTAGCATTAAATTTGATGTTGGTGTAATATTCTTGGAACCGGTAACAACTCAAGATTCCTGACCTTTGATATAAATTGAGAGAAAAAAGATTAGGGACAAGAAAATAAGATATTCTCGTAATTTACGCGCGCTTAAGACGGAATCTAACCGGCAATCTGCTGGAATATAGGTATCTGTCCAAGTAATTAACGGAGAGATACGCCGTTAACGGCTGAAAACCGTAGTAAGCTTGGACCTGCCAAAAAAATTCAAATAAGGACGCTCTCCATTAATAAAAAAGACATTTTAATAGAAATAGGAAAAATAGGAAACGGGAAATAAAAACCGTTCCAATCCAACGGCGGATGAAACAGGAGTCCGCCAATCGGACGGTTGCAACGGAAGGAGAAGTCGTCAAAGATAGAATCACGTGGTAGTTATGGAGCTCAGTGGCATTTTGGTAAAATAGAGGGAAGTTGGTGTCAGTTTCTTACCTTGAGAATCCATGCAACGGAATCTTCGCGAGCCGAGGCGTCGAGGGAGCGAGAGAGGAACCGGGACAGGTAGTCGCCGCCGGGGACGAACTCCCTCTCCCCTTCGATGAACCCGACGATGGACTCCTCCTCGATCGAATCCTCCGCCTCCGTCGTCCACGACGCCGTCGAGCACCCGCCGCTCGGCGACTCGCCGGAGAACACCTCCGATGATTCCTCGCAGCACAGGAGGTCGTCGGCGATGGACGAGGAGCAGGAGAGAAGATCGGTGCACGGCACTGCCGACATCATCGGTTATGGTCGCCGATCAGAAGGATGATGTCATCGCCGGAATGTGGTTTGGGAGAGGGAAGGGGGAGAGGTTTTGGAGAGTTCAGGTAAGTTGTGAGAATGGAGGCTGTGTGAAGTTTTAAATATGGGAGTGGTTGTTTATTTATGGTTTTCTCTTTTTCTATTTTGGTTTTTCTGTTGGCTCTTGAATATAAATTATATAATTAGAGCCAGTCAGTGACTTAATTCATCTTATAAGAGATTATTAGACGAGGGCAGGAAAGCGAGGGAAAGGAAGGGGAGCGGATGGGTATTTGTGGAGGGAAGTCGTCGTGGGAAGGAGCGCGCCAGCGTGGGGTACGCGATATCGAAGTTTTATCTTTGCGAGCGACCACCTCATTGGTTCCCCCTTTGTAATGTATTCATTTACTCATACAAGTTCTATAAATCCATCAATTAATTTTTTTAACAAAAAGACAACTTTATAGGAACAGAAATTGCTCTGTGATTGGGGGGTGAATCCTTTTTCATTTGTCACATATCACGTGAGATGCTGAAACAATTTTTTTTTAATCTCAAATATTAAAAATCGATTATTACGATTCTTCCGATAATGCAACGTCAAGAAACTGAAATGCAACTTCACACTCTAAATACAATCTCAAAAGTGTTAATCTTTGTTAGCATTTTTATATACTAGATATGTGAATTTTTTATATTTATAAACAACCTCATCACTTTTGCACTAAACAATATGGGATTTTTAACACATCTCCTCAAACAAAACCCATCGAGCTGATGTTTGCACCGGCTTTGACTTTCCGCAGTCGTGTGAGCACAATAATTCATACAAAATTAATCCGCTCTAATAACATTTTAGATACTCTCTATCCAACCCAAAACCTTCAGCCAATTGGTATGTAAATTTCTCACATTTATAAACAAACTCACCGCTTTGTATTAAATAATATGAGATTCCGAATACAAAAATATCTTTTTATGAGAAGGTCGAATCATGTTCCTCAATGTAACTAATTAACGAAATACAAATGTACACTGATTATGAGTTATTATAAGTTAATGCGGACTATATGAACGTATCTATGCAAAAGTAATCTATCTTTTTCCAATAATCCTTATCACCACATAAAGTAAAAAAAAACTATGAATCACATACCAATAAGTCCGAACTCCCTACCAGCTAAACTACTCACAAAAGTGAAATTTGGCCAACTATATTTGGAGTTGGACTTAGCTAACCTTCCAAACATAAAATCAAAAGCTAAGCACGTGAGATTAAACAAGTCGAGTTGGCTTTTCATCTATTGAAGACATGGTGAGCTAGGGTAGGGTTGTCGGCTAAGTTAATGCAACTGCACCATATTTATTCATGGTTTTAAAAAATGCGGTCCGACCGGTGGTTCGACCGGTTGGACTACGAAACGGGCCCTAGACCGGGTCGTTTTTGGCTTTTGACCGGGGTCTGTAATAACCGGACTAAATCTGGTCGGACCGGCCGATTTTGAGGTCTATTCTGACCGATCGAACCCGGTTAGTACAAAAATGGGCGAAATTGACTTTTTTGTAGTTTTCGAGAAAAAAAATTGATTTGACGAATTTATAAAGTAATAAATAAATAAATAAAAGTAGATTTATAGAGTGGAGAGATAAAATATTAAGTCTACTTTTTTTTGTATGGAAAATAAGTATATTTTAACCTACATATATATATTATTTAAAATATTTAAAAATAAAAAATTTTGGTCCGATCGGTGGTTCACCCGGTCCGACCGGCCGACCCGGAGGACGGGAGAAATCCCGGGTCAGCCTCCGAGTCGTTTTTTAAAACCATGTATTTATGCATTAAAAAAAACTGAGTTTATGCATCAAAATGCACATCGTCTGTGGGGCGTGCAAGACAGCCCACAGCGATGGGCTAGACGCCTAGACCTTCGACCACTTCGACCAATTCGTCCAATTTAATTTCGCATATACCTAATCGAAACGGCTGAAGACGAGAAGGTTAAAAAGTTCCATCATCATAAATTCTTGGCGAAATGTCAAAACCAACCTTTTATGTTTCATCTTTGATAGGTGACACTGTTAACTTATTTTTGGTTTATATTCTCGTTATCTTATATACTGAATTGACTAATCCAAATTTTGTCGGATTGACTAGACTATTATCTTATAAATTGTATAATGGACTATGTATTCTGATTCCTCTTTCCTAGGTGTCTGGTCGCATTTAATATTGAGGACGAGACTTTTATCCCGGTCTTCCGCCAGATCTCTCAAATTTTTTGTTTCCAGGACATCCGAATATTTAGTCATAGCTCTAAATGTTATAGATCATTAAAAAATAGTTTTGGGTTAACAGTACCCACCGAAATAATTAGTTTCGATTCGAAGATTCGAGCCGAAAAAAACTTTTGAAAGATGGCAAATTTCTATCAACAAATATTTAACATTGCTAAGTTCTCAAATATTTAAATTCAATATCTTTGTTAAGCTATATAGATACATTTAGAGCGAACTTACTCAATATGATTTTTGACTTTGAAACATCCCCTAAAATTATATAGGAGGACAATGTAGTCCATCAATATCATTTTCAGGACATCGTAAGATTTCTTGTTAGGCACCATATCTCTTCGCTTTCAATTGACTGTTACAGAAGTAGTCCTGGACTCCTACCTTTAATTAGTGCAATAGTATACATATAGTCCTATTATGATCTGAACAAGGAAAATGACACAACAGAAAAGAAACACCCATTATTATAACCACGCAAAAATTCGGATTCGAGTTAAGTACAAATGTTTTCCTTGTTGATTTATTTGTAAACAATTAACATTTATTTTTAATTGTATATGGATCAGAAACGCCCATTATTATATATCACGCAAAAATATAGATTCAAGATTGCGACTAAAGTTTGATTTAATAAATTTCCAACAGCAGAGATGCGGAAACGATCGGTACCCATCCTGGACAAGAACTCGAGGTATGTATTTATGGGCAAAAATCGTAATGATCTTCCCCTTGTTCTTTCGTTTGTTTTTCTTATTATCTGTCCCTTTTCATATGGCAATTTCTTTATTGTCCTTAGTCAGAGGAGCCATCCTTTATTATTCACATGCATGGCGTTCCATTTTAAGTTACTTTTCAGTTTTCATCACCATTCTTTTCAAATTTGCATTTCTCATTACTATTTTTGTGGTAGAATTAATTTACAAATATCGATTAATTTACGTTTGAGTTTTTTTGGTAAATAGATTAGCATTATAAATCAATAATAAAATTTACAGCGAAACAAAAGGTACATGGTTAATTTCCTAACATAAGAAACTCCATGTATAAGATGAGGTCCTGATGGCCAAGCTCTATAATAGAGTTCGACTAGCGGAGTCATTTTTGTTTGAGTACATTCATACCATAGTGTGGCAAAGTTCTACGCATCCAATTTTAATGATGTTATAATAAAATTTACAGCGAAACAAAAGGTACATGGTTAATTTCCTAACTTAAGAAACTCCATGTATAAGATGAGGTCCTGATGGCCAAGCTCTATAATAGAGTTCGACTAGCGGAGTCATTTTTGTTTGAGTACATTCATACCATAGTGTGGCAAAGTTCTACGCATCCAATTTTAATGATGTTATGTCCCATGATTTTAAACTTGAGACATCTAATTAAACTATAATAAGTTGACAAACTGTACAAGTTGATCTACCAGATAAGTTGTTTCCAATCTTATATATTAAGACAACCTTTGGTACTGATCAAAGACAATAAAGTAGGCAATTACAACGGTCTCAAATCAAATCCCCTTGCTTTCTTTTTTATTTTTGAATTATTTCGAACACTATGATATTTTTTTGTAAGTAAAACTCATTAGTTATTTATATACACAACTCTTATTTTCATTTTCCCTTTAACTAAACAAAGTGAAGTTATTTTCGGAAAAGAAAGGTACGTGAAGTAGCTTGAAGCGACTCCTTAGGTTGGATAGCGAAATGACTACTAGTTGGCTCTTGGTTTATGACCATAGGATTCGGTATCAGCTCCTTTCCAAGCCTGTGTTCACAAGAAAAACACATTAGCAGAGGTCCCTCCATCATTAGTAACTTTTAGATTTGGCCGGTGAGGCGTAGAGGAATTGAAAAAGGTACGGGTTTAATATTTGGTAATTGTAATTTTGCATAATAAATTTACTTCTACAATAAAACGACTTTGCGACTAATTCTATTGAAT
Source organism: Hypericum androsaemum (assembly GCA_963995505.1). Lineage (NCBI taxonomy): Eukaryota > Viridiplantae > Streptophyta > Magnoliopsida > Malpighiales > Hypericaceae > Hypericum > Hypericum androsaemum. The sequence continues at coordinate 4,947,864 of OZ023195.1, forward strand.
ATGAATTTGGATTAATTGATAAAATAGATATCTAAATTATAGGTGTTATCCATTTTGTACACAGGTGAGTGCACACATATTATTAATATATATACACGTTACTTATATACATACATATATATTCTGATAATTTTAATCAGGAATATTCATTAAAAACCGCGAGAGCTGAGTTTTGGAAAATATGCAATGTCGGCAACTGACAAACCGGCTGGCTTGTCCCTAGTCAGAGCTCTTTCCCCACATTTAATTAATTGATAAGTCGATTTTTGTATGCAAATAAATCGATTTTTGTATGCAAATAATTAGAGTTGTTAACTAATATTAGCGTACGAGCTCTTGTGCATCCCAATTAGATGAGATAAAATGAAACCTACTTTATTGGATAAGGAGGAAATTTATGGGAGAGACAGGATGAGAAGGTTGTACAGAATACAACCAACACACGATTTTATAGATTTCAATTCATCTTAGTGCCCGGCTCCCCGAGGATACTATTCGATGGCGTCATACCAGAGATGGCATCTATACGGTGAGATCGGGTTATTTTATTGATTTACAGGCATGGTGGGAGACTTCTGAACTGGCAAATATCCCAACATATGCTCGGGAGGTTTGGAACCAGGTTTGGCATTTACAGTGCCCCCCACGTATCCGCTCTTTTGTGTGGAGACTTCTAGATAATAATCTCCCCTTACGTACTAACATTTCGAGAAGAGGCATGGATGTGGATATGGTTTGCCCTCTCTGTATGCAGGTAGCAGAGTCAGGCTTTCATCTATTCTTTGAGTGCAGGTTGACTGAGGTGCTGTGGAAGAAAGCAGGGATTGACCTGCAGATGTTCCGTGGACTTTCAATTGTCCAGGCATGCACAGAGCTTTTTGCACCTACTGATGGTGAGGAAAGAGGTCGTAGGGTGGCTTGGTTGTGGGGCATATGGAAAGTTCGGAATGACATGGTTTTCAAGAACAAAACTTTCGACGATGCACAAGGTGTTCTTGAATCGGTCTACAGGCTGTGGTCTGACTATGTTGCGGCAAATTATCATGCTCCCACTGCTAGAGTCACCCATTCAGAGCTGTGGAGGCCACCTGAGGCGGGGTGGTTCAAAGTAAACTCGGATGCGGGAGTTGGTCCTTCAGGAGCTGGCCAAGTCGGGGCTATTGTTCGTGACGAGTTTGGTAATTTTATTGCAGGATTTGTCAGGCAATATGAGAGTCCGGTCCACCCGACCATTTTGGAGGCCCATGGGATGCTTGTGGGAATCGAGCTAGCCGTGATCCTTGGACATAGGTTTGTTTATTTTGAATCGGACTGCTTACCACTTGTGCATGCAATGAATGGACAGGTGCAGGATAGAAGCAACCTGGCACTTCTGGTGGTAGACTGCAAGGAGGCGGCGCAGGCTTTAGAGCGTGCTTCTTTTGGCTTTGTTAGACGTGGAGGGAATAGAGCAGCGCACATGCTTACTAAATTACAGATGCCAGGTGAGTTGCGTTTCCAGTTTTTCTCTTCTCCTCCAATGGAATTATCAACAATTCTGGCGGAAGAGCACATGGAGTCCACCTGACGATCTGCGCGTGGCAGTGGAGCATGATCACCTAGTGGGTTGGGGAGGGTTGGGGCCTCTCAGGTGCGGGTTGGGTGCTTTTGGGTTTCTTTTGGGGTACGGTTGTATCATGGGCAGTGCATGTCACTCAGTTTTTGCAGTGTAATCGCTAGAGCGGTTTTCCGCGATGTGCTCTTTTCCTAGTCCGGGTTTTTCCTGTTGATGGCAGGTTTACTGGATAGGTTTTTAATGAGGCCAGCGACTGCAACCTCGTACTTTGTGCGAGGGGAGTGTCATGTGTTGAGGGTCAGTTTTAAGGGGGTAGCGTTCTCGTGCTATTGTACGTGGAACTCTAAGGCGGGTAGGTAGGATTGATCCTTAGGGCTAGGTGGAGGGTGGTGGGACTAGGTGGGTAGTGCTCCTTTCGTGCTATTGTGCGGCTGGAGTTTTAAGGCTTTGCTCATTTTCTTTGTGTTTGATGTATGCTATATTGTCTGTATCTGATGCATTATTGTTCAATGAAGCTTTCTTCACCCCTCAAAAAAAAAAGTAGTTTAAAAATATTATTATATTTACTTCATGTTAAGAGAGTGTTATTTTACATGGTTTTAAAACCCGGCCCGGAGCTACGACCCGAAATTTTTACCTTTTCGGGTAGACCGGTCGGACCAAAAATATTTATATTTTTTAAATATTTTTAATAATATATATACATATATATGTAAGTTAAAATAGATTTATTTTTCATACAAAAAAGTATACTTAATTTTTTATCTTCACACTCTATAAATCTGCTTATTTATTTATTTATTACTCTATAAATTTATCAAATCAATTTTTTTTCTCGAAAATTACCCAAAAAAGCCAATTTCGCCCATTTTTGTACGAACCAGGTTCGACTGGTTAGTGTAAACCTCAAAATTGGCTGGTCCGACTAGATTTGATCTGGTTAGTACAGACTCTGGTCCAAAGCCTAAAAATGATCCGCTCTTGTGCCCGATTCACGGTCCAACCAGTTGGATCATCGATCAGACCGTATTTTTTAAAACTATGTTAATATTTTAGTTTAATTAGGTATCAAATTTTAGTAATTGAGAACTCAATTCTACTGGGCTAATTAACTTGGTCCCATACAGCACACAAGTATATACATAAGTTTGTTTCCCATTATTTATTTTAATATAAAACGAACACAATTTTTTACATTATTTTGAATATTCTATATAAATTAGGAGATGTGTTGAGAATCCCATATTGTTTGGTGTAAAAGTGGCATACTATTTTATAAGTGTAAAAAATCGAACAAATCATTGCCTTAAGATTTTTGGGTTGGATATGAAGATTTTAACATGGTATCGGAGCGGGTTGAAAGTCCGTAAAATTTTTGACCTGATGTATCTCGTTTGATGGGGCGTATTAAGAATCTCACATTGCTTAGTGGTAGTTTATAAGTATGAAAAAATCTAACAACTCATTACCTTAAAATTTTAGATTCGACATGATATTCTAACAATATGAATTATGCATTCTGTATATATGCATTGGATGCTTACTTTTTTTATAGGTGGAGTGGACTCTTCAAGAGTTTTTTTTTTCAGTTCGGATATTTAGATTTGAGCATCCCAGCTCTCCAAGTCCCAACAGTATATTTTCTATTGATAATAATTAAATTAAAAATCATAATCTCGATCCTCGTATTTGCTTAACCTCATGATTGTCATAAAATTGCAGAATAAAAATGAATCCCATTCACGCCAATAAAATTATGAAAAGACATCGTAGTGCGCAAAATTAGGCAACTGTTAACCATCATAGTCTCAACAGATTAATATGTTTTCTTGGAACTGGACTGTGCCAAAAGCACTATACAAGAAAACGTCAGGTTGACCGGCTAGCAGGCTTATCGATACCAAAATTCTCCCAACCACCAAACAAACCTAACTTCCAACCCTTTAATACAGTGATCTCCATATCACTTTAGACTAAACAGTAAACTAATTATTTCTTATTGTTGATACAGCAATTATTATTAGATAGACCCATCAAGCGAATAATACTATCGAAAAGATTGAAGGGTGCTCGTGGGGGATGCCTCTGTTACCTAATGCCCACACACTCATGACCCCAACTCTCGATGCCTCGACATAGCGGTATTTTATGATTCTAAATTATATGATCAAGTGTATGATATCATATTATTAATTTTATTTGTATGATATATAATTGGTCCACTACCAGGACAACGTTGATCTCTACCCACTCTAGATTTGAATCATAATACTAGTGGATTTGTTCTATTTTCTCTCAAGTTAGTGAATTGGTATATCACGTTGATAAAAATTAATGATGTGGTATAACTGTTGAGGTATAAAAATAATCTCGACATTATCAATATATTTTGAGGTACCCGGTGTGGTCGCAAGGTGATCGGGCGACCGGTTGACCGGTGACCGATGTGGTTTGAAAGTGATCGGTGGGTGGTGTTGTCTCAAAGCAATCACTTCCAGTTTTGAGTTGGAAAGAGGTTGTCGATGGTCTTCCCTCCATCGAGTCCGAAGATGGTCTTACTTGGTCGAAACCGGTGATGATAGATGGCTTCCAAGACCAAAGCTCTCGGTTCGGTCAGCTTATCGCCTGCCTGGGTAATGCTCATAAGTAAAATGCTCATAACTTTCTATCTGTAGATCAAAATGAGACGATTTAAGTTTCTATGGAAAGCCAAGACGTGGATATACAACTCTTTAGTTTACAACATTTTCTGATTCGGAGTAGAAGGAGGCCAAAAATATAGTTTCACGCAGATATTTGCTCTGAGTTCGAAGGTGGACGCCCCATCCGTGAAGTCCGAGTGGATGTCCTATCTCCGAAGTCATCCGGGATGTCCGGGTTGTGCCCTCGAAGTTGGATGTCCGGGTGAACGCCGAGCTCTTCGGCCCGTGAGGTCGATATGTCCGAGTTGGACACTTCAGTCCGTGAAGTCGATATGGCCGGGTTGGACACTTCAGTCCGTGAAGTCGCTTTGTTCGGGTTGGGCACTTCGGTACGTGAAGTCGATATCTCCGGGTAAGGTGCCTTGATCCGTGAAGTGATATGTCCGGGTTGGATGCTTCGGCTTATGAGGTCGATATGTCTGAGTTAGGCACCTCGGCCCGCTAAGTAGGATGTCCGAGTTGGACCAATCGGCCCATTTGAAGTGGCCGTTTAAGTCCGCATTGGACTTTAAGGCGGTAAGGCCTGCTTCGAGTTAAAGGTGGTATGGCCCGCCTCTTGCTCCATGCTTGTAGGTGGGAAGATGATTCCGGGTTCCAAGCGAGAAGCCTACGGCAAGAGGTCGAGTGAGAGGCCGAGCGAGAGGCCTATGGCGAGAAGCTTACGGCGAGAGGCCGAGTGGCAAGAGACCGAGTGAGAGGTCGAAGGCGAGAGGCCACGAAGGCGAGAGACCACGAAGGCAGGAGGCCGAAGGCAAGAGGCTACGAAGTCAAGAGACCATGAAGGCGGGAGGCCGAAGGTGAGAGGCCGAAGGTGAGAGGCTGAAGGCGAGAGACCACGAAGGCAGGAGGCCGAAGGTGAGAGGTCGAAGGCGAGAGACCGTGAAGGCAGGAGGCCGAAGGCGAGAGGCCGAAGGCGGGAAGTCGAAGGCGAGAAGCCCATTTGACCTTCGTAGGCGGGAAGGCAATTTCGGGAGTAAGTCCACTTTGGTTGATGAGGCCGTTAGCTTGAGTCTGTTTTGGGATTCACTTTGGGCCTGGCGAGATGTTCTTTTTGGGGGATGACTGACTGGAGACGAGATTTTGCATGGGAGATTCGAGAAGGATAAGTCGATCTATATTTTTCTAAGTTGAGCCGGGATTCTCAATATTTGCTTCCTATTCGAGGACAGGATCTACTCACTTGAGAAAAATGGCTTTTACTGAGCTGGGAGGATCCCGTCGTATTAGGAACAAATAATTTGAAGCGGATCTCTCGGGATTGGGACTTGGAGCTGAAGGTCTTGGAGGCGGTTTGGTATTTCCTATTCTGAAGACGCGGAGGTTAGGTCAAGGCACTCTATATAAGGAGGGCTCGGGCAAGGAAGACGATCAACAACACAACACAACACACAACTACTCCTCTATCTTTATTGCTTTTCCTTAGCCGTAGCTTAGCGTAGCCCGTAGCTTAGCTCTAGTTTTAGCCTTAGTATAGACCGACCTTGGGACGACCACTCCGGATCCGTCTCGAGTTACTTATGCACTTTTTTCCGCAACAATAACACATAGATAAAATTAATGACGTTATATGTCAAGGATCACAACTCAAGTAATTGAGATTATTGAGTGTCTTAGAACCTATGTTATCTAGTCAAAAATTTAATAACAACAAAATAATAGTATGTCAAACGACGAAACTAAATGATAATAAAGTAGAGTTTAAAAATTATTTTTTCAATAAATCATTATTCGAATTGAATAAAATTTTAAATATTGACAAATCTTTTACTAACTGTATACTCTTTATTCGAATTCGAGGTGGTACTGGGTTTTTTTTCTGAATGGTGTTACTATTCACCATTTTTTGTGAAAAAAGCGTCCGATTTGAAAGTATTGCGGGGATGGTGTCCACGTGGCACGGACGCCGAAAAAAGTCGGATCTTGGACCAAGATCCGACTTTTTTTGTCGGATGACCAAGATCCGACTTTTTTAGTCGGATATATCATCCGACTAAAAAAGTCGGATCTTGGTCCAAGATCCGACTTTTTTTGTCGGATCTTGGTCAAATCCGAAATCTGAATAGGAGATTTCGGATAACCAAGATCCGACTTTTTTTGTCGGTTCTTTAACACATTGGTCCAAGATCCGACTTTTTTTGACAAATCTTGGTCGATCATATATCCTATATAATGGATACCTCGCAGAAGCCTTTTGTCATCCCTACGAAGACGTCCTGCATACTGCATACCATAGAAGACCATGCCTGCCCAAAACCAGGTAAATTAATTTACTTTAATATTTTGGTATATATGTAGAGTTTGTTCATTAATTTAAAATAATTAGTATATTTTAGCTTTGAAATTATTAATTCCTTCTATTTTTTGAGTGTGATATCTGATTGTTTAAAATTTTGTGGGTGTGCGGATTTTAGTACCAAACCCAATGGCCAGACTGGTTTAATGGGTCGGTCGGACCGACCGGTCGGTCAGACCGGTCGGTTAGTTTGACCAATCTGACCGGATGTGAATTTTTTCTTGGTAAATTCTGGATGGTCGAGTAAAAAAAGTGACCACCCTGCCAGTCCGATTAAATTTTATCTGGTTCTTAAGGTGGTCGGACCAAAAAATTGATGGAGAAGAATGTATGTTTATATGATATTTTCGTTAATATAAATTATGTTTTGTGTTGCTAATATAGAATTGCATACTGTTTTCTTTTGTTGTAGTATTCATAATGGCTAACCGGGTTATAAGAATAAAGTTGAAATACGATGGAGTAATTTTCAACAACAATGAAACCGGTTTTGATTACCAAGGTGGTGGGAAAGAAAAGTTGAAGTTTCATGCAGCATTTGTTAAATACAATATCTTGCGGAAAAAAGTTAACGAAAAGATCCCAATAGGTCCAAATGAAGAATTTGGGCCACTGATATTTAGATGTCCATTTGGAAGAGGACAATTTGGTCCAATGTTTATTAACGACGATGAAGATGTTAGGATAATGCTGGAGACCATTGAAAGGAAGGATTTTCACCCCCCCCCCTTTGCAATAAAGAGTAAGTAAGGGAATGTCGTCCCACAAGGACTAAGTTCTAGGCCGCAAACTCGACTTCACCACTAGTCTAGGACTAAACGAGAAGGTTTTGTCAAGTCTAAACACACAATCTATTAGTCGAAATAACACTACTACTAAATAAGATGATTTTACAAATAAAATAAGAGTGGGCAAGGTACCAATGACAAACTAAATAACCAAATGGCATATGGGGTTTATTAAGTTCATGATATGGTCCGGATGTTTCGAAGGCAACTAATCAACGCTCTCGCGACAAACTAGTCTAAATCGATTCTTAACTAGACTTAGATGAACTAACCACGCTCTCGCGACAAATTAGCCATCTAATCTAACTAAACACCAACTATAATCACCATCCTTTGGACAACTAGTCACCTAAGGTGATCTCTCATCAATAGGTGTCTCCTCAACTAGTTAAATGGTCCGTTAATCCTAACCCCTCTCGGCGATTAACATTAACCATGTTCATAATCAAGGTGATCAATCAAGAATAAGCATTAAACTCATTAACTAGTTCATAAACCTTAGCATTTTAACCCCACTAAACCATTGGCTAAATAGATGCCATCAAGGCACCAAACCCACTAAACAACTACTCACACATATCAACTACACAACTAAACACATCCATTAAATGAAGCAAGTAAAGCATAAACATAAAAGAGAGGGTTAGAGAAAGCTCAAGATGATCTTCAAGCTTCCAAAAGTTCTCCTTCAAGTTCTCTACAAACTCCAACAATGGTGAGCCAAGTTCTCTTCCAAAACTAAGAGTTAGTGGAGAGTTCTTACCAAAAATATCTAATTATCCTTCCAAAATATCTAATTTTTCTAAAATATCTAAGCAAAGGCTTATATACAAGATTTAACCCCCCAAAATGTCTCAGCCACGAAATTATAGTTAAAGCCCAAAATGGGCCCAAAACAAGTCTTCAAATTTGGCCCACTCGTCAGATTTGTTGGCAGATTCGAAGGTCAACTTTGGACGCGATTTTCCTCCCACTTGGACTCCGAATCTGAAGAAGTCCATGAAGACAAAGTTGTAGCTCCGGATGTCTTATTTCCAGTGCCACCTTGCATGCCTCCATTGGACTTCGGATTAGAAAGTTATCGGCATTTGAGTTGCAAGGGGTCAGTTTTGCTCCACGCTTTCTTGGGTCTCGTAAAACGCCAATCGTCCCGGCTGATCCGCATGCCTATGACACGCTATAAAGTGCACCAAAATCCTCCTTGCATTACCACATAGTCTCCTAGTAATAAACATGAACAAAATGTAATGAAAATCACACGAACTATACTAAAACGTTCAAAGCACGATATATAACAATACAATGATAAATAACACACAACAACACTAGAAATAATGGAAAATCGACACTAAAACATACATAGATGATAGAGTGTTTTCACACTCATCACACCCCCACACTTGAATCATTGCTTGTCCTCAAGCAATACTCATACAAACATAATCACAATCACATAAGAAAGAAAACATGATAAGGACAAGACTAGGCATGATTAATTCACAAATTGACTCCCCTCAAAATCTCAAACTCACATCAAAAGTCCACCCCACTACCTAGCCAGTTCATCAACCCAAACACAAAGAGTAAGACCCGGTAGACACCTCACCACTCGGTGGTTTAATCAAGTGTTATCACTATGTAAAAGACACTAGAAGGTTAACCACTCAGAGGATCGGAAATTTTTAGCTCACGATTTGTAAGTAGCCAACTTCCTATCTCTCGCGTACATGACCGAAGTCTTTCAAAATATCCTACGTCCTACTCAACAGTGTCTCAAAGTCGTGTGGTCGCTCGTGAACAGGGGACTTTCAATCGGGTTGTAATGGGGCTAAGGTATTGGTGAGATAATATATATGGATAGTAGTTAAACCACCCAATCCGAGGACTTGTTGCCAAAGCATTCTAGTCACTCGTCTATTCTAAACATCCTCACCATAAATAATTAAAGCACACACTCAAAATTCACCCATTTCCTAAGACCGTGTAGCACGAGTTATGCCGATTATTAATGCCTTATTCAACCTTCACTTCCCTTTCTTTCTTTTTTTTTTCTTTTCTTTTTCATCTTTTTCTTTTCTTTTTTTTTTCTTTTCTTTCTTTTTTTTTCTTTCTTTCTTTTCAACAAACACAAACTTGGCATTTTCTAGGCAAAAACTCGGCTTCTTTGTATGGCCTCTCAATTACCCAAATTCCCAATGAATTAACCTATAAGAACACTAAGCTACCAACTAAACCCAATACATCTCATTTCCCAAAAAGTGTAAACTTATGCGTCCTCGGATCGGATGACCAAAGGTCGGGAGGATGGTGGATGTAAGGCTTCAAGTTGGTATACATATAGTATGATCAATGAATGGCTCGGCTCAATGGGTTAAAGCAATGGATATAAAGGTTCTTGGCTCTAAAGCTCTAGGCTCAATTTCAAAGGATTAGCCCCCGTCATTCACTAACGCCACACAACCAAGACCATGTCAAGTACTAGTAGGATACCTCGATCACCCGAACTCATGTAGGCACCTCATGAATAAATGAAGACGGTTGTCTCCTCCTTCGGCTCAAAGTTCCTCACAAGGTCACTCGTCAACCCTCTAGTCAAATCTACATAGTGAGACCACTAGTCTAAACAACCGAGGGTGAAGTTTCTACAAACTCTTAGGCCTTGTGCTCGAGTTCATTTCCTAACTCGGTGTGTGGTAAACTTTTAACACAAGTTGAACAATTTTGAAGGGGGTCAAATTTTGAAAATTCATGCCAAATCATTGCCAAATCAAGACAAACTAGATCTAAACACACAAAGGATTCCTAAGTGGAATCACACCCCCACACTTGAAGAACACCTTGTCCTCAAGGTGGAGGGAGCACACATACATCTCAACAATTGAACTATACTAACAAACGCATTAAGAAGCAAGCATGGACATCAAACAAACATGAAGAACAAGACATCACAAAGACATATAGCAAACTCACGACATCACGAAGACAAGAAAATAACTAAGGAAAAATAAAGTGCTAGGAGACTTCCCTTAGCCTTGAGGTGGAGAGGGTTGTGGTGGCCTTGATGTCGAAGTTCCCGCTCCATTCGTTTGGTTCGGGCATTTGTGGTGTGCATTACCTCAAGGATCTCGCTCCATCAGTCAGGTGTGGAATCGTGAGGATTTAGGAGGTAGGGTTCTAATAGGTTTATTTGGAAAGGATTTGAGACCCCTTCCACCCTGAACTAGAAGAAGTCATCAACTACAAAGTTGTCGGCCTATCTCTTAGCTTTCCATAGCAACAAGAATCACCTCAATCCGAGTCTCGAGCACCAAGATATGGCCTATTTACGGAAGGAGGTTTTACGGCACCCGGCGGCCGCTGGGTCGGCCGGCGCCCGCCGACAACGGGGGCTCCTCTTCCGCCCGGCGGCCGCCGGGTGGGCTGGCGGCCGCTAGCAAAAATTTTTTTTTTTTTTTTTTTTTGCCTCGTCCACGTCCCCTGATGAGCTTCCAATCGTCCATGATGTATCCACGACTCCTTGAGACGACCTTCAAAATTTAAAAGATATCCCATAAGCATGAAACTAACACTTCAAAATCATACAAGAATAAGAACAAACATAAAAGAAACACATACATAAAAAGACTATGACGAATATAAAGACAATACAAAAATATTCTAAGTTATAGTCGTTAGCTTGACTTTACTCCCCTTGTTCATGCATTGGAGGGTGAGGTGACGGAGTGCACTTCCGCTTGTCGTTCCATATTACCACCAAGGCAAATCTTGCACCTTTGGCCATTCACCTTGAACACTCCTCCATTGCTTCTTTCCAATTTGAGGGTTCCAAATGGAAAAACTTTTACCACCTTGAAAGGTCCACTCCACTTGGACTTGTGTTTTCCCGGAAAGAGTTGTAATCGGGAGTTGTAGAGTAGCACTTGATCACCCTCCTTGAACTCTTTCTTCACGATGTGGGCATCATGTGATCTTTTCGTCTTCTCCTTATGAAGCCTTTCCAACCCTGGCTTGGCTTCCTCCTCCAAGTGGATGTAATGCATAATCATGTCTGGATTTGTCCCCTTGATATCAGATATGTGGCACGCCATGGCCTTAATCCTTTTGTTAGCAACTTCAAGCACCTTCTCCTCTTGCTCCTTAGAGAGCTTGTTGGAGATGATTATGGGAAGTCTTACTTCATCCTGTAAGAATGCATATCGTAAATGGGAGGGTAGCTCTTTCAACTCCAAGCTTAGAGCCTTAATGATGGAAGATGGAGTAGGATACTTCAAATCAAGCTCTAAATCCTCATGGAGACCTTTTTTATAAGCTTCTCCCACGAACTCTTCCAAGTCATCCTCTTCTTGTTCTCCATTAATCTTTTCCTCCATTCCATTTTCAATCCTCGATATGCTCTCCTTGCCTAACTTGAGGACACAATCTTCAACCATATCAACCTTCATGCACACGCCTTCATCAAGAGGGTGGCGCATTGAAGTGGACATCTTGAACTCTACTTTTTCCTCTCCTCTTCGGAGGACCAATCTTCCTTCATGTACGTCCACCAAGGCACGTGCCGTGTTGAGAAACGGTCGGCCAAGAATTAGTGGACAACTCTTGTCCTCCTCAAAATCCAACACCACAAAGTCCACGGGGAAGATAAACTTATCAATCTTCAACAAGACATCCTCCACCACCCCGAATGGCTTCTTCATAGTTTGGTCCGCCAATTGGAGACGCATAGAAGTGGGTTTCACCTCACACAAGCCAAGTCTCCTCATAATAGACAAAGGCATCAAGTTAATGCTAGCGCCTAAATCACATAAGCACTTGGGAAACTCAACATCACCAACAAAACCAGGAATAGCAAAACTCCCTGGATCTTTTAGCTTTGTTGGGAGATCTTTGGAGATGAGAGAGCTACATTTCTCCGTGAGGGCTACCGTCTCGCCATCTTTCCACTTCCTCTTCTTAGTGATGAGTTCCTTGAGAAACTTCGAGTATTGCGGTAATTGATCCAACATCTCAAGAAAAGAAACACTGATCTGGATGTTCTTCATCTTCTCCATGAAGCCAATAAACTTGTCATCCATCACATTCTTCTTCTTCACTCTTTGAGGGAATGGTAGTCGAGAAGCTTTAGGTGGTGGTGGCACGTAGACTTCTTCTTCTTCAGCACTCTCAACCGGGTGACTTCTCTCTCTCTCTGCCTCTACTTCTTTCTCCCCCTCAATGGCTTCCATAGGATCGTCATTGTTCTTCCGGGTTGCCTCTTGAGAAGCTATTTCCTTACCACTCCTCAAAGAAATTGCACTCACATTTCCTCGAGGATACACTTCCGTGGAGCTAGGAAGAGAACCGGACGCTCTGTGGGCACTTGCATTTGCTATTTGCCCAAGTTGCCTCTCCATATTATGCATGGCGGTTGCTTGACCCTTGAGGATTTGTTCAAGGTTATCTTACCTTGATGCTTGTTGTTGTATGGCCGCCAAAATTTGGCTTTGTTGGCCAACCACACCTCCAACTTCGTGCATAAACTTATCCATCTTCTCAAACTTCTCCTCCATAGCGCCCATTCTATCTGTCAAGAACGCACGTGGTTGGAAACCCGGAGGGGGCCCTTGAGGTTGATACCGAAGAGGAGGTCCTTTATCAGGGACCATCGCCATATTTTCGCCACTATTTCCTCCCTTCCAAGAGAAGTTTGGGTGATTTCTCCACCCCGGATTGTAGGTGGACGAATAGGGATTATTTCCCATCCTATTTGCCCCTTGTCCTTGGCCACCAACAAAATTTACTTGTTCCATAGAAGAGCCCAACATGGCACACTCATTCATCTCATGGCCAACATTGCCACAAACTTCACAATTTGTTTGCACGGCCGCCACATTGCTTTTGTTCAAGCTTAGATCATTAACTTTCTTTGCTAACAAAGCCAATTGAGCTTGAATAGAGGAGGCAATATCAACATCAATCACTCCTACGTGCGCCTTACTCGGTTGCCTAGCTCTCTCATTGGCCATTAGAATGTTTGTAGCCGCCAACTCCTCCAAGATGTGGTAGGCATCATCCCTATCTTTTCTTAAGAAGGATCCGTTGGAGGCGGCATCAACCGTGCCCCTTGTTGAGGATCCAAGAGCAAAGTAAAATGTTTGGAGTAAAGACTCCTCCGTCAAGTTATGGTGTGGACAACTCCTTTGCAATCCTTTGAATCTCTCCCAAGCTTCACTCAAAGACTCATTCTCAAATTGTTGAAAGTTGTTGATCTCCTTCACAAGCCTATTCGTCTTTGAGAAGGGAAAGTACTTTTCAAGGAAGGCACTTGCTAGCTCCTCCCACGTGGCTATCGATGTCCCGACCAATTGCTTGTACCAAATCTTAGCCTTGTCTTGCAAAGTGAATGGGAACAACCTAAGTTTCACGGCATCATCGGAAGCTCCATCGTACTTGCATGTGTCGGCTATCTCCAAAAAGTTAGCAATATGGTCGTTGGGGTCTTCATTCGGCAACCCATAAAATTGGACCGAAGATTTGAGCATGTGTATCACGGCCGGCTTGATCTCGAAGTTGTTAGCTTGGATATTTGGCCTAGGGACTCCGGACATTGCCCCTCTCAAGGTGGGCCTAGCATAGTCCATGAGAGACCTTCGAGGAACTCCAACTCCTTGCGCATCGCCTTGCGGAGCTCCTTGTGGAGCTTCTTGCTCATGAGGTTGTTGATTCATCCTTGCTTGTGTCCTTCTTTCTTGTCGCAATACCCTTTCCAAGTATCCAATGTCAACGTCTACTCCGATCGGAATGTGGTGCGTTGAGCGAGTTGAGCGCATGCGACAAATAAGTACCTTGTAAGACAAACAACAAAGGCACTAAGTAATAGTAACCAAGTAAACAAAAATAAATAAATAAATATCCCAATCCAAGTTCGTAAGCCAAATTAAGCGTCTAGTACTTAATCCCCGGCAACGGCGCCAATTGAAAGGAAGGATTTTTCACCCCCCCCCCCCTTTGCAATAAAGAGTAAGTAAGGGAATGTCGTCCCACAAGGACTAAGTTCTAGGCCGCAAACTCGACTTCACCACTAGTCTAGGACTAAACGAGAAGGTTTTGTCAAGTCTAAACATACAATCTATTAGTCGAAATAACACTACTACTAAATAAGATGATTTTACAAATAAAATAAGAGTGGGCAAGGTACCAATGACAAACTAAATAACCAAATGGCATATGGGGTTTATTAAGTTCATGATATGGTCCGGATGTTTCGAAGGCAACTAATCAACGCTCTCGCGACAAACTAGTCTAAATCGATTCTTAACTAGACTTAGATGAACTAACCACGCTCTCGCGACAAATTAGCCATCTAATCTAACTAAACACCAACTATAATCACCATCCTTTGGACAACTAGTCACCTAAGGTGATCTCTCATCAATAGGTGTCTCCTCAACTAGTTAAATGGTCCGTTAATCCTAACCTCTCTCGGCGATTAACATTAACCATGTTCATAATCAAGGTGATCAATCAAGAATAAGCATTAAACTCATTAACTAGTTCATAAACCTTAGCATTTTAACCCCACTAAACCATTGGCTAAATAGATGCCATCAAGGCACCAAACCCACTAAACAACTACTCACACATATCAACTACACAACTAAACACATCCATTAAATGAAGCAAGTAAAGCATAAACATAAAAGAGAGGGTTAGAGAAAGCTCAAGATGATCTTCAAGCTTCCAAAAGTTCTCCTTCAAGTTCTCTACAAACTCCAACAATGGTGAGCCAAGTTCTCTTCCAAAACTAAGAGTTAGTGGAGAGTTCTTACCAAAAATATCTAATTATCCTTCCAAAATATCTAATTTTTCTAAAATATCTAAGCAAAGGCTTATATACAAGATTTAACCCCCCAAAATGTCTCAGCCACGAAATTATAGTTAAAGCCCAAAATGGGCCCAAAACAAGTCTTCAAATTTGGCCCACTCGTCAGATTTGTTGGCAGATTCGAAGGTCAACTTTGGACGCGATTTTCCTCCCACTTGGACTCCGAATCTGAAGAAGTCCATGAAGACAAAGTTGTAGCTCCGGATGTCTTCTTTCCAGTGCCACCTTGCATGCCTCCATTGGACTTCGGATTAGAAAGTTATCGGCATTTGAGTTGCAAGGGGTCAGTTTTGCTCCACGCTTTCTTGGGTCTCGTAAAACGCCAATCGTCCCGGCTGATCCGCACGCCTATGACACGCTATAAAGTGCACCAAAATCCTCCTTGCATTACCACATAGTCTCCTAGTAATAAACATGAACAAAATGTAATGAAAATCACACGAACTATACTAAAACGTTCAAAGCACGATATATAACAATACAATGATAAATAACACACAACAACACTAGAAATAATGGAAAATCGACACTAAAACATACATAGATGATAGAGTGTTTTCACACTCATCAACCATGATTAACTTCTTTGGACCAATGGTGAAGGAGATTAAGCTTACAATCATTGTGGAAAAGAGGGTTAATAATTACAACCCGTTTGTCGTTGAAGCTGGTACGTCAACGAGGATGGATGTTGCTCATGAACCAATATTTGATTGGTTTGAAAATGATCCTAGAGAGGCAGGTCCATATGCCACATACAATTTTGATCGTGAAGACGAAACAGAAGAAGACGAAGACGAAGACGAAGACGAAGACGAAGCAGAAGAAGACGAAAATGAAGCAGAAGAAGACGAAGATGAAGAAGAAGTAGTAGAAGAAGAGGAACAACAATACCGGGAACAACAATACGGTGAACTCGCTCTAAATGATCCCGGTGAACAATCATCGATGACTGTTTATGGTGAAGAATGGGATTGCGACCGAGCAATAGATGGAAGTTGTTCTGGTTTGTTGAAAGAGGGTACGATTTGGAAGAGCAAATTTGATGCAAAGAGGGAGATCGAGGCGTTCGTAATGAACGATGGGCGTGAGTTTGTTCGAAAAGAAACAAGGCCTGAAACTTTTTCTGTGAAGTGTAAAAAATGGGAGACGGATGATTGCAAATGGGAGATCCGTGTCTCACAGGAAAGAAGGGGCACACTTTTCAGTCCATGGAAAATCGTGAAACACACCTACCCCCATACCTGTGGTCGCCTACGAAAGTCGCAGGATCATAAACAACTCACTTCTGCTTTCATTGCACAAATTATTAAGAAACGAGTAGAGGAACAACCAGATATTCGTGTGGCCACTTTAAGGTCAGAGATCCACGACCATATGAAGTTTAGACCCTCGTATACGAAGACTTGGTGGGCAAAAGAGAAGGCGTTTCAAGATTTATGGGGGGATTGGCAAGAATCTTACAATCGCCTTCCGCAATGGTTTGCAGCATGCAAGGCAAATAATCCTGGAACTGTTGTTGAATGGGAATATTATCACACCCTCCCTGGTTGCGACCATTACGTGGAAGCACTGATGCCTGGAACAAAGATCTTTAAGCGAGTTTTTTGGAGCTTCAAGCCTTGCATTGAAGCTTTCAAACATTGCATGCCTGTCTTGGAGATTGATGGAACGTTCTTGTATGGAAAATACAAGCATGTCCTCCTGATCGCCACTGCAATTGATGGTAATAATGCTATAATTCCAATAGCATTTGCTCTGGTAGAGGGTGAGAACACGGATAGTTGGCCGTGGTTCATGAAACAAGTCCGGAAGCACGTCACGCCTGGCCGACATGGAATATGTGTTATTTCTGATCGACATGCTGGCATATTAAAGGCAATGGATACGGAGTATGGTTGGGGAGAAGACAGTGCTACCGCCCATCGATATTGTCTTCGACACGTAGCAAGCAATCTTAACAAACACTTCAAAAACGACGCCATGAGGAATGTCATGAAGATTGCAGGTGACATGCACAAATGTTTTGTTGTCTAAAACTATTTTACAAGTTGTTACTCCACATTTAATATTTTTACTATGTTGGTTGTAGGAATGCAAGCTCAACTGTGGAAGTTGGAAGCTAACATGCGAGAAATATGGAATGTCGACCAGGAGGTCTTCAACTGGATGTATGAACAGGAATTGCCCAAGTGGAGCTTAGCGTGGGATGGCGGACGCCGATATGGTAACATGACGACGAATATTGCCCAGTGCGTAAATATGATCTTCAAAAAAGTTCGTCGTTTACCGGTGACAGCCTTGGTGGCAGAGACATTTAACAAGCTAACCGAATATTTTGAAGAGAGATCAACTAAGTGTATGAAAGAGAGCTGTACTGGCAAAATATTGATGTCACAGAAGCTCCTAAACAGGTTGGAGCGGTGGGAGGGAAAGGCCAATGGACATAGAGTGCGAGTTTCTGACAGTACAGTTGGATCGTGCGAAGTTCGCACTGGGTACGATATGAGAAGACAAAAGGGGGACAGAAAGCATTCAGTTAATCTTTCCACAGGATTTTGTGGCTGCGGCAAATTTCAGGCTTACCACTATCCGTGCTCACATGTGATGGCGTGTTGTACTGAACTTGGCATCGATTACAAGATATTTGTGGATAAGTATTATCGCCTGGAAACCACGCAAGCTTGCTACCAACTGAAGTTTGTTCCTCTGGGCAATCCTAAATATTGGCCGTATCCTGAAGATCCAACAGTTGTAAGGCTCATTCCAGATGAAAGATTAGCGAGGGGTAGAGGACAGCCACGGAAGCGCATACATAATGAAATGGATACAGTGCCTTTCGTCCGCTGTACGCTCTGTAAAACAAGGGGTCACACAAAAGCCAATTGTACTAATATAAGAGCAGTTGCGGCGGCAAGAGCGGCTAAAGCAGCTAAAGCGGCAGCTGTATCCGTAGGGGCAAGTACGAGTAGACGCCGTCGTGGACGTTGAATTGTAATTAATTTTGAACTGAAAGGATTGTACTTTGTAATATTTTGTGAAACTCTATGTGGGTTGTGTTGAGTTTCTTTGTAACAGTGTGAAGTTTAAGTTACTCTATCTTAGTAGAATAATGACGCATTACACATTTTATGTATATGTTTATTGTCATAATTGTTCAGGTGTGCCGATGAGGAGAAGTGGCAAAGAGCCAATCGCACATGATGACGAAGAGCCGGAGCATCCTCGAATCGATTGGAATGCTCTATGTGGTTCTAAGTTTGGGTATATTTTCAAACGATTACAGAGGCCATCCAACGATAGATCAGAAGTCCCTCCTCAGAAACCTACCAAAAGCAACTGTTATTACAAGCTTGTCAAGCGAGATCCAGAACCGTGGAGTAGAGCCATGGACTTTCAGGTATTATAATATAATGTATTATTTGTTTCTTAATCATATTTTTAAATTATCAAAGACTTCATATCTATAAATTTATGAAGGATCCTACTGGCGAAATCACGGGGAGTTTACAAGACATTGAGAGTACCTACTGTGATGGATGTGTGTTGCTAGTGAAAGATGTAAGCTTATATTATCATTACATCGTCGTCAGTAAATTATTTTAATATAATCATTGACCTAATTAAGTTTTTTTTGAACAGATTTATGTCTCGTATGAAGAAAATCGAATACATTTCAGTGTTGATCACGAGAATGTTAAACGAGTTTTCAAGGAATAGTGGCAAATATGTCCCTACCGGGAATTCTGATGAGAATTGTGACAACGTGTTGAGAAACATAAAGACATTTTTTTATATGTTATTTCAGATTGTTGTCATCCTATTTTAGTATTGCACTTCTTAGTTTTGTCATGTCGTATTTCCTTATACCGTACTTTGTTTAATATCTTGACGGCATACTTATCTAGAAAGGTATAACGTTTGAAAAGTTTCGAGAACTAAAACACAAATCATAAAAAAAGTGAAGTTAATACAGTCATAAAAGCATCCAACAAATGTCAAGTACAGAAGCATAAACTACTTCTTCTTCTTCTGAGGCTTCTCCTTTTGATGCTTATCTACGTGAGCATTCGCCTTCCCCTTTCCCTTTCCAGGCACATTCAGGTGTCCTCCTGTAAAACATCGCACACCAGCCTCTCTAGCTCCCCGATTAGGCTGACGCCGGACCAGAGGTATTTCTTCATCCTCAAAATCGGTTGGATCGTCAAATGAAGAGTCACCACTACCATGAGTTGAAGTATCACGTGGCGAAGTCCTATTATAAAATATCATACAAATTTATCAAAATCAACAAATTATGTTATCAACACAATAAAGCCATACAATCAATTCAAAAATTTTAAATAAAATTCATAATTTACACACACCAAATTGTAGAGAACCAACCTCTGTGTAGGTGTCTCAAATAGTTGGGATGTCTGTATACCAGACCGGGTGAAACCAAAACTGGACTGCGTGTCAGACGTATGAGCCCCAGTTTGGGGCCAACCAAATATATTTTCCCTGAATAATGGATGAGCCGCGGAGGGGGCGACGCCAAAACCCGATCCGGAAGGGCCCAATCCGTAAGAAAACGGCTGCACAGACCTAGCTGCCGTTGTACCGTCTCCAATGAGAACACCCCTAATAACAAACCCAAAAATTTATATAATAATGAAATCAAATCAATTGAACATACTGTAATAAAATTCATAATTAATACCACAAATTAAGATAAACAAATACCTCTGCCTAGGGGGAGTAAACAGCTGGGAATGCGGCACCCCAGTGTGGCCTAGGCCGTAACTCGAGTGCTGGTGGGACGGCTGGGAAGCGGAGCCGGGGGTGCCAAAATCTGTGTGCTGGGAGAATGGATGAGAGGCGGAGGTATCCATGCTGAGAGACGTCACTGTGTTTGCTGGAATCTGCGTTCTCGACCGATAATCTTCCCAGACCATGGGCTCCACTTGATAACCAGGTACGGGCTCAGGCCGGGGTATTGGTTGCCGCTTGTTGAAAAGGGTGGTTTTGCGTCTCACGACAGATACCCTCTCTGATTGAGGAAGCTCGTATGTCATGTGCTCCGCCAGTCCCACAGGTGGCTGGCTGTCGCGGAGACCTAGGTACCGTCTTTGCTCGCCGGCGAACCCAAGTGCAACCTGCGACAAATTCTGAATTTCTGAAATGTCTGAAGACCTGTGGCGTATATGCTCAACAACATCCGCCTACAAATAAAATTTTATTATCATTAGCATTGTGGAACATCGCTATTAAAATTAAAATAGACAACATCTTTATTTAACATAGCTAAATTGACTTACACTCATGTGTAACATTGCGCTAGCAGGGCTGATGAATCGCCGAGTAATCTTCCTGTACCAATCCATATATCCATCATGATAATGGATATACGGCGACGTAGGTACTCCGTGATACACATATCTTGTCCGAAATTCCACCCAGATCTTCACATGGCCTTCGTAAATGGCATTCCAATTTTGGCCAGCCTGACCCTGACCATCCACCGCACTATGTGTCGCCTCATCGATCTCAGGGCTAGCCGGAATACCCTGGAGTAATCCGAACTGTCGTAACACCCGATCAGGATAATGCCACTCCACATGCAAAAAGCATATCAACGGGACTCGTGCCAACCATAAGCCACAATCACGATGGCATATTGTCGGGAGATTGCCAAGAATCTCGTCGTTATACGGCATCCATACAACCTGTAACAAATGCACACAGTTGTAGCTCGTCCAAATGGTCGTGGTTATATGTATGCAACACAGTATGATTTAAGTCAAAACTATTCATTAAAATTTAATAAACAAATTACTTACATCTGATTCTCTAAGCTCATCCAACCTGCGTCTGTAAACAGATACGGTTGTTATTTTTTTGCTGGCCGCTCTGTTAAATTTTCCACTCCACCTGCACAGTGACATAAAAATATCACGTCAAGTCTATAAGGTTAATCAGCGGCTACAGTGCATTAAGTAATAATGTGTACCTGATGCCCAGTGCTTGCCCAGGTTGTTGCACTGCCGGATTTAACAAAACCGGACGATTTGGGATGATCCGTTCCCAAGCCCACATACATACTAGCGTCATCGCCCCGGCAATAAGTGAACGTGTCGAGCTTGTGGCTCTACACAAGTGGCTGTACGTGTGTGACAAACACGCACTCCCCCAGCTGTAAGAACCAATTGCCTCTACATTCTCTAGCAGTGGCAACCAGTATGTGTTCACCCTCGCATCACTAGACTCGGGAAAAAGAATGCATCCGATAAGTCGCAATATGTTCGCTCGAACATATCGTTTTACGACGTCATCACCAGCATCAATCGGGATAGTAGCAGGGTCAAAATGGTCATCGAACCATTTAAGGGCAATTTGGTTTTTCCAAACCATTCCAGGGGTATCTGCCGGGTTACTGCCAAATAGGCGTACGCAGAACTCGTGCCAATCAGGAGGTGTCTGCAACCCTGTTACTGGGTGACCATCGATAGGAAGCCCGAACAACACAGCAATGTCCTGAAGAGTAACTGTCATCTCACCCACAGGCATATGGAACGTATGGGTCTCGGGCCGCCACCGCTCCACCAAGGCTGTAACAAATGCTGTTTCGAGAACGACCCAGCCAATACACCACACATCCCAGAAACCTGCCTCCTTCATGTAGGCTATAAAGGCCTCGTTCTGCACATGAGACACCGTCCATTTCCGTCGGTGTATCTTCAACAATGTGTCCTGATTATCGTTAATCCCTTCACGAACCTCTCGGTTCCACACGTCCTGAGAACGGTGCAAATCCTGGTGCACTAATACCGACGTATCTAAGGGTCCTCCATTCCCTAGAAGATGCCCGTATGGCTGTGCATCCATATCTAAACAACACAATAGACATATTAGAACATTATATTAACTTACCAATATATTAACAAACTTAGCAAATCTAACAATGTTAAACATTGAACAATTAGAACATTAATCAAAAAATTAATTAAAATAGCGTTATTACAGACCATATTACGGTCACATTGTTTAACGGTCAAACCACTCAGACATTATTTTGGTCAAACTGGCCGGCCGGACCATCTTTCCGTCAAACCGGTCAGACCATCTTTCGGTCAAACCGGTCGGACCATAAATTGGTCAGTTTGGTCTGATCAATTTTTTGGCCAGACCGGTCAGACCGAAATTTTGGTCGCACCATTCGGACCAAATTTTTTTAACCAATTATCTACAAATTACAATTAACCAACATCAACAATTAACCAATTAACTAACATCAACAATTAACCAATTAACTAAATTTACCAATTAACTAATATTCACAATTAACTAACGTCGTATTAGGTAAAAAATTAACTAATTAAAAAATTTACCTAATACGACGTCGGGGGCTGTACCGAGAGGCGGGCGAGCCGGCGAGCGGGAGCGGCGAGTGGCGAGCGGGAGCGGGGGCGGGGAGCGGGGGGCGGGGACCGGGGAGCGGGGGCGGGGACAGGGGAGCGGGGGCGGGGACCGGGGACCGGGGGCGGGGAGCGGGGGGCGGGGACCGGGGACCGGGGGGCTGGAGCGGGGGCAGGGAGCGGGGAGCGGGGAGCGGGGGCGGGGAGCGGTAGCGGCGAGGTGAGCGGGGGCGGCGAGCGGGGGGCGGGGGCGGGGGCGGGGACCCGGGAGCGGGGGCGGGGAGAGGGGGGCGGGGACCGGGGAGCGGGGGCGGGGAGCGGGGGGCGGGGAGCGGAGGGCGGGAGCGGGGGCGGGGAGCGGGGGGCGGGGAGCGGGGGGCGGGAGCGGGGGCGGGGAGCGGGGGGCGGGGGCGGGATCCGGGGAGCGGGGGCGGGGAGCGGGGGGCGGGGGCGGGATCCGGGGAGCGGGGGCGGGGAGCGGGAGCGGCGAGGCGAGCGGGAGCGGGGAGCCGCGGCGAGGCGAGCGGGACAGACGGGAAGGCGACGTTGGGGACGGGAGTGTGAGCGACGGAAAAAGTCGGATTTTGGTGTTTATACCGACCAAAATCCGACTTTTTTTGTTGGATCTTGTTATGGACCAAGAACCGACAAAAAAAGTCGGATCTTGGTTATCCGAAATCTCCTATTCAGATTTCGGATTTGACCAAGATCCGACAAAAAAAGTCGGATCTTGGACCAAGATCCGACTTTTTTAGTCGGATGATATATCCGACTAAAAAAGTCGGATATTGGTCATCCGACAAAAAAAGTCGGATCTTGGTCCAAGATCCGACTTTTTTCGGCGTCCGTGCCACGTGGACACCGTCCCCGCAATACTTTCAAATCGGACGCTTTTTTCACAAAAAATGGTGAATAGTAACACCATTCAGAAAAAAAAACCGTGGTACTCACTCTTTAGCTTAAATAGTGTCGGGTACTGCTAATGGTTAAATTTGGAGACACAAAAGCTGCGATACTTGTGGTGGTGGGGCAGGAAAACAGCCTAGCTCCATGGCCTAATCTGTTGTCTTATTTCTCTCTCCATGTCCTAGATTGGTGCTGTGTTTGCCAATATTGGTTTGGGATTAACGTTGGTGGTGCTGGGAAAACATCCATCATCCACCAGAGATTGGACTAAATAAAGGAGTTGGCAGGTAAGAGATCTTGGGCTCCCCGATTAGATATTGCTTGGTAGCTAGGTTACAGCGGTTCCTCGGGTCGGTTCCGTCATCAAACATGGGAAGAAAAAGTAATCACTATGGATTAAGCCAATAACGTCTTTTTATATTTTTATATTCAAATTTGAATTAATCATCCTGATAGATATTTAGATTAATTATGGAAAAAATATAAACATACACGGATTAATCAATCAAGCGTGTGTTATAATTTTGGTAATTCGACTTAAAATTTTTGAATTGAATATAAAGATAGATGTGACAATAATAGGCATGGCAAAATCTAAAGCGGGACCCTCATTTTTGATAGGGATCCAGATCTTCATTCCGGGTCCATAATTTTTGGATGCAAATCACGACCCTCATAATGTAGGTCCGAATCCACGGATCCATCTAATTGGCGGGCGTTTAAATTGAAACAAAATCTGGGCTGTCCAAAGTTAATTAACAAGATAATCTCAAATACCTTAATTTAATTAGAACAAACTAAAAAGCACAATATCCAACATAAATTTTCAAAAAAGATGGTCAACATGATTATAATTGACATAGTTTGAATCCTGGATCTTCCTAAAAATGTACACGATTTGTATTAGTAGGTTCAATGTCATTTGACACACGTGTATGTAATGATACTTAAAATATGTATTTTTAAGGTTACACTTAAAATAATTGGAGATCCGGATGTAACATCCAAATCCTTACACTTTTCTTTTTGAAGAAATAAAAATTTTGGGTAAGATCTTCAGATTCCGATTTACTAACTGATTTACGATTTCCACGCATTGGTGTAGAAAAAACTTCCGTACTTGCTTTCAACTCTTAAACTGTAGCCAAGCTAAACTTGTGATCACATCTAGGTCACTTGCATCCGGAAGCTCATTACCCTAAACATTCTTCTACTAACTCAACAAATTACTACACACAAACACAGATGCACCGTACGTAGAATCACAAAATGCATTTATACGAGTGCAATCATACCAGCGCTAATGTACCAAATCCTATCAGAATACCGATCTAGGAATGATAAAACCATGCAAGTCAAACCAATAATGCATCGCAGCAGCGTCCAGGGTGAAAAAGCTGTCCAGGATTGAGAAGAGGAAGGCCATACACATTGATTGCCAATGGGTCCTCTCAAATTTCACGAGACGACCCTGTCGTTGTACGTGGCATAGGGACATCTGGCTTCGCATCTAATCTGAGTTGGTCACATAATAACTAATCTGTGTGGATTGTGCTAAATGCTTGCTCGATGGTTGTAGGAACTGGGCCATCCCGTTTTATGGACGAAATGGTACTGATGTCAGGTGACCCGTTAGAGAGGGAAGCCGATTGATATCCGAACATTCATTATAACAAAAAATACAATTGCAAACTTAAGGGGAAGCTGTGTATTCCAAAATTTGAACACAATTTGATCGGTATTCCGAATTAACACATATTCATATTGAATACAATTATTAAAAAATTAAAGTTATCCATCTCGGATTTTAAATGATTGTTTTTTATTGGATGGGCTTCTTTTTTTTGTTGGGATATTGGATGGGCTTCTATAGTGCCGTCCTATGGACCATCTTTTAAAATTCTGAACGGAAATGTTTGTCTGGGCTTTGTTGAGAATTATTTAAAGCCACCTAAAAAAGTAAGAAAATAAATGGCTTCGCCCGGGTTCGAACCGGAGACCTTCAGTGTGTTAGACTGACGTGATAACCAACTACACCACGAAACCATTGTGTCTATTTCATTTCGAGATAATATATAAATAAAACACCTTGGATTCTTCTAGCTCATTGCATTCATAATGATATCTATATACACCATCAGGGCGGCTGAACTTTTTTTTAAGGGTCAAAGAAACCTAGTTGTTTATATTAAGAGAGAGTATCATAGTACAAGACCGAAGCAATCTCCCGAGTGTTCACCGTAACTCAGTTAAGTAGGAGAGATGCTAACTTACAATCCTTGCTCAAACAATTGGCTAACTGATTGTTTGAGCGAGAGATATAGCGTAGAGTACAATCATGGAGAGCATATAGATCTCTTCCCAGTTCTAGTACTAAAAAATCTAAGTCCCAATCCACAACATGTTGAGGATCACTTAGAAAGATGAAAGCAATTAAACAATCAGTTTCTATGATTGTTCGAGAATCAGCAAAAGAGGCAGCGAGCTGAATCACTAAGAGTTCAGAATCCAAAGGAGATGAGGCACAAGTCAAGGTAGCATGGCCATCTAAGATATGACCTTCATAGTTCCTAGCAACAGTAACAATCCCAGCGTCGGAGGAGGCTCCAACACAAGAGGCATCATAGTTGAACTTCGTGACATCAGCATCCGGAGCCGTCCATGAAGCTTGCTGATCCAAATTTGTCCAAAAGACTGCGAAGAACGCCTGTCAACCTGAAAATATTCAAAGCAGGCATAAGAGGCAAGGTTTGCAGAAGTACATGGATCATGTTGGACACCTTCGAAGAAATACTTGTTCCTTGCTTTCCAAATGAACTAGCAAATGTACATAGCCAAAGGAACCAATTCCTGAGTTTCAAAACTATTCAACATAATAAAAATATCAGCAAGCCAATGACCAAAATATACTTGAGAGAACTGAGGGATATTATGGCCAAATCGACTAGCGAACCAGGTAGCACGAGCATGTTGACAATAAAAAATCATGTGGCAAATAGATTCAGACGCCTAAATACAAATTGCACACGATGAGGAGGGACAGAGATGCCTTAGGAATAGGCCATTAGCTACTGATAAGCTATTTTTTTGTAGCTCGCCAAATACAATGTAACGCCCCGTGATCCGACCGACTGTCTCCACAAACCAACACTGATTTTTTCCAGCGTATTTTTTCCTCACTCGCACGCATCCCGGAAAACTTTCCAGTAGGTCACCCATACTGATCCTACTCCCGGTCAAACGCATTTAACCTTGGAGTTCTCCCAGGATATGTGCCGGAAAAGAAGGTGCACCATGTTGGTATAGATAGTACCAATCAAATCACTTAAATATTTCAGAAAGAACAGATCGTTAACGAGGTATCACATTCACCCCTCCTTAAATACGCGACGTCCTCGTCGCGCCAGATATATCACAGAACAGTCCCAGAACTATTTTTTCTCTGATACCAAATGTAACGCCCCGTGATCCAACCGACTGTCTTCACAGACCAACATGGGTCTTTTTCAGCGTGTTTTGTCCTCACTCGCACGCATCCCGAGAATCAGTTCAATCTGGAACTCTACTTCGCGATCTGGTGGTACCCCTTGTATCTCCTCAGGGATACATCTAAGAAGTCTCTAATAACTGTGATATGGTCTAATGAAGTCTCGCTCTGCATATCCATGGTAGTAGCTAGGTAAGCTATGGCACCACTTTGCACCAGTCTTTTTGCTTCCACCGCAGAAATTATTGACACATGGGTTTTGACACCATCACCCCCATACTTGAATTCTTCCTTTCCTGGTGGCCGAAAAATAACAGACTTACACCTGTAATTAATACAGGCGTGCTGTCCTGCTAGCCAGTCCATTCCCAGGATGACATCGAAGCCCATCATCCCCATGATTTGGAAGTGTCCCATGAATTGCTGGTCGCCTATAAGAATTTCGCAGTCACAACTCTGGTCTATCATGATGGTCTTTCCCAGTGGAGTTATAACTGCCATCTCCTCCCCACGTCTATTCCTTGACAATCTATGTCTCCTCACAAAATGTTCAGCAATGAACGAATGGGTTGCTCCAGAATCAAATAATGAATTTCCAGGGAAGCTCGCTACTAAAAATTTTCCTGCGATATGGTCCTAAACTTAATGGTATTCGCTGTCCAGCTTCTATCTGGTTGAGTGCGTACACCCGTGCCATAGCTCTCGGTGGTGGGTTCCCTCCTGCAGGAGCGCGGCCATTAGAGTTGGCCACCATTGGGCCCCGTACACGCATCTCTGGACAGTTTGCCAATCGGTGTCCCATCTTCCCACACTTAAAGTATGCTCCAGTAATCAACCTATAAGAATACATGTTACACTCCTAAATTAAAGTTCAAATATTTTGGTTGCTTGAAATAACATGCTATTCACCTGCACTGATCCTGATGGTGTCCCGCACGATTGCATCTCCCATACCATGCGTCCATATTTCTAGCAGGGGGTGGGTGGTAGGGGTCTTTTGGTTGATTCAGTATACTGATTCCCTACATCGGGTCCCCCTTTCCTCTTTGCAATCTCCTTCTCTGCCTTCTTTTGGCATAGGTTTTACGTCTGTTCGATTACCAACGCTCTGTGGAGTACCTCCGAATAGGAGGGCAAGAGGAATGGTACCACAAACTTTTTGATATCGTCTGCGAGCCCATCCTCAAATTTCCTAGCTCGAGCCTCTTCATCGAGAGCAGCCACCGACTTGAAGATTGAAAGTCTAGAAAACTCTCGGTCGTATTCCGACACAGTTATGTTCCCCTGCACCAACTGATCAAATTCTCGCGCCTTCTCTCTCGTTTTGGCTGGCGAAATGAAGTGACCCCTGAAATCTCTCAGGAATTCTTTCCAGCTATACACTTCTGCTTCCGCTACTGCCTCATCCGCCCTCTTATCCTGGCGGATCCTGTCCTGGGTCTCCCACCACCTACGAGCATCGTCCTTCAGTACATAAGCAGCATACTTCACTTTCTCTATGGGCTAGGTGTGAGCGATATCAAAGGCCTTCTCCTTCTCAATGACCCAATCTTCTAACTGTATTAGGTCTTCTGAACCATCGAAAGAGGGTAGTTTAACTCTCAAGAATTCCCGGTAACCCCCTGCGGTGGGTTGGAGTACAAGTACAGGTACATGTATAGGCTGTGGCGCAGCGACTGCAGCTGCCGGCTGGCGTTGCTGAACTAACAGGTTCAGAATTTGCAACAGTGTGCCTTTTGTGTTTAACCCTACTGGGTGCAGACCATGGGCAGCCGGACCATTGGCATGCGCATTGGTGGCAGATTGCGCATCTGACTTGGCATGCACACTTGGGCCAGTAGGCGCATTTGAGCCAGAGGGCACCTCAGTGGCGGTAGCAGCTCGTGCATTGGTAACTTGAGCATTCCTGGCGGCAAGTGGAGGCATCCCAGTATTTGCACCCTGTCCCGAACCTTGTCTCCTGGATGCTTGGCTTCTGGTCTGTGGTGCTATGAATTCCTGCCCTGATAGGTTGTTACTACGACATTAATTTACATTCATAACTAATTCATTTCTTAAATCTCGAAGCCATAAGCATCTTAATATTTCAATCTCAGAGTTATCAAAATCAAAATCTCAAGATCAGCCACGAAATTACAAAGATTCTGAGCATATAAGTAGATAAGCACATAATTACTGTATCGTAAACATGAAAAACACGATTACAGAACACCACAAAATAATCACAATGACATAATATCACGAAATCACAATCTTTCACTATTTTCTCAGGCTACACTAATCACTTACTTACTAAAATATACTACTGTAGATCAATAATCACGATATGCCCATGAAAATCACATAAGTCCCTCTTCCTAAGGTCACTCAGCCCCTTAATACACGACTGGTAACGTAAAATTTCAAAGCCAACTCAGAATTCCCACGAAAACCACTTAAATTTTTTTTGAACAAAACTTCAAATGGCTGTAACTTTCAAACGGCTGCAAATTAGCCCCCGAAATTCGATCGTTTTGGTGAAGCGAGAAAATTTGTAGATCTTGAATTTCTCTTTCCGAAAAGTAGTTATAATAAAAAATCGGTTGAGCGAGTCAAAAATTACAGTCTTTCAAAATTTTTAGTGGTTTTGGTCACAAAAGGCACAAAATTTTGACACCAAAACCATGGTTTCAAAATGAATTGCACCCCCTTTTACCACTAGTTATTTTCAGACAAATTTTTTGAAAAATAAGAGATCTGTGCAACTTTTCAAGCAGCAATATGCAATGCCTATTCTAACACATTTCGATGCCATGCATGACACGATAAATCTGTGCAGCTTTCAAATTTTTTTAATTTTTAAATTGGCTCTGATACCATAATATGTTACGACCAGAAAATAGAAGTGACAATTACCCGAGGTTTAAAATACCCCGCTAGGCATCAGACTTTATTAAAAGCTAAAAACGTACTCAATAAATAGAAAACGAACAATTGTCATCAAATCTAAATTCACGCAGTCGGAAAAACATCCGCCTTTATTTTTGCAAAGAAAACAGTGATGAAGCATGCATGCAAGCCGAACCCTCTACTCCCGATCCCGGACCTCAGCAGAACCATCTGAAATACACACGACTAATGTGAGTTAATTAACTCAGTAAGTGGAACCAAAACGAATATAATTCACAGCGAGATCAATACGCAAACATAAATACACTGAATAACTCTGTAAAGCAAAAAGGGAGCAAAAAGGGATCCCCTATCCGACTGATACATGACATTCAACAAGGTTCATGGTACATTCATGTACGGAAAGTCAAGGGACAATTCATGCATGAAATACAAAGAGATGGATTATGTATGAAGGCGTAGAGGCATATTTTATTCAAGTAAGGCAGTTGTATAGCCATTTATCATTTAATAAGGCATATATTGAGCCATTCGTTTTGGCTCTATATATAAAGCCTGTGAAACGATGTAATGTTCATCTAATTATTTATGAAACTTGAGTATTGAGTGTGTCGCTCTACTTATTCCAATTTTATCATCGAGTGTACTCCGATAGATCGAAGAACATCATTTTCGGGTATTCTTAGAATCAACAGATTCGTTGTTATTTATCCCGTCGTGACTTCGGTATTCTAAGGAATCAACAGACTCGTCGACACCTATCATTGGCCCATTTCAAGTATTCTCGACGAATCAACGGATCCGTGCAGCCCATCACTATCACGCTACATCACCGACTAACATACAAAGACTCCGGAGCCTAACATATTCATGACCGAATTCTCGGGGGTCCAGAAAGTACCCCTCCGTTCCCGCGTTACGGGCCCAAAAGACGGAAGGGTATCCCCACGAGCCCAGATAATTTATGCACTCCATATCCATTTGATCACATGCACCTAGGATTACCCGGTTGTCCCTTTGAAGTGATGCGTACGAACTATAGGGCCCAAAAGGTACATAAATAATCCCGCATTGACAGAACATAACATAAACACCATATACACACTAAAACTTATACTCACATCCGAACATAATCGATTTCGTAAATAAACAAAAAAATGGAATCAGAATATCAGAATAAGTCAAAAACCTAAATTAAGCCATGTGTGTTCAGAATCCTAAAATCCTTGATTTACGATTTCCACTTACCTGACGTAGCTCCTAGATCCTTAAACCTCCAACGATCCGTCCGAAGCCCCGTAGGTTCGTCCTCTTCACCTTTTTGGAAGACAGAACACGTGACTTGGGGCAGAAGTTACTCAAATCCAAGAAAGGGGAGCAGAACCAATAGCTTACCCTTCTCGTGTGGTGATTCTTGGATGATTTCGTCCCCTCCTAGCACCTCCTCCCGGGTCAGATCTCGCTCCTCGCCTTTACAGAGAGAAGAAATTCGTGGCTGTTATCTCTGTAGTATAATGGACGGCCTAAGGGCCTATTTAACATAGTTTTCGGGGCTAAAAACCCTAATCCGCCCTAGTTACCCTAACACAGCTAAGGTTGTAGAAAATTACCTTTTGCCTCTCAATTTTGTTAAGACATGCCAATTGCTCCTTTAAACTTAAAAAATTATCACTTTAGTTTCTCAATTCTTACATAAAATTCCTGACCGTAGGATGAATCTTCAACTTCCAAATCTTGTCTCAGATACTAGGATCGAGGGGAAGGCAGCTAGTGCTAGCAACAGTAGAGAGTAGAGATGTTAGGCTGATGTTGTAGATATTTAAGGATATGATACCCTTTTTTTACAATATAAGAGCTCAATTTATTATGCATCAAAACCATACAATCAAGAGTATTGCTAAAGCCAATTTTGACTTTGGCAATAGCATCCTTTTCAGTCTGAGAGAACATATTATGTATTAAATCTCATTCCAAGACCTAGTCTCAAAGCAAATCAAGTCAGAAACATTTTTCAGAATTGACTTTTTAAGAGGAGCAGAGGAAATCTTAACATTAGGTAGAGAGGGAACGCAAGGGTCTTTCCAAATGTTGGAAAGTTGACCATTCCCTACATGAGAAACCAGACCCTCCACGATAGCCTTTCTACCTTCCAGAAATTTTATATAATATTTTTTTATATTATTACCTTTTAACACTTTTCCTTTCTATCATCTGCACCATGTTGAACTAAATGAAAATGATCATTTACAATATTATCTTTTAACAAATTTCCATCAGCAGCATGCAATGCAGCTCTAGTTTGTTCGGGATTCCCCTTCGAAGCACCATCAAACTCAATCATACCATAGATAATGTGTCACGGTTGATAAGCGAAATTCATCAATACAATAAGACTAGAGCAGGCCGAAAAGATCATCCTTCAAGTTAGATGGGGCAAGAATGTCTGTCCTGGATTGAATCTTCTAGCCCATGAAAATAGATGGGGCAATAATTTTTGAGATGAGATTAGACAATTTTAAATTTTATAATGACTATTCTTTTCACCAAACTTGAGTTTGAGACAAATTTTTTTGTCAAGGTGTGTCCAATCACTCGTACGAAACAAACCGTCAAAAACTTGATAATATAATAAGCCAAACTATAGTCCTGTGTGAAAATGATTATGTTGTTCATGGCCTTGGGCATTAAACATACTAGAGCACATTTACATAAGTAAATAGATTTTATTACTCCACGCAAAGATGTTACATCAAGGTAGAGATCATAAAGATCACAGCAGCACGAATATTTACATGATCATGTAACAAGAAATTGATTTGTTTTTATCTGAGTGACTCTAGGTATAACAAAAGATCATGGTTACATAACTTTTGAGTAGTGCGTGATTAGTGTAGTGACTCTTGAACATGAAAAAGAATCGAGTAAAAACAACCTACTTTACATTATGAGAATGATTAGGCTTCAAGATAATAAGTCTCAAAATGTATTAAAAAGAGTAAAAACACCTAGAACTTAGAAACATATGTTTCACAAATTTCTTCCTTGGATATTCCACAACTATGGATTGAAAAAGCTAAAGTTAATTCCAGTGTCAATTATGACATAAATGCTGGCTGCAACGGCGGCCGCACTTAGGCACAAACCGAAGAGCCCAAGAGCCCAATTGAGGAACCACATCGGGCTGTGAACCTTGGGCTTCTTGATCTTGAGCCACATGAAGCACGGGTAAGCGAACGTCACCGGCAAAGCAATTCCTCCGATGAGACCGGCCAGGCTGCTCAAGAATGGGATGGCCACCGCCGTGAAGTAGCAAAAGAACCCAAACTTGGCCCTCAAGAGTCCCCGGACCCACCACGGGCAGGCTTTCTTGAACCTCCTCGTGTACGTTGACTCCATGACGTCGAAAATCGGCATTCCGTAGATTTGGAAGGAACTGAGGGCGTTGATTATGACGAACAGACTCGTTAGGGCGAGGATGAATTCGGATGTATCCTTGCTGTGAAAGGCGTATAATGCTGCGAGCATCCCTCCGTCCTTCGGTATCTGCATGTAAGAATCTCAAACAATTAGATTTTCATTGTCGGGAGCGCTTTATCACCATTCAAATATCAATGTCCGACTCGAATACGATAATATTAAGAATGTCGCACCATTTGGCCATATGCCCAATAGCCTCCAATTGCCAAGGGAAAAAGGGACGCGGCGATGAGTGCGTAAGCGGATTTGGCTCCTTTCCACATTGGCACTCGCGATGGGTGCTTCTCACTCGAAGGCATCGTCGCCTGCATCAATCACAAAACAAATTAATTCACACTTCAATTTCAACATCTTCCGGCTACGTCGAATTTAAATCACTATAAATTTAATGGTTCTTTTTCTCTTCTGGTCAATATATGATTATCCTTTTCTTGTTTTACTTTTTCCACTAAAAAAGAGGCTACTTGGAAAATATTGGCACTGGTTGCATTATGTCAAGAGTCAGAGGTCAAAAGATGTGGTTAGTCAACCATTGACAAATTAATTGTAGAAAATATGCGAAGACAATATACTTCTATCTGTTAAAAAACAAATTAAAAAGTTAACTAACAATTTGAATTATGGGTGTTGGGTTCTACATTAATTTAGGAAATTATTAAAAGAAACTCCATAGATTCATTTGATTCTAATAACCATGACTTCTGTAAATTTACATGTTTTGCAAAAATATTCTTAGTAATTAAAAGGAAGGAATAAATTTGACCCCATAAATAAAAATTAATCCGGTTAGGCTACTGTTAATCTATGGCACGTACCTGTATCTCAAGTATCAAATTGTGACCTCTAAAAGCAAAGGCAATGATCCCAAGAGCATTAAGCACGTTAAAAGCCCTCTTAAAATCATTTGAAGCATATTCAGGGTTGTAGGAGACTCCCGGTAGCCTGCCCTTTGCAACGGAGACTATCCATATAATGGCGCAATATGCGACAGCCGTGATCGCGCCGATCAGTGACACACCGGCGATGGAGTTGAGGTTGGGCAGCTGAGACAGGATCACCGCGGCGCAGGTAAACACGAGGTACCACTCCGCGGTGGTCAGTGTCTTAGCTGAGCAACCTTCCCGGCAGACTATTTGGAAGAAGGTTTTCGCCGTTCCGCCTCCCATTATAATGAGAGTTGCGCATGTGCCCCCTGCTAGGTACATGACTGGGAATACTGCAAGCCAGTTTGATAACTTCTCCCCTGGATTGATTAATTTTAGTACAAAATAAAATTAGATGTTTGTAGCAACTTTAGTGGAAGATAATAACATCTCATTAATTGATATAATTAGTTGATAAAGCAATTGATAATCTCCAAAACAGTCTATCCTACATAATTCAAATTTATTGAAACTATCATAGATTATCCGAACACGTGTGATTATGACCGGATAATCAACCAACCTGACATATGGAAAATATCTTTTAAAAAAGAGTGTGATCCATACCCGTAAACAAACTTGTCACCACAATTATGACTAATAACGTGATAATCTCGAAAGCATCTATATTTTCGAAAAGAAGATAGAGGATAGATATACTAACCAAAGGCCGCACTAGCAAGTTGAAGATATCTGCTGTAACGAATTCCGGTCTCCGGAGATTCATGGAGGTCCACCAAAATATGTAGTGTATATAATTGCCAAATAAAGGCTAGGGTCAAGCTGATGATCCCCCATGTCCTGCAGCCCAAGAAAATTAATACATAAGTTGGACAACTAGTAATGAAACTCGCAAAAGCGTATTTGTTAAAATGGTAATAAGACGTAAATGAGTTGACAAAAGTTCGGGTTCAAATCCCGTCAGGGCACGAGTAAAAATAACTAGTATTGGCACTTACCATCCCAGAACAGTGAAAGCAACGGGGAGGACGAGAGCTTGGATACCGATCCCGGAGCAGAGGCAGTGAAACGCGGCGTAATAGGCGTTACCGTTGCGGGACTCGGTGATCGGAAGCCATGCATCGTGAGGATCAAGCTTGGTGAGGTGGAGAACCCTCCTGATAGGGCTTCCTAGAGGCGTGATAAACCTCGGCGTCCTGATCCTCGGGGTGAAGTTTCTCGGGGTTCTTGCTCCGCTCGCCGGACCGATGTGGTCGCCGGGGAGGAGCAGCGGCGACCGCGACAACGACGGCGAGTGGATCTGCGAAGGAGGAGCCGATATCGGCGGGGTCGGGGCCACGGAGGCTGGCCTTGGAGTAGTAGGAAGTGAGGTTAGTTGATTGGCATCACCCATATTTTTCTGTTCTCTCACCAAGTGAAGATAATTTGTTTGCTTCTTCTCCAATATTGTGTTTTTGTCCCCTACAAAATCTGGTTATTTAAGGGCGAAAGTTATTATTTTATATGGCATGGTCAGCGCATGCAATTGTTGAAGATTGGGACTATAATGTATAGTTGGTCTTGAAGTTTAGTGTGAAATGGGGTGCACCTGACATAAAAATAACATTAAATGTGTTCTGTTATGGCAACTTGAACCTAACGGGAAAGTGTGGAGCTCATTCAAAGGCGTGGAAAACAGCCAACCAATGTTGTCAAACTGAACTCATGGTTTGTTAGAATTAATGTTTTTATATAACCCAAAAAAAAAACTACCGACGAACACCTGTATTAACTAATGAAGAAGTTGTTTAACAAATAAATTTTGGGTAATTACGAATACAATAGTATTAAATATTTGTTCTAAAAAGTCTGCCATTTTTCAAAGTGCTTCTAGCTCAACAGCACAACGTATTGTAAATGTCTAGAAAGTTTAAAGTTCAAACTTTGAGATTATCATAGTGTAATAATTTATCTTTCAAAAAAAATAAGCGACATTGGACTAAATTCCAACGTGGGTTTAGAGAAAAAAAAGGTTCAGTTTTTGGTACTTAATTATTCCAACGCCATAGATAGCAGCTGTAGTCAACGTTATATGTCTAGATCCATACATTGCTGGTCTACGCAATAATTGGACCGTGATCACGAACTTTGTACCAGTTAATCAAACTTGCAAGTTGCAAGAAGACTTTTGATTTGGTCGAAAAAGACTTTTTCACTATAGCGTTCTCCATAAGTGTGCCTACTGTAACATTTTGTCATATATGCAATCTAAACAAACTAATGATAAACTTATTGAGATTTGCTGGTAAACGGATTGTTATAGATTAATTAAGAAATATAGAATTTTCATCTTTAAAAACATAACAATATTAAATATTTATCAAAAAAATCTTGAGTAGTTTAATTCAACTTAAATGTAGATTATTCGTTCGAGCTCAAGTGGATGAAAAACTTATCTAAAACAAAGTAATGACAAGTCAGAAACGTATACTAAGACTGATGAAGGTATATGGAAAGAGCAGCCAAGCACACCTAGCTTGACCAGCCATTGACGCTATTCGTTGGGCAGTCCATATCATCCCACTCATCAACTACGTGTACAACAGAAGACACAAACACACACATACATACAAAATGCTACTCTAGGATAGATTATCTCACGAAAAATTAATCTATGTTAATCAAAAAATTGAAATTCAAGTGTTAATAACACGTTAGTATTATAATTTGATAAAAAAAATTGACGTCTTTTGTGGTCCAATCTTATTCGAAGTTAAGTTAATCTGCTCAACGAATAGCAGTCATATAATTACTATGTTCAGACCTCTTCCACTGCCTACATACGAGTACAAATGTTCAACCTATTTTCTTGTATTCTCCGTATACATTCTTACTTCTTTACCAAACAGTTGGCATATGATTTTGTGTGCTCTTTCCATTTCTGGCAATTGGTGGCGTTACTACATATGACTTTGTGTTGCATCTTAGTGAAGGATGGCAAGAAGAGAGCTCTATCAAATAGTATACTACACTTGAATCTAGGTTGTTCTTCCTCGTGCAGTTAATCATGGAACATAATTGGATCCAAGACTTACGAACGTAAAAAATACTATTAAAAGAGTCGGCATCTAAATAGGGTCCAACATCCATAAAATAATCATGAATTAGAGCGCTCTAATAACGATGGTTTAGAGTCTCCCATTAATGGGTTTCCCTCATTGTTACACATCTAAACTGGGTTTTTAGTTTTTACCAACTAGTAGGAATCTAATTTTGCTTTGATCGGAATTGGGTTTCTTCTTTTTTACTATTCCAAAAAACTCAGATTACCACCCTCCAAAAATAGGTTTATGCCACGAGCACACGCACAATCTTTTGTAAAAGGCCAAAGAATAGTTGGCTATGTGCTCAGTGCATGGAGAGTCCAAGATACTTTCTAGGCCTCGGCCCATACGAAGCATCATGTTCCGTGCATCGACAAGCATGTTTTCGTTATTTTTTAATCTTTGGTAAATGGTCACTTTATTATTCCGTAGTTTGGTAAACTTGTATATCTTCACTGATTTAAAAATGTTTAAATGATTAACAAAAGTTCTCAAACGTTTTTTTTTTTGGAAAAATGTCTCTTGTTCACTACTAATTGACAAAAATGTCCCTCCGTATAATTAAATTGAAAATTGAAAAAAACTGAAAAAAATATATGAAAAGATTATGAGAAGGATTTATTTTTTATGAATTGTTTCTTAAAAAAATTTAAATTTTTTTTCTTAATTATACTTGGGGATACTTTTCTCAAAAAGTCTATTCAAAAGAACGATTATCAAACCACATGATAGTAAATTGAACTTTTATGTTTAATCTTTTGTTCAAGATATGCCATGTTTGGCATTGTGCATAATCAAAATAGCAGATTGGGGAAAGTAGATGTGTGTTTTCTCTTCGATCCTACTGCTAATCTTTGTAGTTGAACATTTAATTAGCACATTGCATATTTCCGCCTAGTATAGTGTTTTTCTCCCCAAATTTACTAAATATCAAATATCAAAGCCTTGGAGATTGTCCTATAGACATACATTTTTTGAAATATATATTAATTAGCATTTAACAAAACTTATTTTGAGACGCGGCTTGAACTACAAGTCAGTTCTACTTTAATAAATTTTAAAAAATTAATTATTCATTTCACCCTAGTATATTATACTAAACCATATTTTCCGCCGGTCAGTTAATTTATCATAAGCTATAATAATTTCCAAAATTTAGACTCGAATTGTTGGGTACCCACAAAGTGGATAACCCTCCAAAAATAGGCGTATGTCACTATTAGCAGCGCGCACACGGTATTCTTTAGTAAAAGGCGAAAGAATAGTTCGCTTTGTGCTCACTGCGTGGCTGCGTGATTTTGTTAGAGAAGTCCGAGTCCGTTATATGGTAGCACTCGAGGAGTTTTTTTGGTTACGTAACCGATGTGGGATTCGCTTCTTAAAGTTTGGCTTCCGCTTCCCATCCACTCTCCAACGACCTGTCGCCTGTTGTTTTAAACTTTAACTCCTCATCGCTGTTTCTGAATAGGTCAAACAGAGGCATGTAACAACCTTAGCCATGGAAAAGGCCCTCTATCCTTAGCTACAGAGGCTTCGTTTAGAGGGCGAGCTGAGATGATCTTCGACGTTAGAAGGAACTCCGTACGCATGGATAGGACTGCCGAAGATGATTGGAATTATGTTATTCTTAGGAACTGGCCATTGGAGACATTAGGCAAGTCTAATACAAGCATACCCGCAAGCACCGGGAGATTGTAAAGACAATGGTTCGAAATGCGAAGAAAGTGCATAGTTGTTCTAGCTCTGAATAGATGCGAGCAACCTTAACGGAGACTATAGTCGTGATAAGAGCTCCCGGATATGATGGAGTAAGATGTGATCTGCAAACGAGGATGAGTCGTCGGCCTGCGAACTCATATTCGCGACTCGCGAATCAACTCCAAAGGGAACCAGAAGCTGGAATTGCTAACAGAAATCACAGTCTTACTCTTACATGAGAGATTGTTCAGCTCCAAAGGAATACAAACTTAACCTGGCCTAACGTACTTAACTTAATAACGTCCTTACTGTCATCACTCAAGTGGCAACTATTCAGGAATTTGAATATAACTTCTACATCAGGCAAAAACCAGATTCTCCCACAGGATATGAATTTCGTTGTGTTTCTATTTCCTTCTTCTTGGAGCTGTCCACTCCTTCCAGTCATTGTCAATATGAGTTTGGCCCCATTTCACTGCTGCACGTGCAGCTTGAGGTCCTCCAGGTAACCCTCGCTCATTGACAGTGTCCGCCATGTCGATAAAAGGTTCTACCAAAAGGGTTCCAGGACCACCATACTCTGTGCGTAGGAATGTGCTCAATATCTGCAGAGAACCATCAGAGAAAAGGTAATAATGTTCCGTATCTCAGTGCACATCTGAAGCAAAGACGGAATGATGAGAGTAAATATTGGTGGATCGATTGTCTTTCAAAAAAATTATTTGGATTAGAGAGTGAGAGTAGCGACTTCTCATTAACTTAAAACCCCAACATCCAATGTGTCAATATAATCAAGAACGGCTTGGTTGGCCATCACAATTAGTTCGGCAGACAGAAATGGCGCCTTCCTATATGATGAAACCTCATAAGGTTGCGTCTAAGTAGTCAAGCTGAATCCTAAACAGCACGGTAAAACTAATCAATGCATCAAGTGGCCTTAAAAGCTTAAACCATTGTGGCCACGCTCTCCAAGAGAAGAATTGCATCAGTGAGAAGGCATGAATTCAGGTAAACAAGAGATAAGTTCATAGCAAC
The DNA here is from genome assembly GCA_963995505.1 of Hypericum androsaemum. NCBI lineage: Eukaryota > Viridiplantae > Streptophyta > Magnoliopsida > Malpighiales > Hypericaceae > Hypericum > Hypericum androsaemum. Next base: position 4,987,919 of record OZ023195.1, read on the forward strand.
AAGATTGCTTCAACTGGAGGTTCAGCATTGTACTAAGTGATCCCGACCAAAAAAGATAGTACTAAGTAATCTAAATCGATAAAGCCTCCTACTCGACTAAGTTGTCACTTGGAAAGGCGGTCTCTGTAAACTGAAGAAAACCATGCCTCAAAATCAAGGAACTGAAGTAAGAATCTAGCAGTGGCATCCTCAAGATTACTAGCTTTACAGAGCTGGAAGCTCACTTTCCTACTCCTTCAAAACCAAACAAATGCCAATTAAAATCTCCAACTGAATTTGCCAATTCAATAACCATATACCTAATGTCCTAACCCATCCACACCTCCAAATGCAGCTACAAAATTCCACCATACAAAGTATGAAACTTTCACAAACAACAGCAAGCATAACCATTTAAAGACCACATTTTTATCATCCAAAACAGAACCCACCTCGGTGCAGACATCAACAACCTCCTCAACCGAATCTCCAAACACCTCCTCTTTCGTAGACAGCCTCGTCAGAAGATGAGCCCTAAACTTGTCCGTCTCCTGAGACAAACCCAACAAGAGAGAACCTCAAATCACTCACCAAGAAGCAACTTTTACAACGACCCAGAAGGGGAAATCGTGGGGAAAAAAGGGAAGAGGCCAAATCACTCAACAGCATCAGCGAATTCTGGAATTGGGTCCGGGAACTTGTACTCGGCTGCCCTGCAAGTGAGCTCTTTCCTGGTTCTAGTGGGCCCCAACTTGATGCTAAAGGGAGTCAAGTTCTTGGATTTGGAGGATGGGAGAGAGGCTTTGATGAGGGAAACGTGGGGAAAGGAACAAGAAGAGGATGATGGGTCAAGCTTTAGAGGGTAAATGATTGCTTTGCTAGTCCATGAACAAGACATTGCTAGAGTTATCTCACGCTTGGGTCTGTTTCCTTATCTTTCTTTACTGATGGTTCGGACCAAGGGGTTTATACGTCATATCCCTCGCCCTTAAACCCTTTATTTTTTCTTGGTCGGGCTTAAACTCTATTTTTTTGGGTTTAATATACTGGTAGCCGACTAATATAGATTCGAGTGGGGTGTACTTTTTCAAAAGTGACAAAGCTATACAAACAATGATTTAACATTGTTGTATTTGACTAATATAGATTCGAGTGTGATGTATTTTTTCAAAAGTGACAAAGCTATACAAACAATGATTTAACATTGTTGTATTTGACTAATATAGATTCGAGTGTGATGTATTTTTTCAAAAGTGGCAAAGTTATACAAACAAATATTTAACATTGTTGCATTTTGAAGGACTTGAATCGAGATCTAGTTAAGGTAAAACAAAGCTTCACCAATTAATATAGCTTATTGATTTTAATTTTTTTTCTTACTACTTAATATAGGAGAATATCGCTATATCAATTAGTTCAAGTTCGAATCGGATAAAAAATTTAAATTGTGACAAATTCTCTGATTAAATATGCTTAAACCCTTTATTTAATAAAAACTATTTTCACTCTTCCCAACCTGAATTTCATGTTACTTTTTTTAGAGGGATAGATAGATCTGTTACTCTATATTTTTTGTTTAATATATTGATAGCCGACTAATATAGATTCGAGTAGGGTGTATTTTTTCAAAAGTGACAAAGCTATACAAACAATGATTTAACATTGTTGTATTTACTAATATAGATTCGAGTGGGATGTATTTTTTCAAAAGTGGCAAAGTTATACAAACAAATATTTAACATTGTTGCATTTTCAAGTACTTGAATCGAGATCTAGTTAAGCTAGAACAAAGCTTCACCAATTGATCTAGCTTATTGATTTTAATTTTTTTTTCTACTTAATATAGGAGAATATCACTATATCAATTAGTTCAAATTCGAATCGAATACAAAATTTAAATTGCGACAAATTTTTCGATTAAATATGCTTAAACCCTTTATTTAATAAAAACCATTTTCACTCTTCCCAACCTGAATTTCATGTTACTTTTTTTTAGAGGGATAGATAGATATGTTACTGTGGAGTGTCTCATTGTTAATTTCTGGGTCAAAAAAGGTCCATTGGTTTTATTTCAAGAAGTGACACATTATTCTTTAAGGGAAGTCCTATTATTTACTTCGGTTTAGAGAACACTCTGCCTTATGATGAGTATGTAAACGCTCATGTTTTGTCATATGTTTCGTATGTGTTTAGTCATGATTTAAGTTATTTTTATCATGTCATGTCAAGTTTTATGATCGTTTTAGTACATTTGTGTTCAGGAGTGGATTTCTACTCATTGTCATATTTTGTAGGAAAACGGAGCTCAATGAAGGCCGTTGAAAGGGTGATTTTGAGGGACCATATTACAAGAGCCACAACTTTCTGCTCGAGCATCGAATTACAACAAGTGAGATATCGTTTTAGTACATTTGTGTTCGGGAGTGGATTTCTACCCATTGTCATATTTTGTAGGAAAACAGAGCTCAATGAAGGCCATTGAAGGAGTGATTTTGAGGGACCATATTACAAGAGCCACAACTTTCTGCTCGAGCATCGAATTACAACAAGTGAGATATCGTTTTAGTACATTTGTGTTCGGGAGTGGATTTCTACCCATTGTCATATTTTGTAGGAAAACTGAGCTCAATGAAGGCCGTTGAAGGGGTAATTTTGAGGGACCATATTACAAGTGTCACAACTTTCTGTTCGAGCATCGAATTACAACAAGTGAGATATCGTTGGAAAGCTTGAAGAGAGATTTACATTTCATCTTTTATAGTCAAAGCCGAATTCAGAGCGAAAGAGGGCCAAAAAGTAAAAATACAAAGATATAACGAGGCTAGCCAAATACCCGGCGGGCGCTAAGTCCATTTCCGAGACCTCCATTGGCGGGCGCCAGGTCTCCGATGGCAGATTTTTCTGACTTTCTTTTTAGATGGGGACTCGACCTATTTCGGTTTGCTACGGCTTTTGGCCTCCTGTTCGAGTTTAGGAAAAACTCCTCTAGGTTTTCCTATTCTCTAGCATAGTTTTGGCTATATATAGGCCATAGTCTCTTAAGTTTAATTCATACTTTCTACTGCAACATTGAGACAGCTTTTAAGGATCAATAAAGTCAGAATTTTGTTCAGCTTCGTGGAGGAGATTGGCGAGGCTTGCTCAAACGACTAAGCCTCCTCTTTCCCTATACTTATGCTTTTCGTTATGATATTTTCTATTGATTTCTCTTGCTTTGTTAACATGCTTAGCGAGTAGATTTCTTTAGAGTGCGATGCCCTAATATGCGATTGATTGCCTATGTGAATTGTGGTTCGAATATCTTGCGAAATAGTTGTTAATTGGTGTGCTTAATACTTAACCTAACTTGATCACTTAAGTTATGATTATAATTGATAAGAGTGGACCGAGAGGCACTCAAGTTGATGGATAAACTAATTAACATGTTCTTAGGTATTAATGAGACGTCTTAATATCGTGAGAATAACCCGTTAGGAGCGATCTTCATAATTGAATTAGTCTAGTTCTATGTCTAATTGATGAGCGAAAGCGTTAATTAGTAACTTATATCTTTGCTATCTGGGTTTTATCTCTTTATTGAGCGAAAGCGTTAGGGGGGTGCATTAGAACACTCCGGGTACTGGTTAGAACTTCATAAGAACCATAATCTCGTCATAGGTAATCAATCCATAGGGTATCATGCTCGTTTGTCTTCCTCAAATTTACAACTCTTTTAATTGCATTTTTGATTTCGTTTATTTACTTACAAATTTTTACAACCTTATAAATCTTTTAATTCTCTCGCTTCACATAATTACTTGCCTTGATTTCGTGTTCAACTCTCAGTTCGAAACCCTACTTATTCATTATACTATTTGATTGTGCGTTTTATTGCTTGTCAGTTTCTCGTACATCACCTTAATCACTCACAACTAAGATGATGACTTTCAGATTTTTATCATGTCAAGTAGACAAATCTCTAGAATTGACAATGAGTCTATCGGATAGAGTAAGAATCCATATGATGTAGATTCGAGAGATCATACGTTGTTGCAAACTTCAACACTAACAAGGGAATGCATTGAGATCCTACTTTGAAAATGACGTGCAATAATTGCACTCAATCTACACGTCAATGAACTCTTATGGTCGCATATGAAGGTTGTTGGAGAAAGACGTCTACACATCCATCCGAACTAGTTGCCTTGTACATAAAGCTTCGAGGCCAGCTACAGCGCTAACAAACAGCAAAAAAAAACCTATTGTTCTTAACAAAAGGTGCCAGTTAGAAACACTGTACATTCTTCAAGCAAAGTCACCAGCGGCCGAAATCGCATAGAAAGGATGACAAGGTGTGGGAGGGATTCAGGGATGTGTTAGGCTGCTGCTACTTAGAGTCTACTATTCGACGACGGTATTTACATGAACTTTTTCGACATCATGCACAGGCTATAGGTTCCTTTCATTGGGCTCAAGCCAAGGAAACCCCAGAAACTCAAAAACCTCCTTCTCGGTATCCATCTTCAAGCTTGCGCTACCTTTTGCACTCTGCAACACAACCAGAATTTGCTGAAATCAGCTGTTCATAGATCAAGGTAGTACCGATAAAGTTGAATGACTGGCGTCGTTACCCTCTTGCCACCAGATGCCCGAGTAGCTGGATATAGGCCAGTGTCATCGAGCAGATACCCTTTGGACTCGGCTAGCAATCTCAACCTGCATTAGTCAAGTGAAAACTGATGTTAACCATAATGTGTGAAGGGTGCACCAACTCTATTGGCGATACAATAATTTACAGTATAAGATTTATGTACCCTACTGCAAGTACAATCATTCGGGATTAGAACTATAGACATGATTACATTCATAATGAACATTGAAACACAATAAAACCTAAGCTTCTAAAAAATTAGCAAAGCATTCTCTTGCAATAGGAAACCAAAAATATTTGTACCTCCTGTTCAGTACATCATTTCCAGTCCAAGCGATTAGGCCAAATGCATGTATGTCCCTTGGATACACCTACAGGGAAAAACATCAGTAAACAAGTTGTTCATTTGGTACCGGAAGCTGCTTAGATGCAAAACTTTCCCAGGGACGTTTTCAATTGTACATAACAATTTAGCAATAGAGTTCAAACATATATCACAGAAAACTTAAAAAGACGGCTTTAGTTCCTTGTTTCCTAATTTTAGTACCAATTCTCTTGTTCTTTGAGAGAGAAACACCAAAGGAGGTACGCATTCTTGTGAAGAACCGATGGAATAGCTTAAAAGTACCAACTTTTCAACCAACCTATAGCATTTTCTATCGCTAAATCTCTTGTCATAGTATTTGTTCCAAGGTTTAGGATAAACTGGCATAATTGGGCTGAAATATGACAGAATAAAGCAAAATAACCAATTCTACTCTGTTATATTTCAGCCATGTTCATTCATGAAGCACCAGTCGTAGAACTAGGATATTTTCTGCCCACCTTTCTGAATATATCAATCAAGTACAGCATATATAATCTGATGATGTGGCTGAAAAGTTACCTTAAGATCTATTCTATGCCTAAGTTCACGCCCAGGGTATGTACAAAGACCAAAGTATGTGTCAACACCTGAATCAGTTCCCTGCAAAGAAAAATGAAGCAGCCAATTAAGCATATCCACGGTACCTTGATACCTAAAAACTGAAGGGGAGACGGCTGAATGTCTTCATAAAGCAAAGAATTTAGATTCAATAAATGAGACAGAAGTATGGATGCATGAAAAGAGTATGAACCCTTTGCAAAAGAACGAAGCACGTCGTTTGTCTTTAGCTTCAGAGAAGAAGTAACACAATGTGCACAGTGAAGCATCCAATCAATAACCATCTTTTTGGAACTCTGATGGAAAGTTCTCCCAAGATGCAGAGGGTTCAAGAGAAACGAAAATGGAATGGTACTTAAGGGGCCTTATGCTGAGATCTTCAAGTACTGAGGGAGCACCTCGTGTTCGATAAAGACAATACAAAGATTCGACTGTTGTTGGAACATCATCTTACCTGTTCACTGTGAGTGCTGAAGACCAGATCTTCCCTTAAGAAATTTATCTCTTTTAATCGCTTCACAAACTTTGTCAAAAAACCTTTATGACTGTATGGCAAGACAAGTAATAGCAGTATATAATTTAGTACCAACATTCATACTTACGCGCCACTCCATTAAAATCTCCAAGACAGCAAATCAACAATATCCCATAATATTGAACTCGCAGCAGTAACATACAACAACTGCTCTAGCTAGGTCATGGGAAGAGAAAGAAGATGATTCTCAGATAGAAAAGGAAGTGAGAGGAGACAGAAACAAAAGAGGAGACCAAGAAAGAAACATGATTCGGATTTTACCTTTGTCTGTCAGGATGTGTAATCACAATGTCCATATCCCCACAAGAAGCCTTACCACGCCTATAGGACCCTCCGCAGACAATAATCACCTTCAGGGAGGAAAAGTGAGAGTACAACAAATGTGCCACAGATTTTAGATGCCATGATGGTTCGAGCAAAGATAAAATTGGCTACTATGCGGTCTCAGCTGCATATCGGCATCGTAAAGATAGGAGGATGAACATAATGGGTAAACAAATGTAAGTGGAGATTCAGCACCTACCCCTGGTAAAACCTGTTCCCCGACTTTCTGTAGAAGTTTTTCCATTTCTTCGACCTATAAATATCAGTTGGAGTTTATATTTAGTCGTTAGCAACTTAGCATACAGAAACAGTATCATTGACAACCTAAAAAACAACTATCATGATAGCACCTCATTGCGTGGGATCCTTGTGTTAATGTCATCGAAGTACTTCAACCCCATCTTCTGTGAATGAGTTAAGGAATCCTCGTTTTTTAGATCGTCCAGGGTGCGGTGTCCCTTTTCATACAACTTTAAAGCTGTGGCTGGACCAACTCCCCATATTTCTCCAAAAAGACTGATAGTTCGCACCTAGTAATAGTTCAGACGAAAGTGAATCTCCAAAATGCAAGATGTAAAGTGTAGCTGCATGTTCCACCATTATTACAAGGAACCAAGGGAGATAAGCTCCTCTGTGAAAGCCAAGAGGTACCATCCTCTCACGTTCCACTGCTACTTGCATAAAAATATGCAAACTATCCTTCTTTGGAGAAGAAACAGAAACAATATGAAACGATAGCTGCAAGCTACCTTCTCATCGTTTTCGAAGTGTTCCAACTTGGACAACTTTCCTGTGGTCACAATTTCCTGAATCTGAGAGAAACAACATCACAGAAACACCCAAGGATTAGGTAAAGATAGACACTTCCACGTTTTGGTATTAAAATGATAACAAAAAACAAGTTCCAGAAGCATACGATGGTGTGAATTAATAGAAGGTCCGACCACACATTCATAAATCAAGGTGCTGATACATGGCTAAAAGAACCAGATCATGAACATATAATGATATGAAGGAATCCCACTTACATGGTCCTGCAGGGACTTCCCAATCCCAGGAAGATTTTGGACCTGCTCTGAACTTTCAATTTTATAAGGCACCTTCTCGATGATTGGAATCGCCTTGTAATAGCTAAATGACCTCCTATCATCACCAAGAGCTATACATGGAACAGCGAAGAGATTGAATCAGATCATGCAAAGAAGGATGGCGAAAGACACAAACTAGCAAACACAAAAGACATACCTCGATAAATATTAATAAGTTTTCCAAAGATCTCGGTGATGTTGCGGTTCAAGTCAGGTGGTTTGTACAGTGATGACAACTGCATTACAACAGAGGCCTATGAGTACCATTCACCTGAACTTAAAAAGACGATTACATATACGCACTCCAAATAACCACCCTTTTTCCAATATCCAATGCAAGTCCCGACAGATACCAATACAACACGATCAGTAACCGAGTAAGCGTTGACAAATGCTACAGGTTTCCCAGCCAAATACCAAAGAAACTTTCTTACATCCTTCCCTGGAGTGCTGGAAGCCCTCGGGGTGGCACTAGCAGGACTCGGAGAGCGATACAAGTCGCTAGAACCGCCAGGACTGCTTGGAATTTCAACACGAGCATCGTGCCCGGAACCTTGCCTATCATCAGCTCCGAGATTCTCTCCATCATCAGGAGAAGCTCTCGTCTTTTTAAGCGGGGAAATTTCATCGGTAACGGACTTGTTCTTCCCATCCTCCTCTTCGCCTTCTGCATCGATCTTTAGGCGGTACAGATCCTCTGGTTCCCTTTCCCCCAGTTTCAAACTACCCTCTAGCCACTGGTAAATTAGGACACACTACAAATAAAGGACGAAACTTTAATCAAAAACCGCTTCCAGAAAATCACACATCAAACCTCCCCACTAAATTACTCAATCTCACCCCGTTGAACCGGTCCAGGCGGCCTCTATTGACTTCCCGGAGGAGCGCCGGGGGGTTGGCGGCGAACACATGGGTCACGTTCTTCGAGAGCCCGGCCTCTAGAGTGGCCCCCATTTGGACCAGTTTTTGCTTCCATATCTTTACATCCAAAACGGCAGCGGATTAGTGAAGAAAATGGAATGGGTTTTAACTTGAGTAGAAAGAAGGACCTGCAAGCGGCGGGGCTGGACTCCGGTCTCCACGAGGAAGACGCGCATGCCGGAGAATATTCCGTTTGGGTCCGGCGACGGGACCCGCTTCTCCGTTTTCCTTTTTGGCGCCATCAATTTAATTAAGTGCAGTGTACTTATTCTCATATAGGTTCTTCTAATTCCACAAATTAGATAATTCGTTAACCGCCATTGCAAATTCGCAATTAAAATAATAAATTTTGAACTTAAATTGTAGGGCTTTACCCCGAGGGGAGCCCTTCCAGAAATTCTCGACGGCCTTGGACAAGCCAAAGCCGAGGAGGGGGTTTGGAAATAGTTTTCAACCAGCAATAGACGCGCCTCGGTTAGTACCTCATTAGCTGCGTCATTGCCCCAAGCGCAAAGATACTTTCAACCGTCATAACCAGTGCTATTTTATATGCGCTTGTCCTGATCCCGCTCGAGGCTCTTCCCGATGTGGGATTTGTGATAAACCAACCTCCAACGCGAGAAGGCTCAGCCCACTCTAGCAGCGGCCCATTTCGTACCCGGAAACGACAGGTCACCCACACACTCACAGAGAGCTGAAAGGGTTTAAGCATATAAACGATAAACCTTCCACCCATTTCCCCCATCATCTTCTTCTCCCCACATAGAACTTTATCTTTTCCAGCATTGATCAATTGAGGAGCAGGAAAATAAATAAATAGATTACATTAAAAAAAGAAAGAAAGAAAAAAGTATTTTGAAAAAAAATGATAATTTGTAGGTGCTCGGCTTTAACACTCCACCTCCACAAGCTCCCGCCCAGCCCCGCCGCCTTGTTCTTCTCCATTCCCACCTTAAACGCAAAGCTACTGAGGAGGTTCTCCTCGTCCTCAGTCCCCGCAACGGCCGGGGCGGAGACTTTCTTCGCGGACGATGCCGTTTCATGGGCCTCCCTCGGCCTCCCCGCCCGCCTCGCCAACTCCCTCTCAACCGCAGGCTTTGATAGGCCCTCGTCGGTCCAGGTGAATTCCCCAAACTGCCCCTCTCCATTGCTTTGTTTATGCTTCTTCTTTTTAAGCTGTTGAATGTAAATTGAGGTGGTGTGCGCTGTTCAGGCTGCCAGTGTGGGGCCCATACTGTCCGGGAAGGACGTGGTGATCGCGGCGGAGACTGGGAGCGGGAAGACGCATTCCTATTTGGTGCCCTTGATTCACAGGCTGGCGAGCGGACGAGCGGTGGGACGGGGCTCGGGCTCGGTTGAGGAGGGTGGGGAGTCCGTGTCCCTTGTGCTCTGTCCCAATGTGACTCTGTGCGAGCAGGTGGTGAGGATGGGGAGTGTTCTTCGCTGCGAGGATGGCGAGCCGATCGTTAAGATTGCGGCCATCTGTGGCAGAAATGTAATTGTTTCGGATCAGTTCAGTTTGTCAGAGCTGAGTTAGTTCGTTTGGTGAAATTTGAGGATTGGCTTTCGTTGTTGCAGGGGTGGCCGGTTGATCGGCCGGATATTGTTGTGTCCACGCCAGCCGCTCTGTTGAATAATATCGAGCCTGCGAAGGATCGGAGGTTGAGTTTTCTACGTGGTGTGAAATATGTGGTAAAGTTTTTGTCTTGGTCTAGTGAACTGGGTGTTGCGCAGGCACGAGTTTGGATTGATTTGGTTCATTTTGGATGTGTTGAAATTGGCGATTTGCAGGTTTTTGATGAGGCGGACATGCTGCTCTGCGGGAGCTTCCAGAACCAGGTTGTTCGATTATTGAACATGCTCCGATTTGATGAGAAACAGTTGTCATGGATGAACAAATCCACCCCCGACATTTCTGAAGAGACGAGTTTGGAGTCTTCTGCTTGTGTTAATTTAGAGGACGAAGGCGATTTAGAAACTGGTTCTACCTCAGAAGAGGATGAGGATTTTGAGGATGAAGCAGAGCCAGAGAACTTGAATGCGGAAGGTGAAGGTGGAGGTCGATCTGCTGAGAGAAAAGACTGGAGAAGAGTCAGGAAAAGTTACGAGCGTTCGAAGCAGTACATTTTTGTGGCGGCCACCCTTCCCACTAATGGGAAAAAGACTGCTGGAGCAGTATTGAAACGGATGTTCCCTGATGCCATTTGGGTCAATGGAAGCTACCTTCACTGCCATAATCCAAGGTACTTTGTTACCCCCACATCAGTTTGCATTTCTTTGTGAAGACTGTGTGATCACTAGTCTCCCGTGTCACATTAGTTTGCTTTTCTTTGTTTGCACAAATTTTCTTGGATTTGCAGATTGGAACAGAAATGGGTCGAAGTTACACTTGATACCCAAGTGGATGAACTTATAAAGGCGGTGAAAGAAGGATATAAACATGAAGCATTAGGTTCTGATGTTACTGCCTCATGCCGTACTATGGTTTTTGCCAACACTGTTGAGGCTGTTGAAGGAGTGGCTAAAATTTTGGAGGGAGCTGGAATTGAGTGCTATCGGTACCACAAGGACGGCTCCTTGGAGGAACGCGCAGATACATTGGTCAACTTTCGGGACAAAGGTGGCATTTTGGTGTGCACTGATGCTGCTGCACGCGGAGTTGATATTCCTAATGTCGCACATGTCATTCAGGTCTGTTGATTGACTGAGAACTTAGCTACTTTGCTATGTGTCCAGATAATATAATGTGGTGACGCAAGTGCAAAGAAAACTAGACTACAATAGTAGATGGTCAAAACTGACTTCGGCTACTTTTAAACATATTTGGACAAACCAATGTCGATGTCTATGAATAACTGCACAAAGTGTGTCTGGTAAATTTGCAAACAGTTTCCATATTTTGGTATGCATTCAGTTATATTCTGCTAGAGAAATGAATCTGTCTTATCTTATTACAAGTTTCTGATAATACAGGCAGACTTTGCCACCTCTGCTGTAGATTTTCTGCACAGAGTTGGCCGTACTGCTCGGGCTGGTCAACATGGACTTGTAACTAGCTTGTACACTCAGGCAAATAGGGACCTGGTTCATACAATTATTCAAGCAAAGAAGAAAGGGCAGCCGGTGGTAAGTTTTTGAACGAGGGGAATTTTTTTTAATTTAAAAAATATTTGCTTGAATGATTCTGTCACTTTGCTCTTAATAATCGTTCTCGTTGATTATGGCCTAAAAGGATTTTTGATGATTACAGGAGACTGCTTTCAGTCGAAAGAGAAGCTTCAGGAACAAACTTAAAAAGCAAGGTAAATCCCGTTACTTTTTGCATTGGTTTAAAGGAAAATGAATTAAGATTGTTGGAGCAGTGCTAAATGGTTGGAGGACGGAGGACTGTGCTCTTCTTTCAGGATTACTTGTTCCTAAGCCAATCTTTGTGAAAGTGTTTACCCTTTATCTTATGACAATAATAATTAAGTTCATAACATCTAAACAACATGATCAAAATATGTTCAACCTTACTTTGCATCTCTTGTTATTATTTTCAGCAGCTTATAGGAGAGCTAGAGACACGTCAGCCGGTTATAGCCAAGTCATCGGTTGACTAAGAACAATTGCAACAACGGTAAACAGTTTTACGACCGGAATCAGCGGTTAACTGTGTCGGTTCCACGGTTAAAACCGAACCGTGGTTAGGCTGCTGCCGAACCTTTTTGGAAAGCACAGATACAGAACGAGAGGGTGCAAAAACTTGTAGATGTCATTTCTTGTAAGCTTTGTAATACAGCGTCAGTCCAAAAAGTGCATCGACAATGAACCAAGAACATGACTATGATCTCTCCGTATCCAAAACGTTATGACATTTATCAGTAAAAGCTCCCATTGTATACAGCAAAGTTTGACCTGTACTTTCCTAGAGAATTAACAGAAAACCAACTGTCTCAATCTAACGTATTTAGGCCCGGCTATCTTCCTGCCTGCAATCAATTTCGTCTAGAAAACAATATTCACTTCCATCTCATTCATCTCATATACATGGTCTTTTGCATCAGCTAGAGCACTCTGCAAAAGAAGTTAGCTGATTTGAATTGCACATGGGTACGGAATCTCGATGTACAAAATAAGCAAGTAGTTTGCAAATTACCTGCCCAAACTTTGTGAGGAAGTTATTTGCTAGGTTAATAGAGGAAATCTTCACATCTTCATTAGCCTTCAGAGCTCGAGCAATGGCAAAAGCCCCATCATCCTGTTCGGGAAAAAAAATAACCAGCGTGAAAGCTTGCAGGATGTTGCAATTACGGAACATGAATTGCCGAGTGGCAGCTGCTTACTCTGATCTCATTGAATCCCAAGTCGAGCTCAGTCAGGGCTTCATTGACCACCTTCAAGCTGCGAGCCAAACAGATTGTACCCTGCCAGTACAAATGATCAAAGAAAAGTATTAAGACCGCGACCGAAACATCACAGAAAAGGTTATGGGACTAACAAAAACTAGGAACAAACCTCATCTTGAAGCCCATTTCCTCGGAGATCCAGCATTGATATGCTGTTATTGTATTTCAAAGAATCTGCAATGTACTCAGCACCCTTTGCTCCTATCTGTGAGGCGTCAACAGTGTCAATGCTTTTGCGAACAATTGGATTAACCAAAGAGACCAGCCAGAATTGAACTTACATGGCACCAACCGAGCTTCAAAACCTTCACCTTGCCATGGAACTTCAGAACTTCAGATAAAGCTTTAGCTCCATCAGGTCCAATGGGATTATAACCAACCTCTAACTGATGAAGAATGTTCCAGGTCACATATTTTGACGCAAGGGAAGCAAGCCATTTAAGTTCACGTCACTGAGAAACAGCAAGCATAAATTCCCCACACTCACAGATATTAAAACAGAATGATCTTTCAGCCCTTCAGCAATTGCTTCAATCCCTTTGGCATGAATGTTATTCCCACCCTGCAGAAGATACCAGATTGGCTGGTTGAAGAACTTTTTTATGGAATGAAAAAAGGCTTAAAAAGCCAACTAAATATCAGTGTGCTCTTATTACCAGGTCAATGTATGCCAAACTGCGGGTTTCCTTCAAGGCATTTCCAATCCTTTCAGCTCCCTGCAACATTCTCATGGGAAAACAGAGTAGGTCAGGGTCCAACTTTTAGCATATTTTTACTCCATAAATGACCAAATTGGGAATAACTTGCTCACCTCATCACCGATGTCATTCATGTGCATGTTCAACCAAAACAAGCTTTTCCCATTTTTCACATATTCAGCAACATGAACAGCACCTTCTGCTCCAATTGAATTGTTGCCAAGGTCTAGATGAGTAAGTTTTGCTGAAAAATTCCAGTTGTCCAAACTGATCAGATTTCATCAGGTTAGGGCTATTCCAAAAGAAATCAAGTGTGTTGATAAACTTACCTTCACTACAAATTAACCCCAACATCAATGCACGAGTTCCATCATCTCCAATTGAGTTCCCTTGCAAGTGAAGCTCCTGCAAAACTTAAATTGGTTATGTTTCCTTCGCTTCTTAACTCTGTGATTCTGTTCAAGCTCAGACCAAACAAAGTTGTACACGTACACTAAAGCAGGACATGTAAATATCTCTATGGAGGGGAATCCTTACAAAACTCATTAAAGCAGAAGAGACCAGTCCCTTTCTCACAAAAGCATTATGACAATATCGAAGTTTGTAACTTCTCCTGGGAAACTGCTGGTTCACTAAAGTCCCTTCTGCAATGTTCTTTAGGAATGTTGAGAAGATAATGCACTTTTTCCAACAAGTTTGGCAAAATATGCACCAACAAATCGGGTAAAAAGCCCTCTGTTAATCATTGGCAGAATCCTATTGTGTTTAATTTATATCACTAAACACTTGCACGATGCCAAGATATCTATCAGCTGGAACTGCCATTTCAATTAGCAGAATTCTTTTTCTACTTCCACAAGCAACAAGGAAGACAAAACGAGAACTTAAACAGGTAGGATAAGCAACAGGAATCAGTACTGAATGGGAGGAAGAGATACATACCTTAAGAGACCTGTTGCCCTCAATTCCTTTAGCCAGAGCATTAGCCCCCAAAGCACCACCATAATTGCCACTTAACAAAAAGAAGATCAGGAGGACTCTTAAGGTAGCATAAGCAACGAAAATATCGTTTTATCGGAAATAGAAAAAGAGCCACCAGCCACATCACTTAAATGTTCATTTTCCTCCACAAAAAAGATGCAATTTGCGGGACACAGAAGTTATAAATGGAAAGCCTGAAGCTATTAGAAAAATGATTGGGCGGCAGAAATAGGATGCCCTTCAACCAGTGCAGCGTGTATAGCATATTTTATCCACAGTAGCAGGATCGTAGATTAATTGTTTATACTCACCAGTTATTTCATCCTATAAGCTCGTAGTTGACCAGAGGTAAAAAGGGGAGAACAAACAGAACTTCTTACTTACTTCAGATATATAACACGAATATTGTTATTCTCAAGGAGTGCTCCAGCAATACTTGTAAATCCCTAGTTCCATTAACCCAAAATAAATGGAAAAATATCAGCTCCGCAACCTTGAAGATATGATGACAAATTAATAATAATAAGCTGACTCTACCCACAGAATAATCAATCATATTGTTGTTAAGTTCCACCACACGCAAGTTTGAGTTTTTCTTCATTAAATCTGCAATGGCCTTTGCACCCTGCGCAAGTAACATTCAGGATTAAAAACGTACTATTGGCTGATAGTAGTCTTGAAGGCTTACGAATGAATTTTAAACGACCTTTAGACTAGAAGTAAACTAACCTCGTCACCCAAGTTAATGCTGTTTAGTTGTAGCTTTTCAACACCGCGATTATCAACCAGCATAGTGCACAGGTTCTATTGGAAATCGTAGGAGACATAAGCTCAAAGGGCCAAATTATCAAGTATTATCTTCTCATGCAAGAAGGACGAGTAACTGCACCGAGCTTTGACAATTTCAAGCTCATGTCGCCTAACTCCAGATGCAACAGCCCTTGAAATACATGTATGAATGATGTGCCATTGGTGCAAAAACAAGACAACTAAGGAATTTGTATAAAATGCAATATGCCACGAACAAACCAAGATGGTGAAGAAGTAAAAGTCAATAACAATTGCTAATGAAGTGGTAACAAGAACATAGATAAAGGCTAACCTTTGCTCCTTCATCTCCTATTGCGTTCCCAGACAAGTCTAAAGTCTTCAATGCAATGTTTGACTCAAGGACATTTTCAAATGCTTTAATTCCCCCAGCAGATATCCCATTGGCAGCAAAACTCACTTCCTCTAGTGTCTGGAGATAGCTAAGATGCATTCAGTAAATTTCATTTTAAAAAATAGAGCAGAACTCGAGATGCAAATTCTAAGACCACGGAGCAAGCAGATAGAAAATTGTTTCCATGCTTACTAGCAAAAGAACGCTACTCAAAGGTAGAGCTGCAAAAGATCATAGGAATTGGATAATTGTGACCTGGTTATAGCCTAAGCTCTCAGCAAGGAAAAACAATCCTTCATCTCCAAAGTTATACCCTGCCAAGCCATTCGTAAACCATAAAGTCAGTTATTCGATTATCTCAAAGGACAGTTCGGATCTCATAGTCCAGAACAAAGAAGCGGTAAAATGGTAATGAAAATAATCGTCTACTCTGATTGCAATTGAAATAAAATCTTAAAAAAGTCTCTGAAGAAAACCAGCTCCAGAATCCTAAAACTTTCCGATACTATCCAAACAGCACAAGTAAACAAGCTCTACCTCATTTTTGACAGAATACTGATACACATTACGACCGAAGTAGACAAACAATTTGCTCATTCCTGTCCAGTTATCCCGTTGGAAATTCCAGCTTCGCAGTATCATACCTGACATGTCAACGCTGCTGAAAGATCGCAGTTGCCGGGCTAACTGATTGAGCCTCAGCTTGGAGTCTCCGCCGAGCTTCCCTCTGCTCCCAGACAGCAAGTTCGTGCCAACGCCAAGAGACCACGACGATCCTGTCCCAGCAGTTTCTCTCTCCGCCTTCGCCGGTTCCCAACCCAAGGCCTTCCCAATCAATTTCCACACAACTGTCAGCTGATAATAAAAATTAGCACCACCAACAATAGCCAATGCACCAGAAAACATACTACATTGACTCGTTTTAAACTAAATAAATCTTCTGATCGAATTCCACGTGTCCGTACCTAAAGAAACGGCCAGGATCAAGCCAGCACCCCCGACGAAGGGAGCGATCCGCTTCGCCGGTAAGTTATAACCGCTGCTCTCCCCCTGAGACTGCTTGTACACCTTGAACGCGCGGTGTACGCCTCCTCGGGAGTCCGCTTTCACCGCCACCAGACTCCGGTATCCGCCGCCGGGAGCGCATTTTTTCCTGCCGAAGGACGCCGGAAACGACAACCGGAAGCTTCTCCGCCTCGAGACCTTTTTAAAGAGGAAATTAAAAAAAAACCAGTTAGTTACTGTTTTAAAAGTTAGAACTAATAATACAGAGATAAGTAGAAGAACGGCGTCGTTTCGGGGTTACTTTGGAGTGGGAGCAGTAGAGGGAGAGTGTGGAAGCGGAAGTGGAAGTTGAGGCCATATGGAGGAAATCGGGGGATGGAGCGAGTGGGTGCTAAAATGAGCATAGGAGGCGGCGCACGGTGCTATCGTGCGCTTAGTAGACCAGCTTCACGGTTCGTAGAGAGAGAGAAAGAGGGAGGGGCGGAGGATGCAGGGATAACGCCGGCGGGTCTCCAGAATGTTCTAGACGGTGGGAGACCCCACTCGATGAAGCACGGACCTTCTTTTGGGTCGTTGTGGGCCTGGGCTCTATAGGTCAAGCTCAGTATAAAGGCCCAATAAGTTTTTTTTTGTTTTTTATAGGTTAAAAATTCAACCTTGTGGTTCCATTTTTAATAATTTTTTAAATAGAAGCCGACGGTTATGAAAATAGAAATTTTACCAAAGAGACTTGTTAATGTCGATTATTTGAATTATATCGCGTGTGATGTCATATTATATTAATTTTGTTTGTGATATTGAGTAATAACCTTTTTCTTCAACAATATGTTGAAGTTGTGTTTTATAAAATAAGATAATTTTGAATATAGTAGGTTTTGATAGAAAGTGTTATTTAATATTGTTTAAGTCATACTGTGTTACTTTTTCTAACTTCCGATTTGAGAGAATAAGATCTTCAATTTTTTTGAGGGAATAAGTAAAATTCTTTTATTTTAAAATTTTTGATCTCGCTCAAAATTACTCGTGTAATTTTATATAACTTCCCTTTACTCAGACACAATTTTATAAAATTTATAGAACAAATCACTAAATATTCTTTAATCAGAAGTCAGCGAACATCCAGAGCACGATGATCTCCGAAACGGAATCCTGCCACGCCATTTCCTTTTGGAATTTCGTTTTCTTTCATAGATGAGCTGTTCAATCGAGAGGGGTTCAATCGAACTTATGTGCATGACCATTTCCAAGTCAACGTTCCAATAAACATTACCAAATGTTATCATTCGTTTTTTGCTTTCTTTCTTGTTATAGTTTTATCTGTTTTTAATATTTGTAATCATTAATTTTGTTCAATTCGTAAGAATTTAAGTTCTTTAATCAACGTCTAAAACTCAAAAAAAATTTGATGGAACAGATTCAAAATAAAACGACCTCTAAATAAGATATATAACGTGCTCAAATTTTAAATAGTTGTTACCTATAAATGTGTAATATAAAAAAGGTATCTGTTCTAAATAAAGTTAGTGTGCTCTATAGTCGACATTAGATGTTATTTAAAAATTCAGTGAATGTCAATTTGAATCAGATTATCAAAATGTTTGTAGTCTAACGGTATAA
This sequence comes from Hypericum androsaemum, assembly GCA_963995505.1. Lineage (NCBI taxonomy): Eukaryota > Viridiplantae > Streptophyta > Magnoliopsida > Malpighiales > Hypericaceae > Hypericum > Hypericum androsaemum. Next base: position 5,006,172 of record OZ023195.1, read on the forward strand.
TGCGTCTTAAATATTTAAGAGGTTACATTGCTAAGTTGATATAAACTTATCGACCTGAATCATTAAGAATCTAACAGTGTTAAGTATATGTTAGAGTCGATCTAATAAACCGGATACTATATAATACCGAAAACTTAACAATCTGAAAGGAATCGAGTTTTTAGCTATTCCACCGCCACAAATCTGGTGGCAGCATACGAGTTGACAACGATCATTCTGTACATTCTGTATTTCTTTTCAAGGTGATCAACATACATATACCTTAAAAAAACATACGAGCTGACTCCCTGTTTTCAGCATTATACTAAACAACGGTGTCTCAATTAAGCAACTGTTGTCTCTAAAAGCATCGAAAGGTTATTGTAGTACAACGCGAGAATTTCGTCAAACGTACTACTACTAATCGTACTCCTTGATGACATCACACATTTTCACAATCAACTAATCGAAATTCGTACAAAAATTATTATTACTCGTTCCAAATTCGAGATGATTTATTTATTTAATATTATTATTTTTTTGAGAATTCAAATTTGAAATATATTAGTAAAATCAGATTATTTAAATATTGGTCAGTTATTGCCGGAATACTTAGAGGGAGCCGACTACCAATTACATATACATACATTATATAAACCGAGTGTCGATTTGATTTCCAAGTGCATTAACTCGTTCCCAATCATTTAGTTTTCAATAATCACATCGTAGTACTCATTTAGGTACCATCTTTGAAGTGTTGTTCAGGTAACTAACTCTCATTAGGCATGGCTTCAAGGGCTGTCATTGCTTCAAGTCTGGTTGCTGCTTGCTTGGCCGTCTTGGTAATGGTTGCAGCCGGGCACGATGATCACGATCACGAGATGACTCCAGGCATGGACATGAGCCCCGCCCACCCGCCGGCCTCGACCATGCCGAGCTCGACCATCTTCGTGTCGCCTTCCATGGCGGTCGGACTCCTCGCCTCAGTTGCCTCCCTTCTACTCGTCAGGATGTGATCCGAACGTCCTCGTGTCTGAAACTTTTATGTATGCCATGATTTACTACACCGCGTTTTTTGCGTAATAAGGTGTGATGTTGTATTGTTTGTGTTCATACTTTTTGAGAATCATTCGTCGCTGCTAATCTCCGTATGTTGTTTAACACATGTTAAAATCTCCGTGTCCAGCCTAAATCGTATTGTGTATGCGAGGTATAATTCATTATAAACGAGTTCATGTTGTATCATGAAGGACGTTTACTTGCAATTGAATCAGCGATGTGCCTAACCCATTTCGAAGCTGATGCACGCATGCTAACTCATGTTTATGTTAAGGTTGTTGGGACTCCTTTTGTGGATCTCCACCAAGTAAATCAGAGCACCAAATGTAATGTCTGATCCTACCAACTACATGAGCATTGTACTACATCAGATGAACCAAAATTCCACGTTTGTTAACGCCGGCTTCGCATAAAAGGTGCCGTGGGAGGCTAAGCTATATTCGACGTTGAACAGAGCTCAAAACCGGAAACAATTAAGAGTTCATTGAAGAGTATCTGCAGTTCATAGAACTGCTGCTGAACAAGTTGAGACTAAAAATCAGGTCATTGATTGCATATAACCCCTTGCTTTACAATGAATCGAAAGAAAGAGACAAAAGAACAACTGGCCGGGTCATATACCATCATCTAAGGTAACAATATCGCAAGCAATGCGAGCCGATCAAGTAATGTCTTCAAAACTATCCAGCATATTCAGTTAGAACTAATTCTAGTTGATCTAGAGAGGAATGTATGTGCAAATGTAGCATGAATCGCCACCCCGACGGAGAAAACGTCCTCATCTATGCTAAAATAAGGGCTATGGGGAGGATATGTACACCCAAGTTTCTCGTTCTTAATTCCTAACATTAAGAAGGATCCAGGTACCTTGTCCATGTAGTAAGCAAAATCTTCACTTCCCATGAAGGCAGGAGCTACTTTAGTGTTGTCTTCTCCCACTATATCAACAGAGATGCGCTTCACAAGCTCGTAAATTTCGGGGTCGTTCACGGTTGGAGGAATTGTGGGATGATCCCATCCCTTAAAGTCGATCTCGGAGGTGCACCGATGTACAGCTGCCTGCGCTTTGATCACCTAGAAAAAGCGCAACAGATGCGTAAACAACAGCACATTTCTTTCTGCAAGACATGTAGTTTATGTGATGAACATTGTGTTAGTCACTCACCTCTGCTATTCTGTCCTGGAGCGCATCGTAGTTCTTCTTCTTAAAAGCCCTGAAAGTTCCAGCAATCGTAGTAGAGTCCGGAATGACATTGAAGGCAGTTCCTCCATTGATCATAGCAACAGAAACCACCTGCAAGATCCAATTTTATTCAAAGACTGTAACCAAGCTGAAGCCACAACCTCTTAATCATGTTTAGCAAGAGACAGTACAAAAGTAGCTACCTGAGAGTCCAAAGGATCTGTCTCCCTAGAAACTATATTCTGCAGGCTAATGACCGAGGCAGAAGCCGCCAAGATCGGATCAATGGCGCTATGCGGATTCGCAGCATGACCACCTTTGCCAGAGATCTTGGCTTTGAAACTACCACATCCCGCAAGGAATTCTCCAGGCCTCGAGCTAACAACTCCGCTAGGATAAGCGTGAACCACATGCATACCGAAAATAGCCTCCACATTATCAAGCACCCCTTGTTCAATCATCTCCGTTGCGCCCAGCCCTCGTTCTTCAGCAGGTTGGAATATGAGGACTACGGTTCCCTGCAATTAAATGGCAGAGACAGTTCAACAAGATGGTAAAACTTCCTCAAAATCCGATCAATTCGCAACACATTTAAACACTTTCTTACCTTGAGCTCTTCCTTGATTTGTTGCAGGATCTTGGCAGCACCAAGGAGCATTGCAACATGTGCGTCGTGTCCACAGGCATGCATCTTTCCATCTACTTTGCTCTTGTGCTCCCACTCCACCAGTTCCTGAACAAATCAAGCATAATTCGGATCAAGAAACACATTTGGGTCCCGAGTTATAGTCTCATTATCTCTATACCCGAAGTGCCTAGCAGACAGAAGAAACAATTAAGCAACTGCATCAATGAGACTTGTGCCTCTGATTTTGAAGCTTCTAATTACCAAGTTATTGATCTTCATTCCCCAATCAAATCCCACATCTCCAAGTCCTTAATTAATTGCAGATCATCACTTCCCAAATAGTATCATCAAAAACCCACACGACACAAATATTCATCACTCTCTCCAAAAATAATTCGTAAGGTTAGAATTTCCATATCCAACCTAAAATCTTAAAACTTTTCTACGCTTATAAGCTAGTTCATCACACTCGAACGGACAAATCGCTCTAATACCAAAATCTCCATATCCAATTCAAAAGATTTTGCACACTTATAAACAAATCCACTAGACTTATAAACAAATCCACTAGACTCGTAACCAGTAGTCTAGTAGTCTGTTAATCTTAACACCCAATAAAGTCCTACAAACAGCAAACAAGACAACAAGAATTGATCTTTGCTAACCAATGGGAGAAATACCCCTAAAATAAAATAGGATCGACAATGATCGACTCTAAATACGAAAAAGAATTGATCTTTACTATTAAAAACACATGCAGAGACAGAGAGAGGGTATATACCTGGATAGGGAGAGCATCCATATCAGCTCTAAGGGCAACAAAAGGAGGAGACCCAGAACCAATATAAGCCACAACACCTGTCCTAGCCACAGGCCACTTATACCCAACACCAAGCTCATCAAGCTCCTTCCTTATGAGCTTACTGGTCTCCAACTCCTCAAAAGCAAGTTCTGGGTTCTCGTGGATCCTCCTCCTCACCCCCTTCATCCACTCCACAGTTCCCGGATCATTAGCCAACTCCATTATCCTCTCATTTGTGGAGCAACGGGAAAAGGGTACCAAGAAAAAACAGCAGATCACTACCAGATGAACAGGAAGAAGCTCCATTGCTTTACTGGTTCTTCTCTTTCCTTCCTTTCTGTTCAAGTGTTTGGTTTTTTTTTCTCTTTCTATTATCTTTTCTTGAGGATGTTTGTGTTTGGATTAAGGATTTCTTTATAGGGAAGTTCGGGTTCGGGTTCGTCGGAGATCTTCGTGTGATTCGGTCACGTGTCAGGCATCTGTACTTTCTGATTCGGACATGTCATCATTGTGACATTTGATTTTTTGATTCCTTCTTTTACTGATTAAATTTCGTCACGTGCTTCACATTTTGTTGCTGTTGTTTCTGCAGCCGGATTTGGAATCTTCTCCGCCACCCTTTTTCATATTCAGATATTAATTTATTCGACTAATTAAAATTTAAAGTGGATAGATTTTTTTTTATAAGTAACTGGATAGAACTTTAACAATACTGTACTTTTTATTAATAAGTATTTGATGCTGCTTATTTTTTAATAGTTTAAATTTGAATTTTTTTGATTAAGATAATACAATTTTATCTATTGATACATATAAAAAGAAACTGTCTAATATTTGTTCCTCTCTCGTGATGTTTTGCTTTTATTAGTCTTGGAAGTGGTTAGAGTCGTGGGTGATGGGATTGGTCCTAAAGAGAGATATTTTTGAACTTTTTACTACTACTATTGTCGTTTGCATTTCCGGGTCACTGTAACTTGTGGGCTCTAAATTGGAAAGTGGTCTTGGAACTCGGTGAAAAGGAGAGAGCCTTTTGTTGTTTACGCTAAATTGGTAGTTAACATTTTTAAATTGACATCGAAGATGTTGATTTATTGATTAATTTATATTTAAATCGAATAATTTCAAACATCAACAAGTATATTTTTGTGATTTAAATTCGAACATTATAATAATCTCGTCAGTCTATTTAGCTTTTTTTATATACTTTCACTTCTTCATTTTTTTAATGGTCACTTCTTCATTTGGGGCGGCGTGAATTTTGTACCTACTTTAGCAGGGAGCCATCACATTTTTTTGACTATTTGGGTTAGATAACTCTAATTGGCCGTGGGAAAAAGTTTAATAGTAGCGGACAGTAGGCAGTGTTAGCCATTAATGTACCGGTTGATTTCTGACCAAATAAACGTCAGTCTTTCTGACGTGATTAAATTTCCAACGTTCATTTCCACACTGTTGTAAGAGTCAAACCTCAATCTTATCTTATTTCCACCCAAAAAAAAAACCTCAATCTTATGGTTATTATAAATTTAAATATATATTGAATTATCTGTGCTTATCTCTATGCCACCGTTCTGTAACTAAGTCAAAATTCAGAAAATTTTACAATGGTTATTTTTTTACGACTTAGTATACTAATAGTTAAGATTTTATTCATTGACGTTTTTATGATAGATTCCACTTGATTCATTTTATGTCTTAAATTTTATTTAAAGATCAATTATCTAAATATTATCACTTAGTATAAAATAATCACATAAAATCTTTATCACTTAGTATAAAAGAATCACATAAAATCTTACTTGTTTCGTTCCTTAGATTTTTTTCTAATTATTGTCGTGTTTGGTTAGACATTATTATATTTTATTTGAGACATTTATTTACAAATTTACATAAGCTTTGGTTAGTTTAAAATGTGAATTTCATTGACAAAATACTTGCATGCTTATGTCTGGTTGATTTATGTGAATTATAGGAAATTCCACAAATAGAAAATCTCACCTATGTAATATTTTCAAACGAATTCAAATGTACAACGAAACAAAAATACTTTTTTTGTAAATGGCTAGAAATATAATTGAAGTGATTTAGAAATTCGTTTGTGAATGAACTTTCAAATAAAATCCTCATAGAATTTATTTTTAATTTAGCCTAACGGCACAAAGCGTTAACAATTTGACGTAACTCCAAGATTCAATTCTTGGTAGATGTACCCATTGTGTAGAAATTTATCTTTAAAATTTTATTGAAATGAAACCCTAATTCTATTGCAATTTGCAACCAAACATGGTTTATGTTGCATTTAGTTTATCCTCTTGTCCAAGGTATGATATATAAGATCATTCCAGAGTGACCCATAATTCTAATTATTTTATGACTATATATTGGAAAAATAATTCAGAGCTAAATAAATTATGGCATAACATCATAATATTCCTTTATGTAAAAAAAACAGGACGGTTTACTCACTTGATATAAAAATCGAAAACTATACAAAGAGTGAGAGAGTTGGCGATGGGCCACATTTGGTTGGCCGTACAACGTGAGTTTTAACAATTGACGGATAAGAAAGAATACTAATGATAAAGACTTGAAGTTTTCCAAAAAAAACCTTCACTAAGTGGCTATCTAGAAATGTTAATTATAATAAATGGAGTGGATATTAACTAGAGAGATGCGTATGTAATAATACAATAATACTATTAACCAGATCTTCTAATATAAAGTAACAGTATTTGGACTATGAATTATTTAATAAATTTTAAAAGAGAGTAAATTTACAATAAAATTATCAATTGATAAAATTCATTGATCGATCTGCTTTCTTTTTTAAAAAGATAAAGAAAAACGCAACCGACGAAGAAAAACACCAAGATTGAGACCCGTGGGAGTTGCCAACGAAATTGTCCAGAAATTATATGGGTTTGGTGTTCAATTATATAGCCCACGAGAAAAAACACGTGGAACTCAAGTTGATTTTCTGGAAAGTAGATTCCGGCGACAACAAAGTACAAACAACCAACATCCGTCATTGATTCCAGATTCCAAGCTCATAACACAACCTGTTCCCACGTCTTTTGTGCACTTCCTTACAAAAACGTGCTAACTTAGCGATATTTCGGACTCAAAATTTTTTATTAAATAAGTTTTTCAAAATAATAGACCAACCTCAAAAGATACATACTTAATGCGACGCTTCTTTACTACTCTTTTTGCATCACGATTTTTACCTGTCCACCATGTATTTTCCAGGCGGACGGAGTTGGCAATCAGTTATAACGGGTTGCTCGATAAATATCTTTATTGCAAAATCATAATTCTAGTTCCCTAGAAATTTTGGTAATCCAAATTTAAATCGTAGACGCAAGGAAGAGGTTGGGCATTAGTGCTAATCGAGGGACGGTCGGTCTTGTTCAAAGAAAATCGAGGGAGGGTCAAAAAAGAGTTTTATTGACGAGGGTTATTATTCTCCGCACGTTTTAAATCAATTGTCGGTCGTTGAATTGGCAATATTTGAATTTTTTTTTTAGGCGAAAAGAAACTTTATTACTCAAAGAAACGAAAAAGTTACAGGAAGGGAAAAAGAAAACAGGAGAGAAGTTAACACAAAGGCCGAATAGAAAACCGCAAAACAGCAAGCCTATCGCCATAAAGAAGAACTCGACCCTACAAACTTGAGGGATAGCGAGGCCGATGAAGGAAACAATGATCTAAAGCGATCAAACGCGGCTCATCAAAAGTCCACCTCATACTCCAGCCAACGTAGATCCTTACTGGCATAGGTAGTCCCAGCCTGCTTCCGCGCTTGAAAGCGAGTGTTCTTGGCAGGTGGTAAAGTTGATTCTTCCATGTCCGGCTGAGAATCCACCTCGTCCGCCCAATTGTTCTTTATCTTCTTCGTAATCGAACCCATGAACTTCAGCGAGTCCGGAAGATCATCGTTGTTAGAAAAAACAACAACCCCATTGCCCTCTTGACCTGGGATAGGCATGGGATCTGTAGTAGGTAAAGCAGAGGCGCTGCCCAAAATAGATGTGGACGGTCCCGGTATTATTGGGGTTCCCTTGCCAAGGAAACCCGGTTTCAAACCTTTATGCTTGGAGCCCTTTGAACCGAATGAGCTAGTAGGTAAAATCCCGCCCGCTGCAACATATGCTGCCTTCCTAGCTTCAACTATTGCCAAATCCTCAGGAGACAGTGATGCCAATAACTCAGCCGAGGAAGGGCCATTCTTGCGCCCCTTTTTCTTGCCCGATGATGATCTAGGCTTAGAACCCGATGAGTCAGTCACATGTGAAGCTGGCGTCAACGGCTCTATTATAATCGGGCCTAAAGATACCTGACCTGTATCTTGGGAGGGCGAAACCTCCTCAATCATTACACCACAATCCCCCTTTAAGTTATTTGTACTTGGCATTGGAGACTGCTTAGGAACTTCATCAAGCACCATCAACTGGACCAAATCATTCTGACCTGTACTTAATGGAGAACATTTATCACCCGGTAGAGTTTCACCCTCTTTGTCACCAGGTAGAGTTTCACCCTCTTCCCTCGCATCATCAGGGACCTGAAGTACCACCGAATCACCATCCTCTTGATCCTCCTCTTCGCGTACTACCTGGTTGGCAATATTTGAATTAAACGTTCAAGAACGTGCATATTCATTTTATGTTGGCACCAATAATGATAGTGATGCACTACCATCATTTGATTCAAGGTGCGCCAAAGTTAGACGGACAAGGACTTGAATTTAGTTAAGCAAATTAATTTCAATTTATACAAATATAAAATATATTAATGAGAGATTTGTTTTAAAAATAGAGTATGAGAATATTCAGTAACGTTTAAAAAAAGGTGCACCAATGTTTTGGATGTTGGGTGCTGCCTGCTTTAAAGATAGAGTCGGCCGCTTAAAAGGTGCCACTTGCCGCTTACTATCTATCATCTTTCTCTTCTCATGAAAAGAAATTAAACCATTGTTATGTTCTAGTTGAATTTGAAAAGAAGACAAAATAAAACTAATAAATATTTGGTAAAAAATGTCAAATCGTATAGTACTAAAGTAATTATTTTACTAATTTAATTACTTATAGTTATAACTATTATAATAATAATAAATATTATGATCATCGTTTTCTTTTTGCAATATTCTTTTATTTTTTTATGAGTAGCAATATTCATTTATATTATGTCTTGTCCATATATGATCAAATTCATACGTTCCATAATTATGTTTTGTCTATATCCGTACGTTCCATAGCCATTTCAAGGTACATGCACCGACTTGTTTTATTGTAAACTTGACGTTCTTAAATTAAGGAATATCATTTGCTTGGAAAGATTTGTCGTTATTTAAAAAAATTTATCCAATTTTAATCTGAATTAATCAATTTATGAGTGTTTGGATATCAAGTGTTAAAAATGTCACAAATTATTGATCGAAATGACCATTTCCCTTCTCGTGGGAAAGCCCTCAACTTGGATCTCTATTCTCTGGATACTTAAAAAACAACCGTCTCTTTTTTTTGCGGGCCAAAAAAACAACCATCTTAAAAACACCATGAAGTGCTTATAATTAGGTTTGGCTGGCATTCGTCTAACTCCACTTCGTAACAAAGACCTCATTTTATCTTAGAGTTAATTAGGTAAAATTGGGGCTAATTCGGTGCTGGTAACATAAGACCTGCAGTACCATATTGCAGGTCTCACGCGCGTGTGTCAGAATTTTTTTCCAAAAAAAAATCAAAACTTCGACGGACCATAAATTTTGACTAGTTTAGAATTTTTGCTATTATGATATATTTTTAGAACTGAAATTTAACGATCTACACGAGTTACAATTTTTTAAAATTGATGTGCCATCTTTCTTTTTCTTTTTTCGAGTTTTAGTCTTATTGCTCGGGTTCTATGGTCGGTTCGCGACCTCTGGATGCCGAAGGCGCCCTTAGGGTGATCTCGTAGTTCCTACGGGGTGGAGACGATGGGGTCGGTCCATGGATTTTCCTTCCTTTTGTCGCATTTCGCTAAAGGGTTGAAGGGAGATAGTGCATCAAGATGTTCGCAAGGGCCAACTTGATCTTTTTTGCCGCTGGGATGGTGTGCCGTTAAATTTTGTGCCGTAGAGATGATTTTATTTTTGGGATGATGTGCTGTTGGACTTTTTGTACCATTAGGATGATGTGCCGTTGGGATTTTTGTGCCATTGGGATGATGTGCCGTTAGAATTTTTGTGCCGTTAGAATTTTTGTGCCGTCGAAAATTCCTGTTGCGAGAATAGTTCTACTGAAGGGTCAACAGCACCGAATCTAACCTTGGTAAAATCGACTGAATTTTTGTTATATTTCCCTTTTAACTTCTCCTATCACTTTTACTATTTTCACTCCTAATATAGTGTAATCCATATTTGGGGTAACGAAATAATCACTTATAAAAAAATTAGGTTTGGCTGGCTATCAATAGAACTCCTCCAACCAGATTAATAGGGTAGAGAGCTTAGTTGACCATTCTCTCTCCTATCCTTCCTCCACATAATTAGCAAATAACTCACAAATTAATCATCAAACCCAAAGAGAAGAAAACATTAAAAAAAGAAAACAGAAAACAAGACAAGAGAGATAGCAACTAAAAATCATAAACCAAAACAAACAAAAAGAAGAAAAAGACAATTCATCTCATTCTCATCAAGAGAAGAAGGAAAAAACAATGGAACCTGCAATATTGGTTCTTTTGGTCCTAACATTTTTGGTATACTTACCAAACTCACAATGCAATAATGAGCTCTCCCTGGATTACTACAACAAGACATGCCCTCAATTCCCCATGATCGTGGAACAGATCGTGACCGAGAAGCAACTCTCCTTCCCGACCACCGCGGCCGGAACCCTCCGCCTCTTCTTCCACGACTGCATGGTCGATGGCTGCGACGCGTCCACCCTCGTCGCCTCCACGGCCTTCAACAAAGCCGAGCGCGACGCAGACATCAACCTCTCCCTCCCCGGGGACGCATTCGACGTGATCGTCCGCGCAAAGACCGCGGTCGAGCTCCAATGCCCCGGAGTCGTATCATGTGCTGATATATTGGCATTAGCCACAAGGGACCTCGTGACCATGGTTGGTGGCCCTTTTTACAAGGTGGCTCTTGGGAGGAAAGACGGCCTCGTGTCCGAGGCGTCCAGGGCCGAGCCTAACCTGGCCAAGCCGACATTGCCGTTGACCAAGATCATTGACCTGTTCGAATCTCACGGGCTCTCGGTGCAAGAAATGGTCGCTTTGGTCGGTGCACACACGATAGGGTTCTCCCATTGCAAGGAGTTCAGCCGGAGGATCTTCAGCTACAGCAAGACCTCGAAGACCGACCCCGCAATTTACCCGAAGTACGCCGAACGGCTGAGGAAGCTCTGCGAGAACTACACGACGGACACCGCCATGAGCGCGTACAACGACGTGATGACACCCGGGAAGTTCGACAACATGTACTACAGGAACCTCCAGAAGGGGCTGGCCCTGCTCGAGTCCGACCAGGCCCTCGTCGAGGACAAGAGGACCAAGCCGTTCGTGGACACGTACGCGGCCAACGAGACCGCCTTCTTCGAAGCGTTCGCCCGCGCCATGGAGAAGGTGAGCGTGTTCAAGGTCAAGACAGGGAAGCAAGGGGAGATTAGGCGCAGGTGCGACCAGTTTAACAATGTTGGACTATGAATAACGAAGAGTTAGCGGTGCAATTAAAAAGAAAGAGGACTAGACATTGGCAGATGTGGGATTTATGTTCTTAATTAAGATCATCACAAAGGCTTTCTTTGCTTTTGTGTGTAAATGTTTCGTCCTGTAGTACGTTGGTTTTATGTATGATTCTAGCCGTTGCATGCATGCATTGCCTTTCATTTCATGCACAAGTTTCATTCTTCATTAATGGGCAAGATCGTTCAGTCTTTTATCACTTGAGCAAAGCCTCGATTCCTCTTTCCTTGTAGAAACGTTTCCTTCCTAGATTTTTCAGTCTGAATAAAATATTAAGCATCTAATCTAGAATCGATCGAATTTCCCCAAATAGGATTCAAACTTACCACCAATCGGCTAACAACCAGATGCTCTGTTGCTGAGCTATTGGGGAATAGTGGCACGATTAGATCTCACATCGTTGTGCACATGAACAAAAATAGAACAGCAATCTGCTTGTCGTTCTGGTTGTAAACTCATGGAGAGTTTGCAGGAAAAAAACATCTATTTGAGCCATTATTGTTTAAAAGCGAATGTCGAAACTCGAAACGGAACAGGAAAATGTTCATTCCGCTCGAAGCTGCTGGTTAACCAAAAGATGTAGCAGGGGATGAGGTTGATATGGTTAGTTCGAGTATTAAATGTTTGCAGCACCATTTTTCCATTTCATTGAAGCAAAAAGAATACAGCCATGGGCAGAACAGATTGTGTTGTATACAGGAATTCTTCCTTGCAATTTGATAACAATTACCAGAATGACCTAGAAACTGCAAAATTAACTTTACAATGGATGTGTCGGGCCTTGACACGTGTGGCAGCAGTGAAGCGATTCAGCAAGAACAATTATCTGCAGTCGGATAGTGGCGAATGCAGGGTCAAGGAATTGCTTGACCTTCTGGTACATATGCTTGAGCGTATCAGCCGCTAAGCCATCTGATCCATCTACAATAATACAACTGCAGATAACGTACGTATTCGTTAAGACAAGCGTGCGTGTGAAACAGACGATTCATCGGAAAAGAAGCACCAGCAGGCTTACCACTGATCAACAAGCCTTCCTCTTGTCAACTTTTAGGGGGATATTAAACCATTTCTTCTTCTTCTTCTGCTGTCTATCTCTTGCAGAATGTTTTTTATCCTTCACTTGCCCATCCTCCTGAGTCTCTCTTGAGGGCCCCTTCTTCCTACTACTTGAACTCTGCTTTATTGCAGGTAAGCTCGTGTATGAGGCATGGATTTCGTTCCTCCGTTTAAGAAGTTCGTCAATCTGCAAGCCAACATGTCAATCTTGCTTTATGTAACTTGTTTTAACGAAGATGATTGAGACAAAGAGCCAATGGTCCTTAGTTGAACTTGCCTCTTGCATTTCCTGAGCATACCGACTGGTCATCTCAGTAAATTGCGCCAAGACCTATGAACCATCGTCACAGAGATCAGTGAAAACACGCACAAACTATAAGCACATGCATAGAAGTTTAAGGGCAGACCTCTCTATATTCAGTTTCAAACTTGGATATTTCAGCTCTTTTTGAAAGGATTTGAGCTTCAACGGACCTAAGATTTGATTTCTCTTCGAGAAACGGTGCAGCACAGAGAGCTTCAATTGTGTAGCTCGCATTCTTGAAGAAGTTGTCACCTACAAGAAACGAGCCACACTAGGAAGGCTGTAGTCATGCATAAATGAAAAAAAATTGGCACATCGAAGAAAAATCAGAAATCTTGGAGCCAACCATAGACAGCAAAAAAATGGGTGCCGGCCTTCAGTTCTGTAATTTCACAGGGCTGAAATCCATCTAGCTTTTTGAAGAAGGCAGCATCAGCATCCTTTGCTGCCGCAATCTGACATCAAAGCCAACAGCCAGATTAATAAAGCTTCAAAGAGAAGAAGGCAGAAAACAAGACTGTCATCCACCCACCGACTCACCGAGTTAACTGTGTGATCCAGCCGATAAACCGGAAAGCCCAAAAAGTACATGCCAGCTGAGGTTACCTTACCTGTTTTTGTGCTCTCCTCCTATGGAAATTTTAAAAAGATGAATGGTGAGAGATTGTATAAGGCATGTATTGACCGCATGAAGCTGAATTATACAATATACATCTCAATGCAAAATTAATGTTGACTTGAATAACTACTTATTCCTGTTAGTCATGTCATTGGAACTGCAGGTGCTTGTTTCAATAATTGCATCGTATCTATCCAAGTAGATCCAAACACTGTTGTCTTCATATTTGAGGTCTCAAATGGACACAGACAAAGCTACCACAGGAATCCATGGATAAATGAATCTCTACATTTGTCTTGCCGCTCTTATTCAACAAGAACGACAAGCTTATCCATACTGACAAGGGAAGAGCATTCTCCCAGGACATTTTCACAACAGAGGAATTGTCTCTATGACTAGAAGCGAGACCTAATAATGGTATAGCTAATAACATCAAAATAGACATCTCATGGCTGATATCACTCTGTTAAATCGATCACCTAGTAATTTATAACAGTGACAAGTTCCAACGGTAACTAACAAATGATAAGGCTGGTGACCAGTACCTGTAGGGCAAGGCTTAGTCCACCACTTTCTTCCCGGTCAAAGTACAGCAACTGCAAAGACAACCCCGTCACATGTTAATTAGCAAACGATCTCTCCTATAAGCTGTTAATTCACAAAGGTTCTGCAGACAAAACCTTTTTCCCTAAGAGCCTTCATGAAGGTTTATGGCCTTGTCAGTTACTTTAGTCAAGCTAACGATGGATTAATTTTTTGTTTGAAGAGCAAAGGTGGAAGAAATACAAAAGCAAGAACAAAAGGAGAAAATAACTCGAAACTTTAGGGGAACCATAAACTATCATGTTGCACGCACATGCAAAAAATGACACTGGAGTTGTCAATTAACAACTGGGCTTTTGCACCTTTAAGCTCCCACTGTGATAAGTAAAGCGGCATTTCCACATAATTCTGCACGTGATCCGATGCCTTGTTCATTAAATAACAGACACCGCAGACAGAGACAGGATACTAGTCAGTCGTGAATTTCACATGTAGAGTGACACAGGAACTTCTGAAGAATCGTACCCTTCCGTGGGTAAGCCATACAAGTTCAATCATACAGTTTTGGCAAGATTCTTACATCTGCCAAAGCAGAAAGCTAAGACCAATTTCTATGGCAGGACATAAAACTCAAAACAAAAAATTACAAATAGGTTAAAATGCAGGAGTCTTCATATTGTCTTCGGAGTCGACACCACCGTATTGCCTATAATCAAGAAACTTGCTAGTCTACAGATTGCATTCATTACAAGTACAGCATAAACATGCCACCCTCAGACTTACTATACCTCAACACCAGAATGCTTTTAAGACAACAAATTTTATTAAAAAGCATATCTTCACGAGTTTAAATATTTCTAGCTTCTATGGTTGTCCAACTTGATTTCGATTCAGCCGAGACCTAGCCTAATGAAAGAAACGATATCATAGAAGAACAACTCAGTCAAGAAAAGTTGTAAGCTATTTCCTTAAATATTGGTTTCCCAGTCTCTTGGATTGAACTTAGGACCTCATTTTCTCATTTAAGATTCTAAGCCCTGCCCCTGGGGTAACACAGTAATTTCTCAATGGACAAAGAGAAGAAAGAAGTTCAAGATGTTAACTGCACATTCAACTATTTTCTGAAAGATTTCTCCCATAAGGTGGAGTTCTCATATCTGGTATACACACCTTAAATTTGCTTTTATCAGATGATTGTACCCGGCAAACTAATCCCTCTCTTGCTTCCTCTTCTGTTATTGCGACAGAATAGAAATGAGCACCTTGCTTCTCAACCTGCTTATGAAACATGACCATTCCAATGAGCATTCCCCCACCTGGTGAACTCACACAACCGAACCTTGTATATGATAATTATATTACCATTACCTTACCTTCCTAGAAATAGGTTGTCCCAAGGAAAGTGAACGAATGGTAATTGCTCCATTTAGTGCCTCTTCTAAGACAGTTGCTGACACAGTGGTCTTTATGGGAACACCAAGTTTGCTATTATTCGTCAGGCAGAGCACAGAGATTGCACCAATACAGCAGAGGGAAGTCAAAACAAAATATCGCAGAAGGATCAGGATGTGGCTAGTAGTTGACAGAGGTAAATAGAATTACCTAAAAAGTGCTGCAAACATAGTGTTCATAGCCCCCAAGCTTGAAAGATCCAGCTCTAGTTCTTGACTCTCGGATTCAACAGCCTGATCTTACGAAAAGGTTGTCGGCATCAGAACTATCATCCCACATAGGTTCAACAAATGATTATAAGCTATAAAGAAAAGGACAGGCAGTTGGAAGATCAGGAACCTTGACGACACGTGGGAATCAGCTAGAAGCTAAACATTATCACCAATTGTCTCACCTCAAAACCAGCCGAATCATACTGGCGTCGCTTGTCTGGATTGGATAAGATGTCATATGAAAAAGTAACTTCTTTAAATACATCAGCTGCTTCAGGATCATTTCCATTCTTGTCAGGATGGTACCTGTGACAGAATCTTAGAAGCGTTACAAACAACTACAATATTGATTACCAGAGTTCAGGGTGAAGAATGGAACATTGTGCTAGAGATGTTCAAACAAGTTTCTTGCTCACATTTCTACTCTCTAAAAAGCTACATAATACGTATTGAGAGCAGCAAGCTACATTCATCCTACTTCATTTCCAACTACGCCCTAGACGGCTAGACCACAGCAGCCCTCTCCCTTCATTCCAATGAATCCACAGCAGCTAGGAGCGAGCTACATCAATCCTACTTTATGATCCACTACAAAGACACTTTTTTATTCCCAGACCATGTGCGATTTCCATGGGAACAATACGGAACTGATAACATAAAACGTTCCAAGTTGATTCTTAATGTCAAGTTCTTGTTTTTCCACTCACTGAGCAAAATTGCTCCTTCCCATGTCACTACATGTGCATTTGTACAATCAAACCATTTCATATAAGGGCATCTGCAAGGAATATCAATGCCTATTCTCTTTCCCCTAAAACTGTCTTCCCCGTTAGATCATTCACAGTTAATTTTTCATTCCTTCGTCACATAACTCAATACTCTGGACCAATCTTTCTGAGCTCACTAGCTCCCATAAAAAAAATCATGTCCAGATGGCCAACACTTCCATATAGCCATTCAGCCCAAAACTCATGATGTCATCATCTCTTTCGCTGCAATACCCGAATAACCAAAAAAGACCATATACACTACTCCACAACACAACTCGAGGTAGACCCGAGACATACGCAATTGGCGTCGAAACTATATGCTAACCCCACATCCTCCTATTAGTACACCTATTCCCTTTCATTTTCCAACTCCAGAACAAGTTCAACAAACCTAAAGCAGCTGCCTTGTAGGGAAAAAAGTCCAATGTTCACGAACCCGGATTCTCCTAAACAAGGTTTCGTTTACACACAAAAAAATGCAATCTTTACAAAGGAAAACCAATAAACAGGATAGAAAAAACAAATGGGGGAAGCCGAGAGGGGGTAAAATTGCAATTACTTGAGAGCCATTTTCCGGTAAGCGGATTTGATATCCTGGTCAGTGGAGTTGCGGGAGACGGCGAGCACCTCGTAGGGGTCTCGCCGGAGCTGCTGCTGCTGCTTCTCCGACTTGGATCGGTGGCCCGGCATTTTACCCTAAACCCCCAAAACTGCCTCCCTTCCTCCTCCTAAAACGCCACCGCTTCGTCAGAGATCTCTCCGCTTTCTCCCTCCCTCCCTTTTCCAGAGAGAGAGAGAGCGGAGGAGCCTAAAATAGAAAGTTCTAGAGAGAGAGAGAAGAAGGATGAGGCGCTCCCAAGTTGGGAAGGGAAGGGAAGGGGAGCTAAGGGATTGGAAATGGGACGGAGACTACCCAACGACAATTTGGAGGGGAAATTTAATTTAGGCGCACACTGCAATTTCAGTATTAAAAAAAGTTTAGTAATTCAAAAATTAATAAACCAGAATATCATTGTTTTCAAAAATAACCCAGAGATCGATCTAGAATTTGGTTCGACCTTCGGGTTAATCAATTTGACCAATCGGTCTGTTGGTCGGGCGAGTTATTTTTTCTATATATTTTCCTATTTTAAATAATATATAGTCTATATAATAGGTTTAATAATATTCTTGATATGTTAGTCAATTTATTTCATATCTAGTATAATTTTTTTGTTGATTTAGTTTATTTTGTGTTGATTTGAAAAAATCGAGTGTGTAATCTGATTTTTTTTATCTTTTTGGGTTGGGTTGGTAAAATCTAGTCGGACCTAGTGGTCTTTGTAAAAAATTGACCAACCCACCTGGTCCGACCAGATTTCATCTGGTTCGCAAAGTGGGCGTCCTTACCATTGTTTTCGAAGATGCAATCTGACCGATGGTCTGACCAGTCGGATCATGAATCCGAGATTTGGGTGGGTCAGAAAACTATGTACGTACGTGTTACCTAACGAACCAGATGATTTCTGCTCAGGCTGGACGGTTGGCTCATATTTTTGACCCAAAAAAACTGGTTCGTTAGGTTTGACCAAAAATTGAACCAAAAAATCCGGAATTCACCCAACTCAACCCAAAAAGATTTTAAAAAATCAGATTACATACTCGATTTTTCTAAATCAACACAAAATAAACTAAATCAACAAAGATAATTATACTAAATATGAAATAAATTGACCAATATATTGAGAATATTAATTTTTTAATCTATTATTTACTATATATATAATCCTCCAGTCCGACTGTCGGTTTGACTGGTCGGACAGGTTGACCTGGAGGTCGGACCCAAATTTGGGTCGCTCTCCGGGTTGTTTTTGAAAACAATGGTCCTTACCACCTTTTCAGATATGGGGTTTAGTCTGATTCACGAGCCGACAATAATTTTGAAAACAATGCAAATATGTCATTTTGTTTTACCCTTTATTTTTTCCCTTTTCCCTTTTGTTTGTTGTTTTCTTTTTTTTTGAAGGTGTTGTTTTTCTTACTTCTTATGGTTGCTGTTTTTCAGATTTTTTTTTACCGAATGTCGAAATTGATTTCGAAAGTGGGGAAATCGAGTTTATTTTTCAAAGAGGAAAGAGAGGGAAAATCAGTGCCCCAAATACTCATTTGTGTTTCTAAAAAAAAACTCATTTGTGGAAAGTTACGTTTTTGACACCGAAATAGTTTGTGCTTCTGAGATCGGTACCAGTGTTTTGAAGTCTTCTGACTCGGTATCAAGTTTCGTAAAAATCAAAGTTTGTCTAACTAGTAAAGAATTGCTATATAATTACTTTTGGTTGAGTGGGGCATCATCTCAAAGAGGTCATATAAATTTTACAATTTTTTTATTTTACTCCACTCAGAATGAAACTTGAACCCACATAATTAGATGGAAAAAAATGCAGCCACTCCGACCGTGGTTCTAGAAAGGAAAAAAAACTGATTTGTCACATTGGTTAAAAGCTTAAATTTCTTTAAGCAATACATTGAATTTGAACATTATGAAAGAGGTAACCACAATAAGTTCTAACCGTAATCTACTATAAATTAATTTGTTATTACCAATTTGGATAAAAAAAACCTATGAATCAATTATCGATATAGAAAATCTACGTAAATATAATTACTCGTGGGAACTTAATTATGTAGCCTGGGATCTTATTTTACTTATACACAAAGATCGTTTTCTCATTAGGCAAACCCAACATTTATTTCATTTCATTTTTTGTTTGATATGATTCTCAATCTAACATATTTTTCCACGATAATTCTCAATATGTGAAAATGTGCTCCCATATTGGCTAATCAAGACAATTCCAGTATTTTAGGAGTTATCTTGAAGCAAATAACGCTTGAGGAAAATTAACCAAAAAAAAGTTGCATATGTTCGTTTTGCGAGGAAAACCGTAAAATTCTTTCGGTTGTCATCCATATGTCCACCATCTGACGTGAAATTTTAAAGCACCAAGAACAAATTATGATTTTTCTATAATTTTCACGGAGTGGGAGTAATTAAACTAGTAACATTATAATATTAATTTTTTATGACACTAATGAAAGTTTGGGTCAGGTCTAAATAGTAGTCGGCCCATTTACACTGATACGGCCCATATTTATAGTGCATGTTGGGCCGAGCCCATTTAATGTACTGGTATTCGGACATGCTGATTAATAGGTTCCGATGAGATAAATTTTTTGAAAGGAGATAATTTTCCAGCAAATATTTAATTTATTAAAATATCATGAGGTTTACATGTTCATGTGTACATTCAAAGTCCAAATTAGATGTATACAATCCACAAAAATGACATACGAAATGTATACAAATAAATATTCTATCTTACAAGGGATTTAGGTTACAAATTAAGGAAATCGTAATTTTATGATTCCCAAATCAACATTTCATGTAATTTTCGTAGAATATCTCATATTAAAAGTTCGAGGAGAGTATAATTTTTTGAATCACAATATAATTTTTATCTCTTCTATCATCATTTTTTCCTCCCGTCCCATCGTATACTAATTAAACATTCCCCAACAAACTAAAAACCAAATCTCATTAAGAAAAATAAAATCTAAAAACCAAACCAGGAAAAATCCAATAATTAAACCTGCCTATATTGTCCATAGAGGCACAATTTAATCATATCCCAGTTCTTGAGGAGCTCCGGTTGTTATTGGACTGCAAGCTGAGGCCTAACTGAAGATCCAAAGGCTTGCAAGGTTGCTTGGACATCACAGGCAAGAAGCCATTAAAGGCATGGTTGCGCTGATCACAAGGGTTGAAGCTGATCTGTGAAGAGGGATGATCCTCATAGAGAGTGAATTGATGAGGAGGGGAAGAGGAAGAGGAAGAGGAAGAGGAAGAAGAAGGGTCATAGATTACCCAGGTAGCAGATGGTAGAGTACTTGATGAGTTATATAATTGGTGGAAGCTGGCCTTTCTAGCTTGGAGCTGAAGCCTCTTCTTCTTCATCATCCTCTCCTTCTTGTGAGCATTTTGGTGGCCACCTAATGCCTGAGAGTTTGCAAATTGTTTGAAACAATATTGGCACTCAAACTTCCTCTCATGATCACTATTAAGTGGTGGGTTTTTTCTCTTGAGAATTTGGGAATTTGTTGGCTTCTCTGATGATACTGTGATTGATGAGGAGTTAACACTCTCATCTATTTCAAATGACCCTTTAATCTCCTGATTATGGGAGTTGTTAGTGTTAATCTCATGTGGGTTAAGCTCAAAACCAAATAGTTTGAGCTTCTTGGTACCATAGGATTCTGAAGAATGGCTGTTTGCTTGGATCAATATTGTGGAAGAGAGGTTATTATTAGAGGAGGCTTCCTTGATTTCCATTTTCTTTGATGTTGGAAAGTTGAGAGAATTAGAAGAAGGTTTGGTGGTGATTGAGTCCTTGGTGATGCAAGTTGTAGTTGTTGGCTTTGTCTCCCTTTTATAGCAAGCTAGTGGTCTACAACAAGGCATAGTAATGCATCTAGATGACATTATGAAGTAATTAGTTTTCTTGGTTTCGAGTATAATATATTAACATGAAGATTGACATAATCTCGTAATTTAGATTCCATTAAAGTCTTACAAAAGGAAAAATATAATTAGGAAAATCGCTTTTAAATATGGCGAAGAATGAGGAACTAGGTTCATTAGATAAGAAAATAATAGAAAAGTCAAATAAAAGGCAGTCTCATGCAACATATATATTGTACTTATCTTGATGGGACTAATTAAAACCAATTATAAAGTAGATTTCCAAAATATTGTAGTAGATACACCTGTTACTTTTCTCCATGGGAAGGATTCTGTATGGTTTAATTAATGAGGACTTCCATGATCGTTTATGGGTATTAAATTGGAAGACTCCTATTATAATCCCACTTGTGGGAAGTAAGAGAAATGATATTCCATCCTTAATGAGGGGATAAAGGATAAAATATTAACTGTTATAGAGAAAGTCAAAGAAGGATGTGGATGCAATCACCTGGGAGGAAAGGAAAATGATGCTAAATTTTTTTAACAAATTATCTTGAAATGAATATATAACGTTGTTTCGGTGGAAAGGGATTATATTTGAATTTTCTTTAAAATATTGTGGGTTCTAATTTTGAGATTGGAAAAGAAATCATTATTAATATGACTTGAAATATTCAACTCTATATAACAATTATTTAGATGAAAAATATGCATATCTAACATTATTTTACTACACCAATTAATAAGGAGTGGACTCGTGACTTATATAAAAAAAAAGTAAGTGGACTCATGCATTGTTCTCGACTAAGGGATTAGATAATATTCAAATATATGTAAAAAGGTTACAGACGTTACATTACATTAGGGTGCCTAGTCACATCCACCACAGAATTAAATATACAAGTTCTTTAGAGAAATTAAATATAAAAGTTCATATCCATATACAAATTGTGATTATTCAGCACTTGAAATGAAGCTTCTTTGTTATTATCCTCCACCCACATGATTACAAAAATAACTTTTTTTAGGAATGGTTTTAAAATAGTAGATATCCGAGTGTTTTGGACAGTACGAAATTGTATATGCAATTGACGTTGTACTTGATTGCATATGTAATCTTGGCTTAGTATTTTGGTGGGTTATTTTTTAAACCCAGGTAAACATTTATCTGTAATTATTCTTACTTTTTAATACAAATCTACTTATAAAAAAAAGAATATTAAAGAAGTGGGCAATGACTTATCAAAAAGAGTGAGCAATGAGGTAAGCTAAGCATATTATATGCTAACCAGAGTCTTCGACGAGATCTTGGCATATCTTTTTAGGACAGGCAAAACCTATATTATGTACCCCAAAAGCATAGGTTTGCATGTAAATAAGTTTTTTTTTTGAACACATCATGTAAATAAGTTCAAGACGGTTGTACTTGCAAAGAAATTTTTTTTATTAAATATATAATATTGTGTATTCTCAAATGCTCAAATTTTTTATGATAAATAAAATTTATTAATATTAATATTTACACATAAGTATTTAAACTCGTGATCTTTTAATTAAATTAGATTAATTTTATTATTAGTTAATCTATTTGTTGGTTAATCGTCAATGTTATATATTATAGTATGGCACAGTTAAAGCATTGGCGTTGGACAGTTGTACTTGTTGGGGCCCAATTCCTACAAACTTAGCAGACACGTTAGAATCCCATTAGATTGTGTTGTTATTCCTTTGTCTCTAGCCAAGATCTTCCATTGGTGGACTTGTTCCTGAAATGGATCTCTCATGCTAATCAGTTCCCCACTCCTTTAAATTTAATGCGTTTAGGCAGAAAAAAGAATTCCAAGTAGTCCCTTAACCTATAAGCTAATTAGTTTTTTAGAAATTATAAACTAATTAGTTGGACGGATTGCGAAATACCCTTAACTTAATAGCACAAAAGGTAGTAATATTTAACAGAGATATAAAAGTTTAAATCTTTGATTGGTTGGGTGGGTTTGTTACTTGGTTTGTTCACTACAATTGATTAATAGATTGATGGGTTTCAGCTAAATTCACTTGGCTCAACTTTTTTTTTAAATTTCTCTCAACTAAGGTTTTAATACTCTGATAGTTTGGATTCAAAATTTTCTGGTCAAACTAAAACAATTTTTGCATTGTTATGTAAGTGTTAGTTGGTCGTTGACATCCCGATTCTCATCTCTTAATCCCTCATATCATTCTCTCTCTTCATCTGGACAAATCCACGAGGATCTCAAATTTGTGTGCTCCTAGGAGCCCACAAAAGAATGCCAATGTTGACCATGGGATTGAAATAAGAGAGAACATATTTGATCAGCTGTCACGTACAAAATTTATTTTTTATAAAGGTCAGGTGCTATGCTAATGGTCTACGAGAAGAAAAGGTTTTGAGTTTGGAATAAGTGACTGTTTGTAGTCAGATAATAAAAAGTTTGTACTTTAATTAATCCATGTTCCAAGTTAAATTACTGCATTTTTTTTAAATTGTGATTCATTTTGCCCATTACAGCTGCACACCAGGTTTTACCAAAAAGAATTGGTAACATATGCATATTAATATGAAAATTTTAACCCACCAAAAATGAATTGTATCTAGCATTGACTTCAGTATAACCGATTTTTTTTCTTAATAACACAACGGTATTAAATACTTAATATATGGTACTATTGGTATACCGGTATCATTGTACTAAATTATTTGTTACATGGTATCCAAAAATTTATATATCGTGTCAAAATTTTCAAAAATTTTAACCGACTCGTATACATCTCCCATAAAAATAACCACGCTTGCAGGAGATGTAAAGCCGAATTTATAATTTGTTGATAGTGATTTTATTAAATTAGTTGTAGAGGTAAAAGCAAAAGACGATTGTATAAGATCAGATCAAGAAGAAGCGAAGAAACCTCGTTTACACCGTGGTGCCTTTAGTCACATCATAACCGAAGAGACGGACAAAATTTTAAAAAAAATCACCTGTGAAGTTTCCTTTTTTTAGGACAAGTCCGTGAAGTTTCCTGATGGTGCAACTTAGCTCCATACATTAACATCACACAACTTATGTCTAATCGGAAAATAATAGCATGTTATTTATAAATAGTTAGGATAAGTTCATTTTAGTATCCTATAATTTTATCTATTTTGCATGGAGTACCATGTGGTTCTAAATTGGTATTTTAGTACCATGTGGTTGACCACCAATTTTTCGGGCAGGTCCAGGGCAACTATCCGTCCAAACCCGCCTGAAACGACGTCGTTTTGAGACGACGTGGAAGACACATGGCAAAAGACTTTCTTAAGTTAAAGCTGACGTAGATCGTGATAAATTATATATTTGGTCCCTAATTTATTTATATAATTTTGAAATCCCTTTTATTTCTATCTCTCCCCTCCTCCTTTCTTCTCTACAAGCTTCTTTCAATCGAGACCCGTCCTCCACACGCGCTGGCCCTAGCCTCCGTGAAGCCGGTCCCAGCTCGGCTTTCCGGGCTCCTTCGTCCTCCACGCCGCTGGCCCCAACTCGGCATCCTCCGTCCTTCACGAGCAACTCATCCTCCACTTCGCTCCTCGACGGCCCCAGCTTTCTGACGCACTCCGGCCCCAGATTCTTTGTCACGTCCTCCACCACCGTCGTTCCGCAGTGTTTCATCGTGCTTCCTTCAAGTCCTTCGGCATAGCGTTCCTTCGTGCTTCCTTCAGCGAGAACATCTCCTAAAAAAATTGCTTCCTGAGGGCACAGTCCGACAATACCCAACTGAAACCTAAAGGTTTGTTCTTTCCTTCTCCTCAATATCCCCAGCTTCTGGGTTTCCTTTTCCCCATCATTTTTCCTAGCTTCTGGGTTTCCTTTTCCCAATCCTTTTCCCCAGCTTCTGGGTTTATAACTTTTGATTTTTCTCTTGAAAGATTAATTAGCCAGTTAATTTTGATATGGGTTTCTTTCACAATCCAACGACAACGACAACGACGAAGCAGCTGCAAAATTTAGGGCCAGCACGTCTACTCTGTTCAGACAACAGTATTTATGGGTGATGTCCAGGCGGAAAGATTGATGCTTTGAATCGATTGAATTGTTTTGTTTTGGGGTGAGGAAATCCCAATCGGCTGGCTCGATCTAATACTCCTGACACCGGTGATTGAAGAAGCTTGACGACAGCGATGTTAATTGGGTTGCCAGAACTAACGAGTAGATGATCTGCAATTTGGGAAACAAATATTTTTAATTTAAAAAATATTCAAATTAGGGATTGAATATGTAATTTATCACGGTCCGCGTCAGCTTTAACTTAAGAAAAATTTTCTCCACGTGTCTTCCACGTTGTCTCAAAACGACGTCATTTCTGGCGGGTTTGGACGGGTAGCTGCCTCAGACCTGTCTGAAAAATTGGTGGTCGACCATAGAGTACTAAAATACCAATTTAGAGCCACGTGGTACTCCAGGCAAAATGGGTGAAACTACATGGTACTAAAATAAACTTATCCCTAAATAGTTTAGGTGGTTTTAGGGTTCTAGTTTCCACCTCCCCAAAATATTATTTTACCCTAATTTTTTGGCTTCGAGATTATCACATTACTAGTTTCAAGTATTATGAACTTGTTTATAAAAATATGAAAAATTCACACATCTATTGTGCTAATGTCTTGGGTTAGATATAGAAAATTTTACATCATAAAAAAAAATATAGAGATTTTAATATTGTATCACAGTAGTTAATATTGTAACTCATTGTTGTTCACACGACTCACGTTTTATGCCACATAACAAAGTCAAATCGTGTACAAACTTTGGCTAGAAAGGTTTTATTTGAAAGGGAATGTTGAGATTATAACATTGTTAGTTGTAAGTGTGCTAGAATTGTTTATGAGCGTTAACAAACTCATCAATCAATTGTTTTAAAGTTTTGAGTTGAATGTCAAGATTAGAACATGGACATTTTTTATAATAAGATTTCCAAATAAAATTTATTTACTCAAAATTTACAAAAATTTTAACTTTGTCTTCCTTGTGCAAGTTCAAGCAGATTTTCCGATATAAGAAAAGGTCAGGGTTGGCCAGAATTGAATAAGGCATGCATGTATAGAAATTAAAAGCACATGTTACAAACTTTACTTGCATCAATTTCCTAGCAAACTAGACAACGTAATTGATTGTACTGTAACATGGAACATGGTGATGGGAAGGATACCAAATTCTAGATAGTGGGCTGTCAGTTCGATATGTAAACTAAAAGAGCACAAGATCTCGCTGAATAGTCGTTTTTTTATAAGTAAAATTTTCATTTTACCAAATTCATTACACCCCAAAGAATTCAAAGCAGTTGCAATAGAAATCTCCAACGCTCGGGTACTCTTTTCTTCTACGGCGGTTTTTTCGAAAAATTTTATAATATCAAGATTTTAACGAGGTATATGCAACTACAATTTTATATTAATTCGAGAAAATTCTGCGCTCGTTATATGTACTTTGTAAATATTACTATTATCAATAAATTTTTCTTATAAAAAAATTCAAACCAAATAGACTCCTCTAGTGGTTATACAAGATATATAGCAAGTCAGCAAATTTACCTATTCAACTCTAAAAACAAAATTAGGTCTCGCTAAACTCTTTCCAAGTTAAAACTGATTGGATTGGGATCTAGAAAATGGTAGGTAGGTTAATCTATTGATTAAAATGTGAACATCAAAGTATCAATCTATGAGATAACCAGCAGCCACACAATATTGACCGGAACAACAAAAGTTGAGGCTACCACTCATATTTAACAAGTTTCGAGCGTATAAATTATAAGATAATGAGCATGTTTTTCCCGTAATTACTATTTTGGTGCTCCCACAATCGAATTTGCTTTTGACAAACAAAAACTTCATTGACGTGTCAATAAATATTTAATCCGTAGATACCTCACATGACCATCCACATATAAGCTCATTATATAATAAGTTGAACTTTATTTACCAATTATTTTAAGAATTTAAATTCAATACAAACATTCTATATTATAACACAAATCAGTAACCTCAATCCTACAAAATTCAACGCCGCCCTTTAAGTTAACAGTCCAAAGAAGATAATGTTGCGGGGAGATTTAAAAAAATGAATCGAAAAGGATTAAGTTAATATTACTTTTGGAAAATTCAGTCAATGGAGGGTATAGTGATACCTGACGTCAGTGTAATAATTATTGATGGATGTGACGGTGAAATTTTGATTAACTCAATAATCTACCAAGAAAGTTTTCAACTTAAATTAATGGGCAAACGACTTCTCCTCTTTTATGTCTTGACTTGGAAGGAATTCTCCCCACCAAAAATACTTCAAAGGAAATCAACATAAGACAGCTTAAGATGATAAGTACAAGTTCCCTTAACTAAGAAGGCAGAAAAACAAAATCAAAGTTTGAGCCGGAATGTTTTTAAGTTTGACGAATTTCAGCCCGTAACCAAATACACAAAGAGATGAAGTTTTCCTTACCTACCGTCTTTTGATTTGTAGACTGAACAATGAATGATTCAGGCCATAGTATCATGTGTACGTTTACATTTCTGAATTTGAACAATGCAAGTTTGAAAATTGTATATTGAACAAGAAGTATTACCTGTATTCAGATATCTACTGAATCGATTAAAATAAAAAATAGCTCTAACGGATTAAAATAACATTGCGTAGTTGACATGATAAAGCAGTGGAAAGATTTTTACATTGGTTATAAAGACAAAGGAATCGTCAATGGTGATCTTGCTTTTGGATCCAAATTAAAAAAAAGGGCTCAAAGACTAATCCATCGGTCCACAAACAGAAACTTCATCGGCACGAGGCGGACTTTCTGATATCAGCCAAGAGTGAAGCATAACTCTAGCTCCAAGAACATATACTTTTCAATTTGGATAACACACCATTTTCCATTATAAAATGGTAAGCGCACACCTTAATTTCTAAAATCGGTTTCACTGTTTATGAGAAAAATAGGGTTCTAGTCCTCGCCAATCTCATACTCCGCTATGGTAATAAGATAAAGAAATATTCGGATCAAAGCTCACTGTGCAAAGGTCCTACCAGGCGCGAAGATTTCGTGGCCGGATTGAGCACTTACCATACTTGCAAGCTCAAGAAAGTTGCAGACAAAATGGCAGATATCAACTTACGGCTCTTGAACTCCTCTCTGCATCTAATAAACGGATTTCGAACTGTTAACAATCGGGTAAGGATTATACATGAGCAGTTTTGGTACACGTGAACGTTCGAGATACACACGGGAAAAAAGATCGAGATATATCCGAGGAAAAGAAATTGCAGTTTCAAATATCACCAGCTGCTACCTACGACATCATCAGTACGAACAATCAAGTGATCTTGGTTGGGTACAGTACAACAAATGAACATCAGATTCATGGGTGGTTAGGAAGGGATCGAGCTTCGCAACGCTAAACAGAGGAAGATCCCACGCCCGCTTACAGTTTTTAATGCTGCCGACTGGAACGGGGGAGCAATGCAAGGAGAATCTTTTTTCTTGGACCCTGGGGAAAAGGAAAAAAAATCTATGAAGGCTAAATAATATTCAGTGATAAAACTGTTCCTAATGGACTCGAAAATAACACAAAACAAACTAAAAAGGGACCAAGAAATAGAATTGTAGATTGCTGGGTGGTATATATGATGCATTGCACTCAAAATGTTGTATATGATTCTAGTTTCGACGTGATAAGATCAGCAACATAGATGTCAAACTACTCTGATAACTCGTTGGACTTGGAGGTAGATAACTTCAGCAAATTAAAACGCCCGGTATTGGGAAAGAACTGAAAAGGTTACCATAGGTATTCCCAGCTCTTTAAGGTCACTATCCTGCATCTGTTTCAATGCACTCAAGTCCACCTGTAAGGGAGATTCCACGAATTAGATAGGATACCAGCAGATACAGTATGATATTAGCTACGTTATCCCAGCCACTAGTCTCAATTTACAAAATATTGGCAGAAACATCGCGAACCCCCTGAGCAGGGTTTAACACACTTTTGCTTCTTCATCCTTGCCTTTTGCAGGCACATATGTCCTCATTTTCCCCTCATTCAAGTTAAACTATTAGTTTTGTGCTCATTTCAGTAGGATGCACTCCGATCATAATGAATTTAGGACTCCGCATCCAGTCCAAACATGCTCCCAACAGAAGTGCTTAAGCTCTTGATCTATGACCTAGATGCCATGTCACATTTGACAACTTCGACTCTCCATATTTTTCAAACAAGGTTGGAGAAAAAACATGTAAGCCCCAGAAATGAAACATGGAAGAGCATAAAATGTGAACAATCGCTATTTTTGCAGTTTTTCGTTACTCCTTTCCCTTTATCAAATTCAACAAAGTCATGGCACAATCTCCAACTATTAGATGGAACAAGAAAATTAATCTGAAGGGATAATCATGAGATATACTTACTTCCTCAGCCTTGAAAAAAACAGCATATTTCTCCAACCCCAAAGAATTCAACAACCCTTCAACTGTTTGGTACTCGTCACCCTATACACCCACATTTTAGTAAAGATGTTAGCATAAGCTAATAAATCACTATTGATAAATACCCAGAAAACAACCTATCCCAAAATATAGTTAGACAACAGATCCTTCACAGTGCAGAACAATATAAGCAGAAGTGAGAAAGGTTCTGAAGACCAATAATGATTAATGATCACTGATTAAGGACGAACAAATACAGGTGGCAAGCTCTAAATCACAAAATCCTACTTTTCCGAAAGCAATTGAAACGCATACATCAAGTAGGCTTGGGTTTGACCTAGAATTCATGAATTGAATACATTATGATCAGCTTTCATTTGAGTAGCATTTAACTATAACCTGGAAAGGCAAATAGGGTACCATCGTACCATGTATGATCTCTTCTGCACACATCCACTGGGTGAAGGAAAATGCGCAATTTCTGATACCGTGGGCTTAGATGGTATGCCAGGAAGTGCAGAACTCGATATGAATGATTTGGAACTATTCGCAGACCTTGGACCATCAAGAACATCTCTACTAACATACGAAGCTGCTCCCAAGGTGTCATATCTTCTTCTTAGTGGTACTCGGTCGGGTTCAGCCACTTTTCGGGTTGGTGACAAACCCCGAGAACCACTAACAACTGCTGTGGGAGACCTTCGCCGTATGTGATCCAAAGTCCATGGATTATTGGAAATCATGGATGAGCTTATCACGGGCAGGCCTTCTGAATTTCTAGCATGAGGGAATCTCCCTAACAAACCAGAGTCCTTACTCTCGAGCATGCGCTGCCATACATCTGGATAACCATAAGCAGGAGAAACTCGAGCAGGAACTGGAGGCGGTGCCATCCGAGAGAGCTTCTCTCGGAGGTCCACATTACTCCGGTCATCGCCACTTTGGACCCTTTTGGACACACTTTTCTCCATGAGCTTGAATCGAAGGTCGTACTTGTCAATACCAACATCTTAATTCCATCAAACACACCAAAAAGTCAGCTACAGAGAATTCAATCCGAAACACTCAGAAAAAAAAAACAGGTACATCGCAGTCCACGTTTACCTTCCATCATGCCAACACTCAAACTTCTTCCATAACTTTCATCTTTCCGCCTGCAATGACACACAACCAAGCACACAATTTTGTCAAACACAGGAAAACGTCCCTACGCCGAACAACAACACAGCTCGTATTCAGAATTTAAACCTAAGTTCAAACACAATTTCCGCGAAGTACAAAGTAAAAAAAGAAATACGAAACGCCAAAGACGAGCACCTCTTGTTGTTGCTAATTAGAGTTGTAAATGGCCAGGAATCAACATTACGACCGCTCCCTAGTCTATCCAGGGCCGATCGCTTGCTCCCAGGCCCCCGCAACATATCCGAGTCCATATCCGACGCCGTACCAGCTGCTCTCTTAACCACCTGCACACATCGAAGAAGATTAAAAAAAGGTCAGTAGAAGAAAACGGAGAAACGCGATACTAAACCAGCTCGAAGTAGCTGAGGCGTCGAAGAAACCCTAATCGGATACCGAAAACAGAAATTAGAACAGAAGATGGGAAGAGATGTTTTTACCAGGCCGCTTTCGCCTGGAGTTACCGCGACGCGGCTTCTGGAGGTCTCCGCCGTGTACGCGACGGAGAGATCACCACCGGCCAAATCGGAGGTTAAGTGAACGCGCCTCTTCTCTTTCGCGCGGGAGAAAAAAATGGGGATCTTAACCCTAATTCGAGCTTTAAACTTGCTACGGAGCAGAAATAGAGAGAGAGAGAGAGAGAGCTCTCTCGTGTGGAAAGAATCGGGAAGGTCGGTGCGCCCTGTTATTTGGTTTTGTTTTGGGAAGGGACGAGCCGGGAGGAGAATGTGAAAGGACGCTCTGGACGACCTGTCGTACGCGGGAGAGCGTGTGAGAAGCCCATAAAGAGCCATCACATTTTGAATATTTTTGTGTTGTTTTTGTTAATTTCACAAATAAACATGTTCTTTCTCGCACTGGTTGGAAATAGTTTAACTTTTGTTTTTCTAAGATAAATTTTACGTTACTAATTATCCTATGTTAAAATTTGAACTTTATATTTTCTTCAAATTCTTTTGTGTTATTAAATTAAAATTCTTTTTTTTCTAGATCACAGTCCACACGTTTGGAACAAGACTATTGTGACCTAGCTACTTGCAAGCACAATAATGTAGTTATTCGTACTGAGATTACATTTAGTTTAACAAAGTAATCTTAACACAAAAAAAGAGTCGTATAAATTTTTTTTTACTGTAAATATATCACGAGACTGAAGATTGTTACGATGAGTCAAAAAATTGATATCTTTAGAGTTTTTATAAATTATCCAAAGTCTACTGCCAATTAGTGGGAGGAGTTCTTTAACTTGCTTTCGTGCCGTTAAGTAGGGGATCATGCAACAACAATAGCAATTACCTACAGATTAATTTGCTCATTTCCAATCAAAAACCTAAAAAAAAACAAATTGATAAATTTTTGGGAAAATGACAGATAAGAACCCTGTGGTTTCACATTTTCACAACGGGGTACCCTGTGGTTTTAAATTGGTAATTTAGTCCATGTGGTTTTCGAAAATTTTCTCGAGCAAGTCCAGAGTAGCTACCCATCCATATGGTCTTCGAACGACGTGGTTTTTGGTCCTACATGGCGGACACGTGAGTAACGTGGTTAATTACATATTTAGTCTCCTAATTTATTTATATTTTTTCAAATAACCCTTTATTTAAATATATATATCCTTTCATCCCTACCCCCTCCTCCTCCTTCACTAACCCCTACCATCCAAACACGTTCATATCTATATCTCTGCTTACCTTCCCCTCCTGATAACTTCTTCTTCCCTTGTCTTCCAACGCCACCTAAAACCGAAAAACAAACAAAACCCAGTCCTTCCTCCATCTTCTTCCCCCTCTCTCCCCCTATTAGAACCATCCATATGTATATTCTGAATCAAGCAACGACCCATTAAACAGCAACCAAGCGTCTCCAAAACCTACCAACTCAATTTCACAAATTTCCCGAGAGGAGAGAGAGAGAGAGAGAGAGGAGAGAGATGATGAGGCGGGGGTAGATGATGGCGGTAGGGTGCTTTACTGATGCTTGGGGTGTCGTTGGAGCAGATTGGAGTGGGAATTTCATAGGAATGTGTTTGATTTAACCGACGCCATCATCGTCGAGCTTGCTGACCACGAGATCTCTGCCCTCCAGAGGTAATTCCTGAGGTGGACGGACCCCGTCCTAGACTCGATAATTAGGGCGAGGGAGGCAAGGATGTAGATGAAGGTAGAGGAGAGGAAGAAGATGAAGGGGCTCGGAGGGAGAAGGTAATTAAATAATAGATTGTTTAAAAAAAATATAAATAAATTAGGAATTAAATAGGTAATTAGCCATGTTACAAGTCAACAATAACTTATCCAGCTCGGTACCCACGTGTCTGCCACGTCTAAGAGTGAGCATTCGGATTATCTGAATCCGAATTCCGTACTATCCGAACTGGATATTTTACTATCCAAGTCCAAATCCGAATAATGAATTATCCGAATCTGAATATCCATACTTTTTTCGGATTCGGACTCGGATAATCTGAACTATCCGAAATAATACAACTGATTTTAAAAAATAACAAAGAAAAGATACAACTACTTCAAGAACTTCGACGAGAGACACTTGATCTTTTTCTTCTGGGTCTCAACACAACTAATAGTTCCTCCCTCTCTTCTTCAAAAAAAAAAATAGTTCCTCCCGATCATAATAAAAAATATATTCAACAATGGGCCTAGGAGAATAAGGAAAAAATCTAACTATAGGACTAGGAAAATAAGGAAAATTTTTTAACAAATATATTCAGGCTGCAACTATCCAACAAAGCAGAGAAATTGCAGCAAAACACCAGAAGAAGAAAAACACCAAGTTCATCGCTAACAAGAAAACAAGTCTGCAGAATCCGGTGAAGAAGATCCAGCAGCCACAAGATCGAAGACGAAGGTTTGTCTTCTCACCAAGAACCAAACACAACCAGAGACAGATTTAGGGTGTCGACGATTTTTTCCTTTAGGATTTTAGGTGATTATGATTTGGTTAGGTTTGGGTTTCTAAATCAAGTGATGGAAGAGTGAGGATACTAGACTTAACTTTTCAGCCCAGGTTTCACTAAAAACATTCAGCCCAGGCCCATCTAATAGTTCGGATAATCCGAATTCTTATTTTTGTTATCCGAATCTAAATCCGAATTAAAAACTTCGGATAATCCAAATCCGAATCCGAATAGTAAATTATCTGAATCCGAATCCAAAAAAATATTCAAATTCGGACATCAGATATCGGATTAAATGCTCACTCCTAGCCACGTCGGACAAAAAATGACGTCGTTTGGGCACTATATAGACGACCAGCTGCTCCGGACTTGCCCGAAATGTTTTTTGATAACCACAGGGACCGAATTACCAATTTAAAACCATAGGGTATCCCGTTGTGAGAACGTGAAATTACAAGGTACTTATCTGTCCTTTTTCCTAAATTTTTTACACTTACAAACACAACCTAACAACTTTCCACAACCAATGTATTAAAATTAAACCTAACAATGTTTTTATTCTTTAGGAAGTTCTACACTCTATGAGGAATAAGAAGGGCAAAGGAGGATGGATGGCAATAAAAATAGACTTGGAGAAGACCTATGACCGACTCAAATGGGACTTCATTGCTAAAACCTTGGTGGATGCAGGGCTGCCCTCTCCTCTAACTGAGATTATAATGAAATGTGTTATAGTTCCAAAGATGAGGGTACTATGGAATGGCGAGATGACACGAGAGTTTACTCCATCTCGAGGCCTCCGACAAAGGGACCCTCTCTCGCCATACATCTTTGTGTTATGCATAAAAAGACTTGCCCAATGGATAGCCCTCTCTGCCGAAAGAAAAGAGTAGAAGTCGATCAAGATCACACGCCAAGGGCCAGAGGTTTCCCACCTTTTCTTCGCAGATGACATCGTGCTCTTCTCCAAAGTAAGCTTGGTACAAGCCATGCAAATCCAAGAAGACCTACAAAAATTCTGCCTGGAATCAGGACAGAAACTTAGCAAAGGGAAGTCCAGGATGTTCTTCTCCCTAATACCTCCACAAAAACCAGTCACAGGATCAGTGACATATTGGGTATCAAAACGAATCTGGACCTGGGCAAATACATAGGGAGGGATCCTGGCCATCCACTCGAAAGTCACCAAAAATAACTTCAACCATATTCTGGGAATGGTCCAAAGTCGCCTCCCAGGATGGAAGGGGAAACAACTGACGTTAGTGGGTAGGGTAACCCTTGGCCGGTCAGTCCTCTCTACCCTCCCATTTTACACAATGTAGGTTATACACCTCTAAGCCAACCTATGCGAGAAGCTTGACAGAATTATAAGGAACTTCATCTGGGGGACGCAAGACAAGACGAATGGAATCTATCTTGTATGATGGTAGGAAGTTTGGAGACCCAGATCGATAGGAGGACTAGGCCTCATAAATCTTACTGACGTAAATGCAGCCTTGCTCACCAAGTTAGGATGTCGCTTTCTCACTAATACCAACTTGACTTGGTCACAGATTCTATACAAGAAGTATATCTCTGAGAGATATGGGCGCACCTCAATCCAACCATATACGTGATAATCCATCATTTAGGCTGGCCTTAACAAAGTAGCAGCTCACCTAGGCCGGGGCATTTTGTGGTCAGTTGGAAACGAAAGGCGAAAACATTTATGGACTGACGAATGGCTCTCAGGGGAGGGACCTCTCGTGCAGATGGGTATAGTTATTCCGGAGGATCATATTGGCAAGAAGGTGGCTGACTACTGATAGGAACACACGGGTTAGAGGTGGACACCCTTGCCGAGTTGCTACCAGAAGAATGGTGGCCTTTATTGGAAGCAATATTCGTGGATTCCTTTAACTACACCAATGACTCTCTCTCATGAAAGTTCTCAAGTATAGAGGAGTTCACCACGATATCGGCCTACCTTTAAATGGACCAAGGACATTCAACAGGAATTTAACTTGGGTAACAAGTGTGAACTGCTTTGGAAATTATAAGTGCCGGAGAAGATGAAGACCTTCCTTTGGACGTGTTTCAAAGGAAAATTGATGACAAACTGCAAGCGGTTCAGAAGAAAGTTTGGGGCTTCTCCCTATTGTCCAACATGTCGAAACGCAATAGAAACGATCCTCCATGGTCTGCGGGACTATCATAAAGCCCGCAAACTGTGGAACGAGCTCCTTCCTGCACCCTACAAGCAGGCTTTCTTCTCCGTATCCCTATAAGATTGGTTCAACGCCAATATCAGTTGTACAGTCACCATTGACCCAGGGCCCTAGAACATCCTATCTGCCACAACTTGTTGGTGGATATGGAGGTGGAGAAACAATAAAATCTTCGATATAATTTCTCTCCC
Source organism: Hypericum androsaemum (assembly GCA_963995505.1). Taxonomy (NCBI): domain Eukaryota; kingdom Viridiplantae; phylum Streptophyta; class Magnoliopsida; order Malpighiales; family Hypericaceae; genus Hypericum; species Hypericum androsaemum. The sequence continues at coordinate 5,041,980 of OZ023195.1, forward strand.
AGTGAACAAAATCAGCTTTATACAGGTTCAAGCCAAGGAATTCTTCAATGCTTGGATGCACAACAAAGTGTTGCAACCAGTCAGGTGATTGGAGATCACTGAAGAAAGATGACAGGTATCTCCGTCTAGGGATCACTTCAAGCTCAATTCAGATGGCTCCTCGAGAGGGAACCCCTGACCTGCAGGGGTGTGGTGGTGCAATCCGCAACTCGGAAGGTGAATGGAGAATGGAATTTGGAAAAAATTTGGGCCACTGCAATGCAATCACGGCAAAGGTCTTGACGATTTGGAACAGCCTCCAAGTTACGTGGCAGGGCAAGTTTGATCCCCTAATAGTCGAGAGGGACTCAGTATTGGTAGTGAAGTACCTAGCCGAGGGTATCCCCAAAGGAAACTCATTGTCAACAACTACTGCATCAAATTGAATATATTGAAGTTGTCCACTATAATAAGTAAGTTTCTAACTAACTTTGCTTTTGAATTCCCGCGGGGTCTCCATAGAGTTAAGGAACCTCCAGACGAGTGTGTTGCCCTCTTAAAGACTAGCCTTAACGGCCCTACCCTTCTGTAATTTCTTGTTCTTTCCAATGCAAAGGTATCAATCCCTAAGGTCACCTAATTTTACACAGGGTGAGGGTACATTTCCTTTCAATGTAGTACGACAGAAAGTCCAAGCCATGGAGCCTCCTCCTCAAGGAGGTTCCGCTGCATCACCAACTCCCTAAGGTGGAACTGAACCACCACCTCCTCCTCAAGGAGGACCTGATCCATCAGCTCAAGCTACTGCTACACCCCTCCGCGGGGGGAAGAAAGTTCGCACAAGCCTGGAAGACTCAGCGGAGCCTCAGCCCTAACCACAGCAAAACCAGGTTCCACCGTCACCCATGGAAGACCGGAGAAGAAAGCTCACATTCAAGGACGCTACCATGGGAGGAACGGAGGAGCAACCATATGAGGGAGGTACGTAGCATTTCTCTTTTGAGCTGGAGGAAATCGCCTCAAGTGATTTCGAAGGCGAAGAAGACGATGACCCATTCTGCCCAACACTCAGACTCACAAAGGAAGAGAAGATCGTGATGAGGAAACTGTGGTGGAAGACATTGATAATCAAGGTGCTTGATTTCAAGGTCTCCTACCTTTATCTGAAGAGGCGATTAGCTCAAATGTGGGGTCTCCCACAGGACTTCAATATAATCGACTTAGGGGTCGGATTCTACCAAGTCAAGCCGGCCTCCAAGGAGGAATACCACCACATCCTCACCGGTGGTCCGTGGAAGATCACCGACCACTACGTCACTGTGAGGAGATGGATCCCCAATTTCAACCCAGAAACCACGACGACGTCAAAGATCATTGCTTGGGTACGGGTACCGAACTTACATATGGAGTACTATACTAAAAATTTCCTCATGAATTTGGCCAAGCGCATTGGGAAACCGATCCGGATAGACACTATGACTGAAGAGTGTAGATGGGGGAGCTTTGCACATATCTGTGTGGAGATCGACTTAGCCAAGCTATTACTCTCTTCTTTCCGCGCCTGTCGCCAAATCAATCGCCTCCAGTATGAAGGCCTACACTTGATCTGTTTTAAGTATGGCCTCTACTGTCATCTCACCAGCTGCTGTCGTTCAAAAATCGAAGAAGGAGATCCCGCTGGAGTGCCAATCTTCGTACCAGAGCCCCCCAAGATTCCTACTCGACCAGAGCTAGAAAACAGATTCGGGGATTGGATGATTGTACAAAGAAGGCAAAGAGGACGTCGTGTTCAGGCTCCCAATACAGGTACAAGCACTACTTACATAGTTTTTGACAAGCAAACCCCTGGTAAAGGGAAAGCTAGGACTGAGCCTTTGCCTAATCAAGAAGCCCCATTTGATGTTTTGCAAATGGTCACTGAGGAAGGTACTGTTGAGCCACGTGAGACTACTACTGTACCTGCCACTGAGAAGACCACGGCCTCCAAAATTCAAAATATCCAAAAGGAAGGAAACAACCAGACAACGGCCCAGCCCAATGCGGGTAGGCCCAACAAAGGTGTAATGCTTAAGCAAAAGGAACAACATAATGAAGCCCAAGGTAGTGCAACCAATTGCCCAACAAGGTAAAGAAAAGCAAAGAGCCACTCATCGCATCACCAGAAACATCTACCCCACTAAATAAACACAAACCCAGCTCATCTATGGCGCCACCAAAAGCACCCAAGGAGGATCGAAAGAAGGAAGGCCTGAAGGCCACTCCATCCAAGCATAGACGTCACCCATGGGAAAAACCTCCTACGTAGACAACACCAGCGATCGATCCCATAGATAGCCCGAGAGAGGACTGCTCTATGGTTCTGGAATCGCAGGAAGATCAAGGCAGAAGAGACCTTATGGAGAGTGAAGACCCAGGACCGGATGACCCTGGAAGTGGATTTTGGGAGACCCCCCCAGCGGTAATTAATCTAATTAAGATGGATTGGGGACCGAAGGAAGGGTTGAACCCTAATTATGTAGTTATGGAGGCAGCAGCCCAAGGAGAAGATCTCAAGGAAGAAAGCTCCTCAGACAGGAAAAACATGGGAGGGGTGGTATCGGCCGAGGCGCACCTCACTAACTGAGCACCTCTTCTCTTATCCTTCCCTTTCCTCTGTTGTTTCTATTTTAGCTATTTTTCTGCCTTGCTTTTCGCTATGAATATCTTGGTCTGAAACTATCAGGGAGCTGCGAGTTCCAAATTTAAGAGTGTTATCAAGGAGTTGGTTCGAGATCATCGTCCTTCTATTCTTGTCCTACTAGAGACATGGATCTCTGGTAGGCGAGTTGAGTTAATTGCTAAAATGCTGCATTTTTCTAATATTGAGCAAGCTCCTATGAATGGTCATTCAAGGGGAATTTGGATTCTCTGAAACCAAGTTAATACCCCTATTATGATCATCCACTCGGAGTCCCAATTTATCCATATGTGGGTTGGGTCTGACCCGTCTGAGAAATGGCTTTTCACTGCCATTTATGGGAACCTCCGGTTGGCTAATAGAGAAATTCTCTGGAATAACATGTCTATAATTGCTGCCTCTAATACTTACCCATGGATGCTTGCAGGAGACTTTAATATATATCTTGCTTCGGATGGAAAGATTGGAGGAGCTCCAATCTGGGGGGGGGGGGGGGGGGAGGGGGGGAAGGGGGGGAAGCAACTCTAATTCAAAAAATGGCTAGAGAAGTGCGAGCTCATCGACTTGGGGTTCACGGGCCCTAAGTTCACTTGGGTACGACGAGGGGTCCACGAGCGCCTTGACAGGGGACTTTCCAATATAGACTGGAGACTTAAGCTCTCGGAAGCTATGGTCCAACACCTACCGAGAATTAAATCCGATCATTGCCCGATTTTGGTGAAGACCAACCCAGCCCGGCTCTTTGATAAGGAGAAAAGGCTGTTCAGATACCAAATTGTGTGGCAAACTGACCCCACTTTCAGAGATTTTGTCAAATCTTCCTGGAATCCTGACGCTCCCCTGCCAGATGCTTACGAGCTGTTTGCCAGAAGGGCCCAGGAGTGGAACAAAAAAGTCTTTGGGAACGTCTTCTTCAGGAAAAGGAAACTGATAAACCGTCTTAAAGGAGTTCAGGAAACCATTGAAATCAGAAGGAACCCGTTCCTGTTAAACCTTGAAGTGGAGCTGAGAACCAGCCTGGAGAAAATGCTCGAACAAGAGGAGATTATTTGGGCACAAAAGGCAAGGAAAGACTTCATTATCAATGGCGATCGGAACACGAAGTTCTTTCATGCCTCAACTATTATGAGAAGGAAGCAAAATAGAGTGGAAGCTTTGAAGAATGACTCAGACGTTTGGATAACAGAACCTACTACTATCAAGGACATGCTCACTTGCTACTTTACTAACCTCTACAGAGAGGAGGTAGCGATAGACTCGGCTTTAGGGAACATTTGTTCTCGTTTCCACCAGATCACAGAGGAAGATAAAGTAGAGTTGGCAGTGTTACCCTCCGTGGAGGAAATTAAGAGAACTGTTTTCTCGATTTCGCCAACCAAAGCGCCGGGCCCAGATGGTCTTCATGCTTCATTTTATCAAAGTAACTGGGAGCTTGTGAAAGACTCAGTGGTGCTGTTCATACACAAAGTCTTTGCTGGGGAATGGTCACCTAAAGAGGTTAATGAAACTGCCCTGGCCTTGATCCCGAAAATTAAAAAGCCAACCCACCCATCGCAATTCAGACCGATAAGTTTATGTAATGTTTCGTTGAAGTTCATTACTAAACTATTAGCAGCCAGATTACAGAGATTCATGCCAAATTGGGTCGGACATCATCAGAGTAGCTTGTCCCTGGTAGGCTAATTTTGGGTAATATCATTATAGCTCAAGAGGTGATACACTCTATGAGGAAAAGACGATCGGGCAAGAGACTTATGGCGATTAAGGTGGACCTCGAAAAGGCCTACGACCGTATCCGGTGGTCTTTCGTCAGGGAGACTCTCTTACTCTTAAATCTTCCCCCTTCTATGATTGACTTGATCCTGGCTTGCATAACTACTTGCTCTATGAGTGTACTTTGGAATGGGGAAAGAACTAAGGTTTTTTGTCCTTCCCGGGGTATTCGTTAAGGCGACCCAATATTTTTGTACATTTTTGTTCTTTGTTTAGAGTGCCTAGGACATATCATTCAAGATAAAATGGATTTGGGGCTCTGGAAACCTATCAAGATCTCGCATAAGGGACCTAAACTCTCGCACTTATTCTTCGCTGATGATTTGTTACTTTTCGCGGAAGCTTCTAAACCTCAAGCTGTGATTATTGATACTGTCCTTACTTCTTTTTGCCATCTTTCAGGTCAAAGAGTCAGCAAGGCAAAGACAAAAATGTTCATTTCAAAAAATACCCCATTAATGCTGGCAAAGGAATTGGAAAGCACGCTTGGTGTATCTCATACTAGCAACCTTGGGCATTATTTGGGAGTGCCACTCCTTCATGAAAGGGCGACCAAAAGTACCTATAATTACATTCTTGAGAAAGTCCATGGTCGCCTCGAAGGTTGGTGCGTGGACAAGCTCTCGTTTGCGGGAAGAACCACTCTAGACCAAACGGTCATTTTTGCCCTCCCGATTTATGCTATGTAAACTGCTAAATTACCGATTGGTATGTGTGAACAAATTGAAAAGGTACAGCAAGGTTTCTTATAGGGCACGACACCAGCCAAGAAAAAGTCTCATTTGCTATCCTGGCCCACTTTATGCCAACCAAAATACAAGGGGGGTCTAGGTTTCAAAAACCTCCGCTACCAGAACATGGCCCTCCTGATGAAACTCGCCTGGCATTTAATTACGGATAGAGATGCTCTCTGGGTTCAACTCCTAAAGGGTAAGTACGTTAAAGATAATTCTGTCATTCCGGAGGTTGTCAGCAAAGAGGGACACTCACCTCTCTGGAAAGCTGTTGTGGCCTTATGGCCTACTATGCTTTCAGGCATCCAATGGAAAGTTCGAGATGGATCGCTAGTCTCTTTTTGGACTGATAACTGGATCAAAAATTCTGAATTCCTTAGTGTGGTTGCCACCCAACCTATACCTGGGACTATTGCTACCTAGAAAGTGAAGGATGTGGTTACCCATGACGGAGAATGGCATTGGGAGCTTTTCAAGGACTATTTACCTGCGTCTATTCTTCTCCTTATTGCAGGTACCCCGCCACCCAGACTAGCAAGAGGAGCGGACCAAATCTGTTGGCAATCTACTCCGAATGGAGATTTTTCCACTAAGACTGCGTACAACCTCTTGAACCAATGGGAGGAGACGGAAGGAAAGACCATTTGGCAGCATATCTGGAAGTGGCAAGGCCCGGAACGCATGAAAAAAGTTCCTTGGCTAGCCACACATGGCAGACTACTCACGAATGTGGTCAGGAGGAACCAACCCATGATGACGAATGCCACTTGCCCATGCTGCAAACAAGCGGAGGAGACAGTTTTACAAGCTCTCCAGGATTGCTCCAAAATAAGAAATGTTTGGCTAAAACTGCTTGCCCCCGCTAAGCAGAACATTTCTAATTTTTTCTCCTTTGACCTCTTTACTTGGCTGGAGTCTAACATCCTCAACCAACCTTCTTGGACCAACACCTTCATGGTGTCTGTTAACTCCTTCTGGGCTTGGAGAAATGATTATGTTTGGAATGAGGGCAAGAAGCAGCCACCTAATGCTTATGTCTATATCTGTAACAGGATCATGGAGATTCAAGTGGCACATGAGGCTAGAAACCAGATGAGAAAGGGCCCCAGAAGGAAGGAAACCCTGATTGGTTGGAACCCACCCACAAAGGGATGGATGAAGCTTAATACTGACGGTGCAAAAAGATCATCCACCAACATTGCAACGGCTGGAGGTTTAATCAGAAATGAGCTGGCAAATGGGTTGGTGGTCTTGCAGCCAACCTCGGCAATTGCTCAAGTGTGGAGGCTGAACTTTGGGATGCTTTTAAGGGATTGCAACTTGTTTGGGAGCTCGGTATTAAAAAGCTCCAACTTGAAGTGGACTCACGGTTGGTGGCTAACTACTTGAACCCCGATTGCAGCACTCAACCAAGGGCATCTCCGCTTATCATCGACATCAGGGAGATACTTAACAGGGAATGTGAGGTTAGTACTAGTCATGTTTACAGGGAAGCAAACAGCTGCGCGGGCTGGCTAGCAAATCATGGCTTCACTCTACCACTTGGAAGTCACTCTTTTTGTGAGCCTCCTGCGGGCATAGCGAGTCTGTTATCTAGAGACATTAGTGATGTTTCCTTTCCTAGATTGATAGTTACTAGGAACAATGACGGTGCACGACCAAGTTTTGCAATAAACCAAATGTCAAGGGGGATTCTTATCCCTCAAGGTACTCTTTCCCTATCACGGATTTTTTGTTGGGTTTGAATGCATTTTTTAATGCATTTGGCCCAAAGTGGAAAGGCCCAAAGTGGAGGCCCAAAAGGGAAATGAATGGGGCAATACCACATTGATTAGAGCAAGGAGGATTTCCTTGTTTATAAGGAATTCCCCTTCTTGCCTCTCAACTTGATTGGCTACCCAAAAGGCTGACCCACCGCTAGCTGCCTGCGAGGACGGTACGAAGCACTGCACGAGCACTAGCACGAGCACGAGCACGCGCTCATGCACGCGCTCATGCATGCGCACGTGCACGCGCACGCGCACGTGCGTGTACGCATGGCGTATTGGACGTAGGTCACAATGGGCACTTTGTGGCGCACTTGGCACTTCGCACGTGCGCATCGTCGCGAGGAGCTGAAGGAGCCTTAAGTATTTTGCACGGGTCCAGAGGTAGCTGCGCAGCTACCGAAGTGACGAGGAGTTACGAGCACTCTCCAGCAGGCCACCGAAGAGGCACGACGGACTGGAACGTCCAGGAGGCTTCCAGAAGGCCGAAGGAGTGCGAGATCTCCCGCGAAAGGGTGCGAGCGCAGCCTGGCATGCCTGAAAGGATCCTGAAGCCTTCGAAGAGCCACTAGTGCGCCTGGAAGGATCCAGAAGCCACCAAAGGGCCACAAGCGCAGCCAGTCAGCCTGTTGGCTGAGCGGACGCGTCCCTTCGGGGTGGCTGCCTTCCTGCCTCCTCCAGCCTATAAATAGGCCCGCCCCCATGCCAGAATTCTCATCCCAGCAGCAAGTGCACTTCCTAGCATTGTTGACTTCTCCTCTTCCCCCGTTCTTCACTTAGAAAAGAGTCCAAAAGTTCTGGGTATATAAGGGTTCGCCCAAAAGTTTCGAGATACGTGTGCAACGGTCTTGGAAATGCCCTAAACAGTTGTTGTATCTTCGGGACGATTGTCGAAAGCCCGTACCACACTGAAATATACGGGGCAATCTCGTCTTACGGAGAAAGTGTCCAACACTTGCCTCGACTGAAGTAGATCCTAATCAAGTACACCACTCCGACATCCAACAATCGTAAGACGAGATTGTGTACTTGAAGATGGCATCGACAAGCTCAGCACCAGTGCCAGCAGTCCTGGGAACTGTCCATGCCGAAAGGCCGGCCAAGTTCAACGGTACCGAATTCAAGAGGTGGCAACAGAAGATGTTGTTCTACCTGACGACGCTCAACCTGGTCCGATTCTTGAAGGAAGAGGCTCTGAAAGTGGCGAAAAATGAGGCAGATCAACAGAAGATCAACGCCCTCGATGCATGGAGTCACAGCGACTTCCTATGCCGGAACTACGTCCTGAATGGACTAGACGACACACTCTACAATGTCTACGCGGAAGCTAAGACCGCTAAAGAGCTGTGGAGTTCACTCGAGAAGAAGTACAAAACGGAGGATGCCGGGACGAAGAAATTCATCATCGGACGATTCCTCGACTTCAAGATGGTGGACTCCAAGAAGGTCATCGACCAAGTGCAAGAGTTGCAGCTGATCCTTCACGAGATCCAAGCCGAAGGGATGCAACTCAGCGAGTCCTTCCAAGTAGCTGCAATGATCGAGAAGCTCTCCCCGCTGTGGAAGGACTTCAAGAGCTACCTCAAGCACAAGAGGAAGGACATGAGCCTAGAAGACCTGATCGTGAGACTTAGGATCGAGGAAGACAACCGAAAGTCCGAAGTCAAGCAAGGCAAGGCCAACCCCGAGGCCACCGTGCACCTCGCCGAGGGAAAAGGTAGCAAGAAGAGGAAGAAGTCCGGGGATAAGCAGGAGAAGCAAGAGCCCAAGAAGAAAAAGAAGATCAAGGGTGACTGCTACAACTGCGGTAAACCCGGACACATGGCTAAGGACTGTCGCCAGCCGAAGAAGGACAACCAAGGAAAGGCTAACCTGGCTGAAGACTTGTCCCAGATGGATCTGTCAGCCGTGGTGTTTGAAGCCAACCTGGTGGACAATCCGAGAGAGTGGTTCGTGGACACTGGAGCTACCCGCCACGTTTGCTCGGACAAGGAGATGTTCTCGAACTATATCCCGATCACCGGCCGAAAGCTGTTCATGGGAAACTTCGCAACGTCCAAGATCGTCGGTCTGGGAAAAGTGGTCCTGAAGCTGACCTCAGGAAAGGAGCTGACCCTCAAGGATGTGCTGCATGTCCCGGACATACGCAAGAACTTAGTCTCTGGCTCACTGTTAAGCAAAGCCGGTCTTAAGCTTGTATTTGAGGCTGATAAGTTTGTACTGACCAAAACGGGTCAATTCATTGGAAAGGGTTATCTAGAAAGGGGGCTATTTAAGATGAATGTAATAACTGTACATCGCACCTTTAACGGTAAAAATAAAGTTAATGCTTCTTCTTACTTGGCCGAGTGTTCTAATTTATGGCATGGTAGATTAGGACACGTAAATCTAAACTCGCTAAGAAAGTTAGTAAGTTTAAATTTATTACCGAATCTAGAGTTCAACCCATCCGATAAATGTGAAGTATGTGTGCAGGCTAAAATGACCAAAGCACCTTTCCATTCAGTGGAAAGAAGTACTACGCCTTTAGAATTAATTCATACGGACACTTGCGATATGAAACACGTGCAAACTAAAGGCGGAAAGAAATTCTTCATAACGTTTATCGATGATTGCACGAGATATTGTTACGTATATCTCCTAAGGGGCAAAGACGAAGCTGTTGATGCTTTTAAGAGATATAAGAATGAGGTTGAAAATTAACTCAACGTGAAAATCAAAATGATCCGAAGTGATCGAGGAGGATAATATGTAGCTCCGTTTGAGGAACTCTGTCAAGAACATGGCATTATTCATCAGACGACTGCTCCATATTCACCTCAATCGAATGGCATAGCTGAACGCAAAAATCGAACTCTTAAGGAGATAATGAACGCTATGTTGATTAGCTCGGGCTTACCCCAGAATATGTGGGGGAAGCTGTGCTCTCAGCTAACCACATTCTAAACAAATTGCCACACAAGAAAAGGGATAAAACCCCATATGAACTATGGAAAGGAAGGAAGCCTTCCTACGGTTAGCTTAAAGTGTGGGGGTGCCTAGCAAAGGTCGAAGTACCTAAGCCTAAGCAGGTGCGAATAGGACCCAAGACCATTGATTGCATCTTTATCAGATATGCGTAAAATAGTAGTGCTTATCGATTCTTGGTGCATAAATCTGAAAACCCTGAGATAAACACGGGAATGGTCATAGAATCAAGGAACGCAACATTTTTTGAAGATAGCTTTCCTAATAAGGAAAGAAAGGAAGCAAGTCCGAAGAAAAGGGCTCACGAGAATACGCAAGGGTCAAATCAGAAAGATGATGAACCTAGACGTAGTAAACGGACGAAGGTGACCAAATCTTTCGGTCTGGACTATCTAACCTATGCGTTAGAAGATGAACCCAGGACAATCCAAGAGGCATTGTCCAGTCCAGATGCTCCTCTCTGGAAGGAAGCTATCAATAGTGAGATAGCATCCATTATGCAAAACCACACGTGGGAAATCGTGGATCTCCCACCGGGCTGCAAACCTTTGGGATGCATGTGGATCCTAAAAAGGAAATACAAAGCTGATGGATCAATCGACAAGTACAAAGCTCGATTGGTAGCTAAGGGGTTCAAGCAGAAGGAGGGATATGATTTCTTTGACACGTATTCACCGGTCACAAGAATCACATCGATTAGAGTACTCATAGCTGTTGCAGCACTCTATAACCTCGAGATCCACCAAATGGATGTAAAAATAGCTTTCCTAAATGGAGAACTGGAAGAGGAGATATACATGGAGCAACCTGAAGGGTTTGTGGCTCCCGGTCAAGAGCATAAAGTATGCCGACTAGTCAAGTCACTATACGGGCTAAAACAAGCACCGAAACAGTGGCACGAGAAATTTGACAGAACAATGTTGTCAAATGGATTTAAGATCAATGAGTGCGATAAATGTGTTTACATTAAGGGCACACCTGAAGCTTACGTAATTGTGTCTCTATGTAGATGACTTACTAATTATGGGAAGCAATAAAGAGGTTATTGTGAAAACTAAGAACATGTTAAAGAACCACTTTGACATGAAAGATATGGGTCTGGCAGACGTCATACTAGGAATAAAAATTTCTAGGAAAGCTGACGAAATTATCTTGACACAATCCCACTACGTGGAAAGCATGCTCAAGAAGTTTGAAGCTTTCGACAAACCTCCGGTTAAGACTCCAGTAGATTTGAATCTACACTTAGCCAAGAATCGAGGGGACCCAGTATCGCAACTAAAGTATGCGCAAATTATCGGGAGCTTGATGTATTTAACAAACTGCACTCGTCCCGATATTGCGTACTCAGTTAGTAAACTTAGTAGATTCACAAGTAATCCAGGGAAGGATCACTGGCTAGCTCTGGAAAGGGTTTTACGGTAGTTAAAACATACCATAAGCCATGGCATACATTATGCTAAATATCCAGCTGTATAACAAGGTTTTAAGATAAGGAAGAGAACCTATTATGAATGTAGTGAAAAAGTTTTATGTATCAGTTCATTATGAAAAAGGAGAGCTTTTAGCTAATTCAATATAGAAAAAAAATATCACAACGTAATCTTCTTTATATTTACTTAAGCGTACGGACAAGTGGTATTGTTCATGTATCGTGTCTATTTCTTGTTTTTTATTTACTAGAAAAGTTTATCTATTCAATTATAAGATTAAATATTGTTAGAGATGTCCAGAAATTAAAGAGGAAACGATTTGTGGGCTTGTTTCTTATTCTATTCGGACTAAGTTTTGGACTCCTAATTTGACCTAGATAGCTTACTTGATATACAAGGGTTTGCCTCTATATAAAGATATGTTACCCTAAGGTTTTGTATAGCTTTGTGACTCCGATTTATCAATAAAATTTCTCCTTTCTCACCGTGGACGTAGGCACTAGATCGAACCACATTATCTATTGTGTCCGTGTTCTTTGCGCGTTTTGTTATCTAGTTGCATATAATATTGTATCGTCGGCCGCACCACCACCGTATTTGACCCCGCAACCAGGATTTAACTCGACAAAAATAAAGGGTTCAAGACCCGGGGGATATGAGTATAAACCCCTTGGTCCGAACCAGTGAAGATAAGGAAACTGAACAGAGTGGGAAACCAAAGTGTGAGATAACTAACAATGGCCTGTTCGTGGACTAGCAAAGCAATCATTTATCCTCTGAAGCTTTACCCATCATCCTCTTCTTGTTCCTTTTCCCACGCTTCCCTTATTAAAGCCTCTCTCCCTTCCTCTAAATCCAAGAACTTGACTCCCAGTAGCTTCAAGTTGGGACCTAGTAGGGCCAGGAGAGAGCTCACTTGCAGGGCAGCCGAGTACAAATTCCCGGACCCAATTCCGGAATTCGCTGATGCTGTTGAGTGATTTGGCCTCTTCCCTTTTTTTTCCCACGATTTTCCCTTCTGGGTTGTTGTAAAAGTTGCTTCTTTGTGAGTGATTTGAGGTTTTCTCTTGTTGGGTTTGTCTCAGGAGACGGACAAGTTTAGGGCTCATCTTCTGACGAGGCTGTCTACGAAAGAGGAGGTGTTTGGAGATTCGGTTGAGGAGGTTGTTGATGTCTGCACTGAGGGGGGTGGGTTCAGTTTTGGATAATAAAACTGCCGTCTTTAAATGGGTTGCTTGGTGTTGGTGGTGAAAGTTTCGCACTTTGTATAGTGGACTTTTTTAGCTGCACTTGGAGGTGAGGATGGGTTAGGAGATTAGTTTTATGGTTATTGAATTTGGCAATTCAGTTGGGAGATTTTAATTGGCATTTATTTGGTTTTGAGGAAAGTGAGCTTCCAGCTCTGTAAAGCTAGTAACTTTGGGGATGAGATTTTTACTTCATTTCCTTGATTTGGAGGCTGTCTTTCCAAGTGACGACTGAGTCGAGTTGGAGGCTTCATTGATTATGGAGCGTTGATGTCGGGATCTTGGATCGCATCTCAAATTTGGATCAGTTAGTACTATATCTTTTTTGGTCGGGATCACTTAGTACTATGGTTCTCAAGTAAGCTGAATCTTCAATTGATGCAATCTTGTTGTTAGGAACTTCTCTCTTCTTGTTTACCTGCAATCATGCCTTCTCACTGAGGCAATTCTTCTCTCAGAGAGCGTGGTCACAATGGTTTAAGCTTTTAAGGCCACTTGATGCATTGGTTAGTTTTACCATGCTGTTTAGGATTCAGCTTAGACGCAGCCTTATGAGCAATATTCGTTGAGCATTGGAGTCATCTGAGGTTTCGTCATTTAGGAAGGCGTAATTTCTGTCTGCCGGACTTGTTGTGATGGCCAACCAAGCCGTTCTTGAGTATAATGACACATTGGATGTTGGAGTTTTACATTAATGAGAAGTCTCTACTCACACTCTAATCTGAAGACTTTTTTTTTTGAAAGACAATCGATCCACCAGTAGTTACTCTCTTCATGTCGTCTTTGCTTCAGTTGTGCACTGAGATATGGAGCCTTAACTGTTGTTACCTTCTCTGATGGTTCTCTACAGATATTGAGCACATTCCTACGCACAGAGTATGGTGGTCATGGAACGCTTTTGGTAGAACCTTTTATCGACATGGCGGACACCATCAATGAGCGAGGGTTACCTGGAGGACCTCAAGCTGCACGTGCAGCAGTGAAATGGGGCCAAACTCATATTGACAATGACTGGAAGGAGTGGACAGCTCCAAGAAGAAGGAAATAGAAACACAACGAAATTCATATCCTGTGGGAGAATCCGGTTTTTGCCTGATGTAGAAGTTATATTCAAATCCCTGAATAGTTGCCACTTGAGTGATGGCAGCAAGGACGTTATTAAGTTAAGTACGTTAGGTCAGGTGAAGAATGAGCTTTAAGTTTTATAGTATATAGCTAATAATAAATGTCTTACCAGTAGATTGGGGTAGTATTTGGAGCTTCAGATATAATTTAATATAATGTACAAGGGTGAAGAGAATAAATATTTTTTTATAATTTCTTAAATTAGAACTAAAAATATAGTTCAATCCATGTCTCAAAAATAAGTTTTGTCAAATGCTAATTAATATGTATTTGAAAAAACGTATAAGACATCTCCGAGGCTTTGATATTTGATATAATTTAGTAAATTTGGGGAGAAAAAAAATTATACTGGGCGAAAATATGAAATGTGCTAATTAAAATGTTCTACACCAAGAGTAGCAGTAGGATCGAAGAGAAAACACACCTCTACTTTCTCCAATCTGTTATTTTTTATTATGCACTATGCCAAACATGGCCTATGTTGAACAAAAGAATTGTTTGATCGATTTGCACAAATATTATCTTATGATTTAACAATGTTCAATCGAACAAATTTTTGACACCCTTTGATAAATTTTTTTTAAAAAATACCCGAAGTAATAATTAAGAAAAAAATGGTTTAAATTTTTTAAGAAACAATTCATAAAAAAATAAATCCTCCTAATAATCTTTTCATATAACTTTTTCAGATTTTTTTTCAATTTTCAATTTAATTATACCGACGGACATTTTATTCAATTAATTAGATATTTTTTCACCAAAAAACTTGAGAACTTTCTTTTAATCACTTAAAACATTTTTAAATCACAAGACAGTGATGTAAAAGTTTACCAAACTAGTGACCATTTACCAAAGATTAAAAAAATAATGAAAACATGCTTGTCGCTGCACGGAACATGATGCTTCGAATGGGCCGAGGCCCAGCAAGTGATTATCTTGGACTTTCCAATACAGAAATGGAACGAAACCTTAGTCCAAACTCCAAACATTATTAAAAGATTGATAGAATCCCACATTCGTAACACAACCCCAACAAGCCCATGCATTATGTATTATTATCAAAATCAATTATACACATATTTGTAGATCACATGTTTAAAACGTGTATAAAATTTAAGCATATGTACAATTCACATATTAAATATATATCAACAAAAAAGTAATAAACTATCTTCAATGATGTTTGAATAATTTTACTTATATTTAATGAAACAATTAATATTATTTACATTTTTTGTACTTTCAATTGTTTAAGTTTAGCAAACATTTTTACATTAATATGATGACATGTTACATTTATGATATGTAATATTTTTAAGTATTATAGACATATTCTTCATGACATACATTTAGATGAATTACTTGTATAACACAAGGAAAACCAATATCTCTCCCAAGGAAAACCACCTGTATAGTGAGAAAAATTAAGCCAGCCATCTACCCTAGTGTATAAGAAACATAGAGATTAACATATATACAGACCCCGCCTCTCCATAACATCTACCATAAGATACAAAATGTTGTGGCCGAAACTCCGGAGACCACCGACTAGACGAGAACTACACGGGAGCGCCACACTGAGCCTTTTCAGATCCGGTTACAACTCTTGCGGCTTCAACTGCAACTTGTCCGCTGATATAGTGCCGGCGACATACCGGCATGTAAACATCGGCTCCTCCAATCAGTTCGGTTTGCGTCTCTTCGGTCTTCCTCAAGGTAAAGAAGGCACGCAGGCCGCATTGTTCGCATCTTGCAGTTAACTTGGTTACAGAATCGGCAAGGGGAATGATATCAAGTACAGAGCCGAAACTCCTCCTGCCAATATTGATTGCCATCGAAGATCTGAGATGACACAAACCAAACATAGCAGATTATCGGTGCGGAACAATTGGTACCTCAAGTAGTCACCATCCAGACCAGCAACTACAACTTTCTTGCCATCGTGATCTGCAGCTTTGCGACAGAACTCGTATAAATCATCAAAGAATTGTGCTTCATCAATACCAATCAGATCAAGCTGCTGACAAGAGGTCGTGATTATATGATAGAGCAGGAAAAGCTAAGAGTATGCAGCCCGAGGAGATAGTTGTTACTTATTTCTTGTCAACAAATGAAAATTCATGGCTGTAGCAACAGATAACGAATCTTGTTCAGCACCAAAGGAAACGTTGAAAAAAAAATGAAAAAAAAGGAAACACACAGAAAGAACTTTATTTATCGGCCGAAGTTAATAAACCTGATTGCAAGCATCTGGACCAAAATCTTTCTTGAAAGATGACAAATTGGGCAGTGCCCAACATGGTAACTTCACACCGTCATGAGTTACTATTGAATCCAGTCCATATCTTCTGTCCTTATTGGACTTTATCACAACCACATTTCTGCAACGCAACGTACAGGGATAATGTGAATAACTAACAACATTAAAACTGTGATAACAATGTGACAAAATTATTGCAATCATCAGGACTTCCATGTCAGACCAGAGATCGTTATTTGACATCAAGAAATCCCTTCATCTACCCCAAAATCAGATTTATGCCGAGAAATTACGTGAACAATGCTGTTGCATAAAATCAAGAGCGACAGTGAGATGACATGTTACACTCAACAGAGGACTAACAACAGGATGGTTTAGATTCACATCAGCACCTTCATGTCAAGAGACTAGCATCCACGAAGTGGCGGCTCATTTCGATCACTGTCCAATATATTTGATCAGATTGTTTGTGTTTTATCTCCAGTCAAAAAAAGATAATTCTCTCCTTGAATCTGAATCCAGCTACAAGCCGGGCTCCTCCTTTATTCCACAATCTTTCATCCACTCCCTAACCTCTGCAACATTCTCCCAGAACCCAAAAGTCCAAGAATGTTAGATACAACTACGTGCTTTCCAGCAATTTCTGCATCCAATTCAAAATATCTTTTAGTGGCAAGCTTAAACAGGTCCATGTTTCCATGAATCCTACAACTACAAGCTCCAAGCAAGGAGCCCCAGACAACCGAGTGTTCTTTGCAAGGTGAGTTTAGTGCGAACTCAACAGCTTCTTGAACCCTCCCAGACTGACCTAGAAGATCAACTACTGCAGCATAATGCTGCGCTCTATGCTTAATTCCGTAATCCCTTTACATTGACAGGAAATATTCCTGTCCTTTCTCAACCAAACCACCATGGCTGCAAGCAGAAATAACAGCAAGAAAGGTAACAACATTTGGTCTCAAGCCTTCATCTTTCATCCTATGAAATGTCTCAAAAACATGTGCCACTCTGCCATGCAGACCAATGCCATATATCAAAGACGTCCAAGTAACAACGTTTTTACAAGCAGTTTCTTTGAAGACCTGACGTCCAGCGTATAGATTGCAGCATTTGAAGTACATGTCCATGAGAGCACTACTAACAACAACATTTTCCCTAAAGCACAACTTCATAAAAACACCATGAGCTTTCTTCCCGTACTCTAGCACTGCCAAGGTGGCACAAGCTCTAAAAACAGACGAAAAAGTATATTAGTCGGGGACAACACCATTACGCCTCATCTCATCATAAACCCCGAGTCCCACATCTTCAACCCCGTTCTGCACGTGCCCAGCAATCAGCGCATTCCAAGAGACCAAGCTCTTCTCCGCCAACCTATCAAACAGCGCACGTGCCGTCGCCAAATCCCCAGACTTGGCATACAAAATCAGCAACTTATTCTGCAGATACTCGTTCGGGACATGTCCTGCGACAACCATCTGCGCGTGTATTCTCCTCCCACAACGGTACCTTTTCCCGAAATACATTCTTGCAACAAGAGCGAGTAAGTACCGTGGCCGACTTGCACACCCGAACGCCACAGCAGCCCCACGGCCTCGCTCATTTTCCCGGTAACGCAGAGACGCTTTAACGTTCTACCCAAACCAACCGCATCATCGACCTGAAAACTGGCCATAACCTAACTTGTGATCACTAGTTCCATCTAAATAAAACACAAACCGCTTCCAATTTAAGTCCCAACTGCCCCAAATGCACCGAGTAATAAATCAATTACACTTCCTTTCAAGGGAAAAGGATAAGGAAAAGGGCGGGAACCTGCCAGAATCGATCTCGGACTGAATGCGGCGGAGGAGGGTGGTGGTCTTGCAGGCGAACATGGGGCCCACCACAACGTGGACCTCGCCACAGTAGGCCTTGGACCGGAGGCTGCGGGTTTGCGGCGGTTGCTTGTAAGAGCACGTGGCGGATTTGAGAGAGACGATGATCTGAGGAACGGTGCAAGGGAAAACGATATGGGTATTGAGGGCTTCATCCCCGATAACGATTTTATCATTTTCAAGTGGGTTCAGATACTTTTAAATGAATTTACGGGGGAGGGGGTGGACGACCGTCCCTCGGTTATGGTGTCGAGATTATTAATTTAACTTTGAGTTGAATGTTTATGAAATAAGTATCGAATTCAGCAACTAGATAACAAAACGCGCAAAGAACACGGACACAAGAGATAATGTGGTTCGATCTAGTGCCTACGTCCACGGTGAGAAAGGAGAAATTTTATTGATAAATCGGAGTCACAAAGCTATACAAAACCTTAGGGTAACATATCTTTATATAGAGGCAAACCCTTGTATATCAAGTAAGCTATCTAGGTCAAATTAGGAGTCCAAAACTTAGTCCGAATAAAATAAGAAACAAGCCCACAAATCGTTTCCTCTTTAATTTCTGGACATCTCTAACAATATTTAATCTTATAATTGAATAGATAAACTTTTCTAGTAAATAAAAAACAAGAAATAGACACGATACATGAACAATACCACTTGTCCGTACGCTTAAGTAAATATAAAGAAGATTACGTTGTGATATTTTTTTTTCTATATTGAATTAGCTAAAAGCTCTCCTTTTTCATAATGAACTGATACATAAAACTTTTTCACTACATTCATAATAGGTTCTCTTCCTTATCTTAAAACCTTGTTTCTCCATGCAAAAAAAAATCTTCACTTATTTTAAGTATTCAAAAGGGCATAAAAGAAAATAAATAATTGATTTATACATAGACGAATTTGGTGCATGAGTCGCACGAATGATGAGAGTTTATGCATTTTGTTGGAGGGTCTAATTGGAAGCTGGGCTTTTCGAATGTTGAGCAGGTCGAGGCTACTGGTCGAAGTGGTGGCATCTGGTTTTTTTGGACCGAGCTGACGGTTTGCCTCTCTGTGCTGGCTCGGGATACCCAGTTTATTCATGCAGAAGTCTGCTCCTACCAGGCAACCTTTCAGCTTAGGACTATCGAGCGACAAGGGTTGTGGGACCGCCTCTCTTCACTTGGCAATACCATTACTGGACCATGGATTCTGGGGGCGCGACTTCAATGACATCCGGTCACTGCAGGAGCGACAAGGGGGCTTTGACACCCTTTCAGATCAGAACCTACGCTTTACCGAGCACATCGAAGCACTTGGTCCTATTAACATGGGTTACGTGGGCCCAAGGTTCACCTGATCACGTGACCGGAAAACCTCTACCCGAATCTCTAAGTGTCCGGACCGAGTGTTGTACAATGGTGACTGGAGGCTGTAGTTAAACACCTGCCACCATTAGCCTCAGACCACTCTTCTATCCTCCTTGGCCTCCGGCCGGGGGGGAGGGATGGGAGCGTCCATTCTACTTCCAAGCTGACTCGCTCCTCTATGCTGACTTCATAACTTTTCTTAGCTCCCAGTGGCCTAGGACCTCTACCGCGAGCAGTACCCTGGAGACCCTCACACCAGCTCTATGACAGTGGAACCGTGATGTCTTTGGATATATCCTTCGACGTAAGGATATGTGCATTGCTAGGACTAGAGGGCTACTCCATCTAGAAGACTAAAAATTTGAGAGCATCCTTGATCAAGAGGCACTTCTCTAGATGTAGAAGTCCAGGGAGGACTGGACTACGGATGGAGACCGCATTATTCGTTTCTTCCATACCTCGACCATCATCCGACGACATAGAAACCAGGTCAGCAGTCTTCTTGCCCCGTTTGGGGATTGGATCTGGGATCAGGACTCCCTCTGCGTACTAGCTATGGACCACTTCCAGCGCATGTACACTGAGGAGGAGTCGCTCCGTCTGGTCCTCCTATAGCAGTATGGAATCCCATCTTTGGATGCCAGCCGCCTAGTAAGACTTTGCACCTCACCTTCACGCGCAGAGATCCGTGATAAACTTTTCCAGATGGCGCCTTATAAGACCCCTGGGGAGGACGATTACCAGACGCTCTTCTTTCAGAGATGTTGGGATGTGGTCGGTGATTCAGTTTGTGCTCAGGTCTATGAGTTTTTCAGTAGCGGTCGACTCCCTCCTCATTTGAATATCACACTGATACCCAAAGTCCCTACGCCTGAGACCTTAGCACAGTTTTAACCTATCATCTTGTGTAGTGTTCTCTATAAAATCATTACCAAGATTTTGGTGGGTCGATTGAAGCCTCTTCTCGATACGATTGTCAGCCCGATGTAGTCCAATTTTTTCCCTGGACGGTATATGTCAGACAATATTATCATCATTCGGGACTCCACTCGATGGCCCACAAAAGTGGGCACACTGGCTGGATGGTCATTAAGCTTTACATGGAGAAAGCGTATGACCGCCTCAGTTGAGATTTCCTACAGGAAACACTTGACATGACTGGCATTCCATCCATCTTTGTTGGGCGGATTATGGAGTGTGTCAGGACCAACTCGATGCGGGTCCTCTGGAATGGCGAAAAGGCTGCAGCCTTTCACCCATCCCGTGGGCTTTGTCAGGGTGATCTTATCTCTCCCTTTCTCTTTGTTCTTTACATGGAGCGCCTATCTTATGCAATAGAATAACTTGTGCATGAGGGCAAGTGGGTGCCTGTCAGATTGACAAGTCGTGCCCCCTCCCCCTCTGTCCCAGCTGATGTTTGACGATGATATGATTATTTTGTGCGAGGCCACAGTGGACCAAGCAGTCATGGTCTAAAACCTATTGGCGACCTTATGTGACTCTTCGGGCCAGCAAGTCCAAGTTCATGGTGTCCCAGAATGTCCGCCAGGAGCTGGTCAGCCACCTCAGTGACATGATGGGAATTCCCTTAACTCTGGATTTAGGACAATGCCTTGGTGCCTTGATAGTTCTGAGGAGAGGCTGCCGACAGACCTACCATTATATCCTGGAGAGACTATAGGGTAAGATGGCTGGTTGGAAGGCGATGACACTGAGCAGGGCAGGTTGCGTGATGCTTGGCCGATTGGTGTTATCTTCTATACAGGTGCACGTGATGCAGTCATACTTTCTTCCCCAGACTACTTGTTTAGATATGAATAGTTACATTAGCAACTTTATTTGGGGCAGCCACCAGCACCCAGATCGTCAGTATATTCACATGATCAGTTGGGCCACCCTCTGCCTCCCTAAGGAGGTAAGTGGGCTTGGTCTCCTACCGATGCAGAAGGCCAATATAACTTCCTTCGTCAAACTACCCTGGAGATTTATTAAGTCTCAGGACTCCCTCTGGGCGGGTGTCCTGATGGGTAAGTATGGCGAGGAAGGTTCTGACCTCGACTTGGACTGGCTCTTCAGCCACCTAGCAGGCTGTGGTACAGGCTCGTTCGGCCCTGGCTCATGGCCTTCACCTCAACGTGGGTAGCGGACTACAAACCTCCTTCTGGTATGACCCATGGCTCTCCCCATCCCCCTTTCGAAATCACCTCCTTAGAGATCTTCCCGCTGAGGAGGCCGAACGTCGGGTGGCTGAGTACTGGTCAATGGGCAGTGGGTGGGATATCTCTAGACTAGAGGTCTTCTTGCCCCCTCATCTTATTAGTTCACTGACTTTTGCCTTTTTGCAGGTTTCACCAGGCTGGCCAGACACGATATCCTAGAGCCTCACCCAGGATGGATGCTTCTCTACCCGCTCCCTCTAAGGAACGCTAAGCAGGGAGGGAGAGTTACCACCAGCAGACCCGATCTGGAGCCGAATATGGGCCTTACGGGTCTCAGAGCACATTTGCCTATTTACTTAAATTTTCTGTCATGGCAGGTTGATGACGAATGTGGAACAGGCTCGAAGACACTTCACGGATGATGGTATGTGTCCTAGATGTGGTATTTTTTCTGAGTCACTGATGCACATGTCTCGTGATTGTAGGTTTTCTAGGACAGTCTGGGCGGCCCTCCTACCACAGCCCCCTAGGGACTTCTACACGGAGATTGACCCGCATAGGTGGCTCCTGGCCAATATCTCGACACCCGCCGCCCCCACGACTGGACCACCCTAGGCAACAACCTTTGTGACAACATACTGGTGGCTCTGGCGATGGCGATGTGACTCTGCCTTTTGTCCTGGCACCACCACGAGGCATCCCCCTCCCTCATCATCTTACAAGCACAAAAGTTTGCTCATGTTCTAACGGACTAGATTACTCCACTACCCCCAAGATACGAGATCCTAGTCTCCTGGCAGCGTCCCATGTAGGGCTTTTTCAAGCTCAATACAGATGAAACTTTGATGGGCAACCCGGGACTGTTGGTGCTGGTGGTGTCATACGTGACTCGGGTGGTTATTGGGTATGCAGTTTTGCCAAGGGCATTGGTAGTTGTATCTCTTTGGCTGCTGAGCTCTAGGTCTTGGCCCCAAGGCTCGAGCTGACGTAGGATAGGGGATAGGTCCAGGTAGAGGTAGACTCATCCCTGGCCATCCTATGTGTTGGACAAGAGGTAGACCGAGCCCACTCTCTGGCGACCTTGATCCTCAGGGCGAGGGAGCTCCTTGCGAGATATTGGGAGATCGACAAAAAGCACACCTGGCGGAAGGGCAACCGAGTTGCCAATGCACTCTCTAAGCATACGTTGAGAGTCTCTTATGACTATGTAGTGTCGGATGTACCTTTGAGCTCTTGTATTGGAGTGTACTTAGATAATTTGCGGATCATTAGTCTTTCCCGTTGTACTAGATTGGCCGATGATGAGTCAAGAGGATCCAGATCAGATTTAGCGGTGTTAACGTCAAGGCAGGTCACCCTGACCTTGCCGAGGTTCACTTTCCCTACCAATGCGGGTTTTTCCGCTGGTTTTTACTACCAGATGGTTTTACTGAGGCCGGCGGCCGCAACCTCGACAGAGGGGATCCCATGATCGTGACTGAGGCTAGTAGAGTTTCTAGTCGTCTTTCTTATGAATTCGGTTAGCGGGTATGACTGATATTTTTTGGATTATTATTCGTATTTGTATAGGAGTATGATCCCACCACTTCTTCCAAAAAAAATTGTCATGCCTAAGTAAATACTCATAAGTCCATAAGTTTTGATATAGTATAATAGTAGCTCCAGATTTTAGTAAATTAGTCTCTCACACAAATATTACATTAACTCAACTTAAATTATTGCATGAATTTATCAAAATACCCGTAACTTTTTCAATGGCTTTCAAAAAAAATTCCTCTTATAATTTTCGTTGATTTCTCTTTGGACTCTTTTTTTTTGTTCTTTCTTTTTTTGAAAGGTAAATCGTTTTTTTTACACAAGCCTAAAATCTCGGTACTCTAATGTGGTTTCATTCAAAAAAAAAAAAATCCGAAGAAGACGAGCCTTTGAAAATTTTTAAGGCGGGATCCCGTTATCGTAGTGATCCCAAATTCTTGATCCTCTGTTCACGCTTTCACGGATAAGGAATACGTGGGACAAACATGCTAAATAACACATCATACTTGCTTGAATCCAATATTTGGTATAACAGCAAAAGCAATCATTGAATACACACTACAGCTTTGTACTGCAGCAAAACAACTACGAGGCATCACAAGTAGAAGAAATTAGCAAATCCCATTCTTAAACGGGAGAGCCAACACTGATCGGATAACCCTCAGGTAAGTCATCAAATCCCAACGGTTGAAAAGCAGCTTGGTATTTGATAATCTAGCTCCTTGTTACAACTCACAAGACCATAACCAAATTTACAACACTAAAGTGCCATATAATTTGGAAAAAAAGAAAGAAAGGGAAAGTCAGTGTCTAGAGACTCTAGACAACAAGGTTACAAACAGCAACGAAATCATAATCCCACACAGAGAGCCAGGCCCACCAAATATCCAAGAACTGCAGCAGGGGAGCCAAGTCCAGAAAGCATTCACCAAAATTACCCAACCAGTAAGGTATTCCCTGCAAAATAAAAGATGACATGAGCTTCTTGAGTACTAAACATGGCTAACAGAAATGTAACAACGAAGAAGATAACCTGCAACCACCATGTCAAACAATCCATGGCATTGTATCTCGTCGAAATTCCTCATCTCTTTCCAAATCTACTAATTGGGGAAAAAGTGACGGCCTTCGGTTACTTAATTCATAGACTTCCGACTCAAATAATATTTTGGCAAATTCACATATATATGCGCCAAAATATTTCATGATCACCGTCACCGCTACTTCCTCATAGAAAGGATCCCCTTCCTACAGATAAGAGCAAAACAAACATTATTGGGGAAATATTCTAAATTTTTTTTTTAAAGCAAGTCATTTTACCTTATCCTCGCGGCCGTGAATCAGTAAATTTCTCACGTAACGCATAAATCCATTGCTTCAAACTGAAATTCTGCACGTTCAGCACTTTGACGCATATTTAGTGCAAGCGTTGCTTCCACTTGACTATTGCCCTCGCAATAAGAAACGTACATGTCGGAAATGGCTATCACGGTGGTCAAAAAATGACCCGTGGTCCATAATGCAGAATGAAAAAAATGTTTGTATTGCCTGCAATAAAAATACAAAAACATTAATTAAATTAATTAATAGAAGATAAAAAAAATTGGATTGAAAAATCATACAATCAAGATCAACTTCTACCTTTTTTCAGGAAATGTATATACTTTGTTACTTATAACTCCAAGCTACAGAACAAAGACAACACCAAGACACATGAGCCAAGGACTAAGACATAGGATCACACAAGGCAATGAAGAACAAAAGAAAATATCTAAGTTATTATATAAATTTTACTTATAAAAAATATAAACATTGGCTTTCTAGATGAGATGAGTTTACCTCCACTTGTTTTCATCTCTCAATGTATTCACCAGATCATGGACATCAGGCGGTAGGTCGAAAGTCCCAATTTGACTTGCTACGAAGTCTCCTATCTTCTTAACTTCAGCGGCTTCAGAAACTACAATTTGTTGGTCGTTTTTTTCTTGAGGAACAAAAACATCATTGTAGCTCTGGTTATAAAATATGTTTCCTCTGCAAAGCTTGCGACTGAGCACTCCATTCCGGACATTTGATAGGACGAACTTAATGAGTGCCCTTCGAAGGAAAAAAAATATTGTTAATTAAATACACCTAAAAAATTATTAAAACATGGAATATATAGAATATTTTTTATGTATTACCTCACGATCTTTTTGAATTTTTCTTCCAAAACACACTCCTTCCAACCATGGACACCTATTAATCTACTCATAACTGGAGTTTTCTTGCGTTCACGGAAGAAACAGTCCATGCAACGAGTCCCTGAAACATTCAAAGTTTTATTTAAGTCATTTTATTCTTATCTCATGAGCAATAAAAGACTACCCAATGTTCTGAAGAAAGAAATATTTAAAAGGAATCTTACTGATTGCATGTTGGGGTCGGCTTCTCCTTTATTAACCAAGGCATTCCAATGATGACAAGAGTCGAATGAAAGAGAATCATCAGGTGTAAAATCCATTTTCAAGATGGTTGTGTCTCACGAGGGTTAATGTTCTCGGATGCTATTTATAAACCTGCAAAATAAAACTAATGAGAGTTGATCAAGTGATAAGAAACTTGGATTTGAGTACAATGTAAGAAATATCATTTGAGCAACAATATTTTCGACTCTAAAAATAAATTTTATAAAAAACACTAGGTATAAAGAAGGCGATAAACTAAACTAATTAACAACACATAACTACAAATATGATTCTAAACATGCTCGTCATGAGCTAACTTAAAATTTGACGGTGTCAGTATAACGTAATTAAAGTATCAAATTATGAGTTAATATCTAAAAAGTTTACGGTCATCAATAGTCATTCACTAAAATATTTATTTAATAAAATTCACTAATTATTTGACTTGAAAATTTAATTGTTCAAATTTGGTTTAATCGAATAAATAATATCTATTTTCTTTTACTAAATAAAAATTATTACAAAAAGGAAAGAAACTAACTAATAATCAGCAATTCTCAGATAGAGTAAAACCCACTCGACTTGGATACGAATGCGATATGCCTGCGTCAATGAGATCATTTGGATGAGGACCAGCTGTTTGGACAAGAAAATGAACAAAAGGGTACGATCTGATAAATGATCGCTGGTAACAAGCAAGAGAAAATAAAAAATCAGGGAAAATAGAGCAAAAAACTACGAATATCAGATCTACGCGTGTATTACACCATGAGAAAAGAGAGAAAATAAGTAATGTCACACGCTTTCCAAAATATGAATCACTATATAATAATTAATTCTTAAACAATTAATTAACATATAAAAAATATATTACATTAAAAGTAAATCTCTTTTCCTTGGGAAAATTCTATTTTATACCCGTTGGTTTGTAAGATTTTGAGATATCATGCTTTACTTTAAAATTGATTTTTTTAATCATGTGGTTGCAACAATTTGTTAACCGAATTTCTCTCGTTAATTATTTTATCATGTTGTCAATGTGAGTTGTCAATATTCAAACGGTCAAAATAGTCGTAGGTCTCTAATATTTGAAGATATTAATAAATAAGGACACTCTTGTTTAGACACTCTAGACACTGTAGTATTGCTTAATCCCGAAACTTTCGTAAACCAATTGTTAAGTCACTAAACTAATTTTAAGTGTCCTCACCTAAAAATTACAAAAGTGTGCAATGACAAAAAAAAAATCATCTTCCAACCTTATCAAAAAAGTATAAATTACACTCTATACTACAGTAGTAAGAATGCTTATATCAATTTTTTCTTCGCTTAATATTGGAAGTATTGATATTTCCGATCTACTATTATTATTGCCACACGAAAAAATATATTGACAAGTACTTAAATCTTTTAACTTAATTATAAAATTTGAATTCTAAAAAAAATTATAAAATTTGAATTTATACGTTAAAATAGGACTGTGTTAAAATGTGATGTCCTCTTTGAGAGACAGCAAAACCGATCACAACAAAATTAGACAAAAAAAATCACAAATAATTTGACGCGGAAATATTTATCTGATAAATGATCGCTGGTAACAGACAAGAGAAAATAAAAATCATGGAAAATAGAGCAAAAACTACGAATATTAATAATCATCAATACTGAGATTTGGATCACTAGGAACGAAGTAAAGAGTAAAACCCACGCGACTCGGATACTGGTCCCTTTAATCACTACCTCAAAATGGTAACAAAACGTAGTAACACTGCAAAAATGGCTAGATTAGCAAGAAGAGAAGAAGTGGTCACGTGGGTTATTAGCAGCCACAAGGCACCGAAGCACACCAAGAATACTACTTCCAATATTAAGAAAAGACTAAAATTTTTCCAAAAATCCATGGACGACGACCCTACAAGATCATCTCAAAGGGGTTTTCGACTTCCAAGAGTCGCTCACCGACCAATGGAACCCCTAAGTGGAGGGCATTAGCGTTCCATTCTAAGGTTCGTGATAAGAGTATTCGAGATTATGCCATCACTAAGTATCAGAAAAAAATTACATACTTATTATATTAAAATTTAGGTTTCGATATAAAAATTGCAGCAACCCCTAAATTTTTTATAAAAAAATCTACAATATCCTGGACTGCTACCAAAAAATGTTTATTTAATAAAAGAGAAGAAAAAGGCTACACAAATAACAACTTTTTAGTCTGGCT
Source organism: Hypericum androsaemum (assembly GCA_963995505.1). NCBI lineage: Eukaryota > Viridiplantae > Streptophyta > Magnoliopsida > Malpighiales > Hypericaceae > Hypericum > Hypericum androsaemum. The sequence goes on from OZ023195.1 coordinate 5,069,539, forward strand.
AAAAACAAAATCATCGGAAGAGGAAAAGGCGTCGATATTTTCTCCACATTAACCGACACAGGTTCTTGACCTTAAGAAGCAGGAAGTATAAATAAAAACACTTAAAGAAGATGAAAACGAAGAAAGAACCGCAGCTTAAACTCTCAAAGGCCCAACCTTTTTACCACGAGGGAGTAGTGCGGGTTGAGAACGGGAGGCGAGAACCGGCTGTTAGATCTATATAAATATAATCTCAATCCATAACCCAAGATCTCATATAAATTATCAAGACAGACTTAATACGGAAGCAAAGAAATTGATCGAAGAAGACAGGTTAGCCTTCCAGGTTATGACGTGCCTTAGATAATTTCTTTAGTTTTCTCTAACCTAATCTCAATGGGAAGAATAGTGTGGCGGCATGTCTAACCCGGGGACCATAACCCTACTTATATAAGGAGAAAACCCTTATTCTTGTAAATTACGATTTTGCCCATAACAAAACCGTAATATACCTAATGTCTCTACACATTAAAGGCCCACACCCTATTAGATACATTAAAGCCCGAATACTTATTTGATCACTTTCGAGTGGGCTCAACCGAACATGACAGCCCATTATATGATTATTTCACATATAAGCCCAATGTTGGATTAAGGATCCAACAATCTTCCACTTGGGCTATATGTGTAACCTTATAATCATATAATAGATACCTTATTGAGCTCATTTTGCTGTCATTACTGAAATGTATCTATAACCAATCTCGTCCATCAATCATATCAACATAGGATCAAAGAAGCCTTGGTTACATTCATTTTCGTAACTCGACCCAACAATGGTCACAATGCGATATAACTGAATGACATAGATTATGATGTGAATGTGTAGCATGAAAATTTCATGTAATGTGACCTAAACATGTCTATTTCCAACTGGTCCAACCTTAAAACTTTAGTGAGATCAACCAAATAAAATCAGAGTATGGATAAAAACTACAAACTGTATTTCTGCAGAAAACAACCTCAAAATATCCATAAACTAAAATAACTAAAACATATCCATCAGAACATCTACAAACTCCCACTAAAAACTAAATATCCTCAATGAAGACAACACCCATATGAGCTGTATGCTCATGAAATACCTTGGGTGTCAATCCCTTTGTAAGCGGATCCGCAATCATGGAGTTTGTCCCAATATGTTCTATAGACAACTGACCATCCTGAATTCTTTCTTTAACAACTAGGAACTTGATATCTATATGCTTTGACTTTGTCGAGCTCCTATTGTTATTAGAATACATGACTGCGGACTTGTCGTCACAATATAGTTTGAGAGGATTTTCAATGCCTCCCACTATGCGCAGTCCAGTGACAAAATTTCGCAGCCACACTCCTTGACTAGATGCCTCATTACATGCTATGAATTCTGCTGCTATGGTAGAAGATGCTGTAATTGACTGTTTAGCACTCTTCCAGGAGACTGCTCCTCTAGCAAGCAGAAAGACATAACCAGATGTAGATTTCATGGTATCTTGGTATCCAGCATAATCAGAGTCAGAGAATCCAACAATATGTGAGCATGTATCCTTTTGTTCTCTGTAAGTACCTCATGACTCTTTTAACTACTTTCCAATGATCTAATCCTGGATTACTCAAGTATCTACCCAACATTCCTGTAATGAACGCAATATCCGGACGCGTACAAACTTGAGCATACATCAGACTTCCAACTGCTGAAGCATATGAAAACTGATGCATTTCTTCTTTCTCCAAAGCATTCTTAGGACACTGTTCGAGACTAAACTTGTCTCCTTTAGCCACAGGGGTATCACCTGGTCTGCAATCTTGCATGCCATATCTCTTAAGAACCTTTTCGATATAGGTCTTTTGTGATAATCCAAGAACACATCGAGAACGATCTCGGTATATCTGAATTCCTAAAACAAAAGAAGCATCACCAAGATCTTTCATCTCAAAATTCTTAGCTAGAAATCTCTTGGTGTCATGTAAAAGCTCAATATCGTTGCTGGCAAGCAAGACGTCATCCACATACAAAACCAAAAAAATATGTTTGCTCCCACAGAACTTATGGTATATGCATTCATCAACCAAATTCATCTTAAAACTATAAGAGCTAATTACTTGATGAAATTTAAAATACCATTGTCGAGATGCTTGCTTAAGCCCATAGATAGATTTCTTAAGTTTGCAAACCATAGACTTTGGATCTCCAGAAATAAAGTTTTCTGGCTGCACCATATAAATTATTTCCTCAATGTCGCCATTGAGAAAAGCTGTTTTAACATCCATCTGATGCAACTCAAGATCAAAATGTGCCACTAATGCCATTATAATCCTAAAAGAGTCCTTCGAAGAAACTGGAGAGAAGGTTTCTTTATAGTAAATACCTTCTTTTTGTGCGAAACCCTTTGCAACAAGACGAGCCTTATATCTTTCTACATTACCCTTCGAATCCCGCTTGGTTTTAAATATTCATTTACAACCCATAGGTTTTGCTCCTTCAGGCAATGAGAGAAGATCCAAAACGTCATTGTCCTTCATAGATTTCATCTCTTCATTCATGGCATTTATCCACTCTAGAGATTTAGAACTTTCCATGGCCTTTTAGAAGTTGATTGGATCATCTTCCTTTATACCAATGTCAAACTCATGTTTATGGAGAAATACAAGATAATCATCTGATAATGGATTCCTCCTTTCTCTAGTGGATCTTCTTAATGGCATAGGTTTTTGAGGTGGTAGAGCTTGTTCATCAAGAATAATTACCTCATTTTGAATGGGAGGTTGTTCGACATTCTCCTCTTGAGGTTCTGTATTTCTTTCTTGAGCAATGACAGGTATTAAAACTTGCACATTGTCACAAGGAATATTGGGAATCGTGCTTGATTCCTCCTCAAAAGAAATGTCCCTTACTTGATCTTCCCCCCCAAGCTCAACATCCTCAAAGAACCGGGCATTTCCTGACTCAAAAATTGATCTAGATGTGGGATCGTAGAACTTATAACCCCTGGATCTTTCAGAGTAACCAATAAAATAGCAGCTAACCGTCCTTGAGTCCAGTTTCTTTTCATTGGGCCTGTAAGGCCTTGCCTCAGCTGGACATCCCCAAATATGAAAATGGTTCAAACTAGGTTGTTTGCCTGTCCAAATTTCAAATGGAGTTTTGGTTGTTGCTTTAGTTAGAACTCTGTTCAGAATGTATGCTGCAGTCTTTAGTGCCACTCCCCAGAGCGATTCAGGTAAGGTAGAGTGAGAAATCATACTCCTTACCATGTCCTTAAGCGTTCTATTTCGTCTTTCAGCAATACCATTCATAGCAGGTGAGCCAGGCATGGTTTACTGTGGGACGATACCGCATTCCTCTAGGAATCTAGCAAACGGTCCTGGACGTTGTTCACCTGAACCATCATATCTACCATAGTATTCACCACCACGGTCAGATCTGATGCTTTTAATCCTTTTGCATAGTTGATTTTCAACTTCGACTTTAAAACTTTTGAACACATCCAATGACTGTGATTTTTCACTTATCAGATTTAAGTAGCCAAACCTTGAAAAATCATCTGTGAATGTTATAAAGTATTGTTGACCATTCCAAGCTGGTGTTGGAAATGGCCCACATATATCTGTATGGATTAAATCCAAAACATCCACAGCTCTATTAGCTTCATATCTTCTTTGATGGGTTATATTTCCCTTTATACAATTAATGCAAATGCAAAATCTGCATAATCTAAAGGGTCTAAAATTTTGCTTGACACTAATCTTTCGACCCTTTTTCAAGAAATATGACCTAACCTTTTGTGCCATAGCGAAGCCGAATTCTCATTTGTCAGTTTTCACTTATGAGGTCGTGTACTTAATTGCAGGAACTGGTTATATAAAACGATTATATCGATTGAATATAGATTATCGTAAACTGACAAAGAACCATAACCAATCAAATTTGAATCATGAAACAAGCTAAATTTTCTATTCCCGAAAGAGCAAGAATAACCAGATTTGTCTAATGCAGGAATAGAAATCAAATTCCGTCTAAATGACGATACCACAAATGTTTCCAAAAGATCCAGATAGTATCCAGTCTTTAATAATAATCTAAAAGTTCCTATCGCTTCAACCTCAGCTGACTTGCCATCGCCCACATAGATGAGTCTTTCAGCATCACTTGGCTTTCGGCAATTCAGGCAACCCTATATAGACACACTTATGTGAGTAGTAGCACCAGAGTCTATCCACCAAGTGTGTCCAGGCACCGAAGTTAAATGAACTATAGTATAACTCAAGTTAAGAAGCATACCCTTCTTAGCACGCCAAGCGTGATAATTAGTGCATTGCTTCTTCATATGTCCTTCTTCATATGTCCTTCAGCTCCATAAAAGAAACAACCTTTGCCATCAGCTTTCTTTTCTTGTTTCTTCTCTGGTGCTGTGTCTGCAGCATCCTTCTTCCTTTTCTTGCCTTTGTCCTTATGGGCAAAAGCAATATTAGCAACATTTGTCTTATCTAACTTCATCCTTTCCTCTTCCTGGACACAGTGAGAGATGAGCTCATTCAGAGACTAGGTCTCTTTCTGATAGTTATAGCTCACCTTAAATTGACTGAACTGTGCCGGAAGAGATATTAAAACCAGATGCACCAACAAGTCCTGAGAGATCTCAAGCTTGAGGGCTTTTAGCTTTGAAGTTATGTGAGACATCTCCATGATGTACTCCCTGAAGTTGCCTTTACCCTTATACCTCATTGAGATAAGGTTTGTCAAGAGCGTACCAATTTTAGCCTTTTCGTTCTCGACAAACTTTGTCTCAATATCGGCAAGGAATTCCTTAACTGTCAGAATTTCTTCTGACGTAGTGTCCCTAAATGCCTCAGGAATAGCTTTCTTTATGATCATCATGCACATCCTGTTTGACCGCTCCCACTTTTCCATCTCCCTCTTTTGTTCAGAGGTACTCCCAGTTGTTATAGCTGCAGGGCAATCAATCCTTATAGCAAAATCCAAGTCCATAACACCAAGAACTATAAGGATATTCTCCTTCCAGGACTTGAAATTTGTGCCATTTAGCATGGGGATCGAATTAATGTTGGAAGAAATATTCGCAGGATTATTCATAGCTGAATCAGAGAACAAAAAAAGAAAAAACTGACATTAGCTTTAAATTGAAATAGTAATAAATTCAAATAATAATATATCCCATTTCAAGACATCGAACACTCCATTAATATTTTATCTTTGGACAAAATACTAACTTGTAAGTGATATCTTGCTGTAGTAATTTAACATTGACAATAAGGACATGTCAAATAATAAATCTTCCTTTGGGCCGATTTATTATTCACATGCAAAAACAAAAAATTATCACATGTTCATCACCACAGTAGTATATGCAAATCACTAATAAATATTTATCTTCCTTTGGGCCGATAAATATTTACAGAAATTGCATATACACAACATTTTGTATTTTATCATGAATCAATTTTCACAATAGAGGTCATTTTGGCGACGTATTGTGTCAATTGATCTACTTTAAAATACATATAAATATCTTATATTTGAATTTAATACACTAAATATACTGACATTCAAGAAAATAAACCGAATAAGCCATAGAGGCTTATATTTTCCTTGAACTTGCACTTTCGATGAATATTACACACAAAACACACAACAAAAATAGATATCCACTGTACTACTATAACGATAAACCCTGAAACCCTTGAAAGGGCCACATATCGAGTCGCAGCCTTAAAATAATCAAAACAGAATGGAAATTATATCGCATATTTCATAATCAAATAACCAATATTTCAATCCAGAAAACATGGTCATTGAATCCAGAAAAGATAGAATTAACTTATACAATGTCGTTTGAAAGATTAAAAAAAAACATACCGAAGGATCAAAACCCCAATATACTTAACCCGATCTACGGATCCATAATGAATTGCGGAAACCTTAGGGTTTAATCCAATTCTTAAATTTACCAGATCTATGACATGCAATAAACCTAATTCCTTTTATTCAGATTTACGGCAACTTCAATTAATCTTTTTTTTAAGATCTGAATATATAGAAGGAACAGAAAACTGTTCTTAAACACAAATCTAGACTATGGCCACGAAAAACCTAAATTGCCAGTTACTGAATCGACAAAATTAAAGCCAAATTAATAAAGTTGCGACAACCACAAAATTAGGGCTTGACGAAAAAACTGACAGAATCCAAGATCATAACGATCTTTAATCTTATTAATCTAGCATGAGAGGCTCTGATATCACTTGTTAGATCTATATAAATATAATCTCAATCCATAACCAAGATCTCATGTAAATTATCAAGACAAACTTAATACGGAAGCGTACCTAAATTCATAGCGGAGAATTTGATCGAGGAAGATGGGTTAGTCTTCCAGTTATGACGTGCCTTAGAGAATTTCTTTAGTTTTCGCTAACCTAATCTCAATGGGAAGAATAGTGTGGCGGCATGTCTAACCCGGGGACCATAATCCTACTTATTCTTGTAAATTACGATTTTGCCTATAACAAAACCGTAATATACCTAATGTCTCTACACATTAAAGGTCCACACCGTATTAGATACATTAAAGCCCAAATACTTATTTGATCACTTTCGAGTGGGTTCAACCGAACATGACAGCCCATTATATGATTATTTCACATATAAGCCCAATGTTGGATTAAGGATCCAACACCGACGGGATGAGAGCGGCCGGAGGGAACGGTGGGACCTGGTTTCTTAACCTTAAGAAGCACGCAAGTATAAATAAAAACACTTTAAGGAAAGGGCAAAGAAGATGAAAACGAAGAAAGAACCGTAGCTTAAACTCTCAAAGGCCCAACCTTTTTACCACGAGGGAGTCGTGCGGGTTAAGAACGGGAGGCTATTACCGGAGAGAAGAGAGCCGCCGGAGGGAACGGCGGGACCGGGTTGACAGGTAGAACGGCGTCGTAGACAGGTAGAAAAACTAGTAGAAGAAAGCTTCGTTCCCTCTAACAAACCCTCGTTGGAAATTTGACCATATTCAAACTTCATAAAAGACAACCCCTCTCTTCCTCTAAATGTTTCTCTTTCCTTTTAGTGAGGACAGCGGGGATCGAGATTACCCGTTTAGGAATTTTCCCGCTTCTATCCAATGAGGTGTTAAAAATCGAGATTACCAGTTTAGGAATTTACCATTGTTTTCAAAAACGACTCGGAGAACGACCCAGATTTTGGTCCGTTCTCTAGGTCAACTGGTCCGACCGGTCAAACCAGCAGTTGGACCAGTAGTTTATTATATATATTTAGTAAATAATAGATTTAAAAATTAATATTCTTGAAATGTTGGTAAATTTATTTCATATTTAGTATAATTATCTTTGTAGATTTAGTTTATTTTGTGTTGATTTAGAAAAATCGAGTATAAAATCTAATTTTTTTGGGTTGGGTTGGGTGAAATCTAGTTTTTGGGTTATTTTTGGGTCAAACCTAACGAACCGAATTTTTCCGAGTCAAAAATCCGAGCCAACCACCCGGTCTGACCGAAAATCTTCTGGTTTGTTAGGTAACCATTCGAACTTGGTTTTTTGACCCGTTATTAGCTCCGATTTACGGTCCGACCATTCAGACTACCGGTCGGACCGCCGTCTCGAAAACAATGGAATTTACCAGTGGGATCACTTTGAAATGAATTATGGATATGCTTTTCAAACACAATATGCATTTTTCTCGTATTATGTTAGCACAATACGAGTTATTGTGTCAAATACGAGTTAAAAAATCGTATTCGCAATGCGAGAAAATAACTCTGGTTGCAACACAATAAAATCAACATTAGTTTTTCTCAAAACAAAATCATAGTAGTTAATTTGTCGCGACCCGAAAATAGAAGCGACAAAGCCCGAGGTATTAATTACCCCGAAAGGCATCAGACTTTTATTAATAAGCGAAATGATTATCCAACATGAGAATTCTATAACATCCAAAGTAATTCAATTATTCAGAAATCCGAATAAATAATAAAAGCTGAAAGTTCAATAGTCTTTATTAATTGGCCAGAAAACAGTGTTGATGCATGCACATGAATCACCCTACTCCCGATCCCGGATCCCACATGAACGATCTGAAACACATACAGCTAGGGTGAGTTGATAAACTCAATAAGTGGAACGAAACACCGAAAACAAAACACAGAAAACGAATCACAGGAAAACGAATCACAGGAAAACGATTTCACCTTGCAAGCCCGAAAGATCCCTATCCGACTATCTGACCAACTAATCAAACTGCAGAATTTCAGAACATAACATATCCACGAGTATATATCACATACTTATCCGACTACCCTATCCGACTACCCTATCCGACTACCCTAACCGACTACCCTAACCGACTACATATCACATACTTAACGGAATTCAGAAACATAAGTACACAAAATCTACTTTTTCACATTCAGAATTCGGACAGAAACATAGCACACGGTTTCAACATAATCCAGATCAAAGTATCAAAACAGATTTTTCAAACAGTAAAGAGATCGGCTTAAGCCAGATCCCGAACTCAAGCCATACGTGTTCCAGACTGAGACATAGATCATCCTGGATCTACGAGATGACACAAATTCCACTTACCTTTCCGAGCCTAATCCAATGATCTGTCCTGGACCCCCTGGAATCCGACTTGTCCACTTACAGATCCGTCTTCTCCACCTTCTCCACCTTTTGTTTGGGAGTCAAATACACAACTTATAACAGGAACCATTCAGAAACGGGTTTACTAGGTATTAATGACTTACCCTCCTCGTACAGCGATTCCCGGATGGTCTCGTCCTCTCTTGGCACCTCTTCCCGAGCCAGATTTTGCTCCTCACCTTCACAATAAGAGGAAAATCCGTGGGTGTTAATTAGGCTGCCAGAATGGACGGCCTAAGGGCCTATTTATATAGGCTTTCAACCCTAATCCGTTCCTGGTTACCCTAATTATAGAAAATTACCGTTTGCTCCCCCAAACTTTATAAAGTTCTCACTTTAGTTTCCCGATTCTTACATTCTTCCCCCCTTAAAATAAAGTTTGTCCTCAAACTTACTTGGACGTTCGAAAAGGTAAAGGTATTTCTCCTTCATTTCGGAGCTCAATTCCCAGGTGGCTTCCCTCTCTGTGTGATTACTCCATTGTACCTTGACATATTCGATTGTCCTCTTGCGAAGCTGTTGGAGTTTGACATCAACAATTCACAGAGGTACCTCCTCATAGCTTACATCCAGACGAATCTCTGATGGGATATCTTGTACCACCTGCCCCTCCCTCGGGATGTATTTTCGTAACATAGACACACGGAATACATCATGTACTCCTGCCAGAATCGGAGGTAAAGCCAGCCGATAAGCTAACTTTCCTATCCGTTGGATTACGTCAAATGGTCCAATGTATCGTGGACTCAGTTTTCCTTTGACCCCGAATCTTCGAATTCCCCTGGTAGGTGACACCTTTAAAAATACATGATCTCCAACCTCAAATTCTATTTCTCTGCGATGTTGATCCGCAAACTTCTTCTGCCGATCTTGAGCCGCTTGAATCCGGCTTCGTATCATTGGTACCTTGTCAGTTAACTCCCTGAACATCTCCGGGCCCAAAGTTTCTCTCTCTCTTATCTCATTCCAGCTGATGGGCGATCGACACTTTCTACCGTACAGGGCCTCATATGGAGCCATTCCAATACTCGACTGAAAGCTGTTATTATAGGCAAATTCCATTAGTGGCAGATGTCCCTCCCAATTTCCCCCAAAATCCAACACACAAGCTCTCAGTAAATCTTCTAGCGTCTGAATTGTCCACTCCGATTGTCCATCCGTCTATGGGTGGAAAGCTGTACTGAATTATAATTTTGTACCCATTGCTTTCTGTATGCTGCCCCAAAATTTTGATAAAAATCTAGTGTCTCGATCAGAAGTGATGCTCATTGGAATTCCATGTAGCCATACTATCTCTCTTATGTACAACTCTGCCATTTGCTCAATAGACATACCTGTCTTGTATGCTAAAAAGTGAGCTGACTTGGTGAGGCGATCAACCACTACCCACACCGCATCCTTACCTTGAAGGTTCTTCGGAAGTCCCGTCACAAAATCCATTGTAATCTTCTCCCACTTCCACTCTGGAATCTCTAATGGTTGTAGGGGGCCGGCTGGTCGTTGATGTTCGGCCTTAACTAATTGACATACCATGCAACTGGCTACATAATCTGCTATCTCTTTCTTCATACCGGACCACCAAAAATCAAGTTTGAGATCCTGATACATTTTAGTCCCTCCTGGGTGTCCTGCATAGCGGGTGGTATGGGCCTCTTCCAATACTTTATTCTTTAGTTCTTTGGCGGCTGGAACACATATTCTGTTCTGGTAGTACAGATTATTGTCGGCTCCAATGTGAAAATGTTCTAGCTCTCCTCGTTCAACTTGCCGTCTAAGAGAGATAAGAGTTGCATCCTTGCGTTGCCCTTCGCCTAGTTGAGTTCGCAGTGTGGGTTCTAATTCCAGACTTGCAGCTAGGCCGATCGAACCTTCAGAGTCTTCCAGCCCCAGACTTCTCAATTGACGTATCAATCCTTCTTGTGTCGTAAGAATTTTACCCGTTTGATTCTTCCTGCTAAGAGCATCTGCTACCACGTTAGCATTTCCTGGGTGATAATGGATCCCAATATCATAATCCTTGATCAATTCTAGCCACCTTCGTTGTCTCATGTTCAATTCCTTCTGTGTGAAAATGTACCTCAGGCTCTTATGATCTGTATACATCTCGCATCGGACCCCGTAAAGGTAATGTCTCCATATCTTGAGTGCATGAACTACGGCTGCTAGCTCGAGATCATGGGTGGGGTAATTCTTCTCGTAAGGCTTAAGTTGTCGTGATGCATAAGCGATCACCTTGTCCTCTTGCATAAGTACACATGCCAACCCATTTCTCGAGGCATTACTGTAAACAACATAATCCTTTCCCTCGCTAGGTTGAGCTAGTATGGGTGCTGTCACTAATCTCTTCTTCAATTCCTGGAAGCTTTGCTCATATTCTTCACTCCATGTGAACTTCACTCCTTTCTGAGTTAACCTGGTTAAAGGCATGGCTATCTTGGAGAACCCTTCCAAAAAACGTCGGTAGTAGCCTGCCAATCCCAAGAAACTGCGTACTTCTGACACAGTGCGAGGTTGCTGCCATCCTACCACTGTCTCGATTTTGCCGGGATCAACAGACACTCCTTCTTTGGATAAGACGTGTCCAAGGAATGCAATTTTCTCGAGCCAAAATTCACACTTCTTCAATTTGGCGTATAATTGTTCCTTTTGCAGTATTTGTAAAACCATCCTCAAGTGCTCTTCATGCGCCTCCTTACTGGGTGAATATACTAGAATGTCATCAATGAACACCACCACACATTTATCCAAGTATGGGCGGAAGGTTCGATTCATCAGGTCCATGAACTTTGCCGGAGCATTGGTCAATCCAAAGGGCATCACTAAGAACTCATAATGTCCATATCTGGTGCGGAAAGCCGTCATATGCACATCTTCCTCCCTAATCTTCAATTGATGATAGCCTGAGCGTAGATCTATTTTGGAGAACACTCGCGCCCCTTTCAGCTAATTGAACAGATCTTCAATTCTGGATAGGGGGTATCTATTCTTAATAGTGAGTTTGTTTAGCTCCCGATAATCTACACACATCCTTATGGAACCGTCCTTCTTCTTTACGAACAACACTGTTGCACCCCAGGGTGAAACACTTGGTCTGATAAATCCCTTATCCAATAGGTCCACCAGCTGTACTTTTAGCTCCTTTAGTTCCGCTGGGGCCATGCGATAAGGTGCTTTAGATACCGGTCTCGCTCCAGGGCTTAGTTCGATTTGGAACTCCACTTCGCGATCTGGTGGTATCCCTTGTATCTCCTCTGGGAATACATCTGGGAAGTCTCTAGCAATGGGGATCTGATCTAATAAAGTCCCGGCCCTCACATCCATTGCAGTAGCTAGGTAGGCTACCGCACCATTTTGCACCAATCTCCTTGCTTCTATAGCAGAGATTATTGTCAAGGGGGTTTTGTCATTGGTGTCTACAAACATGAACTCTTCCTTTCCTGGGGGTCAAAAAATAACGGATTTACACCTACAATCAATACAGGCGTGCTGTCCTACCAGCCAATCCATCCCCAGGATAACGTCGAAGCCCATCATTCCCATAACTCGGAAATGCCCCTTGAGTTGCTGGCCACTTATAAGAATCTCGCAGTCGCAACTCTGTTGTACAAAAATGGTCTTTCCCAATGGAGTGGTAACTGCCATCTCCTCCTCGCATCTTTTTGTCAATAATTTGTGTCTTCTCACAAAGTGATCAGCAATGAAAGAATGGGTTGCTCCAGAATCAAATAATGTATTCGCAGGGAATCCAGCAACTAAAAATTTACCTGCGACGAAGTCCTATGCTTAAATGGCATTCTCCTAGCGGTAAATGTAACTTAATTGTGTGAAGATTTACCTGTCACCACATCTCCATGTTGCCCAGCTTCAGATTGGTTGAGGGCGTACACTCGTGCCGGAGCTCTCGGCGGTGGTGGCTTCCCTCCGGCAGGAGTGGTGCGGCCACTGGAGTTTGTTGCGGTCACACCCCGTGCACGTATTTCGGGGCAAGATGCCAGTTGGTGCCCTATCTTACCACACTTAAAGCATGCACCAGAAATCCACCTAAAATAAATGTGTGTTAAGACTCCCAATTGTATTCCAAGTTTCCCAGTTGATAATACTATATTCACCTGCATTGCTCCTGGGTGTGGCCCGGACGATTGCATCTCTTGCACCACGGGCCAAAGTTTCTAGCAGGAGGCGGGTTGTAGGGTCTCTTAGTTGATTCAGAATAATGATTTCCCCCATCCGGTCCCACCTTCCTCTTTGCCTGTTCCTTCTTTTGGCAGGATTTCAGGTTCTGTTCAATCACCAGTGCCCTGTGGAGTACATCCGAATAGGTGGGTAGGAGAAAAGGCACCACCAGATTCCTGATATCATCTATAAGCCCATCTTCGAACTTTCTAGCTCGAGTATCTTCGTCTAGCGCCATCGCCGACTTGAAGATTGAGAGTCTAGAAAATTTTCGATCATACTCTGTCACAGTCAGGTTCCCTTGCACCAGCTGGTCGAATTCTCGTGCCTTTTCTCTCCTCTTAGCTGGCGAAATGAAGTGACCCCTGAAGTCTCTCAGAAAGTCTTCCCAGCCATACACTTCCACTTCAGCTAACTCACCTGTCCTTGCTACCTCACCTGTCCTTTTGTCCCGATGAATCCTATCATGCGTTTCCCACCACCTACGGGCGTCGCCCTTCAGTACGTAGGCCGCGTACTTCACTTTTTCTATACCCTGAGTGTTGGCGATCTCAAATGCCTTCTCCATCTCGACCACCCAATCCTCTACCTGGATCGGATCTTCCGAACCATCAAAAGGGGGTGGCTTAACCCTCAGAAATTCTCGATAACCCCCAGCGGTGGGTTGCGAGTGGAGTGCAGGCTGTGGTGCGACTGGGGCTGCCGGCTGGTGTTGCTGAACTAAAAGAGTCAGAATCTGCAAAAGTGCACCCTCAACGTTTAACCCTGCTGGGTTTGGGACAAGAGCAGCACAAGCATTGGCAGGGGTAGCAGGAGCACTGGCAGGGGTAGCAGGAGCACCGTTAGCTGATTCATTATCCCCGATGTCATCGTCCATGCCAGCGACATTATCAACAGCGTCCTCCACGTGGTCAGGGATCACGCCATGGTCCCCAACTTATTCCGGCCCTATTTCCGTTCTCTGTTGCTGCCCGTGCCCCCTGGATGCTCCAGCTCTCGTCGTCGGTGCCATTATTTCGTATCCTGATGTGCGCACATCACTCACGTATTCAGACACTTGTTACTAACAATCATATTCACAAGATTATATTCACACACTCCTATTCTTAAACAAGATTATATTCACATAGTCTGAATAATCACATTACCATGTTAATAGTCATAATCGTAATCATAATCTAAACACTTATCACTGTCATACTCTCAGAATCACGAATCCATAATTCCCAAATCAGAGTCACTGAATGACAGGTTCCCGAACTCATAATCATAAAATCATATAAAATATTTCTTAATCACGACCCGTATCCTTAACTTGTTATGAGTGGCATAGAAACTACCCCTCCTGAGGTTCCTTACGACATGTTTCACCCCTAGGAACACGAAAACTTCAAAACCAAATCAAAATTTTTGACGAAAATCACATAAAATTTTTGACAAAATTTCAAATGGCTGTAACTTTCAAATGGCTGCGAATTAGACCCCGAAAGTCGGTTGTTCTGGCGAGGCCAGAGAATCTGTAGATCTTGAAATTCCCTTTCCGAAAAGTGGTTATAATAGAAAATCGGTTAAGCGAGTCAAAAGTTATGGCCTTTCAAAGTTTTGGTAGTTTTAGCCACAAAATCACGGGATTTTCACACCAAAACCATGGTTTCAAAAAGATTTGCACCCCCCTTTTACCACTAGTTGTTTTCCAAGGTAGCTTCTCTACATGAAGTGCAATGTTATGCATGAACAAAATCTGTGCATTGCGGCGGGTTTTTTTTTCTTTCGGCTCTGATACCATAATTTGTCGCGACCCGAAAATAGAAGCGACAAAGCCCGAGGTATTAATTACCCCGAAAGGCATCAGACTTTTATTAATAAGCGAAATGATTATCCAAAATGAGAATTCTATAACATCCAAAGTAATTCAATTATTCAGAAATCTGAATAAATAATAAAAACTGAAAGTTCAATAGTCTTTATTAATTGGCCAGAAAACAGTGTTGATGCATGCACATGAATCACCCTACTCCGGATCCCACCTGAACGATCTGAAACACATACAGCTAGGGTAAGTTGATAAACTCAATAAGTGGAACGAAACACCGAAAACAAAACACAGAAAACGAATCACAGGAAAACGATTTCACCTTGCAAGCCCCAAAGATCCCTATCTGACTATCTGACCAACTAATGAAACGGCAGAATTTCAGAACATAACATATCCACGAGTATATATCACATACTTATCCGACTACCCTAACCGACTACCCTAACCGACTACCCTATCCGACTACATATCACATACTTAACAGAATTCGGAAACATAAGTACACAAAATCTACTTTTTCACATTCAGAATTCGGACAGAAACATAGCACACGGTTTCAACATAATCCAGATCAAAGTATCAAAACAGATTTTTCAAACAGTAAAGAGATCGGCTTAAGCCAGATCTCGAACTCAAGCCATACGTGTTCCAGACTGAGACATAGATCATCCTGGATCTACGAGATGACACAAATTCCACTTACCTTTCCGAGCCTAATCCAATGATCTATCCTGGACCCCCTCGAATCCGACTTGTCCACTTACAGATCCGTCTTCTCCACCTTCTCCACCTTTTGTTTGGGAGGCAAATACACAACTTATAACAGGAACCATTCAGAAATGGGTTTACTAGGTATTAATGACTTACCCTCCTCGTACAGCGATTCCCGGATGGTCTCGTCCTCTCTTGGCACCTCTTCCCGAGCCAGATTTTGCTCCTCACCTTCACAATAAGAGAAAAATCCGTGGGTGTTAATTAGGCTGCCAGAATGGACGGCCTAAGGGCCTATTTATATAGGCTTTCAACCCTAATCCGTTCCTGGCTACCCTAATTATGAAAAATTACCGTTTGCTCCTCCAAACTTTATAAAGTTCTCACTTTAGTTTCCCGATTCTTACATAATTATACAAAGTGATTATGACTATTTTGTAAAAAAAATTGAAGCATGAGAAATAGAAGAATTGATCTACCTTAACCAAAGTATATAGGTTTAAATTCTCGGAAAAAAAGTCTAGTGGAGCTTGAATCGTAATTAATAAAATTTCTACTTATAAAAAAAAATTAGTGTGCAGACATCAAATATTGGCATAGTTCTCTCCCTATGTACCAATCAACCAGGCCAATTTCATTGTTAGTTCTTTATTTTGGTTCCTGATGGGAATAAGCTGGATGTGCTTTCTAAGAGCTTGGAGCAATTAATTTAGATGGGTTCTATTTGAGTACTTTGATAACGTTTTCAATTTCATTGACAAAATGGAACAGCTTTTCCTCAACTTCTAACTTAGACATCAAGTAAAATTTTAGGTTATTGGAACCCAAAATAGTTGTTGAACTTACCAAATATATATATATATATATATATTGACCACATTAGTCATTGTACAACGATTGTTGTACGGACAATCAAAATTAACATCCATAGATTGACAATTTTTTAAGCTGTTATTTTTAAAGTTGAGAATTGTCCAATTGTTTTAGTGGATAGTTCTTTCGGCTAGAATTCTACAGTGGTGTCCAAAACAAATCTTTAAGTTCTCGAGAAAAATATTCACAATCGGTTGTTGATCATGCCATAATTCAGCATTTTTTGGCACCTGTTTATATTTTCAAACAGTGCATGTCCACTGTTTCTTTTTCTTTTTCTTTTTTAATAGTAGATTTATGCTCCTATATAAATACAAAAAATAAATTAGTCATAACATTTTATGACTGTTTTAAACCGGAGTACATATGGTTTTACTACAGGAACATTTATTTGATTACTCTTTTTTTAGGAAAATATATTTGATTACTCTGTGAAACAAATTAAATTTCAAAATATAAAATCATAACTAAAAATTTACATCATTTTATAAAAAATATTTCCCGATGGGAAAGTTAAACCTCATGAAGAATCACGTTCACTGCCAAAAAATTGATGAATCACGTTACATCTGATTAATAAATTATCATACGATTGGTTCATTGGTTATACATGACGTTCAACAGAGTGATAATAGTGCCGAAAAATAGTGAAGGAGCAGCGTTTTTGCTGAATGGCCGTTCTACAGGCTTCAAAACGAGTTTTTCCATTACTATTTTCTGGCTAACACTAGACTGTTAATACTTCTCCCAGACAAACTCACAAACTCATTTAGGAAAAAGACTTTTTTTCTGGATACCACTGGAAAATTTTACCCAATTTTCTCTAGAACACAAGATCGTCAACACCATTATTCAAAGTGTTCTACAATCCAAAACTTGTACATTGACTCAAAAGCGAGTCTCTAATATTAATATCATTTTATTAAATGTCACCATCCATAAGAAAGGCAAGAAAATTTGTGCGCAAAATCATCTCTACTCAGAGCTAGCCTCGAAATAAACTGATTTGCACCTTCCATGCACCTCGATCATATTATTGATCATGTGTGTAAATATATATTCTCAATTACTGACATCAAGCTATGAAGGACATACTAATTAGGTAAAGTCTCAATTACCTAACGAACCCCATGGACAAAATTAGCTTAGGGTAGTTTCGAGATTAAATTTGACTATCGAATTTATTCATGTACTCGGTGTAGGATGGTACGAGTGAGAAATTATTGTTTTGCACTTATCTTTTTGAAAAATTGCTCAAAAGCAATTACATTTTTTTAATCACAGCACTTTGAATTAGACCATCCATATTGAAAAAAGATGTTAAAAAGAATTTGTCCTCCGTACCAATGAATTCTCAATCGGCGCAGAAAATAGTTCCAAATTCTTCTCAAGAATGGACACATTAGGAAGACATTGGTTTAATACTCTACTAGTTCTATTAGTTTTATTTATTATTAGCATTACAAGTTAATGAACATATTTTCCTTGCAGGAAAAGGCCATTAAATCTCTGAATTGTATTGATGTGTGAAAATTAAGCAATAATTATGCGGAAACAAGGTCTTCTTGCGAGTCCCTGGGTTTTGAAAAAAGAGTCGCACGTCCTCCGTGTTTGATTTTAGATACTCTCGGATCCCAAGCTTATGCCAGTACATATTTTATATTTTTTTTACCATGGAAATGATCAAAATACACTTAAACAAAAAAAATTAAAAAAATAACCTTCTTCAACCTCTTACACACCAAGAACACCAACCAAGAACAAGACCTAATTAACAAAAACCAAACAAGAACGGAAATAGGGGTTTCAAAACAGTAAAGACAATACTAATAATTTTGTTAGACTCCAGGGACCTGAAAATAATTTTTCCCTAATTTTTTAATAAGTAAATTGCTTTAAAAAAAAGTAAATGGTATGTATTAATCTCCAAAATTAATTACAAGACAAGTGCGTTTACACAGGAAGAAAACAACACCTCACCAAGGTTCATCAGGCAAATAGTAGTACATCAATCCAGCACTAAAAAGTTACACCGTGGCTCTAAACGCCAAGAAGATATCCTGAAGATGAAATTGGGAGGAAATGCCTGACCAAAAATGTGCTAATATTTTCATTTTTATTTCTATTTAAGTGTCACACGGTCGTTCCTCTTTCGAAATCACCCACGATCATTACCCTACAGTAATAGAAACTTCTTCGATCTCTTTTAGATATTTCAGGACTTCTAAACTCTTAGCTTCCATGTGAAATTTTGCATCTGAGATATCGTCATTGCATGGCCCAAAATTATGATCCCGTATCTGGTTTCTCGGCCCCTTGTGTTTTCATCCAAAATTCCTCCATTTTTGTGGCTTATCCAATTTTTGCCCCTTCACGTCAACCTCTCCTCCTCTTATAGGTGCATGGGCCTCGCTTGCCTTCTCTCCTCCTAAAGATGGATCTGAAGTGGTATGTTTGAGAAGATTTAGATCGTGATTTTTGTTGCGGTGATGTGGAGTATCTGGTATCAGAGAAATTGGGTTATTTTTTATGAAGCTAGGCACGATGTTGAGTTTCTCAAACATTGCATTCATCTTCATGTCAGAAATGGATGAATTGAGCAAACCTTTCTAGGGAGTCTCATCGTCATGACTATTGGGTTATGAAGCCTGAGGGTACTTGTAGCACGCGTTAGAGATCGAGTGAAAACCACTCAGCGATACTAGCACATGCCAACGCACCTCGGACGTGCCAGATAAGTTTTTGGAGGATGCAATGGTCACTAGAAAGGTGGCACACGCTAGAGGGGACAAATAGAATGTGATAGGTGATGATGAGCCACCGACCGCGAGCCCCATTAGACTCAACATTATTCCTGTTTTGTTCGTTTAGTGCTCTCCAATCAAATTAGGGTTGTCCCTACTATATATACATACATGTATTTATGTAATCAATCAATATCAAAAAAAAATTAGTAGAAAAATTCTGGCTTCGCAGCAGTCTCCTGATGTAGTCATATTGATGAATTGGGTCACCAAATTATTATCTCTTATTATTTCTGTTTCTTTTAATTTGTCCCGTGTACTGCAGTTTAAACCCTAACAATTACACGTTATTATTCTTGGACTCTTGTAAACAGTAGTCGGTTCATGGTCCGGTTTTGCTTGATTGGGCGAGTGGCTGGGTCTTTGTAAGTGGGTTCTCGGTGAGGTCTTATAATTAGCTTGGGTTTTAAGTGCTTGAATTAACTACAGCGACATTTCAAAGTCATAGTTTTCTATATCTTGGTATACTTTCCTTTTTGAGACTTTTTTTCGCCGAGTTTTTCTACAGTAAAATTTCGACAACATCAGTGGTTGAATAGTTTTAACAATTACCTTAATTGGATAGTTAGTCCTAAAGCCAAGGGGGAGGGTAAGATCATCATTTACTTGGTGGATGTGGCTCCTCTATGCTCGGAGCAGAAGTTGTTGATGTAACGGACGCAGCACTGCTCCAAGGGGACGGTGGTCCCACCTGACGTCACGTCACGCACACCACCTTCTTCCTATTCCCTCCACGTGAAATAAGATAATACCTAAGCAGTTTTTGGTATGTTTGTATTTTGCATTCACGATCAACAAAGTACAAGGACAAACAATTGAAAACACTGGTATTTATCTGTCTGAGCATGTCTTCAGTTATAGTCAGTTGTACATTGCCCTTTCAAGAGATGTTTCAAGCAAGAAAACTAAGATATTAATCAAGAGAGATGATGTTACTGTAAAGTTGGAACATTTAGAAAAAAAATTACAAAGAAATTCTTATGACATCTTAGGTAAATCAAAAACAGTGTAATTAAATATGTAAGAAATCATTCGATTCATGTACACCTTAAAAAATCAATACCTTCCCAAAAAATAAAATCAATAAACGATATATTTTAAGGATGTTGAGATACAAAGATAATCTTAGCTTTGTCAACATATTTTGAGGTACCCGGTGTGGTCTCAAAGTGAACGCGTGACCCATGTGGTCTCAAAGTGACCGGTGGACAGTGTTGTCTCAAAGCGATCACTTTCGGTTGAGTTGGAAAGAGATTGTCGATGGCCTCCCCTCCATCAAATCCGATGACATTCAAACTTGGTCAAAATCGATGACAATAGATAGATTTGTTAGGTTGTCCTTAGTTAACTTCGGTTTGACCTTGGATGACAATGTCCTTCCGTGGTAATTGGCCATTACTTTAGACTCGTAAGTTGGAATAAAGAGATTCTTTCTGCTATGGAAAGAAGAGATATGTATCTACAACTTTATTTTGAAGAGCCTTGCCTAATTCAGGTCAGAAGTGGGTCTAAACAAAGCGTCAAGTCCCAATGTTAGCTTGCTCGATAAATTCTGACAGACTTTGGTAGATCAGCAGTACATTTTGACTCGGACATCGGATGAGCTGATTTGTTTTGCTATGGAAAGGTTATACAAATATCTACAAATTTGTAGTTTACGACTGTTTCTAATTCGAAGCAGAAGGTGGTCGAAAGTCTACATCAAATTGATCTCACTCTGGACGGTTAGGTCCGCTTTTCGCTTACAAGACCAAGGCGGGAGCCCGGTTTGCTCAGCTTCCCACCCGCCAGGGTGGTACTCTTTGGTAAAATACTCATAACTTTCTATCCAGAGCTCTGATTGAGACGATTTAAGTTGTTGTGTGAAGCCAAGACATAGATCTACGACTTTGTAGTTTCTAATATCTTTGAATTCGGGGCAAAAATAGGTCAAAAATTCAGGTCAAGACGGGAGGATGCTTTGACCCTCAAGGCGAGAACTCGGATGTACGCTTTGATCTACAAGGCGGGAATCCAGACGTACGCTTTGACCTACAAGGTGGGAGCCTGGATGGTTACTTTGTCCTTCAAGGCAGAAGCCCGGGTTGGATGCCTTCGCCCTCGAAGTGATATGTCCGGGTTGAGCCCTTTGACCCGTAAAGTCGATATGTCCGAGTTGGCCACTTCGGTCCGTGATGTCGATATGTCCGGGTTGGACACTTCGGTCTCTGAAGTTGATATGTCTACGTTGGACTTTAAGGCGATCGGCAGTAGACCCTTACCATTTTGGCTTGTGGGCGGTAGGCCCTTACTGCCTTGGCTTGTGGGCAGAAGGCTTGGCCTGCCTTAGGACTTATGGGCGATAGTCTCAGCTCGCTTTAAGGGCCCGGGTGGAAGACTAAAGCCCGTTTTACAGGCTCGAATGGAAGAATGAAGTCCGCATAGGAGGACCGGATGGGCTTGACAATCCCACTTTGAGAGCTCGGACGGGAAGACTATTTGGTCTATATAGGCAGAAGGTTTGGGCTTTTTTGAGTTCGCTTCGGGCTTAAAAACGATAAGTTGTTTCAGCATTGACGGGCTTAAGACGAGCTTTTGCGTGAAAGGTTCGAGAGGATCGGGTCGGTATATATTTTTCTAAGTAGAGCCGGGATTTCTGAGATTCCAATAAGATTTTGGGACACAATTGCTTGGTCGGCACGACCGACATATTCCTAATCGGAGACGAGATCTGTTCATATGAGGAAGATGGTATATATTTTTCTATTCTAAGTCGGGTTAATTTGGAAATGAAATATTCACTCGGGAAAGGATTTCTTGCACGGGAAGGATGGAGCTAGGTTAGGACGTGCTATATAAAGGGAGCTCGGGTACCGGAGAAGACATCACCAACACAACAAACAAAACAATTGTTACTTATCTTTTTTCTTAGCTTAGCTTGTAGTTTTTTTTTCCCCTCTCCCTTAGGCTGAACGTCTAAGGTTCACTATTTTTCCACCCTCTCCGTTAGGCCGATCTTGGGACGACCACTCCGGATCCGTCCTTAGTCTTCTTGACGTTTTTGTACTCTTTTTTTCGCAACAACGGGTTTTGAAACAGAACGACATTCGTGTCGCGCATGCGTCTTTGCTAGTATTTCGAAAAAAATAATCCAATTTTTTCACTTTCTTCCTAGGACCTTTTTCACGTTTCACAGCCAAGAAAACCCCCAAGTCTTAGAACCTAAAGTTCCCCAAACCAGATCTACAATAGGAAAGATTGGGCCAATGCGGCGAGGAGATGAAGCCGAGGCCGCGAGGTGAGGCAGCGAGGAGATGAAGCTGGCGAGATCTTGGGCCCTGGGTGTGTGATCGGCGTCGACGACGAGGACGAGGACGAGGAGGGATATCGAAACGAAAACTTCGCTGCTTCCGATCAACATGCACCAAGGGAAGCTTCTGGAGAGAGGGTAAAGCCCACATCAGGCCAAGATTAAACAGATGGAGATTGTTAGGCATAAGGATTTTAGGGGAAAGAACGACAAGTTAGTTATTAGGATTGAGGAGACAAAAGGTTGGCTTTTTGATGATTTTTTTTAAGGTTTTATCTATATATTTTTTTGGTGATACAAGGTTTTATCTATTTGGCGATTGGTTACGATGGTTCAGTGACTGGGGGAGAGGCAGATTGGCCATGTGATGGAGAAGGTGGAGGAGGAGGGGACGAAGTTAAGATTTGAGTTAAAAAATTGGGATTGTTTTAGTAATTTACCACATGACATGTAAGCGACAAGTTAAACAATGAAAAATCCACGTAGGATGCCAAACGACATTGTTTTAGAGGATTTGAAACCCACAAATGGCCGGGTAGATGTCTGGGCTGTCCGAGACTGAGACGTGTCCGAGCAAAAAAAAACAACAGGGCTTAAAAATACAATTTTAAACCACATGACCTTATTTTAGAAAACGTAAAACTACAGAGTACTTAATTTTATTTTTTTCTAATTTTTATGGATCATTTCAAAGAAAAAAGAATTTGTTTTTTATTTATTAGAATCTTACTATACATTTTTTATTTCTTGTTCTTTATTTATTGAATATTGACGGTCAAAGCCAGAAACTTTGACTATTTAAAACGTGATCAAAAGTGTAGGATAAAGCAAGGAGCTACCAAACTAACTAATTCGAAGCCTAATGAAAAGCTACTTAGAAATGATGTTTTAAAGGCAAAATATTCTTAGATATTTAATATTTGAGAAAATTAATCGATCAGAATATTTCAGTATTGTTTAGTCTTTAATATTTCATAAATTAAGTAATTAGTTCTTGAACTTAAATACATTATTTAAATTGCCAAAAATACCTCAAACTTCATCCAACTTACAAACTTGTCAATTAATAAAAAAAAATCTCCTTGCAAGTATATTCTTTTTAAAGTATATTGGACGTTTTTTTAATAAATTTTTACATGACACAGGCTAAGATTTGAGGGGCCGGATTGAGCCCGGATTCTAATAGTCCCAATCTGACCCGTACTGGAAATGATCTAAGTAGTCCACGACTCCATGTCATTAAAAATTTCGCAAGGGCAAATTCAATGGTAAAAATTTCACAAGGATATTTTGATCTTTTACATCACTCCTTCCCTACCCTTTTTTTCCTTGTCTCTCTCCTACTTGTTCCTTTTTGAGTTCTTTCCCCGTCTCACTCTCCTCTCTCCTCCCCCTCCATTTCCGGCCGAACGAGAACGAAAGAGGGAGACGAATCCACCGTCCTCTCCATCTTCTCCAGCTAGTCAAACGTGGAGGAAGACGATCCGGCGATGATCCGACGGGCTGAAGGTAGTGGCGGCGGCGAACCTGTGGATTAAAACTTGTGGTCGATCGACAAGGAGCATGTCATGTCGTACGGGAGATCAGGTTGTCAAATCTGGCGAGACGTGTCGCTGTTGGGACTGCAGCGTGGCAGTCATCTCCTCTGTTAAGAAATAAAATCGAAACGAGAAATACGAGACACACGAGAATTACGTGGAAACCCCAAGACGGGGAGAAAATCACGGGCAAAGGAGAGTCGTCCACTATGCGAGTCAAACAGATTACAAGGCCTCCGTGAGGGTTCTCTCTACCTCACAACTCTCGACTACTACACACAAGACCTAGGCATAGGCCAATATATATAGGAGATTATAACCCTACTCTAAATAGGAATAGAATACTAATTTGTCTAAATCTCCACCTTGGACCAAATTCTATGACTCCAACATCAACGCTACTCCACCTTCACCACCAGCCTCTAAGGGCAATCAGTATCAAGCACGAACACCTACCAAGTCCAAGCGATGCTCGAACTTAGTACCAGAAAGCAGTTTTGTCAACATGTCTGCAGGGTTGTCCTTGGTACCTACCTTGCTCACTACAATGTCACCTTAAGCTCCCGAATGAAGTGGTACCTCACATCAATGTGCTTCATCCTTTCATGATACATAGCATCCCTCGTGAGATGGACAGCACTTTGACTATCACAGTACACTGTACCGACCTGCAGCTTCTCACAGATTTCATTGAAGAAACTTTTCAACCAGATAGCTTCCTTCACACCTTCAGTTATAGCCATGTACTCCGCCTCAGTGGTAGACAACGCCACTGTGGTCTGTAGACAAGTTCTCCAACTGATAGCACATCCTCCAAGAGTGAAGATATATCCAGACAAGGACTTGAACTTATCAAGATCTCCAGGATAATCTGAATCTACGAAACTAACAACTCCATCACTGGTGCGTCCAAACTGTAGACACACACCCTCGGTACTCTTCAAATACCTCATAATCTACTCCACTGCTCTCCAATGACCTTCTCCACGATTTGCCATAAACCTGCTAACAACACTCACAGCATAGGCCAAATCCGGGCGTGTGTAAACCATAGCATACATCAGAGAACCAACAGCACTGGAGTATGGAACACCAGACATGTAATCAACCTCAGCAGCTAACTGTGGAGATAAAGCGGACGACATCCAAAAATGTGTACCAAGAGGAGTACTCACAGGATTACCAGTCACATCAAACCTGTCAAGTAACTTTTCAATGTAACTCTTCTGGCTCAGAAATAATTTCCTTGCTCCTCTATCTCTGGCAATCTCCATACCAAGAATCTTCTTAGCAGGACCCAAATCTTTCATTTCAAACTCGCTACTCAACAGAGCTTTGAGCTTCTTTACCTCTCCTTTGTCACTGGCAGCAATTAACATGTCATCCACATACAGGAGCAAATACACTTGGGAACCGTCGCGTAGCCTTTTCAGGTAAACACAACTATCATATTTGCTCCTCTCATAACCATGAGAAATCATAAAGGAATCAAACATTTTATACCATTGCCTTGGAGACTGCTTAACGCCATACATGGACTTCTTCAACAAGCACACATGGTCTTCTTTGCCTTCAACATGAAAACCCTCAGGCTGTGCCATATAAATCCGCTCCTCAAGCTCTCCATTCAAGAAAGCTGTCTTCACATCAAGCTGTTCAAGCTCCAAATCTTGCATAGCGACAATACCAAAAAGAGAACGAATCGAGGTATGCTTCACGACTGGTGAAAATACCTCATTAAAGTCTACACCAGGAATCTGACTATCTCCTCTAGCCACTAGCCTAGCCTTGTATCTAGGCTCTTCAACTCCAGGTATACCATCCTTCTTCTTGAATACCCACTTACAGCTGATAACCTTCTTATCCTTAGGCAGCTTAGTAATCTCCCAAGTCTTGTTCTTGTGAAGAGATTCCATCTCTTTCTCCATAGCAACCAACCATCTAGCAGAGTCTTTCGACTTCACAGCATCTGAGTAATTAGACGGTTCTTCACAGCTATCAACTTCTTCTACCACATTCAAGGCAAAAGCAATAATATCAGCCTCATTCAACTTCTGTGGAGGCCTGATAATTCTTCTGGGCCTGTCTTTAGCAATAGAATACGCTGGCTCCTTCTCAAATGTGCCAACATTCTCAGCTTCATCAGACAACCCATCATGAGTAAGATCATGGCAATCAATATCACGGAAGGAACTCGCTTCTAGATCAGCATCAAACTCCACATGTATTTTTAACTTTTGCAAGTCCATACTTGGAGCACTCGGAATACCAGGTGAAGAAATATCCTCCCTCTTACTCAGCATGTCTGTCTCTTTGAAAATAACATTCCTACTCAACGAGACCTTAGACAGATCGGAACACCACAACTTGTATCCCTTCACTCCAGAAGCATAGCCAAGGAAGATACATTTCACAGATCTTAGCTCTAACTTGCCATTGTTCACATGAGCATAGGTAGGACACCCAAATATCTTCAAATCAGTATAATTAGGAGGATTTCCAAACCACAATTCTTCGGGTACCTTACCATCAAGTGACGCATGAGGTGAATGATTGACAAGGTGACAGGCAGTGGAAGCAGCTTCAGCCCAAAACGACTTAGGCAAACCAGCATTTGACAGCATACAACTAACTTTCTCTAACAAAGTTCTATTCATTCTTTCAACGACTCCATTCTGTTGAGGTGTACCCAGGATTATCTTATGCCTGACAATAGCCTTATTCTTGTAGAACTCATTAAACCAACTAGAGCAAAACTCCATTCTATTGTCTGTGCGGAGATGTTTGACATCTCTCCCAGTGTGCTTTTCAATCATAGTCTTTCACTGCTTGAAAGTGACAAAGACATGATCCTTGCTCTTCAAGAAGAACGCCCACACCTTCCTCGAATAATCATCAATGATAGTCAGCATATACTTGGAACCATTCTTTGTTGAACTTGAGATGGTCTCAAAAGATCATAATGAACATAGTCAAGTTTTTCCTTTGTAGTGTGCATACCTTTCTGAAAACTGACTTTCTTTTGCTTTCCAAACATATAATGCTCACAAAATTCTAGCTTCCCAATACCCTGTCCACATAATAATCCTCTCCTATTTAGCTCGGTCATGCCTTTCTCGCTCATGTGACCAAGTCGCATATGCCACAATGAGGTATTCTCAGAATCTGTCAACGAGCCAGATGCAGCAGCAGCAGTCCCTGTAACTGTAGAACCCTGCAAAACATACAGATTTCCAACCTCCTTCTTGGCCTTCATATGCACTAATGAGTTCCTACTCACACGAAGAACTCCACCTTCTCCTGTGTACCCCAGTGTATCAAGGGTACTCAACGAAATCAAGTTCCGCTTTAGATCAGAGATATGTCTCACATCCGTCAAAGTTCGAATGACACTATCATGCATCTTGATCTTCACTGTGCCAGTACCAACAACCTTGCAGATAAAATTATTTTCCATGAGAACATTACCCTCTGCACGTTCATATGTTGAAAACCAGTCCCTGATGGGACACATATGAAACGTACAAGCAGAATCAAGGACCCAAACAGCATCAACTTTAGACTTTTCATCAATCACAGACAAAAGGCCTCCATCAGATTCTTCTTTTTGAGTGGTGGTGGCAACACTAGGACTGCCGTTGTCAAAACAATCTCTTTTCAGAGCACTGAACTTTTCGCCCTTCTTCTTGTTCTTCAGCTCCGGACAGAACTATTTAATATGCCCAACCTTATAACAGTTGAAACAAGTCTTATCCTTGTACCTTGACCTTGATTTGCTTCTGCTCTTCTTCCTCGAAACAAACTTAGCATTCCTCTTCTCAGACCTCCCTCTCACGACCAAGCCAGTCCCTTGGCTATTTTCAGAGGAACTCACAGTGTGCTTATCAATTCTCTCTTTCTCCAAGAGCGAATCATGAACATCAATCCAACTCAAAGTATCATGGCTGAACAACAGAGTATCTCTGAATTGCTGATAAGAAGTAGGCAACGAGCACAATAACAATAAAGCAAGATCTTCATCATCATATTTTACATCCAGAGTTCTAAAATCAGCCACTATATCCTTAAATTCATTTAGGTGGTCGTGAGCAGACTTATCTTCTTGCATCCGGATAGAAAATAGTCATTGCTTCAAGCACAGTTTGTTGGTCAAACTCTTGGGCATACACAACTTTTCAAGCTTTGCACATAATGAGGAAGTTGTTGTCTCCTTCAACACGTCCCGTAAAATATCATCTGACATATGCAATTAGATCTGACTCACAGACTTACGGTTCTTTAACGCCTTCATCGCAGTATCCCAACTCGAAGGCATCAACTTCTCCTCAAGTAAAGTCTCATCCAGCTCTAAATGTGTCAGAATAGCGCGCATCTTCACCTGCCACAGGGAAAAATTAGTTTTTCCTCGTCAATTGAGGGATTTCGTACTTCATGGAAGTCATCCTGAAATATCTCGAACAAAGAAATCAGCCCAAAACTGGTTAGAAAACCAAAATCAGTCAAATTAGTTGACTTTTGGTCAACCAGTCAAACTGTTGACCAAGTCAACTCGAAATTAGGATTTTCAAACCCAAAACTCCAAGGGGCGACGGCTGACGGCGGGACCACCACGGCAGGGCGGCGACGGCTTGGCCTCGGTCAGCGACGAGCAGGGCGCGGTTGGGATGGTCGGTGCTAGGCGGCAGTGGTGTTATTTGACGGTGGCGGCAGGTTTCTTGGGAGTTTCTCTCTCCCCGAAACTTCCTTCTCTCTCCCCGACAGCTTTCTCTCTCCCCAATTTGCTCTCCCTCCTCCCCGAACGGCAACTCTGACGAACGGCAATGGGACACCGAGTGAAGATGACCTCCAGGCGACAACGAGGCTCAGCGATGGGGAGCGGTCACGGGACAGTCTTCTCCTCCACTCACGTCAGGTTCAAAGACGAACGAACGAGATTCGTTCTCTCACGGGAAAAATCTGCCAGCTGTGGACTCCTCCCCAGGCACGCCGACGGAGAGTGAGGAGTGGTCGCCTCCTCTAGGAGATGTCGAGGACGACGGGCAGTGGCCGACTGCTCCTCGGTTGAGCGGCGGTGCCAAAATCCTCTTCTCTGATTTTTCCCCCAAATCGAACTACTACAGTTCAATTTTTTGTGTGTGTCAATACAGGAATACTCGAATCTCAGATCCGGCTCTGATACCAATTGTTGAGAAATAAGATCGAAACGAGAAATACAAGACACACGAGAATTACGTGAAAACCCCAAGACGGGGAAAAAACCACTGGCAAAGGAGAGTCGTCCACTATGCGAGTCAAACAGATTACAAGGCCTCCGTGAGGGTTCTCTCTACCTCACAACTCTTGACTACTACACACAAGACCTAGGCATAGGCCAATATATATAGGAGATTATAACCTACTCTAAATAGGAATAGAGTACTAATTTGTCTAGAATTTGAGACAAACCCCAACATCCTCCATCTCCCATGAGCCGCCCTCCTCGTCGCCCTCCGTCGCCTGCTGGTGGAGCACTGCCCAGGCTTACGTTTGGGTGTTTAGGATGTTTTGATCTAATTAGAATAATTAGAAGCATGAGATTAGGTAGCTCCAGCCTCTCGTTTATGTGTGTGTAATCGTTCCTTTGTACGATTAGTTGATGATTATAGTACTTTTTGAGTAAATCGTAGATAGATCTTTAATCTACGAGCATATCTTTGTTAATCTGGTGAGTTTATTTGGGATATCATTAGTTTTAAATTTTTAACTAGATTGATTGAAGTTGCGTTAGGACTGATAGAGGAAGTTTCTGGTTTTTTTCTTTTATTGAGTACAATGTATATAGATATGTAATATACGAGCACATCTTGTTGAGTTTATTTACGAGCATAGATTATGTTTAATGGTAGACTTTGTTATGTCAAATGACATGTCTAATTGTAAATCCAATTATGTCAAATAGCACACCCGATTATGACAAATAGCATGCCGAGTTGTGTGTAAATGGCGGACTCGGTTATTACCAAAAAGCACGCTCGGTTACTATAAAATGGCATACGCGATCATAATCAAATGGTATGTCGGGTACGATTAAATGACAGACCCGGTTATGATTAAATGGCAAGCTCAATTACGGGGCTGCTTAATAATATTTATAATTAATTAAATAGTATACATATTTAAAAAATATTAACAATAAAAAAGTAATTCAATAATTAAATAATAAAAAATGAAATTAAGGCTCCCACGTGGTAGTCCTCCATGCGCCTCATTCTTCAATGCGTGTCCCTTATTTTTCCTTTTTTTTTACTGTGTTTGCCCTTTTCCTGTTCCGTGCGGGAAATCTTTATCTGTGTCCAAAATTTGAATTCTAAGCTTCATAAGATTTAAGACATCTTATATCATTAGTTCAGTGGGCCTTGCCTCCTTACAAGTATTCTGTCTATCGCTTCGGTTTCTTTAAGTCAATTTATAGGACTTTGAAATCTTTCCCTTTATTCAGTTGTCCAATTTTCCCTTCCAAGGATAGGAGGAATTACAAACGTATTGCCGACTTTTGATCAATAGCCGAAATAAAAACAGACTTGACACATTCTCGTTAGCTTTAACCCAGTCCGTCTCCAATACAAACCCAGCCCTTTGCATCTCTCAGCCTAACGAAGTCCGTCCGATCTCCCGGCTTAATTTGCAGGCTAATGTCTTCAAATCCTAGAGGAGGAAGATGAGTTCTTCCAGGAACAACGATAAAACATAAATATTAAAAAATGCTAAGAAATTGACTTAAGAAACTGAAGCAGTCTTGCTTATTAAATGACAAATTTATAACTTCGGATGGAGTCATAAATATTTTTAACAATTTAAATAATGTCTTTGGATTTAAGGACTAATAACTTGACTTGTAAAACATGAAGTACTAAATAATATTAGATTCTTCTGATAAATTAATTTTTTCAAACATCATAAAACTATTTAAACTTTTTTTATAATCGAAATAGCTCTAAATGTTAAGTAACCAAGAATCTCAATTGCAAACAAGAAAGCAAAAGAATCGAATTTAAAAGTATTTGGGCCGGACCTCATATATAAAAGAGTAAATCCAGAAATGGTTCTCATTCAAATTCAAGCCCAAAAATAGTCCATCAAATTTTTATATGGAGAGCCTCGCTCAAACCATATTTAGGCGTTCTTTTTATTATGTCGACAGGGTAACGCAGAATTAATAGTGTGTTACCCTATTGTTGTTTAATGTCTCATGATACTCTATCTAGACTTTGGAGGGCGACGAGGAAGAAACTCGACAGAAAAAAGTTCGAAGACCAACAAAATTCAAAAATTCTCAGGACAATGACTTCTACCGGCGCAAAATTCCTTAAACTGCCGGCCTTTTTCTCGTACTTTCATCTGAATCATCATTACATTACCTGGCGGAGACTTCCTTACTATTGCAACAAAAATTATACATTTTGAATTCCCAGCAATTTTTCTCCGGGTTCATACTTACTTTAGGAACGCAACACTTTGCATGGAATTTTTTTGTCATGGTCGATCAATAGCCATCCTAATAAGAAAAAGCTTCAACAATAATACATATTTGTTTATAATATCTGGTATTCGGACAATGGTCGACTAATGTCGCGACCCGAAAATAGAAGCAATAAATGCTCAAGGTATTAATTATCCCGAAAAATATCAAACTTTTATTACAAAGTGAAACGATTACCCAAAATGAAAATCTGAAACATCCATAAAGATTCAAATATTCAGAAATCAGAATAAATACTAAAGTTGAAATTTCGATAGTCTTTATTATTTGGGCAGAAAACCGTGATGATGCATGCAGATGAATCACTCCTACTCCCGATCCTGGACCCTACCTGAATGATCTGAAACACATACAGCTAGGGTGAGTTGATTAACTCAGTAAGTGAAACGAAGCAAACTAAACGAAATACAGGAAAATAATTTTACCTTACAATATGAGATCCCATATCCGACTATCTAGCCAACTAAACAAGTCAGAAATTTCAGAGCATAACATATCCACGGGAGTATCCCCTAACCGACTATCCTATCCGACTATCCTAACCAACTACCTTAACCGACTACATAACATACGCATAACATAACTTATAAGAATTCGAGTTTCGGACACAAGTACGCACCATCATAATTTTACACAATCAAAATTCGGACAGAAGTATTTCGGTTTCAAACTAACACAGATCAGGACTTCGAGAAATCAGCAGTATCAACGCAGATTATAAGTAGTAAAGGGGATCGGCTTAAGCCAGATTTCGAACTCAAGCCATACGTGTTCTGGACTGAGATGTGAATCGTCTCAGGAAGCCTAAACTCCTCGATCTAGAAGGTAACATAATTTTTACTTACATGACGTCGCTCTTAAATCCTTAAGCCTTCAAGCGCCTAATCCAACGATCCGTCCGGGATCCCTTCGAATCCAACTCGTCCCCCCACCGATTTGTCCTCTCCACCTTTTGTTAAAGAGACAAACACGTGGCTTAAAACAAGAATCACCTGATCGAACTTAAGAGGGAAAATGGTGTTAGTAACTTACCCTCCTCACTCCGTGATTCCCGGAAGGTCTCGTCCTCTTCTGGCACCTCCTCCCGAGTTAGATTTTGCTCCTCACTTTCACAGTGAGAGGAACTTCCGTGGGTGTTATTTTCAGTGACAACAAGGATGGCCTACATGCCTATTTATATAGGCTTTCAAGGCTAAAAATCCTAATCTGGCCAAAGTTACCCTAAAATGGAAAATTACTCTTTGCTCTCCTAGATTTTATAAAATTCTCACTTTAGTTTATCGATTCTTACATTCTTCCCTCCGCCCCCCCCCCCCCCCCCCCCAAAAAAATAAAGTTTGTCCTCAAACTTACTTGTGCGTTCAAAGAGGTAAGGGTACTTCTCCTTCATTTCAGAGCTCAATTCCCAGGTGGCTTCCCTTTCTGTGTGATTACTCCATTGTACCTTGATATATTCAATTGTCCTCTTGCGAAGCTGTTGAAGTTTAACATCAAAAATTCTCAAAGGTACCTCCTCATAGCTCACATCCGGACAAATCTCTGTTAGAATATCTTGCACTACATGCCCCTCCCTTGGGATGTATTTTGTAGCATAGACACATGGAATACATCATGTACTCTGCAAGAATCGGAGGCAAGGCCAACCGATAAACTAACTTTCCTATCCGCTGGATCACATCAAATAGGCCAATGTATCATGTGCTCAGTTTCCCGTTGACTCCAAATCTTCGAATTCCCTTGGTTGGAGATACCTTCAAAAATACATGATCTCCAACCTCAAATTCTATTTTCCTACGATGTTGATCCGTAAACTTCTTATGTCGGTCCTGAGCAGCTTTAATTCGGCTTCGTATCATTGGTACTTTTTCAGTTAGTTCCCTATACATATCCAGACCCAAAATTTCTTTCTCCACTATCCCATTCCAGCTGATGGGCGATCGACACTTCTTACCGTACAGAGCCTGAAAACTGTTATTATAGGCAAATTCCACTAATGGCAGATGTCCCTCCCAATTTCCCCAAAAATCCAGCACACAAGTTCTCAGCAAATCTTTTAGGGTTTGTATCATCCATTCAGATTGTCCATCTGTCTGTGGGTGAAATGCTATATTGAATTGTAATTTTGTCCCCAGTGCCTTCTAGATGCTGCCCCAAAATTTAGATAAAAATCTGGTGTCTCGATCTGAAGTGATGCTCATCGGAACTCCATGTAGTCGCACTATCTCTCTTATATACACTTCCGCCATTTTCTCAATAGACATACCTGTCTTGTATGCTATAAAGTGACCTGACTTTGTGAGGTGATCAACCACTACCCACACTGCATCCTTACCTTGAAGGTTCTTACGAAGTCCTATCACAAAGTCCATTGTAATCTTCTCCCACTTCCACTATGGGATCTCTAACGATTGTAGCGGGCCGGCTGGTCGTTGATGCTCCGCCTTGACCAATTGGCATACCATGCAACTGGCTACATAGTCTGTTATCTCTTTCTTCATATCGGACCACCAAAAATTAAGCTTGAGATCTTGGTACATTTTAGTTCCTCCTGGATGCCCCGCATAGCGGGCGCTATGGGCCTCTTCCAATACCTTATTCTTTAATTCTTTGCATGCTGGCACACATATTATGTTCTGATAGTAAAGATAATCGTCGGCTCCAATGCAAAAATATTCTAGCTCTCCTTATTTAACTTGTCATCTAAGAGCAATGAGAGTTACGTCTTTGCGTTGTCCTTTGCCGAGTTAAGTGCGCAGTATGGGCTCCAATTTCGTACTTGCTGCTAGACCGATCGAACACTCAAACTCTTCCAGCCCCAGACTTCTCAGTTGACTTATCAATTCTTCTTGCGTCGTAAGAAATTTTCTAGTTTGGTTCTTTCTGCTAAGAGCATCTGCTACCACGTTAGCTTTACCTGGGTGATAGTGAATCCCAACGTCATAATCTTTGATCAATTCTAGCCACCTTTGTTGTCTCATATTTAATTCCTTCTGTGTGAAAATGTATTTGAGGCTTTTGTGATCCGTATACATCTCGCAGCGGACCCCATAGAGATAGTGTCTCCATACCTTAAGTGCATGAACTACTGATGTTAGTTCCAGATCATGGGTAGTGTAGTTCCTTTCGTATGGCTTAAGTTATCTTGATGCATAAGCGATCACCTTACCCTCTTGCATAAGTACACGTCCCAACCTATTTCTTGAAGCATCACTGTAGACAACATAATCCTTCACTTCGCTGGGTTGTGCTAGTATGGGTGTCATCACCAATCTCTTCTTCAATTCTTGGAAGCTTTGCTCACATTCTTCACTCTATGTGAACTTTGCCCGTTTTTGAGTTAACCTCGTTAATGGCGTGGCTATCCTGGAGACCCCTTCCATAAAACATCAATAATAGCCTACCAAATACATGAAACTACGTACTTCTGACACGGTACTTGGTTGCTGCCATCCTACAATCATCTCAATCTTGCTGGGGTCTACAGATACTCCTTCTTTGGATATAACGTGTCCAAGAAATGCCACTTTCTCCACGCCCAACTGGAGAATCGAAACCAAACTGGACCCATACCCAACTCCACGCCCGAACACAACCCCAATTCTGCAAGCCAGCCTGATGTGGTTCCAAGGCGACCCTCCCTCCATACCCTGCCCCGCCCACCAACCCGAAGCCCAATCCAACGCCAGATCCTACCCCAACGCCTGGTCTTGGTCCTTGAACTCTGTCATCGACCCTCCCTCTCTCGCTCGGAACTGGGTCTCGCACTCTCGCTCTTCTTCTTCCTCCGGTTCCTATCCTATGGGTTCCACTTCCAGACAGCAGTTGGCCCGTCCCCGAGGGTTGGGTTGGATCTCATCTGGGTTTAGGGGTTAGGGGAGGATTGGATAAGGTTGTTGCAACACTTGCTTTTCGGTTGATGGGGCTTGGATCGGTAAGAAATGGTTTGTCTTGTTCTTTTTTTATAGATTAAATGACACTTGTAGGAATCTCGTGACTCGAAGGGGACTGGAAGGAATCTCAGTCTTGCAGAAGAAGACATCCTCGAGGAAGACGACGACCGTCTAAAATTTTATTTTGATTTTGAGTTTTGGTCGCCGGAAAAAACTTGTTCGCCGAAAAAATGACCGAAGAAGATGACCAGAGATTTTAGTTGACCGGAACAAGGGTATAATGGTCATTTTAGTAATAAAATAATAATATTTTGATCGCTGACATTAGCGAGGAGCCTGAGAATATAATAAAACCAAACCTCGGGGAGTTTTTAATCGATTACCGGAATACAGGAGGGCGAGTGTGAAATATACCAAACACCAGGGTCTGAGCGTAATGTACTCTTTTAATTTCTATACATGCATGCCTTATTCAATTCTGGCCAACCCTGACCTTTTCGTATATCGGAGAATTTCATATTGAGAATACATAGCTTTTTGCATTTTACACAAGAAAGACAAAATTAAAATTTATGAAAATTTCGAGTACATAAATTTTATTTCGAGTACAGAAGGTAGGTTTTTATAATTGCTTATTTTTTGGATAAAACAAGGAAAAAGGTAATACAATTCAAGTAAGCTTTTTATTTTTATAACTAATACAATTCAAGCATTAAGCATCACAAACTAGAAGTCGGAGCCAGCAGAACAAAAAATGCAATAAATAAAGAGAAAAGGAAAGGGGATGAACAAATTTTAATTAAAATTTATAGGGGCCACTAAAAAAACAAAACAAGAAAAGGTCTCGTGGCATTTTTTTGGTCGAACTCGACGGTGGCAGCTGCTCAACTGTTTATAGTGTCCAGCGGCTGAAGCTCAATTCTTGGGGACAATGCCAGAGGCCATAGCAGTGGCCAAAAGCGTTCCAGTTAGCACGGGGAGGATCAAGGGCGAGCCAGATGAGACCGATGAGGAGGAAAGCAATGGAGAAGACGATGATCAAAGAACAAATCGCGAGCCCAAGAAACCGAGGGGCTAATCTTGAGGTTGGTCCATTCCCGTGTAGCAGTCAACACGGTCACAACCATCCTCAAATCCAACGGTAATAGGGTAGAAGGTAATGGCAATAGGAGCAATAATCTTCGAAAAGTTCGATGACGAGATTGGAAAAATCCAAGCACCAAGGTTTCCATGATTATGTTGATGAATTGAGCATTCGGATAATCTAAATTTGTAATTATTCGAATTATTTAAATCGATCATTTCAATATCCAAGTACCATGATTACGATGTTGATGAACGGACTGGACTCAATGCCAACTTTTTAAATATTATCAATCAAGTTGGTAGGCCTCTTATACACCCACCACTTTCACTAACTGAACAAAACTAACTGAATCGACCTTAGCCGAGCCATTGAGAACATCACACATCTCACACATTATTAAGTAAGCAGTTCACTTTGCCACCTTTTGAATTTGGATTAGTGGATATGTGATACGTAAAAATACTGAATCTTGTGATGTTTAGTGTAGCAGACACAACTACGGAGCGGGAGGGGCATCGAGTGACGAGACAAGCTGATATGTTTGATTAATTTCTTAGATCAGTTTCAGCATCCAATGTAATTTAAATTGACAACAGCGAGAAAATAATAAAAACACACAAGATGTTCTTCAAAGAGAAAAGGAAAAAAAAAAGAAAGAAAGAACAACACACAAGACATAATTAGGCCACAACACAAAATGATCGATCCTACACGGCAAGTTGACTGACGCCCAGCCCAGCCCAGCCCAGCCCAGCGCAGCGGTACCTGGAGGAAGGAAGGAAGGAAGATTGGCAGTTAGTTCCATGTTAGACTGACAAACCACCACTTAATCAAACAATTATCAATTCAAATATATATGTCACATTTAGCTAGCTAACAAAGGGAAAAGTTGATTAACAACTTACAAACCAAAGCATAATTGGAAACAAGCACGCTTCTTCATATTCAAATGCGACTGACGTGAAAAGCACTTCAGGACTATATTTCTCATGAATTCTCCCTGGGTATATAGCAAGCAAGCAAGCAAACAAACAAACAAAGGATTTAGATCAATGATTAACAGGCGAACATCTAAGTAAGAAGAGAACCTGCTGCAGGCAATCATCTAAAAGGAGGAGGCAGAAAATGCTTTCCCAGCTGTCAATTTAACAGGGAACCTGAAGCCATAGAACTTGGAACTGGTAGAAACAACTTTTGCAGAGACGGTGACCTGGCCGGAAGCGTGAGAGGCGTCCAAGTTCACACCAGGCTGGTCCTCCCCGTTGCCAGAAACCAGATCAAAAGTGCAAACAAAGAGGCAGTGAGGGGGGGCGGAGTGGCCCAGCCGCTCATCTGATGTGAAAAATGGTTCGAAAGTGAAGGCACAATACCTTGTCCCATGAAGGTGGAGGAGGTTCCATGCTCGCATTGTGTTCAGATGCGACTCGTGATAATAAGAGGAAGACTTGCTCTTTTTTTTGGAAGGGCCGGAAGAGTTGCTGGTGGTCTGGGAGGGCCAGATAATGGGGACTTGTTCCAGAGAGAAGGCGGGAGAATCAAAGGAGCCAAAGCCGCCGAAAGCGTGGAGCTTTCCGGGTAGCACGGGGAGGAGCAAGGGAGAGCCGATATCGAGATGAGACCGATGAGGAGGACAGCAATGGGGAGGGGGTGGTTCGTGGACCCAAGAATCCGAGGGTCCAATCTTGAAGCGGGTCCAAGACCCGTGACAGCCAGAATCGTCATCCTGGAGTTGGAAAAGGAGGAAATGTTGCTCACCGGAGAGCTTCACCAGATCATCCAAATGTGGAGGACAGCAGGGTGTG
The DNA here is from genome assembly GCA_963995505.1 of Hypericum androsaemum. NCBI lineage: Eukaryota > Viridiplantae > Streptophyta > Magnoliopsida > Malpighiales > Hypericaceae > Hypericum > Hypericum androsaemum. Next base: position 5,107,741 of record OZ023195.1, read on the forward strand.
TTGGGGGGTGGGTACAGACCAAGTTCAAGATCGTGTGGACGGGTATGAACGTGAAGAATTACTTTAGTGTCGCCAATGCAGGACAGCCCAAGAAGCGAGTGTTCTATCACAGCGGATTCCCACAATCTTTTCTCTTCGGGAGGGGGAAGGGGAGCAGGCTCAAGAGGTACCCATTCATCACGGTCATCAAGGAACAACTCAAAGCTGTTGTCGTACGGAGGTGATGGCAGTACATAGCTGAGTGCATAAAGCTTACCTTTGAGAGAGAAGAGGTTTGGACGAGAAAACATGGGCCCACAAGGCGCCGGTCTCTTCTCCCATATAGCATTGTAAACCGACGACGACGATCCACCAACGATCTGGCGAGACCAGAAACACCCACGAACTAGGACGTAGACAGAGGAACCGAGAATGGCGCATGCGGGGTAGAGCCAGGATGAATGGACATCATGAGCCATGTAGGAGAAGTGTGCGACACGGTAAACGGGTAGCTCCTCGTCATTCGGGTTGATAGCGTAGACGTCCACACCATCATAATGGTAGTCGTCGGCTTCTTTGTCGTCTTCTTCTTCTTCTTCCCACCTTCTTCTTCGTCTTCTTCCCCTTCTTCTTCTCCCCCTCCCCCTTCTTCTCCTCCGCTGTAGTAGTTGGAGGGTCGGCGAGCACACCAAAAGTCTACGGCCCCAAAATAAACGGCGTCCTTACCCCACTTCTCCCAGGCGCCCTCCGGCAGTGGGGGTGGAAACCCCGATGCATACTCTTCTCTTACCTTTTTTCTATGGTCCATCGATTCTTCTTCTTCTTGGGGATAGATTTAGGGTTAGGGTTGGGGTCGAGATTATATAAAATGCTGGACCTCTTTATCCTGGTATCGGCCCAGCCCAATAAATTTGTATCAGTTGCTCCAAAGAATTTTGTCACGACCGAGAGGGAAAAGGTAAAGGTAAAAATTGAATTTACGATGATGACCGGCCATGTTATTTTCCTAACACAACAAATAAAGTTTATTATAATCAACAATTGCTCTTGGAATCGCCTTCCTTGTAATAGCTAAATGACCTCCTAAACAAGTATTGAACGTTAATATATTTCTAGGGATTCGAATCGAGAGATGGTTAAGGTAGAACAACAACACCATCATCGAGTAATCGCCTTGTTGAAGTTTGCTCGGGCAATTTGGGACTACTTCGTAAGATGAAACCACAAGCGAAACACCCGAACTCTATACGAGCAAACGAGTCCGATCAAGCAGGTAAGACCTAACGACATCCTTCATCTCACGGGAAAGGACTCCTAATTTCAAATCACGCAATAACCATAGTGTCAGCAGACTCAGACTTCCGGAAGTAACAACAATCTGTTAGCCCTAATTAAAACCCTAAACCCGTCGAAACAACGAATCAACGAAAAGGCACGGGCCGGGGAACAGACGCGAAGAAACCAAACATAACTAAGGCTAAATCCTCGATTACCCGAATTCAATTGAATGAGATTCCAAGGATCGCAGGGTACGTACGTTGGAGGGGGCGAGGAATCCAAAGCGAGAGCATGCGAAGCTTTTTTTTTTGAGGGGCTTGGAGCGGGTGGCATCCGCAAATTCATAGCACCTATCAGAGGCTTGCTTACTGTGACTGTCATGTGCTTCTTCGCCTGTACTTCACGTGTTGTTAAAGCAATTTTTGGATTGCTTGCATTTATGCTGACGTGCCGCTATCTTTACCAGAGTTACATGTACTTGTTTCTTTTCTACATGTCTCTCTACTGATGAAGATGGAAAGCCAATTATGTTTTCATCTGCAGGTTGATCATATCTTTGGGTTTCAGTTTCGTTTCTTTTCTTCTTCTTTTTTTAGGTTTTTGCAGAGCCAGAGTTGCTATGACAATAAGATTTAGAGTTGTTATAGTTCGTGCTTTAAACCTTTGCGAGATTAGGTGAACTCTTGTGGGCTCAGTCTGCCAAGCTCCACATCCGCACTCCTCGCAACAGCACCCTGGCGACAAGCAGAAAGCAAAGGAATACGATTATCAGCACCAAAATAACTACCCTCGTGGCTTGTTTTAGGAGGCTAGATATCAAAATAATGAATCACTAGCAACTAGGAAATCGATAAGTAGCCTTCATACCAGTATCATCTCGGCGAATCCGGACTCCAACACCTGCTGAATGGCAGTTGGGCTGGTCTCGAGTCGCTTGATGTCATGGCGTAAAAGGTCTACGTCGGCTTCGATATGATCTATCTTCTTCCCCAGAATAAGGAACAGCTCTAATGTACATTGCATTGCTTCATTGTTCATACTATCAATCTGAAACAAGCAACAGAACTTCTAATTCATTATCCCTTTTATCACAATCTATCAAAGAGAAGAAAAGGGAAAACAAATGTTCCATACCGCAGATTCAGCCCGTTCGAGCTTTGATCGGATGTCAGTAAGTATGCCCTCCCTTTCCTCTTCAAAACAAACAAAAGAAACTAATTAATTATCCCTCCATTAACCGAATTCAGCATTTGCAGATTTGCAACAATTGGCAAGTGTGCTGAAGACAAGACCATCCCAAATTGAAGCTCGTATATAATTATAGCATCACACACAAATAACTTGGCAATTCTTTTTCCCGGATCAAAGACAATTATCCCAAATAAGCCATCTTTTCTGTTTTGATGCAAATCCAAACAAAAATCTTTCAGACCCATATTGAAACAAGAATCCTTATGTCCTTGACCCACTTCTTGAACCACCTCTAATTTCATATCAATTTCTGAACTAAATTCTTTGTTGGATTCATCTTCCAATCCACGTAAACCCTCAACAAGACTACGAAAATTCGGCTTGACCAACAAGACTCCATCAACTACAAGTGTAGGCATTCTACGCACACACAAAAAATTAAAACCCCGACAGTAATAGCGTCAAAGAGACGAAGGAGAACTGAGCGTAGAACCTGGAGCTACTACCTGAGAAGAGGGAACGAAACTGAGATTAAAAATCAAACAGGAAAGAAAGAATTGAGAGGGAACGAACGTGAGATTCTCGAGAGAACAGGGGATTGGTCGCAGGGTTTCTAGGGTTTCTGTTTTAAAATTTCTCGCTGTTCTGTTTGGCGGAGTGCTCAGTCCTGAGGGGTTGAGAGTATATAAACATTCATTATTATTGATTGCGACAGCAAGACAAAGAAGACAACGTAGCTGGGTTGGTCAAAATTCGTCCCTGAATTCATGTCGGCGGTCGTCATGATTCGTATCCCACCCTTTGCAAAAAAAAAATTGGACAAATTACGCTCAGTTCTTTGTAGTTTGGTCTCTCCCCCTTTCGAATTCCTGTATTTTTAAAATTCTTGCTGACGTTCTTCAAGTTTGGTTTTAGAAACTCTTGGGTCCTTAATGCCGGAATATACCAATTTCTCTGGCGAACACCCACCTGAAAAGACTAAAATGTCCTCCCACTAAAAAATAAAAAATTTCTCTTTCCCTTCTACCTCCCACTTCATGTTCTTCCTCCCACTTTCAACCAAAAATTCTCAAACCCAAATTTTTTTTATTAATAATCAAAACTAATTAGAGAATCAAAAGTTAAAGAACCCTAATTCTAAAAGCTTCAGGTGGAATTAGAACACTCAAATCTTCTTCTTAAAGTTGTACTCCACCATCCTTCCAAATCCACTCTGGAAACTAATGAACAGAAAATATCCAAATCCCAAATTAACAAGTCAAATCCCTAAATCGAATTCCTGCATACGATCGAACTTTTCACTAGACTAGGAGATAAATGGACCCAGAGAGTTCAAATTGGAGTATAAAGGAACATAAATGGACCTTAAATCGATTCCGAGTGCAGCGGGTTAATGGGTTTTCTTCTCTAGGGCGGGTTTGGGTGTTCTAATTAAAATTGAAGTTTTTAGAATTAGGGTTTTTTAAGTTTTATTTCTCTAATTAATTTTGAATATTAATAAGAGATTTGGATTTCAAAGTTTTTGGTTGAAAGTGGGAGGAAGAAAATGAAGTGGGAGGTAGAAGAAGGTGAAGAGGGAAGGAAAATAGGGATTTTTTTGTTTTTTAGTGGGAGGATATTTTAGTCTTTTCAGGTGAATGTTCGTCAGAGAAATCGGTATATTCTGGCGTCAGGGACCCGAGAGTTTCTAAAACCAAACTTGGGGGACGTCAACATGAATTTTAGAAATGCACGAACCCGAGAGAAAGGGAGACAAAAACTATAGGGACCTGAGCGTATTTTTCCAAAAAATTTACAATTTTGTTAGACAGTTGTTTGATTTAAGGGTTATCAATATTAGTTTTTTTCTTTTTTTTGAATGGGATCAATATTAGTTTGAGTCATGGGTTCGAATCTAATTTTTAATTCTATTTTACTAAAGTAATCACTATTTTAGACAACTTGCCATAATTTTTTCTGTATGTATTTTTTAATTCTTTTTTATTTTTTATCCTTCGAGATAGGTGTAAAAATTATTCTAACTTTATCAGAATTTTAACATTTATAGATTTTTCGTACTTATTGTATTCCTACCCATAGTTTATGTTTTTGGGAAAAATAAGATTCAATAACTTGACTTTAAATAGTAAAAAATTCACACACACGCACAAAAACCATTGAAACAGTTGAAAATTTATTCCAACTTTATCTGAATTTTTACATTTATAAACTTTTCGTACTTATTGTATACCTACCCGTGGTTTATGTTTTTGGGCAAAATATACAAACCCGAAGAGACCTTTTCTTTTATTATTCCTTGTTCAATAACTTAAGTTTAAATATATAAAAAATAACAAAAAAATACATGAAACCACCACGACGTGTAAAAGTTGTTCCGATTTTATTTGAATTTTCATATTTATAAATTTTTCGTGCCTATTGTATACCTACTTGTGGTTTATGTTTTTGGACAAAATATACAAACTCGAAAAGACCTTTTCTTTTATTTTTAATGGCTAATCAATCCTTTTCTTATTCTACAACAACAAAACACGAGAAGAACTCTTATATATGAACGAGTTTTGTGAATTTTTTTTAAAATTATTTAATCTTATTGTAAATTAATGATGCCTCACAGAAACTGAAAAAGAAAAAAATTTGAAGATATATATTTTTAAAAGTCTAGAAGAACTTATTGGAATAGTGATTACTTTAGTAAAATAGAATTTCAAAAAATATTTATCAAGAATAAGATTTGAACAAAAAAATTGCAGAGATGGGACGAGAACCCATGATCACCCGCGCATAACTTAAGGGACGCACTAGATAAAGGTTGATACGTCCCTAGCCATCCTATGCGTTGGACGAGATGTTGACCGTGCTCACCCGCTACCTTCTTGTTGCGAGGAAAACCGGGTGACAGACACTCTTTTCAAGCATACCTTGAGAATTTTCTACGATTATGTTATTTCAGATGTACCCCTACCTTCCTGTTTTGAGATATACCTAGATGATTTGCGAGGAGTTAGTCTTCCCTGTTGTACGCGTACGGCCAGTGATGAGTTACTCGGGTCAACTTTAGCGGTTTCAACGTCAAGGTGGGTCACCCCGACCCTGCCGAAGTGCTCTTTCCTTCTTGCAGGTTTTTCCACCGAGTTTTTACTGCCTGAGAATTTTACTGAGGCCGGCTGTCGCCAGGGGCGGAGCCAGAAAATTTGGGTAGTGGGGGCAATATAATTTTTTTCAAAAAATTCAACGTATGTAATTACAAAATTTATAATTGTCTTCTATGATTACTCATGCGTTGAAATCGCTCCATAATAGCTATATTGTCAATACAATCAAATACGTCTTTCTCGATATATGTAATTAAACAATCAGCTAGCAATTGATCTCCCATCTTATTGCGAAGATGATTCTTCAGAATATTCATGGCATAAAAGGTTCTCTCAACACTTGCAGTCGCAACCAGCAATATCAAAGCTAATTTCAGGAGCCGAAATATCGTAGGATAAATGAGATCTCTCTGTGTTTGTACCAACTTTTAAGCCAAAATATCGAACCTCTTATACAACAAAGGAATCTCCACTTCTGTGCTTGTCATTTTCAGACTTAAATAAATAGCAACAAAGACAAGGTCATCAAACCAATTTTTCAGAATATACTCCAACCAATTTTTATGGTCATCAAACCAAGCGGGATTAAAAAAACGTGCCACAGTTCCAAATTTCTTTTTCTGAAAATCGTGTCTCCTTGGCTGACAAGGTCTAGATAACAGATACTTTTTTCTTACTCTATTACGGATATCAGGATGATATAATAAAATTCTTGGTCTCAAACCATGATTTGAAGGAAGATTTTCCAAATTTCTTTTTCTAAAAATCGTGTCTCCTGGCTGACAAGGTCTAGATAACAGATACTTTTTTCTTACTCTATTACGGATATCAGGATGATATAATAAAATTTTTGGTCTCAAACCATGATTTGAAGGAGGATTTTCCAAATTAATCTCGACATAAGCTTGCTTGAAACTCCTTTTTGTGCTTTTAGAACCACTAACTTCGTCAATAGGCCTCTTACCTTTTGTCATGTATTTGTCTATAACTAATCAGAAATACAAAATCAAACAGATTAATATAAATTAATACCGCAATAAGGAAGAGAATGTCACTTATTCAAAAATATAGCAACTTGTTCAATAGGCTATTGCAAGTGTAAGTTTGGTACAATTAAATAAAAAAAATAAAATTTAATAAAAAAATTTAGAGCATTACCATTATGCATGACTTTTTTTTTTCTGGAATTGAGACTATTGAGTACTGTAAGCTTTTTCCCCTTTTCTAGTTCTTCTTTGGCGTTTCCTAACCCTTCTTTTCTTTTTTTTTCTTTTTAGTGAAACCCTTTGATTTTTCCTTTCTTTTTAGAGTGAGTTTTTTTTCCTTTTCTATTTGCTTGTGTGGGAGTGCGTGCGTTTGCTTTTTATTTTTCTATTATGTATTTGCCTGCGTGGCTACTGAACTAGACTAGGTAGGTAGGTACTATCTTTTTAAATTTTTTAGTTTATTACTTTATTATTTATGGTAGTATAGTTAGACTAATTAAGATCTTATAATATATATTAAAAGACTAAGAAATGCCTAAATTTTTTAAAATTTGGTTTCAATTTTTAGGTTGATTAATTTTTTAGTGGGGTCAATTTTTAATTTTAGTGGGGACATATATTAAAAAATATACATAATTATCAAACAAAAAAATTTTAAGTGGGGACAATTGCCCCCACAATCTTCTTTGTCCCTCCGCCCCTGGCTGTCGCAACCTCGAAAGAGGGAACCCCTTTACTGAGGACAGTAGTAATCGTAGCCTGTTATGATTAATTTTTTGAATTTATTTTTCGTATCACCTTCAGAGAGGAAATGCGAGAAAAGTACAACAAATGAGCCACAGATTTTGAATGCCATGACGGTTCAAGCAAAGATAAAATTGGCAACTAAGCAGTCTCAGCTGTATTTCGGCATCGGAGAAAACAAATGTAAGTGGAGATTCAGCACCTACCCCTGGCGAAACCTGTTCCCTGACTTTCTGTAGAAGCTTTTCCATTTCTTCGACCTATCAATACCAGTTGGAGTTTATATTTAGTTTTTAGCATGCAGAAACAGTATCATTCACAACCTTAAGAAACAACTATCATGATAGCACCTCATTACGTGGGATCCTTGTGTTAATGTCATCAAAGTACTTCAACCCCATCTTTTGTGAGTTAAGGAATCCTCGACTTTTAGATCATCCAGGGTGCGGTGTCCTTTTTCATACAACTTTAAAGGTGTGGCTGGACCAACTCCCCATATTTCTCCAAAGAGACTGATAGTTGGCACCTAGTAATGGTTAAGATGAAAGTAAATCTCCAAAATATAAGTTGTAAAGTATAGCTGCATGTTCCACCATTATTACAAGGAACCAAGGGCGAGAAGCTCCTCTGTGAAAGCCAAGAGGTACCATCCTCTCACGTCCCACTGCTACTTGCACAAAAAGATGTAAACAATCCTTCTTTGGAGAGGAAACAGAAACAATATGAAACGATAGCTGCAAGCTACCTTCTCATCGATTTCGAAGTGTTCCAACTTGTACAATTTTCCTGCGGTCACAATTTCCTGAATCTGAGAGCAACGACATCATCACAGAAACACCCAAGGGTTAGGTGAAATAGACACTTGAGCATTTTTGATATTCAAAACAGGAAAAATGATGACAAAAAAAAAGTTCCAGAACCATATGATCGCGTTAATTAATAGAAGGTCCGACCAGACATTCCTAAATCAAGGTGCTGATGCATGGCTAAAAGAGCCAGATCATGAACATATAACGATATAAAGGAAGATTTTTGACCTGCTCTGAACTTTCAATTTTATAAGGCACCTTCTCGATGATTGGAATCGCCTTGTAATAGCTAAATGACCTCCTATCCATCACCAAGAGCTATACACGGAACAGCGAAGAGATTGAATCAGATCATGCACAGAAGGATGACGAAAGACACAAACTAGCAGACACAAAACACATACCTCGATAAATATTAATAAGTTTTCCAAAGATCTCGGTGATGTTGCGGTTCAAGTCAGGTGGTCTGTACAGTGATGACAACTGCATTACAGAGGCCTATGAGTACCATTCATTTGAACTTAAAAAGACGATTACATATAAGCACTCCAAACAACCACCCTTTTCAAATACTCTATCCAATGCAAGTCCCGACAGATACCAATACAACACGATCAGTAACCGAGTAAGCGTTGACAAATGCTACAGGTTCCCCAGCCAGATACCAAAGAAACTTTCTTACGTCCTTCTCCGGATTGCCGGAAAGCCTCAGGCTCGCACTAGCAGGACTCAAACCAGAACCTACAGGACTGCTTGGAATTTCAACACGAGCATCGTGCCCCGCACCTTGCCTACCATCTGCTCCGAGATTCTCTCCATCCTCGGGAGAAGCTCTCGTCTTTTTATGCGGGGAAATTTCATTCTCCGTACCGATCCCCGACTTCCCACTCCCATCCTCCTCTTCGCCTTCTGCATCGATCTTTAGGCGGTATAGATCCTCTGGTTCCCTTCCCCCCAGTTTCAAACTGTCCTCTAGCCACTGGTAAACTAGGACACTACAAAATAACGCAATAAAGCACGAAACTTTAATCAAAGCGCTCCTAGAAAATCGCACAGCAAACTTCCCCTTTTCACTAAATTACTCAATTTCAACCATATGGTTCCCTAGTTGGAATCCCACCCCGTTGAAGCGGTCCAGGCGGCCTCTATTGACTTGCTGGAGGAGCGCCGGGAGTTGGCGGCGAACACGTGGGTCACGTTCTTCGAGAGCCCGGCCTCTAAAGTGGCCCCCATTTGGACCAGCTTTTGCTTCCATATCCTTACATCCAAAACGGCAGCGGATTAGTGAAGAAAATGGAATGGGTTATAACTGAGAAAAGTTGTGAATTAATTCAAGCAGCAGGACCTGCAAGCGGGTCTCCACGAGGAAGACCCGCATGCCGGAGAATATTCCGTTTGGGTCCGACGACGGGACCCGGTTCTCCGTTTTCCTCTTTGGCGCCATGAATTTAATCAATAACAGTTTTTACTTTCTCTTATATGTTCTTCTCATAACCAATTTTAGACAAATTTCGATTATTTGTTCCAACCGGAAATTGTACATTAATTAGTAATACAAACAAATTATTCATTATTCTGAATTTTCAAATATTAAATTTTGGAGTAGAGATTGTAGGGCTTTACCCGAGCCCTTCAGAAATTCTCGGCGGAGGGGGGGAAATTGGAAATAGTTTTCAACCAGCAATATACGCGCCTCGGTTAGCACCTCATAAGCAGCGTCATTGCCTCAAGCGCAAGGATACATTCAAGTGTCACAGCCAGTGCGGTTTTATATAAGCTTGTCCTGATCGGGCTTCATGCTCCTACCGATGTGGGATCGTGATAAACCAACCTCCAACGCGAGCAGGCTCAGCCCACTCTATCAGCGGCCCATTTCGTACCTCGAAACGACCGGTCACTCGCGCACTCACAGAGGGCTGAAAGGGTTTAAGCATATAAACGATAAATCTCCCCCGCCCCCCCCCCCCCCCCCCCCCCCACCCCACACACATCTCCTCCTCCTCCTCCCATAGAGCTCTATCACTTGAAGAACAAGAAGTTAAATTACATTTTAAAAATGGAAGAAAAAAGTGTTTTGAAGGAAAAAAAATGCTAAAATGTAGGTGCTCGGCTTTAACACTCCACCTCCACAAGCTCCCGCCCAGCCCAGCCTTGTTCTTCTCCATTCCCACCTTAAACGCAAAGCTACTGAGGAGGTTCTCCTCCTCGGCGGCCGGGGCGGAGACTTTCTTGGCAGACGACGCCGTTTCATGGGCCTCCCCGCCCCCCTCGCCAACTCCCTCTCCACCGCAGGCTTTGATAGGCCCTCATCGGTCCAGGTGAATTCCCCAAACTGCCCCTTCATTTCTTTGTTTATGCTTCTTCTTTTTTGGTTGTTGAATGTAATTGAGGTGGTGTGCGCGGTTCAGGCTTCCAGTGTGGGGCCCATACTATCCGGGAAGGACGTGGTGATCGCTGCGGAGACGGGAAGCTGGAAGACGCATTCCTATTTGGTGCCCTTGATTCACAGGCTGGGGAGCGGACGAGCGGTGGGACGGGGCATGGGGTCGGTTGAGGAGGGTGGGGAGTCCGTGTCCCTTGTGCTCTGTCCTAATGTGACTCTTTGCGAGCAGGTGGTGAGGATGGGGAGTGTTCTTCGTTGCGACAATGGCGGGCCGATCGGCGATCTGTGGCAGAAATGTAATCATTTTGGACCAGTTCAGTTTGTCAGAGCTGAGTTAGTTCATGTGGTGTTTCGTAGGGTGTTGGTTGGGATGGTGAAATTTGATGATTGGCTTCTGTTGTTGCAGGGGTGGCCGGTTGATCGGCCGGATATTGTTGTGTCCACGCCAGCTGCTCTGTTGAATAATATCGAGCTTGCAAAGGACGGAAGGTTGAGTTTTCTACGTGGTGTGAAATATGTGGTAAAGTTTTTGTCTTGGTCTAGTGAACTAGGTGTTGCGGCAGGCACGGGTTTGATTGATTTGGTTCATTTTGGATGTATCGAAATTGACGATTTGCAGGTTTTTGATGAGGCAGACATGCTGTTTGCGGGAGCTTCCAGAACCAGGTTGTTCGATTATTGAACATGCTCCGGTTTGATGAGAAACAGTTGTCATGGATGAGCAAATCCACCCCCGACATTTCTGAAGAGACAGGTTTGGAGTCTTCTGCTTGTGTCACTTTAGAGGATGAAGGCGATTTAGAAAGCGGTTCTACCTCAGAAGAAGATGAGGATGAGGATGAGGATTTTGAGGATGAAGCAGAGCTGGAGAACTTGAATGCTGCAGGTGAAGGTCGATCTGCTGATGAGAGAAAAGACTGGTGCAGAGTCAGAAAAAGTTACGAGCGTTCAAACCAGTACATTTTTGTGGCGGCTACCCTTCCTACTAACGGGAAAAAGACCGCTGCAGCAGTATTGAAATGGATGTTCCCTGATGCCATTTGGGTCAATGGAAGCTACCTTCACTGCCATAATCCAAGGTACTTTGTTACACCCAGCTTACTCTCTTGCTTTGGCTGTTGCTTGCAATTGGTATACACGTAGGTAAATTGAAATTGCATTTTTCTTCAGAAAGCTTTGTGTAACAAGCTTCATGTGATATTATGTATCATCCTTCCCTTTCAATTGAACGTCGATGTATCCTCGGTTATGCTCCCGATTTTCCTAGCTGAAGACTGCAATCACTAGTCTCCCGTGTCACATTAGCTTACATTTCTTTGTCTACACAGATTTTCTTGGACTTGCAGATTGGAACAGAAATGGGTCGAAGTTACACTTGATACCCAAGTGGATGAACTTATAAAGGCGGTGAAAGAAGGATATAAACATGAAGCATTAGGTTCTGATGTTACTGCCTCATGCCGTACTATGGTTTTTGCTAACACGGTTGAGGCTGTCGAAGGAGTGGCTACAATTTTGGAGGGAGCTGGAATTGATTGTTATCGGTACCACAAGGATGGCTCCTTAGAGGAACGGGCAGATACATTGGTCAATTTTCGGGACAGAGGTGGCATTTTGGTGTGCACTGATGCTGCTGCTCGTGGGGTTGATATTCCTAATGTCGCGCATGTCATTCAGGTCCGTTGATTGACCGAGAACCTACCTACTTTGCTATGTGTATTGATAATATGATGAGCAGCTGCAAGTGTAAAGAAAACTGGCTTACAATAGTTCCTCAAATTACTAAGAATGGCTCCAGTAAAATGTAAATTCAATACCGACATTGGCTTCTTTTCTACATTTTCTTATTTATGCATTATTTTGGACAAATCAATGTTAATGTCTACCACTTGTTGGTCATATGAATAACTACACAAAGTATGTAAGGTCATAAACTTAGTTTCCGTATTTTGGACAAATCAATGTTCTTATTTAGCAGGCCACGTGGAAGCAAAAACACGACGTGGTGATTCTAGGTGGACGGGCAACCCCGAGAAACTACCGAGGATCGGGGTCTGATAAAATTTCAAATAACTTGGACATGTTTGATGTGTTTTGAACCACATGGACTAAATACAAAAACTGTGATACCACAGGGTACTGGCGTGTATATTTCCCAATTTTTTACATCTTGTATTGTTAAGATAAATCTTCTTTTGACTTAGTTAATTTTTTCTTTAGATCACAGTTCACAATTGTAAGCACAAGAATGTAGTTATACATACCGAGATTGTAATCTCAACACAAAAAAGTCGAATAAATTTTTTTTTACTTTACTAATATATCATGAGACGGAAGATCGTTAGGATGAGTCAAAAAGTAAAGATATCTATAAGAGTTTTCATAAATTATCCAAAGTCTGCAGCCAATTAGTGGGAGGCGTTCTTTAACTTGCCCTCGCGCCGTGTAAGTAGGGGATCATGCAACAACAATAGCAATGACCTATGAGATTAATTTGCTCATTTTCAATCAAAAACCCCAAAATAATAAATTGATAAATTTTCACGCTTATAAACGAAATCTAACAACTTGTCACAACCAATTCATTAAAATTTGAATAAGTCTTCTCAAAAGAAGCTATTTTTGGTTAAAATTTGTATGAATTTTGATTTTACTAATGTGTTATGAGGTATATTTTATTAGGCAAATTCTCTAGGATTTATCTATGAGGTGACTTATATTATTGATACTCATAGTGTAACTCTTGTTGTATATATTTATAATAATATATTGCATTTTATCTCTAGTGTATTTTGTCATCTAGTAAGTTTATCATTTAATAACTCTTTCCTACAGTAATAAAAATTATACTTTTAAAAAAAACACTAATATGCTATGAGATTACTTATTTTCATACCATAACCTAAAATTTGAGGTAATAATTTTTATCCACACTTACAAACAAAACTTAACAACCTACAATATGAGCAAAGATTTATAAACCAATATGGTTAAAAGATTCGTATAATCTTTAAAATCGGCATATAAGAGCCTCTGTTGACTTAAGTTAAACTTAAGTCAACTTAATATCCAAGTCAGGCCCAAAAAACCTAACATGGAAGGCCCATCAGTCCATAGGAGTGTGTGTTGACTTTTTTAACTCGGTCAATACGGGTTGGGCTTTTTAAAATTAGGCCCGCGAGCCCCATTCTCAATGCGGCCCAAGAACAAATTTGGCCCAAAATCAAAAAGTTGGGTTTTAGCCCAAATCGGCTTTCCTCCTCCCCGAACCCCCGCCGGTCGTATAGGGACCCATCGTCGGTCCTGTTTCGCCGGAGTGGGACCGCTCTGGTCACAGTTTTCGTCAGCACAGGTCCGTCATGCATCTCCTTGTCGTGGCATCGTCCCGTCGTCGTGTGCCGTGTCATTTGTTGGCCTTATCTTTGACCCGAATGTCGAGCGGCTACTGCTCCTCGCGCGGTCATCGCCGTCGCGAAGCATCACCGTCGGTTTTGACGTATCGAAACAAACAGACGAGGTCTATCGGGGGTGGGTCGACGAAATCAATAACCGTCGAATTCACAGACTGATTCGTGAGGGAAAATCGGGCGATAGAAATCCCCAATTCGTAAAATTAGGGTTCTAAGGAATTTTGGGATTTCTGGGGATAATTACAAATTAATCCATGGTATTTCCTTTCGTTTGCAAATAAGGACAGATTCCTTATTTGCATTCAGCATGCATAATTACGGTTTAGTACCTACAAGTTTTATGCATTTGCGAGTAAGGACGTGATCCTTCTACGTATGAAAACTTATAGTTTAATCCCTAGACGTTTTTCCCGTGTGCGAATAAGGACATATCCTTATCCGCGTTCCGCAATCAAATTGCACATAGGTCCCTAAGAGTTCTAATCATTTTCAGCAAGAACAACAGTAAGTTTTTCTTACAAAAACCTTTACCAAAAATCCGATTTTAACAAAGAAAATTTTACAAAATCGTTTTCTTTGAGAAAATTATTTAGAAAATCCAGAACAAAATTTCATATGGCTCTGATAGCAATGAAAAGATCCCGTGCAATTTTATAATCATAATTATAAATATAATTACAAGAATTCAAATGGCCATAAATTAAATACTTATCTCTTGAAGTGCAGATTCTACTCGAGAAATATTTTTCACAAAATCGTTGTAACGGAAGTTTTATCACTGATAACCTTACTCACGATTTAATCGAAGTAAGGTTAATTTCCACTGAATAAATACCACAAAAGGTTGAGAGAGTCGCTACTAAGAACTCTATGTTCTTGTCGTGATTTTTTCTTTTGTCCGAGAGAGGCCAGAACCTTCTTTGGTTCGTGGCCAAGCTCCTCCCTTTTTCCCTCACGGAAAAATCACCAGGAGAAGAAAGCTTCACCTTCTTTTTTTTATTCTCACTCGGTCCCCTTTCGTTGCTTTCAATCGCGAAGTTACACCAATCTGTAACTTCTTTAATGCATTGGACATCTTATACTTAATAATCTCTAGATTATTAAAAGTAGATAAATCATGAGTGTATCAGAATTTTACGAGTAAAATCTAACAGATGATTCAGACTGACGGTTTAAGGAATTTTGCGCCAATGGAAGTTGTTGTCCTGAGAACTTTGGAACTATTTTAGTCTTCGAACTTTTTTGTGTCGATTTTTTTCATATCTCTCTCTAAAGTCTAGATAGGACCTTGTTCCTATATGAAGTATCATGAGACATTAAACAAGAATAGTGTTGTCCAAGTGTTTACAATTTACTTATCACACGAACGAAAAATATATTACTATGATCACAACACATATATGTTATGACACATTTGATTTTTTCACTATATTCTATATTTATAGCGATTTTTGTTATGTTAACTGTTTGATATTCAAATATATACTCAACTGACTAATTCAAATTCGAAAAAAAAAAACTACAATTGATTGCAAACTTATGTCAATAACTATTAATACTGCGTTCCCCTGAGAATTTTTCCAGATTACTGAGAGATCTCATCTATTCTGTCGACAAAATAAAAGGAACGCCTAAATATGGTTTGAGCGAGGCCCTCCATATAGAAATTCGATGGACTATTTTTGGGATTGAATTTGAATGGGAATTACCATTTTTGGATTTTACTCTTTTATATCCGAGGCCTGGCCCAAATACTTTTAAATTCGATTCTTTTGTGTTGGACCTTGGGCCCATCAGGCCCAAAAAGTTGGGTTGGATGGGCCGGTCAACCCGAGTTGACCGGCCCAATGCCACGCAAGCGCCACGTCAGCGTGGCGTGGCGCTGACGTCATACGCGGCAAATCTATGAGTAGCTTCGCCACGTGGCAGACACGTGGCACACCAGCGTGCCAACGTGGCAAAGCTATGAGTAGCTTCGCCACGTGGCAGACACGTGGCACGTTTTGATTGGCCGGACCTTCCTATAAAAGGTAAAATCAGGCTGAACCAAAATGATACTTTGCCAACAACCACTCAATAAGAAAGGAAAATTCTGGATTAGTTCCTGAATTTTGATCAGATTTTCAATAGAGGAAATCTCGTGAAAATCAATTCGACTAGCACGAAGACATTGTGGACCCAAGCCTGTGGACCTCTTGCTTCAACAAGTAAGTGATTTATTATTAACGAATTAGTTTGTTAATTATCTAGATTTAACACGTAATTACGCGCTAATTACGTGTCGAAACTTTCAATTGGTATCAGAGCAAGGTTGAAACCATGTTTTGATGATGATATGATGTTTTAATTCAAGTAATTATGTGATTTATTGAGTTAAAAATCGTATTAATTGTGATTTTATTGAAAATCATAATCTGTTGGACTTTAATGTAATTAATTTAGAACCAGCGGGACTAAATTAAATTTTGCCTAACCACGCGGGCAAATTCGCGCACGCGCAAAACCTTAAGGTACTAATCTGAAATTGACCGCTTACGTGGCACCTGCGTGTCATGGACTTTGGTGCAATTTTTGGAAAACTTGGGGATTAATTGGCAATTTTCCCTAAAATCCCCAAATCGAATAGAAACCCTAATCGGGCAATTGGGGGTTTTCGCCTGAAATGGAATTCCGTCTATTTCGTCGGAAATATGACGATTTCGACGCTGTTGATCGACGATAGTCGATTCCCCGGCTCCTCCTCGACGTTTCGATACCACTTTTGTGGATCGACGTGGTCGGAAAATGAAGATTGACGCCGACGACGACGGAGAGGCACCGAAGGGAGAAGACGGCCGCGACGGAGAACGGCTGGACGACGGCCCTCGAGGCTGCTACGGCCGTGATCGCGAGGCCGAGACAAGTCGATTGCGACTGGTCTTGGCCGGTAGTTCGCCGCCGTTACGCGGCGGTCGTTGGAGGGAGCGGCGGCCGTTTATCGCCGCGCGGGAGAAGAGAGAGAAAATCGAAGGGGAAAATATGCGAGGGGCAAAATCGTAATTTCATGATTTTTCCCAAAAATATTTATACCAGGGTCAAGAAAATCAAAAAACCGGACGGAATGGCCTGGTTTCTTCGTTCGACCCAACCCGATTTACGGTCAATTTGTCAAAATTGGATTTAAATATTGGGTTTTTTCTCTTTTAATTGGATAAAATCAGTTTTTATTCAATTAAAATCCAATAAGAAAATTTTGTCAATTAGGTTTATTAAAATTATATTTTAATAAACTTAAAAATATTTTGGAACGAGTTCCGAGATATGTAAAAGTTAAAATAAATCACATAAATTGATCCATAATATGATCATCAAAAGATTGAAAAATGAGTTTTTCAATCCTATTTTGGGAAAATATGAGTATTAACCCGAAATTGAATTGCATTTGTTGCAAGATTTGATGGCTACTGGAGACAGGTATCTGAACTTCTGTGCAACTGAACTTCGACAAAAGGTTCTGAAGCGCCGTTTGCCGCTGCGTGTGCCTAAGGATGACACGTACGTCATCGTTGAGCACATTGAGGCTGTTCACCGGGAGATGCAAAAGTGCATCTGGGCCGGAGGTTACGATCATG
Organism: Hypericum androsaemum; assembly: GCA_963995505.1. Taxonomy (NCBI): domain Eukaryota; kingdom Viridiplantae; phylum Streptophyta; class Magnoliopsida; order Malpighiales; family Hypericaceae; genus Hypericum; species Hypericum androsaemum. Next base: position 5,125,227 of record OZ023195.1, read on the forward strand.
GAGAGGACTGGCCTTCTATGTTTCGAGACCTCCTGGTCACGATGAAAATTCGAGAAGATATGTGTGTCTTCTCGGCACCCGAGTTCAATACCCATAGAGATGCCCTCTATGGTTTGATCCATTATCTTGAGGATAAGGGTCTTCGCAGATAAATGATACCTTCTCCTGTTCTGGAGCTGCGAAGCGGTTTAATTTTGAACCGCTACCTCGCTAAGGAATACCATTACAGTTTTTCTCTGCTCCTGATCATATGGATCATGGATTCAATTCCAGTTCCGGTGATAACCTTGGAACTTCTCACCGGATCGTCCTCGCACCCGGTCCCCGGAGGATCGTCCTCGGAACCGGATCCAGATATGTATCTGAATTCACCCACCGGATCGCCTGGACATCCGATTCCCGTGTGATTACATGTTTAACTGTCCCCATGTACATATGTTATTTTTGGGGATTTTGTACAATAGGTTGAGACCTTGTCTGGGTTTTTTGTACATGTGTGTATAAGCTCAGGATGTACAAATGCATGTAATTAAATAAAAATGTTTGTTTACTTACTTCCACTTGAATTTACTATCAATGAACTTTAAACGGTTGAAGTTTAAGATTAATACTGAATAGTGAGGGGAAGCATGCCCGCGACCCACTTCGATTTTGAGATTAATCAAGAACTTCATATCGTTAAAAAGTTATGAGTGAATAGTAAATTGTATCATATTGCCAAATCAAACTTCTAATATGTTCTCATATTAAAAAATCCCTATAGAGATGTCAGTTGCTTCTAGATCCATCATAGCTAAGTTAAACCGTGAGTTAAAACTCAACGGTGAAAACTATGAGAATTGGAGCATGAAAATCCAATATGTGCTTGAAGAACAAGAGGTTCTATAGCACATACATGTGATAATGGATGAGCCTGAAGAAGGCACAACTGCACAACATAAGCGAAATAAGGAAGCTTATGTTATTTGGAAGAGGAAGAACACTACTGCTCGATTGATTTTGCTGAGTTCAATGATGGATGATATCACCAGACAATTTCGCGTGCATGACAACGCGAAAGAGTTATGGGATGCTCTCAAACTAAAATTCAGAAAGCTTTCAGTGTCAAAGCTGCGTGCTTTGACCATAAGGTTTGACACCTTTAAAAAGCGTCCGGAGGTTCCCATGAGGAAACACTTGAGAGTGATGTCCAATATGATCAGTGAACTGGCAGAGGCTGGTCACATACTCAGTAACGAGCAGCAGATTCAAGCTGTCATCCGTTCTCTACCACCAAGTTGGGAACAGATGAAGATGAATCTGACCCATTCCGATCATTTGGTAACATTTGATGATGTTGCCAGACACCTTGAGCTGGAGGAAGATCGCCTCCTAGCTATGAAATCCCACCCTGAAGCCCATTCGATTTGTTCGATTGGGAGTGGTGGGAAAAGGAAAAAAGGTAAAGGAAAGGGTAAGTGTAAACAAACTCCAAAGGATGAAAACCATGGATCCAAGTTGAATGGCTCCAAGGTTAAAAAGAACAAGGGGTTTAACATTTCAAAAGTGAAATATTTTAACTGTCAACAGAAGGGACATTTTGCAAAAGATTGTAAAATGCCCAAGCAGGTACATCTAAACTCAAGTGTGAGTGAATTGTATGTATCCTCTTGTACCCTTCTATCTGAATCACATTCTATGTGGGTGATTGATTCAGGAGCGACAGACCACATAGCAAGAGACCGTTGTTCGTTCGTTGAGTACAGGCGATTGCCGGCTGGAGCAAAAACTATTTTTGTTGGTAACAACTCGTGCGTGGATGTGAAAGGCCTGGGCACTTATAGATTACACCTTCGTGGTGGACGTGCTCTTCTTTTACATGACGTGTTGTTTGCTCCAGACATACGAAGGAACCTGATCTCTGTTTCAGCCTTAATGTCTTTAGGTTTTCAGTTGTCATTTGAGGACGACACCGTTAGATTGTTTTTGGATGATGCCTATTTTGGCCTTGGATATATATCGGAAGGTTTTTTGATTCTGGATATTGATCCTTATGAAAGCTTTTCTTTTGTCACTAGTTCAAATTCATCAGAGGATGATATTAAACTATGGCATTCTAGACTCGGCCACATCGGTCAGGATCGTTTAAACCGTCTAGCTAAGGCAGGACTGCTGGGCAATATAGAGAAATCTATATTACCTAGTTGCGCATCCTGTCTAGAAGGGAAAAGCACTAGGAAACCTTTTGGTACTGGGGCTAGAGCCAAATTTCCACTACAGTTAGTCCATTCTGACATATGTGGTCCAATGAATGTGAGGGCAAGGCATGGAGCATATTACTTCATCACCTTCATTGACGACTATACAAGATATGGTCTGATATATTTGATTTCTCACAAGTCTGAAGCCTTAAACTGCTTCAAGACATACATGAGTTTTGTTGAGAATCAGAAAGATAGAAAGATAAAGGCCTTAAGAACTGATCGTGGCCGCGAATATCTTTCTGATGAGTTCAAAGCTCTATGCATTGAAAAAGGGATTGAACATCAGTTGTCCATTCCCTATACACCTCAGCAAAATGGAGTTGCTGAAAGAAGGAATAGAACCCTTCTTGATATGGTTAGATCGATGATGGCAGAGTCAAGTTTACCTATATCATTTTATGGAGATGCGCTCCTAACTGCCGCATACGTTCTAAACCGTGTTCCCTCTAAGTCTGTTACAGCCACTCCTTATGAAATGTAGACAGATCGGAAGCCCGATTTATCCTATTTTAAGCCATGGGGGTGTGCGTCATATGTTCATTCTACCTCAAGTACTTTCGGTAAATTAGGACCGAGAGGTAGAAAAAGTATCTTTATAAGATACCCAGAGGTATCTAAAGGGTACGTGTTCGTGGGTGAACTGGATAATGGACAAGTAACAGAATTTGAATCACGTGATGTCACATTTTTGGAAAATGAATTTCCAAAGTTGGGAGAGGTTTGTAATGACCTTACCCTTTATGAGACAAATGAACCAGAGTCATCTGGATCACTTCTTCCGAGTGGGAGAATTGAGGAGGAAGATAGAGATTTTTCAACTCAAAATGATCCGAAAGGTCGTGATCTGAGTCCTGACAGGGAGGTAATTCCTTATTCCAGTGGGAGTACAGTATTTCCACCCAGTGGGAGTACGATTCCTGGATATGATGAATATATGAGAGATGTTTATCAAAACCGAGAATACCGTAGGTCTACCAGAACTAGCATACCACGCCGATGATTTGACATCGAAGGTGAGGCTAATGCATTCTTGGTATCACTAAAGAAATTTGGTGGTCCAAGTGAAATTCTTCTGGCCATCCTGCAGGATGAAGATGAACCTAAAAATATATCTGGAGTATTGCCATCTCCAAAACGTGATGAATGAATGAATGCAATGGAAGAAGAAATGTCTTCTATGATCAAAAACCAGGTTTGGGATCTGGTTGACCTACCTAAGGGGCGTAGGGCAATTGGGAATAAGTGGATTCTCAAAATCAAGCGTAATGCAGATGGCAGTATCAAAAGATACAAAGCACATTCTAGGTTCACAAGGACTAAGTTCTAGGCCGCAAACTCGACTTCACCACTAGTATAGGACTAAATGAGAAGGTTTTGTCAAGTCTAAACACACAAACTATTAGTAGAAATAACACTACTACTAAATAAGATGATTTTACAAATAAAATAAGAGTGAGCAAGGTACCAATGACAAACTAAATAACCAAATGGCTTATGGGGTTTATTAAGTTCATGACATGGTCCGGATGTTTCGAAGGCAACTAATCAACGCTCTCGCGACAAACTAGTCTAAATTGATTCTTAACTAGACTTAGATGAACTAACCACGCTCTCGCGACAAATTAGCCATCTAATCTAACTAAACACCAACTATAATCACCATCCTTTGGACAACTAGTCACCTAAGGTGATCTCTCATCAATAGGTGTCTACTCAACTAGTTAAATGGTCTGTTAATCCTAACCCCTCTCGGCGATTAACATTAACCGTGTTTATAATCAAGGTGATCAATCAAGAATAAGCATTAAACTCAATAACTAGTTCACAAACCTTAGCATTTTAACCCCACAAAACCATTGGCTAAATAGATGCCATCAAGGCACCAAACCCACTAAACAACTACTCACACATATCAACTACACAACTAAACACATCCATTAAATGAAGCAAGTAAAGCATAAACATAAAAGAGAGGGTTAGAGAAAGCTCAAGATGATCTTCAAGCTTCCAAAAGTTCTCCTTCAAGTTCTCTACAAACTCCAACAATGGTGAGCCAAGTTCTCTTCCAAAACTAAGAGTTAGTGGAGAGTTGTTACCAAAAATATCTAATAATCCTTCTAAAATATCTCTCTCCCTTAAAATATCTAAGCAAAGGCTTATATACAAGATTTAACCCCCCCAAAATGTCTCAGCCATGAAATTATAGTTAAAGCCCAAAATGGGCCCAAAACAAGTCTTCAAATTCGGCCCACTTGTGATGAAATCTTGAATGAATTGGACTACAACATTAAATCCAGCGTTCTCCCCTCTTAGACTCCGAATTTGAAGAAGACCATTAGAGACAAAGTTGTAGCCCGGATGTCTTCTTTCCAGAGCCATCTCACTCGTCTCCATCGGACTTCGGATGAGAAAGTTATCAGCATTGGAGTCGCAAGAGGTCCACCTTGCCCACGTCTTCGAGGTCTCGATTAAGCGTCCTTCCTCCCGGCAAATCAAATCGCATACGATGACCCAAGGTGACTTCACTTCCTCCACTTCACCTCACCAAATCTCCTAGCATGAAGAAAACACAATAAAAACATAAGACTACACTAAAAACAAATAATGCACGAAAAATGACATTACGACAACGAAGAACAAACAAAAGCAATAGAAACAACGGTAAATCTACTCTAAAATAAACACAAAAGATGAGTGTTTCCACACTCATCAGGCTACATTCAAAAAGGCTGCGAACACAAAGTTTGCAAATTGAATAGATCAATTTATGGCCTTAAGCAGTCGTCTAGACAGTGGTATATTCGCTTTCATAATACGATCATGCAGCATGATTTTATAATGATAGACGAAGATCACTGGGTGTATGTTAAGCGACCGGGAAAGAAGTTTGTTATCATCACTTTGTATGTTGATGACATACTTTTAGCTGGAAATGACATGGGATTTCTTGTCGAAATCAAAGATTGGTTATCTCCAACTTTGAAATGAAAGACATGGGTGAAGCAGATTACATACTCGGAGTTAAGATTTCGAGGAATCGTTCGAAAAGAATAGTGTCTCTTTCACAAGAGACATATATTCGCAAAGTAGTAGAACGTTTCAATTGTGATCACAGTAACCTAAAATACGTCCCATTGGTTAAAGGTCATAATTTGTGTAAGGACATGTGCCCAAAAACAGCTAACCAATATATGGACATGGAGAAAATTCCTTATGCCAATGCAGTTGGATGCCTGATGTATGCAATGTTGTGTACCAGACCCGATATTTGCTATGTTGTTGGGATAGCAAGCAGATATCAGTCTGATCCAGGCAATGCTCACTGGAAGGTTGTCAAAGGGATTTTGAAATATTTGAACACTACTGCAGAATACTCCTTGTGCTATCAAGGCCGTGACCTGATAATGAGTGGCTATACTGATGCTGATTGGGGAGGCGATGTGGACAAGAAAAAGTCTACATCTGGATTTGTTTTCTTGTTGAACGGGGGTGCTATCTCATGGAGCAGTAAGAAGCAAACATGCGTATCCCTGTCAACAATGGAAGCAGAATATGTAGCTTCAGCTCATGCTGCACAAGAAGCAGTATGGTTGAAGAGATTCTTAAGCCATCTCTCCCTAATCAACTCGACGGAGCCCGTGAGTCTATTCTGCGACAACCATGCATCTATAGCATATGCTAAGGATCCTAGATTCCATAGCAGAGCTAAGCATATAGATATTAAATTTCACTTTGTTAGAAATTTAATAAAATATAAAGAACTGTGTATGAAATACATATCTACACGAGATATGGCCGCAGATCCGATGACTAAAGCATTACCTCAAGAAGTGTTCGAGAGATATGTTAAGTCATTGGGTTTACGACGGTTTTATTTGTAATCCAATTAGTTGAAATAAAGAAATTTTGTTTGGCAATATGAGTTAAATGTGAAACATGTCGGACAGAAAAGTAGCCCACTCACACGGGTGTTTACCTCAGTGGGAGTTAATAAGTTGATTCCTAGCTGAGATGAGGCAGTTATTGGACATACATAAGTGCATGTCCTATGACAGAATGCCGTCTTGCTCAAGAGCAAGTTTCCTTATGGGGTGCAGGAATAAGTTGCTGCATTTGAATTTTCTACAATCCATATGATAAGATATAAGTGGAACTTATCATACTGTCTGTCCTATTAGCCTAGAGTTAAGCTAAGGCTGATACTCTAGTATGGTGTTAAATGACACGTGTTTCTTTAAGAAGGAATGTACACCGTAACACATGATCAGTATCATGTGTGCTACTCGACCACTAGATGAGATGAAAATGTTGAGTGATTTCACAATCCCTGGTGTGAGACCAATTTTCGAGAACTGTGGTTCCCGAAACCTACCCTTAAGATCCTAAACATATTCTGAAAGTATGATCCAGTGCTGCTAGCTTGGAAAGTTCATGAAAAAGTTATGACATAGTGATTCGACCTGGCAGGGCTGACCAGAAAAGCAGGATGTATCATTATGAAAGGAATATAGTTAAGGGAGAAGGAGCTCTGTTCATCACATTCTGAGTTTCGTGGTTCAGGTGCACCAATTGTATTGAAAAGTACAATAGTGAAAACGAATATAATTGTTTGAAATCACTTATGTGAACAATGGAATGTGACATGAGTCCTGGGGTAATAGCATACATTACACAAGAAGGTTGTCGAGATGCTACTATTCAAGTAGCCTGAGTGTCTATGCACTTGAATTTGGCTTAACATACTCGACGTGTGCTGGTCGCACAAAATCCTTTAAAGAAATCTGACAATTGTTGATCAAGGTCAATAATAATTGAGTGGGAGATGTTGGACCTTGGGCCCATCAGGCAATTATTATTGTGCCTGATTGGGCCCAGGTCCATCAGGCCCAAAAAGTTGGGTTGGATGGGCCGGTCAACCCACGTAGCACGTCCACGTGGCGGACATGTGGCCGAGTGTCGCCACGTGGCGTGCCACATGGCAAAGCTATGAGTAGCTTCGCCGCGTAGCATGTCACGTGGCAAAGCTATGAGTAGATTCGCCGCGTGGCAGACACGTGGCACGCCAGCGTGCCACGTGGCAAAGCTATGAGTAGCTTCGCCGCGTGGCATGCCACGTGGCAGGCACGTGGCACGTTTTGATTGGCCGGACTTTCCTATAAAAGGTGAAATCCGGCTGAACCAAAATGATACTTTGCCAACAACCACTCAATAAGAAAGGAAAATTCCGGATTAGTTCCTGAATTTTGATCAGATTTTCAATAGAGGAAATCTCGTGAAAATCAATTACGAATCCGTTCAAACGTGATCGTAATTCGACTAGCACGAAGACATTGTGAACCCGAGCCTGTGGACCTCTTGCTTCAACAAGTAAGTGATTTATTATTAACGAATTAGTTTGTTAATTATCCGGGTTTAACACGTAATTACTCGCTAATTACGCATCGAAACCTTCATTTTGCTTTCTTGTTTGCAATTGAAATTTTTGGTTACTCAACATTTAGAGCTATTTCGATTATACAAAAACGTAAAAATAGTTTTATAATGTTTGAAAAAATTAATTAATCAGAATAATTTAATATTATTTAGTGCTTCATGTTTTATAAGTCAAGTTATTAGTCCTTAAATCCAAAGACTTTATTTAAATTGTTAAAAATATCTATGACTTCATCCGAAGTTACAAACTTGTCATTTAATATACTACTTCAGTTTTCTTAAGTCAATTTCTTAGCATTTTTAAAATTTTATCTTTTATCGTTGTTCCTGGACATCTTCCCCTTTTAGGATTTGAAGACATTAACCTGCAAATTAAGCCGGGAGATCGGACGGACTTCGTTAGGCTGAGAGATGCAAAGGGCTGGGTTTGTGTTAGAGACGGATTGGGTTAAAGCTAACGAGAATGTGCCAAGTCTGTTTTTATTTCGGCTATTGATCAAAAGTCGGCAATACATTTGTAATTCCTCGTGTTCTTGGAAGGGAAAATTGGACAACTAAATAAGGGGGAAGATTTGAAAATCCTATACTTTGACTTAAAGAAACGGAAGCAAGGAGGGGCGTGACATAAAATGTCTTAAATATTATATGCTTCAAACTCTATTATATATTATGGTATAAAAATTTATCTAAAAAAATTTAATATACTTTAAAAAGAAAATACTTGCAAGGAAATTTTTTATTAAAGGACAAGTTTGTAAGTTGATGAGAGATATTTTCGGCAATTTAAATAGTGTATTTAATTTCAAATTATTTAATTTATAAAATATCAAAGACTAAACAATATTAAAATATTTTGATCGATTAATTTTCTCAATCAAAGATCTACGAATATTTTACCTTTAAAACATCATTTCTACGTAGCTTTTCATGGGGCTTCCAATTAGTTAGTTTGGTAGCTTCTTGGGATTTCTAATTAATTAAGCTATGGTTATGTGTCATCGCTTAATTTATTCCTTACTTTTTTGGTCCTTGCTTTATCTTACACTTTTTTGGTCCTTGCCAGCATAACTACTATAATACCCTTACACTATTAAAATATTACAATCTTACCTAGTTATTTTTATCTCCTACACTACCACTTGCACTCCTTCGACAGAGCCCCTCCCTTCCGCTCCTTACTCGCTCCTTAAACAAAAAAAAAACTCCTTACTCGCCGGCGACTTTCCCCCTTCGACCGAGCTCTCCCTTCCACTCCTGACTCCCCGGCGACCTTCCTTTCTCGCCGGAGACCTGTACCACAGACCTTCGGTAAGTCTCTGACCCCTTTCCCATCTTTTCAATGTTAGGGTTTTAGTGATTATTTGTAATTTTTTCATTTTCTAGTTCTGGGTTAGGGGTTTCGATTCCTCTTTGTTTTGATGTCCTTCTTGAGCTATGGTGTGTTGTGCCTATTTTCGTGTGATCTCTATTTTTTGTTTGCTTCATTCGTGTGATCTCTGTATTTTGATGTCCTTCTCTGTTTTTTGTTTGATGTCCTTCTTGAGCTATGGTGTGTTGTGCCTTCTTGAGCTGTGTGATGGTGCTTCTTTGCTCTTTATTTTGATATGGATTTGGAGGGGTATTTGGCTCTTGCATGTGTAGATGGTTTTGGATGGTCTTGGATGGTTTTGGAAGAACTGAAGTGGGTTTTCTTCGTTTGTAGGATCTCGGATGGGTTTTTTGATGTTATGTGAATGGTCTGAGTTTATCATGTTTCGTTTTCCATCTGGGTTTTGATTTTTCTTGGTTTACGATATGAGTTTTAGCCATACCACGAGATATATTATTCTTTGGTTTTAATTGCTCGTGTAACGATCTGGGTTTTGATTTTTAGCCACTCGTGTCGCTGAAATCTGGTCTATCTAGTTTGTTGGTGGCTTGTGAATTGGTAGATAAACAGAAAACCTGTAGCCTACAAGTTTTCACGCACTCACTCGAGACTTCTTGTTAGATTGATGGATGATTTCAGTGTTCGATGATTTGGTTTTCTCGTCAGTTCGTCTCTCCTTTTTCCAAGTTTGTATTTTTTTTCTCTGCGTTTTGGTTCTAGCAGGTCCTTGTCTTCTACTAGTTGTAGTAGATTTTCTGGGATAGGTTGTTGAAATTGAGGTTTTTACTATTGAATAGATCTTCCCATCTTCTGATGGCTAATTGGTAATTGATTGTAGTTGCAAGTTCCCGTTGCAAGGGTTTTATTTAGCACTCTGTCTTTTGGTCAATTGATGTGGCTGCAAGGATAGATTGGTTTTGTTTATGTGCGGATCGGAGGTGCTGTTACTGATTCGTATCGTCTTGTATTATGGTTTCCGTATAATCTGTAGTAGAGTTCTAGGATGTGTACTTATATGAAAATTTTCTGGTTAGAGGCTTTCCTTTGGGTCGGACTGTTGTTGACTTTTCCCTTGTGGTTTGGTTATCTACAGTGCTGTTCGGTTTGGATGTGAATCACAGGTTGTAATTTTCTCACCTGCTAGAACTGCTACCCAACCGGGGTCTTGGAAAGTTGGGAGGTGGAAGATCAGTTTCTTGTCGACGCAAAAATATATAATTCTTTTGTTTCTTTGCTTTTTCTGGGAGTTGAATCACCAAGCTCCTCATTACTCCTGCAGTTGGAATTTAGCCAGTAGTCAAGTAAGCACTTGAGTGCCATGAATAGGGCTTTCTCTATAATAGTTTGTGTTAGTAAGATGCTGGCAGATTATAAGAGTTGTATTGACTATTTTATACCATTTAGGATGACATGGGTGGCCTGCATTACTTTTGCAGCTTCGTCATCTCCAAGCAAGTAAAACCCAAGTCCCGCTCTCTGGACCGGCCACCGGCGCACCTCCGTTCCTCCAGTAAGTTCGATTCTCTGGCCTCCCTCGTCGTTGCTTCCTCTTCGTTTTTGTCTAGCTCGTTAAATGGCTTCTTCCCAACCGTTGGTTTACCTGTCGAGGTTGAAAGTTTTGGACATTATCTGTTTTGCATTGCAAGAACTGATTTTTAGTTTATCAAGTGTACTGACTAGTGAGAACCAAGAAAACGGTTCCAGGTCTAAACATTGTAAAGACCCGCTTCTTTGCTGCTTTAAGCTTAAACTATTTCTCTCTTTTTTGTTTACTGATTTGAGTTGTATTTTCTTGTTTGATTTGTGTGTGTCTATGTTTGAAGATTAGGTTATGTGAGTTCCTTTCCTGACCAAGTTCCATTAACCATAGCAGGAAGCATTGTTGTGTAGTTTGGTTTGACACCTCTGCGGCTATTCTCTCTCCCCCTCCTTCCTTTACCAGCGCCCACCTGTCCTCGCCCCTACCAGCCTCCAGGTAGTCCCTCACTCTCGTTCTTTCTCTTTCTCACTCGGTTTCTCTCCTCTTGCCTGCGTCTGCCTCTCGGCTCCTAACCAGTAAATGCTTCGTTTAATCGTTGAGAATCTTGGGACAGGCCATTGACAAATTGTTTGTTTGGTTAATTGATGATTTGTTGATTTTAAATTCGAACCGGAAACTCCCCTACTAGCTAATGTGCATTTGAGCAAATATTTACTTGGGAGTTGTTTTTGCATCTCAGATGGACGTATGTACATTAGAGGTCCATAACAGCATCAGTTACGATCTGAAGAAGTCAGATTTGATAGAGATAAGAGGAGGGTTATTCGTCGTACTAAGTGCTACAGGCCAGATGGCTATCCGGTGAGTTATTTTTTATGTTGGCTAGTTTTTTTCCCTAACTTGTGTGCCCATTTTGTTTTGCTGTTGGTCGGCTTTTTGATTTTTTATTTTTCCATGTGCAGGTATGTTCTTTTCAAAGAACTAGACCCAAATGGTCCACTTAACCGTGAGATAGGCAATAGGGTGGCTAATTTGATCACAAGCATGTTCCTTCCCACAAACATCCCTGCTGATGTTAACCATCTGATAGGGATATTGAGGAACCCAACATGGAGTGACGAAGATGGATTCCCTTGGTAATATTTAGTTGTATTCCAAATTATTTGTTCTTGTACTATTTATACTAATTAATTTATATTTCTTGCAGTCGCCTCGTTATGCAGCATCCCTGTCTTTGGAGAGCTGTTGAGGTCATTGGTTGTTTCCATGGGCTGATTACTATGCTGGCTCGTATTCCACGTTTGGAAAAGAAATTACTAGCAACAATGTTCGTTCCGGCTTCTTGCTTCCCTGTTGATCGTGGATTAGGCTGGAAGGAGATAGTGACCTCCAACCTCGCATTTCAATCTCTGAATTTAAGTTATGCGTTTAAAAACACATCAGCAAGACGGAAGTACATAGAGCATCAGCAATTGAGAGCACTAAGAAGAACATACAATCTAACAGATGAACAGATCCGTTGTAATGAAAAGACGTGGGAAGTCTTTCATTTCATCCGCTGGCTTTTCGCTCATCTGCACGAGGACACATCGGAAACTAGTAAGGTGGTGACCATCCCTATCAATTGCAGATGGAATTCTAATTGTGTTGTCATTTATCATGATTTTTTCCATCTTTGCAGCGAACTTCTATTTCTCTCTCCGAAGAAATCTATGTAGCAGTTCGGGTATTATTCCCGGCGTTTATTCCGGAATATATTTATGCATGTTTTAGACATGGAAGTGGGGAAATTACTACTGCGATCTTCGACATGGTGGTCCGCTAGAGGTGCACCGGTGATGGACGGCTTGGAAGAAACTTGTTTTTTTGGATGGACGGCTTTTTTGTCATCTTCGATTAGGGACGACTTTCTTTATGCAATATGTGGTGTTCTGAGACTAGTGTGATGTACGAATACAAGTGACTTTTGTACATTGTGTTTCGCTGTGGTTTACTGGTCCATTCAGATCTGTATTGGGGATGGATATACACATCTACCATCAACTTGTGTTGTTGTGGGTACGTACACGCCCTTCCATTTTTCGACAATTGCAGGGAATGAGATGTGAAACCTTGCAGGCTTGCTGCAGCCCTTTGATCCCTTCTTTTGAAGTAGCAACAGCAGCCTAACACATCCTTGAATACCACTCCCTGTTGTCCTTTCTATGCGATTTTGACCGCCTGGAAACCTTGCTTGAAGAACATTTGCCATTGCGTTTTGATGTACGGTGTTGCTAACTGGAAGGAACCTTTTGTTAAGAACAGTAGGTTTTTTACTCATCAAATAAACAATGTTTTAAAAATTCTGGTCTGACCGGTGGTCAAACTGGTCGGATCATCACCTGGGGCTAAATTTGGGATGATTTTTGTCTAAAACTTAGTCATTGGTTCGACCGGTCGAAATTTGGTCAGATTGTTAGGTCAGGTACTTCCGGGTGACCTGGTTTGCCAAATCAGAAAAATTAGTGTTTATTTTTTCCTTGCGGAGTTGGTTCGACCAGTCAAAGAGTTATGTACATAAATGCATCGGGAGAAAACCCTCATACAAAAAGACGGAGGGAACACCCCGAGAAGGAACCTTGTACAACCTGTCCCAAAAAGGTTAAACTTTGGCAAGAGCAAGGGTTAAGGAAGAGAGATTTGCACAGCAGTTCGGCAAGCGAAATTGTTAGGCAAAACTAACCGTGACAAACCCAAAAAAGGCTGAAACCACCACGAGCCACATGAACCAACACCATGATGTTTTGGAGAACCATGAGGAGATCTTGCCTGCAAAAGAAATTTTTTGATTCTGACCAGTTCTGTCTTTCCATGGCATTCCTGAGGATGTTCATTAGAAGATCACCTTGTTTTTGAGGAACCAAATGCCCCAAATAATAGAGGCAAAAATAGATTACCAAATCCTTCGGCAAGCTTCATTGTTCTTTACAAGTCCCATCCACCTCGCAAGAAACCTTATCAAGCCATCTCGTGGAACCAAGAGATACCTGCTAATCTGTAGTTCCACACTTGACAACCAAGTGGGCAGCCCGAGAAAAGATGGCTGGCGGTCTCAGCAGGAGGCGGGTTCGTGGGGGAGGTAGCGCAGAAAATGCACCTGGAATCTTGTTGAGAAAGCAAACCTAAACGAAGCAAATTGGCCTTGGTTGTGATCTTGTCCTGCAAGGCCTGCCAAAGAAAGCAAGAAACTTTATATGGGATGAGATTAATGAGCTCCTTGCATAAGACATTCGGCGAGAGAAATCTGTAACTAGCAAAAGCCTGTGAGTAAAGACTTTTGACTGAGAAAGAACCGGAGCTTTCCCATATTCATCTCTTTTCCCTATTTGTTCTATCGCTCTTAGGTAGACCACTCCAGACCAGATACTAAGTCCGTTTCTACCATAATTTATCCACATCAGAAATTTCGCTCAAGTTAGCACGATTTTATAAGGAAGTGCTCCCACCGAAGCAGGAATTGACAAAAGACGTGGGGAACGGTTGTGTTACGAGCTTGGAATCTGGAATCAATGACGTGTGTTGGTTGGTTGTTCTCGCCGGAGTCTACTTTCCAGAAAATCCACTTGAGTTCCGCGTGATTTTTCTCGTGGAAACCCACATAATTGCTCGACAATTTCGTTGGTGACTCCCTTACGGGTCTCGATCTTTGGTGTTTTTCTTTATCTTTTTGAAAAAGAAAGTGGACCGATTAATGAATTTTATTAAGTAATAATTTTATTGTGAATTTTATCAAGTAATAATTTTACTGTGAATTTTATAAAATTTAATCTCTCTTTTAAATTTTATTAAATAATTAATAGTCCAAATACTGGGTTATTACATATGCATCTCTCTAGTTAATATCCACTCCATTTATTTAATTAACATTTCTAGATAGCCACTTAGTGAAGATTTTTTGTGTGGAAAGTTTCAGTCTTTATCATTAGTATTATTTCTTATCCGTCAAATGTTAAAACTCACACTGTACGGTCAACCAAATGTGGCAGATCGCCGGCTTTTCTCTCTTTCACTGTTTGTATAGTTTTCGATTTTTATATCAAGCGACTAAACCATCCTGTTTTCTACATAAAGGAATATTATTAGTGTAAATTACTCTCAAGTCTCTGATCTTTGGTTACTTTTTTTTTAGGGTCCTTAACTTTTGGAAAAAAATTATTCTGTCTTTAAGTTTCGATAATAATAGACTATCGAATCATTGGAGCCAAAATATTTTATATTCTCTTGTGAACCTCCACTTGACCAAAATATCTTCCAAAAAAACCAAAGAAACCCACAAGAACACCAAGAATCGCTAATTAATCAAACACTCAGAAATCTTCAATCGAAATATTCCGGCTCCAGAAATTTTTGATGGAGAGCTCATCGGTGCGAAGAAGCAGCTATCGTCGACGTGGAAGGCACCGCCGCGATGGTCCCCTATCGGCGTTCCCCCGGAATTAGAATAAAACCCAGAGAATGATGACGACGACCCGTATACGCCGCAATGCCTCCCTCATCAGATTGAAGCCACCAAGAACGATGACAACGAAGTCTGGGTTTCGGAGTTGAGGTGGAGACGAAAAGGCCGCTCGCAGAAGCTGAGGTGGACATGGGGTGGGCGAGGCAGGCGGAGGATGCGATCTGGGGAAGATGAACAGTACCCGAGGACGCGGGAAAAGGGGGAAAGCTCTCGAAGGTGATTGGAGAGGACACACCCAAAAAGCTCAACGAGGTTGTCACCGGGAGGGACCAGGATCCGGGGGGGCCGTGCCATGGCTGGGCGGAGGCACTGGCTGCGCTGAAATAGTAAAATATGGGTTCATCTCCCAACCCCCTTTAAAAAATAGTGAAATCTGCGCTCGTGGTTACGTCGGGGCTGTCTTCGGCAGCGTCGCTCAAGGCCGTGTGCTGCGTCACCCAGTACCTGGGGTCGTGACTGCTTCTCCAATCTAGAGACCAACACCACCGACCGGAGGACATCTTTAAGCTCTCGTTGACGGGTTCTCATCTCTGGTTGTCGGGGAGGGAGCCGAAATTGGTCTTTGTCCGGGAAGAATCTTTCCTCGGTAGCTCTCATCTCTTATTTTCCCAATTGATGAATTCTATTTATTTTTGACTTAGCAAGAATGATGACTCAATTAGATGCGTGAGTGGGTTTTCTGTGATTCCAGTTAGCCCTCTTTGATTTAAATTGTTGAGGCATAAAACTTTTCCTTTTTGATTCCAGTTAGCCCTCTTTGATTCTGTGATGGGAGGAGAGAGAGGCGGAGGAGGGTGGAGAGAGAGAGGGGAGGAGGAAGAAGAAGAAGAGAGGGGAGAGAGTGGGCTGTAATTTTTTAGGGATTGAGTAAAATTTAACAAGAGAGGGTATTTTGGTTATTTCAAGTGGGAGTTCGTGAGAGAATATAGAATATTCTGGCTCCAGAGACCCGATATTTTATTATCATAAAAAATTAGGGACGGGATAATCTTTTTCCAAAAGTCAGGGACCTTAGTGAGAAGGTGACCAAAGGTCAAGGACTTGAGAATAATTTGCCCATACTATTATGTTATGCTATGATTTATTTAGCAATGAATTATTTTTCCAATATATAGTCATAAAATAATTAGAATTATGGGCCTCTCTGTAATGATCTTATATATCATACCTTGGCCAAGAGGATAAACTAAATGCAAAATAAACCATGTTTGGTTGCAAATTGTAATAGAATTAGGATTTCATTTCAATAATCTTTGGAAAATAAATTTTTACACGATGGATACATCCTACCAGGGATTGAATCTTGTACCTCCGTCAAATTGTTAATGCCTTGCGTCGTTAGGCTAAATTAAAAATAAATTCTATGAGGATTTTATTTTAAAGCTCCTCACAAACGAATTTCTAAATCACTTCAATTATATTTCTAGCCATTTACAAAAAAAGTATTTTTGTTCCGTTGTACATTTGAATTCAATTGAAAATATTACATAGGTGAGATTTCCTATTTGTTGAATTTCCTATAATTCACATAAATCAACCAGACATAAGCATGCAAGTATTTTGTCAATGTGCACATTTTAAACTAACCAAAGCTTATGTAAATTTGTAAATAAATGTCTCAAATAAAATAATGTCCAACTAAACATGACAATAATCAGAAAAAAAAATCCAAGGGACGAAACAAGTAAAGATTTTAAAGTGATTTTTTTTATACTAAGTGATAATATTTAGACAATTGATCTTTTAATAAAATCTAGGATAAATTACTCTCAGATCTCTGTAGTTTAACAAATTTACCAATAGGGTCCCTAATTTTTTGAAACCCATATTTTGGTCCTCCCGGATTGGCAAAATAGAACTCTCAGGTCCCTGACTCAAGCACTAAAAAATAACTCTGGTGTTTTTTGGTGCCGGAGACAGGGACCTAAGAGTTCTATTTTACGAAACTTGGAGGACGAAAAGAGGAGTTTCGAAAAAATAAAGACCCTACTGGTGAATTTATCAAACTACAGGAACCTGAGGGCATTTTGCCCTAAAATTTAAGATATAAAATTAATCACGTGGAATCTATCATAAAAACGTCAATGAATAAAATCTTAACTATTAGTATACTAAGTCGTAAGAAAATAACCGTTGTAAAATTTTCTGAATTTTGACTTAGTTACAGAATGGTGGAATAAAGATAAGTATAAATAATTCAATATATATTTAAATTTATGATACCTATAAGATAGGAGAAAGTCCACATAAGTACTCCGTAGTTTAATATTTTTACAATGGGGTACCCTGTGGTTTCAAATTAGTAATTTAATTCCTGTGATTTGCAATTTTTTTTCGGGCAGGTCCAAGACAGCTGTCCGGACCTTGCCCGTCCAATAGACTAACCACGTGGCCTTTGTTGCTGATGTGGCAACAACATGTGGACATCCTCTTTCCTCCCTCTCTCTCCTCCTACTCTCTTCCCCTCTCCTCCTCCTCTCTTCCCCACCCACCCTCTTCCAAAACTTTCAACTTTAACTAAAACCATGGAATCTCTCTCCATTAACCATTCTCTCTCCAACCCGTACTAAGCTTGAGACGGGAGAGAGAGAATGGTTAAAGGAGAGAGATTCCATGGTCTTGGTTAAAGTTGAAAAATTTGGAAGAGGGTGGATGGGGAAGAGAGGAGGAGGAGAGGGGAAGAGAGGAAGGGAGAGGGAGGAAAGAGGATGTCCACATGTCGTTGCCACACGTGGTTAGTCTATTGGACGGGCAAGGTTCGGGCAGCTGTGTTGGGCCTGCCCGACATTATTTTTGCAAACCACGGGGACTAAATTACCAATTTGAAACCACAATGTACTACGTTGTAAAAATATAAAACTAAAGGGTACTTATGTAGACTTTTTCCAATAAGATAACATTGAGTTTGACTCTTACAAACAGAGTGGAAATGAACGTTGGAAATTTAATCACGTCAGAAAGACTGACATTTATTTGGTCAGAAATCAACCGGTGCATTAATGGCTACCACTGCCTACTATTTTTTTAGGAAACCTACCACTGCCTACTACTGTCCGCTAATATTAAACTTTTGGGATAAGTACCATTTGAATCCTGTAGTTTACGCAGATTTTACGATATGATCCTGAGATTTAGAAACGACTTTTTTGGTAGTTGTGGTTTTACATTTTTTGCGTTAGAGGCTCAGGAGCTTCCTCGAACCAAAAATCAGCTCCGAACCAAGAAACGATGCCATTTCGTTGCTAAGTTGTCTGGCCACATCAGATTTTTTTATCTGGTTGGCAAGCTTAGTTGGCATAAAGGAAAATATTATTTTTAATCCCTAATTTTTTATAATTTGTCAAAAATATCCCTCTCTCCTTCTTCCTCCTCCCCTCTCTCATCTCTCTTCTTCCTCCGTAAAACCCTTCAGGTAATGTCAACAAAACAAACAACATAAAAAAATACGAATCCAACAAATAAATTGGGTTAAAATCCCAATCTCAAATCCGCCAACAAGAATTGGGGACATCAATTACCAATAAAATTGTATCACAAATAAAAAAGAAAAAGAATCTCTTCACTTCCTCCAAGCGTAGACCAGAAGAGAGAAGAAGCCAAGGGAGAAGAAACCAAAAGGACTAACAAGCTCATTCTCCTCCACGCTGGACCACTCCATCACCGATGACCCGCCGCCGAACAACAAATCAAACGATAAAGAAATTGACGACAATGACGAGCTCCTCTCCGTCCTCCTCCTCCTCCTCATCAACCCGAAATGATCGGACTCCTCCCCTCTCCCTTGACGTCTCCACAAAACCCCTTCATCTTCTCCTCTTCCTCCAAGTAGGGTTTTTTCACGGGTTTGGTCCTGGAGAAGGCTGGTTTGGTCTGGTCGCCGATTGGGAGGACCAGGTCGTGGTCAACAATGGCGACTATGTAGAAGTTGGAGACTGGTTTGGGGCCGATTTGGCCGAACCGAGCCTTGGTTAGATCCCAGTAGAGGCAGAGTTGGGAAAGGGCGACAGGGTGGGGGAGTGGTATTTTCTTGGAGCCGTGCTTTCTTCAGAAATTGAAGGGATTCAGGTAGAGGTGAAACAAGACGGCGGCGGAGGAGGAGGGGGACACCTGGTGGTCGGTGGTTGGGTGGAGGAGTTGGAGGTGGAGGGAATGGCCAGGGAAATGAGTGAAGGAGAGGGGAAGTTGAGGAAATGAGTAAAAGATGGGAACTTTGGGAAGAAGACGACGAAGAAGGGAGGAGGAGGGGAAGAAGAAGAAGAAGAAAGGGAGAAGTTGAAAAATTATAAAAGGATATGGGATTACAAAGGATATTTAAGTCGTGCCAACTCACGTTGCCAACCGGTAAAAAATTCTGACGTGGCGTGCCACATCACCCTTAAAACGGTGTCGTTTCTAGGTTCTTAGCTGATTTTTAGCTCGGAGAGACTCCCGAGCCTCTAACGCAAAAAAGGTGAAACCACAACTACCAAAAAAGTCATTTTTAAACCTCAGGATCATATCGTTAAATCTGTGTAAACTATAGGACTCAAATGATACTTTTCTCTAAACTTTTTTACCAGGGCCAATTAGAGTTATCTAACCCAAATAGTAAAAAAAAGTGATGGCTCCCGACAAAAGTAGGTACAAAATTCTCGCCGCCTCAAACGAAGACTAAATAGACTGAAGAGATTATTATAATGTTTGAATTTAAATCATAAAAATATACTCGTTGATATTTGAAATTATTCAATTCAAATATAAATTAATCAATAAATCAATATTCCAATGTGGATTTAAAAATGTTAACTGCCAATTTAAAGTAAAAAACAAAAAGCTTTCTCTTTTTCACTGAGTTTCAAGAGGGTTAAATGTCTCGCCGGTATCACTATTCTTGTCTTTTCGTGAAATTGAGGTTCAATTTTCAAGTTTTGTAAATTTGGTGTCCATGTGGGACAGACGACTAAAAAAATCAGATTTTTGTCCAAGATTTGACTTTTTTAGTCGTCCGAACCAAAATCTGACTTTTTTAGTCGAATTAAACATCCGACTTAAAAAGTCAAATTTTGGCACAATTCGACTTAAAAATTCGGATGTTGGTAAAATAGACAAACCACGCATTCAGTCTTGGTGGTAGAAAGTGTAACTTTTTACTTGATGGTCATAGGTTTGATTCTAACTTCTTGCAATTCTTGATAGCCAAATCTGACTTTTTAAGTCGGGTGTTTAATTCGACTAAAAAAAGTTAGATCTTGGACCAAAATTTAACTTTTTTAGTCGTTCGTTCCACTTGGACACCAAATTTACAAAACTTAAAAATTGAACCCCATTTTCACGAAAAGTCAAGAATAGTAAGATCGGTAAGACATTTAACCCGTTCCAAGACCACTTTCCAATTTATAGCCCACAAATTACATTGACCCGAAAATACAAACGACAATAATAGTTCAAAATATCTATCTCTATGACCAATCCCATCACCCACGACTCTAACCACTTGCAAGACTAATAAAAGCAAAACATCACGAGAGAGTAACAAATACTAGACACATTTTTTTTAAGCGAGAAAATTACGCTCAGGTCTCTGTAGTTTGGCATCCTTCCCTCTAGGGTCCTTGTATTTTTGAAATCGTTCCTGACATCCCCGAAGTTTGGTTTTAGAGACTCTCGGGTCCCTGACGACTCTTTTTTTCATTTTTGGTCTGAAAATGACCAAAATACCCTTAAACAAAAAATAAAAAATTTACCTTCTCCAACATTTGAACAAAAATACCCACCACCAAAAACCAACCCAAAACTAAGATCAAACTAACTAATATCAAGAACACAACCAAGAACATTAAAGAAAAAAAACACAGATAAAAATCCAACTCGTCGATGTGGAACACCAAATTTGGAGATCAATTTGGGGATCGATAATACGTACCAGAAGCCGACAAGCTCGTCGATGTCGAACACCTAGGCGTTCATCCTGTCACCGACGAGGGCCACGTCTCCAACTCAGAATCCCAAGAACCAGAAAGTACTCGAAGAGGCGCTTCAAACCCTAATCGCCGATGTAAACCACGAGGCCACCGCTAGGATAGTTTGCCCTTCCACGCAAGAGTTCTTATGGGACAATGAAGAATTTCTCGGGTGCAGAAGGATATTAATTAAGGGCAATCAACGACGGCAAACCATTGGTCAGAGTGAGGACCTCGCTCTCGTCAACGTAATCAACTCCGATGACCTCGAGGATCTTCGCGCTCAAAGAAATCGACAACGGCAACCGTTGTCGTTGCCGTACACCTCCTCGTTGTTGCTTCTTTAGTCAATTATTTCTTCGATCTGGATTTTGAATTTTTTGATTTAGGTTTTTCTTAATTTTGTGGAAGAGTTTGATTTCTTAAAAATTTGTGAACTTGATTGGGAGCACGATGAAGATGGTTGGCGACGAAACATGTGGCCGGAGAAGATGATGGATAATTTTTTTTTGTTGATTATGATTTTCTGGATTGGATTTTTTATGTTCTTCAGAATTGAGGATTTTTATCTAAGTTTTTTTTCTTTAATGTTCTTGGTTGTGTTCTTGATTTTAGTTAGTTTTGATCTTAGTTTTGGGTTGATTTTTGGTGGTGGGTGTTTTTGTTCAAAGGTTGGAGAAGGTAAATTTTTTTTATTTTTTGTTTAAGAGTATTTTGGTCATTTCCATGATCAAAAATAAAAAAAGAGCCGTTAGGGACTAGAGAGTCTCTAAAATCAAATTTCGGGGACGTCAGGAACGATTTCAAAAATGTAGGAACCCCAGAGGGAAGGATGCCAAACTATAGGGACCTGACCATAATTTTTTCTTTTTAATAAGTATCAATAGATAAAGTTATATTATTTTAATCAAAAGAATTCGAATTTGAACTATTGAAAATAAACTGCATTAACGAAAAGTACAGAATTTAAATTTGAATTTCGATCCAGTTACTTACAAAAAAAATCTAATGAATTTGAATTTTAATTAGTCGAATAATTTAATATCCAAATATGAAAAGGGTGGCGGAGAAGATTCCAAATCCGCCTGCAGAAACAACAGTAACAAAATGTGAAGCACGTGACGAAATTAAATCAGTAAAAGAAGGAATCAAAAAATCAAATGATAACATGTGCGAATCAGAAAGTACAAAGGCCTGACACGTGACCAAATCACACGAAGATCTCCGACGAACCCGAACTTCCCTATAAAGAAATCTTTAATCCAAACACAAACATTTCTCCCAAAAAGATAATAGAAAGAGAAAAAAAAATAAAAATAAAAACCACACAGGGAAGAGAAGAACCCAGTAAAGCAATGGAGCTTCTTCCTGTTCTTCTGGTAGTTTTTCTCATAAGGAAGGAGCTTGATGAGCTTGGTGTTGGGTATAAGTGGCCTGTGGCTAGGACTGGTGTTGTGGCTTATATTGGTTCTGGGTCTCCTCCTTTTGTTGCCCTTAGAGCTGATATGGATGCTTTCCCTATCCAGGTATATACCCTCTCTCTGTCTCTGCATGTGTTTTTAATAGCAAAGATCAATTCTTTTTCGTATTTAGAGTCGATCATTGTCGATCCTATTTTATTTTAGGGGTATTTCTCCCATTGGTTAGCAAAGATCAATTCTTGTTGTCTCGTGGATTTGTTTATAAGTTTATAAGAGTGCAAAATATATGAGTTGGATATGGAGATTCTGGTATCAGAGCGATTTTTCCCGTTGTCGCTAGTTGAGAGTGTGATGAACTTGTTTATAAGCGTAAAAAAGTCTAAAGGTTTTGAGTTGGATATGAAAATTCTAACATTCCGAGTTGTTTTTGGAGAGAGTGATGAATATTTGTGTCTTGTGGGTTTTGATGATACTATTTGGGAAGTGATGATCTGCAATTAATTAAGGACTTGGAGATGTGGGATTTGATTGGGGAATGAAGATCAATAACTTAGTAATTAGAAGCTTCAAAATCAGAGGCACAAGTCTCATTATTGCAGTTGCTTAACTGTTTGTGCTGTCTGCTTTTTTTGGGAGGCAATTCTGGTTTAGAGATAATGAGACTAGAACTCGGGGCCATAATGTGTTTCTTGATCTGAATTATTATTGATTTGTTCAGGAACCGGTGGAGTGGGAGCACAAGGGCAAAGTAGATGGAAAGATGCATGCCTGTGGACACGACGCACATGTTGCAATACTCCTTGGTGCTGCCAAGATCCTGCAACAAATCAAGGAAGAGCTCAAGGTAAGAAAGCGTTTTAATGTGTTGCGAATTGAATCGGATTTCGAGGAAGTTTTACCATCTTGTTGAACTGTCTCTGCCATTTAATTGCACGGAACCGTAGTCCTCATATTCCAACCCGCCGAAGAACGAGGGCTGGGCGCAACGGAGATGATTGAACAAGGGGTGCTTGATAATGTGGAGGCTATTTTCGGTATGCATGTGCTTCACGCTTATCCTAGTGGAGTTGTTAGCTCGAGGCCTGGAGAGTTCCTTGCAGTGTGGTAGTTTCAAAGCCAAGATCTCTGGTAAAGGTGGCCATGCTGCGGCTCCTCATAGTGCCATTGATCCGATCTTGGTGGCTTCTGCCCCGGTCAATAGCCTGCAGAATATAGTTTCTAGGGAGACAGATCCTTTGGACTCTCAGGTAGTTAGATACTTTAGTACTGTCTTTTGCTAAACATGATTAAGGTTGTGGCTTCAGCTTGGTTAAAGTATTTGAAACACTTTGGATCCTGCAGGTGGTTTCTGTCGCTATGATCAATGGAGGAACTGCCTTTAACGTCATTCCGGACTCTACTACCATTGCTGGAACTTTCAGGGCTTTCAGTAAGAAGAACTACAATGCGCTCCAGGACCGAATAGCAGAGGTGAGTGACTAACATGACGTTCACGGCCTTGATTGAATCCCACACATATCATACCATGCTCGTGTGAAAATCTTAGAAAAATTGATTAGAGAATGTGTGATGAAATGGATGAAACGTGCTCTTGTTTATGCATCTGTTGTGCTTTTTCTAGGTGATCAAAGCGCAAGCAGTTGTACATCGGTGCACCTCCGAGATCGACTTTAAAGGACGGGATCATCCCACAATTCCTCCAACCGTGAACGACCCCGAAATTTACGAGCTTGTGAAGCGCGTCTCTGCTGATATAGTAGGGGAAGACAACACTAAGGTAGCTCCTCCCTTCATGGGAAGTGAAGATTTTGCTTACTACATGGACAAGGTACCTGGATCCTTCTTAATGTTAGGAATTAAGAACGAGAAACTTGGGTGCACACATCCTCCTCATAGCCCTTATTTTAACATAGATGAGGACGTTTTCTCCACCGGGGCGGCAATTCACGCTACATTTGCACATACATTCCTCTCTAGATCAACTAGAATTAGTTCTAACTGAATATGCTAGATAGTTTTGGAAACATTACTCGATCGGCTCGTATTGCTTGCGATCTTGTTACCTTAGATGGTATATGACCCGGCCAGTTGTTCTTTTGTCTCTTTCTTTCGATTCATTGTAAAGCAACGGGTTATATGCAATCAATGACCTGATTTTTAGTCTCAACTAGTTCAGCAGCAGTTCTATGAACTGCAGATGCTCATCAATGAACTCTTGATTGTTCCCGGTTGCAGCTTCGCAAGCTTTACAGTAGTTTCTACGTTATCGAATAACCACATTTAGTTTCGAGCTCTGTTCAACGTCAAATATAGCTTAGCCTACCACAGCACCTTTTACACGGTAGCTGTCGTTAACAAACATCGATTTTTGGTTCATCTGATGTAATGTAAGGACAATGGTCATATAGTTGGTAGGATCACACATTTGATGCTCTGAATTGCTTGGTGGAGACCCACAAAAGGAGTCTCAACAACCTTTAACATAAACATGAATTAGGCTTGCATCAGCTTTGAAATGGATCAGGCACATTGCTGATTTAATTGCAAGTTAACGTCCTTCATGATACAACATGAACTCGTTTATAATGAATTATACTTCGCATACACAATGTGATTTAGGCTGGACACACAGATTTTAACACGTGTTAACAACATACAGAAATTAGCAACGACGAATGATTCTCAAAAAGTATGAACACAAATAATACAACATCACACCTTATTACGCAAAAAATGCGGTGTAGTAAATCATGGCATACATAAAGTCTCAGATACGAGGACGTTCGGATCACACCCTGACGAGTAGAAGGTAGGCAACTGAGGCAAGGAGTCCGACTGCCATGGAAGGCGACAGGACGATGGTCGAGCACAGCATGGTCGAGGCAGGCGGGTGGGCGGGGCTCATGTCCATGCCTGGAGTCATCTCGTGATCGTGATCATCGGGCCCGGCTGCAACCATTACCAAGATGGCCAAGCAAGCAGCAACCAGACTTGAAGCAATGACAGCCCTTGAAGCCATGTCTACAGAGTTGGTTACCTGAAGAACACTTCAAATACGGTAGCTAAAAATATGTACTACGATGTGATTACTGAAAGCTAAATGATCATGAACCGAGTTAATGCACTTGGAAATCAAATCGACACTCAGGTTTATATAATGATTATGTAATTGGTAGTCGGCTCCCTCTAAGCATTCCGCAATAGTGTTAAATAAACAAAATATCTCGAATTTAAGTTTAGTATTGATTAGTCAGCACAACGAATATCCGAATTCTAAAAATACTACCCTGATGTTATCAAGAAGTACTAGTAGTAGCACGTTTCAGGAAATTCTCACCTACTAAGACTCGACTACTGAATTGGAAAATACTGTTAATAAAAATAGGAAATACTAGTAAAGGTAAATAGACTCCTAAATAAAATTCTAATATGTAACATCTCATTTTGTCTTCCTTGTTGCCCGTGGAAGTAGAAAAAGAATTCTGCTAATTGTTTAAGGCAGTTCCAGCTGATAGATATCTTGGCGTCGCGCAAATGTTTAGTGATATAATATTAAACACAATAGAACTCTGCTAATGATTAACAGAGGGCTTTTTACCTGATTCTTTGGTGGATGGTTTGCCAAATTTGATGGAAGTAGTGCTGTTCCCCAGGAGAAATTACAAGCTTCGATATTTTCATAATGCTATTGTGAGGAAGGGATTGGTCTCTTCTGCTTTGATGAGTTTTGGAATGGTTTTTCTTCCGCGGAGACGTTTACATGTGCTGCTTAGTGTAGTAGAACTTCTTTTGGTCTGAGCTCGAATAGAATCACAAAGTTTAAGAAGTGCAGGAATCGTAACCAATTTTAAGTTTTTCAGGAGCTTCACTTGCAAGGAACCTCAATTGGAGATGATGGAACTCATGCATTGATGTTGGGATTAATTTCTAGTGAAGGTAAGTTATCAACACACTTGATTTCTTTTGGAATAGCCCTAACCTGATGAAATCTGATCAGTTTGGACAACTGGAATTTTTCAGCAAAACTTACTCATCTAGACCTTGGCAACAATTCAATTGGAGCAGAAGGTGCTGTTCATGTTGCTGAATATGTGAAAAATGGGAAAAGCTTGTTTTGGTTGAACATGCACATGAATGACATCGGTGATGAGGTGAGCAAGTTATTCCCAATTTGGTCATTTATGGAGTAAAAATATGCTAAAAGTTGGACCCTGACCTACTCTGTTTTCCCATGAGAATGTTGCAGGGAGCTGAAAGGATTGGAAATGCCTTGAAGGAAACCCGCAGTTTGGCATACATTGACCTGGTAATAAGAGCACACTGATATTTAGTTGGCTTTTTAAGCCTTTTTTCATTCCATAAAAAAGTTCTTCAACCAGCCAATCTGGTATCTTCTGCAGGGTGGGAATAACATTCATGCCAAAGGGATTGAAGCAATTGCTGAAGGGCTGAAAGATCATTCTGTTTTAATATCTGTGAGTGTGGGGAATTTATGCTTGCTGTTTCTCAGTGACGTGAACTTAAATGGCTTGCTTCCCTTGCGTCAAAATATGTGACCTGGAACATTCTTCATCAGTTAGAGGTTGGTTATAATCCCATTGGACCTGATGGAGCTAAAGCTTTATCTGAAGTTCTGAAGTTCCATGGCAAGGTGAAGGTTTTGAAGCTCGGTTGGTGCCATGTAAGTTCAATTCTGGCTGGTCTCTTTGGTTAATCCAATTGTTCGCAAAAGCATTGACACTGTTGACGCCTCACAGATAGGAGCAAAGGGTGCTGAGTACATTGCAGATTCTTTGAAATACAATAACAGCATATCAATGCTGGATCTCCGAGGAAATGGGCTTCAAGATGAGGTTTGTTCCTAGTTTTTGTTAGTCCCATAACCTTTTCTGTGATGTTTCGGTCGCGGTCTTAATACTTTTCTTTGATCATTTGTACTGGCAGGGTACAATCTGTTTGGCTCGCAGCTTGAAGGTGGTCAATGAAGCCCTGACTGAGCTCGACTTGGGATTCAATGAGATCAGAGTAAGCAGCTGCCACTCGGCAATTCATGTTCCGTAATTGCAACATCCTGCAAGCTTTCACGCTGGTTATTTTTTTTCCCGAACAGGATGATGGGGCTTTTGCCATTGCTCGAGCTCTGAAGGCTAATGAAGATGTGAAGATTTCCTCTATTAACCTAGCAAATAACTTCCTCACAGGTCGATTCCGGTTTCAAAACTGTTGACCGTTGTTATAGTCGGTATTAGGAAACTGTCAACCGATTAATTGGCTATAACCTGCTGACGTGTCTCTAGCTCTTCTGTAAGCTGCTGAAAGTAATAACAAGAGAAATTCAAAGTAAGTTTGAAATCATATATTTGATCATGTTCTTTTGATGTTATGAAGTTAATTACTGTCAAAAGATAAAAAAAGGGTCAAATACTTTATTCTCTAGTGAAATGCCTTGAGGAAGATATCGCACAGGTTTACCTTTTTTTTAAGTTTGTTCCTGAAGCTTCTCTTTCGACTAAAAGCGGTCTCCTGCAAGCATAAAAAACATTTTTAGCCATAATCAACGAGAATGAATATTGATAGCAAAGTATCGTGTAAATTCAGATAAATCTCTCCACACTAATGGGTGTCATGGTAATCATTGGCATAAAATATCAACAGGTGGCCGAACAACTTTTGAATCCTATTTTTGCAAGTTCAAAAAATTACCAATCTTTGCTTGAATAATTGTATAAACCAAGTCCCTATTTGCCTCAGTGTACAAGCTAGTTACTAGTCCATGTTGACCAGCCCGAGCAGTACGGCCAACCCTGTGCAGAAAATCTACAGCAGAGGTGGATTTATCTACAGCAGAGGTGGCAAAATCCGCCTGTAACAGAAATTTGTAAGATAAAGCACATTCATTTCTCTAGCACAATAGAAGTAAATGCACACCAAAATACGGAAACTAAGTTTATGACCTTACATACTTTGTGTAGTTATTCATATGACCAACAAGTGGTAGACATTAACATTGATTTGTCCAAAATAATGCATAAATAAGAAAATGTAGAAAAGAAGCCAATGTCGGTATTGAATTTACATTTTACTGGAGCCATTCTTAGTAATTTGAGGAACTATTGTAAGCCAGTTTTCTTTACACTTGCAGCTGCTCATCATATTATCAATACACATAGCAAAGTAGGTAGGTTCTCGGTCAATCAACGGACCTGAATGACATGCGCGACATTAGGAATATCAACCCCACGAGCAGCAGCATCAGTGCACACCAAAATGCCACCTCTGTCCCGAAAATTGACCAATGTATCTGCCCGTTCCTCTAAGGAGCCATCCTTGTGGTACCGATAACAATCAATTCCAGCTCCCTCCAAAATTGTAGCCACTCCTTCGACAGCCTCAACCGTGTTAGCAAAAACCATAGTACGGCACGAGGCAGTAACATCAGAACCTAATGCTTCATGTTTATATCCTTCTTTCACCGCCTTTATAAGTTCATCCACTTGGGTATCAAGTGTAACTTCGACCCATTTCTGTTCCAATCTGCAAGTCCAAGAAAATCTGTGTAGACAAAGAAATGTAAGCTAATGTGACACGGGAGACTAGTGATTGCAGTCTTCAGCTAGGAAAATCGGGAGCATAACCGAGGATACATCGACGTTCAATTGAAAGGGAAGGATGATACATAATATCACATGAAGCTTGTTACACAAAGCTTTCTGAAGAAAAATGCAATTTCAATTTACCTACGTGTATACCAATTGCAAGCAACAGCCAAAGCAAGAGAGTAAGCTGGGTGTAACAAAGTACCTTGGATTATGGCAGTGAAGGTAGCTTCCATTGACCCAAATGGCATCAGGGAACATCCATTTCAATACTGCTGCAGCGGTCTTTTTCCCGTTAGTAGGAAGGGTAGCCGCCACAAAAATGTACTGGTTTGAACGCTCGTAACTTTTTCTGACTCTGCACCAGTCTTTTCTCTCATCAGCAGATCGACCTTCACCTGCAGCATTCAAGTTCTCCAGCTCTGCTTCATCCTCAAAATCCTCATCCTCATCTTCTTCTGAGGTAGAACCGCTTTCTAAATCGCCTTCATCCTCTAAAGTGACACAAGCAGAAGACTCCAAACCTGTCTCTTCAGAAATGTCGGGGGTGGATTTGCTCATCCATGACAACTGTTTCTCATCAAACCGGAGCATGTTCAATAATCGAACAACCTGGTTCTGGAAGCTCCCGCAAACAGCATGTCTGCCTCATCAAAAACCTGCAAATCGTCAATTTCGATACATCCAAAATGAACCAAATCAATCAAACCCGTGCCTGCCGCAACACCTAGTTCACTAGACCAAGACAAAAACTTTACCACATATTTCACACCACGTAGAAAACTCAACCTTCCGTCCTTTGCAAGCTCGATATTATTCAACAGAGCAGCTGGCGTGGACACAACAATATCCGGCCGATCAACCGGCCACCCCTGCAACAACAGAAGCCAATCATCAAATTTCACCATCCCAACCAACACCCTACGAAACACCACATGAACTAACTCAGCTCTGACAAACTGAACTGGTCCAAAATGATTACATTTCTGCCACAGATCGCCGATCGGCCCGCCATTGTCGCAACGAAGAACACTCCCCATCCTCACCACCTGCTCGCAAAGAGTCACATTAGGACAGAGCACAAGGGACACGGACTCCCCACCCTCCTCAACCGACCCCATGCCCCGTCCCACCGCTCGTCCGCTCCCCAGCCTGTGAATCAAGGGCACCAAATAGGAATGCGTCTTCCAGCTTCCCGTCTCCGCAGCGATCACCACGTCCTTCCCGGATAGTATGGGCCCCACACTGGAAGCCTGAACCGCGCACACCACCTCAATTACATTCAACAACCAAAAAAGAAGAAGCATAAACAAAGAAATGAAGGGGCAGTTTGGGGAATTCACCTGGACCGATGAGGGCCTATCAAAGCCTGCGGTGGAGAGGGAGTTGGCGAGGGGGGCGGGGAGGCCCATGAAACGGCGTCGTCTGCCAAGAAAGTCTCCGCCCCGGCCGCCGAGGAGGAGAACCTCCTCAGTAGCTTTGCGTTTAAGGTGGGAATGGAGAAGAACAAGGCTGGGCTGGGCGGGAGCTTGTGGAGGTGGAGTGTTAAAGCCGAGCACCTACATTTTAGCATTTTTTTTCCTTCAAAACACTTTTTTCTTCCATTTTTAAAATGTAATTTAACTTCTTGTTCTTCAAGTGATAGAGCTCTATGGGAGGAGGAGGAGGAGATGTGTGTGGGGTGGGGGGGGGGGGGGGGGGGGGGGGGGGCGGGGGAGATTTATCGTTTATATGCTTAAACCCTTTCAGCCCTCTGTGAGTGCGCGAGTGACCGGTCGTTTCGAGGTACGAAATGGGCCGCTGATAGAGTGGGCTGAGCCTGCTCGCGTTGGAGGTTGGTTTATCACGATCCCACATCGGTAGGAGCATGAAGCCCGATCAGGACAAGCTTATATAAAACCGCACTGGCTGTGACACTTGAATGTATCCTTGCGCTTGAGGCAATGACGCTGCTTATGAGGTGCTAAACGAGGCGCGTATATTGCTGGTTGAAAACTATTTCCAATTTCCCCCCCTCCGCCGAGAATTTCTGAAGGGCTCGGGTAAAGCCCTACAATCTCTACTCCAAAATTTAATATTTGAAAATTCAGAATAATGAATAATTTGTTTGTATTACTAATTAATGTACAATTTCCGGTTGGAACAAATAATCGAAATTTGTCTAAAATTGGTTATGAGAAGAACATATAAGAGAAAGTAAAAACTGTTATTGATTAAATTCATGGCGCCAAAGAGGAAAACGGAGAACCGGGTCCCGTCGTCGGACCCAAACGGAATATTCTCCGGCATGCGGGTCTTCCTCGTGGAGACCCGCTTGCAGGTCCTGCTGCTTGAATTAATTCACAACTTTTCTCAGTTATAACCCATTCCATTTTCTTCACTAATCCGCTGCCGTTTTGGATGTAAGGATATGGAAGCAAAAGCTGGTCCAAATGGGGGCCACTTTAGAGGCCGGGCTCTCGAAGAACGTGACCCACGTGTTCGCCGCCAACTCCCGGCGCTCCTCCAGCAAGTCAATAGAGGCCGCCTGGACCGCTTCAACGGGGTGGGATTCCAACTAGGGAACCATATGGTTGAAATTGAGTAATTTAGTGAAAAGGGGAAGTTTGCTGTGCGATTTTCTAGGAGCGCTTTGATTAAAGTTTCGTGCTTTATTGCGTTATTTTGTAGTGTCCTAGTTTACCAGTGGCTAGAGGACAGTTTGAAACTGGGGGGAAGGGAACCAGAGGATCTATACCGCCTAAAGATCGATGCAGAAGGCGAAGAGGAGGATGGGAGTGGGAAGTCGGGGATCGGTACGGAGAATGAAATTTCCCCGCATAAAAAGACGAGAGCTTCTCCCGAGGATGGAGAGAATCTCGGAGCAGATGGTAGGCAAGGTGCGGGGCACGATGCTCGTGTTGAAATTCCAAGCAGTCCTGTAGGTTCTGGTTTGAGTCCTGCTAGTGCGAGCCTGAGGCTTTCCGGCAATCCGGAGAAGGACGTAAGAAAGTTTCTTTGGTATCTGGCTGGGGAACCTGTAGCATTTGTCAACGCTTACTCGGTTACTGATCGTGTTGTATTGGTATCTGTCGGGACTTGCATTGGATAGAGTATTTGAAAAGGGTGGTTGTTTGGAGTGCTTATATGTAATCGTCTTTTTAAGTTCAAATGAATGGTACTCATAGGCCTCTGTAATGCAGTTGTCATCACTGTACAGACCACCTGACTTGAACCGCAACATCACCGAGATCTTTGGAAAACTTATTAATATTTATCGAGGTATGTGTTTTGTGTCTGCTAGTTTGTGTCTTTCGTCATCCTTCTGTGCATGATCTGATTCAATCTCTTCGCTGTTCCGTGTATAGCTCTTGGTGATGGATAGGAGGTCATTTAGCTATTACAAGGCGATTCCAATCATCGAGAAGGTGCCTTATAAAATTGAAAGTTCAGAGCAGGTCAAAAATCTTCCTTTATATCGTTATATGTTCATGATCTGGCTCTTTTAGCCATGCATCAGCACCTTGATTTAGGAATGTCTGGTCGGACCTTCTATTAATTAACGCGATCATATGGTTCTGGAACTTTTTTTTTGTCATCATTTTTCCTGTTTTGAATATCAAAAATGCTCAAGTGTCTATTTCACCTAACCCTTGGGTGTTTCTGTGATGATGTCGTTGCTCTCAGATTCAGGAAATTGTGACCGCAGGAAAATTGTACAAGTTGGAACACTTCGAAATCGATGAGAAGGTAGCTTGCAGCTATCGTTTCATATTGTTTCTGTTTCCTCTCCAAAGAAGGATTGTTTACATCTTTTTGTGCAAGTAGCAGTGGGACGTGAGAGGATGGTACCTCTTGGCTTTCACAGAGGAGCTTCTCGCCCTTGGTTCCTTGTAATAATGGTGGAACATGCAGCTATACTTTACAACTTATATTTTGGAGATTTACTTTCATCTTAACCATTACTAGGTGCCAACTATCAGTCTCTTTGGAGAAATATGGGGAGTTGGTCCAGCCACACCTTTAAAGTTGTATGAAAAAGGACACCGCACCCTGGATGATCTAAAAGTCGAGGATTCCTTAACTCACAAAAGATGGGGTTGAAGTACTTTGATGACTGGAAGAACTCGCGTTCCTCCTGAGATTGTAGTCGTGGCTCGCGGGAGGTCGGGATTTCTTACCCCGTTTCCCCGTCGTGTAACCCTTTAACCGAAGGAGGAAGAAGAAGAAGAGGAAGAAGAAGAAGACTTGTGTTTTTATTTCTCGATGCCCAAACAATGACCCTAGCATAGCATTATATAGCCAATGCTCAACTACTAATTAGGAAGATTTCTGCTATTCGACTACCAACAGGAACAGGAAACATAAAAAAGAAATACTAACGATAATAGGAAACGAGCTAATTAAATTGCTAAATAGTCGACGTCCTAATTTGTTGATGATGTCTCCGGAGCCTTCTTCATCTTTCGACGCTGGTATGTCGTGCCCCACATAACATCTCTCGCTCCCTCGAGAAACAGCTCGTCCTCGAGCTGGAATGCTGGATAAGATTGACGAAATGCGTCCAACTGCTCCCACGAAGCCTCGGACTCCGGAGTACCCTCCCATTGAACCAAGACATGCCAAATATCGCGGCGACGAGCAGCTCGCACGACCTTCGCGGGAATCGGGAGAACTCGCCCATTAGTGGTGGGAGGCAAAGCTGGCAGAATCGGCGGAGGATCACCATGAAATGGCTTAAGCAACCCGACATGGAAAACGTTGTGGAGGCGAGTGCCAGCAGGCAAAAGGAGACGGTAGGCCACGGACCCGATCTTCTCCGCAATCTGGTATGGACCATAAAATCGAGGTCCAAGCTTGCCCGAGATGCGACCCGGAAGAGATAAAGCCGCACGATGAATTAGACGAAGCCAAACCCAGTCACCAACCGCATAATGAACGTCCCGGTGGCGTGCATCATAAAACCTCTTAGCGTACTACTGGGCCTGGAGGAGGCGTTCACGAATCTCAGCAAGAAACTTGTCCCTGGAACGCAGATTAGTATCCACAGCAGCTATTCGGGCAAAATCAGGCTCATAGGACAACAGAGACGGTGGCGGACGGCCGTAGACCACCTGAAAGGGTGTAGTCCGCAAGGCAGACTGAAAAGACGTGTTATAGCAATATTCGGCCCACGGAAGCCAGGAAAGCCAGTCCCGGGGTCGATCCCCCGTTAAGCAACGAAGATACATGGCAACCACCTTGTTGGTCACTTCGGATTGGCCGTCCGACTGAGGGTGGAAGGCTGAACTCATATTGAGACGAACCCCTGCCATCCGGAAAAGATCGGTCCAAAAATTACTTGTGAAGATCGTGTCACGATCACTGACAATAGAGCTGGGGAATCCGTGAAGGCGTACAATCTCGTCAAAGAAGGCACGGGCCACTGAAGTGGCACTGTAAGATGGCCCAGCGGGATGAAGTGGGCATATTTGGAAAACCGATCCACCACGGTCAGGATGACAGACTTGCCATGAACCTTGGGAAGGCCCTCGACGAAGTCCATTGCAATATCTGCCCATATCTGAGATGGAACTGCCAATGGCTGAAGTAAGCCCGCGGGATGTAGATGCTCAGTTTTGTTGCGTTGGCACGTGGTGCATGCTCGGACAAACTCCTGAACTAACCTGCGGCCTTGGGGAATGTGGAAATCGCGACGAAGGCGATGTAAGATTTTCTGGACCCCTTCATGACCGAATGTGTGGGCAGCTTGCAAGAGAAGCGGCAGGAGAGTCGAAGTAGGTGAGACGAACACGCGCTTGTCGTAGAGGATCAAATCATCTGAAATGCTCCAAGGCCCCCGCAAGTCCCCGCTAATGATCTTAGTATATAAAGCAGACATCTCCGGGTTTGTTTGGATCTCGGTGCAGAGGTCATCAAGGGCTTGGAACGTGGGACCTGAAATCGCTGAGAGTTCGCCCAAGTCGGCATCGCGACGAGAGAGTGCGTCGGCCACAACATTGAGGCGACCAGGGCGGTACTCCACCTGAAAATCATACCCGAACAACTTGCTCACCCACTGATGTTGTGGTATGGTCGAGAGTCGCTGATCTAACAAGAACTTCAGATTATAGTGATCAGTCCGGACGGTGAAAGAACGGCCCCAGAGGTATGGTCTCCAGTGGCGCACTGCCTGAACCAAACCAATAAGTTCCCGCTCATACGCTGCCAGCTTAGCGTGTCGTGCTGCTATGGGCTTACTGAAAAATGCCAGAGGCCCGGTTCCTTGATGTAAGACTGCGCCAAACCCGGTACCTGAAGCGTCACATTCCACAATGAAGCCTTGGGTGAAATCCGGTAACTGGAGAACCGGCGCGGAAGAGAGTGCTATTTTAAGCTTGGCGAAAGCCCCTTCGGCATCATCAGACCAGCGGAATGCCTCCTTCCGTAGCAGTTTAGTGAGTGGGGCTGCAATTATGCCGAAGTCCTGAATAAATTTGTGATAATAGCCGGCCAGCCTGAGAAACCCTCGCAAGCCGCGGGTTGATCTTGGCGTAGGCCAAGTCAGAACGGACTGCACCTTGTCGTTATTCATTGCTACCCCTTCTGCGGATATAACATGTCCCAAATAAGCCACTGAGGACGATCCGAAAGTACACTTGGATTGTTTGAGGAAGAATTGGTGTTGTTGCATCACAGTGAACACCATCCTCACATGTTGTAGGTGCTCGGACCAAGAGGGACTGTAAATCAGGATATCATCAAAGAAGACCAGTACGAACCGACGAAGGAAAGGACGCAGTACATTGTTCATAAGTGCTTGAAAGGTTGCCGGAGCATTTGTCAAGCCAAAGGGCATGACCAAGAACTCAAAGTGTCCGTGGTGCGTTCGGAACGCCGTCTTCCTGATATCTTCTGGGTGCATCCGAACCTGATGATAACCGGAACGTAAGTCCAGTTTGGTGAAGAAACGCGCCCCTCGGAGTTTGTCGAGGAGTTCATCCACGACTGGGATGGGAAATTTATCCTTAACTGTCTGTCCATTGAGTGCCCGATAATCAACACAGAAACGCCAGGTGCCATCGTGTTTCTTGACTAGTAATACTGGAGAAGAGAACTCCGAATTGCTTTCACGGATTATGCCTTGGCGTAGCATGGCCTCACACTGGGTCTCGAGTTCATCTTTTTGCAGTTGCGGATACCGGTAAGGACGCACTGCTACTGGTGCAGATCCGGGCAAGAGATGGATCCGATGGCTCCGGGATCGATCTGGGGCAAGCCCAGTAGGCTCAGCAAAAAGCCCGTCAAACTCCGCGAGTAGTGTGTCAAGGAGGTTTGTTCCCTGGATGGTGTGGAGGTGGAATGATGGGGCCGCTATGCCAGTCCAAGTAATGTGGCGACCGCCCCGCCAGAGAGTCATCCGAAGATCTTCAAAGTTCCACAGAATGGGACCTAGGGTGCGCAGCCACTGTATGCCGAGCACGATGTCATAGCCTCCCAAGGGAATAGTATAGCAATCCACCTGAAAAGCTTCGCCTCCGATGCTCATGGGAACGCTGCGGCATAATCCCCTACTCGCGACTTAGTCTCCATTAGCGACAGATACCTTCAGTCCTGGCCGTGGTTCGAT
Source organism: Hypericum androsaemum (assembly GCA_963995505.1). Taxonomy (NCBI): domain Eukaryota; kingdom Viridiplantae; phylum Streptophyta; class Magnoliopsida; order Malpighiales; family Hypericaceae; genus Hypericum; species Hypericum androsaemum. The sequence continues at coordinate 5,161,794 of OZ023195.1, forward strand.
CGTTAGCCCAGAACGCTTCGCGACTCCCTCCCCAAGAAAATTGTGTGTAGATCCAGAGTCCAGTAAGGCAACAAACTTCGCCGAACCAATAGAAACCTCCAGCTGCATTGTGTCTCCGGTGTGAATACCCGTAATAGCGTGGATAGAAACCACAGGAAGATCGGTCGAATCTTGTTCGGAAATGGCCTGGTCGACTGTGGAATCGTCAAACTCGATGTAGAATAAGCGTTGACAGCGATGCCCTTGCACAAATTGTTCATCGCAGTTGTAACACAGTCCTTGCCTTCGTCGTTCTGCCAATTCCGCCTGGGAGAGGCGATGAAAGGTGGGTGTCGCAGTTGTCCGAGTTAAGGATCCCGACCCGGATATGGGTGGTTTGGGTCCGACTTGGATCGGTATAGAGTTTCGACCCCAACTTTGCCCTCGAGTTGGATGCCGTGTGTTTGCAGTGACTAGGCCTCCCGGGTTGGTTCGTTGTTCATAAGCACGTGCCAGTGTCATAGCGTCCTCTAGGTCCATCGGATTTTGCAACTCGACGTCGGTCCGCAGTTGATTGGGTAATCCAGCGGTGAAGAGCTGCACCTGATGCTGTGGAGTTAGATTGTCGATCCGACAAATTAAGGGCAGAAATTGCTCCTGGTATTGCTCTACCGTGCCGGGGAATTGCAGTCGGGCTAGTTCGCCCAAATAATTGCTTCGGGATGGGGGCCCGAAGCGTTGATGACAAACCTCAGAAAAGTTGGGCCACGGTGGTGTTCCGTATTCGCGCTCGAGCTGAAAAAACCAATGTTGTGCAATCCCGGTAAGATGAAAAGAGGCCAACCATACTTTATCTCCCTCGCTTGTTTGCTAGCCTCGGAAGAACTACTCGCACCTGTTAAGCCACGGAAGCGGGTCGCTCTTACCGTCAAAAGACGGGAACTCCAACTTATAATATCGGGGTACGCCCGTACCTGCCCTAGTTGTGTTTTCCCAGGACGGAGCTTCCTCGACCTCGTGGGTCTCCCTAGGCGGGGACCTCTCCCTTCTCGGTGGCCGGCTCCCTGTAGCGAGGCTACCCCCGTTCAGCGCTGAGTAACGCGGCTGTGAAGAGCCCGGTCGGTACTCTCGGGTTGTGGGTGACACTGCTGGTCGAGCCCCACGAGACCCGGCACTGTTCACCGTGGGCCAAGTCGGGCCTGTCGTCGGGGCACCATGGTTCCAGGCGGAGGATGCGGGGGCCAGGGTTGGCCTGGGTGAGTGGTTTCTGTTGTCGCCGGTGTCGGGAGAAGCCCGGGTTGCTGTGACACGTCTCCGGAGTCGTCGCCGGCGTCGGGGCTCTTCCCAATCGCATTCAACCGCTGCTGCACGTCGCCCACCTGCTTTTGGACATCGCCCAGCTGCCGCTGGACGTCGCCTTGGAGCTCCTCCATGAGCCTTACAAGCCGGGCCATCGGATCGTCACCAACCTCGTCGCCGGAGCCTGAGCGGGGCATGTTGGCGGCCTGAGGAGGGAGCTCTGATACCAAATTGGAAGAACTCGCGTTCCTCCTGAGATTGTAGTCGTGGCTCATGGGAGGTCGGGATTTCTTACCCCGTTTCCCCGTCGTGTAACCCTTTAACCGAAGGAGGAAGAAGAAGAAGAAGAGGAAGAAGAAGACGACTTGTGTTTTTATTTCTCGATGCCCAAACAATGACCCTAGCATAGCATTATATAGCCAATGCTCAACTACTAATTAGGAAGATTTCTGCTATTCGACTACCAACAGGAACAGGAAACATAAAAAAGAAATACTAACGATAATAGGAAACGAGCTAATTAAATTGTTAAATAGTCGACGTCCTAATTTGTTGATGATGTCTCCGGAGCCTTCTTCATCTTTCGACGCTGGTATGTCGTGCCCCACATAATAATGACATTAACACAAGGATCCCACGTAATGAGGTGCTATCATGATAGTTGTTTTTTAAGGTTGTGAATGATACTGTTTCTGCATGCTAAAAACTAAATATAAACTCCAACTGGTATTGATAGGTCGAAGAAATGGAAAAGCTTCTACAGAAAGTCAGGGAACAGGTTTCGCCAGGGGTAGGTGCTGAATCTCCACTTACATTTGTTTTCTCCGATGCCGAAATACAGCTGAGACTGCTTAGTTGCCAATTTTATCTTTGCTTGAACCGTCATGGCATTCAAAATCTGTGGCTCATTTGTTGTACTTTTCTCGCATTTCCTCTCTGAAGGTGATTGTTGTCTGCGGAGGGTCTTATAGGCGCGGTAAGGCTTCTTGTGGGGACATGGACATTGTGATTACACATCCTGATAGACAAAGGTAATATCTGAATCATGTTTCTTTCATGGTCTCCTCTTTTGTTTCTGTCTTCTCTCGCTTCCTTTTCTATCTGAGAATCATCTTCATTCTCTCTCCATGACTGAGCCAGAGCAGTTGTTGCATGTTACTCCTGTGAGTTCAATATTATGAATATTGTTGATTTGCTGTCCTGGAGATGTTAATGGAGTGGGGCGTAAGTATGAATTTTGGTACTAAATTATATACTACCATTACTTGTCTTGTCATACAGTCATAAAGGTTTTTTGACAAAGTTTGTGAAGCGATTAAAAGAGATAAATTTCCTGAGGGAAGATCTGGTCTTCAGCACTCACAGTGAACAGGTAAGATGATGTTCCAACAACAGTCGAATCTTTGTATTGTCTTTATCGAACACGAGGTGCTCCCTCAGTACTTGCAGGTCTCAACATAAGGCCTCTTAAGAGCCATTCCATTTTCGTTTCTCTTGAACCCTCTGCATCTTGGGAGAACTTTCCATCTGAGGTCCAAAAATATGGTTATTGATTGGATGCTTCACTGTGCACATTGTGTTACTTCTTCTCTGAAGCTAAAGACGACCGACATGCTTCATTCTGCAAAGGGTTCATACTCTTTTCATGCATCCGTACTTCTTTCTCATTTATTGAATCTAAATTCTTTGCTTTATGAAGACATTCTGCCGTCTCCCCTTCAGTTTTTAGGTATCAAGGCACCGTGGAGATGCTTAATTGCAGGGAACTGATTCAGGTGTTGACACGTACTTTGGTCTTTGTACATACCCTGGGCGTGAACTTAGGCATAGAATAGATCTTAAGGTAACTTTTCAGCCACATCATCAGATTCTAAATGCTGTATTTGATTGATATATTCAGAAAGGTGGGCAGAAAATATCCTACTTCTACGACTGCTGCTTCATGAATGAACATGGCTGAAATATAACAGAGTAGAATTGGTTATTTTGCTTTATTCTGTCATGTTTCAGCCCAATTATGCCAGTTTATCCTAAACCTTGGAACAAATACTATGACAAGAGATTTAGCGATAGAAACTGCTACAGGTTGGTTGAAAAGTTGGTACTTTTAAGCTATTCCATCGGTTGGTTCTCCACCAGAATGCGTACCTCCTTTGGTTTCTCTCTCAAAGAAAAAGAGAATTGGTACTAAAATTGGGAAACAAGGAACTAAAGCCGTCTTTTAAGTTTTCTGTAATACATTTTTGAACTCTATTGTTAAATTGTTATGTACAATTGAAAACGTCCATGGGAAAGTTTTGGATCTAAGCAGCTTCCAGTACCAAATGAACAACTTGTTTACTGATATTTTTACTTGTAGGTGTATCCAAGGGACATACATGCATTTGGCCTAATCGCTTGGACCGGAAATGATGTACTGAACAGGAGGTACAAATATTTTTGGTTTCCTGTTGCAAGAATTCGATTTAGGGATTTGACTTGTTAATTTGGGATTTGGATATTTTCTGTTCATTAGTTTCCAGAGTGGATTTGGAAGGATGGTGGAGTACAACTTTAAGAAGAAGATTTGAGTGTTCTAATTCCACCTGAAGCTTTTAGAATTAGGGTTCTTTAACTTTTGATTCTCTAATTAGTTTTGATTATTAATAAAAAAAATTTGGGTTTGAGAATTTTTGGTTGAAAGTGGGAGGAAGAACATGAAGTGGGAGGTAGAAGGGAAAGAGAAATTTTTTATTTTTTAGTGGGAGGACATTTTAGTCTTTTCAGGTGGGTGTTCGCCAGAGAAATTGGTATATTCCGGCATTAAGGACCCAAGAGTTTCTAAAACCAAACTTGAAGAACGTCAGCAAGAATTTTAAAAATACAGGAATTCGAAAGGGGGAGAGACCAAACTACAAAGAACTGAGCGTAATTTGTCCAATTTTTTTTTTGCAAAGGGTGGGATACGAATCATGACGACCGCCGACATGAATTCAGGGACGAATTTTGACCAACCCAGCTACGTTGTCTTCTTTGTCTTGCTGTCGCAATCAATAATAATGAATGTTTATATACTCTCAACCCCTCAGGACTGAGCACTCCGCCAAACAGAACAGCGAGAAATTTTAAAACAGAAACCCTAGAAACCCTGCGACCAATCCCCTGTTCTCTCGAGAATCTCACGTTCGTTCCCTCTCAATTCTTTCTTTCCTGTTTGATTTTTAATCTCAGTTTCGTTCCCTCTTCTCAGGTAGTAGCTCCAGGTTCTACGCTCAGTTCTCCTTCGTCTCTTTGACGCTATTACTGTCGGGGTTTTAATTTTTTGTGTGTGCGTAGAATGCCTACACTTGTAGTTGATGGAGTCTTGTTGGTCAAGCCGAATTTTCGTAGTCTTGTTGAGGGTTTACGTGGATTGGAAGATGAATCCAACAAAGAATTTAGTTCAGAAATTGATATGAAATTAGAGGTGGTTCAAGAAGTGGGTCAAGGACATAAGGATTCTTGTTTCAATATGGGTCTGAAAGATTTTTGTTTGGATTTGCATCAAAACAGAAAAGATGGCTTATTTGGGATAATTGTCTTTGATCCGGGAAAAAGAATTGCCAAGTTATTTGTGTGTGATGCTATAATTATATACGAGCTTCAATTTGGGATGGTCTTGTCTTCAGCACACTTGCCAATTGTTGCAAATCTGCAAATGCTGAATTCGGTTAATGGAGGGATAATTAATTAGTTTCTTTTGTTTGTTTTGAAGAGGAAAGGGAGGGCATACTTACTGACATCCGATCAAAGCTCGAACGGGCTGAATCTGCGGTATGGAACATTTGTTTTCCCTTTTCTTCTCTTTGATAGATTGTGATAAAAGGGATAATGAATTAGAAGTTCTGTTGCTTGTTTCAGATTGATAGTATGAACAATGAAGCAATGCAATGTACATTAGAGCTGTTCCTTATTCTGGGGAAGAAGATAGATCATATCGAAGCCGACGTAGACCTTTTACGCCATGACATCAAGCGACTCGAGACCAGCCCAACTGCCATTCAGCAGGTGTTGGAGTCCGGATTCGCCGAGATGATACTGGTATGAAGGCTACTTATCGATTTCCTAGTTGCTAGTGATTCATTATTTTGATATCTAGCCTCCTAAAACAAGCCACGAGGGTAGTTATTTTGGTGCTGATAATCGTATTCCTTTGCTTTCTGCTTGTCGCCAGGGTGCTGTTGCGAGGAGTGCGGATGTGGAGCTTGGCAGACTGAGCCCACAAGAGTTCACCTAATCTCGCAAAGGTTTAAAGCACGAACTATAACAACTCTAAATCTTATTGTCATAGCAACTCTGGCTCTGCAAAAACCTAAAAAAAGAAGAAGAAAAGAAACGAAACTGAAACCCAAAGATATGATCAACCTGCAGATGAAAACATAATTGGCTTTCCATCTTCATCAGTAGAGAGACATGTAGAAAAGAAACAAGTACATGTAACTCTGGTAAAGATAGCGGCACGTCAGCATAAATGCAAGCAATCCAAAAATTGCTTTAACAACACGTGAAGTACAGGCGAAGAAGCACATGACAGTCACAGTAAGCAAGCCTCTGATAGGTGCTATGAATTTGCGGATGCCACCCGCTCCAAGCCCCTCAAAAAAAAAAGCTTCGCATGCTCTCGCTTTGGATTCCTCGCCCCCTCCAACGTACGTACCCTGCGATCCTTGGAATCTCATTCAATTGAATTCGGGTAATCGAGGATTTAGCCTTAGTTATGTTTGGTTTCTTCGCGTCTGTTCCCCGGCCCGTGCCTTTTCGTTGATTCGTTGTTTCGACGGGTTTAGGGTTTTAATTAGGGCTAACAGATTGTTGTTACTTCCGGAAGTCTGAGTCTGCTGACACTATGGTTATTGCGTGATTTGAAATTAGGAGTCCTTTCCCGTGAGATGAAGGATGTCGTTAGGTCTTACCTGCTTGATCGGACTCGTTTGCTCGTATAGAGTTCGGGTGTTTCGCTTGTGGTTTCATCTTACGAAGTAGTCCCAAATTGCCCGAGCAAACTTCAACAAGGCGATTACTCGATGATGGTGTTGTTGTTCTACCTTAACCATCTCTCGATTCGAATCCCTAGAAATATATTAACGTTCAATACTTGTTTAGGAGGTCATTTAGCTATTACAAGGAAGGCGATTCCAAGAGCAATTGTTGATTATAATAAACTTTATTTGTTGTGTTAGGAAAATAACATGGCCGGTCATCATCGTAAATTCAATTTTTACCTTTACCTTTTCCCTCTCGGTCGTGACAAAATTCTTTGGAGCAACTGATACAAATTTATTGGGCTGGGCCGATACCAGGATAAAGAGGTCCAGCATTTTATATAATCTCGACCCCAACCCTAACCCTAAATCTATCCCCAAGAAGAAGAAGAATCGATGGACCATAGAAAAAAGGTAAGAGAAGAGTATGCATCGGGGTTTCCACCCCCACTGCCGGAGGGCGCCTGGGAGAAGTGGGGTAAGGACGCCGTTTATTTTGGGGCCGTAGACTTTTGGTGTGCTCGCCGACCCTCCAACTACTACAGCGGAGGAGAAGAAGGGGGAGGGGGAGAAGAAGAAGGGGAAGAAGACGAAGAAGAAGGTGGGAAGAAGAAGAAGAAGACGACAAAGAAGCCGACGACTACCATTATGATGGTGTGGACGTCTACGCTATCAACCCGAATGACGAGGAGCTACCCGTTTACCGTGTCGCACACTTCTCCTACATGGCTCATGATGTCCATTCATCCTGGCTCTACCCCGCATGCGCCATTCTCGGTTCCTCTGTCTACGTCCTAGTTCGTGGGTGTTTCTGGTCTCGCCAGATCGTTGGTGGATCGTCGTCGTCGGTTTACAATGCTATATGGGAGAAGAGACCGGCGCCTTGTGGGCCCATGTTTTCTCGTCCAAACCTCTTCTCTCTCAAAGGTAAGCTTTATGCACTCAGCTATGTACTGCCATCACCTCCGTACGACAACAGCTTTGAGTTGTTCCTTGATGACCGTGATGAATGGGTACCTCTTGAGCCTGCTCCCCTTCCCCCTCCCGAAGAGAAAAGATTGTGGGAATCCGCTGTGATAGAACACTCGCTTCTTGGGCTGTCCTGCATTGGCGACACTAAAGTAATTCTTCACGTTCATACCCGTCCACACGATCTTGAACTTGGTCTGTACCCACCCCCCAACACACCCTGCTGTCCTCCACATTTGGATGATCTGGTGAAGCTCTCCGGTGAGCAACATTTCCTCCTTTTCCAACTCCAGGATGACGATTCTGGCTGTCACGGGTCTTGGACCCGCTTCAAGATTGGACCCTCGGATTCTTGGGTCCACGAACCACCCCCTCCCCATTGCTGTCCTCCTCATCGGTCTCATCTCGATATCGGCTCTCCCTTGCTCCTCCCCGTGCTACCCGGAAAGCTCCACGCTTTCGGCGGCTTTGGCTCCTTTGATTCTCCCGCCTTCTCTCTGGAACAAGTCCCCATTATCTGGCCCTCCCAGACCACCAGCAACTCTTCCGGCCCTTCCAAAAAAAAGAGCAAGTCTTCCTCTTATTATCACGAGTCGCATCTGAACACAATGCGAGCATGGAACCTCCTCCACCTTCATGGGACAAGGTATTGTGCCTTCACTTTCGAACCATTTTTCACATCAGATGAGCGGCTGGGCCACTCCGCCCCCCCTCACTGCCTCTTTGTTTGCACTTTTGATCTGGTTTCTGGCAACGGGGAGGACCAGCCTGGTGTGAACTTGGACGCCTCTCACGCTTCCGGCCAGGTCACCGTCTCTGCAAAAGTTGTTTCTACCAGTTCCAAGTTCTATGGCTTCAGGTTCCCTGTTAAATTGACAGCTGGGAAAGCATTTTCTGCCTCCTCCTTTTAGATGATTGCCTGCAGCAGGTTCTCTTCTTACTTAGATGTTCGCCTGTTAATCATTGATCTAAATCCTTTGTTTGTTTGTTTGCTTGCTTGCTTGCTATATACCCAGGGAGAATTCATGAGAAATATAGTCCTGAAGTGCTTTTCACGTCAGTCGCATTTGAATATGAAGAAGCGTGCTTGTTTCCAATTATGCTTTGGTTTGTAAGTTGTTAATCAACTTTTCCCTTTGTTAGCTAGCTAAATGTGACATATATATTTGAATTGATAATTGTTTGATTAAGTGGTGGTTTGTCAGTCTAACATGGAACTAACTGCCAATCTTCCTTCCTTCCTTCCTCCAGGTACCGCTGCGCTGGGCTGGGCTGGGCTGGGCTGGGCGTCAGTCAACTTGCCGTGTAGGATCGATCATTTTGTGTTGTGGCCTAATTATGTCTTGTGTGTTGTTCTTTCTTTCTTTTTTTTTCCTTTTCTCTTTGAAGAACATCTTGTGTGTTTTTATTATTTTCTCGCTGTTGTCAATTTAAATTACATCGGATGCTGAAACTGATCTAAGAAATTAATCAAACATATCAGCTTGTCTCGTCACTCGATGCCCCTCCCGCTCCGTAGTTGTGTCTGCTACACTAAACATCACAAGATTCAGTATTTTTACGTATCACATATCCACTAATCCAAATTCAAAAGGTGGCAAAGTGAACTGCTTACTTAATAATGTGTGAGATGTGTGATGTTCTCAATGGCTCGGCTAAGGTCGATTCAGTTAGTTTTGCTCAGTTAGTGAAAGTGGTGGGTGTATAAGAGGCTTGATTGATAATATTTAAAAAGTTAGCATTGAGTTATAATCTCCTATATATATTGGCCTATGCTTAGGTTTTTTGTGTAGTAGTCGAGAGTTGTGAGGTAGAGAGAACCCTCACGGTAGCCTTGTAACCAATTGGACTCACATAGTGGACGACTTTCCTTTGCCCGTGGTTTTCTCCCCGTCTTGGGGTTTCCACGTAATTCTTGTATCTCGTATTTCTCGTTTCGATCTTACTTCTCAACAATTGGTATCAAAGCAAGGTTGAGACTCGAGTATTCGACATACGAAAAAAAAAATTGGCAGATTGAAAAAAAAAAGTGAACAGTAACCGATTTGGGGGAAAATCGGGATTTAGGGTTTTGAAACCCTTGGAGCGCTGGCCACCAGCTAGCCGACCGTCGCCCCGACCAGCCCGCCGCCCGTCGTCCTTGACGTCGCCTCGAGGAGGCGACCACCCCGCGCACCGTCGCCGCGTCTGGGGAGGAGATTCGTCGATCCGCCGCTCGCCCATTCTCGATAAAGTCGAACCAACGATGCGAGCGAAGAAGAAGAAGGCCGCACTCTGTTCATCGCGCCGTGCCTGGAGGAGACCGACCCGCTCTCCCGTCGCCTTGGAGCTGCTCGTTCGTCGCCTGTAGCCGCTCCGCCATCCGTTCGCTTCGCCATCGGGGGAGAGAGAGAGAGAGAGAGGACCGACGGGGAGAGAGAAAGACCCCCGAAGCCCGCTACCGCACTGCTGTGCTTCGCTCGCCGCCGACAAGTCTGAGCCATCACTGTCCACCGCCCACCGCCCGCCGTTGGTGGTTGTCCGCAGGAGCCGTCGATTTTTTTGGGAATTGGGGATTTAAAGAAAAAAACATAATTTTTTGAGTTGACTGGTTGACCGAAAGTCAACTAATTTGGCTGATTTTGGTTTTCTAACCAGTTTTGGGCTGATTTTAGGGATGGCAATGGGTAGGGTAGGGTAGGGTAGGGTATTGGTAGGATCCTACCCATACCCTAGTTTTTTTAGTTGGACCCATACCCTACCCTCGACCCTACAAATTTTTTATTGTTGGATTCATACCCTACCCTCCTCAAGACCCTGGGTCTTCAGGGTCTGCAGGGTCCGACCCTTTAACGTTCTACATTTTGATATTTTTTAATCAAAATTTAATTTTTATATAAAATTCAAGATATCTACTATGTTACACATTAACATTCAATAGAAAATTGATGAAACATCAAATTTTTGCAATTTAATTTCAATAGTACAAGATTTTTTTTTCAAATTTGAAGTACATAAACAATTCAACAAAAGAAAAATATATAATGTCGGCTTCTAGTAATCCATCATTCATTACATCTTCTAAGCTGGTTGTGTAATAACATAATAAATATGTTAAAGTTAACCATAAAGTATATTATATATATTATCATTATGGTCTAATTAGGGTCTAACTAGGGTCTAATTAGGGTAGGGTCTCAAATAGGGTAAAAATGTAAGGGTAGGGTCCGACCCGCAGGGTCTAACTATGGATTCATATCCTACCCTAGACCCTACTTCTAAATATGGACCCATACCCATACCCTACCCTAGACCCAGTCAAAGTCAACATACCCTAGACCCGTAGGGTAAGGGTAGGGTCCGACCCTCAGGGTATGGGTATTTCTGCCATCCCTAGCTGATTTCTTGGTTCGAGGTATTTCAGGATGACTTCCATGAAGTACGGAATCTCTCAATTGACGAGGAAAACAAATGTTTCCTTGTGGCAGGTGAAAATGCGTGCTATTCTGACACATTTAGAGCTGGATGAGACTCTACTTGATGAGAAGTTGATGCCTTCGAGTTGGGATGCTGCGATGAAGGCGTCAAAGAATCGTAAGGCTGTGAGTCAGATCCAGTTGCATCTGTCAGATGATATTTTGCGGGACGTGTTGAAGGAGACAACATCTTCCTCATTATGGGCAAAGATTGAAAAGTTGTGCATATCCAAGAGTTTGACCAACAAACTGTGCTTGAAGCAACAACTGTTTTCTATCCAGATGCAAGAAGATAAGTCTGCTCACGACCACCTTAATGAATTTAAGGATATAGTGGCTGATCTTAGAACTCTGGATGTGAAATATGATGATGAAGATTTGGCTTTATTGTTATTGTGCTCGTTGCTTGCTTTTTATCAGCAATTCAGGGATACTCTGTTGTTCAGCCATGGTACTTTGAGTTGGAATAATGTTCATGATTCGCTCTTGGAGAAAGAGAGAATTGATAAGCACACTGTAAGTTCCTCTGAAAACAGCCAAGAGACTGGCTTGGTTGTGAGAGGGGGGTCTGAGGAGAGAAATGCTAAGTCTGGTTCGAGGAAGAAGAGTATAAACAAATCAAGGACAAGGCACAAGGATAAGACTTGTTTCAATTGTCATAAGGTTGGGCATATTAAATGGTTCTTTCCGGAGTTGAAGAACAAGAAGAAGGGCGAAAAGTCCAGTGCTCCGAAAGGAGAAAGTTCTGATAGTGGCAGTGCTAGTGTTGCCACCACCACTCAGAAAGAAGAATCTGATGGAGACCTTTTGTCTGTAATTGATCGGAAGTCTAAAGTTGATGCTGCTTGGGTCCTTGATTCTGCTTGTACGTTTCATACGTGTCCCATCCGAGACTGGTTTTCAACATATGAACGTGCGGAGGGTAATGTTCTCATGGGAAATAATTTTGCCCGTGGTTTTCTCCCCGTCTTGGGGTTTCCACGTAATTCTTGTGTCTCGTATTTCTCGTTTCGATCTTATTTCTCAACAGAGTCCAGTTCGTTCATCAACATCATAATCATAGAACTTGAATATTGAAATGATCGATTCAAATAATTCGAATAATTACAAATACAGATTATCCGAATGCTCAATTCATCAAGATTATGGAAACCTTGGTGCTTGGATTTTTCCAGTCCCGTCATCGAACTTTTCGAAGATTATTGCTCCTATTGCCATTACCTTCTACCATATTACCGTTGGATTTGAGGATGGTTGTGACCGTGTTGACTGCTACACGGGAATGGACCAACCTCAAGATTGACTGCTACAGGGGAATGGACCAACATGAAGATTAGCCCCTCGGATTCTTGGGCTCGCGATTTGTTCTTTGATCATCGTCTTCTCCATTGATTTCCTCCTCATCGGTCTCATCTGGCTCGCCCTTGATCCTCCCCGTGCTAACTGGAACGCATTTGGCCACTGCTATGGCCTCTGGCATTGTCCCCAAGAATTGAGCTTTAGCCGCTGGATACTATAAACAGTTGAGCAGCTGCCACCGTCGAGTTCGACCAAAAAAATGCCACGAGACCTTTTCTTGTTTTTTTTAGTGGCCCCTATAAATTTTAATTAAAATTTGTTCATCCCCTTTCCTTTTCTCTTTATTTATTGCATTTTTTGTTCTGCTGGCTCCGACTTCTAGTTTGTGATGCTTAATGCTTGAATTGTATTAGTTATAAAAATAAAAAGCTTACTTGAATTGTATTACATTTTTCCTTGTTTTATCCAAAAAATAAGCAATTATAAAAACCTACCTTCTGTACTCGAAATAAAATTTATGTACTCGAAATTTTCATAAATTTTAATTTTGTCTTTCCTGTGTAAAATGCAAAAAGCTATGTATTCTCAATATGAAATTCTCCGATATACGAAAAGGTCAGGGTTGGCCAGAATTGAATAAGGCATGCATGTATAGAAATTAAAAGAGTAAATTACGCTCAGACCCCTGGTGTTTGGTATATTTCACACTCGCCCCCCTGTATTCCAGTAATCGATTAAAAACTCTCAGAGGTTTGGTTTTATTATACTCTCAGGCTACTCGCTAATGTCAGCGATCAAAATATTATTATTTTATTACTAAAATGACCATTATACCCTTATTCCGGTCAACTAAAATCTCTGGTCATCTTCTTCGGTCATTTTTCCGGCAAACAAGTTTTTTCCAGCGACCAAAACTCAAAATCAAAATAAAAATTTCAAACAGTCGTCGTCTTCCTCGAGGATGTCTTCTTCCGTAAGACCGAGATTCCTTCCAGTCCCCTTCGAGTCACGAGATTCCTACAAGTGTCATTTAATCTATAAAAAAAAGAACAAGACAGACCATTTCTTACCGTTCAAGAACCAAGATCCGGCGTTGGGGTCGGATGCGGCGTTGGATTGGACTTCGGTTTGGTGGGTTGGGCAGGGTATGGAGGGAGGGTCGCCTTGGAACCACATTAGGCTGACTTGAGGAATGGGGGTTGTGTTCGGGAGAGGAGTTGGGTATGGGTCCAGTTTGGGTTCGATTCTCCAGTTGGGCGTGGAGAAAGTGGCATTCCTTGGACACGTTATATCCAAAGAAGGAATATCTGTAGACTCCAGCAAGATTGAGACGGTTGTAGATGGCAGCAACCAAGTACCGTGACAGAAGTACGCAGTTTCTTGTGTTTGGTAGGCTATTATCGACAACGTAATTGGTTGTTGTACTATAACACGGTGATGTGAAGGATACCAAATTCGAGATAGTGGGCTGTCATTTTGATATTTAAGCAGTTTTCGATGAATTTTACCATGTCAAGATGTTAACGAGGTATATGCGACTACAATTTTGTATTTGTTCGAGAAAATTCTGAGCTGGTTATATATATTGATATGCGCAAAATTGAGAATAATTAAACACACAACCAAATAGTATAGTGAATAAGTAGGGTAACTGAGGGTTGAACACGAAATCAATGCAAGTAATTATGTGAAGCGAAAGAATTAACAGGTTTATAAGATTGGTAACTGAACTGTAAGAAAATAAACAAAATTGAAAACGTAAATAAAAGGGTTGTGATTCAGTGGAGACAAACGAGCACGATACCCTATGGATTAACTACCTATGCCGAGGTTATAGTTCTTACGAAGCTCCAACTAGTACCTGGAGTGTTCTAATGCACCTTTCTAATGCTTTTGCTCATTAGAAAGATAAAACCAAGATAGTAAAGACCTAAGCTACTAATTAATACTTTCGTTCATCAATTAGACTTAGAACTATACTAATCCAATTATGAAGATTTCTCCTAACGGATTACTCTTAAGATATTAAGACGTCTCATTAATACCTAAGAATATGTTAATTGGTTCTTTCCATCAATTCTAGTGCCTTTCGGTCCACTATCATCAATTAGAATCATAATCTAAGTGGCCAAAGTAGATTAAGTATTAAGCACACCAATGAACAACTATTACGAAAGATAATCCAACCACAACCTAACATAGATAATCAATCACATATTAGGGCATCGCACTCACAAGAGAACTACTCGCTAAGCATAATCATAAAGCACATGATATTAATGATGGAGATAATTAGGAATAGCATGAAAGATAGAGATAGAGAAAGCTTAGTCGTTCGAACAAGCCTCGCCAATCTCCTCCACGTAGCTACCCGAAATTGTGATTTTATTAATGATCAAAAGTAGTCTCAATGTCTGGAATAGAAGGTATGTATCAAAAACCCTAGTATTTATGGCATATATATAGCCAAAGACCTAGCTAGAAAATAGGAAAATTTGGAGTCTTGCTAGCCAAGTATTAAAGTAAATAATATAATTATAATTCTCAGGCCGAAACAGGAGGCTGAATGTCATTGACATGGGTCAAAATCCAGACTAAATAGAAAGCAAATTTTCTTCGTCTCGTAGGATGTAGCGACCGGTGTGTACCTAGCGGCCGCTAGGGGTTGATTTCCGGTGTCGTCTGTAACTCCCCCACCTAGCGATCGCTAGGTGGGTAGCGCCCGCTAGGGTGGGTAGCGCCTGCTAGGTTGTTTCTCTTCTCTTCTCGTCGTCCTTCCATTGTTGCTCTACTTGTTCATTGTTGCTCCACTCGTTCACGAACCGCTCCAAATACCTGCCAAAACATACGACACACGATAGACAACCTTCCCACGACATGATCACATAGAAATGACACAAGACTTAGCTGGATACGGTAAAAACGAATGACAACGTGACTACACTCATACGAATTTTACGATAACACATGAGCATTTTACACGCTCATCACAGCCCCACACTTATTTCCTTACTTGTCCTTAAGTAAGTAAGCATCAGACACGCTAAAAATTGTTGATCCCCTAGCAACAGTGAACTACTCAGAGAAAATCTCATATTAGTTCAATTCCACAATTCAAGTCCAGCCCACAAATTAAAGCAGTTCCCCATAATTTTAATCATTCAGAAAGTAGTGAAGATTACTAAAAATAATACCGCAAGAAGCACATGACAAGAAGAGATAATTAAGACCACATTGCTCCATTGTTTCACCTAGCCCCAAAACAATTTTAGATCAGCAGTTAGCTTCACTTAGTTTGCGTCTTAGGAGTTCACTCGTAGACCGGTAGGCAGAGTTCAACACCAACCCCATGGCTCACTTGATTTCCTACAACGATTTTGGAGATTATCCCGATTAGGCTTGAGTTCACCCCTACTAAGATCCACCTTTCTATTTTTATGGATCTTTTCATACCTCAAATCACAATCTACAATCTGCATATAACATTGAACACATTCTGTATATTCCACATCCACTTCTATTCAATCTTTCTCTTTTTTTTCTTTTCATTTTTCACATTTTTTCCACACTTTTTCACATTTCACACACCTTTCTTCCATTCTCCTCTTGGGTAGAGGCTTTGCTCCAATTTATTGACCTAACCGCTGCACTTCGCCTAAAAGATTTTCAAAAATGGGTTTTTGGCAGCAAGCACATCACCCGGTTAGACTCACAAGTTAGCTAAAACTTTTTTAATATACAGGTGAGGTTTGGTTACTAAGATCGTGTTCCCTCAACTACTCATGTGTTCTCTTCGTTCCGTACCTAGCAATCACTCAATCAAATTACGAGATTTTGAAAAGCAAGAACTACGTCTCAATATGGGCTTAATCCTATCATTGCTACTCTTGTCCTGACATGAACCTTCCTAAGGATATTCAGTTGCTAGGAAGCCAACAATTCAAGGGTGAAGTTCATCATCTGCTTATGACACCATATCAGACCTAAGCACATTCCTACCTCAAACCTAGACTCGATCGCATACGCCAAAATAAACAAAAACATGCGTTTGACACCCCCCCTCCCCCCCACACTTATTAAACACAGTGTCCTCAATGTGGAGGCAAGACACAAACAAACATTACAAGACATGAACATGAACATTACAGGGCACACAAACAGGAACATAAATAGACTTATAACAGAAACAACAAGAGGAGAGGACTGGTACTGCCCTGTCAATCGTGAGAAGGACACGGTGGGGAAGGTTGGTGATGGTTCGCTCTAACTGCCTTTTCGCACATTGAAATTTATGTAGCGACTGGCTAATTCTGTTTCAGCTTGGTTTTCCTTATCTCAAAACCTCCTGCAAATGCCACTAAAATACTAAATGAACATTGTTGGGAAAAGATTGAATGAAAGCCCAAAGTGGAAAGGCTCAAAAGTGGGAAGCCCAAAAGGGAATTGGAAAGGGCAATCCCACATTGAATAGAGCAAGGAGGATTTCCTTGTTTATAAGGAATTCCTCTTCTTGCCTTTTCAACTTGATTGACTACCCAAAGTTGACCTACCGCTAGCTGTGAGGACGGTGCGAAGCACCGTTCGAGCACGAGCACGCGCACGCGCACGAGCACACGCACACGTACGAGCACGTGCACGCGCATGCGCGTGTGCGTATGCGCATGGCGCATTGGACGCAGGTCGCAATGGGCACTTTGTGGCGCACTTGGCACTTCGCATGTGCGCATCGTCGCGAGGAGCTGGAGGAGCCTTAAGAATTTTGCCCGAGTCTGGAGAGAGCTGCGAGCATCTTCCAGAATGGCCACCGAAGAGGCACGAAGGGCTGGAATGTGCAGGAGACTTCCAGAAGGCCGAAGGGGTGCGAGCGCAGCCAGTCAGCCTGCTGGCCGAACGGACGCGTCCCTTCGGTGTGGCTGCCTCCCTGCCTCCTCCAGCCTATAAATAGGCCTGCCCCCTTGTCATTTCCTCATCCCAGCAGCAATTGCATACATAGCATTGTTGTCTTCTCCTCTTCCCCCGTTCATCACTTACAATAGTCGGTCAGAAAGTTCTGGGTATATAAGGGTTCGCCCGAAAGTTTCGAGATACGTGTCTTGGGGATGATTACCGAAGCCCGTACCGCACTGAAATATACAGGGCAATCTCGTCTGACGGAGAAAGTGTCCAACACTTGCCTCGACTGCCACAGATCCTAATCAAGTACACCAACGATACTGAAATAAATACAAAATATAATTAAATACTAAACGTGCTAGTTTGAGCCGGAATGTTTTAAGTTTGACGAATTTCAGCCCGTAGCCAAACACAGAAGGGGATGAAGTTTTCCTTACCTACCCCTCTTTTGATTTGTAGACTGAACAATGAATTATTCAGGCCATAGTATTGTGTGTACGTTTACATTTTCTGAATTTGAATACTGCAAGTTTGAAAATTGTATATTGAACCGGAAGTATTACCTGCATTCAGATGTCTATTGCGTCAATTAAAATTTGAAAAAAAAATAGCTCAACGGATTAAAATAACATTGCGTAGTTGACATGCAGTTGAAAGATTTTTACATTGGTTATAAAGACAAAGGAATCGTCAATGGTGATCTTGCTTTTGGATCCAAATAAAAAAAAAGCTGAAAGACTAATCCATCGGTCCACAAACAGAAGCTTTATCAACACGAGGTGGACTTTCTGGGATCAGCCAAGAGAGAAGCATCACTCTGTAGATCCAAAAACATATTCTTTTCAATTTGGACACACCATTTTCCATTATATAATGGTAAGCGCACACCTTAATTTCCATTTTACACACGGGAAAAAAGATCGAGATATATCCGAGGAAAAGAAATTGCAGTTTCAAATATCACCAGCTGCTACCTACGACATCATCAGTACGAACAATCAAGTGATCTTGGTTGGGTACAGTACAACAAATGAACATCAGATTCATGGGTGGTTAGGAAGGGATCGAGCTTCGCAACGCTAAACAGAGGAAGATCCCACGCCCGCTTACAGTTTTTAATGCTGCCGACTGGAACGGGGGAGCAATGCAAGGAGAATCTTTTTTCTTGGACCCTGGGGAAAAGGGAAAAAAAATCTATGAAGGCTAAATAATATTCAATGATAAAACTGTTCCTAATGGACTCGAAAATAACACAAAACAAACTAAAAAGGGACCAAGAAATAGAATCGTAGATTGCTGGGTGGTATATATGATGCATTGCACTATGTTGTATATGATTTTAGTCTCGACGTGATAAGATCAGCAACATAGATGTCAAACTACTTTGATAACACGTTGGACTTGGAGGTAGATAACTTAAGTAAATTAAAACGCGCGGTATTGGGAAAGAACTGAAAAGGTTAACATCGGTATTCCCAACTCTTTAAGATCACTATCCCGCATCTGTTTCAATGCACTCAAGTCCACCTGTAAGGGAGATTCCACGAATTAGATAGGAGGAAATATAAAATACCAGCAGATACTATCAAAACAAGTATGATATTGGCTACGTTATTCCAGTCACTAGAGTCTCAATTTCGGCAGAAACATCATGGAACCCCCTGAGCAGAGTTTTAACACACTTTTGCTTCTTCATCCTTGCCTATTGCGGGCACATATGTCCTCATTTTCTCCTCATTCATATTAAACTAATAGTTTTGCAGGCTCATTTCATTACGACACACTCTGATAATAATGAGTTTAGGACTTCGCATCCAGTCCAAACATGCCCCCAACAAAAGTGCTTAAGCTCTTCATCTCTGACCGATGCCATGTCACGTTTGACAACTTCGACTCTCCATAGTTTTCAAACAAGGTTAGAGGAAAAACTTGTAAGCCCCAGAAATAAAACATGGAAGAGCATAGAAATGTAAACAGTCACTATTTTTGCAGTTTTTCGTTACTCTTTTCCCTTTATCAAATTCAACAAAGTCATGATGCAATCTCTAACTATTAGATGGAACAAGAAAGTTAATCTGAAGGGATAATCATGAGATCATACTTATTTCCTCAGCCTTCAAAAAATAGCATATTTCTCCAACCCCAAAGAATTCAACAACCCTTCAACTGTTTGGTACTTGTCACCCTATACACCCACATAAAGATGTTAGCATAAGCTAATAAATCACTATCGATAAATGCCGAGAAAATTACCTATTCCAAAATATAGTTAGACAAGACTAGCAGTGTAGATCTTTCACAGTGCAGAACAATATAAACAGAAGTGAGAAAGGTTCTGAAGACCAATAATGATTAATGATCACTGATTATGTCACGCCCCGAAAATAAACGTGACAACCGCCCGAGGTATTAAATACCCGCTCGGCACCAGACTTTATTATAGATCCAACTTAAAATATCCAAATCTTCGAATTGAAATGGCAAACTTAAAATAAAATTAAAATTGATAAAAATGTGTCTTTATTAGCGAAAGAAAAACGTGCTGATGCATGTAGCGGAAGTCTTCTACGAGCCTACTCCCGATCCCGAACCCCTCCTGATCGATCTGTACACATAACATACAATCTGATGAGTTTATAAAACTCAGTAAGCGGAACAAAATAAATTATCAATACACTGTCAACCTTTCGAACCGCACGAAGCTCACTTATCCGACTATCTTATCCAACTAACATAATAGGACTCCGGAGCCTAACAGAACCATGTCGGGATTCTCGTGGGGCACAGATAATACCATTTCGTTCCCGTGCTGCGGGCCATATGACGAAAGGGTACCCCTCCACGAGCCCGGATAGTTCCCACGCTCCCCGTACATTCGATCATACACATCTAGGATTACCCGGTATCCCCTCTATAGACTGTGCACAAACCACGGGGTCCAAACGGGCGTGGGAGTCATCCCGCATGTCAT
Organism: Hypericum androsaemum; assembly: GCA_963995505.1. NCBI lineage: Eukaryota > Viridiplantae > Streptophyta > Magnoliopsida > Malpighiales > Hypericaceae > Hypericum > Hypericum androsaemum. The sequence goes on from OZ023195.1 coordinate 5,181,659, forward strand.
ATCATATCGGAACATATCAGAACTTATCAGAACTTATCAGATCTTATCAGATCTTATCAAAACTTATCAGAAGGTATCAGATCATATCGAATCATACAGAACATATCAGAAATCAATCGAGACTTATCAAAGAATCAAAAAAATTCGGATCGCCGACGAGTCAAACATTAACATACAAAAATTAGAACTTGCCATACCTCGTTTCATTATCCCCGATTTTTAGAACTTAGAATCACACGCATCGAATATTAACATATAGCCACTTACCGAACGTTGCTCCTAAATCCCTAGCCTTCCCGAGGAAAGAAACACTCCAACGATCTTCCCGAAACCCTACACGAGATCCATGTTATTTTTCTGAAACTCTACGACTCAGAAGAATGAGGTAACATAAAACTCACCCTTCTTCTCCTAAGAATTCACCTTGTTCCCTCGAAGTCGTCGGGTTAGTTGGATCGTCTTCTTCTAACACTTCCCTCCGAGTCGAACCGTCCTCTTCACCTTCACAGTAAGAGGGAATTTCGTAGGTTTGGGTTTTCTATAGAGACGGCAAGTGGCAGCCTAGAGGTCTATTTATTCAAGATAAAACCCTAAATCGGCCCTAGGTGGGTTTCGTGGAAAATTACCATTTGGTCCCCCAACTTATTAAGGCATGCTAATTGTTCCTTAAACTTAGGAAAATTATCATTTGTTTTCTCAATTCTTACATTCTTCCCCCCTTAAATAAAGTTTGTCCTCAAACTTACTGGTACAACTTACTTACTTGTGAGTTCGAAGAGGTAGGGGTACTTCTTCCTCATTTCAGAGCTCAGTTCCCAGGTGGCTTCTCTCTCCGAGTGATTACTCCATTGCACTTTGACATATTCAATTGTCCTCCTTCGGAGTTGTTGAAGTTTGGCATCGATAATTCTCAGGGGTACCTCCTCATAGCTTACATTTGGACGAATCTCAGTCGGAATCTCTTGCACTACATGTCCCTCCCTTGGAATATATTTCCGTAGCATAGACACATGGAATACATCATGTACCCCTGCCAGTATCGGAGGTAAGGCCAATCGGTATGCTAACTTTCCTATCCGTTGGATCACGTCAAAGGGTCCAATATAACGTGGGCTCAGTTTACCCTTGACTCCAAATCTTCGGATTCCCTTGGTAGGGGACACCTTCAGAAATACATGATCTCCGACTTCAAAATTTACTTCTCTGCGATGCTGGTCTGCAAATTTCTCCTGCCTATCCTGAGCTGCCTGAATTCGACTTCGTATCATAGGTACCTTTTCAGTTAACTCCCTGAACATATCCGGACCCAGGATTTCCTTTTCCCCTATCTCGTTCCAGCTGATGGGCGATCGACACTTTCTACCATATAGTGCCTCATATGGAGCCATTCCTATGCTTGCCTGGAAGCTGTTATTATAGGCAAACTCCACTAATGGAAGATGTCCTTCCCAATTACCCCCAAAGTCCAGCACACAAGCTCTCAATAAGTCTTCCAAAGTCTGTATCGTTCGTTCGGACTGTCCATCTGTCTGTGGGTGAAATGCTGTACTAAATTATAATTTGGTCCCCAGTGCCTTCTGTATGCTGCTCCAAAACCTAGACAAAAATCTGGTGTCTTGGTCTGAAATGATGCTCACCGGTACTCCATGTAGCCGTACTATCTCTCTTATGTAAAGTTCTGCCATTTGCTCGATAGACATACCTGTCTTATATGCCAAGAAGTGAGCTGACTTGGTGAGGCGATCCACCACCACCCACACTGCATCCTTACCCTGAAAGTTCCTCGGGAGCCCAGTCACAAAGTCCATGGTAATCCTTTCCCATTTCCACTCTGGTATCTCTAACGGCTGTAAGGGACCGGCTGGTCGTTGGTGCTCTGCCTTAACCAATTGACACACCATGCAGCTGGTCACAAAATCTGATATCTCCTTCTTCATACCAGACCACCAAAAATTCAGCTTGAGGTCCTGGTACATTTTTGTCCCTCCTGGATGTCCTACATAACGAGCAGTATGTGCTTCTTCCAATACTTTATTCTTTAATTCCTTGGCCGCTGGAACACATATCCTATTCTGGTAATATAGATAGTCATCAGCCCCAATGTGGAAATTTTCTAGCTCTCCTCGTTCAACTTGTCGTCGGAGGCCAATAAGAGTTGCATCTTTGCGTTGCCCTTCGCCTAATTGGTTTCGCAATGTGGGCTCCAACTCCATACTTGCCACTAGACCGTTCGGACCTTCCAAGTCTTCCAACTCCAAACTCTTCATTTGCCGTATCAGTGTCTCTTGCGTTGTTAACCCGTTCCCAGTTACCCCGCCTTGATTCTTCCGGCTTAGAGCATCTGCTACTACATTGGCCTTCCCTGGGTGATAGTGTATCCCAATATCATAGTCCTTAATCAATTCTAGCCACCTTCGCTGTCTCATATTCAATTCCTTCTGCGTGAAAATATATTTGAGACTCTTGTGGTCCGTATACATATCGCAGCGTACTCCGTACAGGTAATGCCTCCACACCTTCAGTGCATGAATTACAGCCGCTAGCTCTAGGTCATGAGTAGGGTAGTTTCTTTCGTATGGCTTCAGCTGTCTGGATGCGTAAGCGATCACCTTATCATCTTACATAAGTACGCATCCCAAACCATTACTTGAAGCATCACTGTAAATAATATAGTCCTTCCCTTCGCTAGGTTGTGCCAGTATGGGTGCTGTCACTAATCGTTTCTTCAGCTCCTGAAAGCTTTGCTCACATTCCTCACTCCATATATACTTCATCCCTTTCTGAGTTAACCTGGTCAATGGCATTGCTATCCGGGAGAATCCTTCTACAAAACGCCGGTAATAGCCTGCCAAACCCAAGAAGCTGCGTACTTCTGACACATTACTTGGTTGCCTCCACCCTACAACCGTCTCAATCTTGCCGGGGTCTACTAATACTCCTTCCTTGGATATAACATGGCCAAGGAAAGCTACCTTCTCGAGCCAAAACTCACACTTCTTCAGCTTGGCGTATAACTGCTTCTCTCGTAGTATTTGCAGTACCAATCGCAAGTGTTCCTCATGTTCCTCCTTACTTCCCGAATATACTAAGATATCATCAATAAATACTACAACACATTTATCCAAGTATGGTCCAAAAGTTCGGTTCATTAAATCCATGAACTTAGCCGGAGCATTTGTCAATCCGAAAGGCATCACTAGGAACTCATAATGGCCATATCTGGTGCAAAAAGCAGTCATGTGCACATCTTCCTCCCTAATCCGCATCTGGTGGTAGCCTGATCGCAGGTCAATTTTGAAAAACACCTGTGCTCCTCTTAGTTGGTCGAACAAATCTTCAATTCTTGGCAAGGGGTATCGGTTCTTGACAGTGAGTTTGTTTAATTCCCGATAATCTACACACATCCTCATGGAGCCATCTTTCTTCTTTACAAATAATACTGGTGCTCCCCATGGTGAAACACTTGGTCTGATGAAACCCTTTTCCAGTAGGTCCACCAGTTGAGTTTTCAATTCCGTTAGCTCCGCCGGGCCATGCGATAAGGTGCCTTGGATACTGGCCTTGCTCCGGTAATCAGGTCAATTTGAAACTCCACTTCATGATCCGGTGGCATCCCTTGCACCTCTTCAGGAAACACATCCGGAAAGTCTCTAGCAACCGGAATTTGGTCCAGTGGAGTCTCGCTACGAGTGTCCAGTGTAGTAGCTAGGTAGGCTACCGCACCACCTTGTACCAGTTTTATTGCTTCCATCACAGAGATTATACTCAAGGGTGATTTAACACCCTCGCTCGCATATACAAATTCTCCCCTTCCTGGTGGCCGAAAGACAACTGACTTACACCTGCAATCGATGGATGCGTGCTGTTCTGCCAACCAATCCATGCCCAAGATGACATCGAAGCCCATCATCCCCATAATGTGGAAGTGTCCATTGAGTGGGTGGCCACTTATAATGATATCACAATCACAACTCTGATCTACAATTATAGTCTTTCCAAGTGGGGTTCTAACTGCCATCTCCTCCTCACATCTATTTTTTCTCAATTTATGCCTCCTTACGAAGTGTTCGGCAATAAATGAGTGGGTTGCACCAGAATCAAACAAGGTATTTGCAGGATAATCAGCTACTAAAAATTTTCCTGCGATAAAATCCTACACTCAAAATGATACTCCCTTTTTGGCTTAATTAGGTACGATGTTAAGCAAAGTTTACCTGTCACCACATCGCCCCTTTGTCCAGCTTCTGTTTGATTCAGCGCATACACCCGTGCTGTGGTCCTCGTCGTCGAGTTACCTCCTGCAGGAACTACCACCTGGGTATTGGCATTGGAGTTCGGGCACGCATCTCAGGGCAGGTCACCAACTGGTGTCCCATCTTTCCGCACTTAAAGCAGGCTCCGGTAATCCACCTTAACAAGTGCATGGTAATTCAGACTCTAAGTCTCCTGATTGATTGATAAATAAGAATTATTAATACACTATTTACCTGCACTGATCCTGTGTATGGCCCGTCCGCTTGCATCTCCCACACCACGTGTTTGTGTTTCTAGCAGAAGGTGGGTTGTATGGTCGCTTGCTGGGTTCATTGTATTGATTCCCCGCCTCCTGTCCCATCCTTCTCTTTGTCGGCTCCCTCTCTTTTCTCTGATGCAAATTCAGGTCTTGTTCGATCACCAGTGCCCTCTGAAGTATCTTCGAGTAGGTGGGCAGGAGGAGAGGCACCACAAGCTTCCTGATCTCATCTATCAGCCCCTCCTCAAACTTCCTAGCCTGAGTATCTTCGTCCAGTGCAGCCGCTGACTTGAAAATTGAGAGCCTGGAAAACTCACGATCGTACTGGGACACAGTCAAATTCCCTTGTACCAACTGATCGAATTCCCGTGCCTTCTCTCTCCTCTTAGCTGGTGAGATAAAGTGGCCCCTAAAGTCTCTCAGAAAAGCTTCCCAGCCATACACCTCGACCTTTGCTACCTCTATCGTCTCTTCTGTCCCCTATCCCGGCGGACCCTTGCCTGAGTTTCCCACCACCTGCGAGCGTCTCCCGTAAGCACATAAGCAGCATACTTCACTTTTTCCGTGGGCTGAGTGTGAGCGATCTCAAAAGCCTTCTCCATCTCGCTCACCCAGTCTTCCACCTGTATTGGATCCTCTGAATCATCAAAAGTGGGTGGCCGAACCCGTAAGAATTCTCGAAAACCTCCAACAGCAGCGGCAGGTTGTGGTGCAGGTGCAAGTGGCGCAACTGCCGTGGCAGGCTGGTGTTGCTGAACCAATAGGGCCAGAATCTGCAAGAGGGCACCCTCGATATTTAACCCTGCCGGGTTCGGAATAGGAGTAGCAGGCGCAGGGGCGTTGGCAGGGGCACCTTCAACGTTGGCAGGGGCACCATCAACGTTGGCCGCCTCATTCTCATCATTGTTAACAACATCATCAATATTGTCAGTGTCCGCAATATGACCAGCAACTTGTCCCAATTCGGGCTCCTGCTCTCGCTCCGGCCCTTGCCCCTGTCCCCTAGATGCTCCAGCCCTCGTCGTCGGTGCCATAGTTTCGTGCCCTGATGTGTGTTCACTAGCAAAATAAGTACTTGCATATACCACTTATCACATACGCCACTTAAATTCCCATCCCTAAACAATGTAAGTTCTGGCATATACCACTTATTTCGTACCCTTATTTCGTTTTAAACAGGTACATATATCGCTTATCACATAAAATCAGGTACAAATTAACCAAATAAATTGCATACGCCATTTTGAATAACTCTAAAACATATATAACACTAACTTCCTTAATAGAGCCATATTATGGACACGTCGAATCCCAAAATAATATTACAAACACATCCTAATACGTCACAGTATACACGAACATGTCATAACAGGAAAAATATATTTTTTTTTTGCCTGAAACCACTTAAAATATGTTATTGTGTCAAAACTTCAAACACCCGTAACTTTTAAACGGCTTGGAATTAGGGCGCGTGAAAAGCGGTTATGGCTGAAGGCTCTCGAAACGGACAACCGAGTCAAAAGTTATGGCTCTCGAAAGATTAGGCGGTTTTGGGATCAAAACCACTTGTTTTCAACTCAATCCTACTACTACTCTAAACCACTCACCCTTTTTTTCAATCATCCCCACGCGCAGCAGCACACCCCACTCCCCCCCTCTCTTTTTTTTTAAGACACATAATACAATTCGGACACCTAACTTTTCTACTTTTACCACTTGGCCCCCAGAGATCTACGACTCCCTAATGCATGATATGTATGAAAAAAAATATATTTTTTTTAAACCATGCTCTGATACCATTTAGTTGTCACGCCCCGAAAATAAACGTGACAACCACCCGAGGTATTAAATACCCGCTCGGCACCAGACTTTATTATAGATCCAACTTAAAATATCCAAATCTTCGAATTGAAATGGCAAACTTAAAATAAAATCAAAATTGATAAAAACGTGTCTTTATTAGCAAAAGGAAAACATGCTGATGCATGTAGCGGAAGTCTTCTACGAGCCTACTCCCGATCCCGAACCCCTCCTGATCGATCTGTACACATAACATACAATCTGATGAGTTTATAAAACTCAGTAAGCGGAACAAAATAAATTATCAATACACTGTCAACCTTTCGAACCGCACGAAGCTCACTTATCCGACTACCCCGTGATTTGATCGACTATCTCCACAGACCAACACGAGTCTTTTCCAGCGTTTTTTGTCCTCACTCACACGCATCCCGGAAAACTTCCCAGGAGGTCACCCATCCTGATCCTACTCCCGGCCAAACGCGTTTAACCTTGGAGTTTTCTCAAGATGTGTGCCAGAAAAGAAGGTGCACCTTGTTGATATGGATAATACCAATCAAATCACTTAAGCGTTTCAGACAGAACAGATCGGGGTATCACAGATTAAGGACGAACAAATACAAGTGGCAAGCTCTAAATCACAAAATCCTACTTTTTCGAAAGCAATTGAAACATACATCAAGTAGGCTTGGGTTTAACCTAGAATTCATGAATCAAATACACTATAACCAGCTTTCATTTGAGTAGCATTCAACTATAAGCTGGAAAGGCAAAAATTGGGTTACGATCATACCATGTATGATCTCTTCTGCACACTTCCACTGAGTGAAGGAAAATGCGCAATTTTTGATACCGTGGGCTTAGATGGTATGCCAGGAAGTGCAGAACTCGATATGAATGATTTGGAGCTATTCGCAGACCTTGGACCATCAAGAACATCTCTACTAACATACGAAGCTGCTCCTAAGGTGTCATATCTTCTTCTTAGTGGTACTCGGTCGGGTTCAGCCACTTTTTGGGTTTGTGACAAACCCCGAGAATCACTAACAACTGCTGTGGGAGACCTTCGCCGTATGTGATCCAAAGTCCATGGATTATTGGAAATCTTGGATGAGCTTATCACGGGCAGGCCTTCTGAATTTCTAGCATGAGGGAATCTCCCTAACAAACCAGAGTCCTTACTCTCGGGCATGTGCTGCCGTACATCTGGATAACCATAAGCAGGAGAAACTCGAGCAGGAACTGGAGGCGGTGCCATCCGAGAGAGCTTCTCTTGGAGGTCCACAGTACTCCGGTCATCGCCACTTTGGATTCTTTTGGACACACTTTTCTCCATGATCTTGAATCGAAGGTCGTACTTGTCAATACCAACATCTTAATTCCATCAAACACACCAAAAAGTCAGCTACGGAGAATTCAATCCGAAACACTCAGGAAAAAAAAACAGGTACATCGCAGTTCACGTTTACCTTCCATCATGCCAACACTCAAACTTCTTCCATATCTTTCATCTTTCCACCTGCAATGACACACAACCAAGCACACAAATTCAAATTTGGACGAATTTGAATCGAATTTATTCGAATTCAAATTTATCAAAACATTAAACTATATTCAATTCTTCAAAAGACGAATCGAATACGAATATAAATTTTTGAATTAGAATCGAATTATAATCGAATTCGAATTAATTCTATAATTTTAATACTTAATAAAAAAATTCTAAAACCTCTAATTTTTTTTGAATATTTTGAATATTTTTGTAATATTTTTGAAAAAGTTTAAAAAGTTTTGATATTTTTTGAAAAATTCAAAAACTTTGATTTTTGCTTCAAATATTAAAAAAAATTAGGAATTAGTGTTTAATATTTTTTGAGAAAAAAAATAAACTAAAGATTGGGCTTGCATTTAATGTACCAAATTAAGTTGCCTACGTATCCTTAGCTCCGAAGGAATCAAAGCCCACGTAGTTCTCTTACCTTTATGGAGCTAAGTCGAATTCCAACGATGTTGAACATCTTGTGGAAAACGTTTTGGTTTCATGTTGTTTAATTTGTAAAAAAAATTTCAATCTTTTAGCAATTTTGGGCGAGCCCATAATAAATTAAGTGCTTGTTTAATTAGTCCTAATGTAGAGTCTAAAGTTTTAATTCTATCTTGGGTACAAAGATTAAATATATGACATGCACATCTAATATGAAAAAAATTTCCTCCGAATCGTGTACAAAGAATTTTAAATCTTTAACCATAACATTATTAGAACTTGCATTATCTAGAGAAATTGAAAATATTTTTTGAACTAGATTATATTCTTGTAAAATAGTATGCAATATTTTATAACAATTATTCCCACTATGACTATCATCAAAAACTCTATATGCAATTATTCTTTTTTGTATATTCCATTTATTATCAATCCAATGACATGTAACACCAAAATATGAATGTGTTTGCCAATGATCACTTCATATATCACAACATATAGAAACTCGACCATCAAAATCAAAGAAAAAAGTTTGTAATTTTTCTTTATTTTTTTGTATAAATCTTTTACATATCGTGTTAATGTACTTCGTGGAACTTTTTTTGCACTAAGATTTAAAGCATTTTGACAATAAGTTGTAAATTTAAGTTTTTCACCAAAACTAAAAGATAAATGTTCGGTAGCAACTAATTTAGCTAATTTCTCTCTATTATTTTGATCGGTATAATGAAATAAAATATTAGGTGTAGTAGATAATTGAGTTTGTGATTTTTCAAAACCAACTTCGTGTGGATGTTTAGTATTCAAATGAATAGTATAAGTACCATATCCATTCCCGGTTTTGAATTTATATTATTTACCACAATAATTACATGTAATTTTGAAGATACCTTTTTCTCCGGTGGAAATTTTTGTGAAATGCTTAGTAAAAAGTAATGAAGGTGGTCTTTTTACCTTTTGTGGATTGTTGAATATTGAATCAACACTTTCCCGTTGAGCTTCATCATGGACGTTCATCATTTCTTCCGGAATAGGATAAGTAGAAATCGGTGGAAAATTCGATTCAATAGAATCGTGATGTTCCACACGTTTTTTCTTACCCTTATTTTCTCTACTTGATGACATAATTATATTGTAATATGAAGTAATTATATGAGAAATATGACTAATATATCTAATTAGTAAACTTGAGGGAGAATTTATATAGCTCAAATTTTTAATAAGAGAAGTAGAGAATTGAGATTGGAATGTGTAAAATTTGAAGAATAAGAGGTGGTATTTATAGAGTTTGGAAGAAATTCTGAATTTATTAAAAAAAATTTAAAAGTACCAACAGTAAAAAAAACGGTAACCTGGGGATTAAAACGGTAACAAAAAAAAGGTAAGAAAAAAATGGTAATTTGCCCCTGACACTGACGCAAGAGTATGTCAGCGAAATTCAAACTAGCGCGCGCGCCCCTCCCCCCTTTTTTGAATTTTTTATGAATTCGAATCGATTTCGATACGAATTTAACTCGAATCGAATTCTCGAAACGAATTCGAATTGAATTTGCCGGTTTGACGAATTACAAAAAACTTGAACCGTATTCAATTCTTATCATGACAAATTCGAATCAAATTTTTTACGAATCGAATCACGAATCGGATTCAATTCATGGCCAAGTCTAGGTGCGCCCTGTTATTTGGTTTTGTTTTGGGAAGGGAGCCGGGAGGAGAATGTGAAAGGACGCTCTGGACGACCTGTCGTACGCGGGAGTGTGTGTGGGAAGCCCAAACGACGTGGCTTTGTTATTAGCTTCCCCCATAAAGAAAGATGAGCGGATTGGATGTCGATCTAGCTGTCACATTTTGAATTTTTTTGTGTCATTTTTGTCGTAGTTTAAAAAAATGTGGTTCTGTAATACCTACCATATTAATTAGACTTAGTAGAGTTTAATTAAGTGTGTTAAGTCATTCGCTAAAATAATAATATAGTATACTGAGAAATAGTGATGTAAATTGATAATGGAGAAATTATAGGAATGTGGTTATATATATATAATTTGGTACAAGGTATTACATAAAAGTATAGTTGTTAAATTAATTGAAAATAAATAAAAGCTAGAATCAAATTTGTCTAAATCAAACAAAGTAGGACCCAAATACAAACTAACTATTATGAAGTGATAAGCTACCGAAAAAAGAAGAAGAAGAAAGAGTTGCAAAGTAAAAAGAAAAAAAACGTGGCAAGTGGGAGCAAGTAAGACATATCAACTTAAAATAAGAAGAAAATGTGGCAGTTTACTATATTATAAACGAGAACACATATAGCAATATAAAATATAAGTAGATTTTGTTGTGATTAGGATTAGAACCCTGATTATTTTCTACTTACTATATTCTTATATTATTAGAGCAAGTAGTCTTTGGTACATGACAATACAAGATAAGTATGAGTATAATTAGCCTAAAAAAAATTATATCAAAACATAGAAGGTTCTCACAAGTTCTAGCAAAAAAGAAAGAAAGAAAGGATTAACATGATAAAAGAAAGTGACAAAAAAACGTGGCTGTAAAGAGAAGTGCCACGGAGTAAAATCAATGTAGATGTGAAGCGGTGAAAAGATCAGAACAAAGTTGATGGGTTAAAAGAGTCAATTATCCTCTACTTTCTACTGTACTTGTAGACAAGAAACCTGACAAAAATAAAATCTAAGCACAGAAACTAAACTAAGGAAAAGAAGGACAGCCAACGAGGAAGAGAAAAGGAAAACTAAGCTAGGTAAGCTATTTTTAGTAATTGTAAGTATGGACTATTTATTTGCAAGTAACAAATACGTGAGGGTAAGATGAATTTCATGAGTAATTAGTTCAATTGACTTGTAACTATGGATATCGACAATTATCACTAGGAATTAGCAAGTTAAAGTTTCAACCTATCGGAAGGGAAACAATTATGATAGAAAAATTGAGAGAAATGGAACAAGAACTTTAAGGAATATGTTGAGAAAAAGATTGATATGTATAGATTATAATATGGAATAGAGTAAAGATTGGAATAACGGTAAGTTAACTTGTTAGTAGAGATTTTTAATAAAAAAATTGATACTTCAGTGAATTACTATAAATTGAGGTTCTTGAAATAACTTGGGATTAGCTAATGGAAGTTTGAACGTAGTTGGAAACGTTTAGGATCCAATAAAAATATATATATAATTAAGCACCAATGTTGAAAAGCCAAGTTGTATTGAGAAATTGGTAAACGTTTTTATAGGTATTGAGGTGGTTAGGGAAAGATTTAAGTATATACGACTCAATATGAACGATATGCATTTTAGCAGGGATTTGAACATTTTTGAGGGACGTTTGAGAAATCTACAATGGTGGTTGAACTCGATGTCCAAGCGAAAGAGATGGTACTTTATCAAAGACGGTGGATTTCGATTATAAATCGGCTGTAATCGGTAAACAAATAATATGTGACTCGTACTTTTTTTAGCGCACTCTATTTATTTGTCATGTTTTGAATATGATAACGTGAGTGCATTTGTGAATTTGTCATATGAGTATATGGTATGCCTTTATGATTTGTGAAAGTTTATTTAATCTGGCCCGGGGGGCACTGGATATGTTTGATATATTTTGGGAGCCTATGAATTTGTTATGATATGAAAGTTTGTTACATGGATGGCTCGGCTCTGTGATATGGACGTCTAGTAGGTAGAGGTCTACCCGTGACCAACCGGGGATGTTGGCATATGTGCACAAATACTGAGGATACAATGGATTCTGATATGATCTGTTTGGCCGGCGGGGTTGGATTTTGATGGCGCCTTTGAGATATGGTATCCTCGTGTCGGAGTTGGAGTGACACTATCTAGAACTTGCCGAACGTTCGTCCAATTTTTGTGATTTGATTTTGGAATTATGTGTTCATGTGTCAAATTGCGTGACGGAATGGGACGTTGCGTAGTTTGCTCATGTTTTTGTGACTTTGTGATTATATGCTATATTTGGTCTTCTAGTAAGTATGATCTTGGAATAATGTACATCTCTGCATAATTTATTCGCCATATTAGTTATATGCATGTTTTAGGAATGTTTGTGCATTGAGTAGCTAAATAAATTACGATGCATATCTTATTTGTTTACTGGGTGTTCCAAAACACTCACCCCCCACCTACCAGTTTTGTAGGAACTCGTGCACGAGTTGTGTTGGCTCAGAGATCTACTCTGATCATACCAAGTCCGATTTGTTCTCCAGGACTTGCATCGAGGTCTCCAGTTTATATTTTGCTCTTTCATCTAGAAACTCCGTAGTCACAAGATTTGCTTTGATCTTGGAAATGTTTAATTATTAAGAGTATATTAATTTTGTTTAATCGAACAAAGCTTGACAATTGGTTGTAAAATTTTGGTATTTAAAATGTAAGATAATATAAGTTTTAGTTATAAGTTTAATGGTTTAAGATTTATAAGAATTAGAATAAGTTTGAGGCTGGCTAAATCTTTATGTGTGATTTAAGTAGTCAAAGTCTAGCGCCGGTCACCGACCACAGAGTTGGGTCGTGACAGGTTCGACCGGTCAGATCACGAATCAGGCATCAAAGCGGGCCATTTTTAAGGGTAAAAATGGCCTCCGGTCGGACTGGATTGTTCATACTACTTTTTGACTCGAACTGCCTGGTCTGACATGATTTTATCCAAATCAGCAAAAAAATTAAACAAAAAAGTTACAACGTATGCTCGATTTTTCTTAATCAACAAAGAAAAATGAACTTTATATGTTATAAATTGGTTAATATTTCTAAAATGTGGATTTTGAAACCTATATTTTGACTATTTAGTGTACATATTATTCAAAAACTAGTAAAAATTTAATTAAAAAATGTTCGATCTGACCGACAGTCTGACTGGTTTGACCAGGTGGGCCAAAAAATGGACAAAATCTTGCCCGTACTAAAATCCATATTTTAAAACATTTTTGTTAATTTCACAAATACATATGTTCTTTCTCGCACCGGTTGGAATTAACTTTTGTTTTTTTTCAGATAAATTTTACACCACTAATTTTATAGTAAAACTCATCTAAAGTGATATCGACGAGACCAGAGAAAAATATCACATATATTTTTTACTCTAAAATTATTAAAATTGACATTTTAGTCAATAAATATGTAAATACCAAAAAATTACTTTGTCTATATTCAAATCACCTAAAAAATCTCGACTTATAGTGTTATTTAAATACAATACTTGATTGAGATATTTTTTTTACAATAAGACGACGATAACAAAGACTATTTAAAGATAATTTAGAATATGAATGATGATGCAAAATTTATCAAACAAGCAAGTCTAGCACAAATTGTATCTTAAAAATAATTTCACAATCGTAACATATGTAAAAATATATGTATTTATTCATAAATATCACTTTATGCAAAAGTTGGGACCGAGATTTACCACTAACATCTTCTAAAAATTATTAGTTATTACGATACAAGGGTTATTAAATTTTAACACTGGTCCCAACTCGGGACCGAGACTTTTTATCAATTTATAGAGATTATCACTTTAAAAATGATCACTTTATAGAGATTTTACTGTACTATGTTAAAGTTTGAACACTAGATTTTCGTTAAATTTTTACATCTTGTGTTTTTTTTTCTAGATCACAGTTCACACGGTTCGAATAAGACTATCGTGACCTAGCTACTTGCAAGCACAATAATGTAGTTATTCGTACCGAGAGTACATTTAGTTTAACAAAGTAATCTCAGCACAAAAAATAGTAGATTTTTTTTTTTTACTTTACTAGTATATCATGAGACGGAAGATCGTTACGATGAGTCAAAAAGTAAAGATATCTTTAGAGTTTTCATAAATTATCCAAAGTCTACAGCCAATTAGTGGGAGGAGTTCTTTAACTTGCTCTCGTGCCGTGTAAGTAGGGGATCATGCAAGAACAATAGCAATGACCTCCGAGATTAATTTGCTCATTTCCAATCAAAAATCTCAAATTAATAAATTGATAAATTTTTCACATTTATAAACGAAACTTAACTTACGACAACTAATGTATTAAAATTTTATTAAGTCTTCTCAAAAGAAGCAATTTTAGGTTAAAATTTGTAAGAACTTTGATTTTATTAATGTGTTATGAGGTGTATTTTCTTATCCGAATTCTCGAGAATTTATCTATGCAGTGACTTGTATTATTGATACTCATAGTGGAACTCTTGTGGCATATATTTACAATAATATATATTGCATTTTGTCTCTAGTGTATTTTGTCATCTAGTAAGTTTATCATTTAATAACTCTTTCCTAGAGTAATAAAAATTATACTTTTTCAAAAAAAAATATATGCTGTGTGATATGAAGTCATGTGGGCGCAAAGGAACATAGGCTCAACTTATTTTCATACAATAACCTAAAATTTGAGGCAATAATTTTTTCCCACACTTACAAACAAAAAACGACCTACAATATGATCCAAGATTTATCCCTTTGAGAGAAGTCGAGCGCGGTGCGAGCATGTATATAATTCAGCAACACTATACCAATGAGTCGGTTCGCCATGCTGATTGGAAAAGCTTATTAAATTATATGTTTCTACATTTTTTTTAGAAAAATTATATGTTTCTACATGTAGTACGTAAATTTGTTCAAGTTCAGCCCCAACAATCTTAAACAGGAGTATCCATGTCAGAAGGCAATCTTTCTAGGTTGGCGTTCAACAAATACGGTCCTTGCATAAATTTCATGTGCACGAAAAAAATAATAAGCGACACATATTGATGAAAGAAAGCATAGAGGAGATTATCAAAAAAATTAGAGGAGGTTCCTATGTTTGAGCCGAACAAGCCTTTATTACCAAGAACATATGATCAAATCTGCAGATAACCACTGATATAAAATCCGCCATACATACATATACCAAAAATAATCTAGCTCCGTAATAAAGTATTAAATATCTTCTCGAAATTAGAGTAGTCGTATTAGTAGATATTTAGATAGCAAGTGATATAAAAAAAATTAAGTATGTTCATTTAAAGACACACAGAAGATACCTCTAAAAAAAGATACAAAGAAGAGTTAAAGACAGACACAAGATCTAGATAGATCCAACTAGAAGAGCAGCCACATAAGAACTTTTGGTCTAGTAACATGATACATTTGGTGTAAAAGGATCTAACGGATATCTATTATTCAAATTCTGAAGGTAACAAAATGTTATCTATGCAAAAAAAAAAAAAAGAGAAGCCATATACTAGTGCTGGTAACAAGATGAACCAACCTCTAGATAGATATTATGATTTTGTCTCTGGAGATACGTACTTGTACCACTTTCAACCTTCAAATCCAACCCCACGCAAACATTAATCCACTCATAAATACTTAGGTGTCCAAAACTTGATCATAAACTCAAAGTGAAACAGCTCTCACACCAAATAAGACTGCAGATATAAACTTCTGTTACAAACATATTTATACCCGATCTAGAAAATATCGGACCATGATGCTTCCATTCCCCAAGCACAAGAGAGAGAGATCAGAGAAAAGAAGAAAGCTAGCTTCAATAGATGAACCAAGTTCGTCTTCTTGTAACTTCTTTGTGTTAACTTCTCTCCTGTTTTCTTTTTCCCTTCCTGTAACTTTTTCGTTTCTTTGAGTAATAAAGTTTCTTTTCGCCTACAAAAAAAAAAAGTAGAGAACAAACCCTTTATTTGTCCAGTCAAAGTACTACTCCAGGACGAAGTAGAAATCTAGCTGGTACTAGGGTTTCTTCCTCTTCTTCCTCCTGAGTACGAAAACCATGTTCATCTTCTTTAGGTTCTCTCTCTCTCTCTAGGCCTTCTCTCGGGTTGACCTTTGAGGTAAAACCTGAAGTGATGGCCTATCGGGAGGAGGGTCCAGGAGATGATGATGGTGGAAGCAAGGGGATAATGATGAGAGGGGTAGGGTAGAGGACATAATGATTGCTAGAGAGAAAGAGAGGTTTTTTTGGGGGTTGGATAGAGAGAGAAACAAATCCAAGAATTTTTGGTTTTTTTTAAGGGTGTTACTATTCATGATTTTTTTTCAAATTAGTGTTACAAATTCATGTTTTCCGGATATGGTATCCACGTGGACTTCTGATTTTTTTTTGTGTCTCTTACCAAGCCACGAGAAAAATTTCTGTTTATACCGAGACACGGGAATTTTTTCTTGGGAACAATTTTCGTTTCTTGGTCTCAAACGAGAATTTTTCCCGTTTCTTGGTCAAACATTATATATCAAAATTGTAATAATTGCTGCCTCGACAACGACTTGGCCAATGCACCAAACATCCCAGAAATCTGCCGCCTTCATATAGGCTATGAAGGCCTCGTTCTGCACGGATGACTATTTTCATTTTCGTCGATAGATCTTTAATGCGTTATCAACGCTATCATCAGTTCCTCTCTGTATCTCAACGTTCCATACTGCTTGTGAACGATAGACATTCTGGTGCCTTAATAAGGTCGCATCTGAGAGTCCTCCATCCCCAAAAAAATTTCGGTATCGCTGTGAATCTATATATCTATACAACATAATAAACATACGAAAGCAATAACCTAATTAACAAATAAAAAATACAACATATAAAAATATTTTAATCAAATAAACACAAATATTATTAACCTGAAATTAATCAAATCAATATGCTGAATTAAATAATTTAACATTGCTAATTCAAAAAAAATGATTTAAATCTACTAATTTATCAAATCCAATATAATTATGCAATTAATTATTAAAAATAACATAATTAATTAACATAATTAATGCTAATTAACATTAAAAATTAATTCATAAATAGTGAACTAATTAACCTAATTAACAACAAACAAAACAAAGATGGGGAAGATGAGGACGACGACCAAATCAAATCAATCTAATCAACCTAATTAACCAAAAAATATTCAATCTAACAACACAAAATAGTGAACTAATTAGCCTAATTTACTCGCAATTGAACTAATTATCAAAAAAAATTCAAATTAAATCAATCTAATTAACACTAATCAACATTGGTTAACTAATTAATAAATATTATCCCAAAAAACTGATTAATTTAAGGGCAAAATAGTCATAGGTCCCTGTTGTTTGCATAAATTAATAGATTAGGACAACCTAATATTGTCTAGTCCTTGTTATTTCGTAAACTAAATGATTAGTCCCTGGACCTAACTTTCGATCATTTTTTCGGTGAGACATTATTTGAATTGACAAAAATACCCCTAAATTAATTCAAATTTATATTTGCCATTTAATTTTAAAAAAATCATAGGAAGCCGCAAGCAACCGACATCCACTCGTGTTGGCCGATAGGCTCCTGGAACGTCATCGATAACAGAGGAAATGGCGTCATAACCGCCGTCGCGAAGGAGAACGCCGTGGAGACCTTTGATCTGGCGGATCCCGAGCGCGAGGAGGGAGAGGTGGAGGTTGCAGGTCGCTTAGAGTAGTAAGGGAGCCAGCGACCGTGATGCACCGGCGTCGTCGCCGATGGAGATAAGGGGCATCATGGAGCGGGGGTAGAACGGGAAGACATGGGCGTAGTCAGGGGAGGGCGAGGGATCAGTTGGAGGCGAAGGGGAGGACGAAGGAGTTGGGGACAGAGAGGAAGAGAGTCGTGTTGGTGAAGAGGAACGACCGAATCAACGACGGCGTCGAGGAGTGCAGGCAGAGGTTGGCGGTTACCGCGGCGGCGATGGATGCCGAGGGAGGGGGCCGGGCCGATGGCTCCGTCGAAGGTCGTAGCGGATGAGGGGGAAGGAGAAAGAGGAGGTTGGGAACGAGAACCTCTATTTCGGTGGTTTTCTTGGTTTCTTTCTCTGGTTTGGGTGACGTCTTCCTTCGGTTTTTTAATTAAAATGGCAAATACGTAATTTTGGATTGATTTAGGGATATTTTTGTCTCTTTAAATAATACTTCACCAAAAAAATGACCGAAAGCTTGGTTCAAAGACTAATCACTTGATTTATGAAATAACAGGGACTAGATAATATTAAGTTGTCCTAATCAATTAATTTATACAAACAACATGGACATATGACTATTTTGCCTTTAATTTAAACTTACCGACGGCGGGCGAGGATGGTAGGCGAGCAGCGGGCGAGGATGGCGGGCGAGGACGGCGAGAAATGTGTTTCACCGAGAGCGAGCGGCGACGACGAGGGCGACGACAGCAGTGCGAGGGTGACGACGGGGGAGCAGCATGGCGAGGGCGACGGCAGATCTCGATGAGGCGAGGCCGACCAGAATTGGCCAGCGAGGGTGATCAGCGATACAGATTTGGAGGGGGACGGATTTTGTGAGGTGTGAACATGGGGAAAAAAATTTCGTCTATTGGTATATAATGTTTGACCAAGACACGGAAAATTTTTTCGTTTCTTGGTAAACGAAAAAAATTTCCGTGTTTCGGTAGAAACGGAAATTTTTTCTGTGGTTTGGTCCGAGACACGAAAAAAAATTCGGAAACCCACGTGGACACTATATCCAAAAAACGTGAATTTGTAATACCAATTAAAAAAAAAGCCATGAATAATAACACTATTAAAAAAAATGAAATTTCGTGCTATATCTAGGTCTAATATTCTCTTCGGGATCAGAGAGGTTGATGGGTTTGTTTCCTGACATAATTATCTAGGAACCCCACCCCAGCGACTTCCATTTCTCAAGAGGGGAAAGAATTTAAGCCATATTATCTAAAATAAATTGAGACTGGATTGAGTGGGGATTAAAGAAAATTTGCATAAGTATAAACACGTCTCGTATCGTATTAGAATGTACATATTAAACTCAAAATTTTTAAATAATAAATATATTATTTTTAAATATTTAAATAAATTTATCGAATTTATAACTTGTAATGTGATAATCTTAACATAGAACTCTCGTAATTCTCGAGATTGAGATTTAAAATAAAAGTTTGTGATTGTTTATATTCAAATTTGAATAAATAGATCCATTACATATTTAAATATGAAACGACAGAAAAATATATATGGTGGAATTTTGCGGTTGTGAGCTGTAACCCTAGATGAATGAAAGGACGTTCATTATCTACCTTTTAGGTTTGAAATGGGGTTGAAGAATGTTACCGGTACTGTTATTTCCATGATTCGACACTATCCTAATGTAAGTTTACTTTAAAGACATTCTACCTTTGTGGGTATATTTTAATTCTTTGGGACACTTTGTTTACCCTTCCGTGTTTCCTTAATCATGCACCTCGTTGTTTCGTTCTTTCCAAAGCAAAAATCCTGAGTTTGCATGTTGCTAATGTAAGTTATGTAACTCTTGCCTGCTTTGTAGATGCACCGGCAGTGAAAACGTCGAAACCGAGAAGCTAATACAAAGTTGCCGCAATAAAAAAATTGGATTCACTTAACAAAAATTTGTATTAAAATTTTATGTCCGAAGTCAATTTTTTTAAGATGCATCGCAGAGAAGCGCACGAAACTTGGATTGTAATTGATTCATTGGATCGAAGTTGGGCCTTTGCGTGCATCTTAAAACGGGGCTTTGAAGTTTGATGCGATTAGCCCATGTCCAATTGAGTTTTTATCTCAAATTCAGTCGGAAATATTTTTTCTTCAAAAAGTGTTACAATTTTGAATTTTTGGTCTCGTTTTTCACAAAAAACATTTTTATTTCACAAATTCACGAAATCTGTACCAAGTTTTTCTTCCTGAACTAAAATGATGTTGGATTTTTTTCACTGACCAATAAATCCATTGTTTAAACTTTAAAAAAAAATTAAAACCCGATAGAAAATCTTGAATTTATTCCAAAAAAACACAAATGGTAATAATTTTGATCTATTAAAAAGCACAAAGAAATAATAATTTTTTTAAAATTTTAAAATTTTACTTTTTAACAGCTACAAATGGTAAGAATGATTATTAATTCTTAATTAAGGAGATCCTCGTATAATGAAAAATTATTATAGTTTTCCAAATGAACAAGAGTCTTTAGTTATGGGATCAGATTTGGTCTTGGAAGGCCCATTTCAGGACAGTCCTGGATGGACCATTTGGTAGACCATTTTATCATAATCGGGCAGACCATTTAATATAACTGTAGACCTTTTAATATAACCGGGTAAATATTTTAACCTAACCAGGAAGACCATTTTAGCATAACCGGGAATATCATTTTATCATAATTAGGTATACCATTTTATCCAACCATTTTATCAAGGACGGTTCCGGTTTATCCGAAACGGTCCGCGTAAAACCATTTTATCATAACTGAATAGACCATTTTATTATCTAGAACTGTCCTCACGCGTTTTATATGTCCATGACCAAATCTAACCCAAATTATAGTAGCCCTAGAGAAATATCTTCGTGACATGCGTTTACTATGATAATCACATCAGAACCCGGTAATAAATGCAATTAAGATATAGGATGGGCCTTTTTTTTAGAATGATATAGAATGGCCCTTGCCGGTCATCTAACAGTTGCGCTCCTGTATTAATAAGTCGGTCATCTACATTTCTCAATTATCAAAATTATTTGGGTTAAAAATACTTAGGTACTCTGTATTATTAGAAGATATAGACACTTTAAGTCCTGAATTATCAAAACACCCACAAACGGACCCTAGTTATTCAAACACAAAATTTATCATATTAAAATGTCTATTATACCCCTTCTAAAAAAATCTTTTATCCTCTCTCTCGTCTCTCTCCGCTGAAATGAAAAGTAATTAGAAAATCCAGGAGAAAGCTGTGAAATAAGCATCCTTCCAATCCAACTCGAAGTATCGATTAGCATTTTTTTTCCCAAATGCAATTGATCCACCAACAAAGACACAGAGAACAACACACCGTCAATCCAAGGCACAACTCTAATGGTACTCGTGCCACAACAAGAACACCAACATGAACAGACAGCGGACGACGATCTAACACCATGCAATCCACCGCAGTCTTCTCTTCTTACAACCTGCTCCTATTTCTTCTTCAACATGACCCAGAACCTTAATTGTTCCAAGGGCAATAACTCGTCAAGAGATTTTCGATTTGGCCAAGTCCCAAACTGATTACATCCTAAGATCCAACCCAATGAAAACGAGTTATTACGGTCCTAATTCCCCCAACCGGGGTCCACCACCGAAAGGAGTCAGATTCTTCTTTGTTCTCGTGGTTTTATTGTCGAATAGAGAGAGGCCGCGGTGAAGATGTTGTTGCTGAGCCATCCGGATGGCTGTCGCTTCGATTCCACGACGAGGAAGAGACTCAAGATAGGGGGCTCCGGGAGAGATGACAATGTGGTCTTTTACGGGTTTTATTTTTAGGAGGTCATAATGGACTTTTCATTGTGATATTTTTGGGGTGTGAATAAGCCAGGTCCTTTTATGGGTGTTTTGATAACTCGAGATTTAAAGTGTCTATATCCAATAATACAAGATACTTAAATACCTTTTTACCCAAATTATTTCGAACAAGTACTTATGACTTCAAGAGATGAAATCACCTTATTCGGTACTATCTCTAACAATTCGATTCTGTGTTGATACACTAACATTTAGAAGTCATTTTGTAAAGTTGTTTTTCAATCTTTTCCGCAGTTTTATCAATATTACCTACTAAATAAAAAACTTTTTTGATAATACTATCTAATTTTCGGGCAAAGATTAATTGAAACTCCGATAAAATTATACAATTCGTACATTTTTTTAAACTATTTTCGGACCGGTCGGATCTGGAAAAGAAGAAAACTCGAGTTCTCCTCACGGTCCTTTTAAAAAACATTGGAATATAGTGCGAGTTTAGGTCAAATTAAAGATAAACATGTTGATAAATTTAGAAGAATAGTTCACCGACGTGTGTACAAAGTTATTCAACTCGGTGAACCACTGAGAACTTTGCAATTAACGTGCTCTCAAAATCTCCGACAAGATGTAGCTCGTGTTATCCATCTGTTGCAAGATTAACGTGACATTTCAACCGATTATATCGATTGTGACAAAATATAGAAAAAAGTACAAAAAGGTATTACAATTTGGCAGAAGGCAAAAAATGGACTGTTATGAAAAACATTATTTAGGGTCTAGTGCTTTTCATTTATTGTTTATAGGTGCTATTTTTAGGATTACATGATACCTCTGAAAATTAGAATTTCATATTTAACTTTTTTTATAAAAAAATCAAAATCACTTACTATCAGCATATATATTTAATCGATTAATCTAATTTTCAACCGTGTAAAAACTTGATAACTAAAGATATCCCTACCAATGTTTTCCAAAAATAAATAATACATTACATTAATCCATGTTCACGTCATGTAATGTAATATGTACAGAGATAAAATTAATTCAATAACTATCCAACATAAAATCAATCAACTAAAGAAACACAAAAAAAATTACACGGTCGTGCCAAAAGGTTTGTAGTCCAACGGTATAAGACGTTATAAATATTTAAGAAGTCTAAGGTTCAAATTCTAGCATTTATTATAGTATAAAAATTTATTTTTCAAAAAAAATGGAGGATGATATTATTAACGAAAACTATCTCAAGAAAAATATCAGGAAATATTGACTTGCCACACTTTAATATCCAAGTCCAAGCTCCCACTGTAAACTAAGTATGACTGTGATATTCCATCACAATTGGTCATTGTCCTACTACAATCGGGCGTCGCAACCAAGCACTTGACCGGTCGTCTGTGACCTTCCAGGACAGACAAACAGGAATACCTGTCGTCCGTTCCCTTCCTCCAAATCCGCACCGTATTATCAGCCGATCCACTGAACACCAAGTCATCCACAGCCACCAAGCACAATACAGCCTTCGTGTGACCTCTAAGCGCACCCCAAAGCGCCAATTCCCCGGCACTGTTTTCACTATCCCCACCCCGGTTTTGCCTCCTCCACACCAGAATAGACCTATATATCGAAAAATTGTTATAGCTTAACGAGATATTTTAAGTTCAAAACTTTTAAATAACTGACCTGTCACAGGCGCCTGAATACAACGTCGACCCGTCAACACTAACAGCCAAAGCGTTGACCGCTGACTTGTGCTTCTCCACGGCTCCAACTAAAGTGTGCTTGCTCTTCTTCTCCCCCGGGAGGCTCCTCCACGCCTTGATCTTTCTATCCGCCGACCCGGTAAAAACGACGCCGTCCCTGGACACCGCGACGGCGTTGATAGCGTCGTCGTGGGCCCGGGTGACGGACTCCTGACACTTGAAGCCCGACGACGACGCCGTGCTCCAGACCTTGAACGACCGGTCCCACGAGGCGGAGTACAGAAGCGAGCCGTCGTGGGACAACGCGAGGGCCGAGACGGCGTCCACGTGGTGCACCCACGTGCTCTTCTTGTGCCTCCTCACCTGGACGTAGCTTCTCGCCGAGAAGAGCGCCGACGACCGGTCGTTCAACGTCGGGAGAACGGCCAGGCAAGTGAGCTTGATACTTTCGCCCTCCATTCTCCAGACGCGAATCTTGTGATCCTGGTGAGCGGAAAAGACCATCCTGCCCTTCACGACACCTAGGGACTTGACTGCCCCGGTCCCCGTCGCCAACACCGTACTCCTGTCCGGGTTTTCGAGGTTCCAGGCGCGAATCTCGCCGTCGGAGGCGGCGGAGAGGAGACACTTCCCGGCGAGAGCGAGGGAGGAGAGAGAGGAGGAGTGGCCCTTGAAGGTGGCCACCAAGTAGTGGGAGTGGGAAGAAGTGAGAACTTGGGAGGTTGAAGGGGTTAAGGAAGGGACAGAGGGTAGGGATGGGAGTGAGGAGAGGAGGGAAGAGGAGGAGGTTGCCGATGGGTCGGAGTGGAGGGTAGAATTGGAAGTTGGTTGGGTTTCCTCCTCCTCCTCCTTCTTCTTCTTCTTCTTCTTCTCTGTGTAGCAGCAACATGGGAGGAACGTCGCCCCCATGTTTGATGTTATAGGGTTTGCTTCTCTTTAAGGGGAACTGGAAAGTTAATATAGGAGGGGGTGAGAAAAGATGAGACAATTGAGGTGGTTGGTTTGGAAATTGGAAACGTAACGTGTATAACGTTCTAGAGCACTTTAAAATGGCGGGCAAATTAGTCGGAATCGGAATTTATTTAAGAAATTTTTTATTTCAATGTATAAAATTTAGTTACTCCCTAAAATATTAGGGTTTACATGCCAAATTTGTTGCGGGGCCTGATGATATGGCGTACTTTAGCGATGGTATGGCTCGAACTCTGAATAATGAAAATGCAAGCATGATTGAACGGAGAGCGTGGGGCCGACCTGCCTAATCGACTCGACCACCAAATTACAGTGAGAATTGGCGGGTCCGTGCAAATGGAAGAATGTCTGGACTCTGGATGGATGGTCCAAGTATAACTAATGAAAATTCTTGCTAGGTTACACTTTCTTGCGCTTGGAATGAAGCCGCCCTTAATTTGACTTGGATGTGAACTAAAATGTAAATTTGACTTCAAGATGTAGATCAATCTGGCATATGCCCCCTTTATTCTCTTTCAATATTTACAAAAAAAATAAGTTGTTATAGTTTAATCAAAGTTTTTAGTTTGAATTATTAAAAATGCAGTAAGATTAAATATTTGTTAAAAGAATTTTGTCACATTTCAAGAATTTATTCAGCTCATTAGTTGACCATTATCCGGATGCCAGGTGTTATAAACAAATATATATTATTGTTGAAGTTTTTTTTAATTAGGATATCTATTGATCGACTATGACAAAAAATTCCATACGAAGTGTTGCGTTCCAAAAGCAAGTATGAACCCGGAGAAAAATTGCAGGGCTTCAAAATGTATATTACTGCAATAGTATGGAAGTCTCCGCCAGGTAATGTAATGATGATTCAGACGAAAGTACGAGAAAAAGGCAGGCGGTTTAAGTAATTTTGCCCCAGTGGAAGTCGTTGTCCTGAGAATTTTGGAACTTTGTTGGTCTTCGAACTTTTTTGTGTCGAGTTTCTTCCTATCTCCCTCAAAAATCGAAAAAGGACCCTATCCCTAGATGAAGTATCACGAGACATTAAACAAGAATAGTGTTGTCCAAGTGTTTACAATTACTTATCACACGAACGAAAACTATATTACTATGATCACAACACATATATGTTATGACACATTTGATATTTTTCACTATTTTCTATATTTATAGCGATTTTTGCAATGTTAACCGTTTGATATTCAAACACTTACTATAATTGATTGCAAACTTATGCCAGCAAGTATTAATACTTCGTTCCCCTGATAATTTCCCCAGATTACAGAGAGACCTCATCCATTCTCTCGACGGAATAAAAGGAGCGCCTAACTATGGTTTGAGCGAGGCCCTCCATATAGAAATTCGATGGACTATTTTTGGGCTTGAATTTGAATGGGAATTACCATTTCTGGAATTTTTTCTTTTATATATGAGGCCCGGCCCAAATACTTTTAAATTCGATTCTTTTGATTTCTTGTTTGCAATTGAGATTCTTGGTTACTTAACAATTAGAGCTATTTCGATTATAAAAAAACGTAAAAGTAGTTTTATGATGTTTGAAAAAATTAATTGATCAGAACAATCTAATATTATTTAGTGCTTCATGTTTTATAAGTCAAGTTATTAGTCCTTAAATACAAAAACATTATTTAAATTGCTAAAAATACCTATAACTTTATATGAAGTTACACACTTGTCATTTAATAAGCAAAACTACTTCAGTTTTCTTAAGTCTATTTCTTAACTTTTTTTTAAACTCTATTCCTGCAAATTAAGCCGGGAGATCGGGACGGACTTCGTTAGGCTGAGAGATGCAAAGGGCTGGGTTTGTATTGGAGACGGACTGGGTTAAAGCTAACGAGAATGTGTCAAGTCTGCTTTTATTTCGGCTATTGATCAAAAGTCAGCAATACGTTTGTAATTCCTCGTTGTTGTTCTTGAAAGGGAAAATTGGACAACTAAATAAGGGGAAGATTTGAAAATCATATTAATTGACTTAAAGAAACCGAAGCCACACACAGAGAATACTTGCAAGGAGCAAAGAGTTTGTAGCCTAATGATCTAGGATATTCCAAATATTATGAAGTTTAGAGTTCAAATCTTAGCATATGTCATGGTATAAAAATTTATTAAAAAAATTTTCAATATACTTTAAAAAGAAAATACTTGCAAGGAGATTTTTTTATATTAAATGACAAGTTTATAACTTTGTATGAAATTCGGGGTATTTAAGTTCAGGAATTAATCATTTAATTTATGAAATATGAAAGATTAAATAATAATAAAATGTCCTTGTCAATTAATTTTCTCAAACGTAAAAAATCTAAGAATATTTTACCTTTAAAACATCATTTCTAAGTAGCTTTTCATGGTTAGTTAGTTTGGTAGCTTCATGGGATTTCTGATTAATTAATCTATGGTTATACTTATGTGTCATCGCTTACTTTATTCCATACTTTTTTGGTACTTGCTTTATCCTACACACTTTTGATCATGTTTTAAATAGTCAAAGTTTCTGGCTTTGACCGTCAATATTCAATAAATAAAGAACAAGAAATAAAAAATGTATAATAAGATTCTAATAAATAAAAAAGGAAAATTACTCTCAAGTCCCTCGAGTTTGCTTAAATATACTCAAAAGTCCTACTGTTTGAAAAATGATATTGTTGTCCCTCTAGTTTGATTTTATTATACTTCCGGGTCCCTGGATGAGTATTTTTTATTTTTTGTCACAAAAATATCCTTTAAAAAAAATAAAAAAAATGTTGACGTCATCATCTTCTTCTCCGATGAATCCGGCAAATTGGGATGAACCCTAATTTCAAAGGAATCGGGCATCATCATCGACAAGCTTCATCTCTTCAAATAGGGGATTTACTTCCAAACCCCCAAATCATATAATCAAGATGGTACGGGGTCACAAAGCAATTAACCACAATCCACGACAGTGTTTCATTGACGAGATAAGGTTCAATCGACGACGGAGCGGAAAGGGCCGACCCCTGCCAGTCACAAACCCCAACGATGTCGGCTCTCCGTGCTACTTCTCTGTCCCCCTCAATCCTTCTGTTCAATAGAACGCCGGCTCCCCCCTCTCGACGCCGGCTCGACGGGTCCAGCGACAGGTCGTTGACCGTTCTTGCCGCACCAGCTCTCGTCAGCCGACTCAGACCTCAACCTCCTCCTTCGTCCGTTGCCTGTCGTCCCCATCCTCAAGTTCGCCGGTCCCTACCACCACCGTTCGCAAGTCACAGGGCCCTCCCACACTCAAGGATGAGGAGCTCACCAAAAGGCAAAGCGGCGGCGACGTGTCGCTGGCGGTTGTGGTTCGGAAGCGGGCGCCTATGATCTTCCAGCTGACAAGGGAGCTCCGGTACCGTCCTCGCCATCTCCGTTACTGTCAACAGCACCACCTCACCCGCTCGGCCACTCCCTAGTGACCCGTCTCTCCATCGAGGAGGCGCCACCATCGGTCATCCACTAGTGACTTCATCGATGATGTTGATGTCGTTCGCTGCTCGAAGATGTCAGGCTTTTGAAGATGGACATGGTCGTTGTCCTCGTCGAGCTCGAGTTAGTTGCGTTTAGATCCCCATTTTGGTTATGGGTTTTTAACGATTCTTTGTTCTAATTCGTGGACAGTATTAACTTGAGATAAGACAAGATTTTGTTTTGGGTCATGGAGAAGATGACGTCAGCAATCTAGAGGTGGAAGATGATATTTTTTCCCTAAAGGTATTTGGTCATTTCATTGACAAAAATGAAAAAAAAAGAGCTGTTAACGTGTGCCAGGAACCTGAAAGTATAATAAAATCAAACTAGAGGGACGTAGGAACGTATTTTGTGAACAGGAGAAATTTTTGAGTATATTTAAGTAAACCCGAGGGACTTGAGAGTAATTTTCCCAATAAAAAATAATTTTTTTTCTTTGAAATGACCGATAATGGGTCATGGCCTTTTGGATAAGCTCGACCAGCATTGGGTCTGGGTTCTCGGTTATGGTTAGGCTCTCTAGGAACTCGCCCAGGTCCTGTTCTTGAGCGCCATCCATTTCTGGAAGCTGCTGGATGATCGGGACTGGTCTTCTTCGCGTGCCCAATCTGTAACCCCCATCTATTCTCTGTTTGATTGTTTCAATTTGATTTGAAGGAAATTAATTACGCAATAGTGTTTGGTCCAAGATGATTTAATTATCTTAGTTTACTGAGTATATGAGAGAATCTGAAGGGGAAAGAAAGATGTGGGTGGAGGAGAGAAAGAGGAGGGCTTGGAGGAGAGGAAGAAAGAGTGTTGGGGTGGTCGACGTCGGGAGGTCGAGGAAATGGATGCATTTTTTTGTATTTTTGAAGGGTATTTTTGTCATTTCAATGACAAAAATGAGAAAAATTGACTGTTGACCTAGCCAGGGATCCGAGAGTATAATAAAATCAAACACGGGGATGGGAGAATAATTTTTGAAACATGGGGAACTAAATCATCAATTTTGTCAAACATGAGGGATATCACAGTAATTTTCCCTAAAAATTAATAAAAAGCCTCTAAAATTGGTCCGCCCAGTTCTCTCTCATCCTCTCTCTGTCTCGTTACCTGTGTCGCTATCACCGGTGGCCAACACACCGGCAGGGGATGGATAGGGGTAAGTGTTCGGTTTGACCCGACCCGATCCGGTCTGAATCACTAGAACCGAGATCTGAAAAGGTAAGGAAATAAAGATCTGAACCAGACCATTTATTTTTCAGATTCAAACCCAGTCCGAACCAAAAATACTGTTTAGGTCTGGTCCAGATCCATAACCCGAACAAAAATATTTGGACTTTTTACACTCCTACTTGGATGCGCACCTATTCCGAAGAAATTATTAGCACTGAGAACTTGGAAACTGAAACCTGCGAACATAAACCATTAGCAAATTTGAGGGCGCTATGAACTTGATTATCGAAATATATTTTTTCTGATAAGGGGTGGCTAATTAGGTCATATCGTTAGGGTATTAGGGTAGAGTATTAGAGTAGACTATAACAATCGTGAAAAATTGTGATTCGGTTCGGATCTTTGCGATTCTCTATAAAGAGATCTGGACCAGATCCGAGAACCATTTTTCTTAATAAATCAGACCCGAACCAAATCAAATAATTCTTTGGTCCAATTCGGAACCAAAATTTTGGTTTGGTTAGGGGCGGTTTCCTTTTTTTTTGCTTACCCTAGGGACGGGTAGACCTGACTACGGTTCGAATTTATTCGAATTCAAATTCATCAAAACATTAAACCATATTCAATTCTTCACAAGACGAATCGAATACGAATTATGAATTCGAATCAAATTCGAATCGAATTATAATCAAATTTGAATCGAATTATAATCGAATTATAACCGAATTATAATTGAATTATAACAGAATTTTTCCCTCTCAAATCCCCCCATTTTATTTGAATTTTTTAACATATATTATTATTATATGTACATGAATTTGAATCGAATTTAACACGAATTTAACTCGAATCAAATTTTCGAATCGAATTCGAATTAAATTCGCCGGTTTTGCGAATTATAAATATCTTGAACTGTATTCAATTCATTTTATGACGAATTCAAATCAAATTTTTAACGAATCGAATCGAATCGAATCATGAATCAGATTCAATTCATGGCCAGATCTAGGGACGGGTATATATTTTTGTTTTATAAAATAGAAGGTATTGTAAAATTTAGGTTTATTTTATAATTTGGACACTTAATCTTAAAAATTTTATAGTAAGAAATAGACAACAGAGGACTCCCTATCAAGCGTCGTTTCGTATCCTAGACCCAAATCCCCCTTTGGTCCAATGCACTAATAAAGTAATCGATACCGCTGCCTTGCCTTGCAATATCTAATTAGACCAGTTTTGATTTCCAATGTTTGATTGATCAATTATATATGATTTATTTCATGTAATAATTATTGTTTTATATAACTGGTAGTGTCATGCCTGGTCGTTGACTTTTTCTTAATAAAAACCGATGCTCGGTTAGATTTATTTTAGCAAAGCACAATGAGCCTTTTTTCTAGTTAAAACGGGAAATTTTAAAATTACGATACTAATAGCGGTAGAATTATGTATAAGTGTGAAAAATTATTATTCTAAATATTTTAAATTAAATATATTAATTCTAATATAATATTATAGCAATTGATCTCTTGGTTTTAAGATTGATATCCTCCAATAATCAATAAATTTCCAATCCAAAAAGCTACTTTTTTATATAAGCTACTTGGATCCTCCTCATTAATTGTATAGAGCTATACTACGTATATCATCAGATTATATAAACCAAATTTACATACTAAAATTAACAAAAACCGATAATGTATAAAAATCGAATAACCAAAAACTATAAGTGGGGCCTATACCAAATTAAACCAAAAGTCCACATATATCAAGGAAAAAGTATAATGAAAATTAATCAGATCCGTGAGATATAATATCCACTGGCGACGACGAGTACTCCGGCGAGGCCCCACATGGAAGGA
This sequence comes from Hypericum androsaemum, assembly GCA_963995505.1. Lineage (NCBI taxonomy): Eukaryota > Viridiplantae > Streptophyta > Magnoliopsida > Malpighiales > Hypericaceae > Hypericum > Hypericum androsaemum. The sequence goes on from OZ023195.1 coordinate 5,212,436, forward strand.
CGCGAGTGTGGGTACCCACCATCACTGGTCTCCCTCGCCGCAGCAGCCGCCGGACCGTGGTAACTCGGGTTGCTACCGTACAATATCTGTATCCCTCCGACATCGTCGTCGGCGAGCACCACCTTCCTCGTCCCGGCGGAGATCGTCGGGTACATGATCGCCTCCTCAACGGAGGAGTGCCCTAACCCTAACAAGTGCCCTATCTCGTGCACCGCTACGGACTCCAAGTCCACCGCCGTCGACGACGACGAAAGTTTCGTCGTCGTCGTCGAACTGTCCTCCGACGACATGACGATCCACGTCTCCGCCGCGTCGAGGTGGAACCGCCCACTCGGCGGGGAGAACGCGTGGGCCAGAGTCCCGAGAACCCCGTCGAACGGCTCCCCGTCGCCGTGGTCCCCACTGAAGAACCCTATCTTGATATCGGCGTCGGACAACGACGCCGTGTACGTGAAGTTAACAGGGATCACCTCCGCCCACTTCGCGAATGCCCGCGAGAACACGGCCATGATGTCATCCCCCAGCGTCTCGTCGTAGAAGGCGTACGTCAGCTCGTCCTTGGACCACCGAGGCTGGCCGGGGAAGAACGCGTAGTGGGAGACCGTGTGGAGATGGGACGACTTCGTCGAGTTCATGGTGGTTGACCCGTTGACTATGTCCGCATTCCCGCAACGGGGGCGGGAGATGAGGTCAAGCGTCCGGTCGTCGAGCTCCCCCGTGACGTTGAGGTGGAAGAGACGCTGGTAAGTCTTAAGGGCGTCTTCCAGGTCAACGTCGAAGTCGTCGGTGAAGTTGGAGTCCCCCCTGAGGTAGCCGAAGTTGTTGAAGTACTGCTTGAGCTTGGAGAGGCCGTCAAGCCGCTGGCCGGCGCGGCAGCCGGAGAACTTGTGGAAGGCGTCCCATGGATTGGTGACGTTAGGGAGGAAGTCGTGTGGGATAGAGGAGATGTTGGGGAAGAATCTTGCTGATGCCTTTTGGACAATATTGGAGGAGAAGAGACATAGTACTAAGAGCGAGATTAAGGGTATTGTAGTCATTTTTTATTTCTCTTGTGCTTTGCTAGGGAGAGGATAGAGATTGTTAGTAATGATGTGGAGGGTGGAATTGAAGGTAACGGGGACGGCGATTACGAGTAACAATGGGGAGGGAGGAAGTTTCTTCACTCTTTTTTTTTTGAGGGCAGGAAGTTTCTTCACTTTGGTTGGGGGAAAAGGACCGCTGCTTGACTTTTGTTTGTGGAGTGTTCGAGGAAAGTTTGAATTCATAATAGAAAATATAGAAGATAAATGATATTTAATACTATTATATTTTTAATAATTCGAATTTAAAATTTGATTAAGTTATAATAGAATTATTACCAATTGATCTAAATATTTATTAGTATCATATTTATACACGACAATATCAATTAATTGTGCAAAAGGAAAACATATCTAAGATAAGTTTAAATATGTTAAAATAATAAAAATATATTTAAAAACTGTCATCAGTCCAACCAATTAAACTTTGGATTGTTTGTGAAATTTTCAGTCAAGGTTAATTATGCTTAATTTTGTAAATTTGAACTTGACATTAGGGGTGAGCATTCGGGATATCCCGATCCCGAATACCGATCCCGAAAAATACCGAATACCGAATTACAAAAAAAATTCATACCGATCCCGAACCGAAATTATTTCGGTATCTACCGAATACCGAATTAAAATTTCGGTATAATACCGAAAATCCCGAAAATACCGAATTTGAAACCCCAAATCAAAAATCCTTATTCAAAAATCCCAAATTGAAAACCCTAAATCGAAATCTCAGACGGAAAACCCTAAATCGAAAACCCATCTCCCGCGAATGCAGGAAACCAACATGCAACAAGTCAAAATTAGACACAAATTGATAATCTAATTGCAAAACCCCCAAATACAAAACCCTAAATCGAAGGAGAAAGAAGAGAAACTGTGAGAGAGAGAGCCGAGAGGGAGATGGATGTGGTGGAGGAGGAGGACAGCTACGGTGGTCGCCGGTTGGTGTCTCATGGCGGTGGCTCGTGGAGGTGGCTCGCCGGATTTGGTTGGTGTGTGGGTTAAAGAAGAAAGAAAATGGAAGGGGAAAGAGGGAAAACTGAGAGAGAGCCGAGAGGGAGAGGGATGTGGGTGGGGAGTGGGTTTTTCCATTTTATATATAGGTTGGTAAACTTACATTTTAGTACTTCGGGATTTTCGGTATTACCGAAATAATACCGGTATATACCGAATTTCTACCGAATACCGAATTTACCGAAATTTTCACAAAAACCCTACCGAATTAAATCCCGAATACCGAAATCCCGATCCCGAACTCCCGAATACCGAAAAAAATACGGTAATACCGAATACCGAATACCGTTTGCACACCCCTACTTGACATCCTTATCTTTCAAATGCGAGATCAGTAGGAATTGCCTTGTGTTTTTCTTAAATTTTTGTAATAATTTTTTTCAGTGATATTTTTTATATTTGATCATAAAATTTTCTTAAATAAGTCAAACACTTGGACAAATTCTATGCCGAGTTTGACATTTCGCCGGATTGAATAATTCAAGGGAGATGAGGGGGTTGTCTACGACGTACGGACATTTCGAGGGGACTTGATTCCTATTGGCCGTCCAAGGGAGACTAGCGTCAAAGTTTTTTGAGGCTTAACACGCTTCTGTTATTGGTTTATGGTCGCATAAAGGTCCTTGTGGGTTGAGTTGTGAGCTAGTGAAATATTTGTTACTTATTTCGTTAAAAACTAGTTTTCTACTTATGAACTAAATATGTGTATTCAAAAAATAATAAATAATAAATAATAAATTGGGAGCTGATGTGGGCTTGGTCATAAGAGATTTTAAAATGAGTTAGTATAGCAGATATTTTTACCTTAAAAAATCATGGTAGGTCTGAATTTTATTTAAAAAACTGGAAGTCAATAATATCCATTACGAGTCAATTTTGCATCAATAACCTGATTAGTACGCTAACACTCGGGAAATAGTAATATCAAATATTTTTAAGAGTGGTTGACTAGTTCCGATTTTAAACCATAAAACCGATAATTTATTAAACAATAATTTTGATTTAGAAAGAAAGCGTGAACAACTTGTACTATATCTTTTCCCAAAAACTTATGGAAAAATTACTAGTTCTAATCACGTCACCAAATAAATAACTAATTTTTCTTTCATCTTCAATAATATTTATAATTAATTTATGTTTACATACAAACTGTAATAAATATATAAAAATTACATATTTAATTACTAGAGAAATAACAAAGTATTATCTATATAATTTTACATATAAAATTAAAAAAATTGGATTGTATTTATAGAGAAATTAAAATTTCAAATTGAAAATATTGGGCTCTATTTGTTGAGAATAAAAAAATACTAGTTAAGAATATTAGCCTCTATTAATAGCAAATAAAAAACATGATGTTTCAAATTTTTTACCGTATAAACATTGTGTTATATATTTATAGATTATTTCTAAAAAGAAGTATTAATATATTATAATTTTTTGGTTGAAAATAATAAATTAGATTGAGAAAGAAAAATATATATATTAAGCTGCGACCAGGGCGTGTCAGGTTCGGCTGACCGGCCCTGGTCTCGACCTTTCCCCACTTTATTTTCTTTTTCATTTTTTTAAAATTCCCTTCCTTTGTTGTTTCTTTGCCCTGGCGAAGTGGGGCCATACTGCCATAGTGGATGGTCTAAGGCCATCGGGTTTAGTGGAAATAACGTGACATTTTCAAGTCAAGTGGGAAAATAAGTGAGCGACGACGGAAACGACAGAAAACGGAAACACGAAAGCGTGTCGCTGTGGGAACGAGGGAGTGACGACGTCTCCGCCCATTTTCCTTCAGGTTTTCTTCACGGCGTCTGGGCCTTCCTTCCTTGTAACGGACAAGTGGCAAGTTCTGCCCAGCTTCCTTACCAAGGATGTCGTGGATCTGACGCCACGGAAAAAATCAACTAACAATTAGATCAATTGACGAGAAGTCTAAGTTAAATTTATAAAAATATGATAATGTTAGATACTTGCTAAGATAGTTTTGTCACCCTTTTAAATATCATACCCAGTTCAACTCTGGATTAGTCTAGTAAACGTGAATTAATACCGTGTACTTATAATTAGTATAATTACCCTTTCTACTTTTTTTAATTTTTTTTTGATGTTTGGTCTTTCTATGAATCCATTATAGCATGTATCATACGAAGCAATCAGTGGAGGGCCACGCCCTAAAATCCTTCCAAGCCACAAGTTCCCGGGCCCAAGGGCTGGTCTCATATTCCATCGAGAATCTAAACAAAACAAAAAAAAACAGATTTGGTAATCAAGAAAAGGAAGAAAATTGTGAAGGGTAAAACAACTGCAATTAAACAACCTCGTGATCCACAAGAACCAATATCCTAACATGCAAATTATACGTAAATATCTCCCATGCACGTAGAGTAGGATAATACGTAAACAAAGATATGGAGGGGACGGAGGAGGGTGCAATTCCGATAGAAATACCATGTGTGGATCTTAACAGTGGCCGGAAGATGCCGTTGGTGGGCCTCGGGACCGCGACGGCGCCTCTTGTCGGATCGGAGGCTACCAAGCAGGCGGTCCTCATGGCGATCGAGCTCGGTTACAGGCACTTCGACACCGCCACCCTCTACTTGACCGAGGAGCCGCTCGGGGAGGCCATCAAGAAAGCGTTGGCTTCCGGGCTGATCAGATCGAGAGAGGAGCTGTTTGTTACCGCCAAGCTATAGTGCAGCGACGCCCATTGTGATCTTGTCCTCCCCGCTATCAGGAAGAGCCTCAGGTAAGGGCAAGCTAGGTCGATCCACAGATGGTTGATTTCCTTTTGTGTTTCGATCTGCATTAATAGTACGTTAGGCACCACTTAACGAATTAAATGGAGCCTAACGTACCATATGTCCAGATTTAATACAAACATGTTGTTGGGATGGCGAGAAATAGGAAAGAATTATTTCCTATTCCTATTCCTATTCTGACTAGATTCTGGACTCCTAATTAGACCTAGATAGGTTACTTGTACACCAAGGGTTTGTCTCTATATAAAGACATGTTATCCTAAGGTTTTGTATAGCTTTGTGACTCGGATCCATCAATAAAATTTTTCCTTTCTCACCGTGGACGTAGGCATTAGGCCGAACCACGTAATTCTCTTGTTCCGTGTTCTTTGTGCGATCTTGTTCTCTAGTTGCTAAATTCTTAACAATTGGTATCAAGAGCTTAGGTTGGAGGATGACGGGCGGCGCGAAGTTTGCTCTTGTGAAGTTCGATGGTTCTTCGAATTTTGGGTTATGGCAAAGGCGTGTCAAGGATCTCCTCGTGCAACAAGGGATGGTCATCGCGCTCTCGGAGAAGAAGCCCGAGAAGATGGAGGAGCAAGAGTGGAAGGAGATGGGGGCCAAGGCGGTGGCGACAATTCGCTTATGCTTGGCGGATGATGTGATGTATCACGTCATGGATGAGGAGTCACCAGCTGAGGTATGGAAGAAATTGGAAGCAAGGTATATGTCTAAGTCTTTGTCGAACAAGCTTTATCTTAAGCAAAGATTGTACGGGCTCAAGATGAAGGAGGGCTCGGATTTGAGCCAACACATTAATGGTTTCAGTCAACTTGTGAGCGACTTGAGAAAGGTTGATGTGAAGTTCGAGGAAGAAGACAAGGCATTGTTGCTGCTGAATTCTTTACCTGGCTCCTACGAAAATTTGGTTACAACTCTAACTTGGGGGAAGGAGTCCCTGGTGTTGGAAGATATCACAAGTGCTCTGCTAGGGTTTCATCAAAGAAGGAAAATTGACGATGAACAAGCGGAAGGGCTAGTTGTGAGGGGTAGCCATGGTGATCGTAGTAGGGCAAAAGACAGGAAGGGATCCAAGTCGTGGTCAAGGAGGTTCAAGGGAAATTGCTTCGAGTGCGGAGAAAAAGGGCACGTGAAGAAGGATTGTCCAAAAAGAACTCGGGATCGCGAGGAAAAAGGATCAGGTTCCGTGAATGTGGCCTCACATTCGGACGAGTCAGATGGTGATCTTCTTTCTGTTTTGTCAAGTCCAAAGCATTCTGATTCCTGGATTTTGGATAGCGCTTGCTCTTTCCACATGACGCCCAAGAGAGGGTGGTTCGACACCTACAAGTTCGTTGATTCAGGTATGGTGACTATGGGTGATGGTTCTACTTGCAGAATTGCTGGCATATGTGATATCCAAATCAAGATGTGGGATGGTGTTGAGAGAAAATTGTGTAGGGTTAGGCATGTTCCGAAGTTGGAGAGGAATTTGATCTCGTTAGGAGCCTTGGATTATAGTGGGTACAACTATAATGTTGTAGGCGGGCTAATGGAGGTGGAGAAGGATGCTTTGGTGGTGATGAAAGGTGAAAGGAATGCTAGGAACACCTATAGGTTAGTGGGGAACACTGTTGTAGGTGGAGTCACATCGTTGGGTTCCGATAGAGGGGAGAAAAGCTCTAGTGTGATGGAGCGAAAGCTTGACATGAATGGTTTGAGTGGAGTTGGGATTCGCAGAGACAAAGTTAGCAAGTTCCCGCTATGGTTGTCTAAAGAGACGTGCACGTCAACGGTGTTGGGTAGGTTTTGCATGGGGAATGCGAAGCCGTTGGTAGCACCACGGGCGAATCGGGTATCTCACTCAAGGCCGAACAGTGGAGTTCGTGGCATGTCAAGGGTTCTACTTGGTAGAACAAAAGGTTGCCCTTTGTATGCTATGGCATGTAGTATTGGTATGAGGCAAGAAGGTCCAGCGGAGAAGCAGTTCGAGGTTGCGGAGCATGGGGTTGACCGAAAAATAGAGAGCGCATCTATTGGTCACAAGTTTGCTTCAGCAGGTGGACTTGCTAGTTGGGGTTCAATGGAGATTGGAGGGAATAGGCCAAGCAAGCTCAGAAGCTCGAGTTTGGGGGCTGGCTCCAAGTGATTGAACAAAAGGTGAAGAGAAAGTTGAGATGGTCTTATTGATGCAGTTATCTATGGTCCGAGATGGAGTCGGTCGAGTTGGATTGGTTTTGCAAGATCTCATGGTTCTTCATGGGGCGGTGTTTTGTCATGGTGGAGTTTGTTGAAGTTCGGGTGGAGCTTCATGGTTCTTCCACGAGATGATTTCTCGCCAAGGTGGAGATTGTTGGGATGGCGAGAAATAGGAAAGACTTATTTCCTATTCCTATTCCTATTCCTATTCTGACTAGATTCTGGACTCCTAATTAGACCTAGATAGGTTACTTGTACACCAAGGGTTTGTCTCTATATAAAGACATGTTATCCTAAGGTTTTGTATAGCTTTGTGACTCGGATCCATCAATAAAATTTTTCCTTTCTCACCGTGGACGTAGGCATTAGGCCGAACCACGTAATTCTCTTGTTCCGTGTTCTTTGTGCGATCTTGTTCTCTAGTTGCTGAATTCTTAACACATGTTAATGTAGGAATCTGCAGTTGGGGTACCTTGATCTGTACCTGATCCATTGGCCGGTGAGCTCGGGGATATACGAGTTCCCGATCAAGAAGGAAGATTTCCTGCCCATGGACCTGAAGGGCGTGTGGGGAGCCATGGAAGAGTGCCAAAAGCTCGGCCTCGTGAAATCTATCGGTGTGAGCAACTTCTCATGCAAGAAGCTCATGGACGTTCTTGCCATTGCCAAGATCCCACCGGCTGTTGACCAAGTAAGCTCCCAGAGCTCTTCATCGAAGAAAGCTTTCCTGATCGCCACAATTATTCATATGTTTTATATGTTTGCTTGTTGCTGGACGTTGAAAGGTAGAGGTGAATCCACTGTGGCAACAGAACAAGCTCCGCGAGTTCTGCAAGGAACACGACATCGTCGTGGAGGCTTACGCCCCTTTGGGAGCGAAAGGAACGGTGTGGGGCAGCAACAGGGTACTGGAGAACGAAGTGCTCAAAGGAATTGCAGATACCAATGGGAAGACAGTAGCTCAGGTGCTCCTACCATTCGTTCATTACCTATGATCACTGATCAAGCCATTTTCTTTCATCAGAATTAACCAAATAGTTGCATTTGCTCAGGTCTGTCTTAGGCGGGCATACGAACAAGGGATCGCAATGGTGGTGAAGAGCTTCAACAGGGAAAGAATGAGAGAGAACCTGGAGATGCTCGACTGGAAGCTGAGCGAGGAAGACGCCAGGAAGCTCACCGAGATCGTCCAAAGCAGGGGCTGCCGCGGCGAAGACTATATCTCCTCCAAAGGTCCATACAGAACAATCGAAGAGCTCTGGGATGGAGAACTTTGAAAGGTTCCAATAACGCCATTCTGCTGCGATCTCGTCTGTTGTACTTGTACCAGATGTTTACTCCTGCAGTTTGTTTCATAAAATAAACTTCCAGCAGCCAGATGATATCTAGTACCTCCTTTCTTCGCTTTTGACTCATTCATCTCCCGTATAAACAAGCGCACTAATACAAATGAATGAAATACTCATACCCCGTGCATCGGTCCCCACCGCATTACAGAGAACATTCAGCGTCAACGACCGAAAGTAGTTCCCTACTTGCGCTAAGTATGAACCACCTTTTTAGAGAAGTGAAATATGAACCTATTAATGCAAATAACAGTTGGGAATGCCTTCGGCTTCATTAACATTACATATATGTACAAGGACTCGTTTATTCTCCACAGCTCTTGCCAAAATACGTGTGACTGCCATGGAATAACATTTCTGAACGTAGTAACTACCAGCATTAATTGATTGCCTCGGGGCTTTCCTTGGCGAGAAACAGCAACAGAAAGAAATACGATCAACATTGAGTGGGCCTCTCATAAGTAGGAGGCAAGGACGGGCAGTTCTCATTCATGTTGGCGTACGGTTCAATGCTGTTGTATTCGGGCAACTCCATCCAATACTCGCCAAGAATTTGGCAGAACGGAAGCTCACCATCCTTATTGCTGCACCAACTAGGAAGTCGTGTCCGATTGTTCTCAAAAATTTTGAGCATGTAGGCATCGCGGATCTGTTGGAAAAATATCACTTTCTGAGTAAAGTTGCAACAAAAAGGTGAGGTGAGAACAAAGGAAAAATTGGAACGAGGGATGGAAGAGAAGTTCTGCAACATACAGTAAATTCAGTCACTTGAATTGAGCTAGAGACGGGACCAAATACTCCAGCATCCTTATACATGGATAGGATGAAGGCAACACAAGTTGTTGACTTCCCATCGCTATACACCCAGTCATCTTGTTCAGGCACTGTAAGCAATTCATCAAAGGCCATACCTCGCCTTTCAGTCTCCTCTAGGATTCCATACAAGTCTAGTGCCTGAAATAGAAACAACTGGTTGCAGATACTGACGCAATGAAGTGAGAGAAAACAAGGTTCGATAACATGCCACTGAAGGATAGACAACGTTTTGAAGCCACTGGCCAAATGAAAAAATAAGCTTGCTGAAATTAGGCATGCCTGAATATATATTTGTCAAGCTTGCTGACAAACGCATGAAACAAGTAAGACGTACAACTTCACTGAAATTTGATGCCATCCATGTAATGATGAAAAGCGTGGAGGATAGAGTTTAAGTTACATGAAGTACCTCTGTTTCAAGTCGCTTATTCAAAGCTTCATTCCACATATTAGCAGCATATGATGGCTGCACTCTAGTCCACATAGACATCACAGAAACGACCTAAAAAGCGAATCAAACATGAGATGATGTTTTTGAAAGCAAGCCAGCAATAACTAGCAGTCCAGAAGCCGAATGAATAGCTATCCCTGTTCGGAAGGTGGGAGAGGCTAAACATGCAGGATATGGGTGTAACATGGACTTGAAGCACTGCTTAAACAGAAAAATATAGTGCAAGTATAAAACTAGGTAGCAGCAACGACTAACAAAAGAGATATTGCACGTGCACATACTCGAGCAAATTCAGAGAAAAGAGAAGACATACCAAGTGAGCATCAAGAGGAGGTGGATAATTGTCAGCTATTGTGTCAATCCAACTAAATATCATGTTGTGATAACCATACGGCTTGCCTGACATGCTTCGAGCATATTCCCAAGCTGCAGTATTGTTGAACCTTGCCCGCACATCAGGATGCAGGGGAAGTAGGGCTATTTGCGGATTAGAACCATCCTTGAGTGCCAGTTCCCACCACTCATCCCAAGGAATTACCACTATGATCTCTTCACCCTGCATAACCCACAGAGAGCATGTCCTCAGAACTACTGAGCAAGAACATTTATACATACAAATCTAACAATTTGCCTTGTCCAATTAAAAAAGCTAGTAGCAGTGAAGGAAAACAATAGTGAAAAACTTAAATAAGTATAATCCTTGAACACCAAAGGCATCGACACTGTAAACCTCTTGAAGTCTGAAGAAACTTCTGAACGCACCTCCTCATTCTCATGCCCTGATTCTCCAACCCATAGTTTCCCAAACTCATCTTTCAAGCAAACTGCAGTATGGCCTGCAAATGCGCCCGTCACCCACTTCTCCAACGACTCAAATCCACCCCACCGACCACGTATCTTCGACACAGCAAGAAAATCACCGGAATGAACATCCTCCGGATTGATAGTCGAACGCCAAGGCTGAGGACGTTTCTCAAACGTTGCACCCATATGATTCGTCAAGAAAGCCAAGTTAGCATTCTGACCCCATACCGTGTTTGAGAAAAGTGGCAAAACATCGATCAAAGACATCATTGTCCCCAGCATCCCCGACGGCATTAGGAACACCGAAACACCATGCTGCTTCACCTGCAATTACACACAACAAACTCCATTCAAACATTGGAAATCGAAAAACACGAAAAACAAGCACAAAGAGCGGTACATAGTTCATCTCGGCCTCCTCCTCCCACGAGTCGAACTTCAAAGCGTGCTCCTTCGCGGAGAAGTAGTAATCCCACGTCACCCTGTACGGCGTAGCGAAAACGTACAGATCCATACACGTCCAGCTGTGAGCGGCTGACGTCTATAACAAACCAAAACACGGCACCAATTAAAATCACTAATAAATCGCTGGAGGAAGTGAAAATAAACGGTTACCTTGAGGTAGAGGACGCCGCCGCCGAGGCCGGGGTCATCGGCGCGATCGCCGCCGGTGAAATCGAGGCGGGCCTCGTTCTCGTAGAAGCAGGCGCCCTTCCACTGGACGGTGCCGTTTCCGGGGGCCACCGTACCGACGAAGTAGGGGAGGAGATCGACGGCGCTGTGGAGGTTGTTGAGTACCGGCCAGGAGAGCTGACGTGGCAGCACGGGGAGGACGTCCTTCACACGGAAGGGGACCTTGAACGCGGCCGAGGGATCGAGCCCCAGCCCTAGCCCTAACAGGGAAAGGGCAAAGAAAATTAGACGGCGCTTCGTGGGAGACATTGTGGATGACCGGTTAGCCCGAGGGAGGAGGGAGGTGGGAAGGGGTGAAATCGTAATTTACATGGGGTAAAGAGGAGGAAAAGCAAATGCGTGGCGGGTTATGAAGACGAGGTGGTCAACCGACGTGCACTACGGTTCTCCCAGTTTCGGATTTGATTGGTCAAGTCAAAACAAATTTATGAAAAATATTCTTAAATTAATTATATTTCGTATGAAAATATCAAACAAATATCATATAATGTTATTGCGAAATTTAAATCAAAATTATAATTTAACCGAATTAAAAAAAAACTCAATTTTCAAAAAATTGATTTTGGGTAGTTTAATTTTTACCTAGAATAACTAGGTGAAGTAACCAATCAAGATTAACTAGTGGTCAAGTTTTTGTATAAAACAATTCGATATTACCAATGATATACCCAACTATCAGCACGGAATGTTTTGGAACGAGAGAGAGGAAATCATATTACCAATGATATCTCAAAGTTCGCATATGATTTTGTTACATACGGATACGACTACTCTCCACATGTATTTGCATGTAAATACTTGGATGATACGAATAGAATTTACTACATTTTTGTACTCGCTCTAAATAAGAGGCCGTCATTACGAGTCTTCAATTACTGGAGATGCATCAAGAAGCAACAATATGCAGTCCCTTCCCCTCTACATTCCGAACAGGAAGCAATTCGAGTAGCAAGGGAGAAATAGAGCAGCGCCCTCCATCACCATCGGCTGCCTGAACGGATTCAACTGAATCTACGACGAAGTGGCGCCCAGAGAAATGCAACCAAATTGAGGATCAACGGGGGGGATAAGTTTATTTTTAGAAAGCGACGGATATGTTGTGATAGCTTACCGGGAGCGTTAGAGGGTTGCCGGTGACACTGCTTATGCAGCTAGCAGCAAGATGGCAAGCTTCTTCGCAATAATCGGAAAATACTGCTGGGACATTAATGTTTTTAATCAGCTCCTGAAACAGAAAGACAATCGATAAGAAAAAATTAGCACTAGCTGACGGCTTACAGGGCAACCTGGTTTTGGCAGACAGCAAGGATAAACTTACCACAGTAGGGAACCAACTAGTATAAGCAGCAACACCGGCATTTAGAGCAATCACCAAGTCCGGAGACGATTCCTATATATGCATAAGCTATAAACAAAGTCAACAGCGGATAGACCAAAGGCAACATAAATGAACTCTGCTGGTTTTAGTTACATGAGATTCATGATTGCTGAAGGTACACAGATGACCACAGGGGATTGTTCAAGAAAATTGACCTCTGCTATATCTATGTATCTGTCATGGTAAAATCCGTGATGGAGTCGTATCATTACTGATGAAGAAGCAGATGTGATTTCTGCGCTGCTGGTGTCCTTTTTCAAAGATTTACAAACGCAATCTTCATCTACGCATTGGGCGTACTCATGAAATTCAAGCTTCTCACCATCCCTAATGACAGGCAAGAATCTTTCTTGTTCAGAGGAAAAGATTAACAAAATAACACAAAAGGAAGTATGAGATGAGAAGAAAAAACTACATATGCCTTCTTAACCAATTCTGGAGCTGACCTGAATATCCTGAAAAAATGTATATCTTAACCCAGCTTACATTGTACCTGACTAATCATGTTGATCAAACATTTTGTGCAAAGGTTACAAAAAAATCCATTATATTGTGGATCAACTACGTGAAGCACCAGAAAAGATTGTTGAAATTAGTGACAAGTGGTCCAAACAACTAATTAACACCCTATTAAAAAAGAATAAACTACTTAACGTACTGAAACCAGAAACGAACTACTAATGTTTCAACTGAAAATTTAAGCAATACCCCGACTTATATATATATATACACATGCACTTAGAAAGCCATAAATCAAGAGTACGACAGACCTGAGTTTTGGTATTTCAGGTCCAATCAGCTCAATCTTTACTTGCACGCCCGGGAAAAGTGCAAGCAACTCCCTGAAGGCAGAAAGTTGAAGAAGCTCTTTTTCAGGCCCTTTAACAAAAACTCTTTTTGGTTAAATTTACAAATTAAATTATTAACATAAACTAAGAGCATGGAAGTTCGCCAATATATCAGGTAAAGTAAACCAGGAAAACACATAATGTGCACTCAACGAATGCCAGATGCATATTAAAGTGGCGTCATTAAAAATGAAATGTAATCAGAACAAAGTGTAGATAAAAGGATGGCCATTAAACTTCAAAGCATAAAGACATACCAAGATAGTGGATGCAGAGTTTATTAGAGGCTCTACTGCACAAGTTCTTCATACCAACAACTTGAACGGCATGGTATATGGTAAGAGGCTGAAATATTAACGCCTTAAATCAACCCACCGTTTATGGGCAGTTTCAAAAGAACGCATTTGATCCATAAATAAAAATAAAATCACAACGGCACAAACCCTGGGACCAATATAAACTTTTTAGCATGGAACAGTACATTCCTATGAAAAAGGCCCCTACAGAAAAACTGACCAAATTATCAGTAAATCGGTTTTACATTACAGAAACTGCAAAACCAGTTTCCGTACCAAGTGAAGAAGCAAAGCAACAGGTGAATTTAGGGGAATGCATCTCCAATTGTAATACTCAGCCCAGTTCTTCAAATGTGCAGGTAGAGGAGACAAGGATCCTGCACGACCAAAAGAAGAATTGATGAGAAACCAAATTCGTAAAGAATACACATAAAAGCAAATAATACTGAAGCAAGATGGAATACCTGAACATGGGCATAGGTCACTAGACAGGTCCCAACCTGCATCCTTTAACCTGTGACACAAGTATACAACATAAATTAAAGAGTTAAACTAGTCACTGAAAACATGTCACAACCATCAACTATGCTCGTTGATTAAAAAGCCTATCACTAACTCTGCAAGCACGTGCGATCAAGTGCAATGTTGAATCATCCTAACCAACTTATGGTTCAATCTTGTACCATTGTCTCAAGCAGAGCAAAAAAGGTGATCTCACACGCTTAATTTTCACGCCAGCCAGTGAGTCTAAGCACTTGACTCACTTCTTCATACATGCCTGCCTATATGTAATCGGGAAACCTCGTCGCCAATCAGACGGCTGCAAACATCTACAAGAAAGCATACAATGGCAGTCAAAGTACGAACCTGGGACCATGGAACGAAGCCAGCGACGCTCCGCAGGAGCATTCAAGCATCCACATTCCAGTACGATGAACCCCTCGTCTACTCAAGAACGAGCACCTACTCTCCTTTTCCTCAAACACCTACCCCCGAAAGGAAAATATTAGCCATAAACTAAGGGGCAAACAAGTAATTTCCTTTCGGTGATCACCTGAACTGTAGCTTCCTCCGCGAAGGTGAAGGGGAAATCGTTCAAGGCATCGATGCGGCTCATTTGCTGCCCTAGCCTATCACACTCTCCCTTGTGCTCGCTCCAGTGAGATAACTGCCAAACAGATTAAAACTAAATCCGACGCTCTCTCTCTCTTTACTGAGAAAAATTAAACAAAACGAGGAAATTAGTTCCAATTGGGGACGTACCTGGTGAGAGGCGGAGCAGTAAGAAACGGCGCCGCAGCGGCCGCACCGTCTCGCGGGAGGTCCCACGCATCTTGTCCCCCGTCCTTTCACCGCGCACTCCATTTTTGCCTTTCCGTTTCGCCAAATCCGACGCCGTTCCGTGTTATTTTTCTTGTCATCGTAAAGGAGAAAGACTTCGGGCCCATTCTACACACTTTGGCCCATTAGGTATATTACTTGACTTTAGGCCCACTAAGCTTTTCCTTATTCTTCTTCTCATTGTCTGGCTTGTTAATAGAAATAGGAGGCTCGACTTTAAAGTTTCTGGTTGGATATATAAATTATAAGGTACTCAAATTTAAATTTTTGGGTGGATTTATTTTGTAGTTATTTATCTTCACATGATTCTTAATATATAAAATCCATTACCAAATAGAGAAATTCTACTGACAAATACAACCAATAAATTCATCTATTTACTTTGTGAATTGAACATTCACCTGATGCCGTACAATTTATTTATTAATTTATTATATTTGATTGTTTTCGATGGAACGATCATGATATTTCTTAATTTTACATATGTGCGAGTGGTTATTTGAATGTCTAATTTATTATTTTGTTGAAGTGAAAAATATTTTTCCTGAAACTCATTTGTATTACATGCAAGTATATGCCTATTTTAAAAAATTATAAGGAGAGAGAATTCGGGTAAGGTAGAAGAATTAGAGAGGAGAGAATTACGAGGAAGAAGAATAGATAGGGGAAGAGAAGAATTAGAGAAGGAGAGGAAGATAGAGGCAGAAGGAGTAGGCAGAGGTAGTTGATAATTCATATATTCATTGATAATCATTACACGGTAATTACCAACAATATATATAATGACTTAAAGTGGGTATTTCCCACGTAACCTACCAAACTAACTGGCCACTACTGCCACTTAACCCACTACTATGCAACATGTCCACGTGGCACTTTGAAGGAATGGAAATAACAACTATATCATGTGCCTAAGCACTTGGAAGAATTATCGAAAACTACCCACGACTTAGAGTCGTGACATTTGGCTGCCCTTCAAAGAATTCTTGTCCCAAGAATTCATGCACTTTTCAAGTCGACTACACTCGGAAATTGAGACTTCAATACATGACAGGATCGCCAACAATATCAGCTTCTAGTCCGGGTGGCTTGTCCAACTACTCATGTACTTCATTCAGCACACTAATACTGGAAGCTTGGCGATGCTTACACATGTGTCCCTTGAACCATCTGTCGCCGCACTTGTAGCATGACGGTTCCTTCTTGGCGGGAAGTAGGGGTGAGTTTCAAACCGATTCAAACCGCAAAACCGACAAACCGCCAACCAATAAACTGCCCAAAATTAAAACCGCCTGCATTAACGGTTTGGTTGGTCGGTTTCATACCAAAACCGTAGTGGCTCGGCACGGTGTCTGTTTAAATTTTGTTATACACCGCCAAACCGTGAAACCGAGGTATAAACGATGTCGTTTTAATATAGGCATACTTTAGGCCAAAACGACGTCGTTTTGGTTCGGTATATAAGACATAAGTCAATAATTCCTTTCTCTCTCCATTTTCTACCTCCCCATTCATTTTCTTTTCCCCTTCCCCCGACGATTTCTCCCTTCCCCAACCTCGCCCCAGCCCCCTGTCCTCTGCCCTCCTATACTCCGACGTTCGCCTCATCGCCTCGCCGCCCATCCTTCAACCTTTAGCCTAATTTTCGAAACCTTAAATATAAAACCCCCAAACTTCGAAACCCTAAAACCAATCAGGTATCCGTATTGGTTTTTAATCATCAATGTACTCTTAGTCTTGTGCTGTGTTTGTTAAAGATCTAACTAATACTAAACCAAGGGTTTGATATTGTCTTTGCATGCCAGAATTGTGAGATTCGTGGTTGAGAACACAGTCGAGGAGAGGATCGTCGAAGGCTCTCTGATTGTGATTATGGTAAATTATTTAGCTTGATGTTTTGTTTTTTAGCTTGACTGTGCCAGAATAGCTCAGTCTCTCGACATTATGGTAAATTATTTAGCTTGATGTTTTATTTTTTAGTTATGGACATTTGTTTTAGTTATGACAGTAGTTTCACAGTGGTACGATAATTTTGTTTAAGTTATGGATGTAGCTTTGTAGGTTCATTTTGCTTTTTAGTTATGGCAGTAGCTTTTTAGTTATGTCAGTTTGTTACTTATGTTAGGCAAATGATGATGTGGTTGAGGTGCATGAGGATGAAGAAGTTAGTGGAGCAAACGAGCAAACGAGGCAGCAACAAGAGGAACCTTGTAAGATTCCAGATAAACCTCCTTTGCCTTCTAAAAGAAAGTCGTCTGTTGCCTTGAATGATGAAAGTAACAAAAGTAGGAGGGTAACGAGTGAAGCGTGGAATCATTTTACAAAAGTTGAGGGCTGTGCAGTAGGTGAAGAAAAAGCTACATGTAACTATTGTGGTCAACGATATGCATGTAATCCTAAGAGGAATGGAACTAGTGCTTTGAAACAACACCTGGAAAGCAAATGCCCGAAATTAGCTAAGCAAGATTTAAAACAAACCACTTTGTCTTTTGAGCCGGCTGAAACGGGTGGTGGTGTGGGTAAGCTCAAGGCCATTGCCTTCACTCAAGAAGAGGGTCGCAAAAAATTGGCAATAATGATTATCAAAGATGAGTTGGCATTCAAAATTGTTGAAGGTGAGGGATTTATTGGTTATTCCAATTACATGAATTCTAGATTTGTGATACCACATAGGACAACAGTGGCTAAGGATTGCATGAAAATCTACTTTGATGAGATGAAAAAGTTGAAAAGATCTTTGAAAGGTCAGAGGTTGTGCTTTACAACTGATACTTGGACATCAATCCAAACTATGAATTACATGTGCTTAATTGGACATTGGATTGACAAGGATTGGAATTATCAAAAAAGGATTTTGAACTTTTGTCAGATTGACAATCATAAAGGGGAGACAATTGGAGAGAGCATTGAGCAATGCTTGGTTGAGTGGGGGATTGAAAAGATTTTAACCATCACTGTGGACAATGCTGCTTCAAATGATTCGGCTATTCGCAATTTGAAATCATCCACGGGCTACAAATTGAAGAGCATAGTATCTAATCATCAGTATTTGCATATGAGGTGTTGTGCACATATTCTCAATTTAGTTGTGCAAAATGGATTGAAGCAAATTAATTAATCGGTTATGAAGATTCGAAAAGCGGTGAAGTATGTTAGAAGTTCTGCACCTAGGCTGAAATTATTTGGTGACTGTGTGAAAGCCGTGAACATAGAGTGCAAGAAAGGATTGTGCATGGATGTTGATACAAGGTGGAATTCTACATATTTAATGTTAGAGGCTGCTGAGAAATATGAGAGAGCTTTTTCTCGATTAGAGAGAGATGACGGAAGGTTTTTGAGATACTTTCTTGATCCGACCGAAGATAGAGATGATGAGGATGATGTGGACAATCCGGGCAGAACAGTGAATGTTATCATGCCTCCTAATGATGATGATTGGAGTAGTGCAAGATTTTTTTGCAAGTTTTTGAAGATGTTTTATGAAGTCACATTGAAGTTCTCTGCAAGTTTAAGTGTCACCTCCAATGAGTTTTTTCATGAAGTGTCGGACTTGCGTAAAATGCTCAAAAAGTATGGTTCTTCACCAAATAATGTGTTGGCATCTATGGCAAAGAAGATGTTGTTTAAGTTCAACAAGTATTGGGGTAAGTTCGAATCCATTAATGGGTTATTGTATGTTGCAGTTGTTCTGGATCCTCGATACAAGAACCAGTATGTTAGGTTTGCATTTGGTCAATTATATGACGATGCACAAGCCAATGCACACTCCGATAGTGTCTCTGCAATGCTGTCTCGATTATATGAACAATATGAAGAACGTTCTCGCAAATCTAGTTGTGGTGCCTCCACTAGCTCACAACAAGTTAACGTGGGAATGGAGGATGATGAAGTTCTCATTGATGATGATGACATGCTAGAGTTGAAATCTCGGGATGAATGGCATAAGCAAATTTTGGTGGATAGATCAAGTGAAACACGTACAGATTTGGCCAAATACTTGCAAGATCCAGTGGAGGCACATAGCGATACCTTTGACATCTTGAGTTGGTGGAAGGTTAACGCCGTGAAGTATCCAATCATGGCTGATATTGCACGAGATGTGCTAGCAATTCCGGTGTCAACCGTTGCCTCAGAATCTGCTTTTAGCACGGGAGGACGTGTGCTCGACCCTCACCGAAGTTCGTTGAAGCCTAGAACTGTGCAAGCATTGGTATGTGCTCAAAATTGGTTGTGGATTAAGCCACGCACAAACAATGACGATGATGAAGATCCATTGGAGGATAACAAAATACTTGAAGGTTAGTCATTATTTAAAACCAAATAATTTTCTTAACTATGATGCATTTAAGTTCTAATTTTATTTTTTGTGCTGTTGCAGATCTCGAAGCAGAATTTGAACGCGAAGATGGCGAATAATAGACCAAAAAATGGCTGCCCGGAGACGTGAAGTTGTTTTTTTGATGCTGCTGCATTATGTCGTGAACTTTCGAACTTGTTGGATGTTCAGCTACTGCTGTAATTCGGATGATAAGGCTTGGAAACTTGTTGCTCAGCTTCTTGTTTTTGAGATGATGTTGCTGTAATTCAGATTGCTACTTGTAATAGCTTGGAAACTTGTTGGATGCTCTGCTCTAATTGCTAAAACTGTCAAACCAAATAGGGCTTTTTGCTCCTTTTTTTTAATAGAGAAATATATTTTTTTTAGTTGGGCCTGCCTGGGCATTGGGCTTTTTTATTAATTAAATTATACGGTTTCACACCGCCAAACCGAAGGTGGAAACCGCACACTGTGAAACCACAAACCATTCGGTTTGGATTCAAACTGACAAACCGACGGTGTGAGTTCCTTTAGAAAAAATAATTCGGTGCGGTGTCAATTATCGGTAAAAAACTGTGACACCGCACCGCACTTACTCCTAGCGGGAAGGATTTCACGCATTGGGTTAGGTTTCTCAGAGTTGGAGTAGACTGGCGGTGAGCTACGAACATGTTGGTTCTTAGTAATTGATTTTAAGGCATTTTCGTAAAACTTAGCTTTCGTGATGGCCTCCCTAATCGTCGTCGGTGCATGAGCTCTAACCAAGGACTTGAGTATTTCGGTTAGTCCCCCAATAAAACAGGATATGAAAATACTTATCTGAAAGTGTGACATTTTCACGTAACACCATGCCCTTTAGTTACTCGAACTTCTGGACTTAATCGCTGACAGTCCCCGTCTACCTCAGGTGGTTATATTCTTCAGTCACGCTGTCAAAATCCTGATCTCCAAACCGTTCACACAACCAATCCACAAACTGGGACCAGGTGAGGTCACAATGATGTAAAGCTGAATGCCCCCTTCTTCATTGAGGTGGAGACGGGCAAGCTTCACATTCCGAGTCTCCTCGACGTCATTGATGTTGAAGTATTGCTCGCACTTTTGAACCTAATATCTAGGATTAATGGGTGTGAATCCGAAAAGTCGAGACGCAACTTGACATCTCTGGAATGTTTGACCGTGGGTGTCACAGCTGTTAGAGTTGTTGATGCCATTGTGGTAGAAGTCAATGATGTCGTTGTGTGGAAGCGGTTACTGCCATTGGGGTAGGGTCATTAGGCAGGTACATAATATCCCTCTGTCGGTGGTGACCTGCGCGGTGGTAGGACGGGAAGCTATCACTTCTTGTAGGTCGTCGAACCTCCAATCAATGCATTGGAAATATTATTCCATACGTTGCCATGTGTCTGCGAGACGGGTGCTGAGCTCTGCCATATTTGTCTCAAGCTTTTGGATTTGCTCATCCATCGATTTATTTTTCGTGGCTTTGGAACGTGTAGTCATTGTGTAAGCTCTGATACTAGGTGTAACGATCCGAACTAGAAAAGAGTTATATGGAGAGAGAATTGGGTTAAGGTAGAAGAATTACAGAAGAGAGAGTTATGAGAAAGAAGAAGAATAGATAGGGGCAGAGAAGAATTAGAGAAGGAGAGGAAGATAGAGGCAGAAGGAGTAGGAAGAGGTAGATGATAATTCATATATTCATTGATAATCATTACACGGTAATTGCCAACTATATATATAATGACTGACAGTGGGGGTTTCCCACGTAATCCACCAAACTAACTTGCCACTACTGCCACTTAACCCACTATTATGCAACATGTGCACGTGGTACTTTGGAGGAATGGAAATAACAACTACATCATGTGCCTAAGCACTTGGAGAAATTATCGGAAACTACCCACGACTTAGAGTCGTGACATTTGGCTGCCCTTTAAAGAATTCTTGTCCCAAGAATTCATGCACTGTTCAAGTCTACTACTCTCAAAAATTGAGACTTTAATACATGACATGATCGCCAAAAATATCAGCTTCTAGTCCGGGTGGCTTGTCCAACTCCTCATGTACTTCATTCAGCACACTAATACTGGAAGCTTGGCAATTCTTGCACGTGTGTCCCTTGAATAATCTGTCATCGCACTTGTAGCATGACGATTCCTTCTTGGCGGGAAGGATTTCACGCATTGGGTTAGGTTCCCCAAAGTTGGAGTAGACTGGTAGTGAGCTACGAACATGTTGGTTCTTGGTAATTGATTTCAGGGCTGTTTCATAAAACTTAGCTTTCGCGATGGCCTCCCTAATTATTGTCGGTGCATGAGCTCTAACCAAGGACTTGAGTGTTTCGGTTAGTCCCCCAACAAAATAGGATATGAAAATACTTATTTGAAAGTGTGACATTTCACGTAACACCATGCCCTTTAGTTCCTCGAACTTCTGGACGTAATCGCTGACAGTCCCTGTCTGCCTCAGGTGGTTGAATTCTTCACTCACGCTATCAAAATCCTGATCTCCAAACCGTTCACACAACCGATCCACGAATTGGGACCAGGTGAGGTCGCGATGATGCAGCAACTCGTTGTAGAGCCAAGTGTCCCCTTCTTCATTAAGGTGGAGACAGGCAAGCTTCACCTTCTGAGTCTCCTCGATGTCGTTGATGTCAAAGTATTGCTCGCACTTTCGGACCCAATATCTAGGGATTAATGGGTGTGAATTCTGAAAAGTTAAGAAGTAACTTGACGTCTCCGGAATGTTTGACCGTCGGTGTCACGGCTGTTAGAATTGTTGATGCCGTTGTGGTAGAAGTCGGTGATGCCGTTGTGGTGGAAGTCGTTGCTGCCATTGGGGTAGGGTCATTAGACGAGGTACTTAATATTCCTCTATCGGCGGTGACCTACGCAGTGGTAGGACAGGAAGCTATAACTTCTTGTAGGTTATCGAACCTCTGATCATTGCATTGGAAATATTGTTCCATACGTTGCCATGTGTCCGCGAGATGGGTGCTGAACTCTGCCATATTTGTCTCAAGATTTTGGATTTGCTCATCCATCGATTTGTTTTCCGTGTCTTTAGGACGTGTAGTCATTGTGTAAGCTCTGATACCAGGTGTAATGATCCTAACTAGAAAAGAGTCACAGGGAGAGAGAATTGTGGTAAGGTACAAGAATTAGAGAAGAGAGAGTTATGAGGAAGAACAAGAATAGATAGGGGCATAGAAGAATTAAAGAAGGAGAGGAAGATAGAGGCAGAAGATAGAGGCAGAAGGAGTAGGAAGAGGTAGATGATAATTCATATATTCATTGATAATTATTACACGGTAATTGCCAACTATATATATAATGACTGACAGTGGGGGGTTTTCCACGTAACCCACCAAACTAACTTGACACTACTGCCACTTAACCCACTACTATGCAACATGTGCACGTGACACTTTGGAGGAATGAAAATAACAACTATATCATGTGCCTAAGCACTTGGAAGAATTATCGAAAACTATCCACGACTTACAGTCGTGACCCCCCCCCCCCCCCCCCCCCCCCCCCCCCCCCCCCCGCGTCTTTTTTTCCTCTCTGTGTTTCATGTCTCAAAAGTTTCCTTCTCCACACCTTTTATTCCTTAACCTCCAATCGTCCCCTCTTCATCCTCTCTTCAACACCTTTGCCATGGTGTTGAGTTTTTCAATTAGAGTTTAGATTTGAATTGATTTGTCTTGGATTAAATTATATTTGTCTCTAAATTGGATTGAACATATTGGGTCCAAGATCTTTGCCATGGTGTTGGGTTTTTCAATTAGAGTTGAGATTTGAATTAATTTGTCTTGGATTGAATTATAGTTATCTCTAAATTGGATTGAACATATTGGATCCAAGATCGCTTTTGTTTCTTTCTAAAAGGGCTGCTCTATCCTATTGAGATTTATTTTATGGTACTAGGTTTCTTCGTATCTATTTCCACGAGGAATTTGGTCGGAGGAGAAAAACCATTTTTCAAAAAAAAAATCTTCATTTTGATTGATGGAACTTGGAAGCAAACTAGAACTTGGTCTCTTAAATTTTTGCACTTTCCCTGTTTTGGTTGGAAGAAACATTTTTTCCAGTTTCTGGTTGATCTGGTTCAACCAATTCATCAAATCATTCGGCCTGACCAAATTTTGGACAGTTCGACCACTCTCTGACTTTTAAGCAAAAA
Source organism: Hypericum androsaemum (assembly GCA_963995505.1). NCBI lineage: Eukaryota > Viridiplantae > Streptophyta > Magnoliopsida > Malpighiales > Hypericaceae > Hypericum > Hypericum androsaemum. The sequence goes on from OZ023195.1 coordinate 5,235,942, forward strand.
CCAAGTTGGAATTACTCCCTGATGGCGGTCCAACCGCCAGTCGGACCACATTTTTAAAACATTGAATCTTAATAACATTATTTTTGGTGTCCCTGTTTTAATATCTCCATGTCGTTGTGCCTAATTCAGTATGACACCCAATGCAATTGCGAATTGAAATTCTACTAACAAATATAACCAACAAATTCATATATTTATTTTGTGAATTGAAGATTCACCTAATACAAACAACATATACACCTACTCCCCGAATGGAAAATATTAGCCTAACTTTGAGGGACAAACAAGTAATTTCTTCTCAACGATCATCGGCTTTCGCCGCGAAGGGGAAGGGAAAATCGTTCAGGGCATCGATGCAGATCATTTTGTTAATCCTATTTCTTAAGAGTTATAAAATTTGCAACATTTATGAATAAAAGAGAGTCATTTTGAGTTCTAAAGGCTAGTAGAAAGCTATTCGGTGAGCTATTTATTTTTTGACTTGCGTTTCTTATTTCACTTTTTTATCAAAAGGACTTTTGATTTATTCATCAAATTATTATTATTTGGGTAGCTCTCTCCTTTATGACGTACTACAACATAATTCATTCAGCCACTGTGTATGCAAAAAGAGGTGGTTGATGAGATTGAAGCTATACTTCTGAAAGTTCCCGCCGATGTTAACCATCTGGTAAAAATTTTGAGGACTTCAAAGATACTTGAAGATGATGGATATTCTTGGTAATATTTTATTGCATACGAAATATTTCATGTTTGATTTATTTGTATTGATGAACTTATTATTGCTTACAGTCATTTTGTTATGCAGCATTTTTGTCTTTGGAGTGTTAGAAAATTTGTTCCTTGCTTTGGTGGGCTGATGAGTATTCCTACGGATGGGAAGCCTCAACGTGGCAAGCCTAACGCATGGGAAGTATTTTATTACATTCGTTGGCTATTTTAAATATTCTACTAGTTCTATTTTTTCTCTATTATTATTAAACATATTGTCATTGCAAACAAATTTCATTAACATTCTAGATAGGCGTTATAATTTGTAACTACTTACTTTTGTTGTCGATTATTTTTCTTGGGTAATTACAACTCCATTATCCAAACAAATATTCTAGATAACACGAATTTATCTGTTACATTACAGAGTCTTCCAGATAAATTTTTTCAAAAATGTCATTAATAAAATTTGTTGCTTGCTTTAAAGAGTATTCTAACGCCTCATAAGGAATTAGAGGAAACATTAAAAAGAAATATGATCGTAACAAGATATTTGTCACAACCCAGGACCGAGACAACCGCCACACAACTAGAATTGTATAAAGCTCAATTCTACTATCTTTAAAGGTCCTTAAAATCCATATTTTTATTCTCAAACCCAGCTCATTTGCTAACCTGAAATCATCTTTCTTATTTACTGAAAAACAATATTGCAAATTTGGGTGAGTTTTAGCTACTCAGTAAGTTGCCCGCACTTTCAACCTGAAGTCAGGCCCAAGCATTTTCAATATAGTTGAAATAATTACTAAACATTAACAACCGGCAATCAATATATGACAGGTTATGCAACACGACACATAAGACTCCCTTATGCATCTATTCGTGATGAATGAAGATAGAAACTTTGGAGCCCTCCTAATGAGGCTATACCATCAATTCATCCCCAACGGCAAAGTCTTAAACGATATAACCCCTCATTTTTATGGGTTCAAACCTATTAAAAACCTCATTATGACCTACTTAGACAAAATAATACAAATCAAAATCCACAAAAATTATCCTCAAAATAGAATAAATGCTCATAACAAAATAGAACTCAATGCACAACACGATACCAAAATCCAAAATCTCACATTAATACATAATATAATGTCAAAACCAATCCTAAGAAATAATAACAGAATACATAATCCCAACAAGTAATGAACAAATAGAGCACATACTATTGCATATTAATTACGTACAATTTAGGTGCACAACAGAGCACATATTCATCACGATTAAGGAACAATAGCATATGATCAAATTACCACCGAATTGAATATGTAAGCAACACCACTATAATCACAATAACAATAATAGGAACATCGGGAACATCATGCTAAAATAATTTAAGGTACTTGGCCCAATCGGTAAAATCAAAATTAAAACAAAAGAACCTCGAATTACAAATGGGTCATTGGTTATTTGTATTTTGATCTCTTAGTTTTTTTTAACCCTTATATCTAAAATACCAGATTTTACAATATTGTTTCCCTAGTAGTCTTTATGAGCAGAGGATAGCGGTGATTAGAAATCATCTATTTATGTATCTCCGATTAAATAAAGAAGAAAAAGACAAGGGTGCTAAAAAGAAACCTCAACGTGGCGAGCCTAATGCATGAGAAGTATTTTATCACTTAGTTGGCTTTTTGCCCACTTCCATGAGTACATTTGGGAACAATTTGTTATAAAACGAGTTTCATCCTAGCCGTTAAGATATGATGTTCTCCACGAGCATATATATGCAGACATTCAAGTATTATTTTTGGCAGTTATCCCATAATATTTTTGGACTTTGCTCGACTATGATTAAGTCATCCTTTTTTTTTACAATATATTAAGTCATTCTTGTATGGTCACTATGATTCATTTTGAACTTGTAAATTTCCAAACAACTTAAACTTTTTTCTTTTCTTTCTCGCCCTCGTTCCTTCTTCTCTTCTCTTTATTTTTCTCTATCCATTCGGCAAGAAGCCACCAACCCCGTTGATGTTGAGCCGTACATCACCATTCGTGTCTTGTGTTGATGCAGCCTTTAACCTGAACATGTCGGAACACAAAGATGGAAGATTTTGATGAATGATACAATTTTTCTAACAAGTTGTGCCCAATCTTCTTAAATCTAACAGTTAAGTAACTTGAGGCAGACTCTATTGGTAGCTCGAAATCAAGCTACAAAATGGAAGAGTGGCGGCGAAAAAAGATTTAGGATCAAGCAGGGCTCTAATAAAACTCGAATCTCAAATCTGACATAGGATATTTTTATACTCATTCAGAAATTTGACGTGATAAGTGACGTACCAACGACAATACGATGAAAATGGAACCTTCGACTCCTTGATGAAGAGATAATGAAAGAAAGAGGGAGAGGGAAAAGAAGAGAGAAATGAAAGGGTGCGAGAAAAAAAATAGATGTTTTGAAAATTTTAAATGTTCAAAATTATCTAAAGTGATAATTAAATGATGACTTAATATAGATCAATAACCATATTAATGTGGTTTAGTATATACGAGTAACAATACAAAAATGACTTAGTATAGATGAATAATCATAAAGCAATAAAAAAAATAGATTAGTAACCACAAGCCAAAATTTTTAAAAGATGAGTGATCATGAGTGTCTTTTACACAAAAACATCTCTACCTAGAGCTAGTAACCCTCGAAACAAACCGACTTGCTCTTTCCTTGCAACTCGATCAAATTTTTTTTTCAAACGTTACTCAATCTTATTATTGGTCATTCATCATATTATTTTTTTAAAGTGGATTGATTATATATATACATACTCTCAATTACATACATGAGACAAAGCATATAAAGCTATACTAATTATATAGGCAAAGTCAATAACCTAAAGTACATCATGTACAAAATTAGCTATTGGTGTCATAATTATAATATTGAATGTGACTATCGAATCACTTATGTACACGACATAGGATGGTATGAGTGAGAAGTTACAGGTTTTATTTATTTCTTTAGAAAATTGCTTGGTTCTTTGTAACGCCCGTGATCCGATCGACTGTCTCCACAAACCAACACATATCTTTTCCAGCGTGTTTTGTCCTCACTCACACGCATCCTGGAAACTTCCCAGGAGGACACCCATCCTGATCCTACTGCCGGCCAAACGCGTTTAATTTTGGAGTTCTCTCAGGATGTGTGCCGAAAAAGAAGATGCACTTTGTTGATATGGATAGTCAAATCAAATCACTTAAGCATTCCAGACAGTACATATCATTTACGGGGTATCACATTCACCCCCTCCTTAAATACGCGACGTCCTCGTCGTGCCAAAATCAGTCAGTCCCAGAATCCCTCGTCTTCTGGTGTGTTCAATCCCCAAACCACACCGTACTAGCCGAGGTCTTGCACTGATACCAAATGTAACGTCCGTGATTCGATCGACTATCTCCACAGACCAACACATATTTTTTCCAGCATATTTTATCCTCACTCACACGCATCTTAGAAACTTCTCAGGAGGTCACCCATCCTGATACTACTCCCGATCAAACGCGTTTAACCTTGGAGTTCTCTCAGGATGTGTGCTGGAAAAAAAGGTGCACCATGTTGATATGGATAGCCAAATCAAATCACTTAAGCATTCCAGACAGTACATATCATTTACGGAGTATCATATTCCTAGTGATCCAAAGAATTAACATCTTCTTAATCATATCACTTTGAATTAGACCCATCTATTTTTTTGTAAAGGTAAAATTTTACACCATTAATTATACCTCCCATGGAATTGAACCTACACTTCTGTCAATTCATATGTGTCTTGTGTCATTAGGATAAATACACTTCGACAAATTAGACCCATCCGTATCAACAAATATCCAAAAATTTTCCTCAAAACCACTAAATTCCCAATCGGCATACAAATAGTTCCAAATGTTTCTCGAGAATGGACATAAATTGTCATATCTAGAAGGTCGAGGGTTCAAATTCCGGCATTATTATTGTGTAAATTTTACCTTTGAAAAATGTTTCTCAACAATGGAGAGACATTGATCATATTATTTTTAATACTCTACTAGTTCTATTGATTTTCTTTATTATTATTACCTCACTATTGTCCTTACAAGAAAAGGTCATTAACACTTTGCATATCGCGGAAGGTTATTTATCACATGTTTGACATCCATCTCATATAAAACTCGATCTAAGCTCCTGTTGGTATTGTTGACAAAGATTGAGGCTATGTGCGCGGAAGTTTGGTATCGACTTCCGGACATAAAGACTAGGGTCAGGCCTTAAACTTCACGACCAGACATGCACAAAAAATAATACTTCCGGACATAAAGACTAGGGTAAGGCCAAAACTTCAAGACCAGACAATAACAACAAATAATACTTCATGTAATCCTGCGTAAGGCCTCAGAATGTTTCAATTGGTCGGGATTAGGCAACTCGTTTTGTTATCATGATACTGTTCTTATGATTGAGAATATCATAAAAGACTTGATTAGGCTATGAGTTTATGTATACCATGGCCACAAAATAGATTAACTAATATACTAGACTATTTTTACAATATACAATCTACTTGTTGAAAATTTTCTTTAATAAGTACATTCACAAAGTGCAAAGGTTGCGTGAATATTGGCTTTGATTCTTTCAAATATTTCAAGGCTTCCATTGTCATCTCTTACTCGGAAAATTTACCAATTTATTTTTATTGCTTAATAAATAAGATATATTTTATTAGATTTTCGTCACAAAATAGAGATATCAGAAGCATTTCTTTTTTTTTTGAGAAATTTAATTAGAAGTATGACAACTGCGAGAAAGTGAAAAAAGAGAGGTAATAAAATAATTAATCACGAATTTGAACAGCAATTATGAATCACAGAATATTTATCAATAAGTATTAAGTACAAGCATAAATAGAATAGTATTTTTATCGTATGCTTGGACAAATAATAAATATTTGCGGCGAGTAGGATCAAGATATACTCTTTATAGTTATTATATTAGTTAACCGAAAATTGTTTTAGAATTGAATTAGGACTTTTGGGTTTACCGATTTAAATTACTTTGAATTGAATTATGCAAGGGGGCTAATTTTTAAAAAATAGTCAATTTTTTTAAAATCAAATAAAAAAAGAAAAATTATATAAGTTCCTAACCTGTTCTAAGTCATCGACGCATCGATGATCAATATTAAAATGATAATAAAAGGCGCCGCAGCGGCCGCATCGTCTGGCGGGAGGGCCCACGCATTTCGTCCCTCCGTCCTCTCGCGGCGCTCCCCATTCCCGCCTTTCGGTTTCGCTCAATACGGCGCCGCTCCGTGTTATTGTCTTTCTTCTTTTTTCTGTTATTATTAGAGCTTGAACTGCGACTTGGATTGGTTCCTACCGGGAGGCCGAGATCGAAACAAATGATAAGATGGGCTTTGGGCCCAAAATAATAAACCGACCCAATTCATCTACTTACGTTGTTCATTTAACATCCTTTTCATATTAAAACTTGTAGTTTTAAGTTATTTTTATAAGGAGATTGTATTATTCAGGAAAAAAATTTATCATAAATATATAGTATTATATTTTTTATTTATCACATCCATTAGTGATCATAAATACATGTCCTTTAAAAAATAAAACCGTACTGATACCTCTAATTTACTATTTTGAAACTTTTTTTAGGGGTAAAAACACTTCATTCATATAAGGAATAATTACAGCCCTGAAGGCATACATACAAAATGGTCGAACAAAACCTCAACTCCCAACGCACAAAAGCACGAGAGAAACACTACCCACATAGTCTCACCACCCTCTACCTGGCCCTAGTAGTCTACGCTACCTACCCGCCCTAAGGTTCACAGTACAATAACACGAGAACACTACCCACCTAGAGCTAGCCCTCAACACATAAAACTCCCCTCGTACAATGCACGAGGTTGCAGCCGCCGGCCTCGGTAAAAACTTGTCTGATAAACCTGCCCCAATCAGGATAAACCCGGACTAAAAAAAGAGCGCACCGTAGTAAACCCGCTCTAGCAATAGCACTGCTAAGACTGAGTGACATGTGTTGCCCCTGATACAACCATTCCCCAAGAAAACCCCAAAAAATCACCCCGCAACTATTATCTACCTAACCCGCCCCAAACCCCACTAGGTGAGCAGAAGCCAAGCCGACCTTCAAGCATGTGTCCAAATCGATCAGATGTCTGCTAATTGCTCCTCCGCCAGGATCTCCACCAGCACAGAAGGCGGAAAGGAGAAAAATTGAAACTGTAATTCCCCAGTCAACTAGAGCTTGGCGAGTACATGTGCCGCTCTATTGCCACCGCGCCTAATGAAGCCAAACGAAACGCCCTTCAAACCTCGAGATGCCTCTATGCAGGCCGCGACCAGCAATGCTAGGTCACTTCTATCTCGTACCTGTCTGCTTACAGCCTGCACGAGAGGTAAACAATCGGATTCGAAATAAACATACCTGAGTCCAAGGGCCAAGGCAAGCTCGATGCCAACAAGCATTCCTCGGGCTTCCATTAGAGTCGAATGGACATGATTCTCATACTGCCTGACAAAACCTGCAGTAAAGTTGCTAAACTCATCACTTACTAAAGCACCAATTTGAGCATCCCCATAGTTCAGCTGGGCTGACTCTATCGATTTGAGGCTAGCTATTAGCAGTAATGTAGTCGAACCATAACTTATAGACCGACTCCAAGACTCCTTGTGCGGCATCGTAGGTAATATTCTTGAAAACTATCTCGTTTCGCACCTTCCATATGCCCCATAACCAGGCTGTTCTTCAACCTCTTTCCTCATTATCTTCAGTCGCGAATAGTTTTGTACATGCCTTGACTAGGGAAAGTCCTGTGAAAGTCTGTGACTCATCAGCCTGCGCACAGAAGGGACAAGCCTCGTCCACATCCATGCCTCTTTTCAAGATATTAACACGAAGCAGAAGATTATCATCAAGAAGCCTCCACATAAACGTTTTTGAAACTTGATTAACTTGTTATTGAATTTTTTGGATTATATTTCCTTTTTAAACTTTTCATACTCAAAGTGGATAATTCTTTTTTAATTTTTTCAAGAAATGGAGTGGAAGGGTGCAGAGAAAATCGACCGTATCTTATGAAATCTTAACAACATTAATTTTGGTGTCCCTGTTTTAATAACATTAATTTTGGTGACAGCCAATGTCATTGCGCCATGTGTACATTTCGCCGCCCAGACATTCAACCGTATCTTTAACGTTAGCAAGGTGTCCTTAGAGCTTGTGCTGTCCTGATCATCGTACGATCTGCGGAGACAAAAAATATTCCACTGTACCTTCAATATAAATTATGAACTTTTTCTAATCCATCAAAAAAAAACCTTATGAATTTTTTTAATTATTCGTTGGTTTATTGCTCAGTTACAGTGTGATAGTGGTCAGACGGATTTTCTTGCGATTATACTCTAATACTTTGAAATATATAATTCAGATTTAAGTCAAACAAGATCTTTCAATAATAACAAAATCACTCCTAATAAAAATTTGAATGTAACGCTGCTTCGTTACAAATAGCTCGAGTTTAGGTACTATGGTTACCTTAGACATTGTACGCAAATTTGTTTATTTGGAATTTTTTTTTTTTTCTAAATTGTCTTCATGTTAAGTAGGTATATAAATTGAAACTTTATTCTTCTTGCTACTTTCTTTATAGGGATTCTTCTTACATGGAGACTCGTCCAATCTAATGTAATCTCAAGCATGCATTTCAAGGTTTTTACCTTAATTCCATCAAAGGTTGGAGATGCCAAAACCTCCCAATCTCCTAGAGAGCAGATTGATTCCGATTTTTTGGGTAACTTTTAACCACTTTTTTCAAAAGAAAAATACGAGATTTTGTCAACTTTTTTAGTGTACCTCTCTGAAAATTTTCTGCTTTCTTGAACCTCGTAGGCTCGTCGTAGTATTTGATTCTCTGTGAATCTCATCCCACGGTTGGATCTGCTCCAGACGGGCAATTCAGTTGGTCGGCCATTGTTCGAACAAGTTCTTTGCAATATCAACCATGGCCGTCTTAATTATTTCCATGAAAAGACGTTAATTGTTATTTTATTGCAATAAATACAATAAACGAACTATTCCTGACTGTAGTTCGAAAAAAAAAAACAGTATATTTTTTAACATGATCGGTATTGTTAAAGGAAAAAAGTAGTCAAATTTCACCGAATATTGTACGGTTGCCTTTTCGTGACATGATCGGTATCGTAGCGTCGAAATCACTAAAGTAACAGACCACAAACAAAAATCAATCTAAATAAATACGTATTGAATTATTAACAATAGTCCTAAAACGAATTATGAATAAATATGTTTTTTCTAGCAAAATATTTTTTAGACTACCACATATTCGATTCTAAAAGAGTATTCGTTAATGTATTGAGTTAGATATATTGATCATATGATTGTTTAGTAATCTATTTTCCGGATTTAAAATAACACAGTCCAGAGACTTTAAATTCATTATAAAAAAACTCTCTCGAATCTATCATTAAACAGTAAGTCTTTTTTTTAGGAACAAACAGAAAACCAGTTATTGGTCTAATGTTGTATAAGTTATTGGTCTAATGTTGTATAATTTTGTTCACATTTAGCTTTGCTCCTCTCTCGAATTTGGACGTTTGAAAGTTTAACCCTTGACCGCTCCAGTGACCTTTCTAATTATTAATACAACGGTGCGATAAAGTAAACGGCGGAAAATTATTTTTGCGGGTCCCGAATGCTTCTATTCAGAGATTCGGTTTGACTTAAAAATAAGTAACCGATGATTTTGTTTATTTCAAAGTCCATCGTCTCGGGCCAGAAGAGAACCTTTGGTTGTTTAGCTTTGGCTATCATAATTACGGAGTCAACCAAATTTTTATATATTTCTTTCAATTCTGTAGATTCGTTTAGCGATTTGCTTTTGTGTAATTTTTTGTTCAACACATAGTATGAGAGACACAAACTCCACAGACTAATAAATATCAACGTTGAATACTATTGATGATTCGAACTCAAGAACTTTTGTTAAATAAAAAAGTCCTTAGCCTTATTGGTTATTGTAAAATAAGTTGGACCCGTGTCATCAAAATTAACAAAAGGATTTGGAGCTGCTAGGTGCATGCATCTCCTTATTTCCTTATTTGAAGCTTGCTTACGGCTCATTAATTTACTTAAAAAATAAAATAAATTGTAAGTCAATATTGAGATGTCATGTAAAAGGAATATCAACCGAAGAGAAGTCAAATTTAAAGGCCACATGAACAAACATTGAATAATAGATAAATTTTAATGGGAACCGGATATCCAACGTAAAATATAGAGAAATTAGGAGTCAGTGCTTTGGGATTATCTCATATTCCTCTATGGTAATATTTTTCAGTTGAGCTCGAAATTTCAATATCAAAAATCATATTAATTATCGTTTTACTAGTTGCTTATTGCCGTATCTCAACTTTAGCGAAATATCAACAAGTCATTGGTCACGAAAATAAAGATTTGCGTTCATATTTTAAGTAAATTTTATTTTAGGTTAACATTTTTTTATCAAAACTACTTGGTACTGTTGGGTTTTTTGAATGAAAACTCAATGCAAGCCCAAAAATAGTAAGGCCCAAAGTAGAGGCCCAAAGGGAGATGGAAAGTTGCAATCCCACATTGATTAGAGCAAAGAAGATTTCCTTGTTTATAAGGAATTCCCCTCCTTGCCTCTCAACTTGATTGGCTAACCAAAAGGCTGACCCACCGCTAGCTGCCTGCGAGGATGGTGCTTCCCGAGCACGCGCACGCGCGTGTGCGCATGGCGCAATGGGCGCTTTGTGGCGCACTTGGCACGTGCGCATCGTCTAGAGGAGCCTTAAGTATTTTGCCCGGGTCCGGAGGCAGCTGCGCAGTTACGGAAGTGACGAGGAGCTGCGAGCGCCTACCAGCAGGCCACCGAAGAGGCACGACGGGATGGAATGTCCAGGAGACTTCCAGAAGGCCGAAGGGGTGCGAGATCCCTCGCGAAAGGGTGCCTGCGCAGCCTGGCGCGCCTGGAAGGGTCCAGAAGCCACGTTCTGGGTATATAAGGGTTCACCTGAAAGTTTCGAGATACGTGTGCAACGTTCTTGGAAACGCCCTAACAGTCGTTGTATCTTGGGGACGATTGCCTTAGCCCGTACCGCACTGAAATATACGGGGCAATCTCGTCTTACGGAGAAAGTGTCCAACGTTCTTGGAAATGCCCTAACAGTCGTTGTATCTTGGGGACGATTGCCTTAGCCCGTACCGCACTGAAACATACGGGGCAATCTCGTCTTACGGAGAAAGTGTCCAACACTTGCCTCGACTGAAGTAGATCCTAATCAAGTACACCAACCCTCCGATTCAACAATCGTAAGACGAGATTGTGTACTTGAAGATGGCATCGACAAGCTCAGCACCAGTGCCAGCGGTCCCGGGAACTGCCCACGTCGAAAGGCCGGCCAAGTTCAACGGTACTGAGTTCAAGAGGTGGCAACAGAAGATGACGTTCTATCTGACCACGCTCAACCTAGTTCGGTTCCTGAAAGAGGAAGCACAAAAAATAGCGGAAAACGAGGCGGATCAACAGAAGATCAACGCTCTCGACGCTTGGAGTCATAGCGACTTCCTGTGCCGGAACTACGTCCTGAATGGACTAGACGACACGCTCTACAACGTCTACGCGAAAGCTAAGACCGCTAAGGAGCTGTGGAGTTCACTCGAGAAGAAGTACAAAATGGAGGATGCCGGGACGAAGAAATTCATTGTCGGAGGATTCCTCGACTTCAAGATGGTGGACTCCAAGAAGGTCATCAACCAAGTGCAGGAGTTGCAGCTGATCCTTCACGAGATCCAAGCCGAAGGGATGCAACTCAGCGAGTCCTTCCAAGTAGCTGCAATGATCGAGAAGCTCCCCCCGCTCTGGAAGGACTTCAAGAGCTACCTCAAGCACAAGAGAAAGGACATGGGCCTAGAAGACCTGATAGTGAGACTGGGGATCGAGGAAGACAACCGAAAATCAAAAGTCAAGCAAGGCAAGGCCAACTCTGAGACCACAGTGCACCTCACTGAAGGAAAAGGTGGCAAGAAGAGGAAGAAGTCCGAGGATAAGCAGAAGGAGCAAAAGCCCGAGAAGAAAAAGATCAAGGGCGACTGCTACAATTGCGGGAAACCCGGCCACATGGCTAAGGACTGTCGCCAGCCGAAGAAGGACCAAGGAAAGGCTAACCTGGCTGAAGACTTGTCCTAGATGGACCTGTCAGCTGTGGTGTTTGAAGCCAACCTGGTGGACAATCCGAGAGAGTGGTTCGTGGACACTGGAGCTACCCGCCACATCTGCTCGGACAAGGAGATATTCTCAAACTATATCCCGATCACCGGCCGAAAGCTGTTCATGGGAAACTCCTCAACGTCCAAGATCGTCGGTCTGGGTAAGGTGGTCCTGAAGCTGATCTCAGGAAAGGAGCTGACCCTCAAGGATGTGCTGCATGTCCCGGACATCCGCAAGAACTTAGTTTCCAGCTCACTGTTAAGCAAAATCGGTCTTAAGCTTGTATTTGAAGCTGATAAGTTTGTACTGACCAAAGCAGGTCAATTCATAGGAAAGGGCTATCTAGAAAGGGGGCTATTTAAGATGAATGTAATAACCGTACATCGCACCTTTAACGGTAAAAATAAAGTTAATGCTTCTTCTTACTTGGCCGAGTGTTCTAATTTATGGCATGGTAGATTAGGACACGTAAATTTAAACTCGCTAAGAAAATTAGTAAGTTTAAATTTATTACCGAATCTAGAGTTCAACCCATCCGATAAATGTGAAGTATGTGTGGAGGCTAAAATGACCAAAGCACCTTTCCATTCGGTGGAAAGAAGTACTACACCTTTAGAGTTAATTCATACGGACACCTGCGATATGAAACACGTGCAAAATAAAGGCGGGAAGAAATACTTCATCACGTTTATCGATGATTGCACGAGATACTGTTACGTATATCTCCTAAAGGGCAAAGACGAAGCTCTAGATGCCTTTAAGAGATATAAGAATGAGGTTGAAAATCAACTCAGCGTGAAAATTAAAATGATCTGAAGTGATCAAGGGGGAGAATATGTAGCTCCGTTTGAGGAACTCTGTTAAGAACATGGCATTATTCATCAGACGACTGCTCCATACTCACCACAATCGAATGGCGTAGCTGAACGCAAAAATCGAACTCTTAAGCAGATGATGAACGCTATGTTGATTAGCTCAGGTTTACCCCAGAACATGTGGGGGGAAGCTGTGCTCTCAGCTAACCACATTCTAAACAAGTTGCCACACAAGAAAAGGGATAAAACCCCATATGAACTATGGAAAGGAAGGAAGCATTCCTACGGTTACCTTAAAGTGTGGGGGTGCCTAGCAAAGGTCGAAGTACCTAAGCCTAAGCAGGTGAGAATAGGACCCAAGACCATTGATTGCATCTTTATTGGATATGCACAAAATAGTAGTGCTTATCGATTTTTGGTGCATAAATCTGAAAACCCTGAGATAAACACGGGAATGGTCATAGAATCAAGGAACGCAACGTTCTTTGAGAATAACTTTCCTAATAAGGAAAGAAATGAAGGAAGTCCAAAGAAAAGGGCTCACGAGACTACGCAAGGGTCAAATCAGGAAGATGATGAACCTAGACGTAGTAAACGAACGAAGGTAACCAAATCTTTTGGCCCGGATTATCTGACCTACGCTTTGGAAGATGAACCCAGGACAATCCAAGAGGCATTCTCCAGTCCAGATGCTCCTCTCTGGAATGAAGCTATCAATAGTGAGATAGAATCCATTATGCAAAACCACACGTGGGAAATCGTGGATCTCCCACTGGGCTGCAAACCTTTGGGATGCATGTGGATCCTAAAAAGGAAATACAAAGCTGATGGATCAATCGACAAGTACAAAGCTCGATTGGTAGCTAAGGGGTTCAAGCAGAAGGAGGGATATGATTTCTTTGACACGTATTCACCGGTCACAAGAATCACATCAATTAGAGTACTCATAGCTATTGCAGCACTCTATAACCTCGAGATCCACCAAATGGATGTAAAAACAGCTTTCCTAAATGGAGAACTAGAAGAGGAGATATACATGGAGCAACCTGAAGGGTTTGTGGCTCCCGGTCAAGAGCATAAAGTGTGCCGACTAGTCAAGTCACTATACGGGCTAAAACAAGCTCCGAAACAGTGGTACGAGAAATTTGACAGAACAATGCTGTCAAATGGATTTAAGATCAATGAGTGCGATAAATGTGTTTACATTAAGGGCACACCTGAAGCTTACGTAATTGTATGTCTCTACGTAGATGACTTACTAATTATGGGAAGCAATAAAAAAGTTATTGTAAAAACTAAGAACATGTTAAAGAATCACTTTGACATGAAAGATATGGGTCTGGCAGACGTCATACTAGGAATAAAAATTTCTAGGAAAGCTGACGAAATTATCTTGACGCAATCTTACTACGTGGAAAACGTGCTCAAGAAATTTGAAGCTTTTGGCAAACCTCCGGTTAAGACTCCAGTAGACTTGAATCTACGCTTAGCCAAAAATCGAGGGGATCCAGTATCTCAACTGAAGTATGCACAAATTATCGGGAGCTTGATGTATTTAACAAATTGCACACGTCCCGATATTGCGTACTCAGTTAGTAAACTTAGTAGATTCACAAGTAATCCAGGGAAGGATCACTGGCTAGCTTTGGAAAGGGTTTTACGGTATTTAAAACATACCATAAACCATGGCATACATTATGCTAAATATCCAGCTGTATTAGAAGGATACAGTGACGCAAACTGGATATCGGACACTAAGGACTCCAAATCCACGAGTGGATACGTATTCACCATAGGAGGAGGAGCTGTGTCTTGGAAGTCCTCTAAACAAATGTGCATAGATCGATCCACCATGGAGTCGGAGTTTATAGCACTAGAAAAAGCTGGGGAAGAAGCTGAATGGCTCAGAAACTTCCTAGAGGACATTCCATGCTGGAGCAAACCAGTGCCTCCCGTATTGATACATTGTGATAGCATGTCTGCAATCAGGAGAGCACAAAGTACATTGTACAATGGAAAGTCTCGACATATCCGTCGGAGACACAATACCGTTAGACAATTGATCTCTAGTGGGATGATCACCATTAATTATGTAAAGTCCAAGGATAACTTAGCTGATCCTTTTACGAAAGGAATCAATAGAGATCAAATGTACAATGCAGTAAAGGGAATGGGATTAAAATCCACACACTAAAGAACGTTCATAGCGGTAACTCAACCATGATGAGTGGAGATCCCACAAACTTGGTTCAATGAGACAACTAAGTTATGGAGGGTTCAGTAAATCACCTGGAACCTATCTCATTCTCAGAAGCTATCCAGGTATTAACCTGCAGAGGTGTGGTAAGGTTAAGCATTACGCTTTTAATAATTCCTATACCTTGATTAAGGTGGAGTATGGCAGGATACTCCTGATAGGAGATCACCTATGTAAGTGTGAAGTGAGGCCGCTTCAAATGGAAAAAATACTTATGAATCCAAGATACGGTCCATGGCCGAAACGGACACAACGTGAGAACCTAAATATACTAGGGTTATTATTGTGTAAATGCTATTGTCTTGGTTTACGCCAAAAGCTGACGGTTCAAGACATCACGTTCACCGAGCAGCGAGTAAATCCGATAACATATTACTAGAGAAGGTTCAAAGCCGCAAACTACCTGTCTCGATGCAATAATAACACGTCAGAACTTTTGATTAGAGTCTGCATGCATTAATCATCATTCATGTGGGGGATTGTTGGCTTTTTTGAATGAAAACTCAATGCAAGCCCAAAAATAGTAAGACCCAAAGTAGAGGCCCAAAGGGAGATGGAAGGTTGCAATCCCACATTGATTAGAGCAAGGAGGATTTCCTTGTTTATAAGGAATTCTCCTCCTTGCCTCTCAACTTGATTGGCTAACCAAAAGGCTGACCCACCGCTAGCTGCCTGCAAGGACGGTGTGAAGCACCGTCCGAGCACGAGCACGCGCACGCGCACGCGCATTGCATATTTCGAGCATTGTTGTCTTCTCCTCTCCCCCCCCGTTCTTCACTTAGAAAAGAGTCCGAAAGTTCTGGGTATATAAGGGTTCGCCCGAAAGTTTCGAGATACGTGTGCAATGTTCTTGGAAACGCCCTAACAGTCGTTGTATCTTGGGGACGATTGCCTTAGCCCGTACCGCACTGAAATATACGGGGCAATCTCGTCTTACGGAGAAAGTGTCCAACACTTGCCTCGACTGAAGTAGATCCTAATAAAGTACACCAACCCTCCGATTCAACAGGTACTATAATACGAAGTGATAACTTAATTCAGATAATGTGGCAGCAAAGTTTATACCAAACTTCAACAACGTTACATTTTTTATATTAGATTCAGATTTTCATTAAGTTGGACCATTCCACGTAGTTATTTTCATAATGTGTGATTGTTACAAACAAAATGCGCAACATATTCCACTAGACTACCAAATCACTATATTCAATTTTATCTGGATCAAATCTGAGATAATAATGAAGTACTAAAATTGATTTGAAAAGTAAAAAAGAAAAACTAAACTATTGCAATTTGCAGCTATCATTTGTCAAAAAGCAATTATCAAAGTAGTCAACACAACATGCAGTTGCACATACTCAAAAGAAAATGTTCCTTACACTGAAAAAACATTTAATAATCACTTGAAAAGCAATGACTTTAGCCTTTTTAGTTTACAACTTGTTGATAATCTATAACATCTCTAGCTAAATCTTGTAAATACAACTAACTAAAACCCGGTGAGTAACAGTTAATCCGTATTAATGAAGTTACAATATCTCACGAAGGACAAGGTTCAAAAAGAAACAAAAGAAAATCTCTAAAAGGGCCAAAGGCAATCCCCGATCCCCACAATGTGGTTAGGGATAAGACTACCGACTACGGAGTCGAAAAAAAATAAAATCTTTCCTTG
Source organism: Hypericum androsaemum (assembly GCA_963995505.1). NCBI lineage: Eukaryota > Viridiplantae > Streptophyta > Magnoliopsida > Malpighiales > Hypericaceae > Hypericum > Hypericum androsaemum. The sequence goes on from OZ023195.1 coordinate 5,252,718, forward strand.
GAAAGGCAAAATAAATACAAGGGATCTTCTAGATTTGATATGCCAATTGCCACAGTTTTATTTTGAAATTTTCGCCCAAGAAAAAGTCCAAGCAATAAATAAAAGTGAGGATTATTTTTGGTCCCACCAAAAGATTTCTTTGTGGACCCACCGAATCTGGCCTAATCTTTTTCATCAGCTCGTGTCGTGTCCGCTTCGGGCATATGCGTTGTCTGAATTTCAAATCACTCCTCGAACATTACTTTCGATTGCTTCTGGTTCACAACGGTTCCATTTTATTGAATTATACCTGGCATCTTAGCTAAAAAACCTCAAGAAAATAAAGATTGTCATATCCCGTTATGATACGAGTTCAAAGTAATTCTGCCCGAATTTTTTTTTGTATAAATAAAACCAATATGAATATTTTTTATCATGTCTGGATACTGCCATAGTTTATTAAAACATTATAAATATAAATACATAACCTAAAAAAATTACCCAACTCGTTGATAACAGCGCCATTGATTAAAATTGACAGAAAACCGTCAATATAAATAAAAAATACACGCAAATTACTTATCAAAAAATAAGAATACACGCAATTATAATGACACATTCCCAAATCCCATTTAACAGATCCATTTTGATCCATAAAAGCTGTCTTCTTAAAAAAAAAAGCTGTCAATATCCTACCCATAATACTTTTTGGGGTCCAGATCAGACCCATATTTCAAGAATAAGGATACGCAAATCAACGAAATAGTTCGAGATAGTCTTTAATTGATCTCATCCTCAAATTCACTGATACGATGTCGCTTCGAAATCCTGCAAATTGACCGACGGTCAACTTCTCTCCTCATTTCCCACGCAAATAGTAAACATCTTCATGTTCTTCGATGCACCGCATTGGGACAACAACGGGAATACCCCGAATAGTCGCGATACGACAAATCCCGATTGATCCCGCGCCCACTCTAAAATTGCGCGTCCCAAACTTGCCTGCTCGTGGAGGAAATCATCGCTCAACTTTTAATTATCTACTCTAGTCGAATTACATTAAAACTTTCTTAAAGTAATATTATTAATAAAAAATATCACTTTAGAAAAGTTATTACATTCAAGAGGCAAGATTTTCAAATACGACTTGGAGAGCGACCCACTTTTGCCTCTGGGTCACATTTCAACCAGTCCGATCGGTTGGACTACCGATCGGACCGATACTTTTTTATATTTAAAAATATTTTTTTATTAAAATTTTAATTACCCCTACCCCACTATCCCAGCCAAAATATCCGACTAACACTGATTTTTTGGTTCAACCTTACGAAAATATCATTAAAAAAATTCCGACCAAACATGATTTTTTTCTCTTTTTATTAGGGTTTGGTTGATTTTGTTGTCTTTTTTGCCTCTGGGTCACATTTCAACCAGTCCGATCGGTTGGACTACCGATCGGACCGATACTTTTTTATATTTAAAAATATTTTTTAATTAAAATTTTAATTACCCCTACCCCACTATCCCAACCAAAATATCTGACTAACATTGATTTTTTGGTTCAACCTTACGAAAATATCATTAAAAAAATTCCGACCAAACATGATTTTTTTTCTCTTTTTATTAGGGTTTGGTTGATTTTGTTGTCTTTTTTATTGGTCAAAACATCCAACGAATCTTGATTCTTTGGTTCAATATTATGAACCGAAAAAATACGAGGTCAAAATTTGGTCAAACCACCTTGTCTGACCGAATCACGGTCCGACGGTCGGACCACATATTTAAAAACCATGGCAAGAGGTTTATTTTTTTACTCGAAAATGATTAAATTTGATTTTTTTGTCTCTGAATACGTAAATAACAATAAATAACATTGTTTATATTCATTTCACCTAAAATCTTTTACTTATAGCGTTATTCAAAAGTTGCGTTCGATTGATATATATTTTTTACAACATGACAACGATCAGAATGACCATTTCAAAATAATTCAAATGATGGATAATGATGTAAATTAGCAAACAAGTAAGTATGACACAAACTAGTATCTTAAAATAATTTTCTAATATGTAAAAGTATGTATAAATTTATATATTTAAAAAATATCACTTTATACGAAAGTTGGAACCGAGATTTATCACTAATATTTTTAGGAAAAAAATACTATTTATTACGATATAAGAGTTATTAAATTATAACACTACTCCCGACTCGGGACCCATATTTTTTTATCAAATTAAAAAGTTATCAATTTATACAAAATAATTACAGAGCCTTTATCGTAGTCGGCTCATTAATAAATTATTAGTGTCATATAGTTTGGTATAGTATGTTTTAAATTTTTGGGTTGGATTTGAAATGATAACATGGTAACACAATAAGTTGAATCTGAGCTCATTGTTGTGCTTGTATTACCCCGCACGTTGACAAATCTTCGATTCGATAAATCTCGTTTAATAAGATTTATTGAAAATTTCACATTAGTTAGTGTAAGAGTAAGAATTTAGTGAAAATTCACCAAACTATTGTTTTAAATTTAAAATTTGATATACAAATTTAAAGTGATCGTTACTTTGTACAGTAGAGAATCATTAATTCAGAATCTCAATCCCCAAACTGTGTGACGAAATCAAATATCCTCACTATCACCTTTCAACCCCTCGTAGGAGTAAACAAATGGGGAAAAGGCAGATTTCGAGATAGCTTAGAGAGAGACACCAAAGATTTGGTTCTAGAGCGAGAAAGAAATGGGGAGGGAACCAGACATGACACTGTGACAGAGTAAGTAAAGGCTAAAACAGACAAATTGAAATTAGGACAAGTTTCTTTCTCTTTCCTCGTCTCGTTTCAAATCCCCATTCCATTAATAAAAAACCTCACTCCCTTTATAAAGCCCCATCTCCTTCAATGCTCTAAAGAACATTCAAGCCTTAAGCCTCCTTCCTCCTCTTCTTACCTTCTACGACCACAGACCAAACGGACGAAGAACAATTCGGCGCGAAAAGTTTTGGAGTGCTAGGATTCATACATGGCAGCAAACGGCGGCGTTGCGCACCGTTGGGTGCCGGAGCCGATCGGTTTCGGTGGCTACGAGGCGGCGATATCTGACAAGGATGTCCACGTGCTGGCCGTGGACGACAGCCTCGTTGACCGGAAAGTCATTGAGCGGCTGCTCAAGATTTCGTCGTTCAAAGGTGATGAATTTTGATTTTCCTAGTTCTTTAATTAATCGGATTATTTTTTTAAATTTTTTTTGTGTTTGTTGAGTTATTAATTTTTGTTTCTTTAATTTGTGTGGGAAACAGTCACGGCCGTGGATAGTGGAAGGAGAGCTCTGCAGTACCTTGGGCTTGACGGTGGAGAGGATAGCACCTCCATTGGCTATAATGTAAGCTTGTTATTTCCTATTTTTTTAAGAAAAAATATTACATTTTCCTTTAAATCAATGTCAATTTTCTTATTTTAATTATTAAATTTCAGGGTTTGAAGGTGGACTTGATCATAACGGACTATTGTATGCCTGGGATGACCGGATACGAGCTGCTCAAGAAAATTAAGGTTCGTGAAAATAGGATTGAATTAGGGCTAATCAATATTTTTTAATTTGAAAAGAGTAATCGTTTTGTTTTTGTAATTTGAACTTAAGTTGGATGGCTTGCTGGAACAGGAATCGTCGAATTTTAGAGAAGTTCCGGTGATTATCATGTCGTCGGAGAACGTCTTGACTCGTATCAACCGGTAATATATAATTTTTTTTTTGAAATTCTTCCACTAATTAATCAATTAATCTAAATTCTAGCTTCGTCTATTTATTTCCAAGAGCATAATTTGATTAATTAATCTCAATTATCTACGGTTACAGTTGTTTGGAGGAAGGGGCGGAGGAATTCATAATGAAGCCGGTGAAATTATCGGACGTGAAACGGCTAAGAAATTACATGCCTGCCACTCGAGAAGTCAGAGTCAACACCGACCCAGAGTCGGGGACCAGGGACACTAGTGGTAATAATAGTAACCCCAACACAAACAAGAGGAAGCTAATGGAGCCTGCGGACGTGTTCTCCGACTCGTCATCATCTCCACCGTCGATTCTATCCTCCCCATCTTCCCCGGATTCATCGTCTCCGTCGATATCGTCATCCGCCACGTGTTCACCTACATCGTCGTTGGATTCTCCTACCAGACGGCCTAAGTTGACCCACCCCGAGTAGATCCCATGTACATAACCAACTTTTTGACCACACCCACTTAATTTTAGGACATAGCTGTTTGGGCGGCCCAGTTCCCGGGCCCACCACCACCTCCTTTTTTCCCTCCATGTGATATGATACGATCTTTGTGAAAATCTTAATTAGTTGTCTCGTTAATTATTGACTTTATAAAAAAATGAGGAAGGGTCGTTTTATTTTTATCCGAATATTCAGTAAAACGACTTCATCCAACTTTCTCTCTGTTTTATTATTGTTTGGATCGTCTGGAATCTGGATGACATATTGTCCCACATGGGAAGGTATTACACGATAATGTTTTGTTAAATCTTTTTGGGTTCATGAAATTAAATGTACCTGACCTTTGAGTGCTATGTAGGGTGCGTGTTTAAGAAATTGGAATATCAAAAATCAATTGGGCGGTGGATTGTTGGGGGAAATCGTGTTGATTGCTTGCCGGATTAGTATCTTCTCGGCATTGAAAATTGTTTTGCATCGAGGGAAAGTTAAGTATTTTTAATAAGTAAAACAGTATTTCTGAAATTAACATTTCAAATTGTTTTCCCATTTACCACTTCGGTTGTCCGATAGATTACGTGTATTATATGAAAATTATAAGTGTAGTGTTCGTATGTTTTATTTCAAAATTTAGTATATTTTTTCAACTAAATATTTAATATTTTTTTAACTTTGTTCAACGATGTATGGATTACATTTTTTGTATTAGAATATATGCATTAGATATTTTTTATATATTTATATTTTCATTTGTCTAATATTATATATTTCAAATTTTGATATATTGACATGCTAGAGTTGATGTGTGTATATATGCATATGTACTCAATAATGTATCCTTATTTTTATGAGATACAATGAGAAAATTTAATTTCAAACTGTAGCTTTTGGAATTTGAGTAAGATCATTCATTTTGCTACCCACTATATTAAAGCTCCCTGTTGGAGTGTGACGCGTTTTTGACGTATTCCTAAGCAAAGGAAACCCAAAAATTGAAGATGAGTGCTGGTAGTAATACCATGATCGATTCCAAAACTGACTTTTCTGATGGTCCATGGCAGACCAGGACAGTTTGTATCATGATGGGTCAAAACTATTTTTTATTTTCCACTTAAATAAAAATACATCGAATTTGATATTTTTTAGTTATATAATTAGTTTCTCGTACAGTTTTATGTATCTACTAGTTCAATTCTTCGGCGATTTTTCTACTTACCGGGTAGGTACTATTATAATTATACTACATACCCAACTTTTCGACGGGTCCTATTCAACCACTCAGCAATTCATTAAGGAGTGGATTTGCTGTATCTTCCTAACGTGAGAGGATCAAATAATAGTGTGATGGTATATGGTTGCAGGCATGCAAGATCCTGTCGAATATTTCGTAATGGCCATGTGACATTGTTTTAGGTGCAAAATCGTTGCAGACGTTTCCCATACGATACGAGGGCCCTCATGTAACGAGAATGTGGGGTTTAGGAAATATGGAGATACTTATTAGGTCGCTCATTTTAGTTTTGGATAAAATTTCGTAAATTGTGACAAAGTTTTCATGAAAAGTATTTAACATTGTCGTATTATAGTTATAGTGACTCGAAATTAACATTAGTTTAAATGGAACAACTTGTTTGGTAATCGATACAAGTACTTAAATAGCTGCAATTTTATTCAGAAGTAATCTAATTTTATGAATTTTTTTATACTTTAAAAGTACATCAAATTTAAATAAAATTACTATCTTTTTGTACTCAATTTAGCCCGTCCTTATTTGAAAACTGTTTCAGAGTTGTGTTTACAATGACTCGAAATCAACACTTACTTAAATAGAACAACTTGTTTGGTAATTGATACAAGTACTTAAATAGCTGCAATTTTATTCAGAAGTGATCTAATTTTAGGAATTTTTTATCTACTTTAAAAGTACATCAAATTTAAATAAAATTACTATCTTTTTTACTCAATTTAGCAAGAGTGGTAAGGAAGGTAATGCTTTTCGCGAGAGTTCCGAGCTGTCCACGGGGTCCTGCTCCGACCACGCTGCCAAGTTGCTATCATTTTTATGCCCCGCCGGAAGTTCATCGGGCCCCTCAAAGATTGAGAGGCTTTAGAGGAGTATCTTCAGGAATATCATACTGTCTGGGTGTCCTTTTCTCACATCCATCTTGTCAATTTTTCGTTTTTTTTTTCGATTCATACATTGAATTAGTTATCAATTTTTATCGCATATTTAAAATATAAGGTAATTTTCTTACAAATTTGAGCGTCGTGAGTAGGGACCACCGCCCTGATGTGTGTGAGCTGGGCTGTGTCGGAGCTTCCATATTTTGCCTCATATAATAATACCCACGTGGAGAATATTCTGAGGTCAAGATGAGATGAAACAAAATGTTGGTGATAGGATCTAAATTCTGCAGAGGCTGTCGCGACAAATTGGAGATGATGACTTTATGATGGTTTGTATTCACAGTGGTCTCTATCCAACATGTGGTGTTAAGCAAATTGTTGGGTTTGTATTACTTCTGACCATTGTTTTCAAAAACGACCCGGAGAGTGACCCGGATTTTGGTCCGTTCTCCGGATCAACCGGTCCGATCGATCAAATCGGCGGTCGGACCGATAGTTTATTATATATTTTAAATATATATTTAGTAAATAATAGGTTTAAAAATTAATATTCTTGAAATGCTGGTAAATTTATTTCATATTTAGTATAATTATCTTTGTAGATTTAGTTTATTTTGTGTTGATTTAGAAAAATCGAGTAGAAAATCTGATTTTTTTGGGTTGGGTTGGGTGAAATCTGGTTTTTGGGCTAGTTTTTTGGTCAAACCTAACGAACCGGATTTTTTCGGGTCAAAAATCCGAGCCAACCGCCCGGTCTGACCGGAAATCGTCCGGTTCGTTAGGTAACCGGTCGAACTTGGTTTTTTGACCCGGGATTGGCTCCGTTTCACTGTCCGACCGGTCGGACCGCCGTCTCGAAAACAATGCTTCTGACTAATGCTATCGATTTTTATTTTCCATATTTACAATATTGTCGGATCTTATAAATAGGCGACTGTAAGGTCAACACATTTAAGAGATATTTTTTTTCGAATCTCAATAACCCACACTGATAAAAATACAAATGAGAAGGTTGGACCATAACATCAGAAAAAAACAATCACGTATTTTCACATAAAGGGTGGAAAACAAAAAGAAATTTGATATTGATCACCGAAATTAAAAAGGTCTGAAAAAGTCTGTCCAAATAAGAAGGAAAATCAATAAGAAGAATATAAATTATAAGAAATTCAAAGGTAAGGCTGAATTAAAGATATTTTGGGCATCCAAATAGCACCAGAATGATTTTTGTGCTTTGTATTTTAGAGCATGGAACCGGGCCCAGAGAGACGCTCTCCAGTGGGCTAACAAGTCCAGTCCACACCAAAAAAAAGAACAAAAGTCCAATCCACGAGGTTTTTTTATAAAACTAATGATATATTTTTTTGTTTAATAAAACTAATGATATTGAGAGTGGAGTATTGTCGGATATTTTTAGGGGTCAACTCCGTCAAAAATCTCTTTTTTATTCGTAAAGTTGGACCAAAGATCTCGTCAAGAAAATTCAAGTCCCTTACCACATAATCAAATTCATGGGTGCATATATATATGATTTGGATTCAGTGGGGACTACATAAAAGTCGTCCCCTTGATATGGACTAAATTTGGATCATTAGATTTAATCAAATTTCTTTTTTTATAGATCTGATGGCCAGAATCCACCGAGGGTATTTTCAAGTTTTTATCCAAGAACATCTCAGGGTTCAAAAAGATTTTGTCCACTTCCCTCCTTTCCTTTAACGTTAATCCAAAAAAAATTATCATCTCTTCTGCCTCTCTTCATCTCTTCCCCTCTTTATCTCTTCATCACGTCATCGTCGTTGCAGACCCGGTCTCGTGCTTCTTCTAGCGCCTTCGCTAGAGGCCCTTTCTCTCTCTTCCTCGAGCCGTCGCTGCAGATCCGTTCCCGCTCTTCCTCTCCCGTTCCAGTTAGGGTTCCATGAGATTGATCTGTTCCTACTTCTTCTGTTGCCCTGATCGACTTCATCAAGAAGGATGACGAGCGCCGCAGATTGATCCCCGAGGTGACTTTTTTCTTTATTTTTCAGGGTTCTTTAGGTATAATTTGCCAAGTACATAATATATTTTTGTCAGATCTTGAATCTCTGTTCGATTACATGGGAAAGGAATCGGCACGGTTATGTGAGGAGGAGCCACTAGTAGATAAGGAGAAAGATGAGCCACTACAGATATTAAGACTTTAGGTAAAGTACCTCAATACTATGTTTTAACGTCAAACCTTGGTGATTGTATTTCCTGTGGGTAACTATTTGTTTAGTGATTCTTTGGCAATCTCCTCTGGTAGTAGTCTAATTACAATCTGAAAGATTTTGAAATTAGGAATTAGGGTTTATGTGAGTTGATGTGATTTTGGAACTCGTTTCGAATTTACTACTAATAACTTTCATTGGGTTAATACTTTGTTCGTTTGAAGGAAAGCTACCAATATAAGAGAAGAATGATACCAATATCAGAGAAGAAGGATACCAATATGAGAGAAGAAGGAAACCAATATCAGAGCAGAAGGAAACCAATATCCGAAAGGAAGGATACCAATATCGGAGAAGAAGGAAACCAATATCAGAGTAGAAGGATACCAATATCAGAGTAGAAGGAAACTAATATCGGAGTCGAAGGAAACCAATATCGGAGAAGAGTGAAACAAATATCAGAGTAGAAGGACATCAATATCATAGTGTAGGAAAACCAGTATCATAGAAGAAAGAAACCAATATCCGTGAAGAAGAAAACCAATATCCGAGTACAAGGATACCAATATTCTCATAATTGTATTTCCATAAATTGTATTATTTTCCATAATTGTATTGTTTGACTGATATATTTTCTTTTTTAATTATTTCTATAACATACGATTAAGGATATAACATACGATTTTTATCGTACCAATATCATTCGTACATTGAACCAATATCATTACTTTGATCATCAATAAAATCGATAGATTGCCCTTTGTTTTCTTTATTTTGTGTTACTGGAGCCATTGTTGGTGTTACCGTAGCCATTATAATTAAAAAAAAGTTTGTTGTTTTTTTATGAGGGCAAAGTTCTTTATTGAAAATTATCTTTGATCTGAATTTGTAGACTCATAAGGTTCGTTGAATTTTTAGGTGTTAAATAGATTTTTGATCTGAATTTTTAAGCCACTGATGGTATTTTTTTTACGCAAAGTGTAGAATTTTGGAAATAAAAATATGTCATTTTTTAATTGATTTTTATTTTTATTATCTTTCCATAACTAACTCATTCCTAAATTGTAGCTTATTAGGTTTAATATAAAATTTACAATATTACCCTTGTCTCCTTCAGCGGGGATTACCCATGTCCCTACTGAATTTGAACCCCATATATATATATAAAATATTATCGGGCTTTATTTAAGGCTAATCATGTTTTTTTTGTGTTGTCATATTTGAATGCAATTTTTTCCAAAACAATAAATTATTTACTACTTTAGATACCAACAAGCAAGCAAGTAATTTCCAAGCTGAACTGTGGAGAGGATACACGGAATCAAGGTTTTAGAAAAGATTAAATGAACAGAAAAGAGAGAGAATGGAAACTTCTTGCGGTTTACCGAAAGCAATAAAAAAAATCATTTACAAAGTCTAAGCAATTACTTCTAAGAAAAAGTCCAAGCAATTGAGAAAGTCAACCTTCGAACTAATTCCGTTGACTTGGTCCATGGGCCAAACACCTGGATTTGGCTCTATCCTATTTATTTCTTTAAACTTCCTTTCTTGAAATTAAGCTCTACTTCTCTTAATAGCTCTGTTTTCGGTTAATCCTCACCTAATTCCAAACCAATTCAATGAAAAAACGGCCGGGGTTAGTTTTTTTTGGCAAATTATTCTCAGGTCCCTGGTGTTTGCTTAAATCATTGTTTTTGTCCCTGCTGTTTCGAAATCGAAACGTTAATCCTCCTAGTTTACTTTTATTGTATTCTAAGGTCCCTGATGCCAGAATTGAAAAATTTTGCCAGCCAAGAAGGACCCGAAATGACCCTTATGCCCCTCAGTTGAAGTTGTAATAGAGTTGTAGTTCTGTGCATAAGGGTCATTTCGGGTCCCTCTTGGTCGGCAAAATTTTTTGATTCCGGCATCAGGGACCTTATAGTACAATAAAAGCAAACTAGGAGGATTAAAATTTTGATTTCGAAACAGTAGAGACAAAAATAGTGATTTAAGTAAATACCAGAGACCTGAGGATAATTTGCTCTTTTTTAAAGGATAAAGTGACGCGAAACCTATATTATAAACAAGTTACATACATAAAACTAGAAAACCAAGTTAAAATACAGACATAAGACAAGACAACCAAACAGAAAATGAAAACCAGTCTGATGACAACACGGTGGTACAGGGGGGGAATGGTGGGCGGTTGATCAAGCACGAAAGTCGACGACCGAGGCGTAGATCTGCCAAAGCAAGCTTTGGCCAATAAACCTCAAGACACCGTCAAGAGGGCATCTGAATGCATACAAGAAATACTTAGATAAGAGCCAAGGTCGACGTAAATCAACCGAGACAAGGTTCTCCACCTGCAACTATTGAACGGCCAGAGTTAGTTGAAGAGCGCAAAGACTTAACATTTTCTAAATACTTGAATTTTATTGATCGGTTCAATAATAGATTTTTTTAGGAAAAACATACGCAAATAGATTATGTCAAAAAATCCGAATAAAGTAGTACGAGTTTGAAACACATCCATGTTGAAATTTATTGGAGAGATTTTTATTACTTTTATAATCTCACAAAGTTCAAAAATTCAAATTTATAGATTCAAAAGATAATTTCGGAAAACAAACCAACACCAAATTAATGTGGTTCATGCAAATCCAGTCGTACTAGTTTTTTCAATTATATTTTTGATAAGTAGATGTGGTATTATTAATAAATATTTACCCATATGTGAACCGAAGAAATCACACGAATAAATACAAGGTTGTAATCTCAAACTCCATCAAAAAAGATCTATCATTTGAGAAAAAAATTATATATATTTTAATAAACATATGATACATAAAATCAAGTATTGTCAAATACAAATTATCATGAAACTCTTTTAATGATATATTTTCACCAACTAGGGGATATATTATACTTTTTTAGAGGACAATTCCATTTGACCAACCAAAGAGAAAGAGTCAAAACTGACCCAGAATGAAATTTATGGTAATTAACAACAACTACAATCATTTGCCATAAAATATCAACGCTCTTCTAATGCGGTGGATGGATGCATCAGCTACTAAAAAACAATTTGGTGAGCCACTCCCACTTTTTTCTTCCTTCTCCACCAAAAAATTGGAAATCCGATTTGGACCCTTTTGGGTTTGTCTCTTTTCCTCTCCTTACACTTGTCCCAGATTTTTAATGGAACGAGAGGTTTTAATTTCATCCGGGTCCTTATTCGTATCCGACCCCAACCTCATCCAATTCTAGAAGCCTTAATCGATTGAAATTCCTGTGACATCACATGTAAAATATTAACCACTTTAAATTCCTTTATTTCCTTGACATTGTACATTTGTTGGCTGATATTTTTACGTTTAGAATCGAGTAGTTGTCTGATTTTTAATTCAACCCTTCACTAAATAGCAAACAATTATTCCATTTAATCATTTACTAGTTAGATAATTTTTTTTTATCAAAGAAAAATTCTAACGCCTACCTGTCCACCAGTTATCTGTATTAAACAAATAAACAGAAAGAATTGATCAAATCCCTATCTCCCGAATATACCGAAACACCCTTGAGATGACACGCCACAATTGGCTACAATACAAGGGCAATCTCGTCATTTAAGGGAAAAAAAACAGAAAATACCCTGGAAAGGAAAGAAAGTGGAAAAACCCCCGAAACCCAAACGACTAACGACGACTCTTTCCAATCCCATCTCTTTCTCTGAAACATTCAAAGCCATAAGAAATGATAGTAATAGCATAAAGATAATATCTGTGTTAATAAAATTCGACAATATTTGATTATCTTAATCCCATTAAAAAAACAAACCCTTCCCTAAAATTAACCCCAAACCAAAACTCTCAACAAAATCACTCACAGTAACAAGAAACAAACAGAGAAAACCCTCTCCTCCTCTGTTCTTCCCTTCCCCATCTCTCCCATTTTCCATCAACATTCATACAAAGTAAGATCACCATGACCCTTCCACTAGTCCTCTTCTTGTTCTCCTTCTTGGGTTTTCTCCATTCCACTTGTAGCCAGTTCTCCAACCCTCAAAACTTGGAAGTTTTCTACCCTTTCCTTCCTCCTCCTTCCCCTGCCAATCCTCCAAACGGTAGCTTCTTTGTTAGTCCACCACCTCCGGCTTCCCCTGGCCACGGCTCTTCGAGCAACAACACGGTAGCGAAGGCGGTGGGGATCACAGCGGCTGCCACGTTCGTGATCGCGTCCCTGCTCTTCTTCTTCACGCAGAGGTACATCGTTGCGCGGAGGAGGCAGGTTGTTGCTGATCATCATACCTCTGAAAGGGCTGATCATCAGGCGACAAGCGCGGGGGCTAATGCGCGGTTCTCGCGGGTTGGGAGCAAGGTCAAGGGGATGATCGTGGACGAGAATGGGCTGGATGTTATTTATTGGAGGAGGCTTGAGGAGGGGAGCAAGGGAGGAGGAAAGGGCAATGGTGCTTTCCCAAAGGAGGAGTCTTTGGAGGAGGAAAGGCTTCATCCTATTCATGAAGTGCCCCTCCTTAGAGGGAGATCCTCTGGGTCACATCTTAAGGAAGTGCCCCTCCTTAGAGGGAGGTCCTCTGGGTCCCATCTTAAGGGTGGCCAAGAAAGTCAAGATCAACAAGGCACCAACAACTTCAATGTTGCATTGTCTAACCAGAGACAGGGTTTACCAAGTCAAAGGTCAACCCCTCCTCTGCCTCTACCTCCAGGGAAGCAGACTCCTCTTCCTCCTCCTGCACCTAACCCGCGTACCGGCCCGCCTCCTCCTCCACCTCCAATTCCACTAAAGAGCAGTAGTCCTGGCCCGCCACCACCTCCACCACCTAGAGCTGGTGCAAAGGCACCTTCTGACCCCAAGGGGAAGCAGTTGTTGTCAACAGAAGCAGGGGAGAAAGACAGAGGGAGCAATGGTCAGGTCAAGCTTAAGCCTTTGCATTGGGACAAGGTCAACAAGAACACGGATCATTCTATGGTTTGGGACAAAATTAGTGCTGGATCATTCAGGTAAAGATTGTCTTGTTGTTAGAGCCAATTTCACAATGCAATGGATTGTTTTCTGTGTTATTGAATCCATGTCTTGTGCAAATTGTCTCAGGGTTGATGATGATCTTATGGAAGCCCTCTTTGGATACGTTGCCACGAACCGGAAGTCCCCGAAAACGGACGGATCAAGCACGCCGAAGAGCAACAGTCCACCTACTCAGGTTGTGATCCTTGATCCCCGGAAATCGCAGAACACAGCCATTGTGATCAAGTCCTTGTCCATCTCCCGAAAGGAGATCCTCGACGCGCTAACTGATGGCCATGGTCTGGATGTAGACGTTCTTGAGAAGCTGGTGAGAATTGCCCCGAGCAAAGAAGAGGAATTGCAGATATTGGAGTTCCAAGGCGACGCTAGAAAGCTTGCAGATGCTGAGTCCTTCCTGTACTTTCTCCTCAAAGCTGTTCCATCCGCTTTTAGCAGGTTCAATGCGATGTACTTCAGATCGAGCTATGATACCGAGGTTAGGCAGTTCAAGGAGCATTTAGAGACCCTGGAATTGGGGAGCAGGGAGCTTAAGAACCGAGGGCTGTTTATGAAGTTGTTGGAGGCAATCCTGAAGGCTGGAAATAGGATGAATGCTGGAACTGCTAGAGGGAACGCGCAGGCGTTCAAGCTCAGCTCGTTAACGAAACTCTCGGATGTTAAGAGCACGGATGGGAAGACCACTCTGCTCCATTTTGTAGTGGAAGAAGTAGTCCGATCCGAGGGGAAGAAATTGGTTCTAAACAGGAGTCGTAGCTTCAGTAGGAGTAGCAGCAGAAATAGTACCAGCAGCTCGGTTTCTGAGAGTTCAACATCCGAGGAAAGGGATAGGGAATACAAAATGCTGGGATTGCCAGTGGTAGGAGGGCTTAGTTCAGAATTCTCCAATGTGAAGAAAGCCGCGCAGATAGACTACGAGACTTTCGCTGGTACCCTCTCGTCCTTATCGGCTCGTGTGAGAGACATTAAGCTGACAGTGGCTAGAAGTACTGCTGCCGGTGAGTCAGGAGGTGGCTTTGCAAAGGAAATGAAAGCGTTTTTTGAGACGGCCGAGCAAGAGTTGAACGGATTGAAGCAAGAGGAGAAGAGGGTAATGGACTTGGTGAAGAGAACAACAGACTACTACCAACCAGGAGCTGCAAATGATTCAGCAGCACATAAACTCCAGTTGTTTGTGATCATCAAGGACTTCCTTGGCATGGTTGATCGAGTATGCATCGAGGTTGCTCGGAGTCTGCAGAGGAAGAAGTCCAGAGGACCGTCCGGGTCCGGTTCCGGGTCCGGATCACCGACTCTGAAAGCACCAAAGGCTGTGAGGTTCCCAAACTTGCCTGCACATTTCCTTAGTGAATCAGAAAATGAGTCATGAGAGTTGACCATCTATCTCTGTAATGGCATTGCCAAGTTGTATATGATCTTGTACATGTAGGTGATTGATATTTTTTGGGTGAATTCGGCTCAATAGATGTACGTACGACCATACCAAATTTCATAGAACATATTGGAATTTTTTTGGGAAAATTATGCTCAGGTCCCTGTAGTTTGGCGTCCCTCTTTCTGGGGTCCGTGTATTTCCGAAATTGTTCCTGACGTTCCCGAAGTTTAGTTTTATCAACTCTCGGGTCCCTGACGGCTTTTTTTTTATTTTTGGTATGAAAATGACAAAAATACCCTTAAACAAAAAATAAAAAAATTCACTTTCTCTAACCTTTGAACAAAAATACTAACTACCAAAAATCAACTCAAAAATAAGATCAAATTAACCAAATCAAGAACACAACCAAGAATATTAACAAAAAAAAACTCAGATCAAAATTAAAAAACTGGGACGATAAGCCGGACCCCTCGAAGCCCTACTCATCCCGCCGTCCCCATCGATCCCAATCGTCCCCATCGTTCCCAATCGTCCCACCGTCCCATCAACGTTAACCCAGCCAAAAACAATACCATCAACGTCGTCCTCACCGATAAGGAGGTGCGTAAGTGTGGGTGGAGAACCCGAAGGTGCAGTGCCCCGGGTACTGCGCGTGGCCGTTCCACCAGCAGATGTACGGCCCGCAGGGTACCGAACGACGATGGTGCACACGGGAGACGACGAGGAGGACCCCCCCGGTAGTGCTGTATCTTGTCAGAGATGGGCTCGGAGAGCGGGGGCCGCTTGAGCATATTTCAGAGGGAGGGTCGGCACCGGCGGACTCGAGCAGCTCGGTGGCCTTTGATGGGGGGCTCCTGAGTTGGATCCACCCAACCGGCGACGACGGCGTCAGAACTCCTAGCTCACTGTTGTCTCTTCGTCTTCACAGCAAATCCCGCATTACCCAAGTAAGGCTGCCTCTCTACCGATTGGGACTGGTGCTTTTTATCTCTATAAATCAAGCATCTTTTCTGGGTTTGTGGGCCTCAACGAAGAAGGAGATGAGCGAGGCTGTCTTCCTCGGTAACGGTGGCTTGGGTTTAAACCTAGATAATTCGTTGTTGGTGTTTCCAGTGTTGAAATTGTGAACAATTAATTAGTTGTTAGCGACTTGAAGATGCATCCTTTAGTAAAGAGTTGGAGGGTTCTTTTCTAGATCAGATTACTTTATTGGGTTTAATTTGATTTCTGGGTTGTTTTGCCGCATTGAAGATGCATCCCTATTTTATTTTTTTAATGTTCTTGGTTGTGTTCTTGATTTTGGCTAGTTTGATTTTGTTTTTGGGTTGGTTTTTGGTAATTGGTGCTTTTTGTTCAAAGGTAGGAGAAGGTGAATTTTTTTATTTTTTGTTTAAAGGTATTTTGGTCATAGAAAAATAAAAAAAAGCCGTCAGGGACCCGAGAGTTGATAAAACTAAACTTCGGAGACGTCAGGAACGATTTCAGAAATGCAAGGACCCCAGAGAGAGAGATGCCAAACTACAGAGATCTGAGCGTAATTTTCCCAATTTTTTTTCTTACTTTAATAATATGGACGGTTAGAAGAACATTGTCCTGCAAGAAATTTTTTTTAGTTAATAACCGTCGGGTTACATAGAGTCGTGCATATTAAACTTGCAGGAACCTGAATAATATTTAATTTCAGGTTTACTAAATGTCATTGACAGAGACGAAATTGTAGAAAGCTGAAGGAGGTTTATTAAAATTAAATACAATTTTTTTGCGATTACAAAAAAAGAAAAAGATATCATTCAATTTCCAAAAATTTAACTTCTAATGATATGTCTGTAATTACTAATTATAGAATAATTAAAGTAATTTACGAAAAATAATTTTTTAAATCGCCCAAAGTAGACACTACAACCGGGTTTTAATTTACCACCGCTTATGTAGATGTCAGGCCCAGCATCGAACTGGCCCAATAGGTGTTACCTCTCCATTGTCTTGCCAACTCATGATTATTGAGCATTCCGTGAAATGTATGTTTAATTAATAGGGAAAAGTCTACTTAAGTACTCTGTAGTATACTCGATTATCACTTGAGTATCTTGTGGTTTAAAAATGATAGAACCGATCTAACTTATTTCAATTTTTCTCACTTAAGTCTACCCAACCCGGTTCACTCGTTTTTTGTCAAAACGACGTCGTCTGGGCGCTTACGTGGAGTGCCACTTTGTAGCGACTCAGATTAGCCATCGCTGACGTGGCAATGGGTAAATTAACATATTAGTACCTAATTTGTTTATAAGTTTTCAAAAAACCATTCCCTTCTCGTCCTTTCGTCTTCTTCCCACGTCCCCCCTGCCTTCCTCTCTCTCTCCAGAGAAAATTCAACACAAACCATGGCATTGCATTCCACAAAAAAAGGCATCGCCCGATGATAGATCTTTAATTAACCTAAAAAGCGAGGGGTGTAAGCCAACCCAAAAAAAAATTCCTTTCTTCATTGAAGCCAACTGTTGCAGAGAAGCAAGAGAAAGCACCCCTATGTAATGAAATTGGCCTGAAACAACATCAACCTGTTGTAACAACTAAACCAGACCCAGAAAATCCCAATTAACCCAGAAAATGAATTTGGACTTGATATCGTTGGTCCTCTTGCCATCAATTTCCTCCTCCTTCTTCCCAGGAGCGGTCGCCTCGGCCCGCCCAGAAGACCGAGCCCCTCCTCGACGGCCCCAAACAGATCCTCGATGTCGCCGACGTCCTTCGCCTTCGACAAGCGCCTCCTCCTCCGACGGCTCCCCCTCGTCCCCAGGCGTTGGGAGGATGGGCAGTCTGCCTACGGCCTTGCTCCGAGCTCGCCTCATCATCGTCGTCTTCATTGTTGTACATCAAGTGAGCGAGCGAGATGGAAGAGAAGGAGAGAGTGAGACCGGCGTATCCCTCCCGACAGTTGTCCTCACTGCTGTACCCAGGTCACGCTTGGAAGAGGAATTGCTGAAATTTCTCGTTATTTGTGGTCTTTAGATTTGAATTCTTGGGGTTTAGAACTGTACCATACACTTCTTTCTACCTTTTAATGCCCTATAGATAGATGCTTTAATTAGAGTATTTTCTATTAATTTTCTTTGGTTTTTCTCTGGGTTTGTGTTGAATTTTCTTTGGAGAGAGATAAGAGAGAGGAAGGCAGGGGGGACAAGGAAAGAAGACGAGAGGAGGAGAAGGGAATGGTTTTTTGAAAACTTATAAACAAATTAGGTACTAATATGTTAATTTATCCATTGCCAAGCCAGCAATGACTAATCTGAGTCGCTACAATGTGGCACTCCACGTAAGCGCCTAGACGACGTCGTTTTGACAAAAAACGGGTGAACCGGGTTGGGTAGGCTTAATTAAAAAAAATTAAAATAAGTTAGACCGGTTCTATCATTTTTAAACCACAGAATACTCAAGTGATAATCAGGTATACCGCAAGATACTTAAGTAGACTTTTTCCTAATTAATAAATAATATTAGAATATGAAAATTCGGTAAACTATATGGATAAGGTTGACTATTGAATAAAGTGGTCAGAGTTATTTTGGTAATCTTGGATGGTAAGTTAAGTAAGTTGAGACTCAAGAGTTTATTTTTTTTCAAAACTTTATTACTAATTAACTAAGGATGGAATCTTAGATTACTTATGTTTGACAATGTAAGACTGTTAATATTAGAAAAAAAAAATTAACATTTAAGTACATTATGAAATCTTAGATTTTCTTGAGTATTTTTCCCAAGATATTATTAACTTGCGAGGCAAAGAATATTTAGCCTTGTAGCACAAAAAATATATTATTTTTAGGAGGTCGATGATTTAAAAAAAAACTTACAAGTGCTATATCCATCTTGCGCCTAAACATAGTCGGAGAATCAACCGTTGAATTATTGTACAAGATTTTGTCCTAACCGAGGGCAGTATCTTCAGAATCATGGGGAGATCAGTTTATCTATCATCCGCCACCAAGTCCAAAGTCAACACAAGTAAGTCTCGATTTAACAAAAAATAAAATTGATTGGTAAAAAACGTGAATCCAACTAAGAAAATTTAGGATTTAAATTTTACGAACGTAAAAAAAAAAGAGTGAAACCCTAAAATGATATTGTCGATATTAAATATTAGAAGTTTTACCATGTCGCCAACTTCTCCTACATGGCTCATGATGTCCGTGAATGATGGCTCTCCCCCGCATGCGCCATTCTCGGTTCCCATGTCTACGTCCTAGTTCCTGGGCGTTTCTGGTCTCGTCAGATAGTTGGCGGATCGTTGGTTTATGATGATTTAAGGGAACATTTCCCTCGATTGAACAGCTCATCTATGAATGTAAACGAAACTCCAGGGAGATGGCGTGGCCGAGTTCAAATCTGATAAGAAAATCGAAAGCCTTGCCTAGCAACTTACTCTCTCTTAAATATGGTGATGAAAATTGGCCATTTTACAAGTACGGAAAACAGTTGACGAGAGATGGCCATTTAATAAGAACTTAAAACAGTAAAATACGGATCAAGACATCCAAGTATTGTGAAGCTAATATATATTAGGCATATGTAGAGCCCATAAAAACAGATAATATTGTAGAATTCTTCTCGGTATTGGCTAACCCTGTGGGAGCTTCCAATCTGTGGAGTTCCAGACGACAGCTCGATCCTGTTCATTAGCGAATTGAAATCCAAAATACCCCAAACCAAGGGGGAGCATCTTCCATGCTTGCACCAGCCACACTTTCGCAATAGAGCTTCTTAACTCAAATGTAGAGCAAGGTTTCGAGCCTTTCGGCATGTCTAACCTTCCAATTAGGGCACTCTTCCCGAAATTTTCACAAATGGACGATCTCTCGTCATCCAGAGCAACGACCATACGTTCTCCCTCAAGTGTAGGCTTGATGTATTTACCGTTGTTGATCCATTCTTGAGGACGAACGGAGGCCGCGTAAGAACGCTTCTTCTCTGGCTGCGTAGAAATCTCTGATGCAACCATAGAAGGTTGTGGTTGTTCTTGCGATGTAAGCGACGCCTGGACATCGGGGAGGACATCTACGGCCGCCTGGGATCTATCGAGTGCAGCCTCTGAAACAAAGGGTTGACCATTTCCCTCCACAAACGGGTCCGCAGACCCCCGAGCCAGCGCCTGGAGAGGGAAGCCGTACCCAGGAGGAAGAGAATTAAATACCCGATGAAGGAGAGGGAGCAGACCGGCTTGTAAGGCCATTAGAACCGAGGCGTTCAACCCCGGCATAGAAGGAACCTGGGTAAACGGTGCCACCAACATGGGGCCGGCGATGCCACCGCCCTGGGCTTGTAGGGCCTCACTCGTAGCCGTCTTGGACATCACCGGAGCGATCCTAGATGCGGCAGATGTGGAAACCCTAGCCGCGGGGCTAGGGCGTTGGGAACCAGTAGCAAGAGAACGAGCCACGCTCGCTTGATTGACCACCAACGATGGGGTGGAGAGGGGGCCGACGCCCTGTCACGAACCATAGATGGAAGAGAAGTTACTTTTTGTGGTAGTTATAGTTATTTATCATGTGTGATAATTCTTTACATTAGTTGTTATTGTAACTTCCTTTGGCAGTAGGTTGTATAACTTTCTAAGTAGTGGGGTTTGGTAGTTCTAATTCAAGTAGTGGCTGTAGTTGGAAGTTGTATGCAAGAACTACCTCCATTATATATATTATGGAGTTTGTACGGAGCTAGGGATATCAATGGAAATATAAATTTATCATTTCTTTCTATAATTCTACCTTCTTCTCTATCTATCTCTTCTATTCTTCTATCCTAACCCAAATTTTACCTCTACCTCTCCCTCTCCCTCTAACTCATTTCTTCTATCTTATCCCAAATCTATCCTCATCTCATACTCTTTTCTATCACGTATCGTAACATACCTCTAAGTTCGGAGGAGGCTGAGACAAGAGCCCGCCGGCCTGGCGGCGCCGGAATCGTGAGAGAGTGTTGATCGCCCTTAGGGTTTTAGTTCCTCAAAATTTGCATTTTTCTCCAATCAAAACTACAGCCAATTAACATAACTTCTGGACCGCCCTTTCTTTAAAGATTGGATAACCAAGTTCTCGCACTTTTCAGTTTATAATGAACAAGAATTTGCAGACTCGAGCTGAGCATTCATTGGAACTCCACAGATTCCACAGATTGGAACTCCACAGATTGGACATCCAAGTATTGTGAAGCTAATATATTAGGCATACGGATCACGAACCAACCCCTCCCCATTTTCCCCAGTGCTGTCCTCCTCATCGGTCTCTTCTCGGTATTGGCTCTCCCTTGCTCCTCCCCGTGCTACCTGGAAAGCTCCACACTTTCGGCGGCTTTGGTGCCTTCTCTCTGAAACAAGTCCCCATTATTTGGCCCTCCCAGACCGCCAGCAACTCTTCCGGCCCTTCCAAAAAAGAGAGCAAGTCTTCCTCTTATTATCAGGAGTCGTATATGAACACAATGCGAGCATGGAACCTCCTCCACCTAGGTGGGACGAGGTATTGTGCCTTCACTTTCGAACCATTTGCACCACAAGAGGACCGGCCCCCCCTCCTCCACCTGCTCCGGCAAGGCCACCTTATCCGCAAAAGTTGTTTCTACCAATTCCGATTTCTATGGCTTTAGGTTTCCTATTGGTTTGATGGCTGGGAAAGCATCTTGACCTAGTTCTGCCTCCTCCTTTTAGACTGCCTGCAGCAGGTTCACTTCTTACTTTGCTGTTTTGTTTCGGCAATTAACTTTACGGTTTGGTTGATAATTTATTAATCAACTTTATGACCTTTGTTTTCTCCTTTTGGTAGCCAGCTAAATGTGACATTTTTTGAATTGATAATTGTTTGATTAGGTGGTCGTTTGGCTAACATGGAACTAACTGCCAATCTTCCTTCTTCTTCTTCTTCTTCCAGATACTACTCTGGGCGTCAGTCAAGCGAGTCTCCTGGCCAAGCTTGTAGTGTCATTCTGTTGTAGGATCATTTTGAGTTATTGGCCTAATTATGTGTGTGTGTGTGTGTTTTATTTTCTCGCTGTAAACATATCAGCTTGTCTCGTAATTCATTTCTATTCTGGTGGAAGCAAAATATATTACCAACTCATAACTGACTTGTCCACGGTAACTTTATAAACAGAGTTGTGGCCGATGAATACACATAAAGCAGGGGCACGTAGGTAAATGCCCACTATTTGCCAGTCAACGTGTTGGAACACATGGGAACATGACACTTTTAGTTTCCCACCAAACCCTAACAGCGGTGAGTGAACCGCATTGTTAGGTAGCGTAGGTTTCCAACGACGGCAATGCCCCTCCCCCTCCCTAGTCGTGTCTGCTACACTAAACATCACAACTTTGTAGGGTATTGAGTTAGTATTTTTACGTCCGACATTGACTGACTAATCCAAATTCAAAAGATAATAAAGTAAATTATTTAGTTGTGTGTTGTTATGTTTCCAATAGCTCGATGTTAGATTAGCGATTAAGGTCCACTGAGTTAGATTTGTTAGTGAAAGTGGTGGGTGGATAAGAGGCCATGTATCACTATACGGGTAGTTGGAGTACCAACTTGATTGATACTAGTTAAAATTTGGCGATGGGTCCGGTCCGTTCATCCGCATAAATCATGGAACTTGGATAGTGAAATGATATTTTTTTGTTAAGCAATTATTTTATTTATTTATGCAAGAAAGTTAAAAGTTACAAGCATTCGATTATAAGAAGTCTGAATGGCAAAACTCTCAAATTGTACCCAAAAGATAAAATTACAAGTATTCGACTATTACGTAATAGTCGAATGCAAAATCCCCAAAATGTAAGGACACCTCTTTAGAGGTTGTAACTGTAGCCTCTATAAAATTTTATCTCAATAAAATCTAGTGAGGAAAAATTGAGATAGAAAAAGAGCGCCTCAACTCACGTTAGTTGATCCTACATTCCAATCCCCAATCCCAACTATTCTACTGTTAAAACCAAATAAAGATTTAAAATGCACTAGTTCAGAGAACCACTGCATTTCGGGGGTCCTGAATCTTGGGCTATCCTGCATTGGCGATACCAAAGTAATTCTTCACGTTCCTACCCCCCCAACACACCCTTCTGTCCACATTTGGATATTCTAGTGCATCTCTCCAGCGAACAACATTTCCTTCTTTTCCAACTCCAGGATGGTTCTAACCAACTTCAATATTGGTCCCTTGGATTCTTGGGTCCGTGATCCACCCCCTCCTCATCTTCCCCAGTGCTGTTCTCCTCATCGGTCTCTTCTCGATATTGCCTCTCCCTTGCTCCTCCCCGTGCTACCTCGAAAGCTCCACGCTTCCGGCGACTTTGGCGCCTTTGATTCTTACACCTTCTCTCTGGAAGAAGTATTGGGTATGGAGACTTCGTACTATACGGAGTTACTGTTCATATGTTGACTTTTCACTGGTCACATGTTGACTCGGCACTATTCATCCGGGGTCAGAAATGTGATTTCTGGTGGACGATTTTGCCCCTGCCGACACCAAATAGTCCTAGGCTGTGGGCACTATAAATACCCACTTCTCAGTCACTATTTCTGTATCTTCTTCCTTGAGTAGAGAGAGAGAGAGACAGAGAGAGAAGAGGAGAGAGAGAAACACCATTGTTGAGCGAGTGAAGCTCTAGAATGTAGATCGAGCTTGATATAGTGAAATCTCCAGGCTTGGTACGCCCCCGGACGTAGATCGGTTAAGATCGAACCGGGTGACCAAATTTTGTGTCGTATTCTTGTGTGCGTGAGTTTCCTTTGTGTTTGTCATCGATCTCTAGCTCCGGTGTTGTTCGCGTGGTGTTTGGGGCCCTCGTGTTTCCCAACAATTGGTATCAGAGCCCGGGTTTAGGGCGTGGTGGGAGCAATCACGATGGGTGATGTGAGATCGCCCGTGGAGAAGTTCGATGGCGTCGACTATGGCTTCTGGAAGATACAAGTAGAGGACTACTTGTATGGCAAAGATTTGCACTTGCCGCTTGATGGGAAGAAGCCTGAGGACATGAAGGAAGAGGAGTGGAAGCTCCTAGATCGGAAAGCGATGAGCGTGGTGCGCTCGTCTTTGTCTAGGAACGTGGCCTTGCACACAGTAAAGTCAAAGACCACGAAGGAGATGTTGGAGACATTGTCCGAGATGTACGAGAAGCCATCGGCGGCCAACAAGGTTCACTTGATGAGGAAGTTGTTCAACCTTCGGATGGCGGAGGGTACGATGGTGACCAAGCATCTTCATGAGTTCAATACAACGATAGCCCAATTGAGCTCGGTTAAGATCGAGTTCGATGATGAGGTACAAGCCCTAATTTTACTAAGTTCTTTACCCGATAGTTGGAATGGCACGGTCACGGCAGTGAGTGCCTCGGCGGGGAAAGTAACGCTCAAGCTAGATGAGGTGAGGGATTTGATTATGAGTGAGGAGATTCGTAGAAAGGAATCCGGAGTAGCCTCAAGTTCAGCTTTGAGCATGGGTAACAGGGGAAGGTCTGAGAATAAGTGGAAGGGGAAGAAGGACCGGGGTAGGTCAAGATCTAAATCGAAGGGTGGTCCGAAGAAGGACAAGAGCTCGGTGCAATGTTGGAATTGTGAACAATATGGTCATTTCAGAGACCAATGCACGGCACCAAAGAAGGAAAAATCTGCAAATGCAACAACGGAAGATCACGGGGATGCGTTGATCTTGAGTGTGTGCAGTCCATTGGAGGTGTGGGTATTGGATTCAGGAGCATCATTTCATTCTTGTAGCGATGCAGGGATGATGGAGAAGTATGTCCTAGGTGATTATGGCAAAGTCTATCTAACGAATGATGACCCTTTGAAAATTGTGGGCATGGGAGATGTTCGGATCAATACTCCAAATGGATCTTTGTTGTTGTGGAAAGGGGTGAGGCATATTCCTGGGTTGAAGAGAAATTTGCTATCCGTGGGACAACTAGATGATGAAGGTTACACAGTGACCTTTGGTTGCAAGACATGGAAAATTACCAAAGGAGCTAGGGTGGTGGCTCGAGGTTTGAAGGAGGGTACTTTGTATATGACGAAGAACACCAATGAGAGCATTAATATTGCAGGTGCAATGGATGATGCAGATTTGTGGCATAGTCGCCTTGGCCACATGAGTGAGAAGGGAATGAGGGTGCTATGCTCGAAGGGGAAGCTACCAGGCCTCAAGACAGTGGAAGTGGAACTCTGTGAGGATTGTGTTTTCGGGAAGCAGAAGAGAGTGAGTTTTTCGAGAGCTGGCAGATCTCCAAAGGAGCAGAAGCTTGAGTTGGTCCACAGTGATTTGTGGGGACCAGCACCAGTGGCATCCCTGGGTGGTTCGTTGTATTACATGACCTTTATTGATGATTCTACAAGGAAGCTGTGGGTGTACTTCTTGAAACATAAGTCTGAAGCCTTCGATGCCTTCAAGAAGTGGAGAGCCCTTGTGGAAAATGAGACAGGTCTCAATGTGACGTGTTTGAGATCTGACAATGGCGGAGAGTATGAGCTCCAAGAGTTCAAGGATTACTGTGCAGCAAATGGGATTCGCATGGAGAAGACAGTAGCTGGAACCCCCCCAGCAAAATGGCATCGCAGAGAGGATGAACAGAACAATCAATGAGAGAGCTAGGGCCATGAGACTGAAGTGTGGCCTACCAAAGATGTTTTGGGCGGATGCAGTGAACACTGCGGCTTTCTTGATCAATAGAGGACCATCAACTCCTTTGGATAATGGGATACCAGAGGAGGCTTGGAGTGGGAAGGAGGTTGATCTTTCTTACCTTCGAGTATTTGGTTGTGTGTCATATGTTCATATTGATGCAGGTGATAGGAGCAAACTGGATGCTAAGTCCAAAAAGTGCACATTCATTGGATATGGTGGAGATAATTTTGGTTTCAGGTTTTGGGATGAGAAGAACCGCAAGGTTATTAGAAGCCGAGATGTCATATTCAATGAGAAGGTTTTGTACAAGGACAGGGGGAGTGTATCCGACGAGGTGGGTTCTAGCAGTGAGGTGATCGAGTTAGACATCTCGAACTCAGGTGGGAGAAAAAGGGCACAAGATGGCTAGGTGGCCGAGGAGGAAGCGGAACCAAGTTCTCCACCACCATTGGTTCCGGTAAGGAGGTCCACAAGACAACGTGGGTCTCCAGATAGGTATTCGCCAGCTAATTTCTATCTCCTGTTAACTGATGGAGGAGAACCAGAAGATTTTGCAGAGGTTCAGAAGAGTGGACAAGTGGAATCTTGCAATGGATGACGAGATGAAGTCATTGAGGAGTAACATGACTTGGGAACTAGTCCAACTCCCTAAATGCAAGAAGGCACTGCAAAATAAGTGGGTATATAGAGTTAAGCAAGAAGCGGATGGCACCGAGCGTTACAAGGCAAGACTGGTTGTGAAGGGATTTCAGCAGAAATATGGTATAGATTTTACTGATGTTTTCACTCCTGTTGTGAAGCTGACCACTATTCGTATGGTGTTGAGTATGGTAGCTTCAGAGAATCTGATGTTGGAGCAGATGGATGTGAAGACAGCATTTCTCCATGGTGATCTAGAGGAAGAGATCTACATGGTACAACCAGAGGGATACTTGTCAGATGGTAAAAGTGAGCTTGTGTGCAGGTTGAGGAAGAGCTTGTATGGCTTGAAGCAAGCTCCAAGGCAGTGGTACAAGAAGTTTGATGGGTTCATGTATGAGATTGAGTTCGTGCGCTGTGAGGCTGATCATTGCTGCTATTTCAAGAGATTTGACAATAGCTATATCATCCTTCTGCTTTATGTTGATGACATGTTGATAGCAGGCGCCAGTGCTCGGGAGGTGAGCAAGGTGAAGAAGCAATTGTCTGAAAGGTTTGCCATGAAGGACTTGGGAGAGGCTAAGCAAATCCTTGGGATGAGGATTGAGAGAAATAAGGCTGATGGGAAGCTGTTTCTCTCACAGGCTGAGTACATTGAGAAGGTGTTGAAGAGGTTCAATATGCAAAAGACCAACCCCAAGTTGACTCCTTTAGGTGGGCACTTTAAGTTGTCCAAGAAGGATTCGCCTAAGAGTAAGGCGGAGAAGGCTCAAATGGAGAAGACTCCTTATGCATCGGCAGTCGGAAGCTTGATGTATGCCATGATTTGCACAAGGCCAGACATAGCACATGCGGTGGGAGTAGTGAGCAGATTCATGAGCAATCCAGGTGAGCAGCATTGGATAGCAGTGAAGTGGATCCTTGGTTACTTGAGAGGTACTACTAAGAAGGCCCTGTGCTTTGAGGGCAAAGATGTGAAGCTGACAGGCTATTGTGATGCAGACTTGGGGTCCAATGATCATGATGGCAAGAGGAGCACAAGTGGTTATGTGTTCACACTGGGAGGGACAGCGATATCTTGGGCTTCCAGGTTGCAAAAGGTTGTGGCTTTGTCAACCGCAGAAAGTGAGTATGTGGCTGTGACAGAAGCAAGCAAAGAGATGGTATGGTTGCAAAACTTCTTGGGAGAATTGGGCAAGGAGCAAAGTGAAAGTGTGCTCCACAGTGACAGCCAAAGTGCGATACACTTGGCTAAGAATCCCGCATTCCACTCAAGGACAAAGCACATTGAGTTGAAGTATCACTACATACGAAGTCTATTGGAGAGGAAGATCTTGCAACTTGAAAAGATTGACGGAAAAGTGAATCCTGCTGATATATTGACCAAGGTGGCTACCTTAGAGAAGCTGAAGCTCAACATGGCTTCAGCGGGTCTAGTAAACTAGAGAAGAGACCCGGCGTACCAAGAAGTGAAGAGGAGAAAGAGGTCATCAAGTGAATGGTGACAAGTGTTGAGGTCAGTCTCCAGGTGGGAGATTGTTGGGTATGGAGACTTCGTACTATACGGAGTTACTGTTCACATGTTGAATATACGGAGTTACTGTTCATATGTTGACTTTTCACTGTTCACATGTTGACTCGGCACTATTCATCCGGGGCCAGAAATGTGATTTCTGGTGGACGATTTTGCCCCTGCCGACACCAAATAGTCCTAGGCTGTGGGCACTATAAATACCCACTTCTCAGTCACTATTTCTGTATCTTCTTCCTTGAGTAGAGAGAGAGAGAGACAGAGAGAGAAGAGGAGAGAGAGAAACACCATTGTTGAGCGAGTGAAGCTCTAGAGTGTAGATCGAGCTTGATATAGTGAAATCTCCTGGCTTGGTACGCCCCCGGACGTAGATCGGTTAAGATCGAACCGGGTGACCAAATTTTGTGTCGTATTCTTGTGTGCATGAGTTTCCTTTGTGTTTGTCATCGATCTCTAGCTCCGGTGTTGTTCGCGTGGTGTTTGGGGCCCTCGTGTTTCCCAACAAGAAGTCCCCATTATTTGGCCCTCGCAGCGCAAGTCTTCCTCTTATTATCAGGACTGACATTTGAACATAGTGCGAGCATGGAACATCCTCCACCTTTACGGGACGAGGTATTGTGCCTTCATTTTCGAACCATTTGCATCACCAGAGGACCGGCCCGACCACCCCCCCTTTTCACTGCCTCTTTGTTTGCGCTTTTGATCTGGTTTCTGAGAAGGAGGGAGACCAGCCCGGTGTGAACGTGGATGGCTCTCACGCTTCCGGCAAGGCCACAGTTTCCGCAAAAGTTGTTTCTACCAATTCCGAGTTCTATGGCTTCAGTAATCCTGTTGAATTGATAGCTGAGAAAGCATTTTGCCCCGGTTCTACCTCTTCCTTTTAGACTGCCCACAGGTGCTCGCACGTTTGCTTCAGCAATTTATTGTTTCTGATGTTAATTATTGCTATATATTTTGATCGGATGTATCTTTCTGTTTGATGAGACTCAGTCATGTTGTGCTCTTGAGCACTCTTTTCTGCATCAATTTATATTTGGATTAGGTGGTCGACTTGACTCATTTTGTATAAGACCACTATGACCTAATTATTATGTGTTTTTCGCTAAAAAGAAGCTTTCAATTTAAATGACAATTCGATGCTGAGACTGATCTTACCAACTCTTCAAAACTAATCAGACATATTAAGTGGTTTTGTCGTTGATTTCCGGCTGTTGTGTGCATCGAGTCTTTTTTTTGGGATTAGTGGTTTGTCTAACATGGATCTGCCTATCTTCAGGTATTGCGGGATGTAAAACAAGCAAGGCAATAACACAATAACACATGCTCCACGCCAACTTGTACCGTCGATACACAATTGGTCGAATCAATAGAGTTAACTCATGATCATTATGGCCTAATTATGTGCTTCCCCTAGAAACAAGTTGTCAATTTAAACTAAATCGGATGCTGAATCTGATCTGTTTTCCTCTTTTATGTCACTTTGTTACAGACTAAGAATTGTTTAACTAGATATATTTCTTCGCTTGAGGCCTGATTATGTCGTTTTGCTCGTTTCATTTTCTCGTTTGGGGACAAAATAGAATAGATTTTTCCGAACTTGAGTTCCGATTTCAAAAATCAAAGAACAGGAAAAAAGGGTAGCTAATAATTGCAGTAGAGAGAAGAAGACTCCGGAAATTACATATACCGGCCAGTACCGGCCAGGTCTCCCAGGTCCCACCACGTACCTCCTTCCGTCGACGGGAAGGGCGAGCGGCGTCGGTGGAACCCTAGCCTTTTATGGTGAAGAGTTCTGGGAGTATGGAGAGTCAGACTCTCTTTGTGGATTTCATGCCCACACAATGGCGAAGAGAAGTGTAACGCCCCGTGATCCGACCGACTGTCTCCACATACCAACACGGGTCTTTTTCAGTGTGCTTTGTCCTTACTCGCACGCACCCTGGGAAACTTTCCAGGAGGTCACCCATCTTGATCCTACTCCCGGCCAAAACACGTTTAACCTTGGAGTTCTCTCAGGATGTGTACCAGAAAAGAAAGAAAAGAAGGTGCACCTTGTTGGTATGGATATTACCAATCAAATCGCTTAAGCGTTTCAGACAGAACATATCATTAACGGGGTATCACATTCACCCCTCCTTAAATACGCAACGTCTTCATCGCGCCAGACAGAACACATAACAGTCTCAGAATCATTTTTGCTCTGATACCAAATGTAACGCCCCGTGATCCGATCGACTGTCTCCACAAATCAACACAGGTCTTTTGCAGCGTGCTTTGTCCTCACTCACACGCATCCCAGAAACTTCCCAGGAGGTCACCCATCCTGATTCTACTCCTGGCCAAACGCGTTTAACCTTGGAGTTCTCTCAAGATGTGTGCCAGAAAAGAAGGTGCACATTGTTGTTATAGATAGTACCAATCAAATCACTTAAGCATTTCAGACAGAACATATCATTAACGGGGTATCACATTTATCCCTCCTTAAATACGCGACGTCCTCGTCACACCAGATAGAACACATAACAGTCTCAGAACCATTTTTGCTCTGATACCAAATGTAACGCCCCGTGATCCAATCGACTGTCTCCACAAATCAGCACATGTCTTTTGCAGCGTACTTTGTCCTCACTCACATGCATACTAAAAACTTCTCAAGAGGTCACCCATGCGGATCCTACATGTGATACCCCGAAAATAATTTATTCTGTCTGAAACGCTTAAGTGATTTGATTAGTACTATCCATACCAACAAGATGCACCTTCTTTTCTGGCACACATCTTGAGAGAACTCCAAGGTTAAACGCATTTGCCCGGGAGTAGGATCAGGATGGGTGACCTCCTGAAAAGTTTCTAGGATGCGTGCGAGTGAGAAAAAAGTACGATGGAAAAGACCCGTGTTGGTCTGTGGAGACAGTCGGTCAGATCACAGGGCGTTACATTTGGTATCAGAGCGACCTCGGCTTGTACGGTGTAGTTTGGGGGATCGAACGCATCTGCAACCGAGGGATTCTGAGACTGTCTGTATCTGGCGTGACGAGAACGTCGCGTATTTAAGGAGGGGTGTATATGATACCCCAATCTGTTCTGTCTAAAATACTTAAGTGATTTGATTTGTACTATTCATATCAACAAGGTGCACTTTCTTTTCTGGCACCCATCTTGAGAGAACTCCAAGGTTAAACACGTTTGGCCGGAAGTAGGATCATGATGGGTGACCTCCTGGGATGTGTTTTCCAGGATGCGTGTGAGTGAGGATAAAACACGTTGGAAAAGACCCGTGCTGGTCTGTGCAGACAGTCGGTCAGATCACGGGGCGTTACATATGGTATCAGAGCAAATACGCTTCTGGGACTGTTCTACGTTCTGTCTGGTGCGACGAGGACGTCGCGTATTTAAGGAGGGGTAAATGTGATACTCCGTAAATGATATATACTGTCTGAAATGCCTTAAGTGATTTGATTGGTACTATCCATATCAATAAGGTGCACTTTCTTTCCCGGCACCCATCTTGAGAGAACTCCAAGGTTAAATGCGTTTGGCCGGGAGTAGGATTAGGATGGGTGACCTCCTGGGAAGTATTTTTCAGGATGCGTGTGAGTCAGGACAAAACACGCTGAAAAAGACCCGTGTTGGTTTGTGGAGTGTAATGCCCCGTGGTCTGACCGACTGGCTCCACAGACCAACACGAATTTTTTCCAGTGTGCTTTGTCCTCACTCGCACGCACCTTGGGAAACTTCCTAGGAGGTCACCCATCCTGATCCTACTCCCGGCCAAATGCATTTAACCTTGGAGTTCTCTCAGGACGTGTGGCAGAAAAGAAGGTGCACCTTATTAATATGGATAGTACCAATCAAATCACTTAAGATATTTCAGACAGTACATATCATTTACGGGGTATCACATTCACCCTCCTTAAATATGCGACATCTTCATCACGTCTGACAGAACATAGAACAGTCCCAGAAGCATATTTTCTCTGATACCAAATGTAACACCCCGTGATCTGACCGACTGGCTCCACAGACCAACACAGGTCTTTTCCAGCGTGCTTTGTCCTTACTCGCATGCACCTTGGGAAACTTCCACCCATCCTGATCCTACTCCCGGCCAAACACGTTTAACCTTGGAGTTCTCTTAGGATGTGTGCCAGAAAAGAAGGTGCACCTTATTGATATGGGTAGTACTAATCAAATCACTTAAGGCATTTCAGACAGTACATATCATTTATGCAGTATCACATACCCCAAAAATGATTTGTTCTGGGACTGTTCTGTGTTCTGTCTGGCGCGACAAGGACGTCGCGTATTTAAGGAGGGGTGTATGTGATACCCCGAAAATAATTTATTCTGTCTGAAATGCTTAAGTGATTTGATTGGTACCATCCATACCAATAAGGTGTACCTTTTTTTCTGGCACACATCTTGAGAGAACTCCAAGGTTAAACACGTTTGGCTAGGAGTAGGATCAGGATGGGTGACCTCTTGGGAAGTTTCCGGGATGCGTGTGAGTGAGGACAAAGCACGCTGCAAAAGACATGTGTTGATTTGTGGAGACAGTCGATCGGATCACGGAGCATTACAGGAAGATTTAAAGGTTTTCTTTAGGCAGTTCTGCTCGCCGTTAGATGCGTTCATTCCGACCAAGCTTTCTATTAGGGGAACTCATTTCGGTTTCCTTCGTCTCGGTATTAAGGAAGATCTGGAGGGGATCTTATGGAAGACGAACAGTTATCAAATTAGAGCTCGAAAGCTTTACGTCACCAGGTCTAAATTCAGGAGGGGCACCTTTCGCAAGGAGCCGAAGAAAAAGCCAAAACTGGTTGTTTCAAGAAAGTCGGGTGGCGAAGTCTGGGTGAGAAAGGAGACTTCCTTTGCAGAGTTGGTCCAGGGGTCTACCATTGTGCTGGCGTGGTGGGTGGTGATTGGGCAAGAGGTTCGGGTGGTCAGGGAGTATTCATCTCCTAATGAGGTGGCTGACGACTGGTTTCTGAGAAGTCTTGTTGCTAGGCTTCATGATGCTCAACAACATAGATACATCCACAAGAATCTCCTGCACTACGGTCTTCCAAATTTTATGATAAGAATTCTTGGCGGGGATGTTATCCTCATAACCTTCAGCACCATCGAGGAGATGAAGGTTTGGAAGTCTAAACTTGAACCATTCTTTAAGAAGCTTGAGGTTTGGGGTTCTGAGTTCGTGATTGATAACCAGTACACTTGGATTAATATTACGGGGATTCCTCTTAATGTTTGGACCAACGAATTTCTTGAGTGGTTAGTGGCCCCCATGTGAGATGAAATTTTTATCCATGAGGGTTCCTTAAGCAGGAGGTGCCTAAATGCTGTTTTGGTGTTGCTCTCTACCAAAAATATGGAGAAGCTTGATATGAAGATGCAGGTCAAGATCAACAGTAAGCCTCATTCAATCTGGGTTGCTGAGACTCATCTCACTGGAGAAGATGAAATCGACTCCTCCGGTAATGTCTTTGGTAAGTTTGATTTGGGAGTGCAACATAGAAACTTTGAGCCTTTGATGAGTATGGAAATACTCTATCATCCATGTATGTTTTAGTGTCAATTTTTCATTGTTTCTAGTGTTTTTGTGTGTTATGTATCGTTGTATTGTTATATATTGTGCTTTGAACGTTTTAGTGTAGTTCTAATAATTTCTATTACATTTTGTTCATGTTTATTACTAGGAGACTATGTGATGATGCGAGGAGGATATTGGTGCACTTTGGAGCGTGTCATAGGCGATCGGATCAGCCGGGACAATTGGCATTTTACGAGACCCAAGAAAGCATGGAGTAAAACTGACCCCTTGCGACTCAAATACCGATAACTTTCTCATCCGAAGTCCAATGGAGACAAGCAAGGTGGCACTGGAAAGAAGACATCCGGAGCTACAACTTTATCTTCATGGGCTTCTTCAAATTCGGAGTCCAAGTAGGAAGAAAATTGCGTCCAAAGTTGACCTTCGAATCTACCAACAAATCTGACGAGTGGGCCGAATTTTAGGATTTGTTTTGGGCCCATTTTTGGGAATGAATAGTGAATTTCGTGGCTGGCACTTCCTAAGCCAAAAACTTGTATAAATAGCTTCCTTTGCTTATTTTGGAAGCTAACTTTTGAACCTTAGACTTTTAGATATTTTGCTAAAAACACTCACCTACTCTCATCTTCCATCTTGGTGGAGAAAAATTTAGCTCTCCATTGTTAAAGCTTGTGTAGAGAACTTGAAGGAGATATTTTGGGAGCTTGAAGATCATCTTGAGCTTTCTTTATCTTTCTCTTTTATATTTATGCTTTGCTTGCTTTGTTCAATGGATGTATTATGTTATTTGGTGAATATGTGTGAGTAGTTGATTAGTGAGTTTGGTGCCTTGATGGCACCTACTTAGCCAATAGTTTAGGGGGTTAACATGCCTAGGTATGTATACTAGTTAATGAGCTTAATGCTTAATCTCGTTTGATCACTTAATTATGAACATGGTTAATGTTAATTACCGAGAGGGGTTAGAATTAACAGACTATTTAACTAGTTGAGTAGAAACCTATTGATGAGAGATCACCTTAGGTGACTAGTTGTCCAAAGGATGGTGATTATAGTTGGTGTTTAGTTAGATTAGTTGACTAATTTTTTGCGAGAGCGTGGTTAGTTTATCTAAGTCTAGTTAAGAATCGATTTAGACTAGTTTGTCGCGAGTGCGTTGATTAGTTGCCTTCGAAACATCCGGAACATATCATGAACTTAATAAACCCCATAAGCCATTTGGTTATTTAGGTTGTCATTGGTACCAAGCTCACTCTTGTTTTAAGTGTTTAAACCATCACCTTGTTTAGATGCAATTTTATTTCAAGTAGCATATTATGTTTGGAATTGACAACTCTATTTCTTATAGTCCTAAACTAGTGGTAGAGTCGAGTTTGCAGCCTAGCTTAGTCCTTGTGGGACGACAATCCCTTACTTACTCATTATTGCAAGAGGGGTGAAAAAAACCTTTCTTTCAGCCTTCCGAGGTTGGTGAGGTGTCTAGCTCCAGGAATGTCACTTCAAACAGGAAGGACAAACAGGTGGCTAGAGAGGAGCTTCCTCTCTCCACGTGCTTGGCAAAAAAGGTGATAGAAGAGGAGGCTTGGGATGGGTCTATCAAGTTAGGTTGCTATCATTCGTTGGTTCAAAAGGAAGGAGAGCAGGAGCACAGTGTTTCTATAATGGCAGAAAATATACTCTCTTGTGAAAAGTTAGACAACGGGCATTTTTTGCCCGAAGGCCAAAGCGGGCAGGCTCTGTGTGATTTTGACTTTCTGCAGGCGGTTGGTAGGGTTGGGGAGGCACGCGACCTCTTTGGTAGGAAGCTCACTGAGGATGAGATTTTGGGCTCTCCTTCTATTGGGCCTAGAAGGGAGATTTGTACTGTAGAGGTGAGCAAATGCCCTCAAGTTTTGGCTCCCTCTTAAATGGGCCCTATGATGATCAACTACTCGGGCTGGGAAATAGTCCCTTACTCGGGACCTATGGACCTTAAGGAAGTGGGTGGTGAAGTTGAACCGACCGCCCCTCGCAGCTCTCTCAAGAAGAAGCTACCAACCTTAAAAGGGAAGGATTTGCTCTTCTTGAAGCTAAAAAAGAAGAAAGCAATTATTAAGTCCAAATTGTTGAAGGTGGCTGGGGGTGATTCGGTCACCATCTTGGATTCTTTTAATCAAGTTTTTGAGGCAAATGATGATAGTGCTTTGGACATTCTGGCTTTGCAAGCTCTGGAGATTGCAAGCGGTCTTGCCATGAAATGGGACGACGAAATGCTGATTATTTTAGAGGCAATCCGAGATGTAGTTGGTAGGTACGTTCATAAGGGGCCATTCGTTGCTCCATGAATATTATCTCTTGGAATTTGAGAGGTGCCAACTCCTCTAAAAAAAGGGCAAGGGTGAGGAAATTGGTTTTTAATAATTTGGTCAGAATACTGTTGCTTCAAGAAACAATGTCAGTTAAACCTACTCTTATTATGGCTAGAAGTATGTGGAGGAGAGAAGCTCTCTAGTGGGATTTTATCCCCTCGCAAGGCAAATCGGGTGGTCTTATGAGCATCTGGTGCCCCAATTTTTATGAGTGTATTGAGATAAAGAAGCCCTCTAGGTGGCTTGCTCTTTTGGGTGAATTCAAGGAGGAAGGTAGAAGGTGTGTGATCATCTTTGTTTATGCCCCCATACCCCCTCCACTCTGGTTGTTTTGTGGGAAGAAATTATGTTGTTCTTGGCTAATCGCAAAGATGAGATTATCATCATGGCGGGTGACTTCAATGCTACTTTGCCCACCATGAATGTTTGAATATGAGACTTGGCTCGACTATTGGGATGCGGCAATTCAGAGATTTTATTGACTCCTGTAATTTGATTGACCTATCTCTTCAAGGAAATAGATTCATGCGGCGTAAAAAAGGCGTGGCAAGCCTTATTGACAGATTTTTTGTTAGCTTGGATTGGTTGGCCCTTCATCCCAACGGCTCCCAATAGACTTTGCCAAAGGGTCGCTCGGATCATAATACCCTTATTCTCAAGTCGGGTGACTTCAATTGGGGTCCTAAACCTTTCCACTTCCTAAATTGCTGTTGTTGGACCCTTCTTTTAAGTCCAATTTTAAGTCTTGGTGGGCTGATTTGGATAAGGTGACGTTTGGCCCGCATCAGTTTATTCACAAGCTGAGGTTGTTGAAGGCCAAAATCAAAGAATGGAACAAATCTCACTTTGGGTTAATTGAGGAGAGGGTTGCGATGGCAGAAGAAGAAATTGTTCTTTTGGACAGGAAGGAAGAGATTTTGGCTCTTAATGTAGAGGAGTCTTTGGAAAGATTGTCTTGGGAAAAGACCTTTATTTTTGGTCAAATTCAGCTCGACTCGAAATGGAAGCAAAAGCCTAGACTCGATTGGGGAAGAGGAGGAGACAAGAACACCAAGTTCTTCCATGCTACTACTAATTACCATCGGGCTAACAATCATATTGGTTGTATTAAGTTTGGTGAGACGAGAACGTGTGTTCCTTCTGAGATTAAAGATGGTATCTTCAATTTCTTTAGTGAGCAATTCAAGAAACCTAAAGGCACCAAACCAAAGCTTTCAGGAGCTATCTTTAAGTCTCTCTCCGAGGATTCAAGATTTTGGCTGGAATTAATCCCGACAAAAGAGGAGATCAAGGATTCTGTCTGGAGTTGCAAGGGGGATAAGGAGCCGGGACCAAATGGTTACAATTTTAGGTTCTTTAGGGTTTGTTAGGACCAAATAGAGGAGGGAAGTCTATGATTTTGTTGGCAATTTCTTCAAGACGGGAAAGCTGCACGGTGGGGCGAGCTCCTCCTTTATTGCATTGATTCCAAAAATTCCAGGTGCCACTTCTCTGCATAAATTTTGGCCGATCAGTTTAATTGGAAGCTTATACAAGATTATAGCCACGCTGTTAGCTCAACGACTCAGACGTGTGATTAAGGAAGTGATAAGATGGGAACAATCTGCTTTTGTGGAGGATCATCAAATAACGGAAGGGGTTATGGTTGCAAATGAGGTGATCAATTGGCTGAAGAGAACCAACAAGGAGGCTGTGTTGATCAAGATTGATTTCAAAAAAGCTTTCGATTGTGTCAACTGGGAGTATCTTGAGGAAATTCAGGTGGCCATGGGTTTTGGTGAGAACTGGCGGAAGTGGATTAGAGGGTGTGTCACGGAGGCTAGCTCATTGATCTTGGTAAATGGCTCTCCTACTAAGCTTTTCAAGTTGGAGAGAGGTTTAAGGCAAGGTGATTCGCTATCACCTTTTCTTTTCCTTATGGCAGCTAAAGGGCTTCGTGGTCTTATTGCAAAGGCGACAGACATCAGATTGGTGGATGGGTTTGAAATCTCGGGCTCCCTCTTAAAGCTCAATATTTTACAATTTGCTGATGCACTCTCCTTTTCAGCAAAGTCTCTCACAGAAATTTGATAAATCTCAAGCTTATTCTCCTCTTGTTTGATCTCACGTCCGGTCTTCGGGTAAATCTCTGCAAGACCTCAATTATTCCTATAAATGTCAAAGATGAAGAGGTGCTCAATTCAATTTGTAGATGGGGTGTAACCTGTGATCATCTTCCAATTAAATTTCTTGGCCTCCCGCTTGGTGATGGCAACGATTTTGAATGCTATCGACAAGAGACTCAAGAATTGGAAAGGCAATTTGCTTTCTTTCGGGGGTCGGGTTACCCTAATTAAGTTAGTTTTATCCCACCTCCCTATTTACTACATGTGTTTACTCCTTATGCCAAAGGGAGTTTGTATTGACATCGAAAAGAGTATGCGTCGGTTCCTTTGGTCCGATAATATAGAGGTGGCCAAGGCAGCCTTGATTAAATGGGAGCATGTATGTCGGCCGAAGGATATGGGAGGGCTTGGTCTCGAGTCAATGATGCAGTTAAATAAATCCCTCCTCTATAAATGGATTTGGAATTTTTGTTCGCAAGAGGACTCGCTTTGGTCCAGTGTTGTGGTTGGTGTTCATTCTTTCAGGCGGACCTCTTCTTTGTCAATTTCTATTTGAAAGCCTGGCAGTAACTGGGAGATAATAAGCAATTTGGTTCTGGAGGGTGACAAACTTAAAAGTGAATTTAGTGAGGGTCTGCATCTTCTGTTGGGTGATGGTACTAAATTCTTATTTTGGGAGGACATTTGGTTTGATGACATCCCTCTTCGAGAGAAATTTTTCTGTCTTCATATGCTTTCTAAGCAAAAAATGGCAAGAGTGGTTGAATGTGGTTCTTGGACTGATGAGGGGTGGACTTGGGGACTCCTCTGGTGAAGACCTCTGCGGGTCTTCGAGGAAGTTATGGCTTAGGAGCTGCAGCAATTTCTGGATGGTGTGAGGCTGCAAAAATATTTGAAGGATGCGATAACATGGCGTTGGGACGACAATGTGTACACTGCCAAGTCCTGATGACGAAGCATGAGGGAACAGAACTTCATGGCTAACCCTCTTTCCATCGAATTGGGGAAGATTTGGATAGATTCGATCCCTTTAAAGGTCGAATGCTTTATGTGGTTAGCTATCCAAGGAAGGATTCAAACTCGGGATGTGATGATTATAATGAAGCAGATTCAAGCTTGGGAGGCACTATGCCCATTTTGCCTTGATGAAGACGAGTCGGCAGAACATCTCTTATTTCTCTGCCCCTTTTTTCGCTCGGTTTGGGACCATTTCGTAGGGCGAAGGGGTCTGGCTTGGTGTGGTTTCAGTTCCCGGGTTTCAGCGCTTTCGTCATGGTGTGTTTTGCAAGAAGGTGGAATGTCGGAGAAGGTCTGGTATTTGCTTTTCGGGGCTACTATTTGGAGCCTGTGGATGCACAGGAACAAGGTAATCTTCGAGGAAAAGCTTTGGGATCGTGAACTTCTCAAACATTCCATTTACTATCGGATGCGCGAGTGGTTGTTTTGGGCTCGCACGTTAAGTGATAATGGCAATCAGGAGCTTGAGTTGTATTGAGATTCCCTCAAGGTTAGGTAAGACTGGAGATCGAGGGTGGGCTCGTTTTCTCTTGGTTTTGTTTGGATTGTCTGTTAATAGCGAGCCTGTTCGCTTTTCTTTTAGCTCTTTTATCTTTTCTCTTTTACCCTTTTTCCGGTGTTCTTTCTTACCGTTCCTCTAATAAAGTGCATTTATTTATAAAAAAATATAAAGAGAAGGAAGGAGATCGTAGCCGATTGCAAGAAACCTAATTTCCCTAAAATTGGATTGGTAATTGTGGGATTAGGACAACGAAAGGAACAAGTCCTTCCCAATGTGCAGCAACCTAGGGTTCTCTCCGACGGTGAAGGTGGGCATGGTGGGAGCCCTAAATCAATTTCCCTCGATGAAAACAGAACACAAAATTTCCCTCAACAGTAATGGAGGCCTTAACGCAGATTTTGAGAGGCTCCAAAATCGAAGCGGAGACGACCGCCACCTAGCCTTCATGGGCAGTCCTCAACCTCCCCTAGGGCTCCAAACATCCTTCGGCATTCTTGTCATCACTTTCGCAGGTCTTTAGCACCTAAACCCGATGCGCGATTGAGAAGGAGATCTCCTCTGTCATCTCCGTACCTGGCGACGCAACCGGCTCCAAGGGCGACGCCATCTAGCACCTCACCTCCCTCGTGGAGGAGGGGAACCATATGGAGCAGTCAAAGATCTCCTCTGTGGTAGGGGACTGCGAGCCCCTGTGTGGAGGTGGAGTTCAACGAGGACAAGGTCCTCAACCCTTAGTGGAACTTGGATAAAGAACTTGGATATTTTTCACGTTTAATTTTAATATTCCTAGGTTTGGCGTTTGGAAGTTGATGAAGTTAGGTTGATGAAGATGTCAAGACAAGAGGTTGAAGTTGATACTTTTTGATTTTTTATTAAAGGGGATAAAGGTTATTTTCATAAAAAAATAGATGTTAACGTTAGTAAAAGACCCAAGAGTATCTAAAACTAAAGTCGGAAGACGGACGATTTTTTTTAAAATTAAGAGACCTGCAAAAGAAAGTGACCAAACACCAAAAACAAAGATAATTTACCCTTAAAAAAATTAACCTCCACCGACATGAATCTCCCAGATCAGGGAACTTACCTTCAAATATCCGGTCAAATCTCGGAGATCGGACATTGAATCCTAATAAATACATCTTACTAAATTAGGCATAAAGAATTTTACGAATCAGGAAACAGAAATAAAGCTATCGTGACTTGCTAGTTACGTTACACTCTTTTCAATTAAGAGGGTGCCTCTCGCTTTTACCCAACTATAAAATATAACCCGTTCACAAAAAAAAACTATATAATATAACCTCGACCCCAACCCTAACCCTAGCCCCAAATTGAAGAGCCCCAAATTGAAGAAGATGAAGAAGCAGAAGATGAAGAAGCAATGGGCCAGCGGGATAAAAGGAAAAGAGAAGAAGAAGAATCAATGGGGGGCCGGCGGGAAAAACAGAAAAGAGAAGAAGAGTGGACATTACGCCTTCCTCCTTCACTGCCGAAGGGCGAGTGGGACAAGTGGGGTGAGGACGCCGTTTATTTCGGGGCCGTAGATTCTTGGTGTCACGCCATAAAAAATAGGCATGTCAATTGCTACGGGGTAAATTTTTCCCATAAGGCCAACTTTATTTCTCAAATTTAAATTGATCCAGAATCTGAAACAGAATCAACTTAAGTGCAACATAAAACTATAATGTCTCAATTATGAAAAATATAATGTCTTAAATGCTTAGGGATGCATGCCCTCGTCTCGAATTCTCAATCTCGATCCGCCCTCGAAGTGTCTGAAATAAAAATGCGTATTTTGATGAGATATGCAACTCAATAAGACGAACAAAATAATACAGTCAAATCAACGACATATAATCACACAAAATACGGTCGTATCAGACTCTAAACACATAACAGACGCAACTCCGGAGTTCCACTTAGATGCTCATTTCGTTACAGAGCACAGAAACGAAACAAGCTCTCACCACAGGGCACAAATAACTTCCACACTCGCGTAGAGTACAAAATCCTTATAGAACTCTATGGGCACAGTAGTGAGGGGATAACCCAACCAGTATAGTACAATATTCGGTGCTGGGTCCCCAAGGACAGATCATACAGAATCAGGTAGAATCAGACAGGTACAGATTTCATATACGGACAGGTTTTAGATACGGATATGGAATTTCATATGAGAAATCATACATAGAAAATACAGAGCATATATGGACGTACATAGAGCATATACAAAGTTAATACAGAGCATACACGGTCCACATACAGTCAGAAAATACGATGCACATATACACACGAATCTGTACAATCTCGAACAAGGATTCGACTTACCTCGCCTCCCGCTCCGTTAATTCATGTATCCACTATTCTCTGATATTTCTTTCAGATTTCCTAATGTCTCGAGGTGCAAAGTCAAAGTCCCCCCCTTCCCTTGGCTCGCCCAGATCAGTCTCTACGCCTAGTAGGAGATAAAACAAAATTTCAGAGAGTGGTGATCGTAGGGTTTTGTCAGTCCTCCTTATATAGGCCAAGCCTCAGGGTTTCCAGTTGGCAAATTTCAGAATGGTGCCTGGTGAATTACAATCCAATCTCCTACCAGTTTTTG
Source organism: Hypericum androsaemum (assembly GCA_963995505.1). Taxonomy (NCBI): domain Eukaryota; kingdom Viridiplantae; phylum Streptophyta; class Magnoliopsida; order Malpighiales; family Hypericaceae; genus Hypericum; species Hypericum androsaemum. Next base: position 5,294,596 of record OZ023195.1, read on the forward strand.
ACATTTTCTTTTTAGTTTTCTGGTCTTTACATTCTATCCCTCTTAAATAAAGTTTATCTTCAAACTTAAATAATATGACTTACGAGTTTGTTCGAAAAATATTTGCTTTGAATCTCTGTCTCTAGTTCCCAGGTTGCTTCTCTTTCAGTATGGTTGCTCTATTGTACTTTGACATATCGAATTATCCTTCGATGCAGCTTCTGGATTTTCACATCAACTATCCTTAATGGGACTTTCTCATAGCTGGCATCAGGTCGTAGTATTGTTGGAATTTTTGGCACCAATCACCCCTCTCTTGGAACGTACTTCCGTAGCATTGACACGTAAAATACATTATAGATTCTAGCTAGACTAGGCGGTAGAGCCAAACGGTATGCCAAGTTTTTGATCCGTTCAATGATATTATATGGCCCAATATACCGCGGACTGAGCTTTCCTTTCACACCAAATCATTTTACACCCTGGGTTGGTGAAACTTTTTGGAACACGTGATCCCCAACTCTAAATTTTAGCTCTCTTCTGTGGCAATCTGCAAACTTTTTCTATCGATCATGTGCTGCCTGGATCCTCCCTCGAATTATTGGCACCTTTTCAGTCAATTCTTGGAACATCGCAGGTCCAAGTATCCTTTTCTTGCCCACTTCATTCCAGCTAATAGGGGATCAACATTTTCTTCCATATAGAGCTTTATAAGGGGCCATCCCTATACTTGCCCGAAAACTGTTGTTGTATGCAAACTCTATCAAGGGTAGGTGGCTTTCCCAATTTTCTCCAAAGTCTAACACACAGGCCCGTAGCATGTCCTCTAACGTCTGTATAGTCTGCTCAGATTGTCCATCTGACTGTGGATGGAAGATTGTGCTGAACTTTAACGTTGTCCCCATTGCCTCCTGAAGAATCTTCTAAAACTTTGACATGAATCTTGTGTCTTGATCAGAGGTGGTAGTCACCAGAATCCCATGCAACCGTACCACTTCTTTAATATAGAGTTCCGCCATCTGCTCCATGGTCATACCCGTCTTATAAGCAAGAAAGTGAGCTCTTTTTGTCAGTCGATCTACTACTACCCATACCGCATCCTTCCCATACAAACTCTTCTGGAGTCCGGTCATAAAATTTATGGTGATTTTATCCCATTTCCACTCTGGAATATCTAGTGGTTGTAGTGATCCGACTGGTCATTAGTGTTCTGTTTTGACCAGTTGGCATACCATATAGCTAGCCACGTAATCTGCTATTTCTTTCTTCATCCCCGACCACCAAAATTTCTACTTGAGATATTGATACATTTTAGTACCCCCAGGGTGGACAGCGTAAAGGGCAGTGTGAGCCTCTTCAAGTACCATATTCTTTAGTTGCTTCGCGGCTGAAACACAGATCCTATTTCAAAAGTAGAGGTATGAATCAACCTCGATATAAAAGTCTTTGGTTAAATCTCCTTGTTCAACTTGGCATCGAATGGCAGAGAGGGTGGCATCTCTGAGTTGCCCCTCCTCCAATACAGTTCGCAAGGTGGGCTCCACTACTAGGCTTACCAATAACCCTACAGCTGGTCCACTGTCCTCTATTCACAGTCTCTTTAGTTCCTCCACTAGCTCTTCCTGTTCGGTTGCTTCATAGGCTGCAGTGTAGAAGCCATTCCTGCTCAAGGCATCTGCTACTATATTAGCCTCATCCAGGTGGTAGTGAATTCCCACATCGTAATCCTTGATCAACTCTAACCATCATCTTTGCCTTATGTTCAGTGCTTTCTGCGTAAATATGTACTTGAGGCTCGTATGGTCAGTGTATATTTTACACTGCATCCCATACAAGTAGTGAACCACCGCAGCCAATTCCAGATTATGAGTGAGGTAATTCCTCTCGTAGAATTTCAGCTGCTTGGAGGTATAAGCAATAACTTTGTCGCCTTGTAGAAGCAGACATCCCTGACCCTTCTTTCAGGCATCACTATAGACCACAAAATTTATCCCCTCGCTTGGTAGAGTTAGAATTGGAGCGGATACCAGTCGTTGTTTTAGCTATTGAAAACTTCCCTCGCATTCCTTATCCCAAGTAAACTTAACCCCTTTCTAGGTCAACTGGGTTAGAGGCAGTGCTATCTTTGAGAATCCTTTCACAAACTTTCGATAGTAACCTGCCAATCTGAGGAAGCTTCGTACTTCAGACACATTACTAAGTTATTTCCAGTTCATCACTACTTTAATCTTGCCCGGGTCCACAGAGACTCCCTCATTGGATATCACATGCCCAAGAAAGGTGACTTTTTCAAGCCAAAATTCACTCTTCTTGAACTTCGCATATAATTGCCTCATCCTTAGAGTTTGTAACATAGTCCTTAAATGCTCTTCTTGGCTTTCCTTAGTAGGCGAATATACCAGAATGTCATCGATGAACACTACCATGAACCAATCCAGATAAGGTCAAAAAATCCAATTCATGAGGTCCATTAATTTGGCAGGGGCATTGGTCAGGCCGAATGGCATAACCATAAACTCATAATGGCCATAGCGCGTACGAAAGCAGTCAGTGGTACATCCTCTTCTCTGACTCTCAACTGATGGTATCCTGATTGTAGGTCAATTTTGGAAAATTCTTGTGCCCCTCTGAGCTGATCAAACAAATCTTCGATGCATGGCAGAGGATAAAGATTCTTGATAGTTAGTTTATTAAGCTCTCAGTAGTCCACACACATCCTCATTGATCTATCTTTCTTCTTGACAAAGAGTACCGGTGCTCCCCATGAGGATACACTCGGGTGGAGGAATCCCTTATCTAAGAGTTCTTCTAGTTGCACCTTAAATTATTTCAACTCTGTCGGGGCCATACGATATGGTGCCTTAGAAGCTGGATTTACACCAGGTATTAGCTCTATCTGAAACTCGACCTCTCGGTCTGGTGGTAGTCCTTGCACCATGTTTGGAAAAACATCTAAAAATTATTGTATAATGGGTATATCCTCTAGTGCTACCTCCATTCTTGTATCCTGGACCGAGGCTAGATATGCTGTAGCTCTAATTCGTACTAATTTTCTTCCTTCAAGAGCTGACACCACCCATGGGGTGGCTTGACCCAACTCACTTTCGTAGTGGAACTCTGCTTCTCCCAGGATTCGAAAAACTGCTACCTTTCTCCTGCAATCAATTATTGCATAGTGTTTGGCTAGCCAATCCATTCCTATGATCACATCAAATCCCATCATACCCATAACTCTCAGGTCTCCTTTCAGTTGGCATCCACAGACCATGACTTCATAGTCACCGCAGTGTTGGGTGACAGTAATGATATTGAGTGCTGACTGCCAAAGGATTTGTACTCTCCTGCTTTACTAGTTTATGCCTCTTCACAAATCTCTCGAATAAGAAAGAGTGTGGAACCAGAGTCAAATAAAGCATTTATTGAATGGCTAGTCACTAATAATTTATATGTCATGATGCCATCTGCCTGTTGAGTGCATAAACTCGTGCTGGCACTCTAGTAGTTGGTGTTGAAGTTCGTGTGGGAACCATCGATCGAGCATGATTGGATGTTGTTTCCCGTATTTGGTTGGTTACAGTAGGGATCACTGCTCGGGTGTCAGCCTCTGGGCACCTTGCTATTACATATCCTATCTTCCTGGAATGAAAGCATGCCCCAGTTATCCATCTGTATGTTTCATTGGTCAATCAGTTTGTAACATCAGAATCTTTAGGTCTCAGTTGAGAGGTTACCGTTTCTCACCTGCATTGTTCCTCAAAATACTCCCAACGCCTGCATCTTTGACACTAATTAGAATTATTGAGCAAGCTATTGGTCAAGTTGCTACCTCGCACTAGGTTGTATGGCTTCTTTGAAGCCTCAGGTGTGTGGCTTCTAGCATACTTTCCTAACTTCCTCTTGCTGCTCTCCTTGTCGACTCCATTCCATCGTAGGTTTTGCTTTACTGCCAATGCTTGAGTCAGTACTTCCGAGTATGTCGGCAGGAACAATGGCATAATATGGTTCCTGATTTCCGTGCCTTGGTATCTTCATCCAATGCTGCAGCCGACGTGAACACAAATAGCCTAGATTCGCAGCAAATATCATGTCAAACATTTTAACAATGGCACATACCCAATGATTATTTTTGACAGTACATACCTAGTGAATTCTCGATCATATTGCATGACCGTCATATCTCTTTGGACAAGGTAGCCAAACTCCCTAGCCTTCTCCCTCTTCAGTGGGGCAGGGATGAATCTGCCATAAAATCCCTCAGGAACGCCTCCCAGAGCTGCACTTCCCTTCCTCTTCCCTCTGTCTGGCAGGTTTGCTGATGTATCTCCCACCACCTTCGTGCATTTCTGACCAGCTGATAGGAAGCATACAGTACTTTCTCACCTTCGTACGAGCAATCTGGAAAATTTTTTCCATCTCCAATATCCAGTTCTTCACTTGAATATGATCTGGAACACCATCATATATGGGAGGCTTTACCCACTAAAATTGACGATACCCATTATCTCGAATTACTGATGCTAGCTGCTGTTGTTGTTGATGCTGAGCTACAAAGTTGGTAAAGACTTGCAGGAGCCCAGCATCAATGGTCACTACAGGTAGTACTACGGGTGGTACTACCCCTAATAGAGTATTTTCTCCAACAGGTGCCGGTGGTAGTATCTCTTCTACCACTTCTGGCCCGTTCTCATCCTCTGGCTCATCCTCTCCCCCACTACCATTCCCAGTGGGCGGAGGTGGTGGCAATATTCCCCCTCCTTGGAGTACATTCCCAGTAGCTGTCGGTGGTGGCGGTAGTATTCTCCCTCCTTGGGGTATATTCCAAGTGGCTCTCGGTGGAAGATGAAGTAGTACTTGTATTTTTATCATTTTCATGACAAAAAATAAAATAAAAAATAACCGCTGACGTCAGCGAGGGGCTCGAAAGTATAATAAAACTAAACTTCGCAGAGTTTTTAATCGATTGTCGAAAGACAGGGGGTGAGAGGCGAATATGCCAAACATTAGAGGCCTGACAATAATTATCCCATAAGATATTGTTCTAGATAACCACGAAGTATAAGTTCGAATTATAAAATACAGCAATAATGTTAAATATTTCTTGGTCCTCACGATTCAAGCACAACGACACAATTATCTTGAGCACGCTATACCACTAAGCTAATAATCTGACTCTAAGATAAATTAGTCCTACGAATTTTAGGTTCAAATCTTGAAAATATAACGTATTAGAATTTTTTCCACCTTTTTCTATTTGTTTGAATTTGGATTGGCTAGTAAAATAGGTATTAAATACTTGGTGGTTTAAAAACCACTTATGAGACACGAGGCTGGAGACGCTGGAGGATATGTCGGAGAATTCAGCTTCTCTTATTCCAAGGAATTTGAGGAGTTTCCGCCACACAAAAAAGTGACATTAATTATGGGAAATTGAACGTTTTCTTGAAAAAGAATAATGCCCCATTTTTCACATAATACACCGTCAACATTAGGTGAGCAAAAAGTTCCGTTTTTACCAAATTTTATATTATTTGTAAAAGACACGATCAATATTTGTTAATTTCATAAATCTCCAGGATTAGAATTAATATTTTAAAATTTAAATACAGAACTTATTTGAGTACTAAATTACAGAGTTTCTATATCATAAAATAAAATATGAAAAAAATTTATATTCCGTATTATGTCCTGTTAGGAATTCAGCAAATAGGGAACAAAACACGCAAAGAACACGGACACAAGAGTTTACGTGGTTCGGCCTAATGCCTACATCCACGGGGAGAAAGGAGAACTTTTATTGATGAGTTTCTGAGCCACAAAGCCATACAAAACCTTAGGGTAACATGCCTTTATATAGAGGCAAACCCTTGTTGTACAAGTAACATATCTAGGTCTAATTAGGAGTCCAAAACCTAGTCTGAATAGAATAGGAAACAAGCCCACAAAATTTCCTCTTCAATTTCTTGACATCTCTAACAATCTCCACCTTGGCGAGAAATCATCCCATGGACGAACCATGAAGCTCCATCCGAACTTCAACAAACTCCACCTTAATGAAAGACCGCCCTATGAAGAACTATGAGAACTTGAGGAATCAAACCGACTCTACCAGCTCCACCTTGACCATAGATACACCGCCATCAATAATACCATCTCAACTTTCTCACCACCTTAGTTCAATCACTTGGAGCCAGCCCCCAAGCTCGAGCTTCCGAGCTTGCTTGGCGTCTTCCCTCCAATCTCCATCGAACCCCAACTAGCAAGTCCACCTGCTGAAGCAACCTTGCGACCAATAGACGCGTCCTCTATTTTCTGGTCAACTCCATGCTCCACAACCTCGAACTGCTTCTCTGTTGGACCTTTTTGCCTCAAACCAATGCTACTTGCTATAGCATACAAAGGGCAACCTTTTGTTCCACCAAGTAGAACCCTCGACATGCTTCGAACTCCATTGTTCGGCCTTTGAGTGAGATACCCGATTCGCCCGTGGTGTCACCAACGGCTTCGCATTCCCCATGCAAAACCTACCCAACACCTTTGACGTGCACGTCCCTTTAGACAACCATAGCAGGGCCCTGCTAACAATGCTTCTCCGAGACAACCATGGCTCCTTGCCAACCATGCCTCCACGAAACAACCATAGCTTGCTATCCATGTCTCCGCGAATCTCAACTGCACTCAAACCATCCATGTCAAGCATTTGCTCCCTCATACGAACCAACCTCATATGACCTGAGCTTTTTCCAACTCCTTCAGACCCATTGATGTGACTCTACCTACAATAATGTTCCCCACTAACCTGTAGGTATTCCCTTTCACCCTTCATCCCTACCATCGCATCCTTCTCCACCTTCATTAGCATACCTTTATAACTATCACTGTTATAATCCAAGGTCCCTAATGAAAAGAGATTACCAGGATGCATTGGACTTGATAAGACAGAAAGCCAGTCACCATCCGACCCGCCTGAATATGTGGCCATGGTTGTGGATGCAGATCCCTCCTCGTTGTCTTGATCCCCAGTTCGTCCTGGATAGTCCCCTTCATGCGCCCTTCTCAGCACTTGAAGCCACTTCCATTGAACTTCTTTGACTCCGACCTGGATCCTCTTCCACAACCCAGCTGGTGGCTCCTCATCATCCGCCAAGCACAAGCGAATCTTCGCTACCGCCTTGGCCTCCAAATCCTCCCACTCTTGCTCCTCCATCTTCTCGGACTTCTTCTCCGAGAGCGCGATAACCATCCCTTGTTGCACGAGGAGATCTTTGACACGCCTTTGCCATAACCCAAAATTCGAAGAACCATCGAACTTCACAAGAGCAAACTTCGCGTCATCCGTCATCCTCCAACCCAAGCTCTTGATACCAATTGTTAGAAATTCAGCAAATAGGGAACAAAATGCGCAAAGAACACAGACACAAGAGTTTACGTGGTTCGGCCTAATGCCTACATCCACGGGGAGAAAGGAGAACTTTTATTGATGAGTTTCCGAGCCACAAAGCCATACAAAACCTTAGGGTAACATGCCTTTATATAGAGGCAAACCCTTGTTGTACAAGTAACATATCTAGGTCTAATTAGGAGTCCAAAACCTAGTCTGAATAGAATAGGAAACAAGCCCACAAAATTTTCTCTTCAATTTCTTGACATCTCTAACATGTCCCATATATCTCATTAAAAACATAGTTGTGTACTGGCATGTTAACAAATCTAAATCTAAGTCAAGGCTTCTATACCATGGATGTTAATGATTAAGAGTTTTATATGAGAAAAATGCATCATATAAAATAATTGGAAATTGATGGTTTTGCATTATAATTTTCCTTTGGTGGAAAGCCCTACGTACATGTTAATCAATAACGTAACACATACGTACAGGTCCAAGTCATCGCTAAAAAAAATCTGTAATAATAGTATTCGATTCTTAATATTATACATAAAAAATTAATTTGATTTTAATTTCCCCATCACTTATGGGGTGCCAGCTCCTAAGAAGAATAAATCTGACACTTGCAGGGTTTAATAAACTTTAAATACATAAATTTGATTACATGAACTTTCCAGTTTTAATGGTCTGCTCCCTAAATTTTTTTGGGGTTTTTGATTCTAATTAGATTTCCATCGGCTGAATTTTTTTGATACACTTATATACCCTGTAGTTTCAGCGATTATCACTCTATGTAGTATTAAAATCATAAAATATGTCTAACTTATTTCAATTTTTATCACGGACTGGTCCTGAGGTCCTGTCCGAGTTTTTTTACAAACGGCATCATTTTGTAGCCGACGTGGACTACCACGTGGCTTAGACTAGGATTACTCGATGCTGACGTGGCGATTGATAAATTATCAAATTAGTACCAAATTTATTTATTATTTAAAAAAATAATTGTTGGAGAATTGATTTATTAACCAAGGAAGAGATGGCCCAATACAAGTGAGTGTATTGGGCTTTGGCCCAAATATTTAATTAGAGGAAGAATCCTAATTAAATATAATAACTAAGTAATTAGTGGGTAACTTTGAGCTAATTTAATTGAAGGTCACACCAATTAATTTTGGGTGTTTGTGAGATCAATACGAAGCTCGTTGATAGAGCTTCGTAACGATATATAACACTTGCAAAAATCTAATTCTCGGGGTGAATAAAAATTGGCTTTAAAGTGGTATGGTTGTTATTAAAATAAGCACAATCCCACATTGGTTAGCGCACCATGCTGAGACAAGTTTATAAGGGACTAGAAATCTAGCATGGGTAAACTGGTGGAGAAGGGAGAGGCTTCTCGCACCCTCCGTCCATCCGTCCGTCCGGCCCGGCTCGGCTCAGCACGCACGCGCGTCCCGCCCCGTCCCGCCCCGCCCCGGACCGGGCTCGGGCTCGGATTGCGGGTTGCGAGATTGTGGGAATTATTCCAGGGCCTTATCTTTTTAGAACTGGGCCGCAGGCTTCTTGGACTTCCGTTTGGACAAGCCCACACTCTGGACCTTCTTCTCCTTCCAGGTGGCTTTGAATTTAAATTTCGAATTTAAAATTCATGCCAATAAATGGGATAATAGCCTAATGAATATGAGAGTTTTATCGGTCTTGTAACAGCTCATTTAATGGGTGGGTTAATGGCCCTATTAAATCCGAATTTGGCTGTTGGAGGTCCAAGGCTGCCTATAAAAGGAGCCCACCTCCTTCATTCCAGATCATCCTAGCTCTCACTCTTCCTTGAGCTCTCTACTTCTCCCTCCATAGCATAGCATTTCTCACTTTCATTTGTGTCCGAGTTCTAAGGCCACGAAAGGTTTGAAAGGTGTACGAAAGTGCTTCCTTTTGTACACGAGGTTGGGTGTTGTACCTTGGGAACTCTCTTACCCACGGAGGCCTGAAGTATATAGGCGGATAATAAGAGTTTAAGGGCACACGGTAAAACTGTGGCCTCGTCCAGGATTCAATCCGAAAGTCACTACCTTGAAGACGACGATATACACACTTAGCTCTAAGTGTGATCGTGAGCATTCTCTAAACTCCTCTCTTTATATACTTACGATTTATATTTACATGCTTATACCATAATTTACTAATATTTATTCTAACAATCTTAAACTCTTATTATATTCAAAATATTAGTAAACTGGTCTTCATGTATATCGTAAACGTGCTTTTGTGTAGCTAACACTCTCTATGTTAGACGCTCTGTACTGAGAATATTGCTAATGTTGCTACTGCAAGGGAAATAATTCATCATAATAATAGAACCTTTTAAGTTGCTGTGATTTATGTATTCCGTTTACCAAAAGAAATAGTGTCCCTGCATGCACTTCCTGGTACATGTTGAGAAATATTCAAATAACAAATCAATTAATTGGGTTACTGTCCGATCGGTTATTACAGTTTCAGCGTTACTTTGGAATTTCATTTAATTATCTTCACTGCTTAACCTCCAGTCTTCATTGCTTACCGATTAAATTATCAAAGTAGCTTATTACTGCTCCGATTGAATCGTTGGAATATTGTTTTAAGCATTAGTTGTATATGCTTAGTTCCGAGAACACTTCAATTTTGATGCATTTATTGTTTGATTCTCTGTTACATTTCCAAGTTAATACCAATCGTAATCACACTCGGAATATCTAAAGTGTGGAAAATTAATATCGCAATTTTTATTGGGTTGTTCAAATTAATTGTATCAGTTCAACGCGTTCGGTTTTCTGTTGGACCCAAACTGATTACTCACTAAAGGTTATTTGGTGATCTATAGATCATGGTTGATAACAACTCTTCCCCACACGAGATCAACAACTCCGGTGCGACGAACACCACGAATGACAACTTGAACGAGGAGATTCCTGTTGTGAGGGCTAACGGTGCTGAGGCCATGATGCCGGGTCATAGACACCCAATGCCACTGCCGTACTCTCATCTTGAGAAACCGGAAAAGTTCAAGAGTGGAAATTTCAAAAGATGGCAACAAGAAATATTGTTCTACTTGACCGCCTTGAACTTTAGCCGGTATGTCAAGGAGGAAAAATCCAAAGAGAATGTGAGTGATCCGCATCAAACCACGATCCACAATGCATGGGTACATGAAGATTACCTATGTCGCAACTATATATTGGGTTCTCTCGATGATTCGCTTTACGGCGTGTACTATACCAAAGAAACGTCTAAAGATCTTTGGGAATCGTTGGAGCACAAATATAAAGTTGACGACGCCGGTGCAAAAAAATTTGTGGCCGGGCGCTTCCACGACTATCGGATGGTCGATGGAAAGAGCGTTGTGGAACAATGCGAAGAGTTACAATTGATCTTTCATGATCTTGCAACGGAGGAAATGGCCATCAATGATGCCCTCCAAGTGGCGATGGTGTAATACCCTAGTCCTTTAATTATATTTTTCTGACTTAAGTGAAGTATACTTAGTCATAATGACATATTAGATTCATATTTGGAGTAAGATTGCTATGTAAATAGAGTGCCAATGATAGTTGGAAGGAATGCATTTGATATCTCGGACTAACTCAGATATGCTGCGATAAACTGAACGTAATTTTTTCATCCGGGATCTAAAAGAGATGATTCAAAATAGTATTGAAAGGTAAGATGTGGACCTATAAGCTTACAAAGATATTGATTTATCATGCTAGCAATTTGGACGAAGCCTGGCAAGTGGATAAACAACACATTGTGTTGTCGGTTCTTGAAGTGCTTCGGTTGGACTTCTCGGTCTTTATTTCAACAAGAATTTAAGTTGCTATGCTTTTATGAAGTACGTATAGATATGAGTTAGTCTTCTAAGGGTTGTAGATTAAGCTTAGCAAAGCCTACTCAAGTTTTATCAAGCTAGTTGGACAAGTTCAGACAGTACTGACACCTACTTGGTAAATTGGACACATCTTCCTCAATTTTGCTCCAAATGCTACAAATAAATATGATCCTAAAACTAGACACATAGACCTACAATTGAGTAGAAAGCAATTTTGGGAAACAAGAAATGGAAGTTGGTGAAAAACGGGATTCAATTTGCTGCCTCCTGATTGGACCACATGGGAGGTGGAACCAATCATCTTTCATTACTTGGAAACTTATAAGAATTAGTTGAGGACGTGAGTCATGCTGGATGGTGACTCACCTACACTCTTTTAGGACTCAGTAACTTAAGGAAGAGGCAAGAAACTCTGGAGATAAGCCACAAAATGAAAGAGAAGAAAAAGAAGAGAGAGAGATAGAAGAGAGAGAAAGAAGCAGGTCAACAAAGAATGTAGAGGACTCAATGAGCTTCAATTTGGAATTTTCAGTCTTCTCAAAGATTGTATAGGACTCAATGAGCTTTCCAACCATATATTATATGTCCTATTTAGATTATGGAATCAATGCGAAATTGATTTTTAATGATAGACTAATAACTGGAGTATATAAGTGAGCTGGTAGACAAAGAAGTATTCGGTAAGTGTCTTTAGGCATGGAATTGGGCTTCCATATCTTCATAAAAGTTGTAGAGAACTTCAAGAACTTTCTAACCATATATCATATGCTATAATTGGATAAAGGACTCAGCCTAAAATATATTTTAAACTACAGACTATTTGTTGGAGTATACAGTCAAGATGGTGGAAGAACAAGTTCTTAGTACATATATTTGGACTCCGAATTGGACTTTTATGCCTTCATATAGTTTGTGGAGGACTTCAATACCTTTCTTTTGGTATATCATATGTTGAATTTGGATCAGGGAATCAACAGAAAATCTATTTTGAATCAGATAGCCGTTGGTGAAGCACACAGCTGAGATTATTGAAGAAAACATAATTGGTAAGTGTACTTAGGCTTCGAATTGGAACTTTAGATTTTTACAGATGGTAGAGGACTCTATAAGGTTTCTAACCATGTATCATACACCCTGTTTGGATGAAGAAATCGTATTCAAAACCTAGTTGAAGTTCGGACTTACTGACTGTATATAGGTTGAAGGGGTCAAGAGTAATGACTTGGTAAGTGATATGTTTGGAATTTTTGGTAAATACTTAGATTTTGAGATATCAAGGACATACAGGGGAGTCCATATAAAGAGTTATTTGAAGTGGTTATGGTATAATATTGAGTTATATGTGATGTTTGTTGAAGATAGAAGTGGTTGAGCTTCTCTTGTGCTTGGTGTGTATTCTAATTGTCAAAACAGATTGTTGAGTAAATTTATGACCATGAATAGACTTTGTACAGACTATACATATGCGGGACACTTGGTAAGAAAGAAAATATTGAAAGGAATTGAGCTATTTGGACACTTTTGGGCTATTTTAGACGATGGGTTGGTTGTTTTGAAGTGATGGAAGCAACTTGATTTGGGAAGTGAGAAGCTAACCTCATTTTGTGAATTAGGATTATTGTACAGAGCTTCCTCAAGGTGTGTTGGTGAAGGAGAATTATCACGAAAGATGGTTATAAAAGCTTTAAGTGAAAGGGACATCGGATTCGGGAATCAGTGTGATCGGTAGATCTTCAATAGTGTAAGCATATAGACCATGGCAACTTTGGTTTGTTTGGTACATGTGCATGTTTCAGATCTTAAGTATGTGCATCTCATGCATATGAGTTTGTCTATAAAGTGGTCATGTGCATATGTATTTTGTTTGGTCATACTTGGATTGGATTGTGAGATGTGTGGCATATGTGAGTGGCCGGCTAGAGAATATGTGGTTCCTAGCTCGGGGCCAATTTGTGAGGGTGTGACATGTCCATTTCTCTTGGATATGTCTTGGAACCTTTGGTTGTGTGAAAGGTCTGTTATGTTTGTTTATGGTGAGAAATGGACAGGTTTTCCCGTGCTAACCGGGGATGTTAGCCTATGTGCACATAGACTGGGGATATCCTAGTTTACTACTATATACTTAGTATGTGATTATGGAAAGGAGATTTGATGGCCATGTTGATATCCCTGTGGTGAAGAGGAAGTGGTCCGTCTAAACCTGTTTAGAGCTCACCATTTATTTGACTATGTGATTATGTGTTTGTGGGATAAGTTACGTGATGGAATGGGACGTCACGTAGTTTGCTCATATTTTTAGTATGTGTGTGTGTGTGGTCATGTGATTAGTATGCATTTTAGTATTGTCTTAGATTATGTGGGACATAGTTGAGTTCTGTCTCTCCCACATGTATCTGACATAACCAACACGTTATATTCTATCTGCTTACAGAGTGTTTCCCCAAATACTCACCCCCTATCACCAGTTTTGCAGGTTCATTTATGTGGCCTTGTATCCATCCAAAGATAGCTTTGTTGGTGTCAAGTCAATTTGCTTCTTCACGACTTGAATAAAGTCTCTGGCATCCATTTTGCTCTTTTGTCTAGTAGCTCCGTAGCCACAACGTTCACTTTGATCCTGGGGATAATGTAAAAATAATTGTATTTCATTTTATTTTTAAGATTGAAAATTTTGTAAAGTAAAATATATTTGAGGCTGGCTAGACTCGTTAGGTATTGTAAATGGGTTTGGATCTAGCGCCGGTCACCGACCTTGAATTTGGGTAGTGACAGATGGTAATTGAGAAATTACCACCATCTTAGAAGGACTTCAAGATGTACCTCAAGCACAAGAGGAAGAAGATGACTCTCGAGGACCTTATCCGAAGGTTGCGCATCGAGCAAGATAACCGAAAGGTTGATAAGAAACCAAGTGGCATGGTTGCTAAGGCCAATGTGGTCGAGACTAGGGGGAGCTCTCGTGGGAACAAGCGGAAACCCTCAAATGATTCCAAGGGAGATGCTCAGAATAAGAGCTTTACTGGTGCCTGCTTTATTTGTAACAAGACCGGCCATCATGCCAAAGATTGCTACAAACGTCTAGCCGCAGAGGGTAAGAAGATGGTAGGACCAAGCACGGGTAAGAAGAAGAAGCCCGCTAATGCTAACATTGCGGAGATCCGGAAGAATCTCATCTCCGGAGTGGTGCTCAATAAGAGGGGCTTTCAGCTCGTGTTTGAGTCTGACAAGGTCATCATGTCCAAGGGAGGGATGTTCGCTGGCAAGGGCTACTTGACCAATAATCTGTTTAAGATGAGTGTAATAACTTTAGCTCCCAAGGCAAAGTCTAATGATAAGATTGATGTGGGTGCCGCCAATAAGGCTAGCACGAGTAATGATGTAATGAATGTTGCCGAGAAGGCTAATAAGAAAGTAAAGGTTGCTTATTCTCGCGCGTCGTTACATTTATGGCATGGTAGACTAGGTCATGTGAATTATAAGTCTTTGCAAAGGCTAATATCACTTAACCTACTACCGAAATTCAACATCGATCACAAACATAAGTGCGAGACTTGTGTTGAGGCCAAATACGCCAAAACATCTTCCCACTCGATTGAGCGAAGCACGGAACCATTGGATTTAATCCACACCGATGTATGTGATTTAAAATTCGTACAAATGCATGGCGGTAAAAATTATTTTATAACTTTTATCGACGATTGTACGAGGTATTGCTATGTCTACTTGATGAGAAGTAAAGACGAAGCAATAGACACGTTCATTCACTATAAGAATGAAGTTGAGAACCAACCTGGCAAGAAGATCAAAAATCTTCGAAGTGACCGAGGTGGTGAATATGAATCTCCATTTGCACAAGTTTGTGCCGAGAATAGAATCGTTCATCAAACCACGGCGCCTTATTCTCCTGAGCAAAATGGAATTGCGGAAAGGAAGAATAGGACGCTTAAGGAAATAATGAATGCGATGCTTATTAGTTCCGGATTACCAAGAAATTTTTGGGGGAAAGCTGTGCTTTCGGCCAACTATGTGCTCAACAGGGTACCACACAAAAAGTTGGATAAAATACCTTACGAATTATGGAAAGGTCATGCGCCTAGCTATAAATTCCTAAGGGTTTGGGGATGTCTTGCTAAGGTTCCGATCTCACCTCCTAAAAGGACAAGGATAGGACCCAAGATGGTGGATTGTGTGTTTATCGGTTATGCACAAGATAGTGCTGCATATCGATTCTTGGTACACAAGTCAGATAACTCTGATGTCCACGTAAATACTATCATAGAAGCTAGGGATGCTTCATTCTTTGAGGAAATCTTTCCTCACAAAGCTCGAACTAGTGTTGACCGTCAAGTTGACCAAAGTGGGAGCAATGTGGGGGGAGAGGAACCTCAAGATGAAGTTGAAGAGCCTAGACGTGGGAAACGGGCTAGAAAAGAAAAGTCCTTCGGATCAGATTTCCTAACATATCTGTTAAAAAAGGATCCTGTAACCTACAAAGAAGCAATGTCTTCTACAAACTCTGCTCTTTGGAAGGAAGCGATGAATAGTGAGATAGAGTCTATCTTACATAATCACACTTGGAAACTAGTAGATCTACCTCCGGGTAGTAAACCACTAGGCCATAAGTAGATCTTCAAAAAGAAGATGAAGCCTGATGGTACAGTGGATAAGTACAAGGCAAGACTTGTTGTTAAAGGCTATAAGCAAATTGAGGGTGTTGATTATTTTGACACATATACTCCTGTCTCCCGGAAAATATCTATTAGGTTAGTCATAGCTTTGGCGGCTTTGTTTAACCTAGAGATCCATCAAATGGATGTGAAGACGGCCTTCCTTAATGGAGATTTGGAAGAGGAGATTTACATGGAACAACCCGAAGAGTTTGTGGTTCCAGGTAAAGAACATAAGGTGTGTAAACTTGTAAAATCCTTGTATGGACTAAAACAAGCACCTAAACAATGGCACAAAAAGTTTGATAGTGTAATGCTATCTAACGGGTTTCAGATAAACCAATGTGATAAATGTGTCTACGTGAAAGGAGATGATAATGACTATGTGGTAGTTTGTCTCTACGTAGATGACATGTTGATCGTGGGTAATAATGATAATATTAAAATTACCAAGAGAATGTTGTCGCAAAATTTTGACATGAAAGACTTGGGACAAGCTGATGTAATACTTGGGATGAAAATCACCAAGACTTCAAAAGATTACGCGCTTTTCCAAGGTCACTATATCAAAAAGATACTTGACAAATTCGATAAGGATAGCAATGTAATTGCGAGAACTCCTATGGAAGTGGTGTCAAGTCTCTGCAAGAATCGCGGAGAGAGTGTGAGACAACTAGATTATTCTAGAGTTATAGGCAGTCTAATGTACCTCATGGACTGTACTAGACCAGATATTGCAAACTCGGTAAACAGATTGTCGAGATATACGAGTAATCCCAATGATGAATATTAGAAAGCGATAGTTAGAGTCCTTAGGTACACTGCTAACTATGGATTACACTATACGAGATATCCAGCCGTTCTGGAAGGGTATTCAGACGCGAACTGGATCTCGGACTCCAAGAATATAAAATCTACTAGCGGATACATATTTACAATTGGAGGAGCATCGGTCTCGTGGAGATCATGCAAACAAACTTGCATTGCTAGATCAACTATGGAATCAGAATTTATAGCGTTGGATCTAGCAGCTGAAGAGGCGGATTGGCTCCGAAGTTTCTTGGAGGACATCCCGATGTGGTCAAAACCAGTGCCTCCTATTAGCGTGCACTGTGATAGTCAATCAGCTATCGGAAGATCACAAAACAATGTGTATAATGGAAAGTCTAGACACATACATCGTAGACATAAATCCGTGAAAATGTTATTGAGAACGGGTGTGATATCTTTAGACTATATAAAGTCAAAAGAGAACATCGCAGATCCATTAACTAAAGGTCTAACGAGGGACCAAGTTGAGGTATCATCGAGGGGAATGGGTTTAAAGCCCACAAAATGACCTAAACCCATGATGACAACCCAACTTGGATCGTAAACCACGATCTGCAGGTTCAAAGGGACAACCGAATTATGAGGCTAGGGTCGAACAAAGCACTTGGGAAATTGAGTTCCTTACCTTCCTATGATGAAAGAGTGATAGACCTGTCCATGTGAAGGTTAAGTTTTAAGCTTTTAATGATCCTTATACTTCGAGTATATATAAGTGGGGTATGGCAGGATACTCCTTATAAGAGATCACCTATGTCGAATGTGAAGGGGCCGCTTCTATGAGATGAGTTAAGGGCTAAATCTCTAGAGCATTCGATGAAGTTTCCAAGGTGGTCCAGGGCCAAAATGGACAACAACGAAAGAACCAAGTAGTGGTTTGAGAAGGAGTTGTGTGAGTACCTTGTTGGGTTGAATGCATATTTAATGCATTTGGCCCAAATTGGAAAGGCCCAAGTGGAAGGCCCAAAGTCAAGTTAAGGAATGTGTACCACATTGATTAGAGCAAGGAGGATTTCCTTGTTTATAAGGAATTCCTCTCCTTACCTCTCAACTTGATTGACTACCCAAAAGGCTGACCCACCGCTAGCTGCGAGGACTGTGCGAAGCACCGTCCGAGCACGAGCACGTGCGTGTGCGCATGACGCATTGGACGCAGGTCGCAGTGGGTACTTTGTGGCGCACTTGGCACTTCACACGCACGCATCATCGCGAGGAGCTGGAGGAGCCTTAAGTATTTTGCCCTAGGTCCGGAGAGAGCTGCGCAGCTACCGGAGTAACGAGCAGCTGCGAGCACCTTCAGGTTAGCCACCGAAGAGGCACGACAGGCAGGAATGTGCAGGAGACTTCCAGAAGGCCGAAGGGGTGCAAGATCCCTCGCGAAAGGGCGCCAGCACAGCCTGGGCGCGCCTGAAAGGATCCAGAAGCCACCGAAGGGCCACGAGTACAGCCAGCCAGCCTGCTGGCCGAGCGAACGCGTCCCTTCGGGGTGGCTACCTCCCTGCCTCCTCCAGCCTATAAATAGGCTTGCCCCCTTGCCATTATCCTCATCCCAGCAGCAATTGCATTCTCTATAGCATTGTTGTCTTCTTCTCTCCCCCGTTCTTCACTAACAAGAGTCCAAAAGTTCTGGGTATATAAGAGTTCGCCCAAAAGTTTTGAGATACGTGTGCAATATTCTTGGAAACACCCTAAACAGTCGTTGTATCTTGGGGATGATTGCCGAAGCCTGTACCGCACTGAAATATACAGGGCAATCTCGTCTTACGGAGAAAGTGTCCAACACTTGCCTCGACTGCCGTAGATCCTAATCAAGTACACCAACCTCCGACAAATAACATACCTTTGTCTTGGTATACATAAAACGCCGTACAGTTCAAGGCATCGCGTCCACTGGTTGTCAAGTATATCCGAAGGTATTTCACTAAGGAAGGTTCAAGGCTTTTAACCACCTTTCCTGATGCAACAAATTCTCACAGAACTCCATGTTGCATGTAGCATTGGTAGGCTCATGTCATATAAGCCATTTTGTATTCATGTAGGGGATTGTTGGAGAATTGGTTTATTAACCAAGGAAGAGATGGCCCAATACAAATGAGTGTATTGGGCTTTGGCCCAAATATTTAATTAGAGGAAGAATCCTAATTAAATATAATAACTAAGTAATTAGTGGGCAACTTTGAGCTAATTTAATTGAAGGTCACACCAATTGATTTTGGGTGTTTGTGAGATTAATACGAAGCTCGTTGATAGAGCTTCGTAACGATATATAACACTTGCGAAAATCTAATTCTCGGGGTGAATGAAAATTGGCTTTAAAGTGGTATGGTTGTTATTAAAATAAGCACAATCCCACATTGGTTAGCGCACCATGCTGAGACAAGTTTATAAGGGACTAGAAGTCTAGCATGGGTAAACTGGTGGAGAAGGGAGAGGCTTCTCGCGCCGTCCGTCCGTCCGTCCGTCCGGCCCGGCTCGGCTTGGCACGCATGCACGCACACGGCGCGCCCTACCCCGCCCCGTCCCAGACCGGGCTCAGGCTCGGGCTCGGGCTCGAGTGCGGGTTGTGGGTTGCGGGTTGCGGAATTGTGGGAATTGTTCCAGGTTCCAGGGCCTTATCTTTTTAGAACTGGACCGGACTTGTTGTAGCGATCCTAGGCCCAAAAATTCCTCTGGGCTTCTTGGACTTCCGTTTGGACAAACCCACACTCTGGAAATTGCCCAGATTATGGGTGATTGAGTACATTCAGCCTTTTACATTCTCCCGCCTTCTCTTTGGAACAAGTCCCCATTATCTGGCCCTCCCAGACCACCAGCAACTCTTCCGGCCCTTCCAAAAAAAAGAGCAAGTCTTCCTCTTATTATCACGAGTCGCATCTGAACACAATGCGAGCATGGAACCTCCTCCACCTTCATGGGACAAGGTATTGTGCCTTCACTTTCGAACCATTTTTCACATCAGATGAGCGGCTGGGCCACTCCGCCCCCCCTCACTGCCTCTTTGTTTGCACTTTTGATCTGGTTTCTGGCAACGGGGAGGACCAGCCTGGTGTGAACTTGGACGCCTCTCACGCTTCCGGCCAGGTCACCGTCTCTGCAAAAGTTGTTTCTACCAGTTCCAAGTTCTATGGCTTCAGGTTCCCTGTTGAATTGACAGCTGGGAAAGCATTTTCTGCCTCCTCCTTTTAGATGATTGCCTGCAGCAGGTTCTCTTCTTACTTAGATGTTCGCCTGTTAATCATTGCTCTAAATCCTTTGTTTGTTTGTTTGCTTGCTTGCTTGTTATATACCCAGGGAGAATTCATGAGAAATATAGTCCTTATAATTTTGATGAAGTGCTTTTCACGTCAGTCGCATTTGAATATGAAGAAGCGTGCTTGTTTCCAATTATGCTTTGGTTTGTAAGTTATTAATCAACTTTTCCTTTTGTTAGCTAGCTAAATGTGACATATATATTTGAATTGATAATTGTTTGATTAAGTGGTGGTTTGTCAGTCTAACATGGAACTAACTCCCAATCTTCCTTCCTTCCTCCAGGTACCGCTGCGCTGGGCTGGGCTGGGCTGGGCGTCATTCAAGCGAGAGCTCCACGCCAAGCTTGCAGTGTCAACTTGCCGTAGGATCGATCATTTTGTGTTATTGGCCTAATTGTGTGTGTGTGTTTATTTATTTATTTTCTTGAGCTCCGAACATAAGTCCATCGGTCGAGTAGATATATCTATATAATTAATTCAATTTTATGTCAATCCAACTACAAAAGTTAAAGGTTTTATTCCGATTTTAACATCTAAACACAAAGCTAAAACTTAATACTCATCGGGTCGATTTAAATATTTGTTTGTTTAGGTTTTCTTGTGTCTACTATCCATATATTCATTAGACTAATTAATTTAGGTTCAAGTTCATGTAGGATCTTTGAAAAGTTAATACATCTCTAACGTTTAACATTATTATTTTTTCAATAATTTTTTAACTAGAAATATATTGATTAAGCTACAACAATTCAACCAATCACAATTATGTTGATAATAGTTGCTAAACATGTGGGAACTTGAAATTTTTTTTGATAAATTTTTTTTGTCACATCAAAAATGGTAAAATGGAAAAGACACTCGATAATTCTGAAATGGAAAATTACTGAATTAGTAAAAGGCTAAAAGCTCAGTTAACTAGGATGGTGCTCAATTTTTGTTAGCCTAGCCAGAAGTTGTTTTCATAAATCTGATAAGAAAAATCAAAAGCCTTGCCTAGCAACTTAATTTCTCTTATTTATGGCGACGAAAATGTAGACGAGAAGACAGTAATAGGTTGGGTTATATGCAAGAGAAGACCAAATTTATAGAGAAAAACAAATAAACCGAAAAGAAAAGGTAAGGCTGATCTGTTTGATGTTTGAAGTTTTCTTTGTACTCAGCTTGTGAGAATTGGTGCTTGGTTATTCATTTCATGGTCTGCCTTAAATTGGCAGGATAACGAGGAAGGATGATTGTTAGTGGATATGCATTTTCATTATTTATGTCCCCAATGGTGCTTTTTTGCATTTTTCGGTCCAATGTTGCCTTTTGGCATTTTCATTATTTACAAGCTGATGCTTCAGATGTCCGCTTCTTTTTCGGGTCAATCTCATCATCCTTGGCGGTTTGTTCAAATGTACCATCAAGAGTCGAAAATTTCAGGTGCAAGGGTACAATTAACCATTTTTTCCATCCCTATAGATACTACTACTTTTTTTGGTAGGTAAATTTTATTTATTTATAAGAAGTAATATAGTAGTATAGTATTACAAATCAAGGGGTACAAACAGTAGGCCCAAAAATAAAATAAAAACAGAGCTTTGAGCAGCAATTGAAAACCAAAAGGTAAAAATGCATCGCAAAGCACCAAGCAACATCACTTGCCACCACAACCATTCGTGAGTCTTTTGGATGATCGTATTAATGAGCAACTCCTTATCGCAATTGATACCTCAAAAATTATAGTAATTCCTCTGATTCCAAATCCCCCAAACTATTTCTGCACTATAGATACTAATACTACTTGTACATTAATCAACAAGAAGGTCTTGGTAATTGCGAGGTATCTTAGATGATGTGTGACAATCGCCGGGCCAAACACAATTCAACTACGGCCGAATAATAAACTGGCTATTTTACAAGTACTTGAATAAAACAGTTTACCATCTTAGAAGAGGATGGAATCTAAGCATGACATTGGGGTTCTTCTATACTTGTTGTTGAAGAGTAAATCAATTAAAAGAGAGGCAAATTACTCTCATATTCTTCGTATTTGACTAAATCGTTGATATAGTCCCCCGTGTTTCAAAATTTATTTTACTGTCCCTCGTGTTTGATTTTATTATACGTTCGGGTCCCTGGCTCACGATAGCATTTGGATATTCTAGTGCATCTCTCCGGCGAACAACATTTCCTCCTTTTCCAACTCCAGGATAGTTCTGACCAACTTCAATATTGGTCCCTCGGATTCTTGGGTCCGTGATCCACCCCCTCCTCATTTTCCCCAGTGTTGTCCTCCTCATCGGTCTCTTCTCGATATTGGCTCTCCCTTGTTCCACCCCGTGCTACTTCGAAAGCTCCACACTTCCACCTTGTCCCTCGGATTTCGTCGTCGTCACCGACCAGATCCCGACGATATTGACCTCCTCCATCTAGATCCCGTTGGATCCAACCTCCTCTAACCAGATTCTTGACGGACCCAACCTCATTCGGTGAGTGACACTCTACGACTGGTTAAATTAAAACAAAAAGTGGGGAAGATAAAGGAGCGTCGGGCTCATGTCGTGGCCGCCACCGGCCATTGGGTCGACGGCCTAGGTGGTTCCCCCTGGCTTCCCTCGACTAGGGCTTCGAGTTCCACCACCGTCGCTGCTGTTCGGATGTCTCTTACGGCCCCGTTGAGGCCCTCAGATAGAGGTTTTCAGCCGCCGCCGCCGCCGCCTAATCCCTGCCCTTCGTTAGGGCTGGATCCGAAAGTTCTCATGGCGCTTCAATCCGGCATCCTTCCTCTCCTTCACCAATTCTACACCTCTCTTGCCCCAATAGTCGGTAACCCTTCACAGGTTGGTCCGTATAAAGAGAAAATAATAAGTTTGGGATCTTTTGGAAATTTTATAATTTGAAAATTAGTCATAGTGACTATACAATGATGACTTAATATAAATGAGTGACCATAAAGAAACAAAAAATAGATTAGTGACCATGGACAAAAATTTATAAAAGATGAGTGACCATGGGTATCTTTTACCCACCTTTGACCTTACACCCATCAACGGATACCGTAAGCCATTGCAATGAGCAAAAAGGGCAAAGTCAAGTTCTAATGATTGACATCTCTATCACCACTCGCTGATCTTTGAATCGGAAGAGTGAGGCTCACTGGTGGAACAACATTTCCTCGTTTTCCAACTCGAGGATGGTTGTGACCGTGTTGGGGAATGGACCACCCTTAAGATTAGTCCCTCGGATTCTTGGGCCCGCGATCTGTTTTTTCATCATCGTCTTCCCCATTGCTTTCCTCATCATCGGTCTCATCTGGATAGTGGCTCGCCCTTGATCCTCCCCGTGCTACCATGAAAGCTCCACGCTTTTGGAGACTCTGGTATACCTCTGGCATGTCCCCAAGAATTGAGTCGGATACCAGCTGTGAACAAATCACAGTTACTGTAAGCAATTGAGCAATTCAAACAAAAAGAATGTACATGTCAAGATTTGCATTTTCACTTTTGCTCGCTTCCAATATATCAGGTTCATGCCTAGTTCACTTTATATGACAACATAATCACACCCAATTGGTCTTAATTATTCACGTTTCGTGGGGTCTCGAATATTTTTTTTGTCGGGCATGTACTACAAAGACTAATTCATCGTCAAACACGATCAATCTTAAAGACAATTTTTTTGGCTGATTTTTTGTTTCTCATCAAGTCTTATTTATTATAATAAGATAAAGAAATAACAGTACACTGATATTTAGTTGGCTTTGATTAAGCTTTTTTTTTTGTCATTCCGTAAAATAGGTCTTCAACCAGTCAATCTGGTACCTAAAAAGAGAGCCTTAGCCTCGCCCTAACCAAAGGCTCCTGATCTACTGCTTCATTTAATTTCATAGGCCTCTTTTTCTTTTAATGGATGGATACAAGGCAACCACCCATCCCTCCAATCTCCATTTCCCTCTCTCCCTATCCAGTAAAAGAAAAAAGGAGTTCTCTTGTAATAAATCATCACCACCTAAAAAAGAGAGCCTTTTATCTTTTTTTATTACTTACTCATCAAAAGGCTACATAAAATGTGCACGAGTGCATTTAGTACCGTTAAGTACTATAATTTTCCTAAAAGTCGCTAAAGATATTTAACTATATATTAGTACTAGATAGGTAATATCTTTTACAAATTACATAAACTTCGGCATTACAATTTTCTATTATCTTGCGCCAATTCACTTTGAAGTAATCCGAGGCTTCCTTATCGCATAGTACTAAATTGTCGGGCTCATCCTATTTATCCTTTTGCCCAAAAGCCAGGACCTTGAATATTGATTCTTTGGGTCTGTTACTCTTCCATGGCTGGATATCAATTAGGCCCATTTCTATCAGGCCCATGGAGCCCACCTGTTTTAATTCTCCAGCCCGTTCCTTCTCAGTTCCAGAAGCATCCACGCTCTGGCTGGATGCCACTCAGAATAATAGTAGGGCTTTCTGAGGAGAGAGAATCTTTCCTTTATTGCGCCGTAGCTCCACTATAAATAACTCCTCTGTTTGCCCACTCCATTTGAGATCATCTTGAAAAATGGATAAAGGTTCTTGTAGCCATTGGACTAACTTGATGGAAAATGGAGAAGCAGGCCCCTACGTGGAAGTAGTATGAGTTTTATCAAAAAAAATTGTTCCTTAACCAACACATTTCAGTCCACATATTTTATTTATTTATTTACTTTTTGTTTCTTTAACTAAAATTATTCTTTTAGTTGAGACCTCTCCATGAGAACAAGTATTTGCTTGCATTCTGTCCATATTTTCTCTTTAAATCGTTAGTCTTTTATTTATTTACTTCTTGTTTGTGTTTTTATTTCACAGTATAGTCTTTACTATTTATTCCCTTTTAGTTGAGACCTCTTCATGGAATAGATTTTTTTATTTTAAAAAACCGCTCTTGAGCATTTCGGTCAATATCTTTTTGTTTTCGTTAGCCTTCTTTGTGTGGAATCTAATCGAGCAATGTCAGTTTTATTTTAGTAGCTGGGTCTCCCAATTAGGGTTTTTCAAAGTCGAACTCTGATTTTGTTCTTTGCGTGTTTCAGGGGACTCGATGCCTAGAGTGTTTCTTCGCCGAAATTGGTAGTGGACCAATTATAAGGCAAAGCATTGTTGATCATTGGAAGGAGACAGTTCTTCATGAGGAATTCAAGAATATACTGAGGTAATAAAAAAAATTATTCATATTCTCCATGTTTATGATGATTTATGGGAGGAGGGACCGGCGCCTCAAGGACCCATGTTTGTCCATCCAAACCTCTTCTCCCTCAAAGGTAAGCTTTATGCACTTGGCTATGCACTGCCATCATCTCCCAACGAGAACAACTTGTAGTTGCTCCTTGATGATCGTCAATGGCTACGTCTTGTGGCTCCTCCCCCTCCCCCTCCCGAAGAGCAAATTTTGTGGGATGAATACAATTTTTTGATAGACCACTGGCTTCTTGGGATGTCCTGCATTGGCGACGCCAAGGTAATTCTTCACGTACCTACTGGTCCACCCGATGTGTACCCCCCAACACACCCTTCTGTCCATATTTGGATCTTCTAGTGCATCTCTCCGCCGAACAACATTTCCTCCTTTTCCAATTCCAGGATGGTTCTGACCGTGTCGGGTCTTGGACCCACTTTAAGATTCGACCCTCTGATTCTTGGGTCCGTGATCCACCCCCTCATTATTCCCCAGTGCTGTAAGTTGTTTCTACCAATTCCGAGTTCTATGGCTTCACGTTTCCTATTGATTTGATAGCTAGGAAATCATCTTGATCCAGTTTTGCCTCCTCCTTTTAGACTGCCTGCAGGTTCTCTTCTTACTTTGTTCGTTATGATTTTTCTCCGCTGTAAATACTGTTGTTTGTGTAATGTGGTGTACTTGATTAAGATCTTGTAAAGTCGAGGCAAGAGTTTGACTCTTTCTCCGTAAGACGAGATTGCCCCGTATTCAGTGCTTACGGGCTACGGCAATCGTCCCCAAGATAAAACGACTTTAGTACTTTGAGTTCGTAGTACAACGATTCTCGAAATTTCGTGCAAACTGATGGATACTCAGAATGAGAGAAATTGTACTTGTAGTTGGGATGATGCACGCAGGTGCTTTTAGGCTCGTGCCTTTTCGGCCACAGGTCTTCCAGGCACTGTCCGTGACCCTTCGGTGAAGGGCCTCTTCGTCCGAGTAGCCTGCGCAGGTACGAGTGATTTTCGAGCCTCGGCGCGTACGTGCAAAGTGCCAAGTGTGTTACAAAGCGCCCATTGCGACCTGCGCGTGCTCGTAGCACCATCCTCGCAACGGTCCGAGTTGGCTTTCCAAGTGGTCAACTTATTTCTTAACTAACAAGGAACATTTCGTTATAAACTAGAAAAAACTTGTGCCATTTTCCAATGTGGGATTGGCTTATCTCCAACATTGGACCTTCCCACTTTGGGCCTTTTGCTTTAATTAACATTTATTCCAACAAATACTACTATTTTACTATTTCTATATATAAATAAAGAACGTTTACCTATAAAAAAAGAGAAAAATGTAACAACAAAGAAATAATTTTTTATAAGTAATAAAGAAAGAATAAAACGAATGAAAACATTTTGGTAATGTTTCAATTTGAACGTTGACTTAGGTTTTTTAAAACGTTGACTTGGAGATGTTCATGCACATAACTTCGAACATTTCCCTCGATTGAACAGCTCATCTATGAATGTAAACGAAACTCCCGGGAGATGGCGTGGCCGAGTTCAAATCTGATAAGAAAATCGAAAGCCTTGCCTAGCAACTTACTTTCTCTTATATATGGTGATGAAAATTGGCCATTTTACAAGTACGGAAAACAGTTGACGAGAGATGGACATTTAATAAGAACTTAAAACAGTAAAATACGGATCAAGACATCCAAGTATTGTGAAGCTAATATATAAGGCATATGTAGAGCCCATAAAAACAGATAATATTGTAGAATTCTTCGGAGCAATTAATATAAAATTATTGGGCCGGGCCGATTGGCAAGTGCACGTATATGTACGTAGCTAATACTATGACTAATACTACACCCAGGATGAGAGAGAGAGGTCCAGCATTTTACCAACTATTTAATCTCGACCTCCAATCTTAACCCTAACCCTAACCCTATATCCCCAACCAAATTGAAGAAGAAGAAGAAGAAGAAGAATCAATGAAGAATAAAGAAAAGGAAAGGGAAGCGTATGCATCGGGGTTTCCTCCTCCACTGCCGGAGGGCGCCTGGGACAGGTGGGGTGAGGGCGCCTGGGACAGGTGGGGTGAGGGCGCCGTTTATTTCGGGGCCATCGACATGTGGTCTTCTCGCCAACTCGACTACCTCAGCGACGACTACTACAACGGCGAAGACGAAGAAGAAGACTATTATGATGGTGTGGACGTCTACGCTATCAACCCGCATGACCCGTAGCTACCCGTTTACCATGTCGCACACTTCTCCTACATGGCTCAGATGTCCGTGATTGCTGGCTCTCCGCCGCGTGCGCAATTCTGGGTTCCCATGTCTACGTCCTAGTTGGTGGGTGTTTCTGGTTTCGTCCGATCGTTGGCGGGTCGTTGGTTTACGATGCTAAATGGCAGGATGGACCGAAGCCTCGTGTACCCATGTTTGTCCACCCATACCTCTTCTCTCTCAAAGGTAACCTTTATGCACTTAGCTATATACTGCCCCCACCTCTGTACGGCAACTGCTTGGAGTTGCTCCGTGATGGCCCTCCTCAGTGGGAAACTCTTGAGGCTCCTTCCTGTCCCCCTCCCGAAGAGCACGCCCTGTGGGAATTATATATGATGATGGATCACTGGCTTCTTGGGCTGTCCTGCATTGGCGACACCAAAGTAATTCTTCATCTTCCTATTTGTCCACCCGATCTTAAACTTCAGCTTTGTGGTGTGTACCCCCCCGACACACCCTTCTGTCCACATTTGGATCATCTAGTGAATCTCTCCTGTGAACAACATTTCCTCCTTTTCCAACTCCTGGATGGTTCTGACAATCGCGGGTCTTGGACCAGCTTCAAGATTGGACCCTCGGATTCTTGGGTCCGTGATCCACCCCTCCTTGTTTTCCCCAGTGCTGTCCTCCTTATCGGTCTCATCTGGATATTGGCTCTCCCTCGCTCCTCCCCGTGCTGCCTAGAAAGCTCCACACTTTCGGCGGCTTTGGCGCCTTTGATTCTCCTGCCGCCTTCGCTCTGGAACAAGTCCCCATTATTTGGCCCTCCCAGGCCACCAGCAACTCTTCCAGCCCTTCCAAAAAAAGAGAGCAAGTCTTCCTCTTATTATCACGAGTCGCATTTGAACACAATGCGAGCATGGAACCTCCTCCACCTAGGTGGGACGAGGTATTGTGCCTTCACCTTCGAACCATTTGCACCACAAGAGGACCGGCCCCCCCTTTGACTGCCTCTTTGTTTGCACTTTTGATCTGGTTTCTGGCAATGAGGAGGACCAGCCCGGTGTGAGCGTGGAGGGCTCCGGCAAGGCCACCATGTCCGCAAAAGTTGTTTCTACCAATTCTGATTTCTATGGCTTCAGTAATCCTATTGATTTGATAGCTGGGAAAGCATCTTGACCCACCTTTTAGACTGCCTGCAGCAGGTTCTCTTCTTACTTTGCTGTTTTGTTTCGGCAATTAACTTTACGGTTTGGTTGATAATTTATTAATCAACTTTATGACCTTTGTTTTCCCAATGCCAATCTTCCTTCCTTTTGGTAGCTACCTAAATGTGACTTTTTTGAATTGATAATTGTTTGATTAGTTGGTCGTTTGTCTAACATTGAACTAACTGCCAATCTTGCTTCTTTTTCTTCTTCCAGGTACTGCTCTGGGCGTCAGTCAAGCTAGTCTCCTGGCCAAGCTTGTAGTGTCATTTTGTTGTAGGATCGAGTATTTTGTGTTAATGGCCTAATTATGTTTTTGTGAGTGTGTGTTTTATTTTCTCGCTGTTGTCAATTTAAATTACATCCGACGCTGAAACTGATCTTAGAAATTAATCAAACATATCAGCTTGTCTCGTCATTCATTTCTATTCTGCTGGAAGCAAAATATATATTATTAACTGACTTGTCCGCAGAAAGCCCTTTAACAGCGGTGAGTGAACCGCGTTGTTACGTAGCATAAGTTTCCAACGACGGCAATGCCCCTCCCCCTCCCTAGCTGTGTCTGCCACACTAAATGTATTTTTACGACATCCGGGCATACACGAGATCGACTGATTAATTCAAATTCAAAAAGTGACAAAGTGAATTACTTAGTAGTGTTTGTTATATTTCCAATGACTCTGTTAAGGTCCATTGAGTTAGTTTAGTTAGTGAAAATAGTGGGTGGATAAGAGGCAATGTTTCACTATACGGGTAGATGGAGTACCAACTTGATTGGTACTAGTTAAAATTTGGCGATGAGTCCAGTCCATTCATCAGAATAAATTATGGAACTTGGATAGTGAAATGATCATTTTTTTTTGTAAGTAATTATTTTATCTATTTATTTATGCACCAAAGTTAAAAATTACACCCATTCGACTAAAAGAAGTCAGAATGCTAAACCCCCGAAATGTACCCAAAGATAAAATAACAAGCATCCGACTACTAAAAAGTCGAATGCGACACCCCAAAATGTAGGTCCCTTCACTCCCTTTTTTTTTTTGCACTTTTGATCTGGTTTCTGGCAATAGGGAGGACCAACCCGGTGTGAACTTGGGCAGCTCTCACGCTTCCGGCGAGGCCAGAGTCTCCGCAAACGTTGTTTCTACCAATTTCGAGTTCATGGCTTCAGTAATCCTATTGGATTGATAGTTGGGAAAGCATCTTGCCCTAGTTCTACCTCCTCCTTTTAGACTGCCCGCATGTGCTCTCCTGTTTGCTTCGGCAATTTGTTTTTGGGTAAATTATCCTTTTTCCTGGTGTTTGTTCATCCTCTCCCTTGGATTCCTGCATTTTCAAAAATAATTTTACCATCCTCTGAATTTGATTTTACAAACTCTCGAGTCTCTAGTGCCGGAATATGCCATATTCTCCGATAAATCCCATTTGAAAAGACTAAAATGCTCCCCTTTGTTAAGAAAGAAAAAAAAATCTCTTTCCATCTCCTTCCTAAAAACTTAAATCCAAAACTTAGAATCAATTAAAAATCAAACTTCAACCAAATCCATATAACCAATAATTACTAACAAAACTACTTAGTAATTATGAATTACCAACATGTAGAAAAGATTAATTTTGGAATTAATGGCCTTCTTCCTCTTCGTGGCTTCCCTTCCTCCTCCTCCTCGTCTTCCTTTAGATCTGACTTCAGCACTGACATTAATGGCCTCACCAGCACTATCAGTGGTGTTCTTCTCCCTCGGTGACACAGTAGGAGCCACTGTAGTCTAGCTGCAGAGCCGCTGTCGTCGAGTACGATGGCTGTAGGAGCCACCGTCGCCATCTTCTGGGTGGTGTTCTCCCGTGGAGGTGGGTTTGATGCAAACGGATGACGAAAACCCAGGACGACGATGAGCTGAACTTCTCCTTCCCCCGACAGCCTCAATGACCTCGCCATCTCTGCTCGAAAACCAACACCGCCGGTGCTCATGATGAATTGGTTTGGGTCTTGTCTCTAATGAGGATGAAACAATAGTTAATTTACCCGTCAGTTATTTTCTGATTTGTGGAGTTTAGAAGTAAACCCAATTTGAAATTAGGGTTCATCCCAATCGTTAATTTGTCGATTGTTTCAATTGAATTTTGACACTCAAGTTTTCATATCTAATTGATTTTGATTCTCACTAAGAATGTTTGAATTTGGAATTGAATTTTTGGTTGGAACTGGGAGGAAGAAGATGAAGTGGGAAGAAAAAAGAGAAATTTTTTTTATTTTTTAAGCAGGAGGGACATTTTGGTATTTCAAGTGGAGTTTGCTGGAGAAAATGACATATTCCGGTATCAGGGACCCGAGAGTTTCTAAAATCAAATTCAGAAGATGGTAAAATTATTTTTGAAAATGCAGGGACCATAGGAAGAGGATGACCAAACACCAAGGACAAGAGAGTAATTTACCCTTTTTCTGTTGTTAAATATTGCTATATATTTTGCTTGGATGCATCTTCTCAATCATGTTGTGCTCTTGAGCATTGATTTTCTGGCTGTTGTGTGCATCGATTTGTATTTGGATTAGGTAGTCGATTTGACTCATTTTGTATAAGACCACTATAACCTAATTATGTGTTTTTCTCTACAAAGAAGCTGTCAATTTAAATTACAATTCGATGCTGAAACTGATCTTACCAACTCTTAAAAATTAATCAGACATTAAATGGTTTCGTCGTTCATTTCCGGCTGTTGTATGCATCAAGTCTTTTTGTGTTGGATTAGGTGGTTTGACTAATATGGATCTGCCTATCTTCAGGTATTGCGGGATGTCAAGCAAGCAAGGAAATAACACAATAACACATGCTCCACGCCAACTTGTACCGTCGATGCACAATTGGTCGAATCAATAGAGGAGTTAACTCATGATCATTATGGCCTAATTATGTGCTTCCCCTAGAAACAAGTTGTCAATTATGGCCTCTGATGAGTTGAGAGGATTTAGTAGTTTTTACGTCAAGACGGGTCACCATGACTTAGCCGAGGTACTCTTTTCCTACCGATGTGGGTTTTTCCACTGGGTTTTTACCGCCAGAAAGTTTTATTGAGGCCGGCGGCCGCAATCTCGTAAGAGAGAATCTCGACAATGAGGCTAGTAGGATTTCTTTTGATGCTGGTTAGTCATCTATGATAGACATATTTGTATTTATTTACGTATTTATATAGGAGTATGAGCCCACCATTTCCACCAAAAAATTAAACTAAATCGGATGCTGAAACTGATTTTTTCCCTCTTTTATGTCACTTTCTTACAGATTAAGATTTGTTTAACTAGATATATTTCTTCGCTTGAGGCCTGACTATGTCGTTTTGCTCGTTTCATTTTCTCCTTTTTAGTTGATAACTAGAAAATTTTCTTCTCTTTGAACTGTTGGTTAAGATTCTTTCTCTCTGTAAAGATGCCTTATTTTATCTTCCTTTTTTGTTGCTGGTATCTACATGTACTGCGAGTTGAATTGAGTCGCTTCCTTCCCATCACATCCGTTTAGAACTATGCTGGGTTTTACCAACCTGGTCTAATTAGTCATAAAGAATGCATGAATTAAGTTAATTAAATTTTGGATTCAAATCTTACGAATATAAAAAAAATATGAATAAATCTTTAAAATAAAAAAT
Source organism: Hypericum androsaemum (assembly GCA_963995505.1). NCBI lineage: Eukaryota > Viridiplantae > Streptophyta > Magnoliopsida > Malpighiales > Hypericaceae > Hypericum > Hypericum androsaemum. The sequence continues at coordinate 5,326,831 of OZ023195.1, forward strand.
TACATTGGCGATTCTAATATTTAGAGGTTAAAAAAAATTAACCTCCACCGACATGAATCTCCCAGAACTTGCCTTCAAATATACGGTCAATTCAAATCCTACTAAATTAGTCATAAAGAATTGTGCAAATCAGGAAACAGAAATCAAAGCTTGAATAGGAAAGTTAGAAGCAAAAGGAAAGAAAGAAATCAGAATTAAGAAAATATAGGTCAGATACACTGACTTCCAAGTTAAGAAGAAAAGAAAATTAACTATAAGAGGAGGGAGAATACTAGCTAAAACCCTAACCCTAGCCCAGCAGAGCCCTAAAGAAGAAGAAGAAGAATCAATGGGGGGCCGGCGGGAAAAAAGGAAAAGAGAAGAAGAGTGGACATTGCGCCTTCCTGGTCCACTGCCGAAGGGCGAGTGGGAGAAGTGGGGAGAGGACGCCGTTTATTTCGGGGCCGTAGATTCTTGGATTTTTCACGAGTCTGAGGACGACTACGACTGGGAATTCGACTATGGCGGTGTCGACATCTACGCTATCAACCCCAACGACAAGAAGCTACCCATTTACCTTGTGGCGCACTTCTCCTACAGGGTTCACCGTACCCTTGACGAGCTGCGCTCCCCCGCATTCGCCATTCTCGGTTCCCGTGCCTACGTCCTGGTTGATGGGAGTTTCTGGTATCGCCAGATCCCTAGTGGTGGTTCGTTGGGTTATCATGATAAATGGGAGAAGGGACCGCGGCCTTGTCGACCCATGGACCGGCAGCCAAACCTCTTCTCTCTCAAAGGTAGGCTTTATGCACTTCGCTATGTACTGCCATCACAGGGGAACAGCTTCGAGCTCTTACTTGATGACCACCACCGTAAATGGAAATGGATACCTATTGACGATCCTCCTCCTTGTCCCCCTCCCGAAGAGCAAAGTCTGTGGGATCAAAGTCCGATGCCGAGATTGCTTCTCGGGCTGTCCTGCATTGGCGACACCAAAGTAATTCTTCACCTTCCTACCCCTTGGGATGATATACCGAATCTCTCTGTCGAACAAATTTTCCTCCTCTTCCGATTCCAGGATGATTCTCACCGTTCCGGGACCTGGACCAGATTCAAGATTCGACCCTCCTCGGATCCCTGGGTCCGTTCTCCACCCTGTGCCCAGTTCTGTCCTGCTCATCGATCCCATCTCGATAGTGGATCGCCCTTGCTCCTCCTCCCCGTCCTACCTGGAAAGCTCCACGCCTTTAGCGGCTTTGGCGACTTTGATGACTACTTCTCTCTGGAACAAGTCCCCATTATCTGGCCCTCCTCCCACAGAAGGTCCTACAATGATCATGAGTTGGAGTTGCAATTGAACACGATGCTAACATGGAACCTCATCCACCTTTCTGGGACGAGGTATTGTGCCTTCACTTTCGAACCATTTGGAGTAACATGTCACCGGAACAACGACTGCCCTTTTCCCGGCCTCTTTGTGTGCACTTTTGATCTGGTTCCTGATGCAAACGCTTCCAGCGGCAAGGCCGCAAAAGTTGTTTCTACCAATTCCAAGTACCAGAGGTGGCTCAAACCTATCATCCTGAATTCTGGGAAAGCAAGTTCGACCTCCTACTCCTCCTCCTCCCCCTCCTCCTTTTAGATGACTGCCTGCACCAGGTTCTCTTCTCTTCTCTTCTCTTCTCACTCAGCTGTTTGCTTACTGCCTCTTTTTTCTCCTGTTTGTTTGTTAGCTTTAGCTTGCTTGCTATACCCAGAGAGAATTGATGAGAAATATAGTCCTTACGATTTTGATCAAGTGCTTTTCACGTCAGTCCCATTTGAGTTTGGTTGATGATGATTATTATTAAATCAACTTTGTTTTGTTTTCCCCTTTTGGGTGTACTGCCAATCTTCCTTCAAAATTGGTAAATTGGTAGACTAAATATGACATATATTTTGAATTGATAATTGTTTGATTTGGTGGTGGTTTGTCAGTCTAACATGGATTCCTTCGCATGCTCTCGCTTTGGATTCCCCGCCCCCTCCAACGTACGTACTCTGCGATCCTTGGTATCTCATTCAATTGAATTCGGGTAATCGAGGATTTAGCCCTAGTTATGTTTGGTTTCTTCGCGTCTGTTCCCCGGCCCGTGCCTTTTCGTTGATTCGTTGTTTCGACGGGTTTAGGGTTTTAATTAGGGCTAACAGATTGTTGTTACTTTCGGAAGTCTGACACTATGGTTATTGCGTGATTTGAAATTAGGAGTCCTTTCCCGTGAGATGAAGGATGTCGTTAGGTCTTACCTGCTTGATCGGACTCGTTTGCTCGTATAGAGTTCGGGTGTTTCGCTTGTGGTTTCATCTTACGACGTAGTCCCAAATTGCCCGAGCAAACTTCAACAAGGCGATTACTCGATGATGGTGTTGTTGTTCTACCTTAACCATCTCTCGATTCGAATCCTTAGAAATATATTAACATTCAATACTTGTTTAGGAGGTCATTTAGCTATTACAAGGAAGGCGATTCCAAGAGCAATTGTTGATTATAATAAACTTTATTTGTTGTGTTAGGAAAATAACATGGCCGGTCATCATCGTAAATTCAATTTTTACCTTTACCTTTTCCCTCTCGGTCGTGACAAAATTCTTTGGAGCAACAGATATAAATTTATTGGGCTGGGCCGATACCCAGGATGAGAGGTCCAGCGTTTTATATAATCTCTGACCCTCCCACCAAAAAATATATATATATATATATATAATCTCTGACCCCAACCCTAAACCCTAAATCTATCCCCAAATTGAAGGAGGAGAAGGATCGATGGACCATAGAAAAAAGGTGAGAGAAGAGTATGCATCGGGGTTTCCACCCCCACTGCCGGAGGGCGCCTGGGAGAAGTGGGGTAAGGACGCCGTTTATTTTGGGGCCGTAGACTTATGGTGTGCTCGCCGACCCTCCAACTACTACAGCGGAGGAGAAGAAGGGGGAGGGGGAGAAGAAGAAGGGGAAGAAGACGAAGAAGAAGGGGGAGAAGTAAGGTGGGAAGAAGAAGAAGAAGACGACAAAGAAGCCGACGACTACCATTATGATGGTGTGGACGTCTACGCTATCAACCCGAATGACGAGGAGCTACCCGTTTACCGTGTCGCACACTTCTCCTACATGGCTCATGATGTCCATTCATCCTGGCTCTACCCCGCATGCGCCATTCTCGGTTCCTCTGTCTACGTCCTAGTTCGTGGGTGTTTCTGGTCTCGCCAGATCGTTGGTGGATCGTCGTCGTCGGTTTACAATGCTATATGGGAGAAGAGACCGGCGCCTTGTGGGCCCATGTTTTCTCGTCCAAACCTCTTCTCTCTCAAAGGTAAGCTTTATGCACTCAGCTATGTACTGCCATCACCTCCGTACGACAACAGCTTTGAGTTGTTCCTTGATGACCGTGATGAATGGGTACCTCTTGAGCCTGCTCCCCTTCCCCCTCCCGAAGAGAAAAGATTGTGGGAATCCGCTGTGATAGAACACTCGCTTCTTGGGCTGTCCTGCATTGGCGACACTAAAGTAATTCTTCACGTTCATACCCGTCCACACGATCTTGAACTTGGTCTGTACCCACCCCCCAACACACCCTGCTGTCCTCCACATTTGGATGATCTGGTGAAGCTCTCCGGTGAGCAACATTTCCTCCTTTTCCAACTCCAGGATGACGATTCTGGCTGTCACGGGTCTTGGACCCGCTTCAAGATTGGACCCTCGGATTCTTGGGTCCACGAACCACCCCCTCCCCATTGCTGTCCTCCTCATCGGTCTCATCTCGATATCGGCTCTCCCTTGCTCCTCCCCGTGCTACCCGGAAAGCTCCACGCTTTCGGCGGCTTTGGCTCCTTTGATTCTCCCGCCTTCTCTCTGGAACAAGTCCCCATTATCTGGCCCTCCCAGACCACCAGCAACTCTTCCGGCCCTTCCAAAAAAAAGAGCAAGTCTTCCTCTTATTATCACGAGTCGCATCTGAACACAATGCGAGCATGGAACCTCCTCCACCTTCATGGGACAAGGTATTGTGCCTTCACTTTCGAACCATTTTTCACATCAGATGAGCGGCTGGGCCACTCCGCCCCCCCTCACTGCCTCTTTGTTTGCACTTTTGATCTGGTTTCTGGCAACGGGGAGGACCAGCCTGGTGTGAACTTGGACGCCTCTCACGCTTCCGGCCAGGTCACCGTCTCTGCAAAAGTTGTTTCTACCAGTTCCAAGTTCTATGGCTTCAGGTTCCCTGTTAAATTGACAGCTGGGAAAGCATTTTCTGCCTCCTCCTTTTAGATGATTGCCTGCAGCAGGTTCTCTTCTTACTTAGATGTTCGCCTGTTAATCATTGCTCTAAATCCTTTGTTTGTTTGTTTGCTTGCTTGCTTGCTATATACCCAGGAAGAATTCATGAGAAATATAGTCCTTATAATTTTGATGAAGTGCTTTTCACGTCAGTCGCATTTGAATATGAAGAAGCGTGCTTGTTTCCAATTATGCTTTGGTTTGGAAGTTATTAATCAACTTTTCCTTTTGTTAGCTAGCTAAATGTGACATATATTTGAATTGATAATTCTTTGATTAGGTGGTGGTTTGTCAGTCTAACATGGAACTAACTCCAAATCTTCCTTCCTTCCTTCCTTCTTTTTAAATAATTTTTTAACTAGAAATATATTGATTAAGCTACAATAATTCAGTCGTCACAACTAAGTTGATACTAATGTTGATAATAGTTGCTACACATGTGGGAACTTGAAATTTTTTTGATAAATTTTTATTGTCACATCAAAAATGGTAAGATGGAAAAGACACACGATAATTCTGAAATGGAAAATTACTGAATTAGTAAAAGGTTAAAAGCACAGTTAACTAGGAAGGTTCTTAATTTTTGTTAGCCTAGCCAGAAGCTGTTTTCATAAATCTGATAAGAAAAATCAAAAGCCTTGCCTAGCAACTTAATTTCTCTTATTTGTGGTGACGAAAATGTAGACGAGAAGACAGTAATAGGTTGTAAAGAGAAAAACAAATAAACCGAAAAGAAAAGGTATGGCTGATCTGTTTGATGTTTGAAGTTTTCTTTGTACTCAGCTTGTGAGAATTGGTGCTTGGTTATTCATTTCATGGTCTGCCTTAAATTGGCAGGATAACGAGGAAGGATGATTGTTAGTGGGTACGAATTTTCATTATTTATGTCCCCAATGGTGCTTTTTTGCATTTTTCGGTCCAATGTTGCCTTTTGGCATTTTCATTATTTACAAGCTGATGCTTCAGATGTCCGCTTCTTTTTCGGGGTAAATATCATCATCCTTGGCGGTTTGTTCAAATGTATGATCAAGAGTAGAAAATTTCAGTTGCAAGGGTACAATTAACCATTTTTTTCCATCCCTATAGATACTACTAATTTTTTTGTAGGTAAATTTTCTTTATTACAAATCAAGGCCTACAAATAGTAGGCCCAAAAATAAAATTAAAAACAGAGCTTTGAGCAGCAATTAAAAACCAAAAGTTAAAATAGCATCGCAAAGCACCAAGCAACATCAGTTGCCTCCAAAGTTCATCTCACGGGCCTTGTTTCCTAGTGTCAAAGTGCAGCAGCAGATCACGCTGAGCCGACCCGAAAGAACCATTCCACCAAAACCATTCGGGAGTCTTTCGGATGATCGTATTAATGAGCAACTCCCTATCACAATTGATACCCCGAAAATTATAGTTATTCCTCTGATTCCAAATCCCCAAAACTATTGCTGCACTATAGATACTACTACTACTTGTACATTAATCAACAAGAAGCTTTTGGTAGTTGCGAGGTATCTTAGATGATGTGTGACAATCGCCGGGCCAAACACAATTCAACTACAAGTACTTGAATAAAACAGTTTTCCATCATAAAAGAGGATGGAATCTAAGCATAACCTTGGGGTTCTTCTATACTTGTTGTTGAAGAGTAAAGCAATTAAAAGAATGTGGGCCTCGTGAGAAATTGATATCTCAAGCCCAATAAATTTATTTATTGCATTAGTATATAACAATAATAATAATAATAATAATAATAAAAAAACAGAAGTCGGGGTATAAGAGGCCATGTTTCACTATACGGATAGATGGAGTACCAACATAATTGATACTAGTTAAAATTTGGCGATGAGTCTAGTCTGTGCAGCAGCATAATCATGAAACTTGGATAGTGAAATGATCAATTAAAATATTTCGGATAATTACAAATTTAGATTAGCGGCACCGAGATTGCTTCTTGGGCTGTCCTGTATTGGCGACACCAAAGTAATTCTTCACATTCCTAACCCCAACACACCCTTCTGTCCGCATTTGGATATTCTAGTGCATCTCTCCGGCGAACAACATTTCCTCCTTTTCCAACTCCAGGATGGTTCTGACCAATTTCAATATTGGTCCCTCAGATTCTTGGGTTCGTGATCCACCCCCTCCTCATTTTCCCTAGTGATGTCCTCCTCATCAGTCTCTTCTCGATATTGGCTCTCCCTTGCTCCTCCCCGTGCTACCTCGAAAGCTCCACGCTTTCGGCGCCTTTGATTCTTCCACCTTCTCTCTGGAAGAAGTCCCCATTATCTGGCCCTCCCAGAGCAAGTCATCCTCTTATCACGAGTGTCATTTGAAGAAAAGGCGAGCATGAAACCTCTCTAAAGGAACCAAAGATTACAGAGATCAAGACAAATTGATTTCCAACGGATTTCTATTAAATAACAGTAGATGACAGTTGTTAGATAGGTGTTATATACACTGTTATAAATACTGTTAGGACTCCTAGATGTAAATAGACGTTAGAGTCTTTTAGTCTTCCTTATACTCTTTTCGATGCTTTGTATATAACTCATGTATATCTCTGAGATAAACACAAACGATTGAATATAATTAATTCTTATTCTAATCTTCTTTATGGTATCAGAGCTCATGACTATGGAGAAGAGGAATTAGATCAGAATATGATAAAACTGGAGGTTTCAACATAGTGGTGACGAACGTCTCATATCCTGCCCCGAGACCTTGGAGCAACCAAAAGACTTTATTTTTGTCTGGAACAGATTTTCCGATTGCTGCTAGAGCATCACATATTATCTTGAATTTTATAAGATAATCACTTAAGGTGTCATTGCCCTTCCGAAGCATAGATAGTTGTTGAATAAGATGAAATTCCCTTTCTTGAGAATCTTGAGCAAAAACTTCTTCCAATGCTCTCCATACATCTTTTGCAGTAGAGAGACCAACAACAATACTCAACACTTCTTCAGATAAAGTGCTGGTAATCCAACCTCTTAGAAGACGATCCGACCCTCTCCAAGTTAAAAAATCAGGATTCAGAATCTCCTTAGATGCTTCATTAGCAGAACTACCTGTTCTGAGAATGGTGGCCTCTGGCATAACCAACTCTCCATCTAGAAAGCCTTGCATATCTTGACTTTCTATGAGAACCATAATCTGTGTCTTCCATAATAGATAATTGTTGCCAGTAAACTTGAGAGAGACAAAATTTCCCACATTTAGAGTTAATGGATACGGATAGGAATTAGCAAGAGATGATGGAGTAGCTGCCATTGAGAAGAGATGATAAGTCACTCTCTCAGAAAAGCTCTGATACCATAAAGAAGATTAGAATAGGAATTAATTATATTCAATCGTTTGTGTTTATCTCAGAGATATACATGAGTTATATACAAAGCATCGAAAATAGTATAAGGAAGACTAAAAGACTCTAACGTCTATTTACATCTAGGAGTCCTAACAGTATTTATAACAGTGTATATAACACCTATCTAACAACTATCATCTACTGTTATTTAATAGAAACCCGTTGGAAATCAATTTGTCTTGATCTCTGTAATCTTTGGTTCCTTTACAACCTCCTCCACCTTTATGGGACGAAGCATTGTGCCTTCACTTTCGAACCATTTGTACAAACAGAGGACCGGCGCCGTGACCCCTCTTTCATTGCTTTTTTTTTTTTTTGCACTTTTGATCTGGTTTATGGCAACAGGGAGGACCAACCCGGTGTGAACTTGGACGGCTCGCACGTTTCCGGCGAGGCCACAGTCTCCGCAAAAGTTGTTTCTACCAATTTCGAGTTCTATGACTTCAGTAATCCTATGGAATTGATAGCTGGGAAAGCATCTTGCCCTAGTTCTACCTCCTCCTTTCAGACTGCCCGCATGGGCTCTCCAGTTTGTTTCGGCAATTTATTGTTTCTATGGTTAATTATTGCTATATATTTTGCTCGGATGCATCGTCATTTTGTGCTCTTGAGCACTGATTTTCCGGCTGTTGTGTGCATCGATTTGTAATTGGATTAGGTTGTCGACTTGGCTCATTTTGTATAAGACCACAATGATCTAATTATGTGTTTTTCCCTATAAAGAAGCTGTGAATTTAAATTACAATTCGATGCTGAAACTGATCTTACCAACTCTTAAAAACTAATCAGATATTAACTGGTTTCGTCGTTCATTTTCGGCTGTTGTGTGATCGAGTCTAATTACTATTTAGCACATTAATAAACTTTCGGAGTAGGGTAATACTGCTGTTTATTTCACCCAACCCAAACCAAAAAAATAAAAAAAATCAGATGACATACTCAAATTTTCCAAATAAACTAAATCAACAAAGAAAATTATACTAAATATGAAATAAATTAACCAATATATCAAAAATATTAATTTTTAAACCTATTATTTAGTCTATATATTATTTTAAAAGAGAAAAATATGTATAAAAAAAGGCCTGACTGGTCGGACCAGTTGGCCCAGAGGTTGGCCCAAAATTTGGGTCGACCTCCGGGTCATTTTTGAAAACCTTGATATATCCCCTGACCTCTGTTATTATTATTATTTATTTATTTATTATTATCCTAATACAATAAATAAATTTACTGGGCTTGAGATATCAATTTCTCACGAGGCCCACATTCTTTTAATTGCTTTACTCTTCAACAAGTGTAAGAGAACCCCAAGGTTATGCTTAGATTCCATCCTCTATTAAGATGGCAAAAGCTGTTTCATTCAAGTAGTTGTAAAATATCCGGTTTTATTATTCGCAAGATTCTTTGGCAACTACCAAGAGCTTCTTGTTGAAGAGTGTTCCAGGTCACATTATTTTGAAGCAAGCCATTTAAGTTCACGTCACTGAGAAAATATGCACCCGACAGACAATCAGGTAAAGAGCCCTCTCTCTGTTAATCATTGGCAGAATCATATTGTGTTTCATTTATATCATTATTATTAAGCACTTGTGCGAGGCCAAGATATCAATCAGCTGAAACTGCCAGCAGAATTCTTTTTCTACTTCCACAAGCAACAAGGAAGACAAAACGAGAACTGAAAACAGGTAGGGTAAGCAACATGAATCGGTAGTGAATGGGAGGAAGAGATACTACATACCTTAAGAGACAGACTTTGTTGGGTTCAAATTGAGTAGGGACAAGGCTTATCTTCACTGAAAGAGATCAAAAAGGATTGAATAACAAGGTGGGGTAATATTGGCAAACTACTATTAACTAAATCAACTACAAATTAAGAACAATATAGTTATATAAATATTAAAAAAAAGAAAAACCCCATAAAATACATTAAATTTGACAACAAAAGATGCAAAAATCCTAAACCTTCTACTCTAAAAAATTGACAACAAAAAATGCAAATTGACAGCCGATTAAAATTGACAATATTAAAATTTCGTTTGGAATATTCTTATGGAAATACAATTGTATGAATACAAATTCAATAAAAACAACAACACTAAAAAATACAGATACAATTATAGATTTATTGGTTTTCTTCTTCTCTGGTATTGATATCCTTCTATGATATTGGTATCCTTCTATTCTGATATTGGTTTCCACGTTCTCCAATATTGGTTTCATTCTTCTCCGATATGGTTTCCTTCTACTCCAATATTTGTTTCATTATACTCCGATATTTGTATCCTTCTTCTGTGATATTAGTTTTCTTCTACTCTGATATTGGTATCCTCGGATATTGATTTTTTTCTGCTCCAATATTGGTATCTTTCTGCTACGATATTAGTTTTTTTCTGCTCTAATATTGGTATCCTTCTAATATAATATTGGTTTCGTTGTTCTCTGATATTGGTACTTTTCAACAAGGTATTAACAGACCGATCAACGGCACAAAGACTACAACAAGAACAACATGAAATGGAACATCAAAACAAAAACTAACAAATCGGCGAAGACACAAATAGTAGGTTGTACACATCACACCTATCCCTAAAAACCACCTAAATGAAGACACAAGTCGATAAGACATTAGCCCATCAAAATACTGACTACGAGACTATTGAACATAATGTTTGAGCCTTGGTTCGTAGAAATAAATTTTATTATTAGGGTGACGAAACTGTTGTATATGGACTTTCCACATCTGGGTCTCAATTGATCTCAGAGCCCCGAAGATAGTAAATAATAATTTATAAATGAATAAATAATTATATTGAATTAATTGATTGATATATTTCTGTAGATTAATAACCTGGACAATCTTTGTGGTAGCCAAATTAGGCGCATATTATGTCGTCAAGCTAAAATTTTCAGAGATCGTTATCTCTAATATTTAGGAGTCCATTGATACGGACACCAACAGGGAGACAAGGTTCGTTATCTCTAATCTTTGAGAATCGATTAATTATTTTTTAGTAAAATCATTAATACTGTCGAAAATATTAAATCAGGTAAAAAAATGTTAGGAGCAAAAAAAAAGGGAGATTAAAGAGTTCCTGAGGAGGAGAGCGGGAGAGGAGGCGAATGAAGAGAGGAGAAAGAGTTGAAGAGGTACCATTGGCATGGAGGAGCAGCGATTAGGCGGCGGACGGCGGTTAGGCGCAAGGAAGAGATGAAGAGAGGAAGAGAGGCAGGAGAGATGAGATTTTTTTTGGATTAAAAAGAAGAAAAGTGGACATAATCTCGTGAAACCTTAATAGGGTTTCTTTGGATAAAAACTCGAAAATACCTCCGGTGGATTTTGGCCATCAGATCTATAAAAAAAGGAATCTGATCAAATCTAACGGCCTAAATTTAGTCCATACTATGAGGACGACTTTTATGTAGTCCCCACTGAATCCAAATCCGACATTGTTGCCCTAAATTCCTTTTAGCCGGAGCATTAGCGCACCACCATAATTTGCCACTTAACAAAAAGAAGATCAGGAGGACTCTAAGGTAGCATAATAAGCAAAGAAAAGATCCATTTTATCATATACAGAAAAAGAGCCACCAGCGACATCACACTTAAATGTTCATTTTCCTCCGCAATAAAATTTGCGGGAAACAGAAGTCACCAGCTCCATAATCCTAAAACTATCCAATACTATCCAAACACAGCACAAGCGCTACCTCATTTTTGACAGAATACTTACTGATACACATGTAGACGAACAATTTGCTCATTCATTCATTCCTGCCGCTGCTCTCCCCCTGAGACAGTTTGAATCCTCCCCCCACCGGAATCCGCCGTCGGGAGAGCATTTCTTCCAGCCGAACGAACGACGACAACCGGACGAACTCGCTTCTCCGCCTCGAAACCTTTTTTAAGTAGGGAATTTAAAAACCAGTTAGCTTCTGATTGAAATTTAGAAGCAGCAATTAGAGATAAGTAGAAAAACGGCGTCGTTACCTTGTGGAAGCGGGAGTTGAGACCATATGGAGGCGATCGCGGGATGGAGCGAGCGGGTGCTAAAGTGAGCAGCGTAGGAGGAGGCGGTGTATTATTTGCTGGGGAAGGCGGATGGATGGCGGTCGTCGTTAGGGGCGGGGAAGGGTGTGTTGGGGGCAGACTGTCAAGGAGGGGGACACGCATCTTCTTCTTAGATGGTTAACTAGAAGAAGATATAGCAATTTGGCGTATGGCTTGTATGATTGGGTTGTTTTGCCAGACCATAGAGCAAAATGTCGTTCTAGGGCTTTGTGGTTGGCTGGCATCGAGACTTTGTAACATCGTGCGTGCGTGCGTGCGTGGACATGTTAATTGTTGGACAACGTGGATGATGGACTCTGTGTTGTTTGTTAGTTTCCTGCTCTTCTTTTTCTTTTTCCTCTGGCTCTTTGACTCAGCTGGTTACCTATTGAATATGCTGGTGACACTCTGGGTATTTAATTATCTTGACAGGTCCCTCCCACAAGATTCATTGAGTTGCTCTGGTGGTGGATTGAGAAGAAGTTCAGATGCTTCCACTCCAGAGGTATCTCGGTTGAATGGCCAATTCTGACATCTGTTTATATGTAATTGAATCCATTTGTCTGGTTAATTGAATGACCAACATCTCATCCTCTAGGAATGGGAACCTCACATTCCTTGCTTCTCTACGACAATCTTCTTTGTCCAAGTCCCGCGTTGCCTCATCACCCGCAGAATGCTTAGCCGTTTGATTTCATAAACAATGGCCTACTCTTTTTTAATATATATATATATATATATATGATGTTGAAGTTTAAGCATTAATAAATGTAAATTCTTTACTACTTCAATCAACGTCTAACAGTTCATTGCTCTCAAAAATCATAATCTTTCACACAAAAATTACAATCCATATACATAAATTTTTGGTGAAAAATATATAATAATTAGGCCTCTTTAAGAACAGTTCTTGGAATAATATTTTTTTAACTAAGATCTCTGAGTATCTTACTATTAGAATTCAAGTCCACTTACTATAAATAAGAATTTCTATTTTTTTTTGGTAGAACACATCCACATATTTATATACACACACGTGCACGTATATATGCATCTATCCAGTGTGTCCAATATATCACAGCCCTTGTGCATGCGCAAGTGCAGGTGGTCACTGATCAAACGACGTGAAGAACTACTGGAACACCCACCTGAGAAAGAAGACGGCAACGTCTAGCAAAGAGCAAGGAGTCTCCAAAACTCTAGCTACCACTACTCCAAAGATGGCGATGACCAGGAGCAACATCTTCAAGCCCCACCTGCCCTCGGACCTTCTCGAATCCCTCCATTGATGATCATACGGTCCCCAACATTGACACCCAGAAGAAACTGTCCACCGCCCAAACGACGTCGTTGCAAGACAACAGTTTGAGTAGGTGGTGGGAGGATTTGTTTGGTATCGGCGAAGTCAGACGACGGTGAAGTTTTCTGCGAAGAAGTTGCACTAGAGGTTGAGACAAATATTAATGACGGGGAAGTACCTGGTCCTAACAATTTGTGGAGCACTGGACCAACTTTTCGTTTGATGTGGACCTATGGAGTCTACTTGATACGGAGGATGCGATTGTGGCCCGGTGGTATCCGATGGGCCAGTGTGTGATACGCTTTTTGCGAAACCCCATGGCTTTATACGACATTGAGTTTTAAAGTTTTGCTACGCTGTACTTTTCTTGTACGGTGATGTGGATCTTTTATTTCTTATGTATTTGGATACTGTCAATCGAATACTATTTTTTACTCGTTATATATAAAATAGGGTATTATTAAACAATAATTTAGGATGTCTTTATTTATAAAATTTTTACAATCCTAAAATTTGAATCCAGACCTTCACTTTAACCAACTCCAAAGGGTAATCTTTTACGATCTTGTATTGTGTGAGTGAGTATTTTAATAGTATTTTTCATTTCTGAAATTTTAATTTAAGATTTTTTAATTTAAGTATCTTACAATTTGAATGGGGTCTCCAGTCTTTTGGAATTCTTTTTCAGAATTAAAATACTTCTCTTATATCTTTAAGTAGAAAAGTCGTTATACAAAAGATCACTTAATTTCAGTGGTAGATGTAGTAATCAATTTGGTGCACATAATCTTAATCTCCACATTGTCGCTACTCAATTTATCATTTCATTCGCCAAACGTGGAGTGTGTCTAAATCTACACCTAAACAACAATCAAGTGACGTAGTTTGCCGTGATCTTGCAATCCGAAAGAACTTGTACATTCATGATCCATGTGTAGTTGCATGCCACCGGCTCTATGACAAGGTTTTGCCCAGACTTCAGCTGCTAAATTGAGGCAGCTTGTAATGAAAAATTTTGACCATTAATGATATTGGCCTAAGTGGTTTCTAGCAATCGCCACACTTTGATCTTCCGATTTCCATGCCGCATCGCAATTTACTATCACCTCGTATTTTTTAGGTGGTTTCCAACTGTGATCTCGCCTTTTCCTTGATCAGATCCTACACATGATTGAGTCCCTTCAAAGATGGCTTTGTTTCTACATTTTCAAATCTGCCAACATTGTTAGTGATATTTGGTCATCTGCTTTCCTCTCGTGTAGCTATTGTTTTGTTTCAATAAACAACCTTCTGAAGTTCATGGCTGCAATTCATCTGCTTTGTGCCTCATGGAACTATTGAACCAAGTAACTCTAGCATGAGTGCAAAATAAAAGCATATCAACAACTGTTTTAGCCCCATAAATTATCCACTTATATATTCCTTCTTTTTCATTTTTTAAAATAAAAATTTAAGCGAGTTGGCCTAAAATCTGGGACTCTAGACAATATTGGGCTTTGTTTTCCTCACAACCAAAGTTTTGACATTTTCGCAAGGGGTGAGAATTGACCCTGTAACGCCCCGTGATTTGATCGACTGTCTCCACAGACCAACACAGGTTTTTTCCAGCATGTTTTATCCTCACTCGCATGCATCCCGGAAAACTTCCCAGGAGGTCACCCATCCTGAGTGCACCTTGTTGATATGGATAGTACCAATCAAATCACTTAAGCGTTTCAGACAGAACAGATCGGGGTATCACATACACCCCTCCTTAAATACGCGACGTCCTCGTCGCGCCAGATACAAACAGTCCCAGAATCCCTCGGTTGCAGATGCGTTCGATCCCCGAACCACACCGTACAAGCCGAGGTCGCTCTGATACCAAATGTAACGCTCCGTGATTTGACCGACTGTCTCCACAGACCAACACGAGTCTTTTCTAGCGTGCTTTGTCCTCACTCACACGCACCCTGGGAAACTTCCCAGGAGGTCACCCATTCTGATCCTACTCCCGGCCAAACGCGTTTAACCTTGGAGTTCTCTCAGGATGTGTGCCAGAAAAGAAGGTGCACCTTGTTGGTATGGATAGTACCAATCAAATCACTTAAGTGTTTCAGACATAACAGATCGGGGTATCACAGACCCACCGACCTCTAGGAAACGAGGTAATATCCGTTGACATCCTACCCGCCAAGCATTTGTTATTCCTTCTTTTCATTGTATGTGCAGTTGGTATGCTTTGAGTTGAAAGTCTCCATGCGAAGCTCCTTATTTTTGAGGCGCATATGGATTTCCAATAGCTCGAGTCTTCTGTCCCTACAAGATCAGTTAAGTTTTGGTCAAAAGCTTTTTTTAGGAGCATGTTGCGTACTTTGGCTAAATAATTCCCATCCTTGGCATGGCTCCACACGTTTCTATCCTCAAATTGTGTCTGTGGTTGCCTTAAATTGACTGCTGCTTCTACTCCTTGCACGCTAAACAAATTTGTTAGCAGTTCCCAATTCCATTCTCGTGTTCCTTCATCAATTAATTCTTCCATGAGGTGAATGTTCATGTGTTTTTAGACTTTCAGATTGTATCCTCGCTCCTCCTAAGCTCCGCACCTATTGATCCTGCCAAATATTTATGCTTTTTCTAATGAACATTCATTCCTTGTCACACCCATAAGCTCCTGCTCTGCTCTGCCTACAACATGTTAGTTTTGGGAAAATATGGTCTTTTAAGATATTTAGCACATAGCATGTCAGGATTTGTTAATAATCTCCTTGTTTACCAAACCTGCATTATTAAATAATTTCATGTTTTTGAAGTATAGACCACCTACATTTTTTTAATTGTGAAATCTTGTCCCAACTTGATTATCGTATATTCTTGTGCTCTCTGTCTCGTTTCCACCAGTCCTGCCAAAATTATATAATTTTTTTACAAAATTCTTTGAGAGATTGTATACCAATGGCTTTCTTGAATTTCATCCACCAATTCTTCAATTTCGAGCAAGGATATTGTTGTGAGTTACAAGTTTCATTCAGGCAACCTAGAGACAGCATCAACCAATGTGTTGTCACTTCCCTTTCCGTACTCGGTTTGATAGTCATGCCCGATAAATTTAGCTATCCAAGAATATTGGCTTGCACTTGATAGATTCTGAGTTAATATGAACTTTAGGCTTTTATGATGCATCATGATAATAAATAAAACTCCTTCCCACCAAATAATGATGTCATTTAAAAACACCCAAATGAGTACCGAAAAAAACCGAACCGAAAGTTAAAAACAGTTTCGCGGTACGGTTTGAAACTGCTGGAGCAGTACAGTGTCGGTTTGGGTTTCGTACCGAGCCGCGAAACCGAGAGCATATAAAACCACGTCGTTTTGGGTACGCTATATAAACTCAGATTTTAACCTTCAGCCCATCCCAATCCCATTATTCCCATTTCTGATTTCCCGACTCTTCCACAATCCTCGTCCCTATCGTCCCCGACGGACGACCGAGCGCCAGCCCCGTCGTCCCTCCGACCACCAACCTCGTCTCCTCTGAACACCGTCGTCCCTAAGAAGGTAAGCATTCTGAAACGTAACCCTAAGATCCTCCTCTCCCTCTCATGTGTGTGTGTTTGTTGTGTCCAGCCATCGACAATTGCAATTCGAGGCAAGTTCATACTGGTTTGCTGTGATGCGATTTCGTGAACTTGGCTGTGTGATTTTTAATGTTGTTTGTTTGCTGGATGTTTGAAGTCCCATCATGTTTAAACCCAAATTGATCCTTTGTTTTTAAGGGCATAAATGTCATTTATATGACAAAAAACAAGTGGTAACGTCAATCAGGAACCCGAGACCAATATTTTTTAAAGAGCAGAGACGGTAAAATCAATTTTGAAAAGAGACCCTATCAGTAATTAAGGAGTTATATCAGGGACCTAAGACTAATTTTCTGTTTTAAAGTGGATTTGAATCTAAATATATGTCTATAAAAATAATTTGCTCCCAGGTCCTTAGTATTTGGTGAAATAGACGATGGGAGACCCTGTAATTTCACTATTGATTCCATTGTTCTTGTAATTTGATTTAGGGAGTGCCCAATTTGGGTGGACTCGTTTCCCGGACCATTACGTACGAAGTGCCCAAACACAGCTTCAGAAACAGAAACCATTTCTTCGCCTTGGAAAAAAAAAAGGGAAATGAAGGAGCGATGCCCCGGAGAAGAAGCATTGAGCGGTTCGGATCTTCTGGCCCGGTTCGAGAACATTCTGGAAACAGATTCTACCATGTAAGAAGCCCCGAAAATTAACATTCGAATTTACTCATTTCCTCTCTAATTATTTTGATTTTCTGTGGTACAGTGACGAGATAGGGTTCGTGCACCCCTCTCAGTTTGCGGTTTTGGAAGCTGGCACAACCAGTAATTACTTCTGGAAGGGGGAGGGTAAACTCGGGATATCGACGGATGTCGTTCTCCCCCTGTGCAATGCAGCCAGAGAAGCCTTCTTCACTGCGGCGAGGGTTCCGGATCTCGACGAGCGTGCGGTTATGGCTCACAGCAAGGCGGTTTTGTTGTTGAGCTCTGATTTCGCTGCTGCTTGGAACTCCAGGTTGTTTTTTTTTGCCGTCTCTAACTGTTAATAATAATGACTGGTTGAGGAGAAAGAGTTGGATACTCGATTTCGAGCCTTGTGAATGGATCAGGCACTGCCAGGAGAACCGTCCCATTTAGAGGGCTCGGTAGTGCTTGATTCTGGATTAGTAGAGGGCTAGGGTGCAGTGCATTGGGCCTGCCAAGGGCGATTTCTGGTGAACTTTTATGCTTATCTTGGAGCGGAACGCTGCTTCCCTCAGAGCATAAACTGAGAGGACATATGGATAGATGTGATTTTTCTTACTCGTTACAGTTTGTATGGTGCACGGCCTACTCAAATAGGCTGGAGGGATAAAGACAGAGAAAAGTACATTAACTTAACATTTTCAGAAGATGCCAGTTGATGCTTCTACTGCAGTTGCATATTTCTTGATCTTGGATGGTTTCTGTTATGTGCCACGTAGAAGGGGAAGCAGAGACTTTGCTGGTTCAATTCAGATTAGTAGTTATTTCCTATTCAATATTTCCCATTCAGTATTTCCTAGTTAGCAGCCGGCTATATAATAACTTGGCACCCAAAGTCTTTTCCCTTCTATCTCTTTCTTTACCAGTTTCTCTCTTTCTGCTCTGGTATTGTGGAAATGATGAAAAGATATCAGCATCTTCTGTCTGTCTATTGGTTTCAGTGTTGATCTGTTCTTTATATGGGATCCCTCAGGAAGTTGATTGTTTCAAGGAAGCAGCATATGCTCCCATTCATTGATGAGCTTGTCTTATCAGCACTCGTGCTTTCTAATTCACCCAAGAGTGACCAAGCTTGGTGCCACAGGTGAATTTTTTTAGTTCCCTTGTCTTACTTCATTTTGAGTGCTTGAATGTACAGGATCCTTACCTCATTCATTATTACAGATGCTGGATGTTAGTTAAGTATTTCTTTTCTCCATTGCGGTCCTTGTGATTGAGTTAATTTTTGGCAGGCGGTGGGCGATCAAGATGTTAGCGGTAAAAAGTCCAATGTTGCAAGAAATTGTGGCAAAGGAATCTGATCTTGTAGAACAAATGGCTGAGGTCTAAATTCGATCAGGATCTGATTTGATTTATCAGCTAAGGATTATTGACTGAACGTGGTTTAACCTAGTCCTATTTTTCTGTCCAGGGTACTTTTTACCTGATATTCCTTTTCTTTTCTCCATGATTAACCTGACATCTCATTTGTTGCTATTGTTTCACTGACAAGTATTAGCATAAGAAAGCACAAAGTTAAGTATGTACTTGTACGAAAAAGATGAACAAACACTTTGCGGGCTTATTTCCTTTATGATATCTTTCTTAATTTTCTAAAACTACGAGAAATTCCTCTGAACATAGCTAACAGAATCTTCTTATATATACCTGGAACTCTTTTTCAGAGATCAAAGATGAATTATCGGGCATGGAATCATCGTTGCTGGTTAGTTTCCTATATGACGAGAGAACAGGTGCGTTCTTGAGATTTTAAGATAGCCTTCCTTAGTTTTATGAGAATAACTTAACCTCGTTCTATGTTCAGGGAGTTTGTTTTTTACCCTTTCTATTCTCAGCCTTTTACCAGGTTGAAGAGCCTTACATACTGTGTTTTTAATTATCTCGTCTCCTATTTGGGTTTTATCTGCTCTGAGAGAGAGACGGAACTAGCAGTTGTGAGCATGAATATGTATCTATTGAATTGTGGAACTGAAAATTTTGTTTCTTCAGGTCCTAATTGAATTGAGGAAATCCAAATCCTGGGCTGCGTTGCACGTTACTGATAATTCTTGCTTTCACTACCGTGCTGTGAGTTCTTACCTTGAAAAGTTGACATGATATTAACTAGTAAACAACAAATTTTGAATGGAGATTTGAGACATGAATTCAATAACTATTTGAAACACACTGGCAGAGACTCGTACAAAATTCAGAATACAGTAACGAGTTTACTAATACTTCATCAAAATCAGATATAATTTTCTTGCAAGTCGAGTTATTATTATTTGTAGAATTTACTTATGCTTATCTTCATGTTTTCGCCTTGTGAGTCATGTACTTTTTTCTTGATGTGGTGTCAAAATTGCAGAGGCTATTAAGCAGTACTTTCCCTGAGTGCTGCTCCAAGCAGGAAGAATACTCTGTAGACCCAATGGTTGAAGTTGAGAAAATATTGCAGGTGCTTATTTTTTATAAGTTATGATATTCAATTTTTCTGCAGTGATGCTGTCTACTATTCAGACAATCATATCCCTTCTGCTGAAATTATAGAAAATCACTTTGCTGTCATGTCTGGTTCTGTGCTTTCTTGCCTGGACCAATTATTTTTTACCTTGCTTGTCTGGGCTTCTGTTTATTTGTTTGTTCTAATGGAATGGGCTTCAATTTCTAATCATGAAGCCTTAGAATGAGTTTATGCAGTGGACTTGTCAAATTTTAGCTGGCTAGGGGTAAGGCTGATGCTATGCTCTTGTGATCATTTCGTCTGGAATCTTAATGTCATTAACTACAACAGGAGGAGCTTGATTGGAATGAAGAACTAATTAGGAGATACATAGGAAGAGAGGTAATCCTCTCTCAGTTTCCTCTCTCTTTCTGTATGATTACTGGTTGGGTTGCGAGCAATGGTTAACGGCATGCCTACATACTGTAAATCTTCCACGGTAAGCTGGTTTAACATTTAAATGTTGTGATATGCTTAGCGTGTTTGGAACCAAGGTGATGCATTCACAATGTTTTTTAAATGACTTCTGTTGAGAACCCTTGGCGTTTTGCATAATTATATATTCATCAGTGTCTGCCCTCCATCAAGAGTTTGTTAAGTTACGCCGTATTGGTTTTTTTGATACTTCAGCACATCCAATTCACATATATTTATAACCGTAAAATGAAAATGGGACTAAAAGTAATAGCATATGTCAACATAAGGACTAAAGAGTAAAAGCACACCCTTGAAAAGTAGCAAAAAAAGTCTAAATTGCCAAACTCAATGGCTGATGTGTTCCTTAAATAAAGTGCCGATGCGTCATATAACAACTAATGGCCTCATAATTTGATGGAAATCTTGACAGAGTTTTGCTGTGGAAACAGTATTGGATGTAATTATTTGATTTTTAAAGTACGATAGATAAGTGTAATACTGGAGTTTTTTTTTGCCTATTTGGTCACTTGAAAGTTCCAATTCTGCTCCGACATCTGGCAGGCACTGTGGCTTCATCGACGCTTCCTCTCTTTGTTTTGGGTTCGATGTCTCGCAGATGATCATTCTGGCAGGATTGATCTCTTTTTGGACCATGAGCTGTGTCTAATCAATTCCTGCCTGACCATACCCGATATTGAGTTTGAAGATTTTCAGGCGCAAGCACTGTACTCTATCACTTACATCCTATGGTTAATGAAGGTAGTATATTTCCTATTCCGAGGCATCTTTTGCGGTTGTTTACGTCTATTTTCTACGACAATAATTACAATTTTCCATGGTCATCTTGTTTATTAGCATGATATCAAGCCTTCGAGGTTTCAATTCCATGAGAGACTGAGAGCTAGTAGCCTGAAGACCATACTGGATAACGAATTACCCGAAAGGTCTTCGTTGTGGAACAGCATACCGGGTTTCCAGGATGTGGTTGGCAAGACGGATCATGTCAGATGAGGACTCCAAAAGCAGTCAGTGCTGAGGATTTGTTTCTGGAGGATAGTAATCACGACAGAGGTGCTGATGAATTATATAATTTATGTTCTTGATGAGGGCTTTTACCCTCGAATCAACTAGAGATGAAAGAAGACGATGGAATGACGAAACCCAAAGAAGCAACTGTTGTTGCTTCTGTATGCTACATGAACGTCTCCGGGGAAGGTGGACCTTTTTTTTTCTTTCTTGTGAAATATCTCTCGGACGTTTTATATATTTTTTGGATTCACCTTAATAATAAATTTTCAACAAGAACAATCTGGTTTCATTATGCAAAAGATCACTTAATTTCAGTGGTGGATGTAGTAATCAATTGGGTGCACATAATCTTAATCTCCACATTGAGTAGCGTGTCTAAATCTACACCTAAACAACAATCAAGTGATGTAGCTTGCCGTGATCTTGCAATCCGAAAGAATTTGTACATCCATGTGTAGTTGCATGCCACCGGCTCTATGACAAGGTTTTGCCCAGACTTCAGCTGCTAAATTGAGGCAGCTTGTAATGACAAATTTTGACCGCTAATGATATTGGCCCAAGTGGTTTCTAGCAATCGCCACACTTTGATCTTCCGATTTCCATGCCGCATCGCAATTTACTATCACCTCGTGTTTTTTAGGTGGTTTCCAACTGTGATCTTGCCTTTTCCTGAATCAGATCCTACACATGATTTTCCAGCTGCGCTTGCGTCCACTCTTTCCAGTTCTGCTGCACCCTGTTGACAGTCATCATCGGATCTGGTTGAGTCCCTTCAAAGATGGCTTTGTTTCTAGCTTTTTAAATCTGGCAACATTGTTAGTGATATTTGGTCATCTAGTTTCCTCTCGTGTAGCTATCGTTTTGTTTCAATAAACAACCTTTTGAAGTTCATCTGCTTTGTGCCTCATGGAACTATTGAACCAAGTAACTCTAGCATGAGTGCAAAATAAAAGCATATGAACAACTGTTTTAGCCCCATAGATTATCCACTTTTATATTCCTTCTTTTCATTTTTTTAAAGAAAATTTAACCGATTTGGCTTAAAACTTGGGGCTCTAAACAATATTGGGTTTTGTTTCTCTCCCAAGCAAAGTTTTGACATTTTTGCAAGAGGTAAATTGACCCACCAACTTCTAGAAAACGAGGTAATATCCGTTGACATCTTACCCACCAAACATTTGTTATTCGTTCTTTTCATTGTATGTGCGGTTTGTATGCTTTGAGTTGAAAGTCTCCATGCGAAGCTCCTTATTTTTTGAGGCGCATATGGATTATATCAAAGTTCTACAAAAATTACTTATCAAGTTAACATTTTTAAAGATTTGGTCTCATGTTCGAAAAATATAATATGAATCGACCTAATAGATTTGGTCTAAGATTGAATTCGTTCGACCTTAGCTCTCATTTGCGTACATTTTATACGCATTCAAATGCTTACTTGGTGACGTTTATGATGTTGGCTTGTGAATTTTAAGCCGTAACTTGTCACGGCAATACCTCCGCTTCGGTCTTTAACTATATTTTTGCTTGTGTATTGCAAATAAGACTAATGTCAGACGAAGCCTCCAAGCATGAGACCCAATGCCTCAGGTCGATACTTAAAGATCTTGACGCGGTCAAGAAAATTTGGAAGGACGACTCCATACTGTAAAGGCTCCTCATTGTGAACACCGGCCCAGAGGATATATTTATTAGTGGGAAACGTATAAACATGTTTACTAATGGTGATGCAGTTACGGGCTATAGTAAGACTTCCATTGAGGCTACAAAGAAAATTAATGCCAAGCAGAAATTCTTTACTACGAGTTCTATTGCAGGATATAGCTTGCAGTTATAGCAGCTTATATGATTATTTCCCCTATTTCTAATCCATTCATGCGGACACTCATGTTCTTCTATATTCATGTAAACCCTAAACCCTAAACCCTAAGCTCGAAAGGCTTTTGGGCCCAACTTTTTTATTGAACCAGAAGTGGTTAGACCCTTCTCCGATGTAACCAGAGAAGAACCAGCCCAGATTATTCTTCGACATGAAGATACAATCAGACAACTGGAGGCCCAGATCGTACAACTTCAACAGCAAAATGAACAGCAGATTCGACACCTGGAAGAGAAAAGACAAGAAGCTGAACAAAAGGCTCTGACGGCTGGGATTACAGCTCAAAAGAATGAACAGACAATAACCATTATGGAAAAGATGGTGGCCAAACTCAACAAATCAGGAACAGAACTGAGGAAGAAACTAGATGACACCGAGTTAAAGCTATCAACATCAAAGGGCTCCAACAGAGACTTTATCCAGTTAAAAGCTAGACTACTAGATCTCCCTGCTCAACAGGTTCTACAGCCTCTCTTTAATGAATGGCCTGAAGGAGAAGAATTGATAAAAAAGAAAACCGAAAAAGGCCATATTGAAGATCTGATCACAGCCCAGCAAGACTTAGCACGAATACATCTCAAAGAAGCAAACTGGATTTTCCAGGGAGTGGATATAATACAAAAACCCTACAGTCTCAGCAACAGAACGGTGGGACTCTTAAAGCTTCAGGTTGATCTAAACAAAATAGACTTGCCAGCTAAACTTATCCTAAGGTTTTATCACTTAGGAATGATAGATGTTATGATCTTAAAATTAGAAGAGGAAGGAAAGATGGAAGAGATTCTCCAATGGTTTGGGGAAAAATTCTTTCTGATAGGA
Source organism: Hypericum androsaemum (assembly GCA_963995505.1). Lineage (NCBI taxonomy): Eukaryota > Viridiplantae > Streptophyta > Magnoliopsida > Malpighiales > Hypericaceae > Hypericum > Hypericum androsaemum. The sequence continues at coordinate 5,350,754 of OZ023195.1, forward strand.
GGTAACATGGCAGTTAGAGGACGAATCTTCTGCCTGATCGATTCTACTCTCCCCCGGGTAACAGAGTTCACCACCATCCCAGGCAAAAAGCGGATAATTCTGCTAGACGAAACAGAGTTTGAAGAAACAGAGCTTAACTTAAATGCCCCCTCTCCTTATGATATAAATGAGATCAGAAACCCGGAGGTCTATCAATTGCTACAGAATCCAGCCTGTCTGCCCATACCACGGGGATGGAAGAATCTCTGACTCCTCGGAGAAGGACACTATACACAGATATGGAGCACAGATCAATGGCGAATGATCTTACCACATAGTGGTGACGGAGGCCTTCTAGAAGAAAGCCACATCATTCACCTCGAAGATGAAAGATAGATGGAACTAGAAGCCGCTAGTATAACAAGTGGCGATGTATCCATTCCCGACACGCATAGAGCAGATTAATAATTATTAATAATTAGACGTAAGGGCTGACGTTTTGTCCCAATTAGACGTAAGGGCTGACGTTTTGTCCCAATTATTGTACTTACTTTTTACTAGTAGTAGTGCGCTAGCTAGTAGCCAGCTGTGAGCTAGGTAACTTTTATTAGTGCGCCTGCGAGCGTACTTTAGAAAGAACTAGATTCTCTCTGCCTCTGGCTCCTTCTATTTAAGGAGCCCTTCCCCATTCTTGTAATCACTGACGAAAAAACAAGAAATAATATACACCATTTTCCCACATCATGAGCAGTTAAACTCCCTACCTTCCCTTATTAGTCTACGTTCTAAAGCCTCCTTTCCCAATATTCCTATGCTTATTACGAGGTTATTTCCTATAAAATTTTCATATCCTCTTATTTTTAGTCCTATTTTTAAATTTTTTAGGTCTTTAATATCTTTTAATACTGCGGGTGAACAGTAAAACAGAGCACTATTTTTACTCATGTCTACTTCCATTCCTGCTATTATTGATTAAAAAATCTAATTGGGAGTGTCCACCACGCTTTCGCGCGAACTCGGATGTTTGGATATATTTATTAGTGGGAAACGTATAAACATGTTTACTAATGGTGATGCAGTTACGGGCTATAGTAAGACTTCCATTGAGGCTACAAAGAAAATTAATGCCAAGCAGAAATTCTTTACTACGAATTCCTTCTGGCGTAATGTTTACTTGGGGAAGATCATATTTAATACTATAATTGCCGGCAAAATCTAAAAACTGAATTCCTGTGGATTCTAAGCAATGGGTTAATGTTAGTAAGTAACATGTTGGAAGAGATTCTCCAATGGTTTGGGGAAAAATTCTTTCTGATAGAAGGTAACATGGCAGTTAGAGGACGAATCTTCTGCCTGATCGATTCTACTCTCCCCCGGGTAACAGAGTTCACCACCATCCCAGGCAAAAAGCGGATAATTCTGCTAGACGAAAGAGAGTTTGAAGAAACAGAGCTTAACTTAAATGCCCCCTCTCCTTGTGATATAAATGAGATCAGAAACCCGGAGGTCTATCAATTGCTACAGAATCCAGCCTGTCTACCCATACCACGGGGATGGAAGAATCTCTGACTCCTCGGAGAAGGACACTATACACAGATATGGAGCACAGATCAATGGCGAATGATCTTACCACATAGTGGTGACGGAGGCCTTCTAGAAGAAAGCCACATCATTCACCTCGAAGATGAAAGATAGATGGAACTAGAAGCCGCTAGTATAACAAGTGGCGATGTATCCATTCCCGACACGCATAGAGCAGATTAATAATTATTAATAATTAGACGTAAGGACTGACGTTTTGTCCCAATTAGACGTAAGGGCTGACGTTTTGTCCCAATTATTGTACTTACTTTTTACTAGTAGTAGTGCGCTAGCTAGTTTGGTCTGCCAAGATTTATCTAAAATTAGTACCAAAGTTTTTGTTCCCAGCTCTTTTCTTCCCAGTCCTTTAATTCCTATTACAATTAGCCCTATGTGCACAAAACATTTTCCTGACTGTTTTAAACGTTTTAAAGTTTCTGGTGTAAATAGTTCTATTTCTTCTGCATTTCGGGAATTTGACTCCTAAATTCTTCCCTATCTAGGGGGCTATAATCGATATTTGCAGTAACTATTCGGATGTCAGGATTCTTGATTTTCATTTTTGCTAAAAAGTTTATTCTGGTTTTTGTTATTGTTATATCATCCCCTATTAATCCTAACTTTTCTAATTTCTGGATTTTAGGGTAGTTTATGCTACTTTTTATATCTGGTCCTTTTTCTAAATCTTGTGACAATATTTTTCCTAACATCTGATAAGCTTCATTTTCTATATTACTAGATTGAATATCATTTTTGGTTAAAAAATCTAATTGGGAGTGTCCACCACGCTTTCGCAAGAACTCGGATGTTTGGATATATTTATTAGTGGGAAACGTATAAACATGTTTACTAATGGTGATGCAGTTACGGGCTATAGTAAGACTTCCATTGAGGCTACAAAGAAAATTAATGCCAAGCAGAAATTCTTTACTACGAGTTCCTTCTGGCGCAATGTTTACTTGGGGAAGATCATATTTAATACTATAATTGCCGGCAAAATCAATCTAAAAACTGAATTCCTGTGGATTCTAAGCAATGGGTTAATGTTAGTAATCTATTCTCCACTGTTCGAGTGGTAATATGGTATTTTAGTGGTGCATGGTATTGTTTAGGAACCATACTGTATCCTATTAAACTCTTAGTACTTCCTGTGTCTAAAATGGCTGTTAAATCGATGAATTTATTATTTTCTAACCAGACTCTACATTTTAATGTTATTAGACTAGCTATACAGTCACCAATTATAAATGCTTCTTCTTCTGCTATTTGTTCGGCCATGTTATTTTCTTCAATAATTTCTTTATGTTTTCCCATATTATCTCTTTCTGTTTCTAGTTTTGTTAATCTTTGTTTAATGAGTTCAATTTCTAATTCATGTTTTTCAATTCGTTCAGTATAGAAGTTGTTATCTTTAGTTAATCCCTTTATTCTTCCTGTTAAATCTGTTTCGATTTTATAGATCTTTTTAATACATAGAAAGTAGATTTCTTTAAAGCAATAATTACATTGATAACGTCTTTCTATTGCAGGATATAGCTTGCAGTTATAGTAGCTTATATGATTATTTCCCCTATTTCTAATCCATTCATGCGGACACTCATGTTCTTCTATATTCATGTAAGTATATGTTATTTTGGGGGAGTTCTCTCTATCTGATTCACTGGTTATACTATAAATAGAATTCTCGGAATCGTCGGTTCTAATACTTTGTATTTCATATTCGTCTAACTGTTCTACTAAGTTAGATCTATCTACATTTTTTGCCTTGTTAGGACATTTATTTGCTAGGTGATCTGGATCTCCACAAATAAAACAGGTACACTTCCTATTCTGAGATTTTTTCTTTACGTATTTATTTTTATTTTTCCAGGGTTTATTTTTTCTATACGATGTACTTTTCCTAAGATATTTTCTTTTTCCCTTGTTTTTATCATAATATCCGTATGCCTGTGGAGTGTATACTGCTGTTTTGCAAAAAGTCCAAGCATGCCTTCTAATCTGTTCTTGCATAGTTGCTTCTTTACACTTTTCTTCTAGTTTATTAAATACGTATGTTATTTGTGGGCCTACACCTAATCCTTCTGTTAAGCCATAATCAGCTACCCAATCTTCATGTATAGATCTTCCTAAATCTCCTGGTAATTTTACAAAATATCTATTACACAAATTATCATCCATAGCTCGTCCGGTTTGTGCCAGTAATCTAGCAAAGTCGGAGCTAAATTCTTTGATATATTTAAAGTCTGTTATACTTAATTGTTCTAGGTTTCTAACTGCCGTGTCTTGTATAAACGTATTTTCTTTTGCCGGATCAACTCCTAATAACAAAATTCTAATCTGACTTGTGAAGTTGTAGGGATTATCTCCTAATGATTTTAATGTATTAATTTCCTCGGGATTTTTAGCCTTTTTACTCTGCCAAAACCCTAAAGCTGTTGGTCCTAACGTTGTTTCTAAATAAGAGAACATATCTATATCTGATCGTTTATTAGTTTCCCAGTTTCTAACTACCGTTTGTTCCCATACCAGGACTTCGTCTGGCCATAGCTGTGGGTGTTGTTATTCTACTAATAACATATCAGAACTATATAATCGTCCAATTGACATTCTAGATCCTCGACCTCTAAGATTAGATTCTCCCTGGTATGTGATGGATGGTGGAAGCCAGTGTTCTCTCCCTGATCTTTCTGTTCCAGAGGTTCCCGGAGTTATAAATTATGGTTTTGGTCTCTTAGTTCCTCTATCAACTGGTACCATTGTTTGGTCCATGTAGTTTGTTTCTGGCTTATAAAAATCGCTAATTAAGCTTTTACCGTTTATAATGTCTGTGACAAGTGGTAAATTAAAATATTCGCTTAGCTTGTTATAAGCTTCTTCATAACTCATTCCTAATCCTGTCATACATTCTATTAACATATCATCTACTTGATCTTGTATGTTTAATTCAGTAAATTTCCTATTTATTATTTGATTTATGTCTATACATACTTCCTCTGTTTTAAATCCTGCAGTTTCTTCTAGGTTTATTCCCTCTAAGCTATCGTCTAAGTTATCATCTTCTTCGTAATAGCTATAACCTATTGTTTCTTCTAAGTTCAATATTTCCTGTTCGTTTTCTGTATCATTGATAGGATCTCCTAATGGTTCATCTTCAAAATTCATTAAATTTGTTTCTTCATCGCTGTCTATATTCTCGTGATCTTCCTTTACTTCCTTTCCCTTATAATTATTAAATCTTAAACCATAGGATCCATCTGTATTTTCGTATAATATACTTCTTTCGGGAATCATTGATTGCGAAGCTATAGTTAAATTCTTAAAAAATGAAAATAGCAAAAAGATAAATAGAACTAGATGGATCAACTTACAAAATTTAATACAAGGTAGTGGTTATTCCATAGAATTCGAGCATATTAAAGGAAAAAATAATAGTTTAGCAGATTTATTATCCAGAAGCATTAACAAGTTTTTTGATGATGCAGGAAAATAATATGAAGAAAAGGGTCATTAAGCCTAAAGATAAAGAGAAAATGGAAGGCGAAGGGCCAAGTACCCAAAGCCCCATTATTCCACAGACTCCACAGAAAAAAGATGAACCAAGTATTATTAATGCCTGTATTTCAAAGTCTAGACTAGTCCAGTTCATACCGGCTTTATTAAAATTACCACTAGCGTATGCTGCTATTCTTTCTGTGTCTTTATCTGCATATTTATGTGGCTTGTAGATCATTACTGCTCCCTATCCTTTTTTACTTCCATCACATTCTATGATAATATAATCTGTGGTAAGAGGTAATTCTAGAGGTTTTATCTTTCGAACTTCCTGCTTAATTTTCTTAACTAATTCTATATCCTCTTTATTGAAATTTCTTTGACCATTTTTGGACGTTTTACTATATAAAGGTCCTGTTAATTTACTAAGATTTGGAATAAATTTTTTTGCATAATTCATGATTCCTAAGAAAGCTTGGATTTGTTTTAAGCCTTCTAGTTTATCTGGAAAACTAAGAATTTTTTCTGCTATATGTGATTGTAATTCTATTTTACCATTTCCTATTTCTAGGCCCAAAAAGGAAATTTTTCTCTTGAATAATTCTATTTTCTTCTTACTTAATACTATCCCTTGTTTTACTACTTCTTCAAAAATTACAGCTAAATGTTTTTCATGTTCAGTAACTGAGTTACTAGCTATGAGGATATCGTCAATATATACTAGGCAAAATTCATATTTTAGGAAAATACTATCCATAAATCGTTGAAAAACTGCGGGCGCATTTTTTAAACCAAAACTAAGGACATTCCACTCAAAGTGTCCTTCTGGACATGTGAAAGCTGTCCATGGCTTAAACCATTCTTCTAATTGTAGCTGGTTGTAGCCTGATTTTAGATCGAATTTACTAAATATCTTTTTATTCTGAATTAGTCCTATAAGATTATCTTTGTTTGGAATGTTATACGCGTCATCTATCGTGTTATCATTTAATCTTTTATAATTATATACTATTCTAGTCTTCCCTCTTTTGATTTCACTATGGTTTCTAACTATGAAAGCCGCTGATCTGTGTGGAATTTCAGACCTTCTAATTAAATTTTGCCTAAGCATTTCGGGAATTTGACTCCTAAATTCTTCCCTATCTAGGGGGCTATAATCGATATTTGCAGTAACTATTCGGATGTCAGGATTCTTGATTTTCATTTTTGCTAAAAAGTTTATTCTGGTTTTTGTTATTGTTATATCATCCCCTATTAATCCTAACTTTTCTAATTTCTAGATTTTAGGGTAGTTTATGCTACTTTTTATATCTGGTCCTTTTTCTAAATCTTGTGACAACATTTTTCCTAACATCTGATAAGCTTCATTTTCTATATTACTAGATTGAATATCATTTTTGGTTAAAAAATCTAATTGGGAGTGTCCACCACGCTTTCGCGCGAACTCGGATGTTTGGATATATTTATTAGTGGGAAACGTATAAACATGTTTACTAATGGTGATGCAGTTACGGGCTATAGTAAGACTTCCATTGAGGCTACAAAGAAAATTAATGCCAAGCAGAAATTCTTTACTACGAGTTCCTTCTGGTGCAATGTTTACTTGGGGAAGATCATATTTAATACTATAATTGCCGGCAAAATCTAAAAACTGAATTCCTGTGGATTCTAAGCAATGGGTTAATGTTAGTAATCTATTCTCCATTGTTCGAGTGGTAATATGGTATTTTAGTGGTGTATGGTATTGTTTAGGAACAATACTGTATCCTATTAAACTCTTAGTACTTCCTGTGTCTAAAATGGCTGTTAAATCGAGGAATTTATTATTTTCTAACCAGACTCTACATTTTAATGTTATTAGACTAGCTATACAGTCACCAATTATAAATGCTTCTTCTTCTGCTATTTGTTCGGCCATGTTATTTTCTTCAATAATTTCTTTATATTTTCCCATATTATCTCTTTCTGTTTCTAGTTTTGTTAATCTTTGTTTAATGAGTTCAATTTCTAATTCATGTTTTTCAATTCGTTCAGTATAGAAGTTGTTATCTTTAGTTAATCCCTTTATTCTTCCTGTTAAATCTGTTTCGATTTTATAGATCTTTTTAATACATAGAAAGCAGATTTCTTTAAAGCAATAATTACATTGATAACGTCTTTCTATTGCAGGATATAGCTTGCAGTTATAGCAGCTTATATGATTATTTCCCCTATTTCTAATCCATTCATGCGGACACTCATGTTCTTCTATATTCATGTAAGTATATGTTATTTTGGGGGAGTTCTCTCTATCTGATTCACTGGTTATACTATAAATAGAATTCTCAGAATCGTCGGTTCTAATACTTTGTATTTCATATTCGTCTAACAGTTCTACTAAGTTAGATCTATCTGCATTTTTTGCCTTGTTAGGACATTTATTTGCTAGGTGATCTGGATCTCCACAAATAAAACAGGTACACTTCCTATTCTGAGATTTTTTCTTTACGTATTTATTTTTATTTTTCCAGGGTTTATTTTTTCTATACGATGTACTTTTCCTAAGATATTTTCTTTTTCCCTTGTTTTTATCATAATATCCGTATGCCTGTGGAGTGTATACTGCTGTTTTGCAAAAAGCCCAAGCCTGCCTTCTAATCTGTTCTTGCATAGTTTATAGCTATTACGAAGAGGATATAGAATTAGTTAAGAAAATTAAGCAGGAAGTTCGAAAGATAAAACCTCTAGAATTACCTCTTACCACAGATTATATTATCATAGAATGTGATGGAAGTAAAGAAGGATGGGGATATATTGAACTTAGTATAAAGAATTGTTAACAATTCCTAAGAAAGCTTGGATTTACTATGTAACTTATGATATAAATGAGATCAGAAACCCGGAGGTCTATCAATTGCTACAGAATCCAGCCTGTCTACCCATACCACGGGGATGGAAGAATCTCCGACTCCTCGGAGAAGGACACTATACACAGATATGGAGCACAGATCAATGGCGAATGATCTTACCACATAGTGGTGACGGAGGCCTTCTAGAAGAAAGCCACATCATTCACCTCGAAGATGAAAGACAGATGGAACTAGAAGCCGCTAGTATAACAAGTGGCGATGTATCCATTCCCGACACGCATAGAGCAAATTAATAATTATTAATAATTAGACGTAAGGGCTGACGTTTTGTCCCAATTAGACGTAAGGGCTGACGTTTTGTCCCAATTATTGTACTTACTTTTTACTAGTAGTAGTTAGACCTGGCCATGAATTGAATCCGATTCGTGATTCGATTCGATTCGATTCGTAAAAAATTCGATTCGATTCGACAACAATTCGATTCGTCAAAAATTAGATTCGAATTCGTCATGATAAGAATTGAATATGGTTCAAGTTTTTTGGAATTCGTAAAACCGGCGAATTCAATTCGAATTCGTTTTGAGAATTCGATTCGAGTTGAATTCGTATTGAATTCGTATCGAATTCGATTCGAATTCGTATTGAATTCAAAAAAATCAAAAAATGGGGGGAGGGAGAAGCGCGCGGGCGGGGGGTTTGAATTTCGCTGACGCAAGCGATGACGTCAGCGCTTGCGTCAGCGATGATGTCAGCGCTTGCGTCAGCGTCAGGGGGCAAATTACCGTTTTTTTTCTGACCGTTTTTTTGTTACCGTTTTAATCCCCAGGTTATCGTTTTTTTTACTGTTGGTACATAAAATTTTTTTTTTTAATAAATTCAAAATTTCTTCCAAACTCTATAAATACCACCTCTTATTCTTCAAATTTTACACATTCCAATCTCAATTCTCTACTTCTCTTATTGAAAATTTGAGCTATATAAATTCTCCCTCAAGTTTACTAATTAGATATATTAGTCATATTTCTCATATAATTACTCATATTACTATATAATTATGTCATCAAGTAGAGCAAATAAGGGTAAGGAAAAACGTGTGGAACATCACGATTCTATTGAATCGGATTTTCCACCGATTTCTACTTATCCTATTCCGGAAGAAATGATGAACGTCCATGATGAAGCTCAACGGGAAAGTATTGATTCAATATTCAACAATCCACAAAAGGTAAAAAGATCACCTTCATTACTTTTTACTAAGCATTTCACAAAAATTTCTACCGGAGAAAAAGGTATCTTCAAAATTACATGTAATTATTGTAGTAAACAATATGAATTCAAAACCGGGAATGGATATGGTACTTATACTATTCATTTGAATACTAAACATCCACACGAAGTTGGTTTTGAAAAATCACAAACTCAATTATCTACTACACCTAATGTTTTATTTCATTACACCGATCAAAATAATAGAGAGGAATTAGCTAAATTAGTTGCTACCGAACATTTATCTTTTAGTTTTGGTGAAAAACTTAATTTTACAACTTATTGTCAAAATGCTTTAAATCCTAGTGCAAAAAAAGTTCCACGAAGTACATTAACACGATATGTAAAAGATTTATACAAAAAAAATAAAGAAAAATTACAAACTTTTTTCTTTGATTTTGATGGTCGAGTTTCTATATGTTGTGATATATGGAGTGATCATTGGCAAACACATTCATATTTTGGTGTTACATGTCATTGGATTGATAATAAATGGAATATACAAAAAAGAATAATTGCATATAGAGTTTTTGATGATAGTCACAGTGGGAATAATTGTTATAAAATGTTGCATACTATTTTACAAGAATATAATCTAGTTCAAAAAATATTTTCAATTTCTCTAGATAATGCAAGTTCTAATAATGTTATGGTTAAAGATTTAGAAATTCTTTGTACACGATTCGGAGGAAAATTTTTTCTTATTAGATGTGCATGTCATATATTTAATCTTTGTACCCAAGATGGAATTAAAGCTTTAGACTTTACATTAGGACCAATTAAACAAGCACTTAATTTATTATGGGCTCGCCCAAAATTGCTAAAAGAATGGAAAAAATTTTGCAAATTAAACAACATGAAACCAAAACGTTTTCCACAAGATGTTCAACATCGTTGGAATTCGACTTATGAATTGTTAAAAGAAGCTCTTCCATACAAAGAACTTCTATGTAATTTTTTTGCATCTAATGATCAAACTAATAATATTATATTACAACCTCACCATTGGGACCTTGTAGAAAAACTAAATGAGCTTTTAGAATGTTTTAATTATGCTACACATCTTTTATCGGGTGTTTATTATCCTACATCTCATTTACTATTTTTAGAATGTTGTAATATATCGGAGGCAATATGTAGCGCTTATCAAGATTTTGCATTGTCATCATGCGTTTCAGAAATGGCTAACAAATGGTTAAAGTATTTTAGGGAGATTCCCCAACTTAATTTAATTGCAACCGTTTTTATGCCGAACATTAAAATTGATGGTTTACAAAATTTATTATATGCGTATTACACAAATTTGGAAATTTTTATGCAAGTTGCTAATCTAGAAGATCATGTTGTAATAATTACAAACAATGTAAAAAATTGTATTTTGGATTTAATGAATGAATATAGTATTAGGAATAATGCTTCTACATCTAATGAACCAACTCCCTCTCCCTCACAAGGTATAAAATTAAGTTTTACGGAAAGATTGTTAATGAAAAACCAAAAAAGACCCCGAGGAATAAGTTTAACCAATTCGGAATTTGATTTATATCTTAACACACAATTTGATATTCCATTTGTCAAACATTCTAGTTTTGCTTTATTAGAATGGTGGAACAACCATGTAGAACAATTTCCGATTATGTCAATTATCGCAAAAGAATTGCTTGCTTGTCCGGTTTCGACGGTTGCCGTGGAACAAGCATTTAGTGCAGGAGGTAATATTTTGGATGAACACCGGTACTCAATGACACCGCAATCTTTGGAGGCACAAGCATTACTCGCCGATTGGACCAAGGCGGAAAGACGACAACAAGAATTGGTCCGGGAAAATCCCGACCAACTATACGACCTCGATGATGCCACAACCGGTGAAAGCACAAACACATCCGACTAAGTGAGTTAGCTCCATAAAGGTAAGAGAACTACGTGGGCTTTGATTCCTTCGGAGCTAAGGATACGTAGGCAACTTAATTTGGTACATTAAGTGCAAGCCCAATCTTTAGTTTATTTTTTTTTCCCAAAAAATGTTAAACACTAATTCCTAATTTTTTTTAATATTTGAAGCAAAAATCAAAGTTTTTAAATTTTTCAAAAAATATCAAAACTTTTTGAACTTTTTCGAAAATTTAGAGGTTTTAGAATTTTTTAATTAAGTATTAAAATTATAGAATTAATTCGAATTCGAATTCGAATTATAATTCGATTATAATTCGATTCTAATTCGATTCTAATTCGAAAATTCATAATTCGTATTCGATTCGTCTTTTGAAGAATTGAATATGGTTTACTGTTTTGATAAATTCGAATTCGAATAAATTCGATTCGAATTCGTCTAAATTCGAACCGTGGTCAGGTCTAGTAGTAGTGCGCTAGCTAGTAGCCAGCTGTGAGCTAGGTAACTTTTATTAGTGCGCCTGCGAGCGTACTTTAGAAAGAACTAGATTCTCTCTGCCTCTGGCTCCTTCTATTTAAGGAGCCCTTCCCCATTCTTGTAATCACGGACGAAAAAAAAGAAATAATATACACCATTTCCCCACATCATGAGCAGTTAAACTCCCTACCTTCCCTTATTAGTCTACGTTCTAACCCGGAGGTCTATCAATTGCTACAGAATCCAGCCTGTCTACCCATACCACGGGGATGGAAGAATCTCCGACTCTTCGGAGAAGGACACTATACACAGATATGGAGCACAGATCAATGGCGAATGATCTTACCAGTTCTGTTCCTGATTTGTTGAGTTTGGCCACCATCTTTTCCATAATGGTTATTGTCTGTTCATTCTTTTGAGCTGTAATCCCAGCCGTCAGAGCCTTTTGTTCAGCTTCTTGTCTTTTCTCTTCCAGGTGTCGAATCTGCTGTTCATTTTGCTGTTGAAGTTGTACGATCTGGGCCTCCAGTTGTCTGATTGTATCTTCATGTCGAAGAATAATCTGGGCTGGTTCTTCTCTGGTTACATCGGAGAAGGGTCTAACCACTTCTGGTTCAATAAAAAAGTTGGGCTCAAAAGCCTTTCGGGCTTCTTCAAGGGCCTCGGAAAAACTGTCATAGCCTTTATATAGAGGCTGGTTACATAAGATGTATTTTCTAACTGTGTCGAAACTATTAAACACTCCTGTTTTTAACCCTCTGTATATTACATAATGAGTAAACTTCTTTTTATATGTTTTGGGAGTATTTTCAGAAAAATACATACTAAGTGCATTTAAGTACTGTACTTTGAAATTAGTAGCTGCTCCTGCTGTCTGTATATGCCACAGATTGTCGAGAAGACATTGTTGTGACCTGTCTATGGATAACCCTGGGAAGGGTCTAAAATTTTTTATTCCCTATATCCGGGAATTCTGCTAAGGAAATTGTTCTCCCCCGGGTAACAGAGTTCACCACCATCCCAGGCAAAAAGCGGATAATTCTGCTAGACGAAACAGAGTTTGAAGAAACAGAGCTTAACTTAAATGCCCCCTCTCCTTATGATATAAATGAGATCAGAAACCCGGAGGTCTATCAATTGCTACAGAATCCAGCCTGTCTACCCATACCACGGGGATGGAAGAATCTCCGACTCCTCGGAGAAGGACACTATACACAGATATGGAGCACAGATCAATGGCGAATGATCTTACCACATAGTGGTGACGGAGGCCTTCTAGAAGAAAGCCACATCATTCACCTCGAAGATGAAAGACAGATGGAACTAGAAGCCGCTAGTATAACAAGTGGCGATGTATCCATTCCCGACACGCATAGAGCAGATTAATAATTATTAATAATTAGACGTAAGGGCTGACATTTTGTCCCAATTAGACGTAAGGGCTGACGTTTTGTCCCAATTATTGTACTTACTTTTTACTAGTAGTAGTGCGCTAGCTAGTAGCCAGCTGTGAGCTAGGTAACTTTTATTAGTGCGCCTGCGAGCGTACTTTAGAAAGAACTAGATTCTCTCTGCCTCTGGCTCCTTCTATTTAAGGAGCACTTCCCCATTCTTGTAATCACGGACGAAAAAACAAGAAATAATATACACCATTTCCCCCAAAAAAAAAAGAGTCAGAGTCAGTCGAACCGGCGATTGCACATATCTCCCGTCGGCACATCCCCCCTACCGTTGTAAGCTAAATTTTCCTCTTGTCTTTTGCTGTTTTCTTTTTTCCGGCCAGCACCCCTTAGGGATTATCTCCTAATGATTTTAATGTATTAATTTCCTCGGAATTTTTAGCCTTTTTACTCTGCCAAAACCCTAACGCTGTTGGTCCTAACGTTGTTTCTAAATAAGAGAACATATCTATATCTGATCGTTTATTAGTTTCCCAGTTTCTAACTACCGTTTGTTCCCATACCAGGACTTCGTCTGGCCATAGCTGTGGGTGTTGCTGTTCTACTAATAACATATCAGAACTATATAATCGTCCAATTGGCATTCTAGATCCTCGACCTCTAAGATTAGATTCTCCCTGGTATGTGATGGATGGTGGAAGCCAGGGTTCTCTCCCTGATCTTTCTGTTCCAGAGATTCCCGGAGTTATAAATTCTAGTTTTGGTCTCTTAGTTCCTCTATCAACTGGTACCATTGTTTGGTCCATGTAGTTTGTTTCTGGCTTATAAAAATCGCTAATTAAGCTTTTACCATTTATAATGTCTGTGACAAGTGGTAAATTAAAATATTCGCTTAGCTTGTTATAAGCTTCTTCATAACTCATTCCTAATCCTATCATACATTCTATTAACATATCATCTACTTGATCTTGTATGTTTAATTCAGTAAATTTCCTATTTATTATTTGATTTATGTCTATACATACTTCCTCTGTTTTAAATCCTGCAGTTTCTTCTAGGTTTATTCCCTCTAAGCTATCGTCTAAGTTATCATCTTCTTCGTAATAGCTATAACCTATTGTTTCTTCTAAGTTCAATATTTCCTGTTCATTTTCTGTATCATAGATAGGATCTCCTAATGGTTCATCTTCAAAATTCATTAAATTTGTTTCTTCATCACTGTCTATATTCTCGTGATCTTCCTTTACTTCCTTTCCCTTATAATTATTAAATCTTAAACCATAGGATCCATCTGTATTTTCGTATAATATACTTCTTTCGGGAATCATAATTCTATTTCCTGGTTCTGAAAACTCGGTTAAAGACCATTCTAATCCTGCTAATTCTTCTGGATCAATTTTAACGGGATCTATCATTTTAACTCCTTTACTTGCTAAGTTCTGCACTATCCCTTCTATGTTGACTTTAAATTTCATTCCCGATCTATTACTTGCCTTTCCCAATATTCCTATGCTTATTACGAGGTTATTTCCTATAAAATTTTCATATCCTCTTGTTTTTAGTCCTATTTTTAAATTTTTTAGGTCTTTAATATCTTTTAATACTGCGGGTGAACAGTAAAACAGAGCACTATTTTTACTCATGTCTACTTCCATTCCTGCTATTATGGCTTTCTTTAAATTGGTCTGCCAAGATTTATCTAAAATTAGTACCAAAGCTTTTGTTCCCAGCTCTTTTCTTCCCAGTCCTTTAATTCCTATTACAATTAGTCCTATGTGCACAAAACGTTTTCCTGACTGTTTTAAACGTTTTAAAGTTTCTGGTGTAAATAGTTCTATTTCTTCTGCATTATCCACAATTCTTAAGCACTCTTCCCTATTACTTCTTACTAGTACTGTTCGTACGTTAAGGAGTCCTGTCTGATATAGTGTTCTGGGATTTAAAGCGTCTACTTGAGCATTATTATAAAGTTCCAAATTTCGTTCTACATCTATTTCTTCTTCTAATTGAACCACATCCTGTGTACTATTACTTCCTGATCCTCTAAGTAGTCTTCCTAAAAATGAATCTGTTGAAATATTATCACTTACACTATTTCTAGCTGGTTCTGTCATAGTCCTAGTTCCGCTTAAATTATATCTTCCACTAAATGGCGTAGTCATTTTTTAGGTAACCAATGGATATATTTTGGGGGCAAGATATCTTTTCTTGGTCTTTCACTTTGTCCCAAGTTTAGTTTTTCTAGGGCTTCAATTAAACCGTCAATTTCTACCTTAGCGTGATTTTCTTCTTTTAATCTTTTGATGTTTTCTGCTAATTTTTCTAATTCTCCTAAGACTGGTTTTAGTTCTACCTCATTTCTTTTAGGTTTTTCTATAAGTATGTTTAATTTTTTAATTTCTAAGATAATTTGTTCGTTCTGAGTTTTAATATAATTCTGATTTTCTAAGGATATTTTTAATAGTCTATTAACTTCAGCGATTACTTCTGTCAAATTATTATGATTCTTAGTATTTAATTCTTTCTCAGATTCTAAATGAACTCCTAGACTGACTATGAGGTCAGTCAGACTATTTAAATGATTATTATTACTATGTAGCTTATGTTCAAAGTTTTTATCAAAACGACAAATCAACTCGTATCCTTCTAATATTATTTTTGATTTTTCTCTAGAACCAAGTTCTAAATCTAAGTAGTCCAGATGTTTCTTACTAGTCGCAATTTTGAAAACGTGTTAGAAGTGATGAGTGATAATTATGGTGAATAGTTTCCCCAATTAGTCAAGTTCTAGCCTCTTTCTTTAGATTGCAAGTCATAATTAAAGCGAGAAGACTCAGATGATTAAAAGATACAGATACAAAAACAGGTACAAAATAATCCCCGAATTAGGATTAAAGATGCTCGCAGATATTCTTGGTCTCATACAAGCGGGTTCTCAGTATAAAGAGGATTTATGCCCAACATGGCAACCTTAACCGAGCCTGTCTTGTTCTTTTAACCTCGAAAATCTTAGAGGCTCTGATACCAATAGGGGTGCTGGCCGGAAAAAAGAAAACAGCAAAAGACAAGAGGAAAATTTAGCTTACAGCGGTAGGGGGGATGTGCCGACGGGAGATATGTGCAATCGCCGGTTCGACTGACTCTGACTCTGACTCTTTTTTTTTTATGGCTTGCGTAACTATTAAGTTCTAGAGGCTTTAAAACGTAGACTAATAAGGGAAGGTAGGGAGTTTAACTGCTCATGATGTGGGGAAAGGGTGTATATTATTTCTTATTTTTTCGTCCGTGATTACAAGAATGGGGAAGGGCTCCTTAAATAGAAGGAGCCAGAGGCAGAGAGAATCTAGTTCTTTCTAAAGTACGCTCGCAGGCGCACTAATAAAAGTTACCTAGCTCACAGCTGGCTACTAGCTAGCGCACTACTACTAGTAAAAAGTAAGTACAATAATTGGGACAAAACGTCAGCCCTTACGTCTAATTGGGACAAAACGTCAGCCCTTACGTCTAATTATTAATAATTATTAATCTGCTCTATGCGTGTCGGGAATGGATACATCGCCACTTGTTATACTAGCGGCTTCTAGTTCCATCTGTCTTTCATCTTCGAGGTGAATGATGTGGCTTTCTTCTAAAAGGCCTCCGTCACCACTATGTGGTAAGATCATTCGCCATTGATCTGTGCTCCATATCTGTGTATAGTGTCCTTCTCCGAGGAGTCGGAGATTCTTCCATCCCCGTGGTATGGGTAGACAGGCTGGATTCTGTAGCAATTGATAGACCTCCGGGTTTCTGATCTCATTTATATCATAAGGAGAGGGGGCATTTAAGTTAAGCTCTGTTTCTTCAAACTCTGTTTCGTCTAGCAGAATTATCCGCTTTTTGCCTGGGATGGTGGTGAACTCTGTTACCCGGGGGAGAGTAGAATCGATCAGGCAGAAGATTCGTCCTCTAACTGCCATGTTACCTCCTATCAGAAAGAATTTTTTCCCAAACCATTGGAGAATCTCTTCCATCTTTCCTTCCTCTTCTAATTTTAAGATCATAACATCTATCATTCCTAAGTGATAAAACCTTAGGATAAGTTTAGCTGGCAAGTCTGTTTTGTTTAGATCTACCTGAAGCTTTAAGAGTCCCACCGTTCTGTTGCTGAGACTGTAGGGTTTTTGTATTATATCCACTCCCTGGAAAATCCAGTTTGCTTCTTTGAGATGTATTCGTGCTAAGTCTTGCTGGGCTGTGATCAGATCCTAATCTGTTCTTGCATAGTTGCTTCTTTACACTTTTCTTCTAGTTTATTAAATACGTATGTTATTCGTGGGCCTACACCTAATCCTTCTGTTAAGCCATAATCAGCTACCCAATCTTCATGTATAGATCTTCCTAAATCTCCTGGTAATTTTACAAAATATCTATTACACAAATTATCATACATAGCTCGTCCGGTTTGTGCCAGTAATCTAGCAAAGTCGAAGCTAAATTCTTTGATATATTTAAAGTCTGTTATACTTAATTGTTCTAGGTTTCTAACTGCCGTGTCTTGTATAAACGTATTTTCTTTTGCCGGATCAACTCCTAATAACAAAATTCTAATCTGACTTGTGAAGTTGTAGGGATTATCTCCTAATGATTTTAATGTATTAATTTCCTCGGGATTTTTAGCCTTTTTACTCTGCCAAAACCCTAATGTTGTTGGTCCTAACGTTGTTTCTAAATAAGAGAACATATCTATATCTGATCGTTTATTAGTTTCCCAGTTTCTAACTACCGTTTGTTCCCATACCAGGACTTCGTCTGGCCGTAGCTGTGGGTGTTGCTGTTCTACTAATAACATATCAGAACTATATAATCGTCCAATTGGCATTCTAGATCCTCGACCTCTAAGATTAGATTCTCCCTGGTATGTGATGGATGGTGGAAGCCAGGGTTCCCTCCCTGATCTTTCTGTTCCAGAGGTTCCCGGAGTTATAAATTCTGGTTTTGGTCTCTTAGTTCCTCTATCAACTGGTACCATTGTTTGGTCCATGTAGTTTGTTTCTGGCTTATAAAAATCGCTAATATGACTTGTGAAGTTGTAGGGATTATCTCCTAATGATTTTAATGTATTAATAGTTCTACCTCGTTTGATAGGTAGAAATTTCTTGTATGATTCCTAGTAATATAGAGTCTGGCTATATATATATATATATATATATATATATATATATATATAAATAATAGAGAAAATTACGCTCAGGTCTCTGTAGTTTGGTCTTCCTCCTTCTCGGGTCTTTATATTTCTAAAATCTATGCTAACGTCTTCCGTATTTAGTTTTAGAAACTCTCAGATCTCTCGCTGACATCATGAGTACTTTTTCATTTTTTTAATCATAGAAATTACTTTTGGGTCATCTGCAAGGATGAAAATCAATTTAATTGTATCATACTATTTTTCAATCATTACATTTTGGATTCGAACACAGGTGTACGATTAGGATCAACCTTTCGATGGGTAAAATTCTATGTCGTTTGACACAATTACAACAACTAATACCCTTTGACTAAACATAAACCTAACAGTAGTTAGTTCTGAAATTGTTGTGAAGTTGCTCGAACGCTTACTCGACGAAGATGGTACATAGAATTGCAGCTCCATGTCTGAATTCTGATTCACCTATCCATTATTCATCTTTCCATTTTGTAATTGATAAGGGCAGACCACTTATTCAACATTACACGAGTCTGCACATAATCAAGTGAATCCAGCAGCATTGTACATGATGAGCTTCCACCCTTCCACAATTTTCACAGTAACCTGATCTAGACATGGATGATGATTCTCTGAGGTCTCTACAATAGAAGTTACTTACACGAATGTGACCCGACAATGCCCGACTTGCCTTCCGCTGCAAGGAATCTCCCATGGTTCTGCAGAAACTTCGTTCCCTAACTTCTTTTATCCCGTTCTTTCATTTCGTCTGGTGCACCACTCTACAACCCAAACGTTTTCGAACCCTCCTGCAAGCAATGACCGAATGCATGAATAACCAAAATTCCCTTCCCATTCTCATCGCTCACGTTTCATCGAACTCCAATATTCTGGGAAAACAATAAACGTCTATAATTGCTGGTTGAGAGAGATTTCGGCATACCTTGTGCAAAGGGTTGTTGGTTACTTTGCTTGATCGATAAAATGCCGGCATTGGAGTCGCTTTAAAATTAAGGCTTTGTCTTAGCTTTTTAATCTCTGTTTCTTGTCTCCCCTGCAGCAAGCAGTATCAAGAAGTTAAACAAAACAGTGTCAGGTCTTGTTGCTTTCTCCGTATAGAAGCCGGCAAATGAAGGTGTACCTTTGTTTTCGCTTGCGGCCTTGCACTCTCTGCCTTTCTAGATACGGACTTCTCGTCCAACTTCTTGGGCGTTCCAAAGTATAGAGGCTGGTAAAACCCGAAGAGAATGTTTAGGATTCCGAATGCATCATCACTTCGAAAGGAATTCAAGCTCATCGAAAAGGTCGGGGTCCAGCATTTTACCTCTCTCCTTCTCTCCGGCCTTTCATCCCTTTCTGTGCCTAAAGATGATGGCGCTGCTTTGGCAGTCCTTTTCTCCATACCCCCTAACATGCGTGACCTACCAAAAACAATCAATGAATGAAATTAATTTCCGGGCTAAGATGTGGGAGGCAACAATGCAGATCAAGGATAAAAGCGATGTTTCGATTACGAGCTCAGCACAAATCGAACCGAATTGCAAGATATGACAGAGTAACAAATTATACCCTCCATAGTCTTTTCGAGGAGCCACAGTAGTTGAAGCCTTTGATTCTGCCCCTTTAGCAGGTGTCTGTCCAAAACAACGTGAAAGATGACAATTCATCAAAATAATGGACAGGACACCAAAAAAAGTATTAATGCGAGGAGCCAAGTACTTCAATGGTTACAAGATGTAAACCCGCTTCACAACTGAAGCTCTCGCTTCAGTGGATTGGCTCAAATTAGATTGAAATGTCTTGAATGCTCGTTTGATGATGTCCTTATCCTTCATTTTCTCCATGATCAGCGATTGTCTAGTTGTTGTAGGAGTTGAATCAGAAGATGGCGGCGTGTCAATACTAATAGACATGTGCAAAGATTTGATTGCTGCTTGTTGGCTCCTGCTGGCAGATGGAATTTTGTTCCTTGGTAATGATGAACTAGCTATCTTCGTTGTTGAAACCCGAGAAGTGGATAAAGCAGCAGACGCTGGCAATGGCTTTGAAACTTTGTGTCTGGAAATTTGAGTCACCTTAGTGGCAGGTGATGCTGGTTTCATCTTTTCCCTCGCGACCTCTCGAACATTGCTCGTCGGAACAGTCTAATTGGATACGCGGAATCAGTTGAACACATCATGATAAGAATGCAAGAGAGATATGGCATACTGATGGAAAAGTGCAAACATGAAAAATCAACAAGTTCAAATACAATAATTACCTTTTGAGAGACCTTCGGATGACCTGTCTTCGCAATATCCTTCTTCAAAGGCGAAATCTTTTCTACCTCTCTGACCAGCTTCTTTGGTAATTCCTTTTTATCTTGATATCCCAAGGACAGAGCTTCCACCTTTTCAAATGGAATGGATTCTTCCGCCTTGTTCTCTTCTTTCAGATCCTCTGGCAACTCCTCCATGTCTTCGGACCCCACAGATGGAGTAACCTCTCTGTTTAATGATGCAGCTTCTTCTAGGTTGGACAAAACAGCTTTCACCTCTCCAGCTGCTAAGCCTTGACCATAATTGTCAGTCGTGTCGTAGTTGTTATGATTATTGATAGTGCCATCTCTATCCTCATCTTCCGTCTTGGGGATATGGTTAATCACTTCAGCAGACGTTTGGCTAACGGATTCGTTGGATTCGGTATCAGCTCTGCTAGTCTTGCTTATCACTTCTCCACCACTCCGTACAACAGATCTCGCATAATCCTCCCCCATTTGCTGCACCTCATCCTGCATCTCAGCCTTCCTCGCAGCTATCTTTTTGTAATGTGCTTCAAAGTAAGCCTTCTTCGAAGCCACAGATCCAGGAGTGGCACACTTCCCAACTTCCTCCAAGTACTTATTCGGCGAGAATGATGACCATTTCTCCCAGGACAAGGAATCATTCTCGAATCGACCAAACGACACAGATTCTTCGACAGCAGGATTTGCAGCTCCCGCCTTCCCCATCTATCCATTTACCGCATAAAAAAGCATCAAAATCCAAGTCAAACCACAAGATTCACAAAACAAACATCACGGAACAAAATCCGAGGAGCAAGACACCAACATGGTAAACTGCATTGACCCATACCTTAGCTTCTTCACTTGAACCGGCCACAATTGATTCCCCCATGGATGCCAAAACACCAAGACAGAACTAACACCGAGCCACTCACCTGAGAGCACAAGCTAAAGAGCAGGATAAGGGCTTGGACCTACACCACAGGTTCAATGGATCCAATAAAACAACCAGGAAACAGAATAGAAGTTTCCTCAAATGAAGACAAAAGGAAAAGCTTTATTAAACAAATGCAACCAATGAGGAATTGAAACATAAATAATTGAGAACATGTGATAATGTTTTAACTTTCAAGGCAATGAGACCAATTCAATCTCCCCCCACACTTATACTACTATGCTCCTATTTGATCATCAAGTCACAAAAACACTCACCCACAAGAGAGGGAAAGAGAATTAAACTCATGTAAAAAAGGTTGCAAATAATAATAATAATAACCAATCCTCAGATTGCTTCACCTTTTAACACCAGAAAATGATTATTATGGTTCAAGAACAAGTTGTTCCCCCTCCTCATAAAACCATCATGGCAACTGAGGAAAAGTACGGAAAAAGATTGCAACTTTCTGGCCTATAATTGGCAAAATCCTCAGTGAACTGAATTTTTTTTTTTAATTTAACTCTTTCAGGGAAAGAAAAAAAGCACCACACAGAAATACAAATGCAAATACAAAAGTGGGTAGTATTAAATTTTTTCTTCCTCCATACCTAATGGTGTTTTGGATTACCCTCTCCTCCTTGGGTAAATAAAGCATAAAAGCACAGATCAACCATGAAATGTAGATAGGAAGCTGAGGCCCACAAAGGAGAAAAGGTTGGGAGTACTAACTTGGTGCCTCTGCTGGTGGTTACTTCCTAATTCTTAAGATTTGACTATATAGTATTTAACCCACTCCATCAATTAATTTATATTTAAGTAAATATCTTTTAAATGTGATAAAAATATCGTAGTCAGAGCCAGCTTGGGGAGTGATGTGGCTCCGTGGCAGGAGGATTGGTTGTACTCGTGGCTTCTCGTAAGTCGTACGGAGACTATGGAGTAGTTTGTGGAATGATTTATTTTAGTTACAACATTTGGAAATAATGCTTCACCTACAAAACGTTTGTCTTCTTAATTCTTAAAATTGAATTAAGCTCGAGTTTTTTCCAGTAACATGCAAAACATTATCTTTTCAGTTGAAATTATTTTGTGTATGTAAAAGTTTAATTCTACCAATTAATTTAAATTTAAACTAGCTAATAATATCACCGAACGAACGTTCTGGTCAAGAAACAGACCATGTGGTTTTTTGGACAAGATCCGTGATGGCGTCTTCCGACCGCAATCTATCATCTTGTGTTGAGTGAAATGGAGTCGTGGGTGGCTTTTGTTTCCTTTTTTTTTAAGTAGAGATATATATTGATCTTGGTGTTATGTGCAACTATGTAAAAAGGTGACAAGCTTTTACACAACAAGTGGAGAGGACACCACTGATCTCTATACAACCCGCCACTCAAAAAGCGGGAAAGAGGTCAACCAAGACACTAAGCTAAGGCTAAAGACGGAGATTTCTCCCGCATTTGACCAACACGAAAATGCCAGACAAATCTCCCAACAGCCAACCAAAAACTAAGAGGCCCGAGAGCCCCTCCAGGAAAACGGCGTGGCTACGCCATAAGATTTTGCAACACCAAGAATAAGTCTTGTTTGCAAAAGAGTTCTCTTGTTCTTGCCCAATTTTGCCACTCCATGGCGTTTCTTAAGATGTCTGTGATGGAGTTAATGTCTCGAATTGATGACGATCTATCTCCGGATGTGCGGGAATTGGCTCGGGCTCATCGGTACGTGGAGCCCGGGCGAGAGGCCCCTCTCGCCCACGTAGGCAAGTCCGGGCGAGAGGCTCCTCTCGCCCACGTAGGCGAATTCGAGCGAGAGACTCTTCTCGCTCAC
Organism: Hypericum androsaemum; assembly: GCA_963995505.1. Lineage (NCBI taxonomy): Eukaryota > Viridiplantae > Streptophyta > Magnoliopsida > Malpighiales > Hypericaceae > Hypericum > Hypericum androsaemum. The sequence goes on from OZ023195.1 coordinate 5,373,904, forward strand.
GTTGGTGAGCCCGGGCGAGAGGCTCCTCTCGCCCACGTGGGCGAGTCCGATCGAGAAACTCTTATCACTCACATAAGCGAGAGGCCGGTGGGAAGCACGAGCGAGAGGCCTACAGCGAGAGGCTGAGCGAGAGGCCGAGCGAGAGGCCGAGCGGCGAGAGGCCGAGTGCGAGAGGCTAAGCGAGAGGCCTACGGTGAGAGGCCGAGTGGCGAGAGGCCGAGCGAGAGGCCAAGTGGCGAAAGGCCGAGCGAGAGGCCGAGTGAGAGGCCTACGGCGAGAGGCCGAGCGAGAAGCCTAAGGCGGGAAGCCGAAGGAGAAACCTAAGGCGGGAAGCCTAAGACGAGAAGAAGAGCGAGGAGCCTAAGGCGAGAAGCCGAGTGAGAAGCCGAAGGTGAGAAGCCAACTTGGACCCGAGCGGGAAGCTCATTTGACCTTCATAGGTGGGAAGACAATTTCGAGAATAGGTCCACCTTGGTTGAGGAGGCCGTTAGCTTGAGCCCATTTTGGGATTCACTTTGGGCCTGACGAGATGTCCGTCTTGGGCGATGACGGACTTGAGTCAAGATTTTGCGTGGGAGATTCGAGAAGGTCAAGACGATCTATATTTTCCTAACTTGAGCCGAGATTCTCAATATTTGGCAAGACTTGGTAAGTTCTTCTTTAGGCCGCGATTGCTTGGTCGTCACATTTTGAAAGCTTCCTATTCGAGGATGGGATCTACTCATTTAAGGAAGACGGCTTGTACTGAGCCGAGAGGATCCCGTCATATTAGAAACAAATAACTTGAAGCGCATCTCTGGGGATTGAGACTTGGAGCCGAAGGTCTTTGAGGCGGTTTAGGATTTCCTATTCTGAAGGCGCGGAGGTTAGGTCGAGGGCTCGGGCGAGAGAACGGACATCCACAACACAACACACAACTACTTTACTTATCATTGTTGCTTTTCTTTTCCTTAGCCCGTAGTCCGTAGTTCATAGCTTAGCCTAGCCTAGCATAGTTAGACCGACCTTGGGACGACCACTCCGGATCCATCTCGGGTTACTTGTTCACTTATTCCCGCAATAGTCTGCAATCAAAGCACCTAGATTGGGAGAGAGTCTTTGGAAGATTATCTTGTTACGAAGCAACCATATGCCCCAGATGATAGAGGCAAAGATAGAGTACCAAATTTTAGAGTTAGCATCACTACTTCTTATCAATCCTATCCACTGGTCCAGAATCCCTCCAAACGACCACCGGACACCCAGGAGATACTTGCTAATTTATTGAAATGATTTCAAATATGAGTCGCGAAGGAACAGTCTAGAAAGAGATGACTCGCAGTCTCAAGAGGGGGCTGGTCGGGAGGGGCAACCACACAAAGGACGCAACCCAATGCCTGTTGCGAGAGCATCCCCAGTCGAAGCAAATTGGCCCTTGTAGCAATCCTGTCTTGCAAGGCTTGCCAAAGGAAACAAGAAATCTTGTAAGGGATGAGGTTGATACGATCCTTTCTCATGACTTCAAGTGAGAAGAATCTAAGTCCCGCGAAGGCCTGAGAATATAAGCTCTTGACAGAAAAGAGTCTGGTAGTATCTAGGGTCCACTTAAGAGACTCGGGGCCAACCTCATGAGGAGAAACATACTGGATAATCTGATTCAATCTTTCAAGACTGGGCTGCTCCCAATCCTGAAATGCCCTCCTCCAAGTTAAATTCCATGACCAAGAGCCGAGAAGAAAGGAGCTACAAGTGGCAATAAAGTCATCCTTCTGAGTCGAGACTGGGTACAACAAAGGGAACTCGTCTTTCAGGGCCCGATTCCCTACCCAAACATCATCCCAAAACCTGATATCTTTTCCACTTCGAACTAGCATGGCACAACCATTCCTAAAGATAGTGGGGATTAAACTGCTCTCCAGGGAAAGATTAATAATAGTCTCCCAGACTCCAAATTTACGAGCATCGAAGGGGACCTTGGATATAGGAAATGGCATAGAGGAGCTACGCCTGAAGCCATGAATGCCCTTTACAATCCGTGCCCAAAATATTTCTGGGTTGGAAATGAACCGACCAATCCACATTGACAGAAGAGCCTCATTCTTAAGGTCGAGCCTGGAGATACCGAGCCCTCCATTTTCAATAGGTAGGGAGATGTTATCCCAAGAGATCCAGCACAGTTTTCATTGTTCAATTCGACCCGCCCAATAGAACCTACGCATTTTTGAGACCAGGATCTTTCAGATTCCAACAAGGACCTTGTAAAGCGAAAAGAAATAGGTTGGCAGACAGACACTCGATGACAGATTTGATAAGAGTAATTTGGCCTCCCAAAGACAGTAAACTTCCCTTCTAGCCTACAAGTCTCTTGTCAAATAGCTGGATGACGGGCTGCCATCTACCACTACATTTCATCTGCGCACCAATTGGAAGACCAAGATAAGAGAAAGGCAACAACTGCACCTTACAGCCCCAAGAAGAGGCAGTCTTTTCTAACCAATTAGGGGCAAGTATTAATTCCTATGAAATAGCTTTTGGCGAAGTTAACACCTAGACCCGATATCAAAGAGAAGCCCTTAATCATTAACTAAAGATTAGGGACACTACTGTCAAAGGGTTGAACAAAGAGCAGTGTGTCGTCGGCATATTGTAGTAGATGCAAGTTGCCACCCAAATTTCGGATAGATACTCCTTGAATAAGATCGAGGGAAGCCGCCTTCAAAACCAGCCTACGTAGACCCTCCGATGCAATTAAGAATAAGTAGGGGGATAGAGGGTCCCCCTGCCTAAGCCCTCGATCCATTTTGAACACCTTGGTACGAGAACCATTAACTAAGACAGAGCACGAAGCTCTCTCCACATAATACCTGACCCACTTGCACCATTTCGACCCAAAGCCCATTGTATGAAGAGTCTCAAAAAGATATTTCCAAGAAACTGAGTCAAACGCCTTTCGAAAATCCAACTTAAGCAGAACACCCGGACAGTTCTGCCGCTCAAGGAGAGTAATGACCTCATTCACGATTAGCACACCGTCAAGGATTTGTCTCCCTTCAATGTAGGTAAACTATTCCTGTCCAATTATCTCTGAAATAACTCCTTTTAAATGACTTAATAAGACCTTGGCGATGATTTTGTACAAGCTAGAGATCAAGGAGATTGGCCTGTAATTGTCAAGGTGCTGGCTCCCCGAGTTCTTGAGGACAAGGGTAAGGAAGGAAGTCAAGACCTGTGAGTGCAAAGAACATGTCCTGAAGAAGTGACGTACAAAAAGCATTAGATCATGAGAGATAATCTCTCAACTACCTTGTAAAAAGCCATGTTGTAGCCATCAGGACCCGGGGCTTTATGACACGAACAATCCAAAACAGCCGACATCACTTCTTCCAAAGAGGGTCCCATTCCAGAAAGTCACCATGTGAGGTGCTAATACGATCAAAAAGAGAAGGGTCCAAAAAAGGTCTCGCCCACTCCACGTTCGAGTATAAGGAGCGAAAGAGGTCGTAAATGGCATCCTTCATCTTGGTAACTTGGCAGACAGACCTACCACTAACAAAAAGACTTCCAATATGATTCTGACGCTGCCTGAAAGAAGCCACAGCATGGAAGTATTTAGTGTTCTTCTCACCATTTTTGTACCACTTCAGTCGAGACTGTTGCCTAAGCAGGGATTCAGTCTTCTTATGTTGATATAGGAGTTGCCTTGCCAACCCTGTCCTCCGAATGTGCCCAACATCGCCTAGCAAGTTTTCCTCGTCCAGCAAGTCAAGAGTATTTAGCTCACCTTCCAAGTGAGCTAGACTATCCAGATCGCTTGCATGGTCACCACTTTTCCAGTCTTTGAGCATGCCTTTCGGCAAATTAAGCTTAAAGATGATTATGTTTGGGCCAAAAGTAGAATTATCCATCTCAGCCCACCAAACCCGCAGCATAGGGATGAAATTATCATCTATCAACCAGTGATTCACAAATCTAAACAGTTTGGGTCCTCAGTTCAGGAGCTCCTCCTTAAGCACAACCGGAATGTGGTCGGACAGAGATCTTGGCAAACCCCATTGGGACATGTCAGGAAAGTGCTGCAACTACGAAGGGACACTAAGAGTCTGTCCAATCTACTTGAGGCACCTGGTCCCCTCCAGGTGAACCTACATCCTTGTAAAGGCAGGTCCACAAGCTCAACCTCAGCTATAAAATCTCGAAATTGGCTGGACCCGGTACTGGACCCAACTTGTCCTCTGCTCCGTTCAGAACTTCCAACAATAGCATTGAAATCTCCACCCATAATCCATAAGTCAACAGAGATGCTTTGCTTAAGAGTCACCAGTTCATCCCACAGAGAACGTTGGCCATGCCTCGGGATTGGGGTGTAGACATTAACTACACAACAAGTAAGATTGAGCCCAACGAGGTTACCAGTAACACGTATCCAGTTGCTACCTTCATAACAATCTAAAAGTTCAAAAAAATTGGAGCTCCAGACTGTGATAATACCGCCTGAATTCTCAATAGAAGGAACTGCCACCCACCCAAAATCTTCTCGCCTCCAGATCCTCCTCGCCTTAGCGATCGAGGGGGTCACAATCTTAGTTTCCTGCAATAACAGAGGCTTTTGTTTCTTTGTTATTGTCCCTTATTTCTGGCCTTGCCACCCAACCATCGTGAATTTATATTAAATTTTGTATTATTAAGCCAAATATATTTAGATGACTTATTATAGATGAGGTATTGTTATTATTAGTTCTACATTGTCTCAAGCTTGATTCATCTCGAGCAATTTTGTCTCTGGATATATATTTATATGTATTGAGTTTCTTTAGAGATTTGGAAAGTTTTATGATATTTAGCTATTTTGATATCTATTATAGTAAGATTCTACCGTTACTTAACAAGTATTTAAATCAATTATCAAGAAAAAAATTTCAAATATTTTTAGTTGAGCACTAGTAGACACTATTTTAAAATGACTGTAACAATAATATTATTTTAACCACGAAGTGAAATATATGTGAACATATTAAAAACTCAAGGAGACTCCCATGCCATGACCGTTTAGAGCACGGAAAAGCTTTTGATATTGGCAATGTGCATCACGGATGCGCCTTTTATGTTTGAAACTTAGTAATAGATATTAATTTTCTGGCTATTTACAATTTTGATTCAGAAATTGCAGAGTAAAAAATTGTTTCTATCAAAATTTCAGGTACAGTAAAACCTCTCTAAAGTGATCCTCTCTAAAGTGATAACCTCTCTAAATTGATAAAAAGTCCCAGTTCCGAGTCGGGACCAGTGTTAAAATGTGATAACCCCTCTATCGTAATAACTGATACTTTTTCAAAAAAAATTAGTGCAAAATTTTGGTCCCAATTTTCGCATAAAGTGATATTTTTTAATAAATACATATATTTTTACGTACTTTGCAAATTTGCAAATTGTTTTAAGATGTTAATTTATGCTAGATTTTCTTGTTTGATAACTTTTACGTCATCATTCATCTTTTGAATTATTTTCAAATGGTTCTTTTAATCGCCGTCTTGTTTATAAAAAAACTTTTAATCGAGTGTAGCATTTGAATAATGCTATAAGCCGAGATTTAAGGTATCTCGTGACTTTTATTTGCACTTTTATTTGATTGATTCAAAATTGCATCAACAATATCTTGTTCACTCGGAGTGTAACAGATAGACAGGTCTTGGTCAAATGAGAATTACACAATAACTTTTTTGTAGTAAAAAAAGTAAACCCCTCTTATATGATAACCTCTCTAAAGTGATAATTTTCTTCAGTCTCAACAATATCATTTTAGAAAGATTTTACTGTATATGCCATCGGAATTCCAAAATGGCATCTGCGATATTTGTATTTTTACGCATCAAATCAAACCAACTATGTTTGGCAGAGGAAAGTCGTCAACAATTTGAGTCCGATCATAACTTTAATAATGCGATCATAGAACAAATACGGCACAATCAAGATTTATAGCTCCAAAATTACATATATTAGTGTAGAGTTGTTGTAGTTTTTTGAGTATTTAAATTCTTGTTTCCTGGTTTATTAATATGTAAAACTGTTAAATATGTTATTGTAGTATGGTCATTATCAGATGAGATTGTCTCTAGTCTATGAAAAGCAAAATAACTCTACTAATTTATGTAACTAAAGTCTGATAAAGTAAAAACATCAACACACAAAGCTACAAATCCAAATCACTTTTCTGAAATAATCTGGTATTCAAATGTTCAACCAACTAATTAAAATTGAAGTTAAATCGTAAATTATAACAAAATTGTCCTTACTAAATTTTAACATAAATATTTTTAAATACTCGAACTCGTGATTCGGTGGTCCAATCAAAGTCATTTGAAGAAACAAAAAGTAGTATGTCTTCATTACTATGATCCAGACCCCACTTTAACTTGCCTTGACACTTGCTCCTTCGATGCTCCTAAGCTACTCAATCATTGGCTTGATCCCCAAATAATTGCCAAGCATTACTTTCCACCATCTGTTCTATAAAAAGCTCCCTGATTCCCCCTCCACATCTTCCATAAAAGCTCCAACATGAAAACCAATCCATTCACTCTCCATGTATTCCTAGTAGGCCTGTGTCTCCTACTGGGCTCGACCAAATCGGATCCGTCTCCACTTCAAGACTATTGCATTGGAGACAATAAAGCTCAAAGCCCACTAAATGGCCAACCTTGCATTGACCCAAAACTTGCAACTTCTGCACATTTCACAACTTCTGCTCTCTCCAAACCCGGAAACACAGATGCCAACCTCTTCGGTTTCAACGTCACACTAGCTACAGTTGCCAATTTGCCAGGGCTGAACACCATGGGCCTGACGATGGGCCGGATCGACTTGGCGGCCAGCGGGCTAGTCCCGCCACATTCGCACCCTCGGGCCTCCGAAGTGACCGTCTGCCTCAAGGGCTCGCTCCTCGTGGGCTTTGTGGATACGACGAATCGGATGTTTACGCAACAATTACGAGCCGGAGACGCATTCGTCTTCCCAAAAGGGTTGATCCACTTCTTGTACAATTTGGACGATAGGAAACGGGCCTTCGCTGTTTCTGGGCTTAGCAGCCAGAACCCAGGAGCCCAAATAACTTCCCTTGCAAGTTTCACTTCAAAGCCTCACTTGCCCGATTACGTTCTGAGCAAGGCATTTCAAATTAATGACAAGGACATCGCAAGGATCAGGGAGAATCTCGGAGGCTGATTATTCATTTTCCGAAACTATTGAATATTCCTTGTTCATTTATATTGACTAAAATGGGTCGGATCATTTTAAGTTTGGGGGTTCGCATTCTCTATTAAAATTTATATTTTTCCTGGAATTTAATTCATTTCTAGTGCCTAAGTCGTGAGTCACGCCACAGCTTAAATTACAAATTCAGTAAAAGAAATTTATGTTTCTATAATTTTTCCTATTGTGTCCCTAACTGAGTTTGTCGTTTCACAAATTCTTCTCTCTTTCGATTAACTTATGAAAATTTTTGTAAATATTACTATCAATAAATAGGAGTGTAATATACAATATGAGATATATATATATATATATATATATTTTTTATGGAAGATTACCACAAATCAATAGAGGCAAGTTGGGATCCTTCTCCTTGATTTCACATTTGGGACTTCAATTGGTTCACGTACTTGTACGATCGGACGTCAACGATGGTAATTATCCTAATTTTGTCCATCTCAAAATCTTGTCCCGGTAAATACCATTAAAGCTAATAAAACTCGCTAGTTTTGTTATATTTTATTTTATAGCCAATTTAGGTGCAAGTGATGAAAAACTCAACTCCGAGAAAAAATGACGGCTTAACGTGTTGAGTTCTACCCACCATCAACATCAAGTCCGAGTGGTCGAGAGTTTGAATTATTTTAAGCAAAATTTTGAGTTCGAATTTTATGAATGAAAAGATATTACTTGACGGTAAATTGTACAACAAGTACCAGTAATTCAGAACAATAACAGATAATTTTAATTAGTCAGAGCAACTAGCTGACTATTCATACGTTTCAACTCTCTCTTTCTACAGAGAATATTTTAATAGAACATTTAGACCAACACATAGTATATAGATCGAAGAGATTATACCTCAACGAATATTCGTGGAGGTAGAGAGGCTTCCATCAAAGTAGTTGGCATTGCCTAGTTGCTTGACACTTCAAACAAAGCAATCACCCAATTTTTGTAATTCCGGTAGATCCAATCATCACAACTTCCAAGCCCATTTAGCAATTCCAAGAGAGAGAGAGAGAGAGAGTGCATTTTCCCAACTCTATAATAGTTGTTAGCTCCCTTTCCTTACCGTAGAAAAGACGGCTCGGTTATGGCTGTCTCTGTCCAAAATGTGGGGCCATTCAGTTTTGGACCTTTCAAAACGCAAGAACGGTTGTTTTTAAGTTCGGATAATTCTGTTACAGAAATAATTATTTTAACTAATGTTTTTTACATTTAAATTCTTGACATCTTAAGATGAATATAAGTCACTTATACTCGAACTAAATCGTAGAAAAGAATTTGTGTAATGCTGATGTTGGAATTTGGAGGTCAACTACTCGCTAAAGAGTAAATTAACTTTAGTTGTCTTTCTCATAAAGCCTAACAGCAACACACGTATTTGACACGAGACGTCTGATTTATTGAGAACCCAAATCCAAATTGACACTTGATCGAATAATCTTAAGACGCATAATCTCAGAATGTTTATAATTGCCACGGTGACAGCAACTGACAAGTGACAATTGCAAGATACCAGAAATTGTTGATGAAAATGCAAACAAGACGAGCTGCACTATATTATTTTTCTGTCCTTAATTTTTTATATTCATAGTCGAATATTATAGTTTAGACATGCTATCTCAATAGGATTTTTTCCGGATCAAATGAAAAAAATTGTTGTCTCTTATTAAATGAGCATTATCCTAAGAATTGAAAACCTATTGGCCTATTAATCACCATCCACTTGGAAGCTCTTTTCCTTGCACTTCCATCTATCCATGAGTTGGCAATGTCAGAGTTGGGAAACCTTCACATGTCTCTATAGTTATTTGTGAAAGACTCGGAATTGAAAATTCTATATTAGGTAATTAAAGGACACTATTTGGAGATGTGTTACTATCATTCATACAACCAAAGAATAAATCCATATTCCATTATGAAACCTGCTCTCCAACTTCCCAAAACAACTACAGCAGAAACCAAAATTTTTCCTGCAAATTAAACTATAAAATAGTTATCATCAAAAAACCTGCAAAACAACTAATCCTTTGTAATTTTATCTGACTTAAATTTAATTTATGAAAAATTATTTGTGGTTAGATATTATCAGGCCCATTTTCGTTCAAAAAATTGAAATGACACAACAACAATCCTCAGGGTTGGAATCAAAGAATCTGTGCACCGTGAAAGAAGCTCTGTTGTGGGTCCGAAATTGGTTGAAGAAATATAATTGCCGTAGACAAAGAAAGACAGGGATCATGTGCGTATTTGAAACAGGCCAACCAGGGTAAAACAAGCCCGTGAACCACAGATTTCCCATACCACATAAACAAAATCCATTAGCTTCTTTTCTCAAAAAAAAAAATCCATTAGCTTCTGAATCCTTCTCAATTAACATATTTCCTTCACTATTCTAACAAATAATAAGCGCGTGTTTAATTGTTAATCATGTAGTTCGTTGTTGATCGCACGTTTTTGATTTTCGTATCTGATCTTGTTTATAAGAATTAAAAATTCAATGCATAATAAAAACAATACACATATACATGAAAATGAAGATGAGAATCCGTGAAGAAGATCACCCAAAAAATTCCAGTTCCAAATAGAACGAATTACAAATTTTAATCCACCAAAAATGTTGCAAGAGAATCATCATCATCACTCCCCAAGAAAGTTGGGGAAACAAATTATAATTTTCCAACCAACCAACGAATTCGTTAAATTATGTACACGCCTAATTCCTCGAATCAAAGAATTGTCACTCGCACAAATGTATACTCGTAACCCTAGACCCCCAAAAAAAGAACAGAGATGAACAAAGAATATTCGATTAGAGCTCAGTAAGAAAACATTAAAGAGACGACCGGTAGCCCGCCGCCTCGCCGTCGTGCCTCCGATACAAATCGTACGGCTCCCAGAGGTAATCCACGGGGCACGGGTTCTTCTCGTCGAGGCGGTTCCATGGCTTGCCCTGGCCGCTCCAGTGGAGGAGGCTGACCGGACCGGGGTGGAGCGACCGGCAGCTGCCCTTCACATTGTGGCCGCCGAGGCCGTGCTGGTTCCACCGGTGGTCGATCGGCTCCAAATCACCGGCGAACACAAGCAAGAACGGCGGAAGCGAGCCGAGGTCGTAGATCCGGTGCTTCTTCTGGACGTGCATCCATCTCTCGAGCTGCTCCCGGAAGTTTCCCAGCCTCCACCGGACCAAATCGATGATCATCACGCCGGTGTTGAAGTAGCATGGGTGCTTCTTCCGCGTCGGGAAGGCGGATCGGTGGAGCTCCGCGTCGGACCAGAAGGAGTCCGTGAAGTAGCTCGTGAAGTTCGCGTGGCAGTACTCCGGTGCGCCGATGACTCTCCCGTCGGTCAACGGAGTTGACCACAGCTTGAGGATGTCGTCGACGAGGACGAGGTCCGAGTCCAGATAGATGACCCGGCCCACGCAGGGGTCCAGGATCTCCCCGAGGTAGTTCCTCGCGAAGTTGAGGGGGCTCTCCAGCGCGTCGCGGATCGAGGCCGAGATCAGCCCCGCCAAGTGGTCCTCGCGGAACACGTGGACCTTGAAGTGGAGGGAGGGGAACGTTGACCGGACCAGCCGAGTCAGGACCCGCGGCCCAGCCCGGTCCGACCCCAACGCGATGAAGTGGAGGAACACCGACTCCGGGCAGGACGTGTGCTTCAGGACCGAATGGACCGCCGCGATCGTCCCCCGGAGGTACTCCGAGTCCAGCGTCATCGCCACGTGGACCAGCGACGGGTCGCACACCGACAACTGCCTAACCGCCGGTAACGGCTCATCCCGGAGCTTCCTCGACCGGAAGGCGGGACGATAAGCCGCCACCGCCGGACATTCCTCGCCGTTCCTGTAGTCCGGCGCCTCGGAGAAGCTGAAGACCGGCTGGTCCGTTAGTTCCCGGGCTGAGACCCCGCTCGGAACGGCAACAACCGCTAGGAGGATGATTAGCATGAACGAGACGGCGCCGTTTTGGTGCCGCCATGAATTGGACATCCTTCTATTTTCTCTCACTTTTCTTTCTCTCTCTCTTCTTCTGTATTGTGCGAGGAGGAGCACAATATAGGGAAAGAAATCCTAAACGCGGTTCGTTGACTCTTCCCGCTGGCTAATGGTGATTTCGATTTTCTTCTGGTTGCTTCTCTCCCTTTTCCCTCAACGTAGAGAGAGAAAGTGTAGAGAGAGAGAGAGAGGGAGGGAGCCAGTGAGATGAGCAGAAATATGAGGCTTCTGTATATATGCAATCTTATTCTTGAGTCCTGACCCAAAAAAAAAATCTTATTCTTGAGAGGGAATTGCTTTTTTCGGTTGATTTAGTTGGTTCTCTTGCACTTTATTTGAAAAGATAAAAAGGAAAATTGCATTTTACTACTTCAATTTTTTTGGTTGACCTCTAATTTTAAGAATTGAAGACTGTCGAATCCTATTGAATAGAATAGAATTTTAAATTACAATTTTTTAAGGAATCTTATTGACTTGCATAGGCTGTCACAACTGTTTCACCTAAACCGAATTAATTAAATAAAACTATCATTTGCTTTTTTAGGAAATTATATTGTCTTCTATAGTCAATCAATTTGATTTGAATTTGAAGTTAATAGTATTACTTGTATTTACTCTTTATCTTAGTAAATATTGAAATTTCAAGTTTTCTTATAAAGGGGAAAAAGAAATTAGTAATAGACTAAATCTTATTGTACTAAAGTAGAACTTTTCTAGTGGGAACTTGTAAAAGAGAAGCCGCTGGATTGGGAAGCAAGGCATGAACCAGCTAACAGTAAATTCTGTGTTTTACACGCCCTTGGACGCGTGGAGGCCAATAGGGATGGGTGGAGAAATTATGTCTTTGTATTCTGTTATATATGGTATAATTTCTTTCAAGGGAAATTACATATCGTATAATTAGTATACAAGGCAATTATTAATTAGACTTCTTTTTCGTTCTTTTTTAATTACTAAATTTCCACTGGAAAGTGTTTGGAGATGGGATAAAAAATAACCGGGACGATGAGCTAAACCATTTTTTAAAGCTGTTTTTATTTCAATTTTGAATAGCGGAGAGCTGTTTCTTTAATTGGATGCCGTATTTATTTGGGCAGGTTTAATTCGCCCCCTTCTTACGTTTTAATGCGGTTGTAGTATACAGCTGTGTGTGTGTATAAATTCTTACCGTGTTATTTTATTGCGTTCTTTTACGAGTAATTTTATGACAATTTCAAATAAAGTGATAATATTCATTGGTATTTTTTAAAAAAGAAACTTTATAAGAAATTGTATATAAAGTTGTCACTTAATAAAAATCCTAATGTAGTATATTAAGTTTTACTCGCGAAAGACCATTTAAATTTTTTCGTATTTTATTAGCTGCTGGTAACTCAAATTGATTTCATTTATAATATCTTACGAGTAATTATGTCTATGTCAAAGGGGTTTTCTTTTCAACTAACTGGATATTATGGTGTATGACCGTTCTAATACGTACTTTCTTATTACCGTACATTTTTAGATTAATGTATCCGAATTGTTTCGTAGAAAGGGCCTCGTTAGTTTTGGAATTTAAATAGATCAATAAATAACGTACTTCAGTAAAAAAAATTATTTTTAGAATTTAAATATTGTACATTATGGTGTTTGTGAAGCAAGATGTTATTTGACGTTCAAATTTAAATTGAATATGACCGATTCAAAATTTATCGGACTCGCTACAATGGCTAATATCCACAGGAGAGATACTTCAAAGATTGGACCGAGGTATGTTTTGTTGGCTTTTAACTTGTCGACAAAGTTAAGTTTAATTTACTTTGGGTTTAATCCATTACAAGAAAATTTGACACGTTCAATGCGTAATGTTGCTGATGAATTGGTAGGTTGCACTTTCTCTTTTTGCACACAAAAAATATGTTTACAACTGAAAAAGGGAATAAAAATACACAATCCATATGTCGACAAAAAATTAGTGAATTTACTTTTTCGATATCAATCATGGAGAGGCCAGTTTCATCGCTCAACTACTGCCCCATGATTGCATGTGGAGCTTTCCTCGCTTGACGGTCTTATAAAATAAAGTTTATTAAAGAGGTCATTTTATTGTTAAAAGCGTGACGGAGTCAGAAAGAATTGGTGGGGGAAAATATATATATTCTTTATAATTATTTTTTTAATAAGTGAAAGTGTATTATTCCTTAATAACTCTAGTAAGATTTACATCCACATAGTTACACCTCGAATGAAACTACATAAAAATTTATCAAAATAACATGTACAAAATAAATGTTATCTAGTTCCAAGATTACCTAAAATCAAGCCCAAAAGAAACTCTCAAGTCGCACATCAATAAGCAAATCACTGAAGCATGTAATCCTCACGACAAGAGCATTCAGAACCATCAGGGAGGATCAAAAGACCAAAGAAAGACTGACCGGCTGACCGCGAGCCGGAATTCTAATCGCATGGAGGATATGCGAAGTATCTTCTTCCCAAGAAAAGCTCCACATCATGCCCCTCCAAACCGTTGATAATCGATCAGATGTAAAGAGACGAGGAATTCATAGGCGGCTTGTCTTTTAGTTTCCGCATCAGAAACTTCATGAGTGCAGCGACCTTTTTCGTGGGCTTCCTTTCTCTACAGCTTGACCTAGTCGGGGTAGGTAACAAAGGATTGTGAAATCTTGCCCTGTTGATAGAGGGGGGCAGCAACTCGACATCCAAAGCCCCTCCGTCCGACGAGGTTAAAACCTCTGCAAAACAAGCATCCATGGGATCGACGGTAGCACAAGCACCATCCTCCGCACTATCGCCCACCACCACCACCACCAATCCAGAATCAGGAGACTGAGAAGCACCCTCCTCGGTATCAGCGGGCACCACCACAACGTCCTGCACAACCTCAATAGTAACTTCCACAACCTCCACCACCTCCGCACTATCACCCACCACCACCAATCCAGAATCAGGAGACTACGAAGCACCATCCTTATAATATTAAGATGTTTTTTTTGCAAAAGTATAATTCTGTGTGTAACTTAAGTTTTGTTTGAGGCCGATTTGAAATTATATAAAAACTATGTGATATATATTACATAATTTAAACTGACATCCCACAACAGAGCTCCGCCAATGAGATTAAAAATTTAAACTACTTATAAAAAGAAGTACAAGAGCAATAAATTACAGCTGAATTCGATTTATTTAGTACAAATAGATGATTCAATTATGGGTCTCCATCGAGTGACAGGCTGAAATTGGTATTAATGAAATTAATGATTGCAACAGCATACCTACCCGCCTTACTGCATATTTTTTTTGTTATTTTTTTAGGGAAACAACATAATTACATAGATTAAGTTGAAAAATCCACACAAAAAAATACATCGAGTTCGACGGAGTGGGAGTGGGACATCTCCCAATCTGAAGGCAGAAGGTTTAAACGAGATTGACGACAAAGTCAATCCGCCACCAAGTTTTGAGAACGAGAGATACACAAAAGAGAACAAAAATGTAATAGAGCTTGACTATTTTTAATCTCTATTTTTAATCTCTATTACAAAATGTTCAACCCCCAATCGATAGAAGCAAAAGAGTCATTGATGAAGCTGACACCAACGCGACAGTCCGATTTAATAATGGAGGGGAATTCACCAAAATCTGATCGCACCAAGAAAATAGCACGAGTAATTGCCATAAGTTCTGCCTCCAAAGGAGAATTAGCAACCAAAATTTGATCCTGACCTTTAACAACAAGACCATTACAATCTCGAACTATGACCGCCACACTCGCTTCAGAAAAAAATTCCTTCCACGAAGCGTCATAGTTGAGCTTCACAGTGCCCGCCTCCAGAATCACCCATGAAGAAATATGCTAAGAAATCTGCTTAGGCTAGAGTGCCTACAAGAATTCCAAACAATTAGTAGCCACCCTTCTTGCTGAGAAACTAGGATCAGCTGTCCAAATTGACAAACAAAGATACATGAAATGTGAAAGAATACCATAGTCACAACGGTTAGGTAAGCTAGAACAAATCAGTTGTAACCAATCACCAAAACCAACAAAATCACATTCAAGAAAACGGCAGTTTAGAGAACTATGCGAACCACCAAGGAGCATGTGAGGAATGTCTTCCTCCTTGTGAAGACAAATCGGACAAGCAAGGGAGCTATGCAAATGACGTCTAAACAAAACGCATAACAGGAATAGCATTGTTCATAAGCCTCCAAACAAAATTTTTAACATTCGGAGCAATCTTCATCTTCGATGGTGGCGGGCCCAGTCGTGCTACCTTTGATCCTGAGATTTGGAAGATCATTTTTTTGTTAGTCGGTATACTATATCTTTTTTATTTATCGGTACACTGTATATTCAAATATCATGTAATACAGGCCACATATTATATTTTTCTCTGCAAGTATCGTAAGATATTTGTTGTGAAGGTGCCAAAATCATATTACTTTTCAATTTTTCATAGTTGACTCTCTAATTAGATTTGGATGGCCCCAAAGGATATTTAAGCGAGTTAGATATGACGTAATACGATTTGACAAAAATTTAAGATTTAAATGCTGATAAGATTATTTTTACTGTAAAAATTTACAATTAAAAAATAGATTTGGATGGCTCTATACACAGTTAAAATCGTTGAAACACCTACAAAAGAAAGCACGTATCTTAAGGTTGAAGCGTATTATTCGCTATAGCATACACCCACATGGATTACGGTTCGGCCATTTTTTTGCTCGTAACAGTTTATTGACTATTGAAACTAACTCTCCATGTTTTCAGTAGTTAAGAATTTAAATTTCTTATATCATTAGATAAAAGGAAAAATGTATGAACGAATAAAATGCACTAGGTCTAGAAATTACTATAAATAAGTTTGCAAAATTTAATTTAATAGTAATAATTTTGCAAAATTTAAGTATTATGTAAATATTTTTAATTATATGCAGAGGCTACAACATTTTTTATCCAGAAACTACTTCTTAGAATTTATAAATCATATTTATGAATTCTACAAATTAAAAAGCTATTACTAACGGAATTGGTTACACTTGATAATGCATGAGTTTTATTTTAGATGATGCAATAACCATTGCGGTACTCAGCTCAAATTTTGAGTGTACATATGTTTTCGGCGCAGCTGCACAGCAAATTTTATTCGACTTGATTTATAAAATATCTTTAGAAAAAAAAAACCAAAGAAAGCCAGGTCAGAAAAATGGAGAGTGGCGGAATGAGGCATCCACAAACAATGGAGGGCCCCAATGCCTTGCTTGGCCTAGGTTGCCTTGGGACAAGAAATATTCGATACCTCCACTAAGCGCATTGCCAGCTGTGTTCTCCGAGGAATCCAGCTGGACATCGGCGCCAAGCTGTCCGAAGTGGACGGCTGCGATTCGTCACTTGAAGTGGACCCCACGCGTCCTGCTCCGCCACGTGATCACGTGATCCCCCAACTAGGCATCCCGGAGGACCAAATTCCTTCCTTGAGGTCGAGGGACAGGGATATTACAAGCGAGAGGGCTCCCTTCCCTTTTCGTGAATTAAACGGTGAGCATTGAGGATTGCAAATATTCCCCTGCTAAATTTTTGTGGGGAAAAAAATTTTTTATTCGAAGTCAAATATTTTTAGATTTTATTGTATGGGTTATATTTATTTAATAATATTTTTTATATTTGTGAAATTTGAATAGAAAATTTTGTTAAATGAATCAAAGTCCATCGTTAAAATTAATATTGTTTAGTTTATTCAATTTGCATTATAATACTTCGTTTAAGAAGTAATTGAATACTTGGTAATTTCAAAAGAAAACAATTAAGTACAAAATTTTCTATTTAAAATTCAAATTTTGACGTCGATATTTTATTAAATAAGATTACGGTTTTGAAATCCTTGCAATCTTCATTTTTTATTCATCCCCAATATCCCCACCATCCATTTTATTAATTGATTGCTCCGTCTAATTTGTTTATACTAACTTATATTTGGACATGAAATCAATTTATTAATATAAATTCGACTCAGATAAAATTGAACAATGAAAAAAATTCAACAAATTTTAAGGTAATTTTTTTAAGGGAAAAGTCCACTTAAGTACCCTGTAGTATCGTAAAAAATCAAATCACTACCATGTGGTTTAAAACGTATCAATTGAGTCAAACTTATTGTAATTAAAATTAATTAGAGGTCCGGGCAGCTGCCCGGACACTGTCCGTCTTGCCCGGACACTGCCCTACCACGTGGACACGCCACATCAGATTTCTCTGATGACGTGGTCGTCTCTTTTCTCTTCTTCTTCTTCTTCTTCTTCTTCTTCTTCTTCTTCTTCTTCTTCCTCCTCCTCCTCCTCCTCCAAGAAAGCTAAAAAGCTAAACCAAAAAAATAAAGCGAACCAGAAAGAGGAAAGGGTTTATAAAGAGACGGAGGAGAAGAAGAAGCTAAACCAAGTTAGCTGACCAATTGCTTGTCCTGGCTGTGGGGAGGGTCACCGCGGAGGGCGAGGACGTTCTGGATCCCGTTCGACTTGATGCTCTTGAGGGCGTGGTCGATCCTGTCGACGGGCATGCTGGTGCAGGTTAGGTGCATCATGGTCTCGGCGCAGACCATGTTCTGCATCCGGTTCGCGATGTCGAGGGTCAGATCGGCGATGGTTCTGCCGGCCCCCCACGTGATATCGCAGAAGGTGGGGTTGTGGGCCACCATCCTCTCGAACAAGTTGTCCACCCCGTCCTCTGTCTTCGGCGGGAAGAACTCGAACGAGAACACCACCTTCCCACCGCCGCCGCTCCCATTGGCCTCCACCGCAGCTCCTACTCCGCCGCTCGCGGCCTCCCTTATCTTATCTATCACCTTCATTCTTCTTCACTCTTTCTGGTTCGCCGAAACAGGAAGAGGTCAGATTCCCGCCGACGATATTATATATGGGAAAGGAAGAGAGAGGAAGAGAGAGAATTGCGGGTTACCAGTGCGAACGGGCGCGGGTCGGGTTTGGATCGAGCTTGAGGTTGGATCTATGCAGGTAGGAGAGGAGGGAAGTGAGTGCCAGAGATTTCCTAACTTGCTTTCCTTTTTCTGGTTCGCTTTGTCTTTTTGGTTTAGCTTTTTAGTTTTCTTGGAGGAGGAGGAGGAGGAAGAAGAAGAAGAAGAAGAAGAAGAAGAAGAAGAGAGAAAAGAGATGGCCATGTCATCAGATAAATCTGATGTGGCATGTCCACGTGGTAGGGCAGGGTACGGACAAGACATGCAGTGTCCGGGCGGCTGCCCGGGCCTCTAATTGATTTTAATTGTAATAAGTTTGACTCAATTGATATGTTTTAAACTACAGAGTACTGACTTAATTTTTTGCAATACTACAGGGTACTTAAGTGAACTTTTTCTATTTTTTTATATCTTGTCATAACCCTGGACTTTCCTAAAGTTGTCAATAAACTAGATGTGGAAAAATTTTAACAAATTTAATATTGCTACATTCTCGATGAGTAAAAATTCAAAAATTATTGGTTTATTTAAAAGCTAACTTGTTCAATCATTGACTAGTTGAATAAAAAATATATAAAAAAACCAATGCTAAAATACTTGCCATGTCCGTTCATAATTTGGAGACTCCACACACTAGAAGCTTATTTAGCTCCAATAACAAAAAATTAGCTCCAATTCTCTACCTGTTCATAAATGCCAGACACCATAGACAAAATATTAGAGAAACCTTAGGTCCCATTTCTTTTTTCGAAATCATTTTCTTGTGCAACTCACCATGCTATTACACTCCCAATAGATGGAATAATAGTACATGAAGTCTGTCACATTTACTGTATCCAAAATATTTGTCATAGTGTGCCAGCCTGAAAGGGGCTGGACTATTTAAAAATGTGTTCAGTTGGTCAGAGACTTTATAATATGTAGGGAATATGGACAGACAAAGTAAGTTGCATATAAAATATGTAATTGGGCTGCCCCATTTTCTGCATTTATAAATATTGTAATTAGTCGCTTTGTTATGTTTTGACGTTTTGTATGGTTGCATCAGTTTGTGGGCACATGTGCTGTGCAATGCTTGTTCAGTCAAAGCTGAACACTCATTGACTAAGAAGATGAAGAACAATTGGGAAGACGAGGTCGATTCCTAGTCGGACTTGGAGGATTTTGACCTACCGCATGCCAAGAACACTCGCTTTCAAGTGAGGAAGAGGGCTGGGACTACCTACACTGGTGAGGATCTACGTTGGTCGGAGTATGAGGTAGATTTTTGATGCACCATAGCTTATTTGTATCACCCTTGACTATCCGACTTGTGGGTTTGCTTAGGTGAGTCACTAGATATGGTAGTGGGTTTACCACTCTGGTTACCCATTTAGGCCTTCACTTTGCTTTTAGTCTTTTCTTTTCCTTTTTCTCCCCTTTCTCATCCCCATTATGTAATTTTTTTTTCTTATTAATAAAGGTTCGAGTTAAAAAAAAAAACTACAAAGCTAGTATATTTAGAAGGAATTTTTTTATATAATTCCAAATTTCTGGTTTTATATGACCTAATCTACCATTGCTACAATCGACATATGAAAAAAAGTTTAGGTTAATTAAGAAATTTTGAATTCAAGTAATTTAAAATACAATATTATTAAATATTTATTAATTTTATTTTACCATCATTTCAAATTCTTAATCGACTTTAAATAATTAATCGACTAGTCTCAAAAAAATACTTTCGGTACAAATGGGACGTATGTAGGCGTGAGTTTATTGAGGACGGTGATGGTTTTCTCGAACCGTGACATATCATCGGGTTTCGAAGGGTGTGACATATTATATAGTTTCTCCTTTTTATATAGGATAATAATTTTATTTAACTTTATCACTTCCCCTCGAAGGGAGAACAAGTAAAAAGCTGAGACGAAGGGACGCACATTTTAGCTATTAGCGCACGTGGGATTACAGGGCGGGCGCGGGAGAAGTAATACCTTTCAAAACACGCTAAAGTTTTCCACCGCGGTATAAAATGATGACCGTCGATTCTTGCCCCGCGCTCTCAACGAAGCTTCTGTTTGATTGCCGACTAAAAATGGGTCACGTGTTTTGGCCAATTTTTTTTTAATTATAGAAATTGTTGCTGGGAAAGGGTTAAAAAATGCTTAAAAAATTTAGGACGAATCTGGAATAATCGTCCTAAATTCGGCCAAGCAGAAAAGGAGAAATTTGACAAAATGACTATTTTTTTCTAAATATATAGTTTTTTGGAAAAATAATAATGTGGACAGATTGTCTGTTTTTGTTTCTTTCTAAAATCTTTGGACTGGGTCATGGACGACCCACTCTTTTTATTAATCCTCTTGGTTCTTGACAAAGCTCAAATCATCCGTGAAATGGCTCTTGCTTCTCGCCCCCCCTTTCACCACTTGCTCGTGATCGAATTTATGACGTACCGCTGGGGAAAAAGACCTTTTCCAAGTGGGACAGAGACAAGATTCCGTAAAAGATGCACTTTTTTTTTGGTCGGACAATGTAAAAAAAAAGAGAGATGCATATTCGAGCTCCCAAAGGTCATCATTATCTGCCGAGTACTTTGAAAAGAAAAATTAACTGGCGCATGTTATCGAGTTAGTATATCAATTAACGAATTGTTTTAATTCAATTAGATGTTTTGAATGTGGCTAGACCCCGTCGTGTAAACTTAGTGAGCCTTCCTTCTGGGAACCTAGCCCAATTCGGGTTTCCTTGGTCCGATTCCACCGATTTCTGGACACACAACAATACGATTAGACAAATAAATCTAATTTTGGATCTTCAAATAAATCCCAAATTTATTGGATTTGAATTTGTTGGTTCATACAATCAAGAACCCCACATCTGGAACCAAATCAAAATCTATCTGGTCACGGTTTGACCCATTGCAGTCCCTATATAATTGGTAATATAAATAAATTTAGGTGATTAAAATAATGATAATATACTGAACTTAATAGATCATATATTAGTGTAAAAATACCATCTACACTGTTTACTGATCAAACAGTAGTTGATTTCCAGTAAGTTGTCATGCCAAGTAGGAGCTCGATCTTATAGGCCGACTTGAAGAGGAGAACATGAATCAGAATCGTCCCGAATCACTATAATCATACATTGAATGAAAATTAACAGCATCCAAATGTTGATATGATCTGATGAACCCAAAGAGCACGAAAGCCGAGAAACGGATTTTTTTTTGTTTTCCAAACACAACCACCACAAAACTTTGAGCAATATACTTCATGTAACTTGGAACAAATCAGCAATTCTATACATTTCCCAGAAGGGAAAAATCCGGCGGCCAATATACCCCTTTCCACCACCACTTTATTACTATCTCCATGGATTGTCGACAAGCGAGTCCAGTCTCTTGGGAAGCCTATGGTTTAAATCTCAACGGATACGAGTTCATGGAAGCACAACGCGGACCTCTTTCCTGTCTGGTCCGAATGACTGCAACCGGAAATGGAAATCATGTTAAGATTCACCAAGTCTGTACAAGTTTAGCAAATAAAATGGGGATCTCTTGTTCAACGAATGCCATAACAAAGTAAAACCTTGACGTGAAGGATGGCCGCAAACCGGTAATATTAGGAACCAGCTTATCTTGATTTAGATGGACATTGGAGAATACTCGAGAAGAAAATGAATAGCGAAGAGCTGTCAAGTCAGTCAGTCGTTTTCCTTACCTCAACCCCATAACTTTTTGAATAGACATTGGTAAATAGTTCAGAGGCATCTGGCATTGGGCTTTCCTGTAAAGATTAGGCAGAATGGAAAACGGTAAAGAGTTAAAATTAGGGACACATGGACTAAATTATTCCAAGCAATTAGCATAAGTTGGCGTCACAATTCTGACCTTAGCTTGAGCAATAGCTTCATCAACTTTTTTTCTTACTTCTTTTTCAATATCCTGAAAAGGAACGGAAAATAAGCACCGGGTTAGGTAATCAAATTCCTCTGTGTTGAGCAGCATGCCAGATCAAATATAAATGGGTCCTTCAGTTAAAAAAAGAGAAAACAAGAAAACAAACCAATCACATACCTTGAGCTCTTTCTCAGTAGCTATGTCGTGACTCAAAACCAATTTCCTCACCCTCTCAATTGGGTCACGCTCCTGAACATTTTAACACAAAAAATTAATTATGTATGTCAAAGCCCCAGTCAACATAGATGCGACTTGATAATGGAAACAGAACTCCAAGTCACCTGTCTGATTCCTGAAATTTCGTCACGTGTACGATAGGTGCTCCCTGGATCAGACATGGAGTGACCATGATACCTGTAGGTATCCATCTCCAGAATCTGTACGAACAACAGCAGTTCATGGGAAGTTATAGAAGTATTTAACCATGCACAAAGAAATGGTATCTACTGGGATATTTCTATAATAATTCACAGGTTGGATGTCATCATGTAAAGTGCAGCCAACAAATGCAAAGCACACACAGATTGCTAAATGGCATAGCCAAGGTCCTGATTACTACTTTTGGCAAGTAGGACCAAATATATCCACCAAGCAATTATAAGTAGGAGAAAACGAAGATAAAGGAAAATTTAGCAGTCATAAAGTAGTTTGACCCATGACTAGACAGAACAAGCAACTTCACAACAAATGACGAACTGAAACTTACAATAGGTCCATTTTTCAAGGCGTGCTCCTTTGCAAACTTGCAAGCTTGCTTCACAGCAAGAGCATCCATACCGTCAACCTGCGACCGGAAATTAGAAATGAAAGATAAGCTCAAAGCAAAGGTTTTGACTATCTCAATGACCCAACCCAAAGTTTAGAGTGACAAGAACAGTGGTTAGTGTGGTACAAAACAAATCAATCCATTTTCAAGTACAAGATGATAGATTCGACTTAAACAGTAGAGCAAAATCTCATAAACCTGGAAAAGTAACAACAAAACACATTTGAACTCGACAAAACTAAGCCTGGATCTGAAACAATCTTAACTGCTAACAACAACATTCCAGAAAACTTCACATCCTGCCCACCGAAGCAAAAGAACTACCACAATGAGTTGCAATCCCAAAGGTGAATGACCCGCTGGGTAACTGTACAAAGGAAACCCCCGAGCCCACTGTAAATCCAACACGAAAAGAAAACCTAGCGCTGTATCCTGGTCTTCTTGGCAATGGCAATAAAGATTACCTACAACCCCATAGTGAACCAAGACGGAGATGACACTGAAAAAAAAAAATTCCCATACTCAAACTAACTTCCATAAAAAAAGAGTCGAAACACATGGATCACTAGTCGAATAAAGTTACAAAACCACACATTTACCATACAGGAAAACCCCCTACTTGTTGTCTCTCACACATTCAGTTTATTACAAAATCACACATTACAACCAAGAGGTAGTGAGCAAGCCCGGCACAAGCATTCCAATGAAACTTACCTTCAACCCAGGAACATAGTCCCCACGCTTGTAATAAGACGGACTCTTCGCCGCCCTCCACTCTGCTGTCCCCATCCCATCTGTCCAAAGACAAATAAACCAGCCAACCAAACTCAACAACTATCCAAAAGGAAACTACAAAGTAAAGAATTAAAATTAAATTAAAAATAACGGCCATTACAGTGATTGTTCTCGCAGACCAAAATGGCGGGAAGGTCCCACAGCGCAGATATATTGAGGGCCTCGAAAAGCTGGCCCTGGTTGGCGGCCCCATCGCCATAGAGCGCGAAAGTCACTGTCCCGTCCTTGGAGTACTTCTGGGCGAAGGCGAGGCCGCACCCCAAGGGGATCTGTGCCCCAACGATCCCGTGGCCCCCGTAGAACCCGGAATCCTTCTTGTAGAAGTGCATAGACCCGCCCTTCCCCCTGGAGCACCCGTCGCGGCGGCCCATAAGCTCGGAGAACACCTGGAGGAGGGTCCCGCCGCGGCCGAGGAAGGTGCAGTGGTCGCGGTACGCGGTGATGATGCAGTCCTTCTTGGTGATGGCGGCCTCCATACCGATGGCGACGGCCTCCTGGCCGTCGTACAGGTGGCAGAAGCCGCGGATGAGCTTGGCCTTGTAGAGGGAGTCGGCGGCGATCTCCATCCGGCGCATGAGGGCCATGTCGCGGAAGAAGGAGAGGAGCTCGGCGGTGGTGGTCCCCACCTCGCGGGACGGGGGCTCGCAGTTGTGGGAGACGAAGGGGACGGAGGTCTCGATGGTGATGGGGTCGGTGGAGGTGGAGATCGGGCGGCGGAGGAGGACGGCGGGGAGGGTGCGGGTTAGGGTTTTTAGGGTGGTGGATCTGGCGGTTAGGTGGTGGGAGAGAGCCATTTTCTCGCTACCTTTGGCTGAGAGGTTTCCGATTCTACTCTCTCTCGGTGGGAGGAAGGTGGTGAAGGGGGGGATCCGGTGAGACGAGATTTTTTTGTTCAGGACTATTTGGGATATTAATTTCTTCTGGAATGAAATTATAGTTTATAAATTCTGTTGCAAATAAATAGTGGTAGAACGTCAGAAACGATCTTAAGAACGGGTCCGGAGTGGTCGTCCCAAGAGTGATTCGAACGAATAGGTAAAGATGGAAGAAATATGGGGTTGAGAGGAGAGAAGAAAGAGAGTGGGGAGGAAAGATTTTATTGATAGGGAAAGAAAAAAAACATGTAAAACATAAAAGATAAAAGCTAGAGGCTACATAAGATAAAAGCTAAGATAAAAGCAATGAAGCTAAGAATTTGGTGTTTGGTTTGTGGGGTCCTTCATGCCTGTACCTAGCTCTCCTTATATAGAATAAGCTCGCCCCAGCCTCGGCCTAATAAGGAAAACTTAAACTGCCCGAAATTTCCAACCCATATTTGACCATCTTCTATGCTGAATTTGGAAAAGTCATAAACAACAAAATTATAGATCTCTGTCTTCTCCTTCTGTGACTTTTGGAATCGTATCAATCCAATACTTGAGGAGAAAGTTACGGCATTTTTACTAAAATAGGTTCAGCAGATCCGCGGCCTAATAAGGAGAAAACTTACTCCCGAAACTTCCGACCCACGTCTGACCTCCTTCTGCGCCGAATTTGGAGAAGTTACAAACTAGAAAGTTCTAGATCTGTATTTTATCTTTTTGTAGCTTTTGGAATCGCATCAATCGGATATACGAGTAGGAAGATACGTCCATTTTACTGAGACATGGTCAAACAAATCCGAGAATTAATTTTCCGCTCCAACAATGCCCCCCACACGTCAATGTTTTGACGCTAGGAAAAGCGTTGACGTGTATCCGTCCTTGAACACGCGGAAAATTAACTCCACTCAAAAAATAACCGGCTAAGGCAAAACCGTAAATATGTGGAGAATGTACCATCAAACCGGTCGAGACCTAACCGTTGTAGGCGTGCAGTTGATCACTCATCTCGAGATATCCGTGTGCTCACGGCTTTCTCGCAAAAACTGTATTTAGGCCTACATGGTTGAGTGGAAGCTCTATGTCCTTCATCAAAATGACCATACAATTGTTGTTGAAGGTCTCTAAGCTTTTTCCTTTGCTTTTGAATTTTTTGCTCCAACCTTCTTCGTTGAGTCTTCGTGAGAGTCGGTCGATGAGACTCCGGACACTTGCCCCCCGAGTGTGGGTTTGGCTTTTTTGGTATCTCCTTTCGCACAGGCTTCGTGTCATAACTTGGAGACCTTGTAGGTGAATCGCTCTTTATGGGTCGTGTCTCACATGGTTGTTTCTTAGACCGCAAAAGTTCTTCCTTAGGCACCCAAACCTTGAAGGGTTTCTTCCTCTGGAGAACTCCTTGCTCGGTCGCCAATCGAGTGACCACGTCTCTCTTAACCCACGCGTACTCAGGCGCCCTTTTTCTGTTGCTGGCCGATTTTGACCATGTGACTTGAGGACATTCCCTGTAATTTGAAACCTTTGATGGTCGAGGTTGAGCTGGCCTATTAGGTTGTTGCTTCACCGTACTCTTGCTTGGTTGAGGAGGAGTTGAACACTTGACTTTATCATCCTTCACCTTCTTTGTCATGAGCACGTCTTGCCTTTTGGCCGGGATAATTTCGGCTGATGTAGGAGCTTCGACTATAATATTGCAGCACTCTTCATGCCCCTCGGGTGAGATTGAATCCTGACTGTAGACTTGGCCCCCTGTGTCTTTCCGTTGAGTTGGGACAAAATTGGGCAAGCGAAGGTGGCTCACTACTCGTGGAACAAAGGGTAACTCGGATCTCCGCAACAGGTGATTCGGCGGTGGCCTTAAAATTCCCTTTGCTGGTGAAGGCCCAAAGATTCCCTTAGCAGGCGGAGGCCCTAGAATGCCTTTTGTATTTGATACAGCACTTAGGGTTGTCTCAGTTGCCAATGAGACTTGTGTCGGGCATGGCTCTTCCTTTTCCTCAAATGTGGGCCTTGTAGGCTCGATGGCCGTGGTGTCGGCCAACTGTGGACTAGTCGTCTGTTCGACTTCTTCAATAAGGAAAGAAGATTGCGTATATTCGGCCGATTCATGTTCGACCGTCTCAATACTTGTCTCAAAATTACGAGATTCAGAAACTATTTGGTCCTCAACTTTGCATACGCCACTTGATGCTTCCTCAGTTGCTGATGTAGTCCCTGAATTCTCATTCTTAAAGGGCTTGTATCTCATTGCTCGAAGTTCAGCTCTTAAATCCTCATAACTTTTCATACATTCCTCCAAAAAATTTCTAAATTGCATGCACAATACTAGGTGTTCAACACGCTCTCTCTCATAATTATCATTGCTCTCCATAAATCCCTCATAACTGATCATGATTTGACAAGATAAATCGAAAATTCGTAATCAGCCTACAGAATGACCAACCTTTGGTATTTTGGTTGTATCTTTTCCGTCCAAACTCCGATTAAAGCGATCTTGATGTTCTTGGAAAGCTGAGAGATAGATCTTCAATTTTTCTTGAAATAGCCGTCTCCTAATTCGGCAAAAAAAAAGACCAAAACGTCCTCCAAAGCCGACTGGACTTCTCAATCATACAGATCGATCAGTCTTCAGTATTTTGGTCTTATCTTCCTGGTACGAACTCCAATTTCGGCGTTCTTAGTATCCACAGAAAGAGGAAACAATGACCTTCAATTTTGGTGAAGAAATCGTCTTCAGATTCGGCTCCAAAAAGGGCCGGAATACCCTCCCAAGTTGGCTGACCTTGCTGGACGTCCTCTTTCAGCACAACTTTTGACCGGTTTCGTCCCTTTTGAGGAAGGACTCAAAACCGTATATGAAAACTCATGTGTTGGGATGCAACAATCACTCTTCTTAGACGCCCTCCTTAGTCCCACCGAGCGTGCCAAAAATATGTTGCAAATAAATAGTGGTAGAACGTCAGAAACGATCTTAAGAACGGGTCCGGAGTGGTCGTCCCAAGAGTGATTCGAACGAATAGGTAAAGATGGAAGAAATATGGGGTTGAGAGGAGAGAAGAAAGAGAGTGGGGAGGAAAGATTTTATTGATAGGGAAAGAAAAAAACATGTAAAACATAAAAGATAAAAGCTAGAGGCTACATAAGATAAAAGCTAAGATAAAAGCAATGAAGCTAAGAATTTGGTGTTTGGTTTGTGGGGTCCTTCATGCCTGTACCTAGCTCTCCTTATATAGAATAAGCTCGCCCCAGCCTCGGCCTAATAAGGAAAACTTAAACTGCCCGAAATTTCCAACCCATATTTGACCATCTTCTATGCTGAATTTGGAAAAGTCATAAACAACAAAATTATAGATCTCTGTCTTCTCCTTCTGTGACTTTTGGAATCGTATCAATCCATTACTTGAGGAGAAAGTTACGGCATTTTTACTAAAATAGGTTCAGCAGATCCGCGGCCTAATAAGGAGAAAACTTACTCCCGAAACTTCCGACCCACGTCTGACCTCCTTCTGCACCGAATTTGGAGAAGTTACAAACTAGAAAGTTCTAGATCTGTATTTTATCTTTTTGTAGCTTTTGGAATCGCATCAATCGGATATACGAGTAGGAAGATACGTCCATTTTACTGAGACATGGTCAAACAAATCCGAGAATTAATTTTCCGCTCCAACAAATTCATACTCCATTTTAGTATTATTATAATTTTGTTAAATTAGACAATTGATTGAATCGGCTTATTCTTTGACTTAAAAAACAAACGAATTCTACTAAATATTAACATTATTACGTTGCTATTATAATTCAAAGTTCATACATTTAATTAAGTTAAATAACTTTAATTTATCTTTTAACAATTAGGTCATTTGACTTTAGTTCCTTTTCTGATTTTTGCCTATGAACATATTTTTAATTAAGAGTTCAATATTATCGAATTGAGAAAGGTAATTATCCTAAGTTTAAATTTAAGATCTTTCGGTTTTTTACGACTTAGATAATGAAGTAAGAACTTTATTCAGACAAATTATCAGAACCATCTTCTTCACTAAAAAAAAATAGACTTTTTTTGTGAGATTTAAATTATTTCCACAATTTTGAGTCTTAAACGGTCATGAGATTCGATCTTTCCACCTCATGATTGACACCGTATCTATCAGACCATACATGATAAAAAAAAAACTTTCCTATATCTATTTCTCTCCGATTTCTTTGAAACACGAACGTTAAAACGACGCCGAGGCGGAACAAGCAAAATGACCCAGGAGTAACGTATATAAGTAGGCCTATCCAAATAATGACAAAAGAATCCCCTCGTTTCCACTTCGGCTCCGGCCATGAGCGGCACACTATCCTCCATCCTCGCACTAGCTCCACTTCCTCTCTCCTCCCGGGGGCCCCACCAATTCCCCGCCCTACTCTTCTGCCTCCCTAGACCTATCCTCCCCCACGCGCCCCCTCGTTTCCGTAACCGCTCCTCCAAGCGCTCCCGTATCCCCGCCGCCTCGACGGTGTACGACGCCGTTGTGTTGGACGAAGACGAGGAAGAAGTAGAGGAGGATGAGGACGACGACGACGTCGTTTTGCCGTCTTGGAGAGGGGAGTCCAAGAGGACGAGGGTAGAGAGGCTCCGCGGCGTGGTTAGGGAGCTAGGAACCGGTATTATTGACGCCGACGAGCTCGCTTCCATCTACAACTTCCGGATCGACAAGTTCCAGGTTTTAGTTTAATGTTTCTTTAATTAGAGTGGAGGATTTGAGTTTAGAGCTGCGAGTTTATAAGAGAGGGAGTGTTAATTGTGTAGTTAATTGCCTGTAGAGGTTGGCGGTGGAGGCGTTCTTGAGAGGCTCTTCGTTGATCGTCTCGGCTCCGACGGGCAGCGGGAAGACGCTCGTAGCTGAGGCCGCGGCGGTTGCGACTGTCGCCAGAGGGAGGAGGATCTTTTACACCACTCCGCTTAAGGCGCTGTCCAACCAGAAGTTCCGCGATTTCCGGTTAGCTCCTTTATGGCTGTTTGTGTGTTAGATTGGGGAAGTTTTTTAGTTTTTAGTTTGGGTTGGCTGGTGAAAAATGTGTTGATGCCGTTTGTTTTGGGTATTTGGGGAGACATTTGGGGACTAGAACGTCGGCTTGCTCACGGGTGACACAGCGGTCAATAAGGAAGCCCAGGTGTTGGTCATGACGACCGAGATTCTCCGCAACATGATGTACCAAGGGTAGGCGCTTTGTTTGATTTCAGGTTGTTGTTTCAGCTTGTTTGGCTGGATACTTCCCTTTACAGCTTGTTTCATTGCCAGAGAGCTGGAATAAGAAGTCATTTTGTGATGTTGGATAGTATAAGCCTAAGCCATTTGATGGTGGACAGTGTGTCAAAAGTCAAATATTAATCTTAGCAGGTTTCTGGTGGTTCTTATGGTTTGTTGTGTGATCTATTTTCTTATACCGTCATGATTCCTTTGTCTCATGTAGCATTGGGATGGCTTCTTCTGAAAGTGCACTATTTGGTGTTGATGCGGTAGTTCAAGACGAGGTACATTACCTCAGCGACATATCCCGCGGTACTGTGTGGGAGGAGATAGTAAGTACGACTTGCTGCTTATAGCCTTGGTTTTCTAGTAACATTCATCTTATACTGATATATTGTTGGTCAAACTTGCAGGTGATTTATTGCCCAAAAGAAATTCAGTTGATTGTCTCTCAGCGACAGTTAAGAATCCGGATGAGCTAGCTGGTTGGATTGACAAGGTACTGGTTCCTGTGGGGTAAGTTGTAAGGTCAAAACTTTCTAAGGGTGGAATATGCACTTCATGTTAGGCCTCTGCATTTTATCTTGCGATATCTTTTTGTACTCTTTTAGTGATGAGTTCAGAACATGTAGACAAATTTATCCTCTTTTATTTCGAAGAAGCTCGAACAAAAGTGTAATTGCTGAGTAGAGCTTATAGTAATGGACTTTTTATGCTGAAGCCTAAAGATGTACGTAATCATAGCCTAAATATTAGAGTTTAAGGTTATATGACACCCTCTTCGATGTTGGATTCTCATTTGCTTCTGTTTTTGATGATTGTGCAATGACCCCTGGCTATTATTTACTGTTCTGCAGCTTTCTCCTTGATTTACTTTTATTGGTGTCTGTATGCTGAACCTTATTCTGGTTCTGGTTTATTTAGTGTGCAATACCTTCTTTTGTTTGCGTAGTTTTCATAGCTCGAATTTTTTAGGCTTTAGCACATTGGAGTCACCAAAGTGATTGATGATATTGTCATTACAATAGTCTCTGCACAGTTGAGCTTCATATATGCGGAAATTTCTGTTCTTACATTTTTCCCTACTGTTTACTCTTTCCTCGCACTGGTCAACTTGCAGACAAAAACTGTTTTTTCATCTTTAGCATGTCTTGCTACATGACTCATTCTTTGGATCATGAATGATTTCTCATTTACCTGTTTCTTTTTAGGTTCATGGTAAAACTGAACTTGTGACATCACTGAGGCGCCCAGTTCCTTTGACTTGGCACTTTTCGACGAAGACGAATTTGTTTCCTCTGCTTGAAGAGAACGGAAAGTGCATGAATAGGTTATCTCAGATCTCTACCTGCGTACTCAATGAATACTTTCTTTTCTATCAGGAACTGTCTGAGGCAGGAAAGATTTATTTGCAGGAAGTTGTTGGTTTTTTTTAGCGGGAGGAAATTGTTGATTTAGTGCGCCCAGAAGTCTCTCATTTATACATTGTAGGATTGCTCCTGCTTAAGTCTAGCTTCTTGAAGAGTTTGTGTAGATATAATATTCATTTGCTTACGGTGCAAGCTGGTTTCTGTATCTCTCTAAAACGGTCTTTCTGTAGATCTTTCTATGGCGTTCTAGCAAAATTTCTTTCTAGATTATTCCAGTCTCTATTCTGGTGCTTGAATGTTCATTTATGTTTTGATAACTATGACAAACATGTTGA
Source organism: Hypericum androsaemum (assembly GCA_963995505.1). Classification (NCBI taxonomy): domain Eukaryota; kingdom Viridiplantae; phylum Streptophyta; class Magnoliopsida; order Malpighiales; family Hypericaceae; genus Hypericum; species Hypericum androsaemum. The sequence continues at coordinate 5,405,411 of OZ023195.1, forward strand.
TTTGGACTTGCTTTTCATGGTGAAACAAAAAGCTATCGCTCAACTATCTACAACTTAATGCTTCTTGCGGAAAGTCTTACAAGGATGATACACGTAGAAGGACTTCAAGAAGACATAAGGGCTATTATGACAATGATTATGATAACGGGACTGGAGAATCTCTTTCAAAGAATGATGCTAGTCGAATACGCCGTTCTCAGGTAGCACATTACTTGTTTGTTTCTCTTCGTTATGTTGAATGAGCTTCCTGCTCTTCAAAGATAAGCTGCCGTATTGTCCTTGAACCACGCGGGAGATCTTTTCTGATTGAAAGAATGTTGCTCATTTCCCTTGTATATCTTTTTCTCATAAATTGCAGGTGCCTCTAGTTATTGATTCAGTATTACAGCTCGGAGCAAGAGATATGCTGCCAGCGGTTTGGTTTATTTTCAATAGGAAGGGATGTGATGCCTCTGTTCTGTACCTTGAACGTTTCCAACTCTTAGACGAGTGTGAGAAGAGTGAAGTTGACCTGGCTTTGAAAAGGTTCCGCCTTCAGAATCCCGACGCTGTTAGGGAGCCTGCTTTAGAAGGACTTCTAAAAGGGGTTGTAGCACATCATGCTGGCTGTCTTCCTTCATGGAAAGCATTTATCGAAGAACTTTTTCAAAGAGGACTAATCAAAGTAGTATTCGCCACAGAAACTCTTGCTGCTGGAGTCAACATGCCGGCTAGGACCGCTGTTATCTCATCTCTCAGTAGGAGAATCGGACAAGGACGAACCCAAAGATTAAGACCCCTACCGAAGGTGCTGAAGAATGCTGCAAGCTTTTATTCTCTGGGTTGCGACCTCTTGTATCACAGTTCACTGCTTCTTATGGGATGGTACTGAACCTTCTTGCTGGGGCGAAAGTTACTCGTAGGCTGAATGAATCGAATGACATGAATGCTCTCCGTTCAGGAAGAACCTTGGAAGACACATGAAAATTAGTTGAGCAGAGTTTTGGGATCTATCTTGGTAGTAATGTAATGATTGCTTCCAAAGAAGAGCTTTCTAAGATAGATAAAGAGATTGAAGTGCTGACCTCAGAAATCAGTGACGAGGTCATTGATAGAAAGTGCAGGAAACTTCTATCTGCAGTGGAATACGGAGAAATTGCGGAGTTACAGGAACAATTGAGGGCAGAATTGAGCCTTCGGAAGGATCTACGAAGGGAGAGAGGGAGGGAAAGGCTGAATGCTATAAAGCTAGTTTTGAATGAAAAGGTTTACCCTTCATTTGTCTGCAATACGAAGATTCTCAGCAAGTTGAGCATTTAGTCCCTGCTTTATTCTTGGGCAAAGCTGATGCCGTCGATGGTTCGAAACTTAAGAATACGGTTCTTTTAGATGATGATGGAAGTTCTGAAGAAATTGCTTCATGTTATTATGTGGCTCTTGGTTCAGACAACTCGTGGTATCTTTTTAAAGAAAAATGGGTTAGAACCATCTACAGGACAGGCTTCCCTAACACTGCTTTTGCTCAAGGTGACGCTTCACCCCGTGAAGCGATGTGGATGCTTCTTGATAGGGAGGAGAAGCAGTGGGAAAAGCTTGCTAATTCTGATCATGGTGGTTTATGGCACATGGATGGATCTCTGGAGACATGGTCTTGGAGCATAAATGTGCCAGTTTTAAACAGTCTACTAGAGAATGATCAGGTCCTTACTATGTCAAAATCCTATGAAGGACTCGTTCATCGGTACAACGAATAGAAACTAAAAGTTTCCAGCTTGAAGAAAAAGATGGCGAGTACAGCAGGTTATAGAGAATATAAGAGGATCGTAGACTTGAAAACCGGCATTGAGGATAAGATTAGGCGACTGAAGGCCAGATCAAAGCGATTGACTGAACGAATGAATGAAATAGAACCATCTGGGTGCAAGGAATTTTTGAACATCAGCAATATTGTTCATGAATGTAGGGCTTTGGATATCAACACGCAGGTGATATTCCCCTAGGGCGAAACTGCTGCTGCGATTCGAGGAGAAGAACTCTGACTTGCAATGGTCCTCAGAAGTCGGATCTTACTCGACTTGAAACCTGCACAACTTGCAGCTGTCTGTGCCAGCATAGTTTCTGAAGGAATCAAAGTTCGCCCATCGGGAAATAACACCTACATGTACGAACCCTCTCCCGCAGCCATCAATGTCATCAATTTCCTGGATGAGCAAAGATGCTCTCTCTTGCAACTTCAAGAGAAACACGGTGTCCACATCTCATGTTGGTTGGATACCCAATATTCGGGTGTGGTTGAAGCCTGGGCTTCAGGGCTGACTTGGAAGGAAATGATGATGGATTGCGCAATGGATGAAGGATATCTATCCCGCCTGCTGCGACGAACGATTGACCTCTTGGTTCAGGTTCCCATATTACCAGACATTGATCCGGTGCTGCAAAGTAACGCCAAGAGTGCATCCGATATCCTAGACCGTTCACCAATAAGCGATCTGGCTGGATGACATCTGCGGATACTTAATAGGTACTGGTCTAATCAGTTGTACTGGCTCGAGCGTCACCGGTCTGAGCCCTTGCATTCATCAATACCTCGGATTGATTTTCTCGTCTACGTAGAAGCTCTGATGAGTGGAAGGGTTGCGAATCTAGAAGACAGCTTCCCTCCACTCTCCCTACCATCTACGCCGTGAGATCGAAGTCTCCATCTTTAATTCTCAAGCCTCGGTAAACCAACGCAGAACATTCTCTGAGGTGGAAGCCCCAAATTATTGGTTTAGCACAACAAGTTTTGTCTGCTGCAGCATATGTCTTCCATGTTGTTCATCTCCTCCGCTCGACATTCAACTCCCTGTCTGCCTTTGCAGGTATACCAGAAACAACCGCCGAGTACCTCGAAACGCACAATTTGCACAGAATCATTAGACTTCGGGGACTGAAAAATCCAAATCCAAATCCAAATCCGAATCCGAAGGGGTAGGCCAGTATCGAAATGGGATGAGAAGAGACAACTGATGAATTGAAAGAATATATATATTCGGTATTACATTACATGTCAGCTCTATGTACAAGATGTGGCTCAAAATACCACAAAGGAGGGTCTATCTAAAGCACATCCAATTTTTCGTGCTTGTTTATTTTGGTCCGAAGACGGCCTGCGATGAACGTAATCTTGGCGCAGCGTCGCTTGCTTCAGCAGCACCAGCATATGAATTGATTTTCAGAGGGCAACTGCAGAAACATCTGACAGTAAAACAATGAGAAGTTTCCATTTACCGTTGGTAGACTAATGCCAGATAGACAACGTTAAATGTAAGAACATTGGATGGAGTTAAAACTTAAAACCATGATCTTCAAGTGATGAATCAGGGGCATACCTATCCACATCAAGCGCAGGAGTTCATTGTCATGATCCTGACAACAATCTATGGAACCGCTGCACTCTTCTCGAACTTTTTGCCTGCCCATGACATGAGCTTCTCGGTTGTTTTACGTTGGCCCGGAACAAATAGTCTTCTGTATCCAAGACGTAGGACACCTATCATGCAGAAACAAACGTTAAAAGCATACTCTAATTAGAAGTATTTATCCATGTAGAACTCAAACTCATCCAATGAAGCAAGGCCAAACTGTTTATCAAGAAAGCCTACCTTTGAGGAGCTGCAAGAAATCTTACATTCCAACCCATTAAATACTACAAACCCTTCCATGGCCCGGGATTCATCACTAGGCAAGTTTCTGCGTTTATTCCTGCACAAGGAAAGCATGTATAAGACATGGAACCCGCAATGAATTAGAACAAAATTCGTATTGTCTTTGCATACCTCTTTAGGAATATTCCCCGCTTCCCCTTTTTGTCAGGAGTGACGGAAAGGAAGTCCTTTTGCAAATACGAAGCAAAATTCGGATCCATAGATACAGCGGTTACTTCAGGCTTATCATGTCCGAAGTCCATAAGCTGAATAGACAACCGGGTTGGCATAGAGGACTGCACCATAAAAAGTCTTCCGTCTTGTTAGCTGATAACTTATCAGTTTGATGTGTACCACTATTAAGTGTAAAATCGTTTTCTTTAGTTAATAAAAGAAGAACAACTATTGACTCACGCATTCAATGCGATAGATGTTCTCGTCGTGAAGAAGAACCCGAGCATTTTCATGATACACCATGTCAACAAATCTTCCACGCTTTCTTGATTTTTCATAAGCATATAGCTGAAGCAACTTGTTATCCATTTCTTCGGATGCCACCGTTTGTAGCTGTTTAACAACAAAAATCAAGGAACTCAAGATGAAGCCAATGAAGTGTCGCCATAATCTCAGAATTATAAATTTGAGTGGTAAACACACTAAAATTTACCTGCTTGACAAGCTTGTAGATCAGCTTATCCAGAGTGAACAGAACATATGACTGTGTCCCAATTATTGCACGGCAATCGTCCTCGAATTTTGTATTATCGGAAGAACCATCAAGTAGGTTGTAAAGGGCACTCATGAACCTGTTACAATGAGAATGAATATGGACCGACGGAAAAAATCAGTGAAGTTAACAATTTTTTTTCTATTATCCAATGCACCTGGCATATAGGTCATTAGCATTAGCATCATTTGTAGCTCTCCATTTCCTTTCCCCAGACGAGGAATTAATTTTGGCTGACAATATTCTCTCATACAATGTCTGCAAAATAAAGAATGAGGATACTGTTAATTGAGGAAACGAAATCCACAAAGACCAAGTCCAAAATCTTTTACCTGATGAAGCCTGAAAAGCACATAGAAGGAGTCGTTGCCGTAGAAAATACGAGAAGCTTTCTCTCTCTCACACATTGCGGGAGGGACATGCTTTGCCAGAGGCTTCACATTGAGCAGAAACCGTTCTGAGAAAGGCAAAACTGCTCCATCCCCTTCAACATCATGAGCATCAGCCATACCTTCAGCTTCTCCTTCACTTTCAGCTTTATGATCATGTTCCTCGTGATCTACATCTTCCTCGTGCTCTTCCCTTGAGCAATCTTCAGCTTCAGCAGACTCACTTCCAGACACCTCACCATTCTCGGAAGCATTCTCACTGTCCTCTGTTGACCTTTGCGCACTTTCATCACCTTCGTCATCAGCATCAGCATCATTTTCTGCTCCTGCATCGCCACATCTTCCATTCTCACCATGTCTTGTTTGATAATGTTGGCTTACAACACTGTCCTTTGGTTTGTCATCAGCTTCGACTGGTGTTTCTCCATAGACTCCAAAGTTATCCTCCTCAAAGTCCCCATTGGGAGACAATTCACCCTCTTCCCTCTCACTTCTAGGTTGCACCATCGGTTCTGCATTAATTTTGTGACTCTTGCTGCTGTCAATTGCTGCACCATTTGCCATGACCATTGATCTTGAATAATCACCGATCTACAAATGGAAAAACACACAAGCGCCTTCACGTCAACCATTATGTTCAAAATACTTTTGGGTCAGTGGGCAACTATACAAACTATCCGAGGCAATGCACTCATGAAGATAGTTTAGCTGCAAGATCCTTCAGAATAACAACTGAATACAGGGAAAAACTTCCTGCCCAATCAGACATAGGTGCAAAAGTCTTTTCGATCAATAAATAGAAGTTTGTCCCTGAAGTAAGAGTCTAGGTTCCATACCTCCTTAGAAGATAAGATCCCATTGCTCAATCCTAATCCATGTGCACCATCAACTGTGCCATTGCTTGGTCTTGGAGGAGTAGCATTAAGCCCTAGTAAAAAGGTCGCATCAACAGTGACGAGATTCTGGAAGACGTACAAAACAATTAAACCATCTAGAGCATGAAAAATACCTGATTCCACATTAATATTTCCATTACTTGGGTCTCCTCCCCCTGCAGGAGAAGCATTCAGCCGTTCAATTGAAGTACCGTGCTTATTGATCCCTGAAGCTTCATCAGCCACAGCTGAATTAATCTGTATCTTATCATGTTGAACTGTACTGCAGGATGTATCACTTCTACGAGCTGTACGATCACAATTAGGAGATTTATTTCCATTATTGCCATTAACCAACAAAGTCCGGCAAGAACTTGATTGCTCTGGCTGACCACTTTCATCTTCATTTCTGGAAGGATGCAAGTGGTTTGAGATAGTAATCGTGGCATCAACACCACTAGGGCTGCCTTCACTCTCTCCACTTTTGGAGGAACGATTCTTAGCTTTGGCAACATCTTGAGTGTCTTCAGCACCCCGAGGTCGAGGAGGAACACCAAGCACAGGCTCCAAGAAGGTTGTCCATATCCTCATCACTTTATCCAACTGTTCGGATGTACATACTTCTCCACAGGAATACTTGATAAGCTGATACAGATCCTCATGAATGTCAGAATCCGCATACTCAAAATCCAAGTTTGACAAAATGGGTCGTTTGCTTCCAGCAGCAAAAGCTAGAAGAGCATCGTCTTCCTTGCGCTTCTTCTCGTTTATTTCTTTGATCTCCGCCAGCAAAGCTGTAAAGGTTAATCAACAACTTAACAATCCAACAGCAATAGACGTCTAAGATCTCTGCTATGTTAAAAAAAGTATCTAGTGTCATACTCGAGCATAAGAATAACAGCCAAACGCATTGAAGGTATTTATATAGCAGGCAATAAAAGCAATCTCAAACCAATGAGTGATTGGCCTGGTTCCTCTGTGTGTGTGTGTGTGTGTGTGTGTGTGGAGGGAAGGATTGTCCACCATCCTGCAGTTCATTACCCATCGGGCTTCCTTTGCAACTAAAAAGTACATTTTGCGAAACCTCACCTTTCGTGCTCAAGCTTTTCGTGTCCTGCTGCTTAAAATAGAAGCTGCGATGATCGAGTGATTTGTGATAGTTTTTAGCATATATCTCAGCCCAGACTTTACTGAAATCAGCACGGCACTTGGCCCATTCTTCCTGTTTCTCCTTCAATCGAGTTAGTACGACAGGCAAAGCCAAAGATGTATTCTTTCTAAGGACATCCATCACATCCAGCCCATGATCACCATATAGCCGCTCAATGCATCTCAGATTTAGAGCTACACCAAAGAAACAGGGAGCCAGTCAGCAGAGAGTACGAAAAAATCAAACCTCCAGCAATTCGGCTTACGACTAGCATCAGATAGGTATTGAATTAATGCTTCACATTCATGAATTTGTGACCTGTTAAGTGCTCCTCAACGTGGACGGGGGCATCCATTCTTATAGCATTATTGTTTATCTTCTCCAATAACTCTTCGACACGTTTTGTCGTTACATTCACAGATTCCAACAACATGTCCAATTCAAACCTGAAAGCAACACAACAAAAGAGATCGGTAATTGCAAAAAACACTCATAATTGTATGCCATGCCATTCAGGAAAAAAAAGGAAAAATATGATAGGTCATAATCCAAAAAGATACCTGTGAACAAATCACCAAATGAAAAAAAAAACAGTGTCTAAGAAACTAAAGAGCAAGATCAAACAAGAACAAATGACCTCGGCGAACAAATCACAACTCGCAGGCAAGCCTAACCTGTCATCCTCACACCGGAAGAGACTTTCTTCATATTGGTTCTTGCGCATGTGTTTGAAAGAATAATCTTCACTTCCTGAGGTGACTGACACCCAATTGTCATTCAATACTTCAGCACCCAGATCAGTTCTCTGGCTTGCAATGGGTATGGGGTACTGCAATCACAGTAACACAATAGCCGATTAAAATCCCAAATCAATGTCATGATAGATTTTTTTTATGACAAGCTGCATACATTCTGCGGTAGAAGTCGATAACTGGGAGTGCAGCGCTCGCAGTTTGATAAATCGAGTTCGTTGATGGGCTTTGCTAGATACTTATCCTTGCTGGGAAATAAAGACATCTTATGACCTCCTGCATCTTTGTTGCCAAACGATATGTTCTTATCAACTCTGTCTCTTTCTAGAGTGTCGCGGTCTCTATCTTTAACCCCGTCATCCCTCTCTCTATCCTTTTCCTCTAGTTTTACCGGTATGGGTAAAGCGCCTTCATTCCAGGAGGATTCTACAATGTTGATAGAAAACAGAGGAGATTGTCAACAGAGGAGAAGTTGCAGCAACAATGGAGTAGCAGTTTACACTGGTAAGGATTGTGAAATGCCGAAGTTTTACGGAGAGACGACATTTGCATGGTATCTTAATTGAATTAACTAAACATATGTACTTACTTTTGCTCACGACATCAGCAAGTAAACCCTCTGCAGAGCAAGTCACGACATTAATAATGCAGCACATAAAGCGAAAATGATAAACCAACTAGTTTGTATCTAATGATTACCATTCTTCTCGCATAGAGCCAAAAAATCGTTGAAGGCATCCATAAGATCTGGATCTTTTTCAAGCAAATCGCCCACCTGATTCAACCAGACATTACTCGAGTTACAAATCAGATCAACAGCTCCAATGAACAGGCTAGAAGCACATGTCGAAGATTTGAAAAAGAGAAAAGAAAAGGTCTAAAGGTCACAGAAAGATATTGTGACTAGAAATTTATTCTGGCTAACAAAAAGATGGTTGCCATACTGTAGATTGAAGAACAATTTCATGGAAGTGTTAAAGATGAAAGGATACTCAATATGCTATGCCTAAAGAAACCATATTGAAATTTAAATGACCTCTTCAATATATGTTGAACAGCTATTAGTCTTTGCTACAAGTGAAAACAGTATATACCACTTTACACTTTAATGTGTGACGGTCAGATAGTTTGGGAGCAGCACTAACCAATGACTGCAGTTCTGATCTGTTAATTATTTCCTTTGTAAAGAGATGAAGACTCCTCAAGAATTCCTGGTAAGAATCAGGATTCCTTAATTTTTCCTTCACTTGCTCACAGAAGGCAAGCTCCTGTCCTAAAGCACCTGTGTTGTCATAAAAAATGAACCAGGTCAGCTGCATGAAACTAAATTATATGCAGCTCAAAAGATTTTTTTATTCACAAAAATCACCGGAATGTCACACGGACAGGAAAGGGAAAAAAGTATATGCAAGGAGAGAAAATGTGGATTTTAAGTAGATGTCTAAAATGAAGCAGCAGCAGAACAATGGTGCTATTAAGTATCATAACTCGTTAACAGAAAACCAAATTCATTTACCAGAGCTTCATGCACACGGGAAATGTGAAATTTGATGCAGAAAAGGCACTACGGTGATATAAGAAATGTTGCTGGCCAGAATCCCTAAAAAGTAATGTCCCTTAAACCACCGCATCTCAACCAGGTGCACACAACATTATGAAAGCATTTCCCCATATCTCTTAGCCCCTCCATTTTAATTCATTCAAAACAGAATGTATAAATTTTTCTAGACATAAAAAGATCAAGCAGAAAAAACATCACAAGTGCAGAGGAGATAGTGTCCAAAATTCTCAACCCACTTTTGACCACACTTTTATCATCATGAATCGATGAAGTAGGATGCATCGCAAAATTGTCATCACCGTCCCCTCCTTGTTCAGTTGCGGGATCTTCAGCTCTACGATATTTCCTTTTGTTAGGCATTCGTTGAGTGTTAAAGTCTCGACTGCCTTCATGTTCATATTCCCTATCTTCACGTTCTCTTCTGTCTCTCTCCTCTCTTTTATCGCTACGTCTACGCTGTTCTTTGTCCACCCTCATGAAGGTTCTATCGTTGTCCACATCAGCACGATCACCACAGAAATCTCCGTCTGCTTGAGAATACAAGATTCTTTCTTTCTGGCAAGCAATTCAAACAAAGAAAGCCTTAGCTTGACAGAAATGGGACAGCTCAGGAAGAAGAAAATAGTACTAGACTAACCTTCTCTGTTTGCAAATGTCTCATTGTAGGTATGGCAGAGCTCCTATCCCGAAGAATAGAATTCCGACCAGAGGCTGTTGCCGATGTATCTGGAAGAAAATGAGTAAACTCTTCAAGTAGATCGTGGTGGTCATGAAAGAGGGTAGCAACCTGTGACAGAAAATAAACCAAGAAATTGAGGATCCCATTGGGTTTGCCACCTTAAAAAAATTAAAATTGGTAAAAGAAAGGAACCAATATACCTCCTGGTAGACCTCCGTTATAGATTTGCTTTCCTTTCTGTACATATTCAAAATGTCTAAAAATGCTTTATAGACCTGATCATCGCCTTGAAATCTAGTCTGCAGAGAACAAAATTCACGAATCAGAATCTTGAAAATCAAATAATTCCTAATCCACGACTAAACAACAACAGACCTTGATTTTGTTGACAAAATTTATTGCTTCAACAAATTCAACTGGCTTTTTCGTTGCAGTTTGTTCATTCTCTAGAGGCAGAGTGATCTCATATCCCTTGGGTAAGAAAGTGTTGAAACCCAAAATCAATTCTCTGTGACCTTTAAATAACTCCTTTACCCTTGCTATGACACCAGTAGTGTCAATTCTGCATTCAACACAATGTAGGCAGAAATCCAATTCAAATTTAGCAAAAAAATATATTTTACAACCCGGGATTTATGTGCGAACAAAAAAACAAGAATTGTACCTCTGAGCTTTGAAATCCTTCATGACCTCAAGAAATTCATCATACTTTTCCCTTTTGTCTTGGAAGATATCCTTGACAGCCTTCAAATATGATAAGGCATCATTTGTTGTAAGTCTCTGCGAGCCTCCTCCTCCGGTCCCAATAAGTCTCTGCGAGCCTCCTCCTCCGGTCCCAGCACCTCCAGTGCCTCCAATCCCTGAGGCACCTCCCCTATCCCCTCCAGCGGCCGCCTGAGGTTGCCCAGAACTTCACCAAACGATTGCCCAGGGTCAGATGAAAATAAAAACCGCTCAGCATTAAAGTTCACCAATCATAACCCTTATTCACTTGAATAACCCAAGCAAATGGGTCACACATAAACCTTGGACAATCAGACACAGAAACAACAATCTACTGCCCCAATAAAACAAAAGGGGATCCAAACACTCTTTAACAGCAGATTCATAAAAAAAAACCGAAACTAATTCCCTAAAATTTAAACAGGCATAACCAGCCACTAAGCACTCCCCAAGATTGAGTTAATCTTAATCAACGAGAGCCTCGGAAATCGACAACCTCAAACCCAAACACAACATCAAAACTACGCAAATAGACCCGATACCACAGGAAGTTAGAGACAGAAGTCAACAAAATACTCCGATAGTAAGCAAAGATAAGACGACAAAACCCACAACCAAAGGCAGAGAGATAGAGAGGGTGGGGGAGAACTCACTTTTCCCCCCGAGCCAACGAAGAAACCAAAGGCCTTTTAACTGGAGCAGCCATGAAAACCTCATCCCTTGACCTTTTCATCTCCTCCGACTTCTCTGTTTCAACCTCAATCACCTCTCCCCTTTAACCACCGCTTCACATTTAAGACCTCCAACAATTGAAGCCTCCACCGGAATTAAATTAAATTAAAACTAATTCACAAAAAAGGAAACCTGCAACCACACAAAAAATTTCCAATCCGTTAAACGAAGTCCGAGCTAAGCAGATCTAACTAGGACGGAACTCAGCAGATTAAAACCTCCAAACGCAAATCATCCAAAACCACGGATCACCTCCCAAGCAAGTGAGAATTCTCGACCATTGTACTTCCAGAAATTAATTAATTTACACCGATTCAACCAAAACACTTTATTTTACGCTGTCATGAAATTAATTATAAAAAATTATTATATTAACCGATAAATAGATAGATACGCAGGCAGGAGACTTCAACTACAAGTTTTTTTTAAAAAATAAATAAATAACGCAAGAGCGGTTACAAGATTTGAGGATTGCTTAGATAAACAAATTAAGAGTCCGACCTTCACAAGATGAAGATGATGATGATGAAGAAGAAGATATAATTATTAAAGCAACGAACACCAACTCGCTCCTCTTCTTCTTCTTCTCTCTCTCTCTCTCTCCGCTTCTTCTTCTTCTTCGTCTTCCTCCTCTCCCGCTTCTTCGTCTTCTGTTTTTTTTTCTCTGAGGATTTTAGTGTATTTTCTGTTTGTTTTGGGTTAAGAGAGGGAGAGAATTAGTTTTATTTATTTATTTCTTCCTTTCTTGTGATATGGACGAGAAAAGAATTTCAACTACGACGACGTTGGTATATTTTGGAGGAGGAGGAGAGGGGAAGAAGGTGGGAAAAAGCGTGGAGGTAGTGATTTTGACTGGATATAGCCGGTGACTCGTTGCTGGCTTACCGGTTGTATCCGGTCGGTTGCTTTTCCAGGGCTAATTAGGGCAAACGTTGTAATAGGGGAGAAGACATTTGGGATTGGATTGCACTCCAAATCAAAAAGGATTAGGGCAACAATTGTTGCTTGGTGACCGTCTGCATATTAGTGGATATAAAAATTTTATAGACTACTTCTACCACATTAGATTAATCAGTAAAAAAATATTATAGTTTAATTACGCGCAATAAAATTGGAGTTCGGGTTAACTTTGCGGTCGTTTTGTAATTTAGTATGTCTTAAATCAGTAAGTATTCTGATAATTATGTATTTACTATCTGACCTAAAAGGTTTGCATTTAATAAGAGGACAGACAATATAGAACTCTTACTTGTTTTGTCCGGATCTATTTTTAAAACTTGAATTTGAATTTTTTTTAACGGAGTGCTTGAATTAAATCAATCCAAAGGTTTCTGGAACGGTGTGGAATATGTGGCAATATATTTGCTCTAGGTATTTGTACGTTGGAATTAGGGTTTGGGACATCAGTTTGGTCTTTTCGGGTAGATTGGATTCGGGTTTGGACAGTGCTTGTAATTTTTCCAGGGAGCTGGAGAAGATAAATGGGGTTTGGTCTGAAGCCTTGACCTGAATCGCCGTCACCAAGTGTCTATCCCATTAGGCCACCATTTTTTTTCCCGATTATCTAGCATTCGTACATGAAGTAAAACGATCAATATAAATTTGAACTTTAATGACAACAATTTTTTGACTCAGAATGTAATTAAATATTTAAATAGGAATAAAACTGTATATTGGAGAGCAGGTGAGTCTCGGAGCCCAAGTTGCCCTATGAGTCAGATTTAGGTCTTTGGGTGTTGGGTTGAGACAACAAAGGCCAGATATTCTGTTATTGTCCAGATGTGAGACCTTTTTGGAAGCCAGGACGACTGAGTGAACAAAATGGGCTTTTAAAAGAAGCCGAGAAGACTTTAATGAGCAAAGTGGGCCTTTTCTTTATGGATGGGCCTGATTGGGGTCGTGGCGGGTCCTTCAAGGTCCGTGATATTCTAGTGTTTATTGCAACAGCTACCGAGCAAAAACTAACTAATGTAGAATGTAGAGTCGGGCGTTGTCGGACTTACGTAGATATCTCAAGCAGTAGGTAGAACAATGAAGTTGTACATGCATCTCAACCACAGCAGAAAAAATTAGGTCCATTGACCCACAAAGGAAAATGTGGAATTTGAAAACTGGACCATGTGCATGCAGAAAATTAAAGAGACAAAATGTTGCAGGCTATAGAGTCTCTAATATCAATGGCCATAAAACAGCCATATCAAATGGTCACACACGTCATGTAGTGAAAAGTTTCAGAGATATAGGATTTCTTTGGTAGAGTATATTAAGTAATAGCGACTCTTACATAATACGATAAAATCTTAAAACAGCCAAGTCAGACGAGTCGAAAAAGTTCTAAACATAAGCTGAAGTAGGTCGAGGAGTCTCTAATCAGCAAGATCCATATTGGTATCAGGGTCTGAAGCTGCTTCCTCCTGTTCAGTCAACGCAAGGGAAGTCCTTAGACTAATAGAACCGGATTACTCGGATAAAAAAAAACAGTGAAGAGACTAACCTTCTCCTCTTCGCGCAACTCGGACGGTCCAGTTCCAGTTGGAAGAAACTTGATGAACTCCGAAAGCAAGTCGTCGTGGTGCTTGAAAAGATCAGACATCTGTGGAAGACAAAAACGCGAATCAAGTCGTTCTGTCTACCAACGTGTATAGTACGAAAAGTTCAACGTATACCTCCTTGGAGAGCTCTGCTAAAGTTATACTTTTCTCTCTGTACTTGATGAACAAGGCTTTAAATTCTCCGTATGGACTTTGGCCTCTAAATCTAGTCTGCAGGGAAAACGGTTAAAGCGTCAGATTTGTGGAATTCTTTAGTCAACTTTCGTTCTGCGAAAGATTATAAACCAACACAGGTACGTACCCTGACTTTGTTAACAAATTTGGTCGCTTCAACGAGTTGAGCGCGACGAGATTGAACATCATTATCTGCTAGACTCACCGTGCGCAGCTTTAGAAGCAATTCTTTAGGACACGAGAGGAGACAAAAACAAGGATCAGCAACCATCAAAGAAGAAAATCCAACGGAAATCGATTGGAAACCAGAAAATAAGTGGGAATTCGATGGTGTTGATGTGCAGTTTGGTGTATTGTTTGGTCTGTGTACTAGGTCGGTGTGATTCTTTTTGCATGGTTTTGAGTGTAGAATTTATTTATAGTAGTGTTATTTGTGGTATTTTTTTAGTGCAACCACTTTAAAAGAAATTCTACTTAAATATTTTGTTAATAATATATTAATCAATAAAATTTTACTTATAAAAAACTCTTTAGATGATATATTTCAAGGGTGTAACTATAATCGAAAATTTCTTATTATTTCATTGCATTCCATAATAATTGACATAAGCCAGCAAAAATTTATTTTTTATATAGAATTCTTTTCAATTTATCATGTAATTAGTATGGCCTATTTCTTTTCGACGCTTTATAAAGTGTAATTTTTTTGGGGAGCAATATATGTATAAATACACTTAAAAAACAAGAAACAAAGAGAAAGAAAGGAAAGGTGGGAGCAGAGAGTACCCGGGTCTAACTCATTTGAAGGGGGAGGTTCCCGTCGCGGCGGCATCCTGGCCGGCCGGATAGGACCTTCTCAGGTTCAAGTTGGTAGAGAGAGAGAAAGAGAGAGGATTGAAGATGGATTGAGGTTTTTCTTATTGCAAGCTCAAGTTCTTGATGAGCTCAGCTCCATTATATATAGAAAGGACCCACAACGAGAGTGATCATGCAATTCTTCTCTGGTAGTGTGTCTAAAATTCTATGGGAATCTTTCCTGTGAAGTTGTTGCTTCATGCAATTCTTCACCCGATGTTTGGTGTTCTTTGAGGTTCTGGAACTGGGAAATGGTCAAAGAAAACATGCAACTGATCATATTTCGTGGGTTTTGTGAAAGGGAGGAGGGCTAATTAAACCGGTACAAATGATGAAGAGAATTGGATTCACTTAAAAATATTTTAGATTCGAGACTTATAAATTCAAAAGATACTTTCAAAAGAACCCACAACTGATCATATTTCGTACAAGAAGATTTTTTTGGGTTCTTTGGGTTAAAATGAGAATTAGATAAGTTTTATCTAGCTTACTTTGATATATTTTTATCTAGTTTATTTATTGGAGTTTAGTACTAAAAAGTACACTCACTGCAATTATTATATTGGAGTAATAAAAATCTATAAAAAAAACATTTACACTAGAGTACCATATAGTTGAATGGTAAAAGATATACGTCAAAAAGTACGAAATCTATGAATTTTTTAAGTTACAAAATATTGAACTGATGTTTATAAACCATATAATAAGTCAAACAGCTTTTAAAATATAATCAATAATACTGATATATTATTAAAAGAAAGTAGAAGCGGTACACTACCGGCTGTGTAAGGATTAATAGTTATTTAGGTCTTAGGTCCAATATCTCTGCAAATGAGTTATAGATCCAATCAAATATGAGCGTCCAAAGATTTAAAAATAAAATTCTTGTACTCTGAAGAGCTAAAATTGTAGATAAATTCCATGAAATAAAATAAATCCAAACACAGCGTAAATGATTTAATGAACAGCTTGGCCTTTTTCTTCAAGAGTGTGAAAATTAGGTGCGGCTGCAAATTGAATGGGCCTGGCCAATTCCGTAACCAGTGGCGCCCTTTTCACGGTGTTTATGGAACAAGTACTCAATGGAAAGCACAAGTGTACCTTGTTTAAATTTAATTTGCAAATTTTAAAACCGACCCGGACGACGATCCGTGGTTTGAGATGCAAAAAAATAGTGACCACAGTTTAAAATTTTTACACTTTAGTGACACTAAGGGAACTCTTTTCTTCTTGTTATCTAGTGTGTCAAATCATATGAGATCTATCATGTGGACTACCATTTTTGTTCCTTCATTCCACGAGTTAAATTCTCTTTGAAGTTGGACATGAGGCTC
Organism: Hypericum androsaemum; assembly: GCA_963995505.1. Taxonomy (NCBI): domain Eukaryota; kingdom Viridiplantae; phylum Streptophyta; class Magnoliopsida; order Malpighiales; family Hypericaceae; genus Hypericum; species Hypericum androsaemum. Next base: position 5,421,579 of record OZ023195.1, read on the forward strand.
GATCTTCATAGGCGCGAGGCGGGAAGGCGGCCCCGAGGCAACAAGACCGCGGTCGCGAAGTAGCATTGCTGGGGTCGCGAGGCGGCAAGGTTGGGGGGTTGCTAGGACCCTAAAAAGGGTGAGGCTCGGGCTGCGAGATGGGGATGAGGTTGCGAGCGACGCCGCAGGACCGTTGTCATTGGACCATGTGGATGCAGAAAATTAAAGGCACAAAATGTTGCAGGCTAGTCTCTCCAATATAAATGGCCCTAAAACAAGCCATATCAAATGGACACACACGTTATGAAGTGAAGTTTCCAAGATATATGACCAACGTAAAACGAAACGGTGACTCTTTATATAATGATAAAGTCTTACAATAACTAAGTTAGACAACTCGAAATAGTCATAAACCTAAGCTGACATATCTTGAAATATGGTAAAGTAGGTCGAGAAGTCTCTAATCTGCACGATCCATATTGGTTTTAGGGGCAATTTCAGTTGGAAGAAACCTGATGAACCCTGAAAGCAGGTCATTGTGGTGCTTGAAAAGATCAGAAACCTACGGAAGACAACAACAACAACACGAGAAAATGAGAACCCCACTAGATTTTCCCATAACGAAGTGCAACTAAATAAGTAACGTTACATATGAAAATTACAAACTATCGCCTTGAAGAAATAAGATTTACATCTTGAAAAATATATTGTCTACCTTAATTTACATGAATGGAGTCATTCTGCTCATCAAACGTGTAATCCGTGGATTAGTCTAGAGAGACAAAAACTGTATATAGTACGAAGTTCAACTTATATACCTTAGTGAAGAGCTCTACTACAGTTATACTATCCTCTTTGAACTTTTGTAGTAGGTCTAAAAATTCTCTGTAGGGAATTTGGCCTTCAAATGTAGTCTGCAGGAAAAACGATTCGAGAGTCAGAATTGCAGAATTCTTTAGTTTAACTTTCGTTCTGCGAAGGATGACCAATCCGGGTACGTACCTTGACTTTGTTAACAAATTTGATCGCTTCATCAAAGTCAGGGCGAAGAGGTTGAAGATCATCTGCTCGACTGGCCATGAGCAGATTTACAAGCAATTCTTTATAAGCAAGGACACGAGAGTAGACAAAAAACAAGGATCAGCAACCATCAGAGGAGAAAATCCAACAGAAATCGATTATAAACAAAAAACAGGGTGGGGATTAGATGGCGTTGATGTTATCTTTGGACACCTCTTTGTCAAACTGCGATTGAAAATGTTTGGTTTGTATCGTATGCGGCAATAATGTGGGGCTTTTTGTTCATTCTATTCTCTTATGAGTACAAGAATGACTTCTTTGGTCGCATTCTATAAGCAGAAAGAAAGGAAGGGTGGAAGCAGAGCGTACCTGGGTCGAACCCATTTGAAGGGGGAGGTTCCCGTCGCGGCGGCATCTTGGCCGGAGAGGACCTTCTCAGGTTCAAGTTGGTAAAGAGTGAGAGAGAATTGGAGATGGGTTGATGTTTTTGTTATTACAAGCTTCAGCTCTTGATGAGCTTAGCTCTACTATATATAGAACAGCCACACGAGGAGAGTATGATTCCCTCCCGCCGGAATAATCATGCAATTCTTCTCTGGTAGTGTGTGTAAATTTCTATGGGAATCTTTTATGCAAACTTGTTGCTTCATGCAATTCCTCAACAGATGTTTGGTGTTCTTTTTTCAGTAACCACTGTTTAGGAGCGGTTGCGTAATGGTGTGTTTTATATTCAAAAGATATAAACTCAAGACTTCTTAAGTGAATCTACGTTTCTTATCGCTGAACCAGCCAACCAAACTCTCGTCTCGATTAATTGTTATTTGGTGTTCTCGAACATCATTTTATCAGTACGCAATTAGTTTTTATCGATCCTGAATACCAAATATCAAATTTATCAAATACCGAAATGTTAAAAAGATCTCTGATGATCGTAAATAAGGTATTTACCAAAATTATTGGGAAAAATGTATTTAAAAAAATCAAAACAAGAAGAAGAAGGTCGATTTGTTTATCTTCGTAGGAGGCTGGGCCTTGACCAATTGATACAGCCTTGAAATTTTTTAGAAAAAAACTTAATTCGCAATTAATCCATCAATGAAACAGTAAAAAGGAACCCTAAAACCTAAAAATTCAAAACAAGAAGAAGGTAAACATTCTTAAGGAGGCATAAAGCATCAACAATCGAATCAAAAACCCTAAATCTAAACCCTAGTCCCTAAATCGAACAAAATCGAGATGCAATAGAAAGAAAACTTACCTTCCGGCTACGGCGAGGTCCGGAATGTGTATTGTGCGTGGGTGGGGCGGCAGCTGCAGGGATGAAACGGATGGAGGCAGGTTTTCTATTTTTTTTCCGGCTTTATATATTTTGTTAGGCAAATTACACTTTAGCACTTCTGTATTCGGTAAAATATCAATGATTACAAAATTTACCGAATACTGATATTTACCAAATTTTGCTAAAATTTCCTTATCAAATTAAATCGCGAATACCGAATTATCGATATCAAACTTATGAAATACTGATATTTACCTTATTTTTATCTTTTGCTAACCTTGAACGGTTGTTGATTATTTGTCAGATCACGAAAATGGAATTCGTATCAAATCGAATTTGAAACAAACGTGTTCTCGAACTCAGACAGGTCTCTTATCAAGTGATCGATGAATTTTTCTCAACAAAAAAAAAAGTGATCAATGTATTTATTTTTTATCTAAAAATATAAATGGGTTCAAAACTTCAAATTGATGTGCACTGTCCCCGTCGTTAAACATATTTATTTTTACCTTTTTATAGTTTTTAGTGCATTTTTTGCAAACCACAACCAGCTTGAACTAACTACGATCAAATTGTTTTTTTTCGTTTTTTTAACGGTAAATTTATTAATATTGATATTGTGTAAAAAATCCTCCTTATGAACCAATATTTGGTGGGTAAGATGGCAACGAATCCTACCTTATTTTTCAAGGGTCGTTGGGTCAATTCCCGCCTCTTGCGAATATGGAAAAACTTTGCTTGGGATGAGAACAAAGCCCAATACCGTATAGAGTTCCGTGGTTTAGGCCAATCCGCCTAAATTTTCATAACAAAAAAAATTCTCGTTACGAGGTTGCGATCGTCGACCTGGTCAAAATCATACCGCGAAAAATCCAGTGAGATCAATTTGTTTTTTTAAATCTGATGAGCTTATTTATTTTATTTTCCCTTAATTTTAGATGTTGCTTGATTTATGGGCAATGACTACGCACATGAAATTTCGACAAAAGAAAAACACAAAAGGAACATGTTAATCAGAAGAAAGACCAGCAGCAGACACGTGATATAAGAGCGAAGAAGGGAATGTTTGATCCCCGTGAAAGTACTCAGGTTTTAGTTCCACCTCCGGACTCTTTTTTTTTTAATGACATATGGTATCCGAAAATTAATTAAGTCGACTAATTCAAGTTTGAGTATGGTAAATTTTTTTTGAAATATGACAAATTTCTCATCTTAAATTGTCACGACCCGGGACCGATAAAACCAACTCGCAACCAGAGTTGCACAAGACTCAATTTTACTATCTTTAAAGACCCATAAAATTTCATACTTTTATTCTCAAATTCAGCTCATTTGCTAACCTGAAATCATCATTTGTGTTTCCTTAAAAATAACGTATTGCAAATTTCAATGAGTTTTGCTACTCAATGAAGTTGCCCGTACCTCCAACCTGAGACCAGGCCCAAACATTTCTAAAACATTTTTTAGTTCAAACGTCAACCTTAAACAATAGAACAATGTCATACATAACGGATTAACCATCAAACTTATCAATTACCTACTTCAACGACCTCATATCCAACATACTCAACACAAAGATCGCATGAACAACAACCTAACAATAACGATATAATAAGAAACCATACAACTCGGAAATTCTTATGCAGCTACTAGTGATGTATGAAGATAAGAACTCTGAAAACTCTCCTAATGAGACCATGTCATCAAATCACCTCCAATGACACGGTCGTAAATGATACAACCTCTCATTTTTATGGGGACCATCATATCATCCCAATGGTAGGGTCCTAAATGATACAACCTTTTGCTTTTACAAGGACCATCATATCACCCCAATGGCAAGGTCCTAAATGATATAACCTGATGCAGAAGTCTAGAGGTCAAAATTCTAGAAGTCAGATTCTAGGGGTCACATTATAGAAATATTTTTGGACCATTTATTCATTACATATGGTCAAATAAGATATCATTGGAAAGGACTGGATGACTAGTTTCCAATGAATTAAACGGTTTATAATTTAGAATTGTTTAGAGAAAGTTATTAGACTTTTTGTGAGGTATGTCCAGGAATTTCGAAAAGATAGAAAAAGAGTTAATGTGAAATCAAAAGGTCATTGTATCCTTTCTCTATAAAGGTCATTGTAAGGATGTAAGGTAGATGATTTGAAAGAAATAAAGTTATATTTTTTAGTAACTCATTGTTTGAGTTATTCTTCTTTGGTTTTGAATATCTTAGGTGGATTCCTAAGGTTGTTCGGCTCGTATGCTAGTTGTTCTTGGGGGCTTGATCCTCTCTACTCTCCATAACATCATTAATTTAGTATCAGAGCTCCGAGTCTTTCCATGGCTAGATGATGGCTTCGAGGTGCGAACGTTAACCTACCTCCCATTACGTGTGATGTTGAGTTGGACGAATTGAAGAGGCAAGTGCAACAACTCTAACTACAGCTTGAGCGCCTTCAAGCTAACCATGATGATTCTTGTCATGGTTCGTAGAGGAAAGGATATTAGTCCTTTTCATGAGGATTCTGACTCATCCTATGAAGGGATTCTTTTTCGATCTCATGGCCGTGAAAACAATGGTAACCGAATCTATAACTCCTACCCTGGTGAGGAGGACGAAATTGATGAAGAAGAGATTCGTATGATTCAACATCTCTTAAGGACAGAACGTATGGAAGATGATAAGTGGCTCTGTTATAACTTTTTTCGCACCCGTTGTACATAGCACGAGAAGGTAAGAATGGTCATCATCGACAGTGGTAGTTGTGAAAATGTTGTTTCTCATATTATGGTGGAAATTTGTTAGCTCAAATTGGAGAAATATCTTGAGCTGTATAAGCTCCCTTGGTTAAAGAAAGATAACGTTGTTCATGTCGACCAATGTTGCTTCGTAATATTTTATATTGGAAAGTACCACAAGAACGAGGTTATATATAATGGGGTTCCAATGGATCAGTGCCATTTACTTCTTGGATGGCGTTGATTATATGATAAGATGGTGATATATGATGGGTTTAAGATTACTTATTCTATCATCAAAGATGGCGTTAAGTTCACCTTAGCACATTATAAACGAGAGTGTAAGCTCAAGCCATCAAATATAGAGGGGAGTACATTGCTTCCAAAGTCTCAATTTCTTCATGTAATGAATCGCTCCAATGATGCATTTGCACTTGTGCTCTTAGAAGAGAATAAAGATCAAAAGCACACTCCATCTAGTCTGAAGCCAGGGCTCGAGGAATTCTAAGATGTTATTCCCAATGAGATCTCTCCTAGGTTTTTACAACTTATCACCATATACCGGAGAAGACGAAGAAATCGACTTGAGGACAAGTCTTTTCCAACCAGGATTGAATGATGCAGAAGTCTGGAAGTCAGAATTCTATAAGTTATAATTCTAGAAGTCAGATTCTAGGGGTCACTTTACAGAGATATTTCTGGATTATTTTTTCATTAAATATGGTGAAATAAGATGTCATTGGAAACGTCTCGATGTCTAGTTTCCAATAAATTAAACGGTTTGTAATTTAGAGTTATCTAGAGAAAGTTATTAGACTTTTTGTGAGGTGTGTTCAACTCTGAGAAAGTAAAATAAGAGTTAATGTGAAGTCAAAAGGTCATTGTATCCTTTCTCTATAAATATCAACCTTTGCAGGGATGTAAGGCAGATGATTTGAAAGAAATAAAGTTATATTCTAGAGCAACTCATCATTTGAGTTATTCTTCTTTGGCTTTGAATATCTTAGGTGGATTTCTAAGGTTGTTTGGATCGTATGCTTGTTGTTCTCGAGAGATTGATCTTTTTTATTTTTTGTTATAATATCATAACCCTTTATTTTATGGGTCTAAATCTATTAATAATTTCACCAGAACTTACATGATTCAAACCGTATAACTAATTTCCATAACATAACAAATTGAACCAACCACTCAGAACACAAAATCGTCCACTTAGAACAAACCGATAGTAATTACAATGTCAATGAATAACTTAGACTAACAAACATGCGCACCTAAACCAAGTTAATATATCAATAGTTCTACCTAATACGCACTTACTAAATTAATAAATTACTTTATCAATGGAGCATACCCATGCTAGTAATAACCAACCGTTCCACCTTACATGAATTTAATTAATTAATAAGTTGCACTTATGAACGAAATCAACCTGCACAGCGCCCATGACAGTAACCAACATACCTAACAATACACATATAGACAATAACAGTATAATAGAACTAGGAACTAATGTACGGCAATTATTTACAACAACTAAATAACACAACCAACTGAACTTCAAGATTAGATTCATTTTAGTTACTTGAACCAAATGTAAAATCAAGAGTTAAATAAAAAATACCCCGAATTAAAATTAACAACAATTAACATCACAGTTCACTTCACTTATAACTTTAACTTCCCAAGACCACCAAGTCTCACGTTGCTCCCTCAACCTTGGTGAAACTATAAGGTATATACACGTATGCCGTCACCTAAGCCTTATCGTCGGTGTCAAAGATCTATGACTCGCCCTTGGTCTCCAAATTAGGAATTCCCTTTGCCGTTCTTGCCACATCGCCGATACCGAAATTTGATTGTACATATAGGCCATTCTGCATCATGTTGGGTCCAGGGTTGCAACCTAAATGTAAGAGGGAATTCTACATTGGCATATATGTAAGTATGTTTAATAGAACAATAATTACTTACCAAAAAAAATTTAGTGAAAGTAATACGAACTCGTATCGAGCTGTATATAGTCTCATGAAAAGCAAAGGAAAATTCAGGTACCACTTGCCAGTGCAACGACTTGGCAAAGATCGCTAGCTTATATGCATGCATTTGGGTTAAATAATGGGATACGAAATTAATTTGGTTTAATATTATGTTAGAATATTTATATATAATTTAAAATCTTAAAAGAACGAGTATGTGAATTTTCACCTTTATAAACGAATCCCGTCACTAAAAACTTGATTGTAAAACCACGAAGTTGACTGTGGGCCCATTACAAAATCTTGACTCAGTAGCCCATTACGTATTAGGGAAGAGCCCAGTAAGTTCACACGGTACTAAGCAAAACGCAAACAGGCTACTGCTTTGGGTGAGTTATTGGATTTCATGAGCTGAAGCACAAATAGAACTAGTATATATCTATAATGTTGTTGCAACTTTTACAGTTTGCTAAAGGCAAAAAAACAAAAATATAATAAAAAGATATTAGTCAGGTTTTTTAGTGGATGTGATTGGGAATTTGGGATCCATGATTTTAGACATTAAATAAAACATTATTAAGGTTTAATAGAACCCTACTCGACTCCAAATATTAAGTGTGTCGTATGTCAAACGATGCGAGATCATCTCACTCTTTTTCCTATTGTTGGAATGCCTCATATGTGATTTTCATTTTCTGGTGGGAGACGATTTTTTTATTCCTTGGGATGGAAGATCATTAATTATTATGATGAGAATGGCTAAACCAAGAACCATCTCCGGCTGCAATTTCCTACACGAAATTCCAATTTTTGAAGGATAGTGCTAGGTGGATAAAGGGCGTGTGGATTTGGTCCGGAGTGAAGGGTCACTTCGGACTGTTTGGACTGAAAGTACCGATAATAACATGCTCTAATTCTGACAATGACATGTTCGGTTACTGATAATGGCATGCGGTTACGACAATGACATATCTTGTTACTGTTAATCGCATGTCGGTGATCTACTTGGATTCTATGTCGCGCGCATTTTTTTTATTTTTACCCCTATTTTTTAACTTATTTACAAAAATTCTTTTGTCTATTAGTCCAAATAGTCCGGAAAAAGCCCAATTCGAACCCACTCTGGGCCCGGATACTGGATAGTGCATTAGGTCGGGAGGCTACGTATGGTTGCTACTTTTACCCTGTAATGATTTGATCAATGAAATGAAATGAATATATACCCCGTAAAAAAAGGAACGGTCTCCGGCTTTTGTGCCTGGAATTGTATTTGAAGTCAGAGGACAGCAGATCTTGGTTCTTAGGATTTGACCGTTATAAAGTTTTTAAGTTACACCCAGTTTCTTTAATTTAATTATATTTGTCAAGCCGACTGTCTCGCCGATCACTTTGATTGTTTCAAGGGAAACCGACGATAAAAAGTAATACCAAAACAATTTCTTATGGATAACCAAGGAATCCACATAGAGATGAGCGAATTGAAATAATTTGGTAAGTAAATTGTTATAACATAATTAATATATTTCGAACTCGAATCATTAATTTTGCCACTTTTTAAATTTTTAACGGATTCATATCCCAATTAATAGGTATCAACCAAAACATATATATGGCTAATATTTTTCACTCTTAATTTTTTACCTAACTTGACTCAAAATTAACCAGCTCCATAGTGTCCAAAATCGTACTTGTCCATCACACATAATGAGATGGGTGGTTCAACATATATTCGTGACACCTAATACTTTTATGAATTTAATATACGGGTGCATGATCATAAGTTTCTTTCCTGTCATGGTTCTTGCAATCACTAATTAATAAATACTAAAAATTTGGGCGAAGGCGATTGGATGGTTTAAAACTTGGAAGTCACGGTTAAACTTAAACTCAAAGCAATAGAGATAGAAATTGATGTTTCGTCAATTCCAAGGCTCCGATCATATTCTCTCGTTGCATATGATATGTCTCCTTTCGCATGATCCATGCTAAAATTGGAAAATAAAGGTATAGTCGTTACTAATACGTAAGCTGTCATTACACGCAATGTTGGGAGCAAATTGCGGTATTTGTATTGGTCTAACTAATAAGATAATTGAAATTTTTAGGAATATCTTAATTTTAAATTTTACGAATAAAAAAATAGTACCAACATAATTATTCATAAGTAGAAATGTTAGTTTGATTCTAAATATCAAATATTTTATAAAAAGTTGGTCACTTGACTTCCCGAAAAAAATTCGGCCAATGATATTTGGTTGAAACATCAACTTCTGCAAGAAAACTCTGCAATTTTTATTATATTTTTTTATAAGTAAAGTATCATTCGTCTTAAAAGATTATACTAAGGAAGAGTACACCATTGTTCTTGTACCAAAGTCACGAGATATAAAAGAATGATATGCTTTTAATTATACTTATATGACAATACCTAAAATTTATAAAAATAATTATTTTCGAATCTAGCTACCAGCTGCAGAAATGTTAACCAGACCAAAGAAACCAAAAGTTCTGTTTTAAAAATTGAAGCCAGCCCATCGACGGTGCGAGGAAGTATGACTCAATACGGAGGAGACTGATAAATGGAGGAGATGGCAAATATTTTTTCGGTACATGCAAAAAAAATATTTTTTGGTATAGACAGAAAAAATATGTTAACTCATAATTTTATCCGATTCAAAATTAATTATTTAAAAAATAATGAGCAAATAGTCCTCTAATATTTATTTATCAAATATGAAAAATAATAAATATACTGACCTTTCATGCTAGATGGTCCAATTCGCAAACTTGTTGGATGTTTTGGGAATTAAAAAAAGCCTCCAAATGGCAAATTGGTAGAAGGTCAAAGGTGGTCCGTCGCCGTTTTGACTCCAAAAACGTGGCAAGGAATCTTGTCATGCCACGTGTAAGATGACGATTAGAACAGCGAATGAGGCTCCATGGACAGTGGACAACAGTATATAAGCACATGACAAAAATTCTCCCTAAAATTAATCCCAATATTAATACAACCAAAAAATATTAAATCCAGCTCAATGCGTGCTTTACACGATACCTTGTCTTCCTCTTTGGTACCATGTACGTGCTCAGCTATCCACTAGGCACTACCCCAGTTCTTAATTGGACAAGTGATTAGACTCAATAATATAAAGGATTTTTTGGTAGAATATAATATAAAGGATTTGGCAACCAACAACACGCAATTTTTTTTAAAGTTCTGGTCGTCCTCCTCCTCGGTACCCGCAAAGTAGTACAACTACTGCGCAGAGTTTTGGATTGAGTGGAGACAACATAAAAGTCATCCCCACGAAGGAAATTTCGTTTAGACCATCAAATTTTATTAAAAACCGTGTCTACAGATTTGACAGTCATTAATCCGGTACGCTCTTTATCCTGAATCATAGTTCGACCAGTCGGACCACATTTTTTAAAACCTTCGTGTTGAGTGATTGGTAAACTACATTAAATACATGATTTATTTCATTCATAAATTTAAATGGAAAAGCTCAATATGGAAAAAAGTTTATCATAAGTACGATACTTTTTTATAGAATATATGAAGTAATTCGAGCCCTTTTATGAAAGGGATTATTTACCATAGACAAATATGTCAATTAGCGAGGACAATTTTCAAAAGTTTTATCATTACGTGATAATTTATAAATTTTGACAAATATTTCAATATTATCGTATTGTCAGTTTGAATTTGAAGTTATTGTTTATAATTGTGAAAAAAATTTACATATTCACTATTTTAAAGTTTTCTTTACATTCTAAAATTCTAACCGCACATGTGGTCGGTCATATTGAGTCCATCCGAGCCCGGAATAATTTTTTTCCAAAAAGATTAATTGGAACAAATGGGAACAGGGACGCCCCAACAAAGCTGTAGCGAATTGAGGTTCAGAACACGACGTGGGAAAACAACTAGGCGGCTGGCTACTCCTGTCGACAATTTGGGTAGCTTTCGACCAAATAAATTAGACAAGTTAAGAAAGCATTTCCCCACCGAAAAAGTTAACACCTATCTAGCTAGCAAATTGAATTATGGATATGTATTTATCTTTTGAACAGTTTGCGTAGAAAATTAATGCTTAGATACAAATTTAGTGTAATTATTATTGGAGTTAATAATATAAAAAATAAGCAAGTCCATTAAAAAGGTCTATTAAGCCAAAGTTTGCAAGAAATTAACTTGGCTTACACATGATAAAATGAGTGTCATGTGAAAATCACGTTAAGCACCGGATAAACTTTTCTATATTATATTTATATCTATCCAAAATCTTAACATAAGGTCTAACTAGATTTTTCATACTTCTAACCAAATTCACCGTATTATCGCTTAATTTTGTATTTCAAACACTAAAACAAATATTCAATTTGCCGATAATTTTTTCCTGACGTGGAAATTGGAATAATGGACAAATGGATTGTGATGGTGTAACGAAGTTCGAAACGCGTCGGCGGACAGATACATTCAAAAGCATATAGAACCATCTTCCTTTAAAAACTAGAAGTAGGCCTGTCCAATTGAATTATCAATTAAGTTTTAAAAATCATTCGTCTGCCTAATCTAACCCTTATTAGGTATTTTCGTGGACTGATCTTGGTACCTTCCAGGAATTGGTCGGTAAGTAGATTCCATGTACTAAAAATAAAGACCCCCAACTGATTAAATGATTGGAGAATAAAATAGCAAAAAACTTTTTTAGAATAAATATTTGATATTTAAAGTAGAACATTATCAGATTCGATATAAATACGAATTTTTTAACAGTATTTTTTTACGTTCGTAATATCATAAAACTTTAACATGAGTTTATAAAGAAAATAGGACTGCCAACAGTACAGCTTTGGTGATAAAAAAACATAAAATGCTCATCTAATTTTCATGGTGGATCCCGGATTTCTTTTTTTTGTGGGGGGCCAAATATGTAGTCTTTTTTATTTTTGTTTGCAAAAGTATCAATTTTGTGGATGCAAATTGAACTTTGGTTGATGCTTGATTGACTTTTTTTTTGCGGGATAACCACTGAGGATATTCTTTTTAAGAGTTGATGTATTATTACTTTTTTAGGTAAACATATTGACTAGTTGATGTATTATTACTTCAAGTAGATAAAATGTACAGACTGCACATAAGTTTTCCATTCATTAGCTTCTTTTTATTTTCCATGTAGCCCCGTACGGATTGTTTTCTAAATTATCTATTATCCGGTCACTCAAGTAATCTAAAATCGAGTCAAAATTTAACATTTTCAACTTGTAGTTAAAAAAGTAATAGATACGGTTGTCGTGTTTTTATTTAAAAAAGGCATGAATTACCATTTCGAGATACTAGTAAATTACAGAACCAACCCCTCGTCTAATTAAGTAGCAGCTTCCAGAAAATTAGATCCACCGACTGCCCCAAATCAAGATTTAGAAGTCGCAGTCCACGCGGTTGGAGTGGAACCCGAAAATCCCAGAATCTTAACGCCTAAAATCAGAGAAAGATCCGGTCGTTTAGCTATTAACAGTTTAACCACCGGACAACGAGTAAGATGGACTCCAAAACCCGACAAATCAATACTTTCATCAAATCTAATTGTTGAGAATGAATCTTAAATATTTGCTAAACAAGATTTTACACTATCCAAAAATACTAGTTCAAATTTAAATTAATCGTAATTCAAATACCGAGCGGATTAACGTGTGAGAGAGGGTAGAGAACAAGGACGTCACCGTCACGCTCCATAATACGTAGGGATGGCAATTAGACCCTTATCCTGAGGGTCTACCCTAATTCAGACCCGAAGGGTCCAAGATCCGTTGACTTTGACCGGGTCTAGACCCTTATCGATCCTGATATTTTAAAAGGATAAGGGCATGGATATGGATCTATAGGATCCTGCCCTGATCTTACCCGAATTTTATAAATTAATATTAAAATAATATATATGTATATTAATTATTAGATACAATACCAAATTCTCAATTTTTTTGGTAGCTAAATATTCTTTACTAAAATGATAGTTCAAAACAGAGCAAGCACAAAAAAAAAATGATACAGGGACCCAATATTTACATCAGTTACAAACAACTCCAGCCTCGACCAAAACGTTCCCTCAACCTCAAGAGCTGAAGAAGAGGGATCTATAAATCCTTGTAGGCAATCAAGAAATTGAGCAACGATTAATTGTGAATGATCAAGCTATTCGTCCAAAGAATCAACTCTTGAGCATGAAAGAAGACAGAATGCAGGAGAAGCTCATTACCGCACCTCGCCTTATTAAAGATAATACTGTACGAAGCAGCCGCAAGATAATATTGTATGAAGCAGCCATAGGCCCCATGTAATAGCAGCTAAAATTACGAACCAAATTCTCAATTTTAACTTACCTAACTTCAACTTTTTTTGGATTTGCTTGTTTGGTTTCTTTGTATTGATTTGTTTAATGCATGAAAATGTCTCACTGCTATTTAAAAACTATCAAAAGATAATTTAATTTTTAAAAATTAAATATTTTAAAAAAATTGGACCCGCGGACCGCCCTGATCCTGCCCGGTTTTTTCGGACCCAGATCCTGCCCAAATCCTTATTTTTAAAGAGGATAAGGATAATGATCTGGATCCACTATTTAAAAAGAGGATAAAAATATGGATCCTATATATCTTACTCGAATAAGAATATAGATCCTACCCGGATCCTGCCATCCCTAATAATATGTAAGTAATAACGAATCATCTAGACCATCGTTATTCACTAACTAACTAGTCCACCTCCATTCCTCTCTCTTTCTCCCTCCTCCCACTGTCTTCTCTCTCTTCGTCTGCTTTTCCCATTCCTCCTCCGTCCATTTAACTAATAAAATATTCCCTTCCTCCGTTACTATATACTTTTATAGTCGCCTTCGCCTCCTTAGCCAGACGGCTCCCGTTGACACTTTTTCAATACATGAATCAGATTCTCAAAAAAGTAGAAAACCCGTAATAGAACTCTGTCGGCCGCCCAGATCTGAACACCGTTTCCCCCGGAATCCATTTTCCTAGAATCCATTTTCCATAATCTCCAAATACTTAGCTTAGGAATGGAGTTGGACCAGAGAAGGAAGAGGAAGAAGATAGTGTACAAAGGGTACGGGAAGCGCTTTTCAATGAGGTCATCGACGGTGTTCTTGTCCTTCTTCGTGTTCCTCCTCTTCGTATCGTCGGACCGGTCGTTCATCCCTTCTGGGTCGTTTAGGCCGGTCCTAAAGGTGCCAACTTTACCCTTGTTTCCCAGCCGCTTAATCCTCCGGGACCCTGTCGACACCACTAGGCCACTCCCGGTAGTTGAAGGCAGGGTCTTGTTCCCTGACCATTTGATGCTAATTTTGACCGGTGGGATTCACCCAAGTGAGAGCCTAGTGTGTGTGTACTATGGAGCGGTGAATTCTAGTGCTGGAGTAGTGGTTAAGCAGGCAATTTCGGTGGATGACTACCAGGAGGGGAAGTCCATCGTCCGGTGCGAGCTCCCGCCGCCTCGTTACTCCGCTGAGGTGGGTTTGCGGCGAGCGGGGGAGGCTGTGGATGGTGGTGGTGGTGGGGTGAGGAGTAACCGGACGGAGGAGGGGGAGGTTCCTTCTTGGGAGGGTTTGGTGTATGATGCAATGGTGGATAGGAACACGGCGGTTGTGTTTGTCAAAGGGTTGAATCTCCGGCCGCATAGAGCATCCGACTCGAGGCATTACCGTTGCCATTTTGGTTTGAGTAGATTTGGTAGGGATGAAGCAGGGTATGTGTTTACTACTAAAGCTATTACAGCTGCCCAGGAGGTAGTTAGATGCTTGTTGCCGCGGAGTATCAAGAATAATCCGGATAAGGCGCAGGGGATTCGGGTCACCATTAGCCGGGTTGATGCTGGTGATGAGGGTCGGAAGCAGTTTATACCTTCTGTGGCCAAACTGTACAGTGCCAAGTCCTATCCTCGGAGTGGAAGCAAGAAGTATGGCCTTTGCGCTTGTACTATGCTCTGGAACCAAGCATCGTTTCTGAGAGAATGGATCACTTACCACAGCTGGCTCGGGGTGGACCGTTGGTTTATATACGACAACAACAGCGATGATGGGTTGCAGGAGGTGATTGATGAGCTTAACTTGGAAGACTATAATATCAGCAGGCATGTTTGGCCGTGGATTAAAGCTCAAGAGGCTGGCTTTTCGCATTGCGCGTTGAGGGCTCGGCGTGAGTGCGATTGGCTGGGATTCTTTGACGTTGATGAGTTCTTTTACTTCCCTAGCCGTAAAGGGCAAGCTCTACCGGGTCAGAATTCGCTAAGGGAGCTGGTTGCAAACTACACGGACTCTCCCACGTATGCAGAGATCAGGACAATTTGCCACAGCTATGGGCCATCAGGGTTAACTGCAGCACCACCTGAGGGGGTAATGGTAGGTTACACTTGCCGACTTCAGGCACCCGAGCGGCATAAATCTATTGTACGACCAGACCTCCTCGACATAACTCTCCTCAATGTGGTGCATCACTTTAGGCTACGGGATGGATACAGGTACCTGAATGTGCCTGAAAGCACCGCCTTAGTGAACCACTACAAGTACCAGGTCTGGGACACCTTCAAGGCCAAGTTCTTTCGGAGGGTTTCTACCTACGTTACGAACTGGCAAGAGGACCAAAATCAGGGGTCGAAGGACAGGGCACCTGGTCTGGGAACTGTGGCTGTTGAACCTCCAGATTGGCGGCTTCAGTTCTGCGAAGTATGGGATACCGGCCTCAGGGACTTTGTTTTGGCCAACTTTGCTGATCCTGCTACTGGGGGATTTCCCTGGGAGAGATCTCTAAAGTAACATAACTACAAATGGAGTGGAGGTAATTGCAGCTATCAGAGGGTGTAGAATTGGGTAGCCATACTGCAGATATTGATTCTTCATACTTTTTCGTTTTTTCTTATTGTGTCACAATTTTTTGGCTAGTAATTAGATTAAAGGGCTCTTACACGGTTGTATAGGTGCAAAGTGATTCTTTTTCTCCATTGTTCAGATTTTGATGTATTATTCTATGGAGATTGCAGTAGTTGTTCATAGTTTCTCATAATTAACACCTTAATTGTAATAACCCTCAAGGATTCACAGAACTACATAGCACAACAGCACGATAAAAACCATGTTGAAGGATCACATACAGATTTTCAAAAACAACATTGGATGGCTAGTCCCTTAGGTGAGCTACTGACAGCCTCAGGAAAACTGTAGAACCAGGTTGAAGCACAATGAGACAAGAAGATCACCTGGAGTTGAAGCGACCTTTATTGCACAAAAGCTGGTACAAAACTCAAGCGTTCACTATAGAACCCCATCATACACCGGCGACGAGCTAGCTGTTGATTCCATATTTACCTAGCACCGCGTCTAGCTTCTCCCCAACAAAAGTAATCCATGCCTGCAGTCAACTTGAAGATAGTTTTACAAAATAAGAAAGAATGAGAAATTTAAAAGAGGTTTGATTATGCAATAGGGAAAAGCCGCCTGATCAAGCATATGTGGAAAGATTAGAAGGACTCGCTAGAAAATATTACGCACAAAAGCGGGAACCATATTGATATGGAGGATTTTTACTGAATTTTCTGAATTGGATACATGAAACGTTGCGAGTAGCGAGAGTACTTTCGATCTTAAAAGAGTATGACCAAAGATCATACCTGGTCGGAACTTGTGTACCCCCTAATTGTGTTGCCTCCGACTACCATTATACCTCTGTCCCCAAGGGGCTGCAAAATAACAGCCTAGAACATGGAAAATAAAACTTCAGGTTCTCAGATTTTGGTTTGGAGGTGTTTAGAAAGAAGTGATCATAAGCCAGCATGAGGTTTTCTAAGAAGTAACACCAAGAGAAACAATCAGAACAAGTTCCTCCAACAATGTAAACAATTAGAATTCTAAACTTATTTTGCACCACCTATCAATGCACATTCCAGCCATATACCTCCCTATCCCATGTTCCAAAAATTATCACGTGAACAAGAATCCAATAGATAGAAGCAAATGCAGATGCTGCAATTGATGAAAGCATTAAATCAGAGGCTTCTGACATGCACCAAGTTGTTGCGGGGACAAAACAAAATTAGTTAACGACGATTCAACCTCAGGAACAACGACGGTCTAGTGACAAGGACAAGGAAAGAAGGTTCTCAAGGAACAGAAGCCATGTGGTTAACTAATCGATGAAGTTATCTTAACTAAAAACAAGAGGTGCAATTCAGAAAAATATATTGACCAGTATGTGTTTGGGCCAACAGAGAAAAGAACCTGTGTGTTCGGAGGCAAAAAGGGCAGCTCAGTCCTTCCGGGATATAAAGAAAGGTTGGCCAAATAGCTCTCTGCAAAGTATTCAGCTGATTTATACATATCTAGACCTTAATGGAAGCATATCAGAACTTAAATGAAGAGACAAAAACAATACTATTACTTACGAGCTCCAGATTTAATAACAGATTGATACAATGATCCTTCTACCAGATTGGCTGCATCCACAACCACTGCTTCACCATTCACCCGAGACACAGCTGCCACACCAACTTGAAGGATACAAACGCAACCATAGACAACAACCAGAGATCTGCAGCAAGTTGCAGCTGACAAAGACTCCCAGACCCTGAGATGTCCAGCAATTATCATTACCAGCGATAGCTCTCATCGTCGAGATGACAGGAAACATCGAGACTAGTGCAGAGATAGCTTGGAAACTAAAACAAACAACACACGTATAGCCACGAAACACCTAAGAGATCTAGATTCAAGCTCTATACCTACTCTTGATCATGTAAACGAGGAAGAACAAGAACTTCAGCGACGACAATTAAATAGTACCATAACAGCTCAGAGACTACATAGTCAGGGAGGTTCGGTCGTATAAACCGGCATTCCACGCCTTCCGAATCCACCTAAGAAATCGCAACGCAAAAGCATTCCGTGAATTAGTTACATCAATGAAGTATCAATCAATCAACGAATAAGAACACGAAAAAGTGGCCATTACTGCGGTGATGGCCTTCGGCCGGATTGTGAGCCACACCAAACCGGCCAGTATATTAGTAACCGCTAACCCTAGCGTCAACAAATCCGCCCTCGACTGCGAGCTACAAAATCGACACAATACATTACAACCGTAAAAACTAAAAACCGTCTCCACATCAATGAGGCGGTAAACGCTGAGAGACCGAGATCCGAGGATTCCCTACACGTGGCACGTCACTACGAGAGATACAACAAACAAAACGAGAATTGCTTCAATGAACTCAATTGGATGTACCTACTGGCATCGGTAACGGGAGCTATCCCCGAAACGGTGCGGTTAAACAGAACAGCCAAGAGTGAGCCTTCGCCGACGTATATAGGCAAGCTGCGCACCGTTTCGTCGTTGTCCGACACCCAATCCGCCACCCGATCTCTCCGCGGCTTCGGCCCTTTGTAACTGCCACTCGCCTAGAAAAATACAGAACAAGTTCCTTATATAAGTACGATGACGAAGCTTAACACAAAACAGTTGCGGTGTGAAAAGGCGACGGAGAATTACGAAGAGTCGGAAGCGGCGGAGCGAGAGCGACGGCGGGATTGGCCGTTTCGGGTGGTTCCACGGGACGGATTTGTGGAGGATTTTTCCCGCGTTCATCTTTTGTTAACGGTTTTTTTTTTGGGGGGAATGGTGGAGATAATAATATGGGAGATGCTCTGGAGAAGGATCGGCCATGCTGACGACGCCGTTTCGTGTTAAGTTGGACGCCCAACCCATATGAGACCTTCCCGGCCCATTTGGACTAGTTGTACCAGAATTAATAGATCCAGATCTAAATTTTTGTCCATGTATTGTAAAACTAAATATTGGAATTCTATAGAGTATTTTGATTGATCATCAGTTGTAGTTAAACCAGATATATTAAATTTTAATAAAAAATGTTATAAATATTAGTTATTATTTAAAATTTTATCATAGCGTAATTAGATTAATTTGACGGTAAATTTTCAAAAAATATACATATATGAAAATAATAGTAAACAAATGACAAACAAGGGCGGGAGGAACCAACGGTTGGCGGAGAAAAGGATAACAGATCTTACCTCATTTTTCAGATATATGTGAGTCAATTTCTACTCTTTATAGGAAAGAAAAAAATATATTTAAAAAGAGAACAAAATCCAATACAAATTTAACTAAAAAAGGGCAGGAGGAGGCACACACTTTTTAAATATAAGTAGATAACTTTATTTATCTGAAATAATTTCAACAAAAAACAATGTCCTTATCTCGCGAAGCAATTCTCCTGATGGTGTTATATGAGAGTAAAAGAATTCGACCAATAATTACCTAAACGATTCTAAATTCCGAAGACACACTCGCCCAATAGAACTATTTTCGAACGTGAAGTCGGAACACACCTTAGTACCTCTACTCGACCCACCGTGTCCCGGCAATTTCAATTTTTAAACATATAAGATTTTTTATATTCTACCCAAGAGAGTACGGTTGTGCTTATCAATTTGGTATTTTTAAAATGTCATCTATCCATCAAATCAAATTTTATCTTTATAATTTTTATATCTTACTCAAAATTTTAAATAATTGATTGATAAATTTTTCACACTTATTAACAAGACTACCGATTTTAATTCTTAACATAAACCCAACTTATATACAAAATGGGAATAACTTGGGAGGCGGATGACGCTTCAACGAATTAGAGACATGAGTAAAAATGACAAACCAAAGAGACATGACCCACCGTAAACTTGATGCTTGCTAATCTTTTGGAGGTTAGGGGATCTTGTGTTAGGTGTAATTAGAAGAATACTTTTGAGATGGTCAACGTTGATGATTCTCGTGGTGATTCATATGTATGCACTTACATAATACTTATCATAGTATTGATATCATATATTTTATCTAGTATTTTAAGTATGATATTTAATGTAGTTCGGGCGTAACAATTTTGATATTTTTTTTGAACATTATACTTTAAATAAGATTAATATCTTTTAACAAATTGGATATATGACTCATGAGGAACCGCGATACACAATCAACCAATAACGTTGTATACAGATTAAATATATAATATTTTTTAAGATTAATTAATGCTCCATTCGAATATCTTCGGAAGAAGTAAAGCGTGATTAGTGGATGTGATGTGTAATTATAACCAATAAATTTTTAGTTCAAATCATTTAAAAACACAACATTCTTAAATATTTATTTTAAAAATTGATACTATTCAAAGTTCTTATTTGATATAAACATGGATTAGTTAATTTAGAAAGTACGTGAATATATTGTGTTATAAAAAAATACGTCTATCTTTTTTTTTCTTCCCCAGGTGGCAATCGAGAATAATGTAATTTTTTTTGAAGGGATTGTCTGGAAGTTTATGAAAATTATTATAAATTATGATGACCAATAAATAAATTGGCAAATAATGTCTACACTTTACATAAATTAATAGAGAAAAAAGGGATGGTGGAGGAGCAGGGTGTCTCTCCACCGTCATTTTGGCATATTCTCTCCCTCCATTGATAGAGATTTCCTTGTCTTTACCTCGTGTCCCCCTCTTATTTAATCACCCAATCTATTTGGTGGTGGAGGATGTGGATGTGGTTGTGGATGATGGAAACCATGGGCTCCACCCATCACCAACGAGGTCCTACATTATACTTGGACGAATAATTTATAGAAGTGTGTAAGTGATGATTAAAAACCTTGTAAAATGTTTGAGTTGGTTTATAGAAACGGTAGTTCAGATTATGGGGCGTTATAATTGATATCAAAATATCACCTCTACTAGTAATGTGTATTTTGGGACTAGCGAAGCTGAATTTGGTAGTTATTTGACGCCCTGGATATAGTCGATCGAAGGTATTACAATATTGCATGTGTTGCAAACAAAATTAATAATATAATATCGTGATAAAAAATATGACGGTGTTCGTTGAAAGACAATAATGAAGATAGAATTTTCATAAAAAATGAAAGAGACCGAAAGTTGTAACAATATAATAGAGCATAGGAAATGTTGAAAAAATATGGGATAGGAAAACAAAAAAAGTATTGGAGTATTGAGGAAAAAGATTGAGTAGTCCAAATTACATAGAGAAATTATAAGTCTTTATACAAACATTTAAACATCTAGATTAAGACAATACCCTAAAATGATACATCAAATCAAATATTTTCCTCGTGAGTCAAAATCTAAAAAATCCACCAAATGAAATTATGGAAATAAATATTTCCTAATTAGCAGTTCGGATGGATGCAAATTTTGCTATCAAATAATATGATATAGCTCAAATTTGAACTATTTGATAGATATCAAAATATCATGTGATATGTAACAAAAAATTGTAATCAATTATTAAAAGTTTAATCTTATATGTTTTATTATAAGATTAAACTTTTAATAAAACTTTTATTCACTAAAATATAATAAAAAATCATTATTATTAAACTGCAAAAATACCAGGAAGTCACTCTCTAATTTTCGGCCCTGCTGGCTGCTTCCCTTTTGTTTCTCTTAGCCTCGACCTCTCTTTGTGGCTGTGAGTGGTTGAGTGAATGCCCGTCGCTTTCAATTTTCCTCTGGTTTTATAAAGACGACCTTTTTCTCCTCTTTGGAAAACAGAACTCGTAAAAACAACGTGCGGTTTCGGATGTCACCCAATAGATGAACGCCACGTAGGAACAAGAAATTGTTCCGTTGGGCTGTATCCTGGAAAGGTCGACGCCTTGAAGTGAGTTTAGAGATACTTAATTGGGAAAATTACTCTCAAGTCCCTCGAATTTGCTTAAATATACTCAAAAGTCCCTCCTATTCATAAAATACATTCCAAAGTCCCTCTAGTTTACTTTTATTATACTTTCGGGTCCCTGGCGCCGGAATATTCGATTTTCTCCGGCGAAGGCCCACTTGAAAAGTTCAAAATGCCCCTCCCTCTAAAAAACAAAAAGAAATTGCTTTCCTTCCCCTTCTTCTCCTCCTCCCACTTCATCTTCTTCCTCCCACCTTCAACCAAAATCTAATTAGATTTCGACCCCGTAGCCATCATACTTTCCATCAACCCAATCACATTCATACCTCCCACTCACGTAATAGCTATACACCCCACAACCAGAGCACTTCCCCTAGTGAAATTCACCCTCATAAACATCACCATTGCTATACACCTGAACCCACGAGCTTGAATCCGGCCTATTCTCAGATTTTGGCTTCGACTCAATTGACCACACAACCGGCTTCGAACCCCTAACAAGTAAAGGCGGAGACTTTATCTTGTATCCCTGAGAATAAGGTAAAATCAACAAAAGGGTAACCGAGAAAATAACTGCAATGGCGATGGGAAAACAACCTTGTATCCCAAAGTCATTACAAGTCTTGGATTGTCTTCCTCACCAACATGCCTCGAAGTTGGTGGCTGAAAGCTCCAGTTTCTTTATCCTCTTGATTGGCCGCCATGTGTTCTGGATCCAGGTCCCATCGCCCCTGGGCCTGGCCCTGACCCAAGAAGAAGGGATCGGGAAGGAGAGCTTGGTTCCCCCACCGCCGCCTCGGAGGGGTCCTTGGGTTTCGGTTTGGACTTGGAAGAAGGGATCAAAAAAGTGAGTTTCGAGTTCATGGTTTCTGTTTGGGGGTTGGCGATTTTTTCTTCCTCGGTCTCACCTTTGTCAACTTTTTGGTGCTTAATTGGTTTTTCTAGATATGGGGAGTTTGAAGAAGGACATAAACTTAGTGTAGTAATATTCAAGGTAATTGGGATTGCAACATGAGCTCCCATCTCCATTACAGCTATTTGATTAAAATCTGGGTTGAAGAGAAAAGATTGGAATTTTTCTAGATTGAAGAGAGAAAGAGAGAGAGGAGAGAGAGGGGAGGGCAGGAGGAAGAGGATGGTTGAAGAAAGAGATGTTTTTTATTTTTTAGTGGGAGGAGCATTTTGGTCTTTTCAAGTAGGCCTTCACCGGAGAAAATTGAATATTCTGGCATCAGGGACCCGAAAGTATAATAAAAATAAACTAGAAGGATTTCAGAATGTATTTTGTGAACATGAGGGACTTTTGAATATATTTAAGCAAAATCGAGGAACGTGAGAGTAATTTTCCCTACTTAATTTGGAGTTCTTGGGAGCACTTATTCCTAACTTACTATATTCCTTTGGATGCTATTTTTTTAATTTTTTTATAAATAAACCTTTACTTTTTGATCTCAACCAAGTGCCTTATGACCCATGTATCTGGAGAAAATTATAGAAGCTGAAGGTCCCTCCTAAAGTTCAAAATTTCATCTGGAGGCTCGTTAGAAATAGAGTTCTCACAGCTGCCAATCTTCATAGGAGACATCTTTCGAGATCTCCCTTATGCCAAATTTGTGGCTTCGCTGACGAGACTGTCCTTCACCTAATTTTCCAATGTCCTCATGCAAGAGCTTCTTGGCATGCTAGTTCTTTACATTTTAGATTTGATCGGGTTGTTGTCTCATTTGCCTCTTTGTTTCCTACACTTTATTCCTAGAATACTTAACCATGTCGCTAATTGGTTAAGTAAGTATGGTAGGTTTGGCTCCCTCCCGGGAGATTGGGATGTAATCCACCCAAGAGAGTTGGATGTGCTGCTGTTCACGGATTTCCCCACTGTTTTTATTGGATTTTGGCCCTGTTCAAAAAAAAATAAACACCAAAATCAGATTGTTGGAAATCTAAGAATATACCACCCACTCAAATCGCCCACACCGGTAGACGGAAGGGCCAACGCCAACCATTGGACGGCCCCAAAAAATCCAACAATTTTTTCGAAATTATTTGATATTCATATATTTTTTATATCAATTAATTAAATTTAAACATGTCAAATTACAAAAATGACTAAATTCAAAATGCTACATAAAATTAAAATAATCTAACTCGAATATAAATTACTACACCAACGACAAAATAATCCCTCCGTTGGACGAACCAATTAAAAGGTGGGACGTTCCGAAAACACGTCCTCGTATAAATCGCTGCATAGTCGGACAGACACCTTGGACGCTCCAGATTTAACGACGAGATAAAGTACAATTAAAAAAAAAACAGGTAGAAAATTAGCAGATCGGTCGATTGGGATATTTAGATAATTAACCCAAAGATCTCAATCTCAAAGGAAGTTTATGTCTTCACGCCACTAAGCACGGATAAATCTCCAGACCGACCCTAAAGTAAAACACCCATCTTCCTAGCTTATAATATATCCAACCAAAGAGCCACCCCTCGCCTCTCCTTTTTCCGAAGAAACCCAATAAGCAGAGGGCGATATAGGGAAGAGATTAATGAAGAGAAGTGGGATTACGATGTCCGGCCAGGACTCCGCCGCGTGCGACGGGATCATGCTGTTTGGTGTCAGGATAACGGAGGGCCGGCCGACGACGTCGTTCCGGAAGAGCGTCAGCATGTACAACCTGTCTCAGTTGGAACAGCCCCAGGACCCCATCACGAACGCTGACGTGGCCGCCGAGGGTTACGAGTCGGACGACGTCGTCCACGCCTCCGGCCGGAGCTGCGACCGCAAGAGAGGTGAGAAAATCGTTATTATTTTGTCTCTGTATCGTCGTGAATACTTATTTTTATTTAACTAATTTTAATTTGGGCTCTGTAAACTGTTTATCGAGTTATATTAATCGGACCAAAATAAAACAGAGCCCAAATTACAAGGTATTTGGTCCATGGGATAAAAAAATTGGATTTCTTTAAGGAAATTTTGGTTTAATAACGAAAATACACTAATCCGAGGTTAAAAATACCGAGCCTAACTTTTCATTCCCTTAGTATTAAGTTTCATATAATTTACTGTTTAAAATCGAATAGAACTCTCCAACCGATGAATCGTGGTCAAGGTTCCTAAAACCGTTCCGGAACTTGACAGAAAATAATCGAAAGAAGTTGTTTTTTCATTATTTTATTTTTGTTGTTACAGGGGTGCCGTGGACGGAGGAGGAGCATCGGTTATTTCTGTTGGGGTTACAGAAGGTAGGGAAAGGGGATTGGAAAGGAATTTCTAGGAACTTTGTGAAGTCCAGGACGCCTACCCAGGTGGCCAGTCACGCTCAGAAGTACTTCCTCCGGCGGACCAACCAGAGCCGCCGGCGCCGGAGATCTAGCCTCTTCGATATCACCACCGACACTGTGAGTAGTCACACGATCCACCCAACACCACCCAGATATAACATTTTTTCCTATTTAATCAGAAAATTGATTGATTTCTACTATTATTTTGATATTTTTCGATGAAATTAATGTCCTGGTACAAAATTTTCGATGATATTTTGGACTAACGGTTCAAAGTGTTGATGCTTTTAATGAAGTTATACGTTAATTTACCTTAATGGTTTGAATTAAGAAAATGGAACTGGATGTGGATTGGATCTCGTCTATGGCGATGAATAATTTTTGTTTTTGGGTAGCAGTAATAGTAATTGATTAAAGTAAGAGGATATGAAAGTTGAGTATCATCGAATTCTATTTAAAATATTTCATTCGTAATATTCGAACTCTCTGATGCTTTTGTATTCCCAATCCCCAATATTTAGGCTCTCTGGAGACTGAAAAAAAACATATACGTATATAAGTTGGTTAGTGGAAAATTGTCGTTGTACTCCCATACTTTTGTTGCATTTTTCAATTCGGTCTTGCAATTACAGGTAACCAGTTCATCCATGGAGGAAGATGAAGCACCAGTCCTCCAGGAGCCAACGAAGCTAACTCTACCACAAGCCAAGTCACAGTCGAGCAACAACTTGGTTGGATTTTCCATTTCGCCTTTCCCCGCCGCGGACCTCAGCTCATCGGTCTTACCCCCCTCCTCGGCCGCCTCCACATCGGGCAGTGATCATGACTATTATTTGGAGAAGCTCACATTAGGACCATCGCCAAAGAAGCTCATCCGTCCAATCCCGATCCCGATTCCTCCCTCCTTCAAGATGGCTGAGCTCAACTTGAACCACACCAGTCCTACGGAGCCTCTGCACCCCCTGTCACTGAGGCTCTCTACTCCTTCCTCGGAGGCCCAGCCCCCAACCACCCCGACCGCTGCCACGACAAGCCATTCGTCATCATTCCAGTCCATGTCAAGTGGTGATAGCATCATCAGTGTGGCATGAAGAACATACACACATACATAATTAGAAGGGGGTTTATATATGAATACTGAACTATGACAAAAGTAGATTGTCCTTTAGAGGATTGGATTAGGTGATTCCTTTTGGGGGGTGTACTGGAATGGAGAGATGAGGTGTCGTTTTCGTTTGCGGTGGGGGTGAAGATAGGATTCTCTGGCTTATTTGGTCGTCCTTTGGTTTCTCTTTAGTGAATTGGTAGGGGCCCAGATTGTGATCTCTCTGGTTGGTTGGCTGGCTTCTTTTGGGAGTGGTTCTTCCATTTTTGGTGGATGTCACCTAGAGTTGAATATATTCTGCCTTGCGTAAATTTTCATTTGTACCTTCCCCTTGTCTCGTGCTTTTTATTTTGGTGCTGGCGAGGTCCTTGGAGATATTCTGGATTGCGAATTTGCCAAGGGAATTGGCTTTTGTACGGCTTTAGCAACTAAAGACTTGGCCCTGGTGCTTGAGATGGCTTGAGATGTTTGGATATATATCTGGACGATTTTAAGAGGATCGCCTTACCTTGCTGTACCAGTAAATCCTGGTTCTCCAAACACCTAGTGTTTAGTAAAATAGATTTCTCGTTAATTGGTTATTTTCCTCGTTTTCTGGAAAGCTTTACCGTTCAAAAATCATAATCATGGAATATATACCAAGTAACGGTTATCTTCTCTAGCATCGGAGCAGATCATAAGCTTGTGGGCCTAATATAGTTTGGGAAGATCAAAACCCAGCCAGTCCGATCCAAACATTAATCATGGGCCGCACTCTCCTTTTCACACCCCCCCCCCCCCCCCCCCCCCCCCCTTCTTTTCGTCGCATCTTTAGCTCCGTTTGGTCCCACGAAAACATGAACCCAGTCCGGTGGAGAGAACTTCCAACTTCACTCTCCTTTTCACACCCCCCCCCCCCCCCCCCCCCCCTCCCTTCTTTTCGTCGCATCTTTAGCTCCGTTTGGTCCCACGAAAACATGAACCCAGTCCGGTGGAGAGAACTTCCAACTTCAAGCGTCCTCCTTCCTCTTCTCGGCTTCTCCATCTTCTTGTTCTCCGTGTCGTAAGCTTCTCGACTCCAAGTGCTGTTGTTGATTTGGAAGAACTTTTTCTTCTTTCTTTTTTTGGTTAATTAGTTGGAAAAAAAAAACACGAGCAGGAAAGGAAGCGAAGGAGGAGGAGGAGGAGGAGGAAGAAGAGGTTTACTTAGCTTCAAAGAAAATCCGAAAGGAAGTAACCTCACTTACGATTGCTCACCTTCCGGTCCTTGTGTCCCTTGCCTCTACTCCGAGAAGGTTCTTCTCTTCTTTTCCTTTCCTTTTATTGTTTCTTTCGATTTCTATCTCGCTGCCGTTAATTACGGAAGTTTAAAGATTATTAGGGCTAAATGATGACTCTCTATCTGTTCCTCGAGATCGGAAGTATCATATGCTTTTTATTGGCGCGAATTCGGATCTGTGAGCATTGAATTGGATCTCTAGTTTTGGAAGAATCTTCGATTCGGTATGGAAGATACAGATCGGAAATTTGGAGTGTGACCTACCATCCAACGCGATGGACTAGCTAGTTACGCGCTAAAACTTTCCGGTGATTGAACCGACGGAGCTTGACTTTTTCTCATGATTGCCGCTGTATGATTTGTTTCATATAATAGGATTAGATTAGATCAGATTAGATTTTCTTTTGAGATCATTGTTCCAAATTTCAACAGAAGGCGGCGAAATACCGGTGCAGTGAGACTGGGTATCGTATCCCTTTTCAATGCACGCCGATGAAGGATGTTGCAAAGAATGGACATGGAAAGAAATCTCAAAAGAGTCGATCTGCTTCTGAAATCACTCGGGATGATGCTGCTTGGAATGGAAGAGCGGATGAAAATGCTAGTGAGCAAAGAAGTTTGTTGGAGGAATCTTCCAAGGAAGATTCACAGGCGTATGTTACTACTTACAGAAGCTGCATTCCACCTCTCGAAGAAGAGAAGTTGTCGGTGCTTGGTTTTGAGGTACGTGAAGTTTTATTCCTTGTTTTCTCTCTTCTGAAAGGTTCACCTTAGTCTCATTGTAATAAATTGATCAAAATGCTATCTATTTGTGAGGTCTTCCTGGGGATACTTATGCGTAGTCCTTGAATCATCACGCACTTGTTTTTTAGGTGAGCATATATTGTTCGTCAATTTGCTCTGCTGCGTGTGAGGAAGCAGGTGTAAGCATTTTGTCATGAGTGAACTCTAAATTTTTCTGTGTACCATCTTTGCATTCATAGTTATCTGGTTAACAAATTGATGTTACAGGAAAAAAGGCAGTTCAGCACAAGTATGTGCCCCCATGTTTTAATGTTGATCATTTTCTTTTTTGGTAACGTCTAACAGTTGATTGTTAAATCACGCAACCCCCAAGTATCTGTCTCGATGCTTTTACTTTCTATGAATCACTTTAGGGGTACCTATCTTATGTAAAAAGCACGAACTCTACTCATGCTTTGTTATAGCTGAAATCCGCCTCTCTTCCGACAGGGTATCGTTTTCGGATTATTGCTTATAAGCGGATCATTTGTATTCTTAAGAAAACGACGGAGTGCCACCTCTCCCGGAGCCGGAGCAGGAAGGATACAGATGAGTTCCAGGTTCTAATCTCGTGCTACCTTTTATCATTTGCTGTAGTCTTGCAAATACCCAGACCCATCTTGAATGAATCAGAATCAGCCACACAAGCATCATCCTGATGTTGCATCAAGTTGTTAATCTTCTGTCTTATTGATTATATACCGGAAATGCGCCCTTCGGAAAACCATGAAATCTTCGGTGAATGCCTTATTTGTCAAGCTTTTATTCAGATGTACATGTAACTTATCGCCCCAGCTTTTAAGTTGTCTATATCTACCACCATCCCGGCTTCGTTTTTGGTTGTACCGATATGCACCAAGTGGCATGTGTTATTGCGCAAGTGCACGACCCTTTAGCCAATGTCGGAAAAGGGTCATTGTCTTTAGATCATAGGGGGCATCTTGCTGGTGCAGTGAGGTCTAAGTGCATCTGAGGCAGATTCGGCAAAGAGTTTTTTGACGAGTTAGACTTGAGAACATGAAATCTTCAAGCGGACTGGGAATTGATGCGTACAAGTGAAGCTCATTACTTCATATGTTAATAATCTGTATAGCTTCTAATGAGTTGTCACGGGGATAACATTTAGTACCAGGAGGCGTGCAAATTGAATGGTCCGAATGTTGTCACTAGGAAAATCGACGGTAAGAGAAAATTGGCCATGTCAGGAAAGACTCGACGGAGAGGTCGCCAGTGCTATGGGCTTTGGCTTATG
The DNA here is from genome assembly GCA_963995505.1 of Hypericum androsaemum. Lineage (NCBI taxonomy): Eukaryota > Viridiplantae > Streptophyta > Magnoliopsida > Malpighiales > Hypericaceae > Hypericum > Hypericum androsaemum. Next base: position 5,451,032 of record OZ023195.1, read on the forward strand.
TAGATCAAAAATGATGAACGGGAATCATACTAAACCATGTTTAAGGCGCAATACAACCTTAAAACAGTGTTTTCCAAATTGCGGCCTATTTGACTTTCGTGCAAAACCACTTGCCTACATCATTAAGAGAGAGACAATCCGAGTCGATAGAGGGAGACAGTAATAAATAACAATCCAAACCGAGGAACTCAAGCAGTTTGTCAATGATGCATTGTTGTTATTTGTACCATTCTTCCTCGCTAAGATCGATCTACTACGTTGTTTCGAGCAAGTAACCAAATAAGATTCGCCTGTGGTCTCGCAACTATCAATTCTTGAACAGCTCACAACTATTAATTGATACCAAGTAAAACGACAGCACGCGCATTTTCTCACAACAAAACGTGTTTTCTACCTCAAGAAAGACCGAAAATCACACAAAGATGCATACCATGTTATTGATGCTTTCCTCTTTAGAGACTATACAAGATGTTGGCGGACACTGACGCCTCCTCCTCCAATCCTATGAGCCACTAATCGCATCGCAGCAGCGGGAAAAAACTCCTCAGTATGCAGAGCTGATCATCATCATCTTGAGCGCTTTAAATACAGATCCGCAGGCAAATACAGGAGCACCCAAGAGATCAGACTAAGAACAGCTGCCTGAAATTTATAAATTACAAAAAATAATCCGGGGTCTTCCGTGTGGTATCTGGCTCGATCTGCCGAGGGGCTGGATCAAATTGGAGGAAGTTCTGCTCCATATTTTCCCCGATTTCGAGAATTGCTGCCATGTTTCCACATCGGTAGCAATAATTCGGAGCACTAAATACTGTAACCACATTCTTCTCCTGGAGAGTACAAATGAAAAAACTGAATTACAAACCTGAAGTATTCAACTGGTTGCAAAATTTGAAAACTCCACATCTAGCTGCAAAGCTTGCAATTACCTGACACCAATTATACCCTTCCATGACTAGTTGATGAGCCCGAGAAATCAGAGTCAGCCCATTCGTATGGTTGAACTGAGATGCTATATCATGCCCAAAAGTGTATCCAGCACCACGGGGGGATATGCCCCACCCACAGCGATCGTCTGGATCAGACCAGAGTAGATCGCACATTGGTCCTTCATGTGGAACCTACTTGCACAGCAGAATCAACATGAATATTCCCAATCAAGAAACATAGCAAGAAAAAGTGCAGGCTTGATAAAATATCATGCTGAAATGGTTCAAACAAAACATCCCCCTTCACCCCCTTGGATAGCCGACGGGGATCATTATCATAGAAAGATGACGCCAGTTACAAAACCAATTTGCGAAACATTAGCAATTTCCTCGTTCTAATAGAGATAAGCCTTTTACTAGAGAGAAAAAAAAAACCTTACTTCTTGTATACGGTCCAAAGATCTGATATTGTCTAGCGTATCCAATGATGGCGATAATCCACCATGCAAACAGAAGACCTGAAGCACAAGATTAGAGAAATTCAGAAGCTCATCAATAGAACCAAGCAACATGTGTCGCAATCGATCCGTACCTGACTTTCAATGAGTGCAGTCAGAGGTAGGTAATCGAAAAGGTCGGTGAAATACTTCCACACATTCGCATTCCCGTACTTTCTCAGACACTCGTCGTAGAAACCATACCTGAAACGCAGAACATAAGGTCAATCTCCATCAATGCCGAAACCAATCCAACTAGATACAACAGGTTCACACGGCTATCCTACGACGAGTCATTAACAATCGTATACAGTGTACACATCAACCTGTCTACATTATTCACACGATCCGCCTAACAAGTATCGAAAGATCATATCGAATCGAATTGAATCGAAGCGGGAAGCCGAATCTTACACTTGAGTGATCTGCCGGCTCTCGTGGTTCCCTCTAAGAATGGTGATCCTATCTCTGTACCGAACTTTGAGCGCCACCAACAGCGTAACCGTCTCCACCGAATAGTATCCCCGATCTACATTCCCCCCATCCCAAAATTAATCACTCACAACAATAAATCCAAAAAAAAAAAATAATAATCAGAAAAAAAGAGAGGAGACAATAGATATTTAATTACCGACGTAATCTCCCATGAAGAGGTAGTTAGTGTCTGGAGCGTTGCCGCCGATGCGAAAGAGCTCGATGAGGTCGTAGAACTGGCCGTGGATGTCGCCGCAGACGGTGACGGGGCACTTCACCGGCTGCACGTTCCACTCCTCCACCAGGATCGTCCTCGCCTGCTCGCAAAGCGCCTTCACCTCCCCCTCTCCCAGCGCCTTGCACTCCATCAGCTGCGAGATCTGACGGTCCAGATCCCCCGCCTGCGCTCCCCCCGGCATCTGACGGTCTGGTTCACCCGATTCGTGGAGATCAGCCTCTCGTTGCTCCTCTCCTTTCTCGCTGTTTCATTCGTTTCTTCTTCTTCTTCCTCTTGTCCCTTTTTTTAATTTTTGTTTTTTTTCCTCTCTGGCGAGTGGAGAAGGTAAGAGAGAGAGGAGGAAGAAATTGGAAAAATAGGAGCGTGAAATGAAAGTCAAATGCAGATGAGATGAAAATTATTGATGGATCGAGCCTAGCCTCGGAGTTTGTTTGTTGTTCCTTTCTAATTTTATTTTTATCCACTCGGAAATTTGAATTGGATAACAAAACATCAAAATAACAATTTTTAGTTTTATTTTGTTTTGTTCGTTGTTTGTAAAAATCAGATTTAGGACGGAAAAATGTGGAAGGCGGGTCGAACTTGATCTCCTGCGCGTTCAAAGAGGGGAGTGGTTTAAAAAGAAAAGCGAAATAAAGAAAAATAATAATATTGAATAAAAATTGGGGGAAAGAGAGGGAGGGGAGGACTGTGTTTGTTTCACCGGTGGCTCCGCCGCGTCAGAAAGTATCAGAATCGTCTCGAAGGACGACACGTGTCTGGTCCAAGCACCTTTTGCTTTCTAACCCGGACCGGGTTATTTCAGTTATTTGATGGGCCGTCACATATAATGCTATTGTTTAGTCCGGGCCCAATAAAGCCACAGCTACATTGTTCCATTGAACAGAGGTTCTTCACCTTGGAGACGTGATGCTGTTTTGAGTACGATCGGGAGTGAGAGGTACTCGCTTCTCCAAATTTTCAAGAATAATCGGGAACGTTATTCTAACTTAATAAAAAAAATTGAGTTCGAGATTTGAGTTACCAACTTTCATAAAGAAGCGCACTAACCACCCCATGCAACCAAGCCGTAAGACGCCGATGTCTTTTTTTTTAATGAACGGTCAACTATTTATGCATCAGGAATCAATCAAATTATAGCAAAAACGAATCAAATATTTGTGCATATTAATCTGAGGAAAAGGATAACTCGAAATCATACATCTTTTCTCGATTACTCCCATCCAATCAACGACTATAAGCAGAAGGTTGTCATCATTAACTTCGACAAGTTTGAATTTTAAGAATGTATTTTAGTTAAATTTGGAAGAACCTTCAGATTTTGTCTTTTTTGTTTGATCCTATCGAAATTCAGAATAGACATCCGAAGATAGATAGATTGGCAAGTGACTTGATATAAATAGCTGTAAATAGGTGTTCCTTGTTTTGGGCTTGAATCTGGGGAGCCTTAGATTATTTTTGGGGCGGTATAGTTATATATTTAGATAGCCTATATTTCTCAAAAAAAAAAAGAGGCTTATCATATACGACATCTGGTATCGTGGTTTGAGATAATTTTGGTACTTTGGTATAATTAAATTTTGGAGTTTTTTTAATAATATCATTTTACTTATTAAAAAAATTGACTTGATATAAATATTTTAAAAAAATTTGCCGCAAATTGATTTTTTTAACCTTTTGGCATAGTCTCACAATTCCACGTACCACGAAAAACAAAGAGTGAAAAAGTGAAAAAAGCTAAAGAGAATATAAAGCTCCGGCCTCCATTCCATTACCACACAGCTGTTTCCGTTTTCCTCTTTTCCGCTTTTGAACGTAGAACGATTTCACGTGTGCCAAATGCATTTATTTTTTAACCAACAATCATTTTTATCAAATAGTGAGAATGTTATTCTAGTTTAGATTTCGTGTTTAAGTCATTGATAACACAAAAATGTTAAATATTTGTTGTGATAGTTTTACAATTTTTCAAAGTTGCTTCAAACAAGGATTGGAAGGTTAATTGGCCGATTGTATGGCCAGAGTTGCGAGCGGACCTAAATTACAGGTGAAATGTGGACAAGCACAAAAAGTTGACTTATAAAAAATCCAGAGAAGGAGAAAGAATGGCTGAAAATTCAAGTGCAATCTGGACAATCAAAAAATGTTGACTTTGTTAAGAATTCAGCAATCAGGAAAACAAAACGCACAAAGAACACGACACAAGAGATAACGTGGTTTGGCATAGTGCCTACGTCCATGGTGAGAAAGGAGAACTTTTATTGATGGATCCGAGTCACAAAGTTATATCTAATCATAGGATAACACGTCTTTATATAATAGACGAACCCTTGGTGTACAAGAAACCTATTTAGGTCAAATTAGGAGTTAGAAACAAGATTTGTTACAAAATAGAAAAATCTGTCCGCCGCAACTTGCGACCGCCAATGCCAACAAGCCGATTCTCTGTGATCACCTACTGGCGATCGCTAGCAATATTGCGGTCGCAAGTCGCCCATTGATGACTTGTCGTCAAATCCCAACAATCTCCACCTTGGCGAGAGGTCATTCCGTGAAAGAACCATGAAGCTCCACCCGAACTTCAACAAACTCCACCTTGATGAGACACCGCCCCATGAAGAACTATGAGATCTTGCAAAATCAAACGATTCTACCTGCTTCACCTCGTACCATATATACACTGCCATTAATAAGACCATCTCAACTTTCTCACCACCTTTTCAATTCAATCACTTAGAGCCAGCCCCCAAACTCGAGCTTCTGAGTCTGCTTGGCCTCTTCCTTCCAATCTCCATCGAACCCCAACTGGCAAGTCCACCTGCTGAAATAACCTTGCGACCAATAGATGCACCCTCTATTTTACAGTTAGCCCCATGCTCCGCAACCTCGAACTACTTCTCCGCTGGACTTTCTTGCCTCATACCAATGCTACGTGCCATGGCATACAAAGGATAACCTTTTATTCCACCATGTAGAACCCTCGACATGCCATGAACTCTACCATTCGGCCTTGAGTGAGATACCTGATTTGCCCGTAGTATCATCAACGGCTTCACATTCTCCATGCAAAACCTACCCAACACCTTTAACATGCACATCCTTTTAGACAACCATAGCGAGAACTTGCTAACTTTGTCTCCGCGAATCACAACTCCACTCAAACCATTCATGTCAAGCTTTTGCTCCATCATACAAGAGCTTTTCTCTCCTCTATCGGAATCTAACGAGGTGACTCCATCTACAACCATGTTCCCCACTAACCTGTAGGTGTTCCTAGCATTCCTTTCACCCTTCATCACCACCACAGCATCCTTCTCCACCTCTATTAGCCCGCCTATAATATTATAGTTTTATCCACTATAATCCAAGGCTCCTAACGAGATCAAATTCCTCTCTAACTTTGGAACATGCCTAACCCCACACAATTTTCTCTCAACACCATCCCACATCTTGATTCGAATATCACCTATGCCAGCAATTCTACAAGTAGAACAATCATCCATAGTCACCATACCTGAATCAACGAACTTGTAGGTATCGAACCACCCTTTCTTGGGCGTAATGTGAAAAGAGCAAGCGCTATCCAAAATCCAGGAATCAAAATGCTTTGGACTTGACAAAATAGAAAGAAGATCACCATCTGACTCGTCCGAATGTGAGGCCACATTCACGGAACCTGATCCTTTTTTCTCGCGATCCCGAGTTCTTTTTGGACATTCTTTCTTCACGTGCCCTTTTTCTCCGCACTCGAATCAATTTTCCTTGAACCTCCTTGACCACGACTTGGATCCCTTCCCATCTTTTGCTCCACTATGATCACCATGACTACCCCTCACAACTAGCCCTTCCGCTTGTTCATCACCAATTTTTCTTCTTTGATGAAACCGTAGCAGAGCACTTGTGATATCTTCTAACACTAGGGACTCCTTCCCCGAAGTTAGAGTTGTAACCAAATTTTTGTAGGAGTCAGGTAAAGAATTCAGCAGCAATAATGCCTTGTCTTCTTCCTCGAACTTCACATCAACCTTTCTCAAGTCGCTCACAAGTTGACTGAAATCATTAATGCGTTGGCTCAAATCTGAGCCCTCCTTCATCTTGAGCCCGTACAATCTTTGCTTAAGATAAAGCTTATTCAACAAAGACTTAGATATGTACCATGTCTCCAATTTCTTCCATACCTCAGCTGGTGACTCTTCATCCATGACGTGATACATGACATCGTCTGCCAAGCACAAGCAAATTGTCGCCACCGCCTTGGCCCCCATCTCCTTCCACTCTTGGTTCTCCATCTTCTCAGGCTTCTTCTCCGAGAGTGCGATGACCATCCCTTGTTGTACGAGGAGATTCTTGACACGCCTTTGCCATAACCTGAAATTCGAAGAACCATCGAACTTCATAAGAGCAAACTTTGCGCCATCCGTCATCCTCTAACCCAAGCTCTGATACCAATTATTAAGAATTTAGCAGCCAAGAGAACAAAATGCGTAAAGAACATGACACAAGAGATAACGTAGTTCGGCCTAGTGCCTACGTCCATGGTGAGAAAGAAGAACTTTTATTGATAGATCCGAGTCACAAAACTATATCTAACTATAGGGTAACACGTCTTTATATAATAGACGAACCCTTGGTGTACAAGAAACCTATCTAGGTCAAATTAGGAGTCAGAAATAATAGTCGTTACAAAACAGGATAATCTGTCCACCGCAACTTGCGACCGCCAACCAAGTGACGATCGCCAATGCCAACAACATTATAGGCACAAGTCGCCCATTGATGACTTGTCGTCAAATCCCAACAGACTTGTCCAAAAAGCCAGAATATCATAGAAAATCTATCTACTTTTTGGGGGGCAAATTTTGAATTTTCCCAAGGTCACCAAAGAAACTTCAAACAGATCTGATTCATTAAGGCGATGATTATGATTATTCAAGTGCATATGATATAGGTTGGGGGGACAAACGGTAAGAGATCGCGCTTTGGTGATGTTGGAGGGATTACGACTTGTGGTAGGGGATTACTTGTAATTTACCTAACTTGGTGCATATCTATGTCTATTGTTATGTTTTTATAGTTTATTTTAGGCAATAAGTGCTTAGAGGTACTGTGAGGTGTAAAAATACTGCAAGTGTAATAAATTGTTACTTTGAAGAATTTTAAAAATGGAGAAATAGAAAATCCAAAAAGTCACTCAACAGGAAATCAAAATGGGTACACAAGTTAGAAAAAAAAGCTAACCAACAAAAAAAATAACTCGCCGAAATGTTTGCCAGCCTTTAGAATTTAATACGACGGTGAACAAAGGATATTGTCCCATCGTCTCTATGAAATCTGACTTATTCACATTGTAACTGATGTCGCCATAGACATCTAATGTACATACATCACCCTCGGCCAACTCCGCATCCATCTGAATGCAAAAAAATAATTCAAAGTCTAATAATGAGTAATGCATCTAATTAAAAGGAAGAAATGAACAATAAACAATTAATATTTGCTTAAAGCAACAATACAAAATTAATTCATCATCCAAGTTCTAATATACTTTACATTTTAGTTGCACTGTATTCAAAGATTTAGTAAATATTTTTCTGACGTGCTCATTAGCTAGTAGGGGAGTAATTCCAAGTCTAATAATGAGCAATGAGTCAAATTCAAAGGAAGAAAAAAAGATAAATAATTGGATGACGCGCCAAAATACTCATTAGCACATTGAAGCGACCAATAATGTTACAAAACTCCAATGACAAGGATACTACATTATGAGCTGACTGCAAAAAATAAAAAGTTAATTAGTACAAATAGTAGAACAACAAATATTTTGCATGCAATTAAATATTACCAAGGATATCCATTTTTATTACTCATGTTGGATTCCTATCAAATGCTTAACAACTGCAGGAATACGAGCGGAAACATCAGCTAGAACTATCGGGAACATATTTGTGATAAAATCAGCCACCCTATTGCCCACGTCGCGGTTAAGTGGATCATATCGGTTTAGTTCTTTGTAAAGAACAAAGCTGTACAAACAATAATATTTGATTATAAAAACAGAGAAATAGAAAATCCAAAAATTCGCTCAACAAAATGACATGAACACAAGTTAGGGAAAAAAACTTGGCAACAAAAAAAATAACTCACAGGATAGCCATCCAGCCTTTAGGAAGAATTCAAAAGAAGAAAAGAATGATGAACAATTGGACATATTTTGTCATAGTGCTTAAACAAGGTAAGCCAACCTCTCGACTACCAGACATATTTTGTCACAAGTAGCAATTATTTTGGCATCACAAATGGAAACACTATAAAAAGTGATTTAAACATCAAAAGTACCAAACCACTTCTTGATGAGGGCATATCGAGCCCAATCAACAAAGGAGTGCGAACCAACTTGCAAATAAACAAAACAAGAAGAATATGCAAATATCTTGTACTTGGAACAAAAAAGATTAGTTATCAGCCAAAAGGGGATAACAAAGTCCTAAAATTACTTAATTATCAACCAAACCATAATTAGAAACATGTACTCTTCAACTGGACTGACCGATCCACCAAAAATTTCCAACTTGAAATTCACTTCAATTATAAGGACTATTTCTCATCAAACAACAAAACCAATTCTATTGATAGCCAAAAGTTGAATAATCTAAATAAGAGATATATCAATTCTCTTGATACATCCGAATAAAATTTATAGCAATAATTAACAGTAGAAATAAAGAGACACTGATGCACCTTCAGCGGACCACCATGTCAAACATCGCGATAGTAAGTCCATGCCTACTTTCATGTCTAAAGCATTCATAAATAAATTTTGGAATAAATGCCAGGAATAGTACTCAAACTGCCAGATTTATTTTGTCAAAGGGAACAAAACTAGCTCGCTGTAAAGATGGAAAGAAATCATGGCAAATAACAACATAAATACACAATTAGAATTTATTCTGTCTGCAATTGATAAGAATGGTCATTATTTTTGCTGTTTGCAATTTTTTCTCATGCAACTAAGCAAACAGTTAATGGATGTAAGAAAATACCTCCAAAGTCCTATCATTATGCATGACATCTTCAACTGTAAGTTTGCGTCTTAGTGTTTCTAATTGTTTAAAGCTAACGTATTTCCATTTCGCTGATGATTTGATTGTATAACCAAAATTGAGATGTTGAAATGAATGGTTGATTGTCATCACCAAACTCATCAACACAATGAAGAGACTAATAACGTCAACATATTTCAATGACAAGGATATTGCGTAACGAAGCGACTGTAAGAAATAATTAGTTAATTAGTAGAAATAATAGAACAACAAATATTTTGCATGCAACTAAATATTATCAATGATATCCATTTTCATTACTCCATGTTGGATTCCTCAAGATTCCTATCAAATACTTAACATCAGCAAGAATACGAATGAGAACTTCAACAGGAACTATCAGGAACATGTTTGTGAGAAAATCAACAACTCTATTGTCCATGTTGCGGTTAAGTGGACCATGTCTGTCTGGTTCTTTGTAAAGAACATATCTGCATAAACCATAATATTTGATTATAAAAATGGAGAAATAGAAAATCTAAAAAGTTGCTTAACAATAAAATGAAATGGGAACACAAATTAAGGAAAAGATTGGCCAACAAAAAAAATAACTCACCGAATAGTCATCCAATCTTTAGATTTTAATACGATAGAGACAATGGATCTTGTCCTATTGTCTCTATCAAATCTCACTTGTTCACATTGTAATTGATGTCGCAATAGACATATAATGTACATACATCACACTCGGCCAACTTCGCATCCATCTGAATGCAAAAATAACAATGCAAAGTCTAATAATGAACAATGAGTCAAATTCAAAGGAAGAAATAGATAAACAATTGGTCTTTGCTTAAAGGGATAGTACAAAATTAATTCATCATCCAAGTTTTGATATATTTTATATTTCAGTTGCACCGCATTCACAGATTAAGTAAATATTTTCTGACGGGCACATTTGCTAGTAGGGGAGTAATTCCAAGTCTAACAATGAGCAATGAGTCAAATTCAAAGGAAGAAAATAATGATAAACAATTGGATGATGTGCTAGTTGTAATCTTCTTCCCATCGATGGATGACGTGCCACAGTACTCATCAGCACATTGAAGTGACCAATAACGTCACAAGACTCCAATGTCAAGGATACTACATAACGAGACAACTGCAATAAATAATAAGTTAATTAGTATAAATAATAGAACAGTTTTCTATAGCTATAAAGTAGACAAAAATTAGCTCTTGCTGCTTCTACCTCTCTCATTCTATTGTTTGTCTGTTGCCTTCAAATGTTTCAATGGAAGCAGTTTGCAAATTGTACGATGCGAAGTGTTTAAACTTTTATTTTCATTTATACATTAGTAAGAAAATTTTGAAAGGTTGAATGCTGGTTTTGCACACACAAATAAGTAAAGTTCTTTCTTTCATTCTTGGATAGGCAATGAGGGATTGGAAGATGGCTGAACAATACATTTTACTTCTAGCAAGTTAAGTTAATTTTTTTTGTAATTTTATTATAGATAAATCATTATTCGGTACATTTTTATGACTCTTTATATTATTATTAATATTTAGTGCAAGAAGATATTCTCGATAAATCAGACAAATATAATAAGACATAATCTTTTAGCACCGAATTCCAGAAGTGTGGTTTCACTGACTCATGAAGGGCGGATTGCCATCGCGTGAGGAGCTATCTTAAGTTGATCAACAACAACGTAACAAACCCACAAGGATGTAAATATGGAAACTTTAAGCCGAATTAAGACAAGGGAGCCCGACCATCTCGAGGGCGTAGTCGGTGCGGAAGGCGGTTGACCGCGTCGTTGCCCTCATCACCAGTGCCACTGCACGTGTCGATGACCCCTCTCAGAAAATGCCTCGAAAGGCCCGAGCTTTGACGCCTAAGTCCTCCAAAGCATCACGCTCTCCCAGGTGGGGCCCAGCCCTCATCCCCTCTATCTCTCTCTCTCATCTCTGAGCTTTAACATTAAAATTGGTTTTGTCTTCGAGATTCCCGGGACCGGGCTCTATATCTTCCACTGCTTCATCTCCATGCTCCTCTGATGCACCAACACAATGTGGGAAATTAAGGATGCTAGTGGGGCGGCGGCGGCTTGTAATTGATGGATTAATTTCAGATGATTTTTTTGTTAGGAAATTGAGAATTTCATGTGACAAATTATTTTCTTGATGTGGGTTTTCTTTCAGTTGTGTAGAGATTATAAAATCTCGGCGATTCATGCCTTTTTGGTAAAACAAAACCTTGATTTTTCCTATGAGAGAGAGGGGATGAGGAGGAGGAGGAGAGAGAGAGAGAGGGGATGGGGATGAGAGAGAGAGAAGAGGAGAAAGAGGAATTTTTTGAAAAAATATAAATAATTTGGTACTAAATTGATAATTTACTCATTGCCACGTCAACGATGACTAATCCGGGTCTCCGCCGCGTGGCTTTCCACGTAAGCGTCAAAACGATACCGTTTGTCTAAAAAATCATGAACCGGAACACGGGACAGGTCCGTGATAAAAATTGAAATAAGTTGGACTTGTTTTGCAGTTTTGAAACCACAGGGTATCCAAGTGATAATTGGTGAAACCACAGGGTACTTAACTGTACTTTTTCCTATAAAAAATTAAACTCATTCAGATATCCGATAAGCTATTTATCACCATTAATATATATATATATATATTACGCATTTTCAAAATATATACAAGTTTTTTACTCATTTGAGAAGGAAAAAAAAATCCTAATTAATCACATCCTCTTGGATAAGACAGAGCTCCTTCGTTCGGTTCGTCTCCAGAAGGGTCAACATTCTTTCAAAAAAAAAAATGCAACTCCACGATAATATCACTTATTAGCCCAACTACTAGATGGAATTGGGATTTTTTCTCAAATAGGTAAAAAATATACATATTTTCCCTAAATAGGTAAAAAGTTATAAATATTCCCAAAATAGGTTGAAAGATTATTTAATATTATAAAAAAAATGATATTCACCTGTAACTCTTTTCCCCTTTTTGTAAGAGTTATCTTAAAAATTAAATTTCAAGATAGTAATCTATATTTGATTTAACAGAGTTCTATGTTTATTTGAATAATAATTTTGATTATGCTTCAACAAAATTTTGGACTCTTATATAATAATTTATGCCGGTTCATTTGTACAAAATCAAATTTACTATTAAAAAAAATCAAGTTGCAATAAATAGAAAATTAAATACAATCCATCCATATCTGATTAAGATTATTATTCAAATAAACATAGAACTCTCTTAAACCGAACATAGATTACTATCTTGAAATTTAATTTTTAAGATAACTCCTACAAAAAGGGGGAAAGAGTTACAAAAAGGGGAACTCTATTAGATAAAGTAATTAAAAAACTCAAAAAAAAAATTTTAAGGAGGCGCCTTGGTTGTTTGGCGCCTCCACTTATTTTTTTAAATAGTTATCTACTTAGCTTGTTTGTATTATTTTATACTACTGCAAGTCGAGTAGTCGAAGCTATTATATTTTGGATTCATTTTAATTTTTCAAATTTTTGTAGTTGATTAATCTAAATTTAAATTGTGTACTTGCTGAAATTTATTAATAGAAACTCTTCCTATTTCAAGAATACAAAATGGATAACTATTAAAAAAAATTATTCTAAAAATTATTATTTAATTGGAGGCGCCAACCTACTAGGGCGCCTCCACTACAAAATTTTTTTTGCCCAGATTTTTTCGACATGAATGGACAGGTGAATAGCATTTTTAGTCGAGGCGCCATTTTCTGAGGGCGCCTTCTTCATTTTTTTATAATATTAAATAATCTTTCAACCTATTTTGGGAATATGTATAACTTTTTACCTATTTAGAGAAAATATGTATGTTTTTTACCTATTTGAGAAAAAATCCCGATGGAATTTTGAGGTTCATCATAATTCGTAACAAAGCGACACAAGAGTGAGGGAAAAAAGAGGGAACAATGTCAGCATCGGATTCAATTGAAATTGACTGCTTGTTTCTCGCGAAATAACATAATTAGGCCATAACGATGAGCAAACTTTTTTTTTTGGTCGGTAACGATGAGCTTACTTGACCATCGACAGAGTACAAGTTGGCGTCGCGCGGCGTGTTGAGGCCCGGCGGTACCTTGAAGATTGGCATTACTTAAACAACTTAGAGATCATAAAAAAATCACCAATTTTGATGAAGATCGTGAGTTTCCCTTTTCCGACGCATATGCTATTTTATTAAATTTTAATCTATTTAAAGAAAGCATGATCATCCGGTAGTTCATCATCTGGTTGGAAAACGAACGCACACTCATCCCAAGGTGGACGAGGTTCCAGGTTCGCATCATGTTCAAATGTGACTCATAACCAAAGGGGAACTTGGAGGAGGGCCACTCAATGTAGACCTCTTGGGGACAGCCCATGCAGGACATGCCGATGCCGATGGAGGGCCACTCAATCTATTACAAATTTGAACGAGGAAATACATTTGAATGTTTTGCCGGTATTTTAATTTATGTTTTTTAGGCTGTATAGCGTTAGCCATGATCTCGAGACACACACATTTTCAGGATCATTGGCATTCAAATAAACCTACACGTATAAAGAACATGGTTAACCAAAGATAAATTAACTTGGCTGAGGCGCTGAGCTCTGAAGTGATGCCCCAAATTAATTTGGACCAATGTTAATATATACTTGCGATGCGATGGTTCAGCCCCGGAATTTTGTATATGGCCCTGTGAAATTAACACCAAGCTATAAAAACGGATCCAGTACTTATTGGTTACGAGGCCCATCTGAGAATTATAGAATTCGAAGATGCTTTACTAAATCTGGCCTCATTTTATTTGTTGGGGTGCATTTTTTACGATATTTACGTAGGGCGGTCTTCTAAACATAATTGGTGTTATCTTTTGTTAGATATTTAATATTCAACTCAACAATTTAAAATAAAGGTAACTATTAGGTAGATTTTTCATTATTTTTTTTAAAAGTAAATTGTATTGAATCCACAAAAAATAATTACCAGGGTAATTACATCAAGGTAATTACAAACTCCCGAGCACCAAGGTACTAGATAGATACATATCTAAGAAAAAACAAATATAGGAGCTATCTAGCATAATCCAAAACAACTCCAACAAAAGAACAAATTCCCTTATTCACACCAAAGGAAGGAGCAAAAGCTAGGGGGTCAAAAGGAAGGAATCTAATAGGCCTCCGAGCAGCGATCTTGAGCGCGTTGAAGATCACAGATGTGTCTTCCTCCCAAGAGATACACAAAAGAATAGCCAGTCGCCATGTCTCTGCCGTGAGTTCCTCCCTGAAAACATCGTCACACACTTTCATTATTGTAAAAAAATTTGGGACACTTAAAAAGAATCGCCCTCAAATAAAATCATGAATTTGCGGCGTAATCAAAATTATTAAATAAACAACAAAAACATGCACCACGCAACATGATAATTTATTAATTGGTCATATGAAATCAAGTATAATGATCATGTATACCACATTTCCGTCCAGGTTCACCAATCCTACCTCGCAAGACTTGAAAGATAGATGAACTTCTCTCTTGGATCAAAACCTACCCCGTCAACGAACAAACTTTTCCAACCTAACATACATATATCGTTCTAACACACTCTTAAGGAAATCCAAATGTAAGAATATAATCAAATGATGATATTTGGGATCTATAATCAAATGATGATATTTGTGATCCCAATTCGTAGTTGAAGACGAAAAAGGAAATTCTACGTGCCGCCGCAGAGAATCTTGAACCTGGTCGTGATTGTGGATCCATGACTCCTTGGAGTTGTGGGGATCATCTTGGTGTAGTGATAAGTGGTCACCGAGATCTTTCGACGTGTTCATCTAATAAACGGTAAACCCACCTCGTCTCTTTCGGTTTGCTTTCCCAAATTGGTTACTATCCTTTTTTTGGTAAAAATAAATTGAACTTGCAGCTATCACTTAATTGCAATGTATAATTTAAAATATAAGTTCGAGTCGAGCTAACATATTCATACCAAGTTTTAAACCAACTATGCTATCATATTTCAAAGTTAAGATTTTGTCAAATTAAAATAAATTTTCACGAGTTGATTCATATATATATAATTTGTCGTTCATAGGAGAAGGTGAATTGATAATGTTGGCCAAAATAAACCCCAGCATGCCCCTTTCACCGGTGAAGTAGAAAGAATTGGTCTGCATCTTTACGACAAAAGATGAAAGTGAAAGGACTAGGAAGAAAAGTAATAATGGAAGTCATGAAATGACCACAACAACTTGATTACGGGCGTGTTTATATCTCCACTAGTCCACTGTTGCGTCCAGGTTCATGTTGCTCAAGTGGCCCACTTCATACTTTTTCATCTTTCTTCCAGCACTATAAAGAGGGACTTCTGGGTACCTGACCCTTACACAAACATATACAGCAGGAAAAAAACGTGAATGATCAAGTCAGGTGTCCCCAAGAGTTCCCTTGAACACTTCATTGTGTAACGCCAATGGTTGTGTTTAGACCATTCATTATGGGTCCGAATCACATTGGGACGATGACTTTACACGCTGAAGTGTTTGGGGGAACTCCCGGTGTCATCTCACAACTGCATATTATATAAATCATCAAGACATTGGTGAGTCTCCAGATCTTATTTTGTCTTGTTTCAATTTGTGTATAATTACTGCATGTTTCTTGTTGCTAGGCCTAATTAAAGAACACCATCATCTCATGTAAGACTGAGCTTTTGATCCAAGACTCAAAAGTTGAGAAGGAATAATTTTTTGAATCTGTGAAATACTATCAGGTTCTATTTAGGCACAACTTTCCTTATAATTTTTTTTATGTTCATAAACATCAGCAAAAGAAATTCCATCGAGATCGATCCCTCGCATGTTGTTTAAACATGTAAAATTCCAATTGAAAAATTAATTCAAAATGCCAATTGTCCCTGCTCACCCAGATTTTTTAATGTAATCAAGACATTGATCTCTTATAATTTGCATACCCTTGTTAAATTTGTAATTTTGTTAAGAAATAAAAGGATAATAATGTTAATATTCATATAGGCAATACATTCTATAACAAAAAATTCAAAGGCTTATATTTCGAGGATTGTGAACTCAAGAAAAGTTAGTAGCATATACCTAGCATTACGTTAATAACTTTTAAGTTTTTGTGTTCCATGATTCTAAAAATAATTGTTAGCTTTTCGTAAACTTAAAATACATCAAAGAAAGCTACTGCAGTTTTTGAGACGAATCTCCTTAGAGGAAATTCAACAAAGGTATGTACTATTTTGCATGCTTAATAAAATTTTACCTTTAAAAATACTAAAACCTGGTCTGAACATTCAACAAAGGTGGTGTACAAGATTGATATCACTGGTGGTGGTGAGAATAACAAAACACTGATTGCAAAATGAAGCAGGATAGATCCGTGAATAACATGCACCAATGTATTGGAGAATGTATTGCATGATCATGTTGTTAACTGTTTCCCTAAACCCATTTTCTCATAATCCCTTTTGACTTCTCAATTACATAACACACGACCACGCGATGAACATACAGTGAACTATTTTATCGCCTTTCACTAAAGAATATTGTGTGCGCTCACAATCTAAGTTTTCTAGGTGCTAATAAGGCTGACCTGCTTAAAGCTATTACGGTTGCTGCCATCGGGTGGTGATTCTTTCGATTGATAGGGTGGGAGCTTTTCTCCCACCATTAAGGAGTTTCGGATACCACACGTCTTTGGACTTGGGTGCTATTTTTAGGAGTTTTGTAGGTGCTATAATTTCTAGGGTGAAATTTTTCTTGGGTGCCATAATTTCTAGGGTGGAATTTTTAGTACTCACAATCTGAGTTTACGATGCTGGTCAAGTGCTAAAAGCGTTGCAAAGTATGATCACAGCGTGTGTGGACAGTGATCCGGGTTTATTATAAAGGTTTGAAAAGTAACCAGCACAAACGAAATAAAAAACCTTGAACAAAAATAGACCTACATAAGACATGGCAAGAAGCAAAGAGAAGTAACAGGCAATTGAGAAATAATTGGCTTTCGGCGATCAGAAATTCATTGTCGTAATTGGGCTATGCATAACAGTATTCATTTTTCGTAAAAAAAATTCTAAAACGAGGCAAGATGTGTGTAATTTGCCTACCAACTCGGGTCCAGTTGTAATTTACTTTAGAACATCTGCATTCATGTTCAATTCCGCTTCAACGTATTCTGAACTACCAAGGGGAAGGCATTTCTAACAAGCTTTCACTAGGCCAATCAAATTAGTTTTAAAAAAATTTTAATTTTTTTTGTTTTGATAATGATATATGAAAAAAGTTCAATGTAACATGTTTCAGAATAATCATACACAATGTCTTCACTATGATTATATCAATTATGATAGTAGTGTAATCAAATTCGCAAAATTAGTTCAAAATGTTGGGTGTCCATGTCCTCACGGAGTACTTCAAAAAAATTAACCTTAACAATCTAAAAATTTTAATTCATCAAATTTTAATTTTGAAACATTAACCTCGTGTAATTTGCAAGCCCTTACTAAATTCGTAATGTGATCAATAAGTGAATGATAATTACCAGAAAATTAAGGTAGACAATATGTTCTTGTATAACAACAAATTCAAGCAACTATAATCTTTGGAGTTTCTTACAACTCCTCTGAATAATTAAGAAGTAATATTAATTTTGATTGCGCACTAAGTCTGCTCAGTAATAAACGATGCTACATAATATTTAGGTGTTAGAAAATTTTTGTTATAGAATATAGCCTATATATTTATTTTTTAGATAATTATTGCTTCATTTATTGACCACATAACGAACTTACTATGAAACTTCAATTTACAAGAGTTCAATGTATTAATTATATTAAAAAATGATGAACTTTATTTTTGGAATTGCTAATCATAATATTTTTAAAAAATTCTCGGTGAGTACAAAGACCGACAAATTGAAATAATTTCTATGAATTCGATCATTTGAATACAATAATTGATACAATAGCAGTGAAGACATTTCAGAAGAAACAAGGTCGTCTTCCACCAAATTCCTTATTATATTATATCATCAAACAAAAAATTAGTTTCAATTAAAAAAAGTTACCAAATTTAGACCGATGTCATCTTTTCCCTTGTCTTTTTTTTTCTTTACAGAAAAATGAGGACTTGTCATCCCAAGAGTATTGCTGACCCTACAGACAAAAAAATGAAAGTACTTTATAACCTTGTTACAAATCGGAATATAAAATGCCGCACAAGAGCCGAAGCAACGTACCTATCAAAACAAGCCAAAAACTCGTAAGTACGTCGTAGAAATTTTATTAATATCCATCAATGTGTATATATTATCTCAAATTCCAACATTAAGGCCACAGTTAACAAAAAGTATCTTCTTCTCAACTACCTTCATTTTTAATAACAAATCTTCAACAATATCAAAAATATTATTAAAAATGATCCAACACTTCAATTCAAGGCTCTAATCACACGAATATCAGATCATTAAACATCTCGTCTCCTAAGCCGAGTCCAGTCGTTATATTTCTTTTTTCACTCACACTGAATTTTTAGAACCGGGTTGACTGATATTTTTCTATTTAGAATGATTAAATAGTTGCATACTTACGATCTAGACTGATATTACATAGAAGAATCACCTGAACACTCCAAAGTGAGTCCTTCTCCTCCTCCTGCTTGTTTACCACAACGATATTTTCGATTCTCGCAAGAAGAAATTTCAAAAGGTTATTTAGAATAGGTTCTAACCAAATAAATGGAAAATTCGATAGCTCTTTAAGATGAAAAGACTTCCAGATTAACAGTAGTAAGTTCAGAAGAAGCACCTGAACACTCCAAAGCGAGTCGTCCTGTAGCTCAAATGTGACTCTCGCAAGATGAAATTTCAAGGATTATTTAGAATAAGTTTGATACAAATAAATAAAAGATACTGGAGCTCCTTAAGATTAAGGAGCTTCCGGATTAAGTTAACATGAGAAGAATCACCTGAAGACTCTAAGGCGAGTCCTCCTCCTGCTTGTTTCCCATAGCATAAAATATGGGACTCTCGCAAAAGAAATTTCAAAGGTTATTTAGAATCAGTTTGAACCAAATAAATGAAAATTCCAAAAAATCCTTAAGACAATAATAGTAGCTTTAAAATGTAAGGTTTAAAATGAAGGCGAGTACTCCTCCTCCTTCATTACCATTTGAATGTCCTCACGAACAACTTTTGAAAGAATTCTAAGGTTAACGATTCAAAAATCTAATTAATCTAACTTCTAATGTGATTAAGCACTGACCTCTTGTAATTTGCACTGCCAATTTGTACTGTGATACAAGTGAATACATCATTAATCAAGTCATTAGTAAAAATAAAACGTTTTATAATATGGATATTTGGAACCGCGTATGTTATGATAAAATGAGTTGTTTATACTATTGTCTTGATAATGATGAAACAACCAATCGGTGTCAAAAAGGCCTAGCACGCGGAAAAGGCCATGACACTCCTGAGTCTAATCTGCACAACGCACAACCATGTCACCCAAAAATAGCAGAAGCCTGAATCCTTTTCAATCTGTCTCCGGAAATGGGATTCCATTTTCCAAAGATTCATGGTTCTAATTACGCTGTAAAAAGGCAACGTACAAGCCGTGAAACTAAAATTCCTAAAGGTTTTGAATTGAGTGGGGACAATATAAACTAGTCTCAACTCAACCAAGAACGATGCAAACTTTAAACCCATATTGGGAAATGAAAAAGGGGAAACTATATCCATATTGGGAAATTCTATCCAAATTCGGTTAGGTGAGAAATGAAATGAAATCATATTAATGATTTTCATAAGAAAAAGGGGAAACTATATCCATATTGGGATTCTCGTATATTTTTTCCAATTCGAAATTGTGTAAGGTTAGGTGTTTCGCAGATCAAATTTAAAGCACGACCAGTGAGGAATTAAGACGACCATATAAGCGAACTCGTCGGAGATTTTTGTTGGTTTATACCGCCTGATTTTTGAAGTCATATAAAACTTTTAAAAAGTGAAAAAGAATTTTAACAAATAACGCGTGTCATTCTCAAAGGTTCTAACCATCAGTTAAAATAAATAGTATTTACATCCTAAAAGTTGAATGCCCGAGAAGCTCGGGTCTCAACCTTCTACAGCATGCAGCACCTAAGTATTTTTATCAAGTAAAATTCATATAGTTCCAATATGATAATTACACCCAATATACTCTGTACAAATTTCCTAAGAATGTTTACTAAATAAGCACATACCAAAGCATAATGCACTATAATAAGTGTTATCTAGACGCTCGTTACTTTGTCATTGACGTGCCTTTTGGTTCTCTTGTGGTCGAAAGCAAAGACGGAAGGAGCAATTAGTTGAAAAGCAAGCGACATCGTACGGTAGTCAGTGGCACTGATTTGCGTCTAATTATCAAGTTCAGTTACATATAAAAAATAAGTCGTACATACTCCGAATTTATCCTAACCATGAAATTCGGGTATAGTACTTAGTTTTCAAATTTTATGAAGCAACAAAAATAATATTTGTAGAAATACTTTCTAAATAGAATCATGCTCGACTTTCGTATTATTATACCATAAAGAAAAAAAGGTTACAAGACAACAACACATTACAAACTTCCATGTTTGGTGTAACAAAGGGTCCAAATAAAATAAAAAGTTGTCCAAACCTTACTCCAAATTCTTGTCCCATTTAAATTCATAGGCCTAAAAAGTCATCATAGGATAGAAAACAACTATATTTTTACCATATTACCCTTTTTATATTTATCTCTTTCTTGACATTCCCGCCACCAATTATTTTCCTATCTAAGATTCTCCACGCCTCTCTTCAAGAAAATCAGGTTAGTAATTTTTAAATTTTTTTATCATCTTGCTAGAATTTTTCACCCAAATCTTATGCTTTTATATATTTATTTCGTTATTCCTTCTTCTGTGCCATGTATGCAATAGATTGAATTTGATCATCTTTGTGTATTTTTCATTCCATCTCTCGTCGAAATCGTTCCTTCGAGATTCTGTTAGATCAATGTTCCTGCAGGATATTACAAATTTTTATGGTACATAATTTTTAGCATAACTATGATGAACGAATTTGGCAACATTTTAGTCTGTACTGTTATACGTACCAAATAGAAAACTGTATTGAATGTTCAATCATGTACTGAATTTATCAAACAAAAGACAACTAGAACGATAGGTCTGTTTAGTTCTAAATTTTTAGTTCTATCAAAAAATGATACCAAACACACCCTAAGTTTTATGGTTGTATAGCATTAGCCATTATCACGAGCGGACACGTTTTCGGGATCGATGGGATTCAAATAAACCTAGTACATGGTTAACCAAAGATAAATTTACTTGGCTGAGACGCTGAGTTCTCAGAAGTGGATGCCCCAAATTAATTTTGACCAATATTAATAAATTTGCGATGGTTCGACCCAGGACTTTTGTATATGGCAGGGAGATTCATCGTATTGCTCTTTCTTCGCTTTATTTTTCTACTGAGATAAAAAAATTGTGAAAAAATCCGCTAAATATTTCCGAATCCAGTATTATCGCAATTTAGACAGAAATCCAACAAACGCACCCCTACATGATGAAGCTCGTAAGATGCCACGCTCTAGTCCCTGAGTTCAGATGGGCCTGGCAACAAGGCCCAATGAAATTAACACCGAGCCGAAAAAATGAAATTAACACCATTCCGGAAAAATATATGAAATTATATCCAATGCTAATTGATTAGACCCATCTGAGAATTATAGATTCGAGGATGCTTTATCGAACCTGGCCTCATTTTATTTGTTGGGGTCTAATTTTTATGCACTTCGACTACAATATCGTGAGATAAAGCATCCTGTCCTATTTTTAAGGCAAAAGTTAGCTAAAATATCATGTGGTTTTACTCATTTTTACTATAGTATCTTGTGGTTTAATTTTTTTCTTTTAGGTGATCGAGATTTCTAAAAATGACATATTTGATGACAATTTTGAAACCATGGTTAATTTTTCCAACCATACCATGTTAGTCAGTGCCATGTCAGATCCACATCATACATTTTTATCCTAATTAACGTTGACTAATTAACGTTGACGTGGCGTAATTAAAAACTCCCAAATTTTCTAACCCTAATTAAAAAAAAGTCGATTCCAACAATGTTCCAAATACTCTCGCCCATCAACCCCCACCCTCCTTCGACCTCCACCTCCTCCACCTCCCTCCCTCGACCCCCTCGAAGCCCTCCTCCTTGCCGCCCTCCACCTCCACCTCCCTCGAACCCCTGAACCTCTCGCCCTCCATCTCCCGCTAATCTTTCCTTCATTTTACAGAAATTGAATACCCAGAATTTTAATAGCCGAAACTGACCTTTCAATGTGAGTTGGATACACATAAATTAACCAATTAACATATCGGTCTGCAACATGAAGCTTCTGCCCTCTAACTTCAACGTGAGAGTGGGTAATCTTTTCCATGTTGGGAGGCAGAGAGTTTCTGGGTTTTCATGGTGTTTATGATTTATGATTATGCCTTTGGAAATAAAAGGTCTCGGCTCGGGGTTATAAAGGAACATGAGGTGAGGTTTTGGTGCGTTGAGTACTTAAGCTTGGGGCCGTGACTGTAACCCAGAAATTGTCGATGGTTTTTCTTTTTGTTGAAATCGTTTTCTATTTTTTACATGGAAATAATTTTCAATGGATTATCATGTTTGTCTTAAACTACCTCTTGTTAATGGGTTGATCCAAAAGACCTAAATCTCTCCACTTTGTTTTGGTTTTTAAGGTGTCTACAGGAGGAATCGTTGCATTTGTAATTATTTTGGAATGGGTTGTGAAATTTTGATTTTTAATTAGGGTTAGAAAATTTGAGGATTTTTAATTATGCCACGTCAACGCTAATTAGAATAAAAATGTATGATGTGGATCTGATGTGGCGTTTCACTAATGTGGTCTGGTTGGAAAAATTAACCATGGTTACAAAATTGTCACCAAATATGTCACTTTTGGAAATCTCTGTCACCTAAAAGAAAAAAGTTAAACCGTAAAATTACTATAGTAAAAATGAGTGAAACTACAGGGTACTTTAGTGAACTTTTTCCTATTTTTAATACACAACTAAAAATGTAGTAACCTAAAATTAAATTTTGCATTGATCAGCGATACGCAAGGTTAGAACTTAGAAGTCTAAAAAAAAGGTTAGAACTTAGAAAGAGTAAATGTGGTAAGCGACCTCAATTAAGAAAAAATTTCGTTCAATATTTGGATGTCATTCTTGAAAATAGGATCTAGAATATGACCAAAAAAGTGTGCGCCCTACGGATATTTGGTATGTAAGATGACAACGGATCCTACCTTGTTTAAGATAGGTCGGTAGATCATTTCTCATCCTTTACAAAAATAAAAAACTTTGATTGGAAGAAAAACAAAATTCAATACCTTCTCAAATCCTGGAGTTCAAACTAACCCGATTAAATTTTGTTAAAAAAAGTGTTGGGCCAAAATACATGCACCACGGAACATGATAATTTATATTAGGGTAAATTATCCTCGGGTCCCTGGTTTATGACATAGTTACGAATAGGAACTCTGCTATTCAAAAAATTATTTTACCGTCCTTGCTCTTTATAAAAATGTTGGTCTCGGGTCCTTAGCTGATGTTACCACCAATTTTTTCGTCTTTTTGTCATGTGAAATGACTTTTTTTACCCTTAAACAAAAAATACATCTCCTTCAACCTCTGAATCAGCCAAAAAGCACAAAAACAACTAAAGTAAAATTTTGTTATTACCATTTCTTAGAATTTTTTAAAATTCTATTTTTATACAAATTTTAAGTTTCATGTACTCAAGTAAAATTTGACTTTATATCTTTTGAGTATAACATCATGTTGACATCATAAGAAGTTGTTGGACTATTAAGAAAAAAGTTAACCCTGGTCTAAAAACCGAGAATGAGGAAGATGGAATTGTTTTTGATTTTTTCTCTTTGGTTTTACGAAGGGATATCTCAGAGAGACTGAAACTTTTTAGATGGTGTTACCAACGATAGACACTGATTAGTTTGATTCTTCAAACTTATAGAAAATGAAAAATTAAAGACTTAACTTTCTAGCATATTAAACTAAATTTTAGAGACCTAAAAATATTTTTCCCAAAAACTAATATGATATTATTCTAACTTAATTAGATGTTCAAGTTCGAACAACTCGAGCGATCTAAATTGATTCCTACTCTTAGGGTTTTACGATAAAAAAAGTCTATTGACCAAAGACTTCTTTGCTTCTTGCATCCTAAATTGGCTTTGCAACTAGGCAGTAAAATAACAAACCCCCATAGACTTTGCAACTTCAATCGCGGAGGCATGTTATCATTTTATAATCATTCCTTTATAACAAGAGCATCAGTCTGTAAATATATTGAATAGATCAAAATTATTAAATAAACAACAAAAACATGCACTACGCAACATGATAATTTATTAATTGGTCATATGAAATCAAGTATAATGATCATGTATCCCGCATTTCCGTCCAGGTTCACCAATCCTACCTCGAAAGACTCGAAAGATAGATGAACTTCTCTCTTGGATCAAAACCTACCCCGTCAACGAACAAACATTTCCAACCTAACATACATATATCGTTCTAACACACTCTTAAGGAAATCCAAATGTAAGTATATCATCAAATGATGATATTTGTGATCCCAATTCGTAGTTGAAGACGGAAAAGGAAATTCTACGTGGCGCCGCAGAGAATCTTGAACCTGGTCGAGATTGTGGATCCATGACTCCTTGGAGTTGTGGGGATCATCTTGGTGTAGTGATAAGTGGTCACCGAGATCTTTCGACGTGTTCATCTAATAAACGGTAAACCCACCTCGTCTCTTTCGGCTTGCTTTCCCTGCTTGGTTCCTCTCCTTTTTTTGGTAAAAATAAATTGAACTTGCAGCCATCACTTAATTACAATGTATACCCTAGCTCTCATTGGAAAATAATATGGGTTTAAGTCGAGCTGGCATAATTTTTCATACCGAGTTTTAAACCAACTATACAATAATATTTCAAAGTTAAGATCTTGTGAAATTAAAATAATTTTTGACGGTTAATTCATATATGATTTGTTATTCATAGGAGAAAGTTAATTGATAATGTTGGCAAAAATAAACCCCAGCATGCCCCTTTTGTTATATATAGGAGTGTATTTACATAATAAAGAAAATCAAAAATTATATTTTTGTCATTTATTATGTTTTGTACAAATACCACTTTTTTTTGGGGTGAGATTTAATTGTTTCCACAATTTCGGATCTTAGACGGTCATGGGATTCGATCTTCCCACCTCATACTTAAGGACTGACACCGTATTCATTAGACCATACAAGAGTTGGTGATACAAATCCCACATTGGAAACTGTAAATCTTATAACTTGTTTGAAGCATTAAAAATATGTGAATGGGTTTGGAAAGTAGGTTAAATTCAATTGAACTCTTATCCATTATGGAAGGGAACCTATAATAATTTCAAATTCAAATATTTCTTTTATATATATAAGAAAGAAAGAAAATAAAGAAAGTAATAAATATTAAATAAAGGGAGGAGCAAGATGACGAATTAGATTGATTCAATTTAAAATTTTGAAACAAAAGGTGCCTCTTTGTAAGTTGCAGATCGTGCGGCTTAAAATGTGACCTTTGAGGTGCAACGACACACTCATTTGGTGTAGCAGGCACATTCCTTTGGGGTGCAACGACACACTCTTTAATGAAGGCCGGCACCAGGAAAGTGTTGTGACCCTTCAATGCAACGGGTCTTTTTTGAGAAAAAGTTTCAACAATTCGGTTCAAAATTTTGAGTGTCTATAAACACTCATTCCATTGCAGAGTTCGATACAGAATTTGGAATCCTCTTCCGTGACTTCTTCTTTCTTTACAAAACACATTTGAGTCTGTCAAATTTGCGATTCTTGCTTCAAAAAATTCGTTATAGTGTAACTCTGAATTTCGAGTGACATAAAATTTTTATTCTCAAAGATTAATTCCTTAAGATCATTTATACCATAGTGGGAAGACATTTTTCGGTTTACATGGCCCGTACATTCTTTACTTATACATCACCTTTCACTGGTGAAATAGAAAGAATATTGGTCTGTATCTGTACGAAAAAAGATGAGAGTGAAAAGACTAGGAAGAAAAGTACTAATGGAAGTCATGAAATGACCGCAACAACTTGATTACGGGCATGTTTATAACTCCACTATTCCACCGTTGCGTCCAGGTTCATGTTGCTCAAGTGGCCCACTTCATACTTCACCTTTCTTAGAAGTTATGTTTTACGCTAACACTACTAAGAATTAACTATCAACTCCTATCAATTTATATACTTCATTTGCTCAGCTTCCAGCACTATAAAGAGGGACTTTCTGGCTAGCTGACCCTTACACAAAAATATATAGCAGGAGAAAATGTGAATGATCAAGTCAGGTGTCCCCTGGAGTTCCCTTGAACACTTCATTGTGTAATGCCAATGGTTGTGTTTAGACCATTCATTATGGGTCCGAATCACATTGGGACGATGACTTTGCACGCTGAAGTGTTTGGGGGAACTCCCGGTGTCATCTCACTACTGCATATTAAGTCGATCATCAAGACATTGGTGAGTCTCCAAATCTTATTTTGTCTTGTTTCAATTTGTGTATAATTACTGCATGTTTCTTGTAGCTAGGCTTAATTAAAGAAGACCATCATCTCATGTAAGACTGAGCTTTTGATCCAAGACTCAAAATTTGAGAAGGAATAATTTTTTGGATATGTCAAATACTATCGGATTCTATTTAGGCACAACTTTCCTTATGATTATCTTATGTTGAAAAATATCAAACTCAAGACATTGTTAATTGAATACAATTTTTATGGCAAAAGAAATTCTTTTTTTAGTAAATGAAGTTGTATATTCTTCAAGATTGACTGCGAAGAGCGTAGAATACTACAGGCACCGTACCTTGCGTACCAGATAACGAACATCAGAACGAAGCTGATGTGCACTATTTGAGTACTGGCGCCTAGGTACATCAGAAGCCCTAAGGAAAAAACCCCACAAATACACCAAACCACACCAAAACGAACAACACAACGAGAAAATCACGGGGGTCGAAGGACCAAAAAAGCTCCATACCATGAACTGCTTGTTTAATCTCATGGAGGATGTGGGAAGAGTCCTCCTCCTACGAGGTACCGAAGGCAATCGCAAGACGCCATACCTCCGCAGTAAGCTCTGCTTTAAGTTCATCGTCATGAGCCTCCAAGCCCGCAACAACCGAACTAGGGGAGCATGCCGAAGGAGGACACGCCAGGGACTAGATCTTAAGCTTCTGCAACGACAACTTCAAAAGAGCAGCAGCCTTCTCCGTGGGTTTTCTAACACGACTACTAGACCTGGTCGGTGGCAGATTGAACGGGTAATGCTTGATACTCCTGGCGCCAGCAACAGGCGATGACACGACGGAAGAGGCTGCAGCAACTGGAACATCACAAAATTGATAAAGCTAGCCCACAAAATCAAAGCCAGAGGGAGAGTCGCGCTGCTCAGCAGCAACCGGAGAAACAGGCTAAGCATCAGCCACCTCACAAGCAGCATCAAGCGGATGAAATTCTTTTAGAGTTGCAGCAGCCACACCAACATTAGTCGAAGCAGTAACAGCATCGAGAGACAAGGATGCAACCACTGGCACCACAGGAACAGGAGCAGCATCACCATTAACCTCGAACTCAACTCCAAGTGCAGTGATAGCACTCGAACCGATAGCAACAGGAGCACCCGAAGGGAGGAAAGGACCGGGACAGCCAACGGCAGCACGCAACAGATTGTGCCACATAGCCAAGAAAATAGGCTTCAAAATGATTACCCAACTCCGCGTAGCCTCGGTCGAGCATGAAAGACTTGCTTCACGGAGCAACGCCGCCACGCAACGGAATAACCAGTCGTCCCCTAGCTCGGGGGCGAATGCAGGGAACTCTAGAGGACAAGACCGATCCAAGGGAGGGTTGCTCAGAAACCCGGCGAGGTGAGCCTCAATACCAGCCCACTTCGTCCCGAGGGGGAGAGCACTGGCGGCCCGAGCCACCGGAGAGGGAAAGGCCGAAGCCTCCAGAGAGGGCCTGACCAGAGCGCCTTTGCCTTTATCCCGCTCGAACTTCGCCCGAGTCAAAAAGATTCACTTTTGCTCCACCCTCGACCCATCAACCCGGAGAATTAATGAATCAACGTCTTCAAGGTGAGAGACTCGAATGAAACTGAAGCGGGAGTTTCTCTTGGATCTCTTGACCGCGAAGTAAGCGTCAAGCACCTTTCAATGCTTATTGAAGAAATCGCGGAGAGAGAGAAAACACCACTAAGAGAGGAGATTATCAACAAATAACGACGTAGATGAAGTCATTGTCTAGGGGAAGGTTCCACCGCCTTCCCTCAACCTTTCCGCCAATGGAAGGTGGAGAGGACCGGCGGTGGAACCGGGGAAGTTTTAGATTGGGGTTAGTTTGGTTTTAGGTATGGCGAACAGGAGAAGGGGAAAAATGGAGGAAGATGAACAGTAGATGAGGAAGAAGAAAGGTTTTTTGGGGGACGTGCCTAGGAGAGAAATTTGAAAAATTCCCCTTTTTTAATGTTGTTGTTCAACCGCCGACTACTTTTGTCCTGGCAAAAGAAATTCCTTTAAGATCAATAGCTCGCATGTTGTTTAAACATGTAAAAATTCCAATTGAAAAATTATTGATCTCTTATAATTTGCATACCCTTGTTAAATTTGTAATTTTGTTAAGAAATAAAAGGATACTGATATTAATATTCATATAGGCAATACATTCTATAACAAAAAATTCAAAAGCTTATATTTCGAGGATTGTGAACTCAAGAAAAGTTAGTATCATATACCTAGCATTAGGTTAATTACTTTTAAGCTTTTGTGTTCCATGATTCTGAAAATAATTGTTAGCTTTTCGTAAACTTAAAATACATCAATGAAAGCTACTCCAGTTTTTGAGACGAATCTCCTTAGAGGAAATTCAACAAAGGTATGTACTATTTTGCATACTTAATAAAATTTTACCTTTAAAAATACTAAAACCTGGTCTGAACATTCAGCAAAGGTGTCGTACAACATTGATATCATAACCTTAAAAAAAACATTGATATCACTATGAAGGTCAACATTACTCCAAATGTTCAAATTCATTGAAACTCCAGCGGAATAAACACATCCCATGACCAATTCTTTGAACATAATGGTCCAAAAGAGCCAACTTCCAACAACTTCTAATTATCTGGGAATTCCATTTTCCTCCATCTCAAATGAATTGGAAAACAGTAACAATAACTCAAAAATGGGTTTTCCCTGGTTTCTAAAAATCCTAACCAAATTTCAACTACTCTAGAGTTTTGCATTTACAATCAGGCATATGCTAGAAAAAATAAAAAACCACCCCACCCCCACCCCACAAATTTTGTGTGTGTTTGGAATCCTCTTCCATGACTTCTTCTTTCTTTACAAACACATTTGAGTCTGTCAAATTTGCGATTCTTATTTCAAGAAATTCGTTATAGTATAACTCTGAATTTCGAGTGACAGACTTTGTATCCTGAAAAATTAATTCATTGAGATTATTTATATCATAGTGAGAAAAATTAATACATTTAAAGACATTTTTAGGTGTACCTGGCCCGTACATTCTGTACTTATACATCACCTTTCACTCGTGAAATAGAAAGAATATTGGTCTGCATCTGTACGAAAAAAGATGAGAGTGAAAGGACCAGGAAGAAAAGTACTAATGGAAGTCATGAAATGACCGCAACAACTTGATTACGGTCGTGTTTATATCTCCACTATTCCACTTTTGCGTCCAGGTTCATGTTGCTCAAGTGGCCCACTTCACACTTCACCTTTCTTAGAAGTTATGTTTTACGCTAACACTACTAAGAATTAACTATCAACTCCTATCAATTTATATACTTCCTTTGCTCAGCTTCCAGCACTATAAAGAGGGACTTCTGGCTCGCTGACCCTTACACAAAAATATATAGCAGGAAAAAACGTGAATGATCAAGTCAGGTGTCCCCTGGAGTTTCCTTGAACACTTCATTGTGTAACGCCAATGGTTGTGTTTAGACCATTCATTATGGGTCCGAATCACATTGGGACGATGACTTTGCACGCTGAAGTGTTTGGGGGAACTTCCGGTGTCATATCACAACTGCATATTAAGTCGATCATCAAGACATTGGTGAGTCTCCGGATCTTATTTTGTCTTGTTTCAATTTGTGTATAATTACTGCATATTTCTTGTAGCTAGGCCTAATTAAAGAACACCAACATCTCATGTAAGATTGAGCTTATGATCCAAGACTCAAAAGTTGAGAAGGAACAATTTTTTTAATCTCTCAAACACTATCGGGTTTTACTTAGGCACAACTTTTCTTATTATTTTTTTTATGTTCATAAATATCAAATTCAAGATATTCTTAAGTGAATAAGACTTTTATGGCAAAAGAAATTCCTTCAAGATCAATCCCTCGCATGTTGTTTAAATATGTAAAAATTACAATTGAAAAATTAATTCAAAATGCTAATTGTCCGTGCTCACCCAGATTTTTTAATGTAATCAAGACATTGATATCTTATAATTTTCACACCCTTGTTAAATTGGTAATTTTGTTAAGAAATAAAAGGTTAATAATATTAATATTCATATAGGCAATACATTCTGTAACATATAATTTAAAGGCTTATATTTCGAGGATTGTGAAGCTCAAGAGAAGTTAGTAGCATATACCTAGCATTACGTTAATAACTTTTAAGTTGTGTTCCATGATTCTAAAAATAATTGTTAGCTTTTCGTAAACTTAAAATACATCAAAGAAAGCTACTCCAGTTTTTGAGACGAATCTCCTCAGAGGAAATTCAACAAAGGTATGTTCTATTTTGCATACTTAAAAAAAATTTACCTTTAAAAATACTAAAACCTGGTCTGAACATTCAACAAAGGTGTTGTACAACATTGATATCACTGGTGGTGGTGAGAATCACAAAATACTGATTGCAAAATGAAGCAGGATAAATCCGTGAATAATATGCACCAATGTATTGGAGAATGTATTGCATGATCATGTTCTTAAGCTATCCTGCAGCATTAACTGTTTCCCAAAACCTATTTTGTTGAGAATCTCATATCGGTTAAAATACGAGTGAATGGCAAGTTTACAAGTGTGAAAAATCTACCAACTCATTGTCTTAAAAATTTGAGTTGGATATCAGAGCCGGTTGATCCCGTGCCCATTGTCGAACTCGTATGACCCCCCCATTTCTCACACTTTAGTGAAGTCAAAGCCAGTGCAATCTGCGACCCGAGGTGGATCTCGTTTGAGTGGGTATGTTGAAAATCCCACATCGGTTAAAACATGAGTGGGGGGCAAGTTTATAAATGTATAAAATCTAAATATCCATTGCCTTAAGATTTTGGGTTGGATATGGAGATTATAACATATTTTCTCATAATCCCTTTTGACTTCTCAATGACATAACACAC
This sequence comes from Hypericum androsaemum, assembly GCA_963995505.1. Taxonomy (NCBI): domain Eukaryota; kingdom Viridiplantae; phylum Streptophyta; class Magnoliopsida; order Malpighiales; family Hypericaceae; genus Hypericum; species Hypericum androsaemum. The sequence goes on from OZ023195.1 coordinate 5,482,853, forward strand.
GGCCACGCGATGAACATATAGCGAACTATTTTATATTTTTTCACTAAAGAATACTACGTGCGCTCACAATCTGAGTTTACAATGCTGGTCAAGTGCTAAAAGCATTGCAAAGTATAATCACAGCGTGTGTGGACAGGGGTCCGGGTTTATTATAAAGGTTTGAAAAGTACCCAGCACAAACGAAATAAAAATTCGTGAACAAAAATAGACATACATAAGGCATGGCAAGAAGCAAAGAGAAATAACAGGCAATTGAGAAATAACAGGCAATTGAGAAATAACTGACCTTAGGTGATCAGAAATTCAATGTCATAATTGGCTATGCATCATCTAAAACGAGGCAAGATGTGTGTAATTTCCTTACCAGCTCGGGTCCAGTTGTAATTTACCAACGCAAGTGTGGCTGGATGAAAACAGGTCCGCCTTTAAACTTGAGTTGGGAGGGATCGAATCATAATACCGTCAAAATCCTGGAGATTTAGACCAACCCTCCTAAATTTTATTCACAAAAAAAAATTCCGCTTCAACGTATTCTGAACTCCAAAGGGGAAGGAATTTCTAACAAACTTTCACTAGGCCATTCGAATTAGTTTTAAAAAAAATTTGAAACTTTAATTTTTGGTTTGATAATGATATGAAAAAAGTGCAAGATAATATTTTCAGAATAATCTTACACGATATCTTCACTATAATTATATCAATTATGATATTAGTGTAATCAAATTCGCAAAATTAGTTCAAAATGTTGGGTGTCCATGTCCTCACGGAGGACTTCAAAAAATTAAGCTGAACAATCTAAAAAATTAAATTCATCAAATTTTAATTTTGAAACATTAACCTCGTGTAATTTGCAAGCCCTTACTAAATCCGTAATGTGATCAATAAGTGAATGATAATTACCAAAAAAATTAAGGTAGACAATATCTTCTTATATAACAACAAATTCAAGCAACTATAATCTTTGGAGTTTCTTATAACTCCTCTGAATAATTAAGAAGTGATATTAATTTTGGTTGCGCACTAATGCTGCTTAGTAATAAACGATGCTACATAGTTTCTTTTTATTAAAATATTTAGGCTGTTAGAAATTTTTTGTTAGAAAATATAGCCTATATATATTTATTTTTTGGATAATTATTGCTTCATTATTGACCGCATAATGAACTTACAATGAAACTTCAATTTACAAGAGATCAATGTATTAATTATATTAAAAATTGATTTTTTTGAATTGCTAATCTTAATATTTTTTAAAATCCTCGGTGAGTACAAAGACCGACAAATTGAAATAATTTCTATGAATTCGAGTATTTGAATACAATAATTTATACAATAAGAGTGAAGGCATTCAGAAGAAACAAGGTCATTCCTTGTTATATTATATCACCAAACAAAAAATAAGTTTTAATTAAAAAAAGTTACCAAATTTAGACCGATGTCATCTTTTCCCTTGTCTTTTTTTTCTTTATAGACAAATGAGGACATATCATCCCAGGAGTATTGCTCACCGTACAGACAAAAAAAATGAAAGTACTTTATAACCTTTTTACAAATCGGAATATAAAATGCCGCACAAGAGCCGAAGCAACGTACCTATCAAAACAAGCCAAAAGCTCGTATCGTAGACATTTTATTAATATCCATCAATGTGTATATATTATCTCAAATTCCAACATTAAGGTCACAGTTAACAAAAATTATCTTCTTCTCAACTACCTTCAGTTTTAACAGAAAATCTTCAACAATATCAAAAGCATTATTAAGAATACTCAACACCTAAATTCAAGGCTCTAATCACACGGATATCTCGTCTCCTAAGCGAATAGAAGCGTTGCAATCAGAGCATATCTTTCGAAGATGTGGCTACGAATTTTGATCGTCATAATTTAGAAATCCCAACTTAAATCCCACGAGGTAAGCAACAACTTAATTTTGTTTTTTGTTATCATGGAGACCGTTAATTTATTGTTAAAAATGTAGGAATTTGAGAAGTGGATGTTGTTAACTTGGTGGACAATATCTGAGTATTTGCATTTTCATTTTGGTGAATTACTTGACCCGAGTCCAATTGCTATATTCCTCTTTTCACAGACACTAGATCTTTAGAACCGGGTTGACTGATATTTTGCTGTTTAAAATGATTAAATAGTTCCATCTTAGGATCTAGACATGATATTACATAGAAGAATCACCTGAACATTCCAAAGCGAGTCCTCCTCCTTCTTGTTTTCCAGAACGATATTTTTGACTCTCGCAAGAAGAAATTTCAAAAGGTTATTTAGAATAGGTTCTAACCAAATAAATGGAAAATTCGAAAACTCTTTAAGATGAAGAGACTTCCGAATTAACAGTAGTAAGTTCAAAAGAATCACTTGAACACTCCAAGGCGAGTCGTCCTGGAGCAAAAATGTGACTCTCGCAAGAAAAAATTTCAAGGATTATTTAGAATAAGTTCCTTAAAATTAAGTGACTTCCAGATTAAGTTAACATGAGAAGAATCGCCTGAACATTCTAAGGCGAGTCCTCCTCCTGCTTGTTTCCCATAGCATAAAATATGAGACTCTCGCAAAAGAAATTTCAAAGGTTATTTAGAATCAGTTTGAACCAAATAAATGAAAAATCCAAAAAAATCCCTATGACAATAGTAGCTTTAAATGCAAGATTTAAAATGAAGGCGAGTACTCCTCCTCCTTCATTACCATTTGAATGTCCTCACGGACAACTTTGAAAGAATTATAAGGTTAGCAATTCAAAAATCTAATTAATCCAACTTCTAATGTGATTAAGCACTGACCTCTTGTAAATTTGCACGGCCAATTTGTACTGTGATACGAGTGAATACATCATTAATTAAGTCATTAGTAAAAATAAAACGTTTTATAATATGGATGTTGGGAGCCGCGTATGTTCTGATAAAACGAGTTGTTTATACTAATGTCTTGATAATGATGAAACACCCAATCGATGTACAAAAAGGCCTAGCACGCGGAAAAGGCCATGGCACTCCTGAGTCTAATCTTCACAACGCACAAAACCATGTCACCCAAAAATAGCAGAAGCCTGAATCCTTTTCAATCTGTCTCCGGAAATGGGATTCCATTTCCCAAAGATTCATGGTTCTAAATACGCTGTAAAAAGGCAACGTACAAGCCGTGGAACTAAAATTCCTAACAATATAAACTAGTCTCAACTCAACCAAACAAGAACGATGCAAACTTTAAACCCATATTGGGAAATGAAAAAGGGGAAACTATATCCATATTGGGAAACTCTATCCAAATTCGGTTAGGTGGGAAATGAAATGAAATCATATTAATGATTTTCATAAGAAAAAGGGGAAACTATATCCATATTGGGATTCTCGTATATTTTTTCCAATTCGAAATTGTGCAAGGTTAGGTGTTTCGCAGATCAAATTTAAAGCACGACCAATGGGGAATTAAGACGACCATATAAGCGATCTCGTCGGAGATTTTTGTTGGTTTATACCGCCTGATTTTTGAAGTCATATAAAACTTTTAAAAAGTGAGAAAGAATTTTAACAATCAATGTGTGTCATTCTCAAAGGCTCTAACCATCAGTTAAAATAAATAGTATTTACATCCTAAAAGTTGAATGCCCGAGAAGCTCGGGTCGCAACCTTCTACAGCATGCAGCACCTAAGTATTTTTATCAAATAAAATTCATATAGTTCCAATATGATAATTACACCCAATATACTCTGTACAAATTTCCTAAGAATGTTTACTAAATAAGCACATATCAAATTAGCATAATGCACTATAATAAGTGTTGTCTAGACGCTCGTTACTTTGTCATTGACGTGCCTTTTGGTTCTCTTGTGGCCGAAAAGCAAAGACGGAAGGAGCCGTTAGTTGAAAAGCAAGCGACATCGTACGGTAGTCAGTGGCACTGATTTGCTTCTAATTATCAAGTTCAGTTACATATAAAAAATAAGTCGTAGATACTCCGAATTTATCCTAACCATGAAATTCGGGTATAGTACTTAGTTTTCAAATTTTATGAAGCAACAAAAATAATATTTGTAGAAATACTTTCTAAATAAAATCATGCTCGACTTTCGTATTATTATACCATAAAGAAAAAAATTACAAGACAACAACAGATTACAAACTTCTATGGATACAAAAGGTCCATGTTCCAAACAAAATAAAATGTTGTCCAAACCTTCTTCCAAATTTTTGTCCTACTTAAATTCATAGGCCTAAAAAATTGGTTGTAGGATAAGAAACAACTATTTTTTTACTATATTACCCTTTTTTATATTTATCTCTTTCTTGACATTCCCGCCACCAATTATTTTCCTATCTAGGATTCTCCACCCCTCTCTTCAAGAAAATCAGGTTACTAATTTTTAAATTTTTTATCATCTTGCTAGAGTTTTTCACCCAAATCTTATGCTTTTCTATATTTATTTCGTTATCCCTCCTTTGTGACATATATGCAATTGATTGAATTTGATCATCTTTGTGTATTTTTCATTCCATCTCTGGTCGAAATCGTTGCTTAGAGATTCTGTTAGATCAATGTTCCTGCAGGATATTACAAATTTTTATGGTACATAATTTTTACTATGTAATGTTATACGTACCAAATAAAAAATTATACTGAATGTTCAATCATGTACTGAATTTACTAAACAAAGGACAACTAGAACGATAGGTCTATTCAGTACTGTCCTGAATTTTTAGTTCCGTCAAAAAATGGTACCAAACACACCTAGGTTTTATGGTTGTATAGCATTAGCCATTATCACGAGCCGACACGTTTTCGGGATCGATGGGATTCAAAAAAACCATTGTACATGGTTAACCGAAGATAAATTTACTTGGCTGAGACGCTGAGCTCAGAAGTCGATGCCCCAAATTAATTTGGACCAATATTAATATATTTGCGATGGTTCGGCCCAGGACTTTTGTATATGGCAGGGAGATTCATCATATTGCTCTTTCTTCGCATTATTTTTCTACCGAGATAAAAAAAATTGTGAAAAAATCCGCTAAATATTTCCGAATCCAGTATAACCGCAAATTAGACAGAAATCCAACAAACGCACCCCTACATGATGAAGCTCGTAAGATGCCACGCTCTCAAGTCCCTGAGTTCACATGGGCCTGGCAACAAGGCCCAATGAAATTAACACCGAGCCGAAAAATTAAAATTAACACCATTCCGGAAAAAAATATGAAATTATATCCAATACTAATTGATTAGACCCATCGGAGAATTATAGATTCGAGGATGCTTTATCGAACCTGGCCTCATTTTATTTGTTGGGGTCTAATTTTTATGCAATTCGACTACAATACCGTGAGCCTCCTGTCCTATTTTTAACACAGAACTAAAAATGTAGTAACCTAAAATTAATTTTTACATTGATCAGCGATACGCAAGGTTAGAACTTAGAAAGAGTAAATGTGGTAAGCGGCTTCAATTAAGAAAAAATCTCGTTTAATATTTGGATGTCATTCTTGAAAATAGGATCTAGAATATGACCAAAAAAGTGTGTGGCCTACGGATATTTGGTGGGTAAGATGGCAACAGATCTTACCTTTTTTAACATAAGTCGGTGCATCATTTCTCACTCTTTGCAGAAATAAAAAATTTTGCTTAGAAGAAAAACAAAGTTCAATAATATCTCAAATCCCGGAGTTCAAACCAACCCAATTAAATTTTGTTAAAAAAAGTGTTGGGCCAAAATACATGCACCACGGAACATGATAATTTAATTAGGATAAATTACTCTCGGGTCCCTGGTTTATGTCATAATTACAAATAGGAGCCCTGCTATTCAAAAAATTATTTTACCGTCCCTGCTCTTTGTAAAAATGTTGGTCTCGGGTCCCTAACTGATGTTACCACCAATTTTTTCGTCTTTTTGTCGTGTGAAATAATTTTTTTACCCTTAAACAAAAAAATACGTCTCTTTCAACCTCTAAATCAGCCAAAAAGCACAAGAACAACTAAAGTAAAAGAAAACCAATTAATTAAAAATTCTGAACACCCAATTGACCACCCAAAACACCCAATTGAAAACCCAATGAGGTCGAGGTTGAGCTCCTCGGACTGGACGAGCCATTGTGAGGGCGACCAAATTTTGTTATTACCATTTCTTAGAATTTTTTAAAATTCTATTTTTATACAAATTTTAAGTTTCATGTACTAAAAGTTGACTTTATATCTTTTGAGTATAACATCATGGTGACATCATAAGAAGTTGTTGGACTATTAAGAAAAAAGTTAACCCTGGTCTAAAAACCGAGAATGAGGAAGATGGAATTGTTTTTTGTTTTTTCTCTTTGGTTTTACGAAGGGATATCTCAGAGAGACTGAAACTTTTTAAATGGTGTTACCAACGATAGACACTGATTAGTTTGACTCTTCAAACTTATAAAAAAAGAAAAATTAAAGACTTAACTTTCTAGCATATTAAACTAAAATTTAGATACCTAGAAATCTTTTTCCCAAAAACTAATATGATATTATTCCAACTTAATTAGATGTTCAAGTTCGAATAAGCCCGAATTGATTCCTACTCTTAGGGTTTTACGATAAAAAAGTCTATTGACCAAAGACTTCTTTGCTTCTTGCATCCTAAATTGGCTTTGCAACTAGGCAGTAAAATAACAAACCCCCATAGACTTTGCAACTTCAATCGCGGAGGCATGTTATCATTTTATAATCATTCCTTTATAACAAGAGCATCAGTCTGTAAATATATTGAATAGATCAAAATTATTAAATAAACAACAAAAACATGCACTACGCAACATGATAATTTATTAATTGGTCATATGAAATCAAGTATAATGATCATGTATCCCGCATTTCCGTCCAGGTTCACCAATCCTACCTCGAAAGACTCGAAAGATAGATGAACTTCTCTCTTGGATCAAAACCTACCCCGTCAACGAACAAACATTTCCAACCTAACATACATATATCGTTCTAACACACTCTTAAGGAAATCCAAATGTAAGTATATCATCAAATGATGATATTTGTGATCCCAATTCGTAGTTGAAGACGGAAAAGGAAATTCTACGTGGCGCCGCAGAGAATCTTGAACCTGGTCGAGATTGTGGATCCATGACTCCTTGGAGTTGTGGGGATCATCTTGGTGTAGTGATAAGTGGTCACCGAGATCTTTCGACGTGTTCATCTAATAAACGGTAAACCCACCTCGTCTCTTTCGGCTTGCTTTCCCTGCTTGGTTCCTCTCCTTTTTTTGGTAAAAATAAATTGAACTTGCAGCCATCACTTAATTACAATGTATACCCTAGCTCTCATTGGAAAATAATATGGGTTTAAGTCGAGCTGGCGTAATTTTTCATACTGAGTTTTAAACCAACTATACTATAATATTTCAAAGTTAAAATTTTGTCAAATTAAAATAATTTTTCACGAGTTAATTCATATATGATTTGTTGTTCATAGGAGAAAGTTAATTGATAATGTTGGCAAAAATAAACCCCATCATGCCCCTTTTGTTATATATAGGAGTGCATTTACATAATAAAAAAAATCAAAAATTGTATTTTTGTCATTTAGTATATTTTGTCATTTAGCTTTGTACAAATACCATATTGGAAAGTGTAAATCTTAGAACTTGTTTGAAGCATTAAAAATATGTGAATGGGTTTGGAAAGTAGGTTAAATTCAATTGAACTCCTATACATTATGGAAGGAAATCTATAATAATTTTAAATTCAAATATTTCTTTTATATATATAAGAAAGAAAGAAAATAAAGAAAGTAATAAATATTAAATAAAGGGAGGAGGAAGGTGACGGATTATTCAATCTTAAATTTTGAAACGAAAGGTGCCTCTTTGTGAGTTGCAGACCTCTTCGGCTTAAAACGTGACCTTTGGGGTGCAACGACACACTCCATTTGGTGTGGCAGGCACATTCCTTTGAGGCATTCTTTAATGAAGGTCGGCGCCAGGACAGTGTTGTGACCTTTTAATACAACGACTCTTTTTTGAGAAAAAGTTGCAACAATTCGGTTCACACTTTTGAGAGTCTATAAATAGTCATTGCATTGCAGAGTTCGATACAGAATTTGGAATCCTCTTTCGTGACTTCTTCTTTCTTTACAAAACACATTTGAGTCTGTTAAATTTGCAATTTTGCTTCAAGAAATTCGTTATAGTGTAACTCTGAATTTCGAGTGACATAGGTTTTTTATTCTCAAAAATTAATTCTTTAAGATCATTTACACCATAGTGAGAGAAATTAATATATTTAAAGACATTTTTCGGTTTACCTGGCCCATATATTCTTTACTTATACATCACCTTTCACTGGTGAAATAGAAAGAATATTAGTCTGTATCTGTAAGAGAAAAGATGAGAGTGAAAGGACTAGAAAGAAAAGTACTAATGGAAGTCATGAAATGACCGTAACAACTTAATTACGGGCATGTTTATATCTCCACTATTCCACTGTTGCGTCCAGGTTCATGTTGCTCAAGTGGCCCATTTCATACTTCACCTTTCTTAGAAATTATGTTTTACGCTAACACTACTAAGAATTAACTATCAACTCATATCAATTTATATACTTTCTTTGCTCAGCTTCCAGCACTATAAAGAGGGACTTTTTGGCTAGCTGACCTTTACACAAAAATATATAGCAGGAAAAAATGTGAATGATCAAGTCAGGCGTCCCCTAGAGTTTCCTTGAACACTTCATTGTGTAACGCCAATGGTTGTGTTTGGACCATTCATTATGGATTCGAATCACATTGGGACGATGACTTTGCACGCTGAAGTGTTTGGGAGAACTCCCGGTGTCATCTCACAACTGCATATTATATCAACCATCAAGACATTGGTGAGTCTCCGGATCTTATTTTGTCTTGTTTCAATTTGTGTATAATTACTGCATGTTTCTTGTAGCTAGGCTTAATTAAAGAAGACCATCATCTCATGTAAGACTGATCTTTTGATCCAAGACTCAAAATTTGAGAAGGAACAATTTTTTGGATCTGTCAAACACTATCAGATTCTATTTAGGCACAACTTTCCTTATGGTTATCTTATGTTCAAAAATATCAAACTCCTTGTTAATTGAATACAACTTTTATGGCAAAAGAAATTATTTTTTCTTAATAAATGAAGTTGTATATTCTCCAAGATTGACCGCCAAGACAGTAGAACACCAGAGGCACCGTACCTTGCGTACCAGATAATGAACTTCAGAACGAAGCTGATGTGCGCTATTTGAGTTCTAGCGCCTAGGTACATCAGAAGCCCTAAGGAGAAAATCCCACAAATATACCAAACCACACCAAAACAAACAACCCAACAGGGAAATCACGGGGGTCGAAGGACCAAAAAAGCTCCGGACCACGAGCTACTCGTTTAATCTCATGAAGGATATGGGAAGAGTCCTCCTCCTACGAGGTATCGAAGGCAATTGCAAGACGCCATGTCTCAGCAGTAAGCTCTGCTTTAAGTTCATCGTCATGAGCCTCCAAGCCCGCCATAACCGAGCCAAGGGGGCATACCGAAGGAGGACACGCCAGGGACTAGATCTTAAGCTTCTGCAACGATAACTTCAAAAGAGCAGCAGCCTTCTCCGTGGGTTTTCTAACACGACTACTGGACCTAGTCGGTGGCAGATTGAACAGCCAATGTTTGATACTCCTGGCGCCAGCAACAAGCGATGACACTACGGAAGAGGCTGCGGCAACTGGAACATCACAAAATTGATCAAGCTAGCCCACAAAATCAAAGCCAGAGAGAGAGTCGCGCTGCTCAGCAGCAACCGGAGAAACAGGCTGAGCATCAGCCACCTCACAAGTAGCATCAAGCGGATGAACTTCTTTTAGAGTTGCAACAACCACACCAACATTAGTAGATGCAGTAGCAGCATCGAGAGACAAAGATGCAATCACTCGCACCACAGGAACATGAGCAGCATCACCATTAACCTCGAACTCAACTCTAAGTGCAATGATAGCACTCGAGCCGATAGCAACAGGAGCACTCGAAGGGAGGAAAGGAGTGGGACAGCCAACGGCAGCACGCAACAGATTGTGCCACATAGCCAAGAAAATAGGCTTCAAAATGATTACTCAACTCCGCGTAGCCTCGGCCGAGCACGAAAGACCCACTTCATGGAGCAACGCCGCCACGCAACGGAAAAACCAGTCATCCCCTAGCTCGGGGGCGAACGCAGGGGACTCCAGAGGACAAGACCGATCCAAGGGAGGGTTACTCAGAAACTCGGCGAGGTGAGCCTCAATACCAGCCCACTTCGTCCCGAGGGGGAGAGCACTGGCGGCCCGAGCCACCGGAGAGGGAAAGGCCGAAGCCTCCAGAGAGGGCCTGACCAGAGCGCCTTTGCCTTTATCCTGCTCGAACTTCGCTCGAGTAAAAAAGATTCACTTTTGCTCCACCCTCGACCCATCAACCCAGAGAATTAATGAATCAACGTCTTCAAGGGGCGAGACTCGAATGAAACTGAAGCGGGAGTTTCTCTTGGATCTCTTGACCGCGACGTAAGCATGTAGCACCTTTCAATGCTTATTGAAGAAATCGTGGAGAGAGAGAAAACACCACTGAGAGAGGAGATTATCAACAAATAACGACATAGATGAAGTCATTGTTTAGGGGGAGGTTCCACCGCCTTCCCTCAACCTTTCCGCCAATGGAAGGTGGAGAGGACCGGCGGTAGAACCGGGGAAGTTTTAGATTGGGGTTAGTTTGGTTTTAGGTATGGCGAACAGGAGAAGGGGAAAAATGGAGGAGGAAGATGTACAGTAAATGAGGGAGAAGAAAGGTTTTTTGGGGGACGTGCCTGGGAGAGAAATTTGAAAAACTCCCCTTTTCTTATGTTGTAGTTCAACCGCCGACTAATTTTGTCCTGGCAGAAGAAATTCCTTTAAGATCAATAGCTCGCATGTTGTTTAAACATGTAAAAATTCCAATTGAAAAATTATTGATCTCTTATAATTTGCGTACGCTTGTTAAATTTGTAATTTTGTTAAGAAATAAAAGGATACTAATATTAATATTCATATAGGCAATACATTCTATAACAAAAAATTCAAAGGCTTATATTTCGAGGATTGTGAACTCATGAAAAGTTAGTATCATATACCTAGCATTAGGTTAATAACTTCTAAGCTTTTGTGTTCCATGATTCTGAAAATAATTGTTAGCTTTTCGTAAACTTAAAATACATCAATGAAAGCTACTCCAGTTTTTGAGACGAATCTCCTCGGAGGAAATTCAACAAAGGTATGTACTATTTTGCATACTTAATAAAATTTTACCTTTAAAAATACTAAAACCTGGTCTGAACATTCAGCAAAGGTGTCGTACAACATTGATATCATAACCTTCAAAAAAAAACATTGATATCACTGGTGGTGAACAAAATACTGATTGCAAAATGAAGCAGGATCCATCACTTTGAAGGTCAACATTGCTCCGGATAAACAGAAGTTACTCCATCCAAATGTTCAAATTCATTGAAACTCCAGCGGAATAAGCACATCCCATGACCAATTCTTTGAACATAATGGTCCAAAAGAGCTAACTTCCAATAACTTCTAATTATCTGGGAATTCCATTTTCCTCCATCTCAAACGAATTGGAAAACAGTAACAATAACTCAAAAATGGGGTTTCCCTGGTTTCTAAAAACCCGAACCAAATTTCAACTACTCTAGAGTTTTGCATTTACAATCAGGCATATGCTAGAAAAAACAAAAAACCACCCCACCCCCACCCCCACCCCACAAATTTGTGTGTGTTTGGAATCCTCTTCCGTGACTTCTTCTTTATTTACGAACACATTTGAGTCTGTCAAATTTGCGATTCTTACTTCAAAAAATTCGTTATAGTGTAATTCTGAATTTCGAGTGACATAGACTTTGTATAGTGAAAGATTAATTCATTAAGATCATTAACATCATAGTAAGAGAAATTAATATATTTAAAATTATTTTTTGGTGTACCTGGCCCGTACATTCTTTACTTATACATCACCTTTCACCGGTGAAATAAAAAAAATATTGGTCTGTATCTGTACGAGAAAAGATGAGAGTGAAAGGACTAGGAAGAAAAGTACTAATGGAAGTCATGAAATGACCGCAACAACTTGATTATGGACGTGTTTATATCTCCACTATTCCACTGTTGTGTCCAGGTTCATGTTGCTCAAGTGGCCCACTTCACACTTCACCTTTCTTAGAAGTTATGTTTGACGCTAACACTACTAAGAATTAACTATCAACTCCTATCAATTTATATACTTCCTTTGCTCAGCTTCCAGCACTATAAAGAGGGACTTCTGGCTAGCTGACCCTTACACAAAAAGATATAGTAGGAAAAAACGTGAATGATCAAGTCAGGTGTCCCCTAGAGTTCCCTTGAACACTTCATTGTGTAACGCCAATGGTTGTGTTTAGACCATTCATTATGGGTCTGAATCACATTGGGACAATGACTTTGCACGCTGAAGTGTTTGGGGGAACTCTCGATGTCATCTCATAACTACATATTATATCGATCATCAAGACAATGGTGAGTCAACAGATCTTATTTTGTCTTGTTTCAATTTGTGTTTAATTACTGCATGTTTCTTGTAGCTCGGCCTAATTAAAGAACACCAACATCTCATGTAAGACTGAGCTTATGATCCAAGACTCAAAAGTTGAGAAGGAACAATTTTTTTTAATCTGTCAAATACTATCGGATTTAATTTAGGCACAACTTTTCTTATTATTTTTTTTATGGTCATAAACATCAAACTCAGGACATTCTTAAGTGAATACGGCTTTTATGAAAAAAGAAATTCCTTCAAGATCAATCCCTCGCATGTTGTTTAAACATGTAAAAATTACAATTGAAAAATTAATTCAAAATGCTAATTGTCCCTGTTCACCCAGATTTTTTAATGTAATCAAGACACTGATATCTTATAATTTTCACACCCTTGTTAAATTGGTAATTTTGTTAAGAAATAAAAGTATAATAATATTAATATTCATATAGACAATACATTCTATAACATATAATTCAAAGGCTTATATTTCGAGGATTGTGAAGCTCAAGAGAAGTTAGTAGCATATACCTAGCACTACGTTAATAACTTTTAAGTTGTGTTCCATGATTCTAAAAATAATTGTTAGCTTTTTGTAGACTTAAAATACATCAAAGAAAGCTACTCCAGTTTTTGAGACGAATCTCCTTAGAAGAAATTCAACAAAGGTATGTTCTATTTTGCATATTTAAAAAAATTTTACCTTTAAAAATACTAAAACCTGTTCTGAACATTCAACAAAGGTGTTGTACAACATTGATATCACTGGTGGTGGTGAGAATCACAAAATACTGATTGCAAAATGAAGCAGGATAAATCCGTGAATAATATACACCAATGTATTGGAGAATGTATTGCATGATCATGTTCTTAAGCTATCCTGCAGCATTAACTGTTTCCCTGAACCTATTTTGTTGAGAATTTTACATCGATTAAAACACGAGTGGAGGTCAAAGTCAGTGCAATCTGTGACCCGAGGTGGGTCTCGTTTGAGTGGGCATGCTGAGAATCTCACATCGGTTAAAATACGAGTGGAGGGCAATATAAAATTCAAATACTCATTACCTTAAGATTTTGGATTGGATATGAACACATTTTCTCATAATCCCTTTTGACTTCTTAATTACATAACACACGGCCACGCCATGAACATATAGCGAACTATTATATATTTTTTCACTAAAGAATACTGCGTGCGCTCACAATCTGAGTTTACAATGCTGGTCAAGTGCTAAAAGCATTGCAAAGTATGATCACAGCGTGTGTGGACAGGGGTCCGGGTTTATTATAAAGGTTTGAGAAGTACCCAGCACAAACGAAATAAAAAATCGTGAACAAAAATAGACATACATAAGGCATGGCAAGAAGCAAAGAGAAATAACTGGCAATTGAGAAATAACTGGCCTTAGGTGATCAGAAATTCAATGTCATAATTGGCTATGCATAACAGGATTCAGTGTCCGTGAAAGAAATCTAAAAGGAGGCAAGATGTGTGTAATTTCCTTACTTGCTCGGGTCCAGTTGTAATTTACCAACGCAAGTGTGGCTGGATGGAAACGGGTCCGCCCTTAAGATTGAGTTGGGAGGGATCAAATTCTAATACCGTTAAGATCCTGGAAATTTAGGCCAACCCTCCTAAATTTTATTCAAAAGAAAAAAATTCCGCTTCAACGTATTCTGAACTCCAAAGGGGAAGGAATTTCTAACAAGCTTTCATTAAGCCAATCGAATTAATTTTAAAAAAAATTTGAAACTTTAATTTTTGGTTTGATAATGATATGAAAAAAGTGCAAGATAATATTTTCAGAATAATCTTACACGATGTCTTCACTATAATTATATCAATTATGATATTAATGTAATCAAATTCGCAAAATTAGTTCAAAATATTGGGTGTCCATGTCCTCACGGAGGACTTCAAAAAAATTAAGCTGACCAATCTAAAAAATTAAATTCATCAAATTTTAATTTTGAAACATTAACCTCGTGTAATTTCCAAGCCCTTACTAAATCCGTAATGTGATCAATAAGTGAATGATAATTACCAAAAAAATTAAGGTAGACAATATCTTCTTATATAACAACAAATTCAAGCAACTATAATCATTGGAGTTTCTTATGACTCCTCTGAATAATTAAGAAGTGATATTAATTTTGGTTGCGCACTAATGCTGCTCAGTAATAAACGATGCTACATAGTTTCTTTTTATTAAAACATTTAGGCTGTTAGAAATTTTTTGTTAGAGAATATAGCCTATATATATATATATATATATATATATATATATATATATATATATATATATATTGGATATTTATTGCTTCATTATTGAGCGCATAATGAACTTACTATGAAACTTCAATTACAAGAGATCAATGTATTAATTATATTAAAAATTGATTTTTTTGAATTGCTAATCTTAATATTTTTTAAAATCCTCGGTGAGTAGAAAGACCGACAAATTGAAATAATTTCTATGAATTCGAGTATTTGAATACAACAATTTATACAATAGCAGTGAAGGCATTCAGAAGAAACAAGGTCATCTTCCACCAAATTCCTTATTATATAATATCATCAAACAAAAAATAAGTTTCAATTAAAAAAAGTTACCAAATTTAGACCGATGTCATCTTTTCCCTTGTCTTTTTTTTTCTTTATAGACAAATGAGGACATATCATCCCAGGAGTATTGCTCACCCTACAGACAAAAAAAATGAAAGTACTTTAGAACCTTTTTACAAATCGGAATATAAAATGCCGCACAAGAGCGGAAGCAACGTACCTATCAAAACAAGCCAAAAGCTCGTATCGTAGACATTTTATTAATATCCATCAATGTGTATATATTATCTCAAATTCCAACATTAAGGTCACAGTTAACAAAAATTATCTTCTTCTCAACTACCTTCATTTTTAACAGCAAATCTTCAACAATATCAAAAACATTATTCAGAAAGCTCAACACCTAAATTCAAGGCTCTAATCACACGGATATCTTGTATCCTAAGCGAACAGAAGCGTTGCAATCAGAGCATATCTTTCGAAGATGTGGCTGCGAATTTTGATCGGCATAATTTAGAAATCCCAACTTAAATCCGACGAGGTAAGCAACAACTTAATTTTGTTTTTTTTTATCATGGAAACCGTTAATTTAAAATGTAGGAATTTGAGAAGTGGATGTTGTTAACTTGGTGGACAATATCTGAGTATTTGCATTTTCATTTTGGTGAATTACTTGAGCCGAGTCCAATTGCTATATTCCTCTTTTCACAGACACTGGATCTTTAGAACCGGGTTGACTGATATTTTGCTGTTTAGAATGATTAAATAGTTGCATCTTAGGATCTAGACATGATATTACATAGAAGAATCACCTGAACATTCCAAAGCGAGTCCTCCTCCTGCTTGTTTTCCAGAATGACATTTTTGACTCTCGCAAGAAGTAATTTCAAAAGGTTATTTAGAATAGGTTCTAACCAAATAAATGAAAAATTCGGAAGCTCTTTAAGATGAAGAGACTTCCGAATTAACAGTAGTAAGTTGAAAAGGATCACCTGAACACTCCAAGGCGAGTCGTCCTGCTTGTTTTCCAGAGAAAAATGTGACTCGCAAGAAAAAATTTCAAGGATTATTTAGAATAAGTTCCTTAAAATTAAGTGGCTTCCAGATTAAGTTAACATGAGAAGAATGGCCTAAACATTCTAAGGCGAGTCCTCCTCCTGCTTGTTTCCCATAGCATAAAATATGGGACTCTCGCAAAAGAAATTTCAAAGGTTATTTAGAATCAGTTTGAACCAAATAAATGAAAAATCCAAAAAATCCTTAAGACAATAGTAGCTTTAAAATGCAAGATTAAAAATGAAGGCGGGTACTCCTCCTTCATTACCATTTGAATGTCCTCGCGGACAACTTTGAAAGAATTCTAAGGTTAGCAATTCAAAAATCTAACTAGTCCAACTTCTAATGTGATTAAGCACTCACCTCTTGTAATTTGCACGGCCAATTTGTACTATGATACGAGTGCATACATCATTAATCAAGTCAATAGTAAAAATAAAACGTTTTATAATATGGATGTTTGGAACCGCGTATGTTCTGATAAAACGAGTTGTTAATGTCTTGATAATGATGAAACACCCAATCGGTGTACAAAAAGGCCTAGCACGCGAAAAAGGCCATGAAACTCTGTTGAGATACAAAAATAATTTCGGTATTGTTAACATATTTTGAGGTACTCGGTGTGGTCTCAAAGTGACTGGGTGACTGGTGACCGATTGTTGGAGTACGAAATTAATACCGCGAATTAATGACGGCCTATCTCCGAGTATGTGTGAATCGGTCTGAGCTCGTTGGTGCATGGGGGCAACCTATTGGGCTACTCGGTTCACCCCGGGCGAGATGCCCCTCTCGCTCGCGTAGGCAAGAATGGGCGAGACGCCTCTCTCGCTCGGGTAGGCGAGACCGGGCGAGACGCCTCTCTCACTCGAGTAGGCGAGATCGGGAGAAAGGCCGAGCGCGACGCCTAAAGCGAGAGGCCGAGCGAGAGGCCTACGCGAGAGGCTGAGCGAGAGGCCGAGTGAGAGGCCTACGGCGAGAGGCCGAGAGAGAGGCCTACGGCGAGAGGCCGAGCGAGAAGCCTAAGGTGGGAAGCTAAGTGAGAGGCCGAGCGAGAAACCTAAAGCAGGAAGCCTAAGGCGAGAAGCCGAGCGAGGAGCCTAAGGCGAGAAGCCGAAGGTGAGAAGCCAACTTGGACCCGAGCGGGAAGCTCATTTGACCTTCGTAGGCGGGAAGGTAATTCTGGGAATAGGTCCACTTTGGTTGAGGAGGCCGTTAGCTTGAGCCCATTTTGGGATTCACTTTGCGCCTGACGAGATGTCCATCTTGGGCGATGACGGACTTGAGTCAAGATTTTGTTTAGGAGATTCGAGAAGTTCAAGTCGATCTATATTTTCCTAACTTGAGCCGAGATTCTCAATATTTGGCAAGACTTGGTAAGTTCCTGTTTAGGCCACGATTGCTTGGTCGTCATATTTTGAAAGCTTCCTATTCAAGGACGGGATCTGCTCATTTAAGGACGACGGCTTGTATTGAGCTGGAAGGATCTTTTTACATTAGGAAAAAATAACGTGAGACAGACTGTTGTTTGTCGGAGTTGGTGTACTTGATTAGGATCTTCTTCAGTCGAGGCAAGTGTTGGACACTTTCTGCGTAAGACGAGATTGCCCCGTATATTTCAGTGCGGTACGGGCTTCGGCAATCGTCCCCAAGATACAACGACTATTTAGGGCGTTTCCAAGACCGTTGCACACGTATCTCGAAACTTTCGGGCGAACCCTTATATACCCAGAACTTTCGGACTCTTTTCTAAGTGAAGAACGGGGGGGGGGAGAGGAGAAGACAACAATGCTCGGAATATGCAATTACTGCTAGGATGAGGAAATGGCAAGGAGGGCACGCCTATTTATAGGCTGGAGGAGGCAGGGAGGCAGCCACCCCGAAGGGACGCGTCCGCTCGGCCAACAGGCTGACTGGCTGCGCTCGTGGCCCTTCGGTGGCTTTCGGATCCTTCCAGGCGCGCCCAGGCTGTGCTGGCGCCCTTTCGTGACAGATTTCGCAGCCCTTCGGCCTTCTGGAAGTCTCCCGGACTTTCCATCCCATCGTGCCTCTTCGGCGGCCAACCTGAAGGCGCTTGCAGCTCCTCGTCGCTTCGGTAGCTACCTCCGGGCCCGGGCAAAATACTTAAGGCTCCTCCAGCTCCTCGCGACGATGCGCACGTGCGAAGTGCCAAGTGCGCCACAAAGCGCCCAAGTGCGCATGCGCGTGCGCGAGCGCGAGCGCGTGCGCGTGCTCGTGCTCGTGCTCGTGCTCAGACGGTGTTCGCACCGTCCTTGCAGGCAGCTAGCGGTGGGTCAGCCTTTTGGGTAGCTAATCAAGTTGAGAGGCAAGGAGGGTAATTCTTTATAAACAAGGAAAACCTCCTTGCTCTAATCAATGTGGTATTGCCCCATTCATTTCCCTTTTGGGCCTCCACTTTGGGCCTTTCCACTTTGGGCCAAATGCATTAAAAATGCATTCAAACCCAACAATCCCCCACATGAATGATGATTAATGCATGCAGACTCTAATCAAAAGTTCTGACGTGTTATTATTGCATCGAGACAGGTAGCTTGCGGCTTTGAACCTTCTCTAGTAATATGTTATCGAATTTACTCGCTGCTCGGTGAACGTGATGTCTTGAACCGTCAGCTTTTGGTGTAAACTAAGACAATAACATTTACACAATAATAACCCTGGTATATTTAGGTTCTCACGTTGTGTCCGTTTCGGCCATGGACCGTATCTTGGATTTATAAGTGTTTTTCCCAATTGAAGCGGCCTCACTTCACACTTACATAGGTGATCTCCTATCAGGAGTATCCTGCCATACTCCACCTTAATCAAGGTATAGGAATCATTAAAAGCGTAATGCTTAACCTTACCACACCGCTGCAGGCTAACACCTGGGCAGCTTCTGAGAATGAGATAGGTTCCAGGTGATTTACTGAACCCTCCATAACTTAGTTGTCTCATTGAACCAAGTTTGTGGGATCTCCACTCATCATGGTTGAGTTACCGCTATGGACGTTCTTTATTGTGTGGATTTTAATCTCATTCCCCTTACTGCGTTGTACATTTGATCTCTATTGATTCCTTTCGTAAAAGGATCAGCTAAGTTATCCTTGGACTTTACATAATTAATGGTGATCACCCCACTAGAGATCAACTGTCTAACGGTATTGTATCTCCGACGGATATGTCGAGACTTTCCGTTGTACAATGTACTTTGTGCTCTCCCGATTGCAGACATGCTATCACAATGTATCAATACGGGAGGCACCGGTTTACTCCAGCACGGAATATCCTCTAGGAAGTTTCTGAGCCATTCAACTTCTTCCCCAGCTTTGTCTAGTGCTATAAACTCTGACTCCATGGTGGATCGAGCTATGCACGTTTGTTTAGAGGACTTCCAAGACACAGCTCCTCCTCCTATGGTGAATACGTATCCACTCGTGGATTTGGAGTCCTTAGTGTCTGATATCCAGTTTGCGTCACTGTATCCTTCTAATACAGCTGGATATTTAGCATAATGTATGCCATGGCTTATGGTATATTTTAAATACCGTAAAACCCTTTCCAGAGCTAGCCAGTGATCCTTCCCTAGATTACTTGTGAATCTACTAAGTTTACTAACTGAGTACGCAATATCGGGACGAGTGCAGTTTGTTAAATACATCTAGCTCCCGATAATTTGCGCATACTTCAGTTGAGATACTGGGTCCCCTCGATTCTTGGCTAAGTGTAGATTCAAATCTACTGGAGTCTTAACCGGAGGTTTGTCAAAAGCTTCAAATTTCTTGAGCACGCTTTCCACGTAGTGGGATTGCGTCAAGATAATTTCGTCAGCTTTCCTAGAAATTTTTATTCCTAGTATGACGTCTGCCAGACCCATATCTTTCATGTCAAAGTGATTCTTTAACATGTTCTTAGTTTTCACAATAACTTCTTTATTGCTTCCAATAATTAGTAAGTCATCTACGTAGAGACATACAATTACGTAAGCTTCAGGTGTGCCCTTAATGTAAACACATTTATCGCACTCATTGATCTTAAATCCATTGGACAACATTGTTCTGTCAAATTTCTCGTGCCACTGTTTCGGCGCTTGTTTTAGCCCGTATAGTGACTTGACTAGTGGCACACTTTATGCTCTTGACCGGGAGTCACAAACCCTTCAGGTTGCTCCATGTATATCTCCTCTTGTAGTTCTCCATTTAGGAATGCTGTTTTTACGTCCATTTGGTGGATCTCGAGGTTATAGAGTGCTGCAACAGCTATGAGTACTCTAATTGATGTGATTCTTGTGACTGGTAAATACGTGTCAAAGAAATCATATCCCTCCTTCTGTTTGAACCCCTTAGCTACCAATCGAGCTTTGTACTTGTCGATTGATCCATCAGCTTTGTATTTCCTTTTTAGGATCCACCTGCATCCCAAAGGTTTGCAGCCCGGTGGGAGATCCACGATTTCCCACGTGTGGTTTTGCATAATGGATTCTATCTCACTATTGATAGCTTCCTTCTAGAGAGGAGCATCTGGACTGGACAGTGCCTCTTGGATTGTCCTGGGTTCATCTTCTAACGCATAGGTTAGATAGTCCGGACTGAAAGATTTGGTTACCTTCGTCCGTTTACTACGTCTAGGTTCATCATCTTTCTGATTTGACCCTTGCGTAGTCTCGTGAGCCCTTTTCTTCAGACTTGCTTCCTTTCTTTCCTTATTAGGAAAGCTATCTTCAAAAAACGTTGCGTTCCTTGATTCTATGACCATTCCCGTGTTTATCTCAGGGTTTTCAGATTTATGCACCAAGAATCGATAAGCACTACTATTTTGCGCATATCCGATAAAGATGCAATCAATGGTCCTGGGTCCTATTCGCACTTGCTTAGGCTTAGGTACTTCGACCTTTGCTAGGCACTCCCAAACTTTAAGGTAACCGTAGGAAGGCTTTCTTCCTTTCCATAGTTCATATGGGGTTTTATCCATTTTCTTGTGTGGCAATTTGTTTAGAATGTGGTTAGCTGAGAGCACAGCTTTCCCCCACATGTTCTGGGATAAGCCCGAGCTAATCAACATAGCGTTCATCATCTCCTTAAGAGTTCAATTTTTGCGTTCAGCTACGCCATTCGATTGAGGTGAGTATGGAGCAATCGTCTGATGAATAATGCCATGTTCTTGACAGAGTTCCGCAAACGGAGCTACATATTCTCCTCCTCGATCACTTAGGATCATTTTGATTTTCACGCTGAGTTGATTTTCAACCTCATTCTTATATCTCTTAAAAGCATCAAGAGCTTCGTCTTTGCCCTTTAGGAGATACACGTAACAGTATCTCATGCAATCATCGATAAACGTGATGAAGTATTTCTTCCCGCCTTTACTTTGCACGTGTTTCATATCGCAAGTGTCCGTATGAATTAATTCTAACGGCGTAGTACTTCTTTCCACTGAATGGAAAGGTGCTTTGGTCATTTTAGCCTCCACACATACTTCACATTTATAGGATGGGTTGAACTCTAGATTCGGTAATAAATTTAAACTTACTAACTTTCTTAGCGAGTTTAGATTTACGTGTCCTAATCTACCATGCCATAAATTAGAACACTCGGCCAAGTAAGAAGAAGCATTAACTTTATTTTTACCGTTAAAGGTGCGATGTACAGTTATTACATTCATCTTAAATAGCCCTCTTTCTAGATAACCCTTTCCTATAAATTGACCCGCTTTGGTCAGTACAAACTTATCAGCCTCAAATACAAGCTTAAGATCGGCTTTGCTTAACAGTGAGCCGGAAACTAAGTTCTTGCGGATGTCTGGGACATGCAGCACATCTTTGAGGGTCAGCTCCTTTCCTGAGGTCAGCTTCAGGACCACCTTTCCCAGACCAACGATCTTGGACGTTGCGGAGTTTCCCATGAACAGCTTTCGGTCGGTGATCGGGATATAGTTCGAGAACATCTCCTTGTTCGAGCAGATGTGGCGGGTAGCTCCAGTGTCCACGAACCACTCTCTCGGATTGTCCACCAGGTTGGCTTCAAACACTACGGCTGACAGATCCATCTGGGACAAGTCTTCAGCCAGGTTAGCCCTTCCTTGGTCGTCCTTCTTCGGCTGGCGACAGTCCTTAGCCATATGGCCGGGTTTCCCGCAGTTGTAGCAGTCGCCCTTGATCTTTTTCTTCTTGGGCTTTTGCTCCTTCTGCTTATCCTCGGACTTCTTCCTCTTCTTGCCACTTTTTCCCTCAGCGAGGTGCACGGTGGTCTCAGAGTTGGCCTTGCCTTGCTTGACTTCGGATTTTCGGTTGTCTTCCTCGATCCTTAGTCTCACTATCAGGTCTTCTAGGCCCATGTGCTTTCTCTTGTGCTTGAGGTAGCTCTTGAAATCCTTCCACAGCGGGGGGAGCTTCTCGATCATCGCAGCTACTTGGAAGGACTCGCTGAGTTGCATCCCTTCGGCTTGGATCTCGTGAAGGATCAGCTGCAACTCTTGCACTTGGTCGATGACCTTCTTGGAGTCCACCATCTTGAAGTCGAGGAATCGTCCGACGATGAATTTCTTCATCCCGGCATCCTCCGTTTTGTACTTCTTCTCGAGTGAACTCCACAGCTCTTTAGCGGTCTTAGCTTCCGCGTAGACATTGTAGAGCGTGTCGTCTAGTCCATTCAGGACGTAGTTCCTGCATAGGAAGTCGCTGTGACTCCATGCATCGAGGGCGTTGATCTTCTGTTGATCTGCCTCATTTTCCGCCACCTTCGGAGCCTCTTCTTTCAGGAATCGGACCAGGTTGAGCGTTGTCAGGTAGAACAACATCTTCTGTTGCCACCTCTTGAATTCGGTACCGTTGAACTTGGCCGGCCTTTCGGCATGGACAGTTCTCGGGACCGCTGGTGCTGAGCTTGTCGATGCCATCTTCAAGTACACAATCTCGTCTTACGATTGTTGTTAGTCGGAGTTGGTGTACTTGATTAGGATCTTCTTCAGTCGAGGCAAGTGTTGGACACTTTCTCAGTAAGACGAGATCGCCCCGTATATTTCAGTGCGGTACGGGCTTCGGCAATCGTCCCCAAGATACAATAACTGTTTAGGGCATTTCCAAGACCGTTGCACACGTATCTCGAAACTTTCGGGCGAACCCTTATATACCCAGAACTTTCGGACTCTTTTCTAAGTGAAGAACGGGGGGGAGAGGAGAAGACAACAATGCTCGGAATATGCAATTGCTGCTAGGATGAGGAAATGGCAAGGAGGGCATGCCTATTTATAGGCTGGAGGAGGCAGGGAGGCAGCCACCCCGAAGGGACGCGTCCGCTCGGCCAACAGGCTGACTGGCTGCGCTCGTGGCCCTTCGGTGGCTTCCGGATCCTTCCCGGCGCGCCCAGGCTGTGCTGGCGCCCTTTCGTGACGAATTTCGCAGCCCTTCGGCCTTCTGGAAGTCTCCCGGACTTTCCATCCCGTCGTGCCTCTTCGGCGGCCAACCTGAAGGCGCTTGCAGCTCCTCGTCGCTTCGGTAGCTGCGCAGCTACCTCTGGGCCCGGGCAAAATACTTAAGGCTCCTCCAGCTCCTCGCGACGATGCGCACGTGCCAAGTGTGCCACAAAGCGCCCATTGCGACCTGCGTCCAATGCGCCATGCGCACACGCACACGCGCGTGCGCTTGCTCGTGCTCGGACGGTGCGAAGCACCGTCCTCGCAGGCAGCTAGCGGTGGGTCAGCCTTTTGGGTAGCCAATCAAGTTGAGAGGCAAGGAGGGGAATTCCTTATAAACAAGGAAAACCTTCTTGCTCTAATCAATGTGGTATTGCCCCATTCATTTCCCTTTTGGGCCTCCACTCTGGGCATTTCCACTTTGGGCCAAATGCATTAAAAAATGCATTCAAACCCAACACAGACTTCTCGGGATTGAGACTTGAAGCCGAAGTACGAGAAGGCAGCTTGGGACTTCCTATTCTGATGGCGAGAGGCTAGGTCCAAATGCCCTATATAAGGAGGGCTCCGGTAAGGAAGACGGGGACATCCATAACACAACACACAACTACTCTTCTATCTTTATTGCTTTTCTTTTCCTTAGCCGTAGCTTAGCATAGCCCGTAGCATAACTCTAGTTTTAGCCTTAGTATAGACCGACCTTGAAACGACTACTCCGGATCCGTCTCAGGTTCTTGTTTTCTTTTCCTAGCAACACACTCCTGAGTCTAATCTGCACAACGCACAAAACCATGTCACCCAAAAATAGCAGAGGCCTGAATCCTTTTCAATCTGTCTCCGGAAATGGGATTCCGTTTCCCAAAGATTCATGGTTCTAAATACGCTGTGAAAAGGCAAAGTACAAGAAGTGGAACTAAAATTCCTAACAATATAAACTAGTCTCAACTCAACCAAACAAGAACGATGCAAACTTTAAACCCAAAACTGTGGAAAGATAGCAACTTAACGATAAGGGTAGGAAGAGAATACGTTACCCCGAGAATGAGCTCTGGAGGAGAGCGTCCGTAAAGAAACCCTAGTTAATAGTTGGTATAAGGAGAGTGAGGTTTACTTAGGATGGTAAGAGATAATTCTAGAAACTTTTTTTTCTCAGGTGCCGATGTTTGTACCTTCCCCCTTTTTTTCCCATGATCAGATTCTTATAGGGCCGGAGAGGAGAGGATGGATCAGGAACTAATTGGCATCTGGTTTGGTTAGGTGAGAAATGAAATGAAATCATATTAATGATTTTCATAAGAAAAAGGGGAAACTATATCCATATTGGGAAACTCGTATATTTGTTTTCAATTCGAAATTTTGTAAGGTCCGGTGTTTCGCAGATCAAATTTAAGGCATGACCAGCGGGGAATTAAAACGACCATATAAGCGAATTCGTCGGAGATTTTTGTTGATTTATACCGCCTGATTTTTGAAGTTGTATAATATTTTTAAAAAGTGACAGAATTTTAAAAAATAATGTGTGCATTCTCAAAGCTCTAACCATCAGTTAAAATAAATATTATTTATATCCTAAAAGTGGAATGTCCGAGAAGCTCGGGTCTCAACGTTCTACAGCATGCAGCACCCAAGTATTTTTAACAAGTAAAATTCATATAGTTCCAATATGATAATTACACCCAATATACTCTGTACAAATTTCCTAAGAATGTTTACTAAATAAGCACATACCAAAGCATAATGCACTATAATAAGTGTTATCTAGACGCTCGTTACTTTGTCGTTGACGTGCCTTTTGGTTCTCTTGTGGCCGAAAGCAAAGACGAAAGGAGCAATTAGTTGAAAAGCAAGCGACATCGTACCGTAGTCAGTTCCACTGATTTGCGTCTAATTATCAAGTTCAGTTACATATAAAAAACAAGTCGTACATACTCCGAATTTATCCTAACCATGAAATTCGGGTATAGTACTTAGTTTTCAAATTTTATGAAGCAACAAAAATAATATTTGTAGGAATACTTTCTAAACAGAATCATGCTCGACTTTCGTATTATTATATCATAAAGAAAAAAAGGTTACAAGACAACAACAGATTACAAACATCTATGGATACAAAAAGGTACAGTAATTATTGTAACCCTGGTTAGTCTGCTTTCTGGGTGATAATAAACTCTCTTAAAGCATCCAAAGAAGCTAGTGAGCTTCTAGGGAAAAAAGGTTACAAGAAAAAAATAGATTCAAACATCTATGGATACAAAGGCAGCACCATTCAACCTAAAAAAAGTTATAATCTGAGGGTGCGTTTGTTAAACGTGACTAGACAGGGTTGGACAAATTTTTTTGTCCCAAGCCCATATTTGGTGCAACAAAGGGCCCGAACAAGATAAAAAGATGTCCAAACCTTACTCAAAAATCCTGTTCCACTTAAATTATGGGCCTAAAAAGTCAGTTATAGAATATGAATCAACTTTTATTACCATATTATCTTTTTTTTATATTTATCTCTTCCTTAACATTCGTGTACGCCACCAATTATTTTCCTCTCTAGGTTCTCCACGCCTCTCTTCAAGAAAATCAGGTTAGTAATTTTAAAATTTTTTTTATCATCTTGCTGGAGTTTTTCGTCCAAATCTTATGCCTTTCTATATTTATTTGATCACGTCATTCATCCTTCTCTGTCATGTATGCAATTGATTGAATTTGATCATCTTGTGTATTTTTCATTCCATCTCTGGTCGAAATCGTTGCTTCGAGATGCTGTTAGATCAAGGTTCCTGCAGGATATTACAAATTTTTATGGTACATAATTTTTAGCGTAACTATGATAATCGAACTTGACAATATTTTAGTCTGTACTGTTACACGTACTAAACAGAGAATCGTACTGAATGTTCAGTCATGTACTAAATTTATCAAACACCGAATAGCTAGAACGAATAAGTCTGGCTATTCATTATTATCATGACTTTTTAGTTCTGTCCAAAAATAGTACCAAAAGTACCCTAAGTTTTATGGTTGTATAGCGTTAGCCATGATCACGAGCCGACACGTTTTCGGGATCGATGGGATTCAAATAAACTTGCATGTATAAAAGTACATGGTTAACCAAAGATAAATTTACTTGGCTGAGACGCTGAGCTCTGAAGTGGATGCCCCAAATAAATTTGGACCAATATTAATATATTTGCGATGGTTCGGCCCAGGACTTTTGTATATGGCAGGGAGATGCATCGTATTGCTCTTTCTTCGCTTTATTTTTCCTCCTGAGATTAAAAAAAATTGTGAAAAAATCCGCTAAATATTTCAGAATCCAGTATTATCGCAAATTAGACAGAAATCCAACAAACGCACCCCTACATGAAGCTCGCTCGTAAGATGCCACGCTCTCAAGTCGCTGAGTTCACATGGGCCTGGCAACAAGGCCCAATGAAATTAACACCGAGCCGAAAAAATGAAATTACCACCATTCAATTAAATCCAATACTCATTGATTAGGCCCATCTGAGAATTATAGATTCGAAGATGCTTTATCGAACCTGGCCTCATTTTATTTGTTGGCGTCTATTTTTTATGCACTTCGACTACAATACCGTGAGATAAAGCCTCCTGTCCTATTTTTCACACACAACTGAAAATGTAGTAACCTTAAATTAATTGTTGCATTGATCAGCGATACGCAAGGTTAGGACTTAGAAAGAGTAAATGTAGTAAGAGACTTCGATTAAGAAAATCTTTTGTTCAATATTTATATATCATTCTTAAAAATAGCATCTAGAATATGACCAAAAAAGTGTGCAGTTTACCGATACTTTATAGATAAGATGACAACAGATCATACATTATTTAATATACGTTGGTAGGTCAATTTTCATCTTTTGCAGAAATAAAAAAATTGTTTGGACAGGAAACAAAATCAAATACCGTTTGAAACCCAGGAATTCAGACCAACCCAACTAAATTTTGTTAAAAAATATCTATGTAAAGGACAACACAACACAATACATGCACCATGGAACATGATAATTTATATTAATTGGTCATATGAAATCAAGTGTAAAAATCATGTATCCCACAGTTCCGTCCAGGTTCACCGATGACTCGAAATATAAATGACTTCTCCCTTGCATCAAAACACGCTCGTCAACGGACAAACTTTTCCAACCCAACATATATTGTTCTAACACAATTAAGGAT
The DNA here is from genome assembly GCA_963995505.1 of Hypericum androsaemum. Classification (NCBI taxonomy): domain Eukaryota; kingdom Viridiplantae; phylum Streptophyta; class Magnoliopsida; order Malpighiales; family Hypericaceae; genus Hypericum; species Hypericum androsaemum. The sequence continues at coordinate 5,510,650 of OZ023195.1, forward strand.
ATTCAAATGTAAGAATATCATCAAATGATGATATTTGTGATTCCAATTCGTAGTTGAAGACGGAAAAGGAAATTCTACGTGGCGCCGCAGAGAATCTTGAACCTGGTCGAGATTGTGGATCCATGACTCCTTGGAGTTGTGGGGATCTTCTTGGTTGTAGTGATAAGTGGTCACCGAGATCTTTCGACGTGTTCATCTAATAAACGGTAAACCCACCTCGTCTCTTTCGGCTTGCTTTCCCAACTTGGTTACTCTCCTTTTTTTGGTAAAAATAAATTAAACTTGCAGCTATCACTTAATTGCAATGTATATTTTATAATATGAGTTCGAGTCGAGTTAGCATAATTTTTCATACCGAGTTTTAAACCAACTATGCTATCATATTTCAAAGTTAGGATCTTGTCAAATTAAAATAATTTTTAACGAGTTGATTCATATATGGTTTGTTGTTCATAGGAGAAGGTGAATTGATAATTTTGGCAAAAATATACCACAGCATGTCCCCTTCAATGGTGAAATAGAAAGAATATTGGTCTGTTTCTGTACGAGAAAAGATGAGAGTGAAAGGACTAGGAAGAAAAGTACTAATGGAAGTCATGAAATGACCACAACAATTTGATTACGGGGCGTGTTTATATCTCCACTATTTCATTTTTGCGTCCAGTTTCATATTGCCTAAGTGGCCCACTTCATACTTCTTCACCTTTTTTAGAAGTATTTTTTTAATGCTAAGAATTAACTATTAATTCCTATCAATTTATATAGGTCTTGTGCTGAGCTTCCTACACTATAAAGAGGGACTTCTGGTTACCTGACCCTTACAAAAACATATGAAGCATAAAAAATGTGATTGATCAAGTCAGTTGTCCCCTAGAGTTCCCTTGAACACTTCGTTGTGTAGCATGTTCCGTGTGTAGACCACTAATTATGAGTCTCAAATCACACATTGGGACGACTACTTTGCACGCTGAAGTGTTTGGGGGAACTCCCGGTGTCATCCGACAGCTGCAAAATATCAAGGAGAAAATACTCAAAAATCCTTAAATTTAGATTGTCCCTTCTCTCCCTCCACCTCTCTCTCATGAAAACCTTCACTCACCATCGGGAAGGACGGTGAGAACTGAAACCTTTCATTATCTGACATTTGCTAGTTTTAAGCTCTTCCTTTGTTGTTGTACATGGTGCTATTTTGGGTTGAGATAGTTGGTTTCTGGGCATTTTTGGGCTTGTGTATTATGAATGTGGTGGGATGGGTTTAGGTCTCTTGTATTCGGTGGGGGTTCTCTTTGAGGAGGGTGGGTACCAGTGGAGAGATATTCTGTAGTTGCTCCCTTTGCGACTAGGATCTCAGGTTTAAATTGTAACTGTAAATCTCGGTGTTTATATGGATTATAATTTTTTTTGAAGGTATAATTTATATTATTCCCAGAAAAAAATTACATCATGAGCACTAGTGGTGCAGGTCTTCACGAAGATTATAATTTTATTTATATAAAAAATTCTTCCTTTGTGTCTGGTCTATTTTGCTTAAAGCAGAGACCTAGAGAACTGTTTGCATATACAACATCCTTTTGGTCTAGGAAACTATGAAGCTACAATGTTCCTGATCATAATGTACAGCATTTAGCAATTTAAGCTCGGCATTCTCCTCCCCCGAGAACCTTTGAATTTTGGTTGTAAACAATGCTAATAAAGTTGGAATTAATAGTTGGCAACTCGCAGTAATTTTTAATTAATAGTTGATTTGAGGATAGTTTTGTCATTTCATAGGTTGTTTATATAAAAAATTGGACAAAAAATTGATTCAGGGACTAACTTATTCAAATTTTCAAACCTTAGGAACTAACTAACTATGTACAGGACTTATTTAAATATTATAATAAATTTAGGGACTAATGAATTTTTTTCCTAAATATCAATCATCGAGGCATCTGTGAGTCTCTAGATCGATCGTATTTTGTCTTTTTTCAGTTTGAGTGTAATTAGTGCATTTTTGTTGTTGTTCGGCATAATTAAACAACGTCGATATTCTTACGAATGTAAAAAATACTATTGAAAGAGCAAAATTTTTAAATTGAGTTCTACAATATTCGACTCAATACATATCCTGTGCTTTTGATCCAAGACTCAAATGTTGAGAAGGAACACCCTTGTGCTTTTGTATATGGCAAAATAAATTCGTCGAGAATCAATCCCTCGCATGTTGCTTAAACATGCAAGAATTCCAAATGATAATTCGTTCAAAATGCGGAATATTCGTATTCGCCAAAGTTTCAAAAAAAAATTAAGTTAAGATATCCAAAAATTTAATTCATCTATTTTTCCCCAAAGCATAAATATGCGACTCTCGCAAGAAGAAATTTCAAAGGTATATAGAATCGGTTTGAACAAAATAAATGAAAAATCCCGAAGCCCCTTAAGACATTAGCAGCTTTAAAATACAAGATTAACTCTAACTCAACGGGGAATAGTAAATCCCAGAACATAATACCTTAACTATAATAAACACAAACGCAGCTCTAGCCAATCGGCACTTGCCCGGAAATCAATACAAAAGTTTAAGATTCAATTTTTTACGAATAAAAAAATTATTAAAAAACTTTACATCTAAAAAACACAAGCTTTCAACAATGAGAAGCTGCACGAGTTGTAAAAACAAAAATGGAAAGCCTTCTAAGAAACCATGCCTGGAAAAAGTTAAACCCAAAGTAAAGAACTCTACTGCACAACCGCAACATTATCAACGACCATTAGCTGGTTATTTGAGACAAGTTAGGGTGGTTGTGTTAAATGATATTTAACCTAATGGCACAAGTAATATACTATTTATAAGAGGTTTAGTGTTCAAACACTTGCGTAGTATAAAAATTTACTTAAAAAAAGAGTTAGGGTGGTTGTTAGGTCAATTACTTCTTGGATCTTGTTGATTTTCTTTGCTAGTTACCTAGCATTTTAATCAAGCTGGTCCCTTATCTTACTAATGTATTCAACCAAATCATGCAACTCATCTATGGTCCTGTCTATGTCGTTGAGACAAAGATTCGAAAGCACAAACAAAAGAAGAAATCGTGAACCACAACAATAGACAAATGTAAGAAGCAAATAGAAATACCCGACAATTGAGAAATTAAGAGGCTTTATGCAATTAGAAATTCGATGTTCTTTAATAAGTAAAATTTTATAGCTCCTTAATTGATTATCAAAAGGTAATGTATACTACTTATAGCACTTAAAGTATTAGATAGACACATATCTAAGAAAAATAAACATAAGTGCTATCTAAATACATGTTCCAAAAAAATCTTCATTCAATGCACCACAACGTCCCCTCGAACAAAGAATCCCCCTAATTATATCCAAGATTAGAAATCCAATCTTGTAATTACTTACAGAATATTACTTAGTGGTCACACAATTAACAACAGATTCTAACAAACGCTTATTAAATTTCTACATTCTAACAAAAAATTCAAAAGTCTGCAAGCAAATGATAGAAGTCACTCAAGATCCGCCACCACATCTTCAGGCATCTCACAGCTCCTCCCGAGACATCACAAAAAGATAAATACATCAAAATCCTCGTCAATTCTATTGTTGATGCCACTTCCTCTGAACTGTCGGATGGTCACCTGAACATCTACATTGTCACCTTCGTTCACCACCAGGTCATTCAATTCTATTGTTGAACGATGTGCGTTTGCCCCAGTACCAACCATTTGCAGTCTCGGATTTGAAAAGTCCATCATGCCACTGACTTCTCCAAACATACATGTCCCTTGATAATTCATTTGGGTAAATGCCCCGAAGTTGCCATCAATTGATAGCGTAAATTGCTCACCGGCAACAACAAGTGCCGATTCCGCTATACCACGGAGTTGATTATAAAACGTCGAGTTGTTCGCTTAAACCAGTCCAAATGCCTCGAATGAAAAATGAATATATGGATCTTTAGGATCACTAGTATTTGCGACGATCGTGCACACTCGCACGTGACCTTGCAGATAGATAGTCCATCCTTACGTACTACATTTCTGCGATCTCCCATGCGTATACTATTGATAGGCTTAGAAGTCCGTGGGATGTCTTGTATTAGCTCAAATTGGCTCAATACTCGATCCAGATAATGTCACTCTACAGCTTGAAAACAAATTAATGACACTCGGATTAACCAAAATTCTCTAACTTGCTGATTTATGTTTGGCAACTTGACTAAAATTTTATGTGAACCATAAGCTTATCAAACAATCTACAATAATAAAAAATTAAATTAATTATCCCATCCCATATCAAGGTTCGCGCACCGAAGAATATTCAAGGTCATCTTAACTAAAAAAGTGACCTTAAAGTTACTTGCACTAACGTCTTTTAAAGTTTCTTATGAGCTGCATGTTACCTAGTTAAATAAATACCACGTAAGAGACAAATTATATTATGCAAACCAGACTTATTTCATTTTATGATTTAAAAAACTACAAGTATATGTTAATTATATATATTGAAGATCATATATAATACCAAACAAGACTTATTTCATTTTATAACATACGTCTGAGAATTGTAGTTCATCGAGCATGTGTTGCATATCAGGCATTGTAATCTTTGTGAAAGATCGCCACGTGTTAATGCACGAACTCCACCTGCATTAGTGAAAAAAAAAATCTTTGTGAAAAATCCCTTGATAATGGCCTCCGTAAAATACAAGAGATCAATGCTTAATCACATTAAAAAATGGATGAATTAGATTTTGGATTGCTAAAGTCTAATTTGAGGTTGTTTTAGTGAAAAACGTCTGGTACGCGACCGCAAATGACTGCCTGTTTAACGAGACCATTGAGAGAAACCTGGGCTCGTTGTCAGATAATTTGGCTTCATTCTTCTTCGCGTACTCGGGCGGAAACCACATCTTATTCTCTTTTTTGCTTCACGAATTTCTGTAGAAAGTAGATAAAAGATCGAAACTTTTAGCAGGAAATGAATAAAAAAAATACTAAGCTAAAAGGAACCCGTCACCCATAAAACCATAGAAAAGCCCATAAAACCATAGAAAAGAAACTTCATCCATATAATCCTAAACGGGTCCCGGTAGAAACTAATGCCGAAACTCACAATTTCACCCATGAAAACAAACCTCCAGACACCGTATCTCTGATGGATACGGTGTCAGTCCTTAAGTATAAGGTGGGAGTATCAAATCCCATGACCATCTAAGATCCGAAATTGTAGAAACAATTTAAATTTCACCAAAAAAACACCCCAAACTAGCAGAAACCAAAAATCTTTCTCGATCTAAACGCACTTTTTAAGGCCAATTGCAAGAACTAAAATTCCCGGCAATATAAAACTAACAAGAAGGATGCAAGTTGGCGAGAAGGGTAACAAGGGGATACCGTAGGGCGACAACGGTGGCGACTTTAACGACCAAACTGCCGGAATGAGCTCCGGGCGAGGGCGTCCGTCTTCAGTCTACCGAAAGATGACAAGAATTTTATGTTGTTTGTTGGAGTTGGTGTACTTGATTAGGATCTACTTCAGTCGAGGCAAGTGTTGGACACTTTCTCCGTAAGACGAGATTGCCCCGTATATTTCAGTGCGGTACGGGCTTCGGCAATCGTCCCCAAGATACAACGACTGTTTAGGGCATTTTCAAGAACGTTGCACACGTATCTCGAAACTTTCGGGCGAACCCTTATATACCCAGAACTTTCGGGACTCTTTTCTAGATGAAGAACGGGGGAGAGGAGAAGACAACAATGCTAGGAGGTGCATGTGCTGCTGGGATGAGGAAATGGCAAGGAGGGCACGCCTATTTATAGGCTGGAGGAGGCAGGGAGCCAGCCACCCCGAAGGGACGCGTCCGCTCGGCCAACAGGCTGTCTGGCTGCGCTCGTGGCCCTTCGGTGGCTTCTGGACCCTTCCAGGCGCACTGGTGGCCCTTCGAAAACTTCCGGATCGTTCCAGGCGCGCCAGGCTGCGCTCGCGTCCTTTCGCGGGAGATCTCGCACCCCTTCGGCCTTCTGGAAGCCTCCTGGACATTCCATCCCGTCGTGCCTCTTCGGTGGCCTGCTGGTAGGCGCTCGCAGCTCCTCGTCGCCAAGTGCGCCACAAAGCGCCCATTGTGACCTGCGTCCAATGCGCCATGCGCACACGCACGTGCGCATGCGCGTGCTCGTGCTCGTGCGCGTGCTCGTGCTCGTGCTCGTGCTCGTACTCGGACGGTGCTTCGCACCGTCCTCGCAGGCAGCTATCGGTGGATCAGCCTTTTGGGTACCCAATCAAGTTGAGAGGCAAGGAGGGGAATTCCTTATAAACAAGGAAATCCTCCTTGCTCTAATCGATGTGGTATTGCACTTTTCCCATTTCCCTTTTTGGGCCTCCATTTTGGGCCTTACCATTTGTGAGCTTGCATTGAACTTTCATTCAAAACCCAACAATCCCCCACATGAATGATGATTAATGCATGCAGACTCTAATTGAAAGTTCTGACGTATTATTATTGCATCGAGACAGGTAGCTTGCCGCTTTGAACCTTCTCTAGTAATATATTATCGGATTTACTCGCTGTTCGGTGAACGTGATGTCTTGAACCGTCAGCTTTTTGCGTAAACCAAGACAATAACATTTACACAATAATAACCCTAGTATATTTAGGTTCTCACGTTGTGTCCATTTCGGCCATGGACCGTATCTTGGATTCATAAGTGTTTTTCCCATTTGAAGTGGCCTCACTTCACACTTACATAGGTGATCTCCTATCAGGAGTATCCTGCCATACTCTACCTTAATCAAGGTATAGGAATTATTCAAAGCGTAATGCTTAACCTTACCACACCGCTGCAGGCTAATACCTGGGCAGCTTCTGAGAATGAGATAGGTTCCAGGTGATTAACTGAACCCTCCATAACTTAGTTGTCTCATTGAACCAAGTTTGTGGGATCTCCACTCATCATGGTTGAGTTACCGCTATGGACGTTCTTTATTGTGTGGATTTTAATTCCATTTCCCTTACTGCGTTGTACATTTGATCTCTATTGATTCCTTTCGTAAAAGGATCAGCTAAGTTGTCCTTGGACTTTATGTAATTAATGGTGATCACCCCACTAGAGATCAATTGTCTAACGGTATTATGTCTTCGATGGATATGTCGAGACTTTCCGTTGTACAATGTACTTTGTGCTTTCCCGATTGCAGACATGCTATCACAATGTATCAATACGGGAGGCACCGGTTTACTCCAGCACGGAATATCCTCTAGGAAGTTTCTGAGCCATTCAACTTCTTCCCCAGCTTTGTCTAGTGCTATAAACTCCGACTCCATGGTGGATCGAGCTATGCATGTTTGTTTAGAGGACTTCCAAGACACAGCTCCTCCTCCTATGGTGAATACGTATCCACTCGTAGATTTGGAGTCCTTAGTGTCTGATATCCAGTTTGCGTCACTGTATCCTTCTAATACAGCTGGATATTTAGCATAATGTATGCCATGGTTTATGGTATATTTTAAATACTGTAAAACCCTTTCTAGAGCTAGCCAGTGATCCTTTCTTGGATTACTTGTGAATCTACTAAGTTTACTAACCGAGTACGCAATATCGGGACGAGTGCAGTTTGTTAAATACATCAAGCTCCCGATAATTTGTGCATACTTCAGTTGAGATACTGGGTCCCCTCGATTCTTGGCTAAGTGTAGATTCAAATCTACTGGAGTCTTAACCGGAGGTTTGTCAAAAGCTTCAAATTTCTTGAGCACGCTTTCCACGTAGTGGGATTGCGTCAAGATAATTTCGTTAGCTTTCCTAGAAATTTTTATTCCTAGTATGACGTCTGCCAAACCCATATCTTTCATGTCAAAGTGGTTCTTTAACATGTTCTTAGTTTTCACAATAACCTCTTTATTGCTTCCCATAATTAGTAAGTCATCTACATAGAGACATACAATTACGTAAGCTTCAGGTGTGCCCTTAATATAAACACATTTATCGCACTCATTGATCTTAAATCCATTTGACAGCATTGTTCCGTCAAATTTCTCGTGCCACTGTTTCGGCGCTTGTTTTAGCCCGTATAGTGACTTGACTAGTCGGCACACTTTATGCTCTTGTCCGGGAGCCACAAACCCTTCAGGTTGCTCCATGTATATCTCCTCTTCCAGTTCTCCATTTAGGAAAGCTGTTTTTACGTCCATTTGGTGGATCTCGAGGTTATAGAGTGCTGCAACAGCTATGAGTACTCTAATTGATGTTATTCTTGTGACCGGTGAATACGTGTCAAAGAAATCATATCCCTCCTTCTGTTTGAACCCCTTAGCTACCAATCGAGCTTTGTATTTGTCGATTGATCCATCAGCTTTGTATTTCCTTTTTAGGATCCACCTGCATCCCAAAGGTTTGCAGCCCGGTGGGAGATCCACGATTTCCCACGTGTGGTTTTGCATAATGGATTCTATCTCACTATTGATAGCTTCCTTCCAGAGAGGAGCATCTGGACTGGACAATGCCTCTTGGATTGTCCTAGATTCATTTTCTAACGCATAGGTTAGATAATCTGGACCAAAAGATTTAGTTACTTTCGTCCGTTTACTACGTCTAGGTTCATCATCTTTCTGATTTGACCCTTGCGTAGTCTCGTGAGCCCTTTTCTTCGGACTTGCTTCCTTTCTTTCCTTATTAGGAAAGCTTTCTTCAAAAAATGTTGCGTTCCTTGATTCTATGACCATTCCCGTGTTTATCTAAGGGTCTTCAGATTTATGCACCAAGAATCGATAAGCACTGCTATTTTGCGCATATCCGATAAAGATGCAATCAATGGTCTTGGGTCCTATTCGCACCTGTTTAGGCTTAGGTACTTCGACCTTTGCTAGGCACCCCCACACTTTAAGGTAACCGTAGGAAGGCTTCCTTCCTTTCCATAGTTCATATGGAGTTTTATCCCTTTTCTTGTGTGGCAATTTGATCAGAATGTGGTTAGCTGAAAGCACAGCTTCCCCCCACATGTTCTGGGGTAAGCCCGAGCTAATCAACATAGCGTTCATCATCTCCTTAAGAGTTCGATTTTTGCGTTCAGCTACGCCATTCGATTGAGGTGAGTATGGAGCAGTCGTCTGATGAATAATGCCATGTTCTTGACAGAGTTCCTCAAACGGAGCTACATATTCTCCTCCTCGATCACTTCGGATCATTTTGATTTTCATGCTGAGTTGATTTTCAACCTCATTCTTATATCTCTTAAAAGCATCAAGAGCTTCGTCTTTGCCCTTTAAGAGATATACGTAACAGTATCTCGTGCAATCATCGATAAACGTGATGAAGTATTTCTTCCCGCCTTTAGTTTGCACGTGTTTCATATCGCAAGTGTCCGTATGAATTAACTCTCAAGGCGTAGTACTTCTTTCCACCGAATGGAAAGGTGCTTTGGTCATTTTAGCCTCCACACATACTTCACATTTATCGGATGGGTTGAACTCTAGATTCGGTAATAAATTTAAACTTACTAACTTTCTTAGCGAGTTTAGATTTACGTGTCCTAATCTACCATGCCATAAATTAGAACACTCGGCCAAGTAAGAAGAAGCGTTAACTTTATTTTCACCATTAAAAGTGCGATGTACAGTTATTACATTCATCTTAAAGAGCCCCCTCTCTAGATAACCCTTTCCTATGAATTGACCCGCTTTGGTCAGTACAAACTTATCAGCCTCAAATACAAGCTTAAGACCGGCTTTGCTTAACAGTGAGCCAGAAACTAAGTTCTTGCGGATGTCCGGGACATGCAGCACATCCTTGAGGGTCAGCTCCTTTCCTGAGGTCAGCTTCAGGATCACCTTTCCTAGACCAACGATCTTGGACGTTGCGGAGTTTCCCATGAACAGCTTTCGGCCGGTGATCGGGATATAGTTCGAGAACATCTCCTTGTCCGAGCAGACGTGGCGGGTAGCTCCAGTGTCTACGAACCACTCTCTCGGATTGTCCACCAGGTTGGCTTCAAACACCACGGCTGACAGATCTATCTGGGATAAGTCTTCAGCCATGTTAGCCCTTCCTTGGTCGTCCTTCTTCGGCTGGCGACAGTCCTTAGCCATGTGTCCGGGTTTCCCGCAGTTGTAGCAGTCGCCCTTGATCTTTTTCTTCTTGGGCTTTTGCTCCTTCTGCTTATCCTCAGATTTCTTCCTCTTCTTGCCACTTTTTCCCTCAGCGAGGTGCACGGTGGTCTCAGAGTTGGCCTTGCCTTGCTTGGCTTCGAATTTTTGGTTGTCTTCCTCGATCCTTAGTCTCGCTATCAGGTCTTCTAGGCCCATGTCCTTCCTCTTGTGCTTGAGGTAGCTCTTGAAGTCCTTCCAGAGCGGGGGGAGCTTCTCGATCATCGCAACTACTTGGAATGACTCGCTGAGTTGCATCCCTTCGGCTTGGATCTCGTGAAGGATCAGCTGCAACTCCTGTACTTGGTCAATGACCTTCTTGGAGTCCACCATCTTGAAGTCGAGGAATCGTCCGACGATGAATTTCTTCATCCCGGCATCCTCCGTTTTGTACTTCTTCTCGAGTGAACTCCACAGCTCCTTAGCGGTCTTGGCTTCCGCGTAGACGTTGTAGAGCGTGTCGTCTAGTCCATTCAGGACGTAGTTCTGGCATAGGAAGTCGCTGTGACTCCAAGCGTCGAGAGCGTTGATCTTCTGTTGATCCGCCTCATTTTCCGCTATCTTCGGTGCTTCCTCTTTCAGGAACCGAACTAGGTTGAGCGTGGTCAGATAGAACGTCATCTTCTGTTGCCACCTCTTGAACTCGGTACCGTTGAACTTGGCCGGCCTTTCGGCATGGGCAGTTCCCGGGACCGCTGGCAATGGTGCTGAGCTTGTCGATGCCATCTTCAAGTACACAATCTCGTCTTACGATTGTTGTTTGTCGGAGTTGGTGTACTTGATTAGGATCTACTTCAGTCGAGGCAAGTGTTGGACACTTTCTCCGTAAGACGAGATTGCCCCGTATATTTCAGTGCGGTATGGGCTTCGGCAATCGTCCCCAAGATACAACGACTGTTTAGGGCGTTTCCAAGAACGTTGCACACGTATCTCGAAACTTTCGGGCGAACCCTTATATACCCAGAACTTTCGGGACTCTTTTCTAGATGAAGAACGGGGGAGAGGAGAAGACAACAATGCTAGGAGGTGCATGTGCTGCTGAGATGAGGAAATGGCAAGGAGGGCACGCCTATTTATAGGCTGGAGGAGCACATGCACCTTGCCATTTCCTCCAGCCTATAAATAGGCGTGCCCTCCTTGCCATTTCCTCATCTCAGCAGCACATGCACCTCCTAGCATTGTTGTCTTCTCCTCTCCCCCGTTCTTCATCTAGAAAAGAGTCCCGAAAGTTCTGGGTATATAAGGGTTCGCCCGAAAGTTTCGAGATACGTGTGCAACGTTCTTGGAAACGCCCTAAACAGTCGTTGTATCTTGGGGACGATTGCCGAAGCCCATACCGCACTGAAATATACGGGGCAATCTCGTCTTACGGAGAAAGTGTCCAACACTTGCCTCGACTGAAGTAGATCCTAATCAAGTACACCAACTCCGACAAACAACACCTATTACGTCGGTTCCGGCGTGTTGAGGTAGTCCATTATAACAGGGTTCGTAATAGTGTAGTAGAAGACTACCTAGCTAACTTTGCTTTTGAATATCGGAGAGGTCTCCATAGGATCAAAGAGCCTCCGGATAAATGTAATGCCCTTTTAAGGGCTAGCCTTAATGGCCCTAACTTAATATAATTTTCAGCTTTTTTCTATGCAAGGGTGCAAGACATGACACCCACCAATTCGACCAAATTTTTTTTTTAATATGCTCAGTTCTTTCAGATTTTAAGAGGTTTGTGACCAGGTTGAACATGATCACCATCGTGAATAGTCTTAGCGAACTCTTTTTTTTTTGCGGAAATAGTCTTAGTCCAACTAGGTTCAAAGGATGGTTGCTTCTCTCATAACCTTTAAGCTGGTGGGTTAAAAAAAACCAATACTGATAATTTAATACCTATTTGTCTGGTCTATGTGCCATTTTATTCTTCAAAATTTTGAATCTATCTCCTTGTTCAGGTAAAATTTTTAGTCTATAAGACTGTCTATAAAAAAAGGTTTGGGTAATTTTTTCAAGCTAAATATCATTATTGATCTTACAATAAATTTGTAGAGCTGTAGTAAAGGAATCATTCCGTAAAATGTAGACTAAATTATTTTTTTTTATCTATACCATATAATAACTGGATCAACTAATTCAAATTTGAAATAGATAAGATCTTTTAAAATATTAGTAAGAGTACATTTTAAACTATTTGAACCCGAGAAGATGGTGGGGCCCACTTGGGGCTTGTACAGCAGTAGAGAAAGCTCTTCTTGACTCGGCTCTCTACGGGGACGCTGATCTTCAAAATTTTCAAAATCCTGAACCTCTTAAGTAATTTTAAAAGAAGATTAGAAATAAATTTTTTAACTAATATTAATGTAATTATAAATCTTTTAAAATATATTAATTAATAAAAAATTTATCTTTTAGAGTGCAAATAGTGGTAAGTTCTTCCCACGTAATTTTAACACAAAATCGTATTTTCATAACAATTTATCATTATTTAATTTACGAAATTTTTTTTTTCAAATATTTATACAAGTTGAAGTCTTTCTTAAATTATTTGTTTCCTTTTCTGAATGGTTGCATTTATTAAATTCAAGATATAACGCTGCCAAGTTTCACTCTTGCATCGTCCCACTTGTTTGGTCCGTTCCTATACTGTAATAAAACATGATTGTTGGCATATAAATGATCATGGTAGGTTAAATTAACTAAGCGACCAACTTCGTTTAATTAGAATCACATATACCCCCAACTCTCTTTGTCTTCGTTACACCAGAAATTTGACATTTAACTTTTTAATTCATTCTTCTCGGTTCAAGTAAACTTTTTACCAAATTATTTAAACAATTATTTAAATATATTATATTCTTAATAACTCGAGTTATGTAACACATTGGGACTTGATTGAATAATTATAATAGTTCTGGGATTGATTAGCAGTTCGTCATAAACCGCCTTATAAGGGGTATAAATAGTGGAAGATAGAGTAGGGGGAGCATTCAGAAACTTTACCATATTGCTAATAAAGCAGTTATCCTTCTTCTTCTCTAATTCTCTCTCTCTCGTCTAATTCTATCTTTTCCCCAAATTCAACGATTAGGGTTCTTGAGCCCCAATCCTTTAATCCAAAATATTACATGGTATCAGAGCTATTCATCCTCGAATCGATTAGCCAGTGGAGAAATATGGAAGAACAAGTGCAAGGACGCGATCAACGTTTGAGGAATCAGATTGGGTTTCTTGAAGAGAAAACCCTCGACAGCCGCGCACAGTGGAAAGAACTCCATAATCAAACAATGGAGCAATTCAACGCATTGGAGACCTCTTACCGTGAAGGATTTGACAGATTGGAGGCGACTCTGAAGTCGTTTATGGTCGCAATGGGGATCGATTTAGACGAGGTCCCCAGAGAATGCCCTATCCTTCAAGAACGACCCCACGAGCTTAGCGTGGTGGAGAAGGGCGATGGGAGCAGGACGCGAGGTGCGAGACCTCCATTGAATCTCCTAGCCCGAGAAACCCTTCACGTGGCAAAGAAGGTTGGGGAATCGAGCGGTTCGCAAGTAGGGTTTGCTGCGGAACACCATAGACACGAGCGTTTCGACTCATCGGAATCACGACAAAGATCTGTCCACCACCAAGAACGCTATCAAGAAAGGCCGCGAGATGGACATCAGGGGGTTTTTACCCGGGCACATCACCCACTTCCAAGGGTAGACCCTCTTCCACTCCCAAGTCTTCAATCGTCAAGGTTCGACACTTCCCTTTTCTCTAGAATTAAGTCGGGTGGGTGGAGTCGGTGTCCTGTTACCCAAAAATTATCGGGTACTTCTCCGTGTGATCAAAATGTTAGGTTCTTCCCTTCGGATGTGAACAACGAGGGAGTGAACATGTACACGTCTTTTGACTTGGTCAAGTTTTGCTTTGGTTCTGATGAGAATTTGAAAAATCTGAGATGGATGAAGATATACTGCATCGGGGAAGGCCACCCGATTCTTTTACCAACAAGGATCACAAAGATATGAACGCAGAAGATACAGTTACTGTGGTGATTAAAGAATCAATTGAGCTTTTGTTAGAAGATTATCGAACCCCAGGGATTACTTTTGATCTTGTTAAGGTGCAGTTACCTATCTGTAATGAAGGTAAGGAGATGATCTTGAAAAGTCACAGGAGTGCTGAAATCAGTCATGAAGTTGAGTTGGGTTATGTGTCAGAGGAGCAACTTTATAAGGACATAGGTAGCAATGAGTTTATGGGACTGATTTTATTGACTTTGGCTGAGGATAAACGAGGATTTTCACTTCCTTTATGTTGTGAGGAAACTCCTGCTTTTGAAAACAGAGGACAGCAACATGATGATGTACATGTTCCACTTGTGCTGTTTAATTTGGAAGTTACTGGACTGATTTTCACTAAAGCAATAAATGGACAAGACATGGAGGTTAGGGAAATGCACAGTAACAAGCATGAGACTCTAGATGTTGTTGAAGATAAGAAGCTATTCATGAGTTTTATTGCGTGTGCGGGATTGACAAATACAGGTCCAATTATTCAGGAGCATCATCCATCCGAGGTTGCTTCGGATGGCAATGAGGAGATTCTTGTCTTAACTTTTGATGAAGAGATTGGTGCTAGAATTGGTCATTTGGAGATAAAGTTTTCCGGGAAGCTTAAAGAGCACCTGAAAGGGTTTTACATATGTAAGTATGTTGATGGAGAAGAAATGAAGAACACAGAAGTTACTCAAATTCAAGTTGCAGATGCTCATATCATTTTTTATACGATCACTAAGAAGGATGTTGTTGTTGTCAATTCGGATGTTGGTGCTATTGTTGAGTTGAAAATCAGGCACAGTGTTCAGAATGTTGACAAAACAGCTTGGGTTCAGATTGTTATCAAGTATTTGTTCAGTTTGGGTTTGCAGAATGTGTTTGAAGGTTCACCATCTGCTGGTTTCTATAATTCTCTGCAACTCTTGGCCAAGAAGAGTGATGTAGTCGCAACTTCTGCATGTTCACCACCTGATTTTGTAGGTCATCTAGCTTCTGCAAGTCTGCAACTCTTTGCATCTGTTCATCTATTTTGTTGCTGCAATTTTGCAAAATAAGTGAGAGGCTGTTTGTTTGCCATCTACACCAAGCTGAGGACACCGGTGCAATTTGGTTGTTGCTATTATACGGACCCGTTGCTGCATTTTTGCACAAGCCGAGCCTACAGATTTCTAAAATTTTGCAGCAATCTGGCCTGCACTTTTATGCAGCAGCTGCAACTTTCGAAGAATGACAAGGTTTTTCGGAACTGAACTGTCCGAATGGTGGAAATGAAGGGGCTGAGGTGGCAGACTTGACGACCCGCTTTCCTGCTTTTCACATTCCTGACCTTGAGGACAAGGTCTTTTGAAGGGGGGACTTGTAACACATTGGGACTTGATTGAATAATTGTAATAGTTCTGGGATTGATTAGCAGTTCGTCATAAACCGCCTTATAAGGGGTATAAATAGTGGAAGATAGAGTAGGGGGAGCATTCAGAAACTTTACCATATTGCTAATAAAGCAGTTATCCTTCTTCTTCTCTAATTCTCTCTCTCTCGTCTAATTCTATCTTTTCCCCAAATTCAACGATTAGGGTTCTTGAGCCCCAATCCTTTAATCCAAAACATTACAAGTTATAACTTTGTTGATGAAATTAGAATAATTGTATGAGCAGTATGTTTAGGTAATTTGATTTGTTCGTGTCTAATGATTAGTTAATAAATAAATATAAAAAACAAAGGCCAAAATATACATCCTCGGCCCCATTAAGCCTTAATGGGCCTCTACTATGTAGAGAGAGAATCGATAATGTTGACGCAAAAGCATGTCCGTGAAAGTATTTAAGAAAATAAATAATCTCAAACTTCAAAGAATAATTTTTTAGGTACTTCAAATAATTAGAAGAAAACGAATAATTAATGCATTCACGCTTGATCAACCAAATATTGGAAAATAAATATCTCTTGCTACTGTAATCTAGTGGTAAATTATTCCAAACTATGTAGAATAATTCATCAACAATTGAACATAATTAGTATTCAATTATGTAAAAAAATCAAATTCATAAGACTATAATTCTCACAATCTAAAACATTTTGTTTTCCAAGAGTGTCGCACCTTATTAGACGGAAAGAGTGTCTAAACTTTGGACTATATATTATTTTCAATTTTGAGATAAAACGTACAACTAAATATTCATTTACGAAGGAACCGTATTTAAACTTTTATATAATTATGGTCTCAAAACTCAATTCCCCCCATTCCTTCTTAATCTTGGGAGTTATAGCGAAACTGCTCACAATTCGTCGCCTCCTCGTCAATCCATCCATGGCACGGTCTAAGCTCACGCCTTCTCCTTTTTGTCATAGAGGTGTCGGAGGAGGCTGTCTTGGCCTTCTCAAAATTAAAAATTATAAATAACTTGAAAATTAAGAGAATAATTAATTGACAAAATAAAGTTGTTCGAGTATTGACTACTACAAACACCTATCTTTTACTAGGTTTACCAAATAAAACACCAACTTTACTCACCTGTGGGGGAAGGAGAGAGAGAACGGTAGGACAAGTAGAGGAACCGTGAGCAACATCATTTTGAGCTTTTTTTAGGGAAAGGCCTCGCCCATAGGTTTCTTCTAACATAATCCTTGTAACGTGTTTATTTTCTCTTTTTGCTTCTCTTCTAGGTTTATAATGACGTTCTGTGGATGGCCTCTTCTTTTATAGCGAAGGGCTGATGCTAAAAAAGAGAGCATGCACATCTTGGAACTCTTTTCAAATATGTAAAAAATTCCGAGAAAAAAAAATTAAATTCATTTTATTGGAATAAGGTGTTTTTTCTTTTCTAGAGTAGGTAGTTTGATGGGACAAAAAGTACTCTTAAGTATTTTTTTTTTCAAGTAATGGTCCGGATAACAGATGGATGCACATAATGACATAAATGCCGAAGGGATGGACTATCCCGTTGCGGTCTCGATTATGCGGTAATTTTTTTAAAAATTGAATTTTGTATTATTAGTTACACACTAATGATCAAGGTTCTTAAAAACGACCCGGAGAGCGACCCGCTCTGCTCTTCGGGTCGCGGGTCGACCGGCCCGACCGGTCGGACCACCGGTCGGGCCGGATGTTTTATTTCATTATATATATATATATATATATATATATATATATATATATAACATTGGGCCTGCGATTGTGAAATGGGTAATGGCCGAAAACTAACTTAACCAATGGACCTTTTTCTATAAATTAAAGAGTTCGACCATAGACATTTAATTAATCAACACAAACAAACAAACATCATGGAGGTACACCGTCTTCTACCTCTGGAAGTACAGCAAAAAGCTTAGAGGGTCGTCCGTCGATGGCCCAAATAGAGAGAAAGAGAGATCTGAGACCCTTGCCGCCGATGCCTCGTCGTTGGGGTCGGAGGACGGAGCTGGCGTCGGAGAGCTACCGTCGGGGAGAGGAAGATGGCGAGGAGGGGAAGACCGAAGGAATCGAGAAGGGAAAAAAAAGTTTTGGTCGGGGGGAGAAGAAAAATTGGATTTGGGGGAAAAGTAAAATTGAGAGAGAGAGAGAGAGAGAGAGAGAGAGAGACAGAGAGAGCGAGCTACCTGAGCGTCGGCGATAAGGCATTCGCGGCTGGTCGCCGGAGTCGGGGACTGAAATTAGGGCTCCCGTCGGCGAGAGAGAAAGTCGGAGAGCTGGCCGTCGGGGAGAGGAAGATGGCGTCGAGGGAAGAACCAAACGAATCGAAAAGCGGGAAAAATTAGGTTTTGGTCGAGGGGGAGAGAGACGAAGTTGGATTCGGGGGAAAAGTTGATTTTTTTGTGAGTTTTGGCAGGGGAGAGAGAAGTTTTTTTAATTTTTTGACCCTGACCTTACGAACCGGAAAAAATGGGGTCATTTTTTTGGACGAATCGCCCAGTCAGACCAGATTTCGGGCGGTTTGTTAGGTTGGCATTTTTTTGTCAAATACCGGTACGCCTTCACACCCGTTTCGCAGTCCGACCGGTCAGATCGCCAGTCGGACCGCATTTTTTAAAACCTTGCTAATGATTGAATTTTTAACTTCGTTAATTCATGTTATGACTTTTCTCGAGTAGAGACGGGTAGTTTTACCTAGGGATAGGTAGTTTGTAGATATGTGTAGGTTTTTTTCTCTCTTTTTTTCGTTGTTTTCTCCTTTCCCGTCTTTTTCTTTAATAAAGCACTTTTATTTATTAAAAAAAATTCATGTTACTACTTATATTATTAAGTCTTTTTTTTTTGCTTGATAATGCAGTTATTGCTCGTCGGACTCGGACCTCATCATTTAATACTGAAACCATGTTCAACTTCGTATAGTTTCATATGGTTTACTTTCGTGGCTCACAAATAATGCATGTTACATTGCTTGAAATTTCAGAGAATGTTAGATTGGGTTTGGACGTGAGTGAAAAGTTGAAACTTTTATAATTGGACAAATTGCCCTTCGGTTCCTAGTATTTAACGATATCTCTATTTTGGTCCTTATTATTCTCAATAACATACTTACGTCCTCCAAATTTGCTAAAATGCAACTCTCAAGTCCATGCCGGTCCTACCACTGACATCATCGGTCAACATAATTTCAAAATGACAGATATGACTTTACAATAAAAACAAAAATCCTTCCTCAACCTTCAACCTCGGCTTCGTCCACCACATCAGATTGGTTCAGATATGTTTTACCTCCTCTTTTCGGTTCTTGGTCCCTATGGTTCAGATCGTATCGATCCACTTTTGACCGATTTCTCACCCCTAGTCCTATATGCCATGTTATTCTTGTATAGAAACTTAATTTGTATTAGAGAGAAGAAAATTTAGGGGTGAATTGTCGATTAAGTTGGAGTGAATTTGAGTTAATCCAGCTAAATATTGAGTCTTTATAATTGATGTTCTTCCTTTTTTTTGGATAAATTATCCCCTAGTCCCTGGTGTTTGGTCATCCTCCCCCACGGGTCCCTGCATTTTCAAAAATTATTTTACCATCCCCCGTCTTTGGTTTTAGAAACTCCCGGGTCCCTGGTGTAAGAATATTCTATTTTCTTGTCGGAATATGCCACTTTCTCCTACGAACTTGAAAAGACCAAAATGCCCCTCCCTCTTAAAAAACAAAAAAAAAACCTTCTCGTTTTCTAAATTTTGAAACCCAAACCGTTTTCTGAATTTGAAAAACCCAAATTTCGGGTTCTAAATTTGAAAAATCCTAATAATGGAGAGCAAAATTTCTGACAGTTATTGACGGGGAAGTTCGGGTTTGGTCTTAGTAGTGGTGTCCAATGCTTTCATTGGCCCGAGCTTCATCTGATGGAGTTAATGGTGTAGGTGTTGGTGGTGGTAGGTTGAAGGTGAAGGGGAGGAAGAAGATGAAATGGGAGAAGAAGAGATTGATTTTTTGATTTTTTAAGTGGGAGGGGCATTTTAGTCTTTTCAACTGGAGATTCGGCGGAGAATATGGCATATTTCGGCCTAGGGACCCAAGAGTTTCTAAAATCAAAGACGGGGGACGTTAAAATAATTTTTGAAAATGCAGGGACACGAGGGAGAGGATGACCAAACACCTGAGACTAGAGGATAATTTACCCTCTCTTTTTTAAGCTCCGTAAGAGTAATGTATTGTCGTATCCTATTTGAAGCTGACTCACCCAATAATAATTTTACATTCTAAAAGTGCGAACACAAAATTCTTTTAAATTAATTTAATCTTTTTACCACTCGAAGGAAAACATAATTTAACCTAAAACCTAACTAGGGGTGACAATGAATTCAATAAGGTTAGATTTGATTTGTTGAAAATTTGATCCGAATTCAAAGCGACTCGAATTCAATCAGGCTAGATTTGATTTGTTGAAAATTTGATTCAAATTCAAAGCGACTCGAATCCAATTCATCTTTGAACGAAACATGTAGCAATCATAAGTTTTATAATTCAAATTCGAGTAATAATAAGTGAAGCCTAGCTACCCCACCAGACACGTAGTACTTTCTTACCCCTCTCACACACTTTTCACTTTCTCACAAAATTATTTCGTTCCATTTCAGGCCTACTCCTGGCTGGAACCCGCAATCTGCTGTCCGGTCGCTCTTGCTCTTTCCATCCATTGTTGAAGCCTAACTCGTTATGGGGTACGTCTCTTTCTTTTTGCTTTGCATTTTTAGATGTTCTCCACTTGAATGTGTTGCTAAAAGTTTGTATCTTTATTTTGTTCCGGCTTTACTTTAAAGGGTTTGTGGGGGCTTCTCAATGTAGTGTTGTTGTTTAGGGGCTGGAAATGATGATATTGAGTTTCGGGTTTAGACAGTAGCTTGGACTTTGCAGCATTTTGTCTTCCTCTGAGTTTGTCGTCTGTTTGGTCTACAAGGCCATAGCCCATAAGGGTTTGTTTGGCTTAGATGGTTTGATCTGTTCGTGAGTTATATCGTGGTCTATTGGGTTCCTTATTCGTGTGGTTTTTGTCGTGGAACTGTGTGGTTGTACTTGTCAAATTGTGATTAGATTTAGATAGTAGCTTCAAATGCCAGGATTGTTTCAGGGGTCTGTTTGGTGTATTGAGATAGATAGTTTGGCTTAGATGGATTGATATGTTCATGAGTTCTATAATGGTCTATTGGGTTCCTTGTTCGCTTGGTTTTTGTCGTGGAGCCGTGTGGTTGTTCTTGTCAAATTATGGATTAGACAGTAGCTTTCAAATGCCAGGATTTTGCAGCATCTTCTCTTCCTCTGGGTTTGTTTCAGGGGGGTCTGTTTGGTGTGTTGAGATAGTTTCAGTTCTATCATGATTTGGGTTTCGTTTGGTACCGGAATTAGGTTGTTCGGCTCAACTCAGGCTGTTGTTTTGGTCTTGTTCGTGGTGTTATCTTTTGTACATTCGTGTCCTGAGCCCAAAGTTCCGGTGAACTTGAAGACTTCCTTAACACACAGATCCGCCGTCTCCCGGCGAACTTTGCTCCTTTTGTTCTTCTCTTGATTTCTCAAGCATAGTTTTACTTGTTTGAAAGTGGAAGTCTTGATCTTTACTTTGTCTTTTAACAGACCCCACTTAGAGTTTTGTGGCTGTAGAAACTGCTTGGGACTTGATATCTTTGGTCGTTCTCTTTCCTTTTTCCGCTGGTGTTCTTGTTGGATTTTGAAGAAGTGGATTATTTGGATATTTGTTCGTAATTTTATGTATATATTTCGTAGGTGTTCCATAATCCGGTATTTGAGAATTTAGTAAGTAAAGTTGTTTTTTCATCGCAGGCTACCTTGGACAACGGAAGATGGGATGGAGTCTGGGGAGGCTTCCCAACACACTTACACTTTAACTATAGTAAGTTTAACTTTACTGTGATTATTTGCATGAATTATTCTTGGGTACTGACTATTTTATTAATGTCCAGGGCGATGAGACACACTTAGTTCACCAGTCGGATCTGGTAGAACGTCGCCGTTCGAGCACAAATTCCGGACACGTGGCTTTACTGACTCATCATGGGAGGAATGTGATACGGTTAGGAATTTTCTACTGCATAGTTATGTTATGTTATTGTTTCCCTGTTAACGTTGTGATGATAGTTTTGATGATCGTATAATTTTTTGAGGGACTGATTATTGTTGCATTGATGTTGTTATTTATGCAGTCATCTCCTCCGCGATGCATTCGATAGGGACTTGCTTAATCCCGGCCTAGCTGTGGTGATCGAAGAGATGCTCAGGAATTGTATTCCTGATGATGTCAACCACCTGATAAACGTGTTGAAGAATACAACATTTTCTAGGAGAAATGCAACATCTTTTGAGGAAGTACAATGGAGGTAATATTTTCTAAGAAGCGAGATATTTTTATTGTTGTATATGTGTATTACTTAACTTGTTACTTCCTTGCAGCCGATTCATAGTTCAACACCCATGTCATTGGGATGCCACGCGTCTTGGCGGGTGTTTCAACCTCTTGATGATTATTATTAGAAGGGATGGTCTGGACATTGCACGCGCCCTGGAAAATATGCCAAGAACTTGCTTTCCTAATGGGCAAGTCAATTGGGAATCTGAAATGAAGGAAATTGACGCCGAGCTTGACATGGTCAATGCGCTTGTGCAGTGGGACCGGAGTGCAAATGGAAATGAAAGAGGAATGGGTGAAGCTAGCCTCCAGATATTCTATTTCATCAGATGGCTATTTCCTCATTTCAATGAGACCGGCCCTCGGGTATTGACTCTACCTCATGCGCAAGTAATGATCGTCAACCTAATATCCATACTAACAATTGAATATCTATTCTTGCAGCAGGAGAGGAATGAACCGGCTTACTCATGGATCCACAAGGAGATTCTTGTTTGGTTCCCAGCATTTGTACCAAACTTCCTTTTTTCTTTTATGAAAGAACACATGAACTATGTTCATCACATTGTCGACGATTGTTAGTGATGTAGTGTTGGATTTAGGCCTAGCGAATTTGCTCAAAAAGAAGACATGTACTGCACTATGTCTCATGATGAATCTCTGTTGTTGTTTTTGGTATTTTCCAGTGTTTGTTTGCCTATTTGTTTAAATTGCAAATTGACCGAGGGAAGCTTCTCCCTTCTGATCATCCAAGTATATGTCAAAACAAGTCGGATGTTGGAATTCTACAACGGTATAACCATAGGCTAGAGTCAATTCATGTTTCGAGAGGGCATTCACAACTCGTACAATGTTTTTTTTTTTACCTACGGACACCTTAAATAATGCCCGGTGCAGCTTGAACTGATGAAGTCAGGTCGTTGCCTTCTAGTCACAAGAAGCAAGCTTTCACAATTTTAATCGACCCTTTGAACAAAATGATTATATTCACCATCTTTGCTTTTGCCACCTCTTTCACAATTTTAACAAAAGCTCGAAGATCCGTTCATAACAAAAGCGAGGCCATCCAAAAATTTCCATTTGCCTGTACATAAGTGAATCCTAATTATCAGTGTTACAACTATGCTTCTTTCTGAAAATACCCTATTAAGATCGAGGGAAGAAAATTTGGCAGGTCCCACTTGTAAAATGTACAATCATCTAGCGTGATGGCCCAAAGCTAATGCTTTGTACAGAAGTATCAAACCTTGTTTCACCTATTTTTAGGTAGAGCTATCTTTGGCTTTGTCGACCTCACGCTAGCTCTCCGTGCAACATCCCATGCCTTTTGTGGGGCATATACACCAAGCTGTGAAGCGAAGAACGACTCGTAACCTGGTGAGTCAAAAGCAAAGCCGGTGTGCTTTGATAGCTCTCGGGGAAGTTGAGCCATCGCATAGCTTCTCTCCTCATGAGGCGTAAGATGGTTTCCGATTTCAAGGTGACCAGCCCGTGTATTGTCATCAGGCTCGTGCTGATGAATTTCCTGGACGATTTGGTAGTCATACGGGAAGTACCACCTTTGAATCCTGTGCCAAGTCAACAGAAAGTAGTTAAAGTAAGTGGATGCACCTACAAACAGAGAATACGTATTCGACGCCCGTTCTAATTTGTCTACAAATCTATGCTAGCAATTACAACAGTATGAGAAACTTAAGTAGGCCTTATCAGCAGCTGGTAACTGAGCATTCTATGAATTGCAGTTATCATATACTAGTACACAGAAGAACCCTAGACTTCGGCACTGTCTTGCATATAGTAATAGTAATACACGAACTGTGTCACAAGTGTTTTATAATGGTGATAAGATAAACAGAAGAGTATTCCATATGTACTCGGAGCAGCTTACCCTTGGTAAATAAAGTCCACCAGAAGCGCGACAATGGGAACGAGAATAATTGCGATGTAGAAATAAAATGTGCTCATCAGTTCATATATAACAAATAACACGTTCTCCTGAATAAGAAAAATGGATCGTAGTTAGCCAAAAGGGAACTTTATATGACACAATCAAAGCAACAGAATCCTGTGAAAAACGAATGAACAAAAACCTCGAGTAAGAGAGCAAAGGGAGTGCTTACCCGTATAAGCGAATATATAAAAATAAATATAAACCATGCTAAAATGCTTCCTCCAACGCTATAGTAGTGCCACCTTGTTATAGAATCGCACATCAAAAGAAGGCGCAAGTTGACAGCTACAACAACACAGGTGAAGGCCATCGTGCTGATATCCCACAATCCGAACATCCTGCCCGATGAATTCATGGGACTTGCACCGGATATGGTCACAAAATAGTAGAAAACAAGAGACTGATACACAGCAAAGCAAGCCCATGTTGCCACCACTCTCCATGTGAAAAAAACATTTTTGATTCCCTCCTTGTACAGTTCGGGGTATTTCTTTGAAAGAGAAGCGCTGACATCCTGCCATCAGAAAAATCGTATCAAGCAAAAATGCATCCAAAAATGCAGGAATAGGTGTACAAAGAAAATACAATTCACCAAGCGTAAACAAAACAGTAAAGCACCTTGTCGAAAAGTCCAACCATAATCACTGGCAAGGCTGTGAATATAACATTAAACAGCGACTGAAACCAATCGTCATAAAATCTTTGACCAGAAAACCCAGTATGAAAGGTGAACCAAAATTGAGTGAGAGTGAAGGTGAGATTCTTGTAAAAGAAGTATGTGATGACCTGCAATAACAAACTGTAAGCAGCTGAACCAAAAAACCATAACCTAGACACACTTTAGCAACTCAAAATCTCGGACCTTGCATATTCTAAAATATGACCACCGTCCATGAACAAGGAGCAGATCTGTAAGGTAACGAAATTGAGCAATTGCAAAATCACTGGCCATGACTGCTTGCATCCCTTCCTGTCCGCTTATTCCGACACCAATATGGGCAGCTTGAATCATGCTGACATCATTTGCACCATCTCCTATGCTAAGAGTTATCTTGCGTGCTCCTTTCTTGACTAGACTTGTAACCTGTAAAGAGGGGTTTGAGAAACTGTCATTTGTTAACATGGAAAAGCACAGGACTTCAAAATAAGCTAATGTCACCACTACATAGATTAGCTTAGTTTGGCAGGCATTAAATTAAGAAAAAACACAAAATGAATCAAATAATGCAGTCACCTGTGCTTTCTGTAAGGGTGAAACGCGGCAGCAAACAACTGAAGCGCAATTCAAACTCAAGTTTAGCAGCATCACCCTTAAACTCGGGTCTAAGGCATACATCAAACACTTCCCATCAATGACAAAAGCTAATTTTGCTCCATATACAGTTTGCAACTGGTGCTGTGCTTCCTCAAGGCACTTTTTTAGCTGATTTTCTACTTCCACCTTCATAAAGCGTGCAATTTCCACCTGGTCACCCTGGAAATATAATTGCACACAACAATAATTCATGAGTTACCGTACAAAAAAAAAATTTCTTGCACGCCTAGTTGAGAACTACATACCCTGTTCTCTACTTCTCTGATGGCGTCAGTTTCTGAACTGATAATAAATTGTTTCATCTGATTGTTAAGCAAGTTGCATGCTGCCACTCATTACCAGAGATAAAGTTCAGAATTTGAAGCAGGATTTTTTGCAAGATTATAGTGACTGCAAATGGAAGTAAAAGAGCATGAAAGATAATTCACCATAGGCAATATTTATCGCTGTTTCCATCTTATCTCCTGTTAGCACCCAAATCTTGATTCCAGCTCTAGAAAGAGTCTCAATACAAGCTGGTACTCCTTCTTGAAGCTTGTCTTCTATGGCAGTGGACCCAATCAGAATAAGATCCTTCTCTATGAGTTCTGCTACCTGCATTAGTTTCAAACTCAGTGTAACAGAGGATGTAGAGTTTACATCAAAGAGACATTCATTGGACTAAAAATTTAGCACATCACTTTTCGGCAATTAACAGCGTCTAAAGTATCCAACAATATAATGGACCACAGACAACTTTTCTCTGGGCTGAACATTCTAGGGAGAACCCCTTATGTGTTGTACAAGATTGAGATCACTGATGGCGGTGAGAAACACAAAATAATGATTGCAAAATGAAGCAGGACAGATGCATGAATAATGCACCAATATCAAAGATATGGCAGATTTATAACAAAACAGTGGCAACCAGTACTTGAGACAGCAAAGGGAAAAATGTAGTGCATGATCATGTTCTTATCCTGCAGCATTTGTTGCTTTCCCAGGTATGTCCATAAACCCATTTCATAAAAAAAAGTAGTTCGTAAATGATAAAATTGGTAATGTTTGCGAACAGCATACTTGACAATGAAATCCATGTGTACACCAAGATAGAATGTTTAACAATCACGAAAAAGTACATCAACAAGACAACTATTTTATTTTCATTGTTTAACTAAGAAATGCGCAATAAGTAAAATGACATCCAAGTAAATCAATTTTCCACCCAGTTATAAGGCAAACAATAGCAAAGAAACAGTGAAAATACGAGAGGGGTATAAACATTAAGGCGGTTATCAAAACAAATATACCTCGTCTAACTTCTTTTCACGATCCCGAAGAGAAGATTTAGCTTGAATGAACTTTTCATTCCAGCTTTCATACAACTCTGGACTTAGGTCTCTGTAGGCTAGGCATAGAGTACGTAATCCAGCTGATCCAAACTGTTCCAGATGTTCTCTAGTTACTTTCTTCACATGGTCATTGCCATCTGCCAGCCGCTCGTAAATGACTGTATCAGCACCCTGTACAGAAAGGTATGAAATAACTGTCATTCATCTTCTGCTGCCAATTCTTGCCCCTGTCAGAAGGCTAACAGAAATTTACCTTGCAGTATAATACTAATCTCCCATCTGGATACCGACAAACAACTGATTGCCGTTTCCTCGTGCTATATGAACAACATACATCATGATTATTGCAAATGTCATATACCATTCACCAATTACCAGATCAATTCGCAGGAAGGCAGCCTACCTATTAAACTCAAGAACATTAAGAATCTCATAAGGCATGTCTTGAATTGCGCCCATCTTCTCCACATGAGATTCACGAACATAGACCATAGTCGGAGTCCGTCTGACAAAGAGAGAGTGTTAGTTGTCTGAGCATGATGTATGTTATCATCATTCTGCATTGTCCATTCCCTTGTTCAAGGAAACAGATTTAAGAAAGAGAAAAGGTAGCATTCCAAAATATAAAGGCATCTAAGGGCATTCTATACTATTATGCATTATTACAGACCTATAAAAGAAAAAACCGAAGTTCTTTGCAGCAACAACCAAAGCAGCTTCATCAGGAGATGCAGCCTGATAAGTGATTTTTTCTGGGGTCTCTTCACCTTCAGACAGTACAGTATGGCATATAGCAAGGCATCGAAAAAATTCCTACAAACAGCAACAAACACAGAAGAGAAGTATATTAGGATGGAACTGCAGTTGTTCAAAGACTACAATTTTCACCCCAAAAGTTCCATATTGCAGTCAAAACATGCTTAGTATAAGCTCAAATATAGGTAGACCTTCACTTCTTTTATCACCACACAGTAACTAGCTGGATGACATTGTAGTAAACAGAAGACTCCAGATGAAGGAAAATAAATAAATGCAAAGGGTTGCTTTAATAGTGGACAAGTGCATTCCATTCATCAGTCTAAGGTTAACTTCCTGCATAGCAGAGAGTTGACTGGAAACCCCCAGGACATAAAATCAAATTTCCTTCCCGCTGAGTAAAATTAGTTACCCTGCATGCATCGGGATTGGGCTCATTTCTCCAAGCTCCTCGCATAATCCTTTGATCATCAAAGTTAAAACCCTTTTCCAGGAATGCATTGGTTGATTTACGTACCTGCAAGAAACTCGATACTTCTTTAATCATTCCAATTTTCCACTGACCTGATAATGTAAATTCTTTTAAATGACAGCAACCACAAATATCATGAAGTGGGAGCACATCATACTTGAATTTTAGCGCCACTACGCTGTGCCCCTCCCAGCTCTATCTCTGTGACACCAGATCCATAAACCTCTCCTCCAATTGAACACTTGAAGAACTCCATTTCATTTCTTGTCAATGTTCCAGTTTTATCAGAAAAGACAAATTCAACCTGATTAATGGACAAGATCAAACTACAATAAATTACAGTGCAGGTATTCACTTGTCAATAGAAAAAAACAAAGTAAATGATAGACTTCAAAGCCAGTAGCTGTTCAAACTGCATGAAAACAAAGACCAGTACCTGTCCTAATTCCTCATTTAAATTGGAAGTCCTAGCCAATGCAGGGGTATTTGTTTCAGCATGGTACATATGCAGGTCTTTGTTGATGAATTGAGTAGACTGGATAAATTTGATCATCTAAGAAGAACGCGATTTGATGTTAGAAACTATGAGAGACCCTGAAAGAAGCATCAAATACCAGAGAATAAAGAACTCTTACCTCAATGGAAACATACAATGAGATGGGAATGATAGTTGAGTAGAGAGTGATTAAGGTAAAGAGAGCCAAAGCAGCAACCTAGAAAAGAAAAATAATTGAGTGCGCCAGAAATGAAGGAAGAAACAAAAGAAAGAAGGATTTCTTAATATACCTACCGAGAATCGGTTTCCAGGGTTAAATGCCGATTCAGTCGAGTGATCAAGATTCAGGTAGAAATATTTTTTGTTGATAAAAACCCCACTACAGAATATTGACAAGCAAAGAAAATGATCATAACCAAATAGGTGAAGAGGTGATATGAATAAAGAATATCAAAAACATAAAGTCTGGACAACCAGATATCAGTTTAACAAGTTCAGCCCATTTCTGACCTGCCTATGGCTCCAATGAAGCACATAGCAAAAAGAGTTCCAAAAAGACTGAGTATGAGCTTGTCAAGTTTCCTCTCCAGCGTGCTCCTCTTTGAAGGTACATTCATGGAATTCATCATAACCTAAAAATGGATGCAATTTGAACAAAGCAGGGTCAAACAACCATTAAAATCAAGAATAATTCGTACCAATCGGACAAGATGGACATGACCAGTCGTTGCATGAGTAGGTGCAAAAATATTCTAAAATATAGAGTTGCAATTACGGCTCTTTTCGTTTTTTCAACAAAATAACAAAAGTCCTCCACTTAACTGGAAACTTGGAGAAAAGAGCTTGCTGAGACACTTGTGACAGTAATAAAACAAGACAATGCGAAGAACAAAACAACAATTATCGGACTAGAGCAAGTGTGCATTAATTAACAAACCTTAGTTTCATGACCGGAAAAGATGACAACCCCAACAATGAACTCAGTGTTCCTAAGACTGCAACCCTGAGAAATTACGAGCCACAATTGGTCAATACCAAAGTGGCAAACAGATCGAAGTCCATTGAGAGAAGCTCAGAAAGTGAAATAAAACTCCTTCCTGTGGCTCATGAAGTCGTGAGATGCAAAGAAAGAACATTATAGACATGACCAACAAAAGGTGCATTCTAGATGAAGGAACAAAAAGCTAACAACTAGATTAGTTATTATGATTCATAAAACACAAAATTTCAATTTGAGCTTACTCTTAGTAAGAGTTGATTTGGAGTGACAGGTAATGTTTGATTTTGGAGGATAAGGTTTCCGGTGAAAGTATACAATGAGTTGTTTGGCTGCTCACACTGCACTTCACCTGCATTCCCAGGGAAGAAAAAAATGAGCACAGAAGAAAGTGCTATCAAGTTATCTAAAATTAAAAATGACAGAGAAGCTACAAACAGGATAAAACCCATGTTTGCTCCTAACCACTACATGCATGGTGCCGGCATATAACTGAACAAAAATGAAAGTGAAATTGAAACGGTGGGATCAAACCAGCAGGAAAAATGACAGGAACTTTCATAACCTGGAGTAGAAAATGATAAATTAACAGAAAAAGCCGTCAGCCCAATTTTTTATCAAATGAAATGAGAACTACTTTCATTCTGACATAACAGTTTTACAGTTAGAGCTCCATGGCAGAGTAACTGTTATTAGAGTATTTCTGAACCAATCATCAATCTCTATTGTAGTCTGGAATCCATCCAAGATACCTTTGAACTCAGATGCTTTCTCGGGAGTTAAATAATCCCAAGTCTTCTCTAATGCCTTCCTGATTTTCAAATTTGTTTCACCATCCAAATTGGAAGTCTGCAGAGAAGAATATAGAAACGCAATTGTATATCAGTAGATCAACATCTATATTCGAGTTCTCGCGCAAGTGATAATCATTTCCTCAAGAAGCACCTCGATGTAGCAGACCCCATCTAGGTTTGTACTAGCCAAGAAAAGCAGGTCTGCAGGAAAGAATCCGTCTTGCTTAACCTGCAACAGGAAAAAACCCTCAGTTTTGAGCACTAGCACCACGCCACCTCCCAAAAGGAGGTCAAATAATCAAAACACGAAAAAAGCATAATCCTGCCAAGCAGAAGATGACATGAAAAATATAAGTATAGTACTCTTCATTTAAAATCATGCAAGAATTCCCGGACCAACAAGCAATTAAATGTCCTCCTGATATAACATGGCAAGCCAAATTATTCAGCAAGGGATAATGAATAGAAAGAAACTATGACATTGCAGGGAAGCTGAAATCATTCAGAAATGGCAAATGTCAAGAGGCCAAAAGTCCTATACAGCCTTAGTGGACAGTCTCACAAAGACCTTCATTATGTTAGATTCTTGTTACAGCCATTGAAAAGAAAAGTAGTGCACACTAGAGAGTTCAATTTTCAACCCGTATAGAGAAGAGCATGGATCAAAACCTAAGCGGGTATGTCAAAATTCAGACATTCTTCTCCGCGCAACTAATAAATCCTAACAGATCAATTTTATGTGGCTCAACAACTAATTTCTGCAAACACCAAGCAAATACTTGAGGTTGATTAAATTCTAGTAGCTGCTATTTAACAAGAATATACTTACCCGCACAACGTCTCCAACTTGTAACTTCTTCCAGGAAGCAGTCACCCACTTTTGATCTTGTAGCACCTCTATGGGAGCGTTATTAATCGTCAAATCATTCTGAAATCGCTTCTGTTGGACAAAATCAATAGAAAAGAGCCAAAATCAATTATAAATATCAAAACCATTTCACTCCACAATATAAATTTTAAGAATAGCCTGATATCACTCTTCCGAATGAGAAAGTGAGAGATGATGATATAATATTTGTATCTCTTACAACCAATCAAGATAAAAGCAGAAAAATTTGACAGAAAGCTTTCAAGTGAGTCAGTACCCAGTCCTCAAATGCCTCCTTGATAAGTGAGACAAGAAGCACCAAAGAAAGAGGAACGACGTTCGTTATGGGATTGAGAGGGCTGCATTTACAGCAAACGTATCAGGGCTAATTTATTCTGTTTGTATAAATTGTTAGTTACATATTTAAACCAACGCTGTTTGGAAAAGAGAACACATTAAAAAGTAAAAGGGTTAAAGAAGGAGAGGAGAAGGCAAAGTTGCAGAGAGTTGAGAAACAGGAAAAGGAAATGAAAAAAAAAGGATTGTTCAAAAGCCATCGTTGAAGATGAATGCATAGAAAACTAGATAGGAACAGCAGCAACAATGCAGCCTTCGCATACAAATATGCTAGTATAATTGATCTTTAGAAAAGGGAAGACAGCAAAATTGATCAATCAAGCGGAAAAGTGATCAACATAATGCCGCCAAAAGATATCTGCAAGGAATCTTTTGGGAGTAGGAATAGATCTGCAACAATGAGCAATTGAAACTGGTAGAAACGATAGCCAAAGAACCAAAAGGTCGCAAGCATGATGAAGACTAAACCAAAATGTGGGTGGTTGGCGAACAAGTTAAATAATATGGTTTCTACCTAGATCTGTCATTGTCGGTGAACAACCAACGGAAAAGGACCTAATCATATGGTCAGATCATCAAAGACTGAGTATATAAAAATTTTAGACTAGAATACCTGATTGGTGTCATTGACAAGATCGATATAAAGAGAAAGTAACAGTTGGCAACCCGTCTGAACTGTCAATATAAACATAGTTTGCATGGAAACTATTAGCAAAGTAAAAGACAAAAAGAGAAAAGCAATATATAGTAAATTGAATGCAGTATACTATAAGATTTACAACTAAATGATTAGACGTAGGTACTAGAGAACCATATCCTACTCACGGGCTTAGAAGATTAGACTACTTGATTTTGAGAAAGGGGCTCTTTACATGTTCAAGCTCCATGTTTTGCGCCGACTGATAGCTTAGTAGTCAAATATGATCCTCCTTCCCCTTCCTAAATCAATCTTAACTCCCATATTGAACTAATTGCATATGATAATGCAAACATTCGGCCATGAGCAAGAGCATGCATATTCAAATGTGCACTTAAACTCTGAAGTACTGTACCTGTTCAAACAAACCCTTCGGCAAGAAGGTGACGAAGTTGTATTTTGTAGTAGATACACCATTCCCCTGAGATCCGAGAAGCCAAAAAAGATGAAACCAATTTTGATGGACCAGAGACAAAAGACAATGAAGGAATTCATAACACCAAAAGCTGCTGCAAAGTTTTAGGTACTCTCCTTAGAAGTAATTCAAACTGAAAAAAACATCTGCACTAAGATGCAGAGGAGTGAAAGCCCCGAACTAAAGGAAGAAGCGCACGGACCAGTATCTCTCAGGAATGGCTAACAAGCTTTCCATATGGCTCACACTAAGAGCTAACTAATACGCTGCGGTCAAAGGTACTGTCAAAGGAACCCACAAAGCAATACTTCTTCTGCATCATTAATTCACTTTATCTGACATAAATTTTCCAATCTCAACACAACACAGCATGTCAACGGATAGCAGTTTTCCCACTCCACAATGGCAGTACATTACCTATCCGTTTTTTATGCTACCTAGTTCTCCCCAAAGCTTAACTGTCTAATGCTTCAAGAAGGGAAACCAACCTCAGTCTGATGGCCGACCTACAACAAGATGTACCATGCGGGAATCCACAAAAAGCTGTGTGAATCAAGACTCCAATAGCCAAAACACATTGGAACAAGCTAAAACCTAAAAAGTAATACTCTCATGCGTCCTGGAAACTCAATCCACAACCCTAACTTTTGTTCTTTTACATGCTGTCTAGCAACAAAACCGAATCGAGACGGAAGCAGCCCGCTGGTCTATGCAATTCAGCCTCAAACCCCCTTGTTGCGAGCCCATATCCTCAACCTAGAAACCGCGCTCAGTTTCATACCTTATCCAAAAAGAAGAAACTAATGACACGCAACAGCTACATTTAACTACAACTTCCCACTCCGTTATCTAACCTCGAACGAAACAATTCCATAATATAAGCTATACTTCGCAGGTTCCGTAACTGGCGATTTCGTAACGGTAAAGAGAGAAGGGGAAAACGGACCTTGAACCTAACGGGGAGGTTAGCCTCGCGATCGTTGCAGAAGATTGTCCGGTGACCGGGCGCCTGCGGCTGCACCCGACCGAGCCGGACGGTGCGCGTGGTCGTCCGGCCGGTCAAGGTCTCGTTCCGGTTCAACCTCGATCTCGACGATATCCTCTCCCATCCACCGCCGTTCATCTTCCCCCCTTCCCCTTCCCCAACCTCAACCAAACCGCCAAAGAACCTCGATCCCGAGCCCGAAACGGCACTGATCTCCTCCAAAAGGAATATTCCTGCGGCGAGACGCGGCGTTAAAACTCAAGAGGAAAAGAATTGAAAAAATCCCCCTCCTCTCCTCCTCCTCCGTCTTATTTTCTTTTCCTAATAAGATTTATTTTTCGCTTCCCTTTTTTCCTTTGGCTAAATAACCTTTTCCCTCCTTTTAATGGCGGCGATTTTTCAATGCTCTCTAGCAGTTATGCTACTATAATCTTGCATTTTGTATTATATTTTAAATGAGTTTAAAATGTGACTTTTTTTTATTTGTAATTTAAGTAAATAGACAAATGAAACTGACTAATGGACAATTTTATTTCACAATTCCAAATTTTCTGAAAATTATTATGATTACGGAGACTTGATTTTAAAAACCTGCCATTATTTTTACTAATGAATAAAAATTTACAAAATACTGATAATAATTGCTGGTATTGTTATTGGTTAAGGGGTTACATTCTATAAGAAAATTGAATTTTATTTAAATTGTTAGACAAGTCAGAGATCTCATCATGACGTTTAATGATTTTCAAACCGTTGAAAAAATATGTATTTAAAAAATGGTATCAAATTCATCTATCTCTTTAAGAATGACGCATAGTGAGACCGTCTTTTTTAAGAATTATAATAATGCTTAATTTCGATTTAAAAAAATTCCGAAATGAAGCTAATTCTGGAAAATCATATTTCATGTATATATTATAATAAGTAAATAACTGTCTTAGAGCGTGAGGTTTGGAGGGAAATTAAAGTCTAGCATGGAAAGTTCCCAAAGCGAGTAGAAGGAAGGACCGAGGATCTCCAACTCCAACGTTAGAAATTGTTGGACGGCGTCGTTTCGGTGTCTTGGCCGTTGAATTGTTTTCCTGTTTAATTATTGGTCCCATGGGTGATTAGTGATAAACTATAAGCAGCAAGTGACGTGGCAGACGGCCAATAAGAGTGGAGATAAGAGCAGTGAGGTCATTAGTGGGTAATGGAAGTGGGTTGGACTTGGACACCTAACCTAACACCCCCCCCCCCCCCCCCCCCCCCCACGTTCATAGGGTGTTCTGGCCGAGAGAAGAAGATTTAGGATTTCATGTACTAAACAATATTTTTGTATCGTCTCGTACATCTAAGGTAGTGACTAATTCATGTTCGAGCAGTGTATGATCTTTGAGAAGTGTTAAATCTATTCAACAACTATTTAACACTGATGTAATTTCAATAGCTCGAACTCAAGATGTTGATTGTACTAAACATTAGATAAATTCAACCAATAAGTACTTAGACCAACTGACAATAAAGTTGTTTCGGTTTAACTCAGATATTTCGAGTTCAAGCTATTAAAAACACAATAATTTTAAATATTTGTCATGAGAACTTTGTTATCGTTCAAACATCATTATTATCTTTCTCAAAAAAAATCATTATTATCCGGTCATTTCCAATGTTTTAAATATATAAAAAAGCCCAACCCAATCTTTGAAAAAAGCATCGTTAAGTAGAATGAGCAAAGCAGCCCAAATGAACCGAGCTTTGGTAGCTCCTCCACTAGCCTATGAATCCCCAAAAGCCTTCAAAAGTGAAAACCAGAGTCCAGCTCCAAGATGTTTAAGGCAGTGCCCCTTTGCGGGCCCCACGACCTCGACGCGCCATACCGTAGCTGACAGAAAAGGTTCATATGAAGTAAAAATGGAATCCTCCGCAGGTAAGTTATGTTCATCATCTTTAAGGTTCAACAAGCTATTATGCAGTACAAGGAACTTCCATGAATCTGATCAAACCTTTAGTCAATGAATGTACATATGATGATGCAGGAGAGTTGTTTAACAGGCTTACTTTATTGCACAAAGACCCCTGAAGTTAAACCAGGAGGTTTATACACAATCTCCAATCACTAAGGATCTCGAGTGAGCGACCCGTATTAGCAGGTCGGGTGCTCGTTTGAGGTCATTCTGTTCGGGTATAAGTACATCGATGAGAAAGGAAGCCTGCTGATATATATAGGAAGTAAAGAATCACTATTCCACAGACAACAAATGCAGACACCTAGAGAGCAAACGGTGTAGTTGTAGCAAAGCTATGTCGCACGATTATGTGATGCAGAGGTTTATATATGCTCGATAGTCGCAAGGAAAGAGACACGCCATGTAGTCCTCTTACTGCCGGAACCAAACTCGGCAGCTGACTATGATGTTCTCTCAAAACGACCACCAACCTGCATATGCAACCATTCTGGAGATGCTCCGCGGCTGAATTCCCTTGTGGCTTGTGAAGCAAATGCCATGCTAGCAGACTCGAACGTTTGATGCCCGAACTGAAATGGAGCAAATTTTCAGTTGTAAGAAAGGTGACTAAAAAGAAGAAAACAGGTAGGCTGACGACTTTCTTGCTACTTATTTCACTCGATAAATTGAAGAACATTGTGAAGACTAATGAATCAAGTAAACATCTAGACTCAGAGCCTTAACATTACCTGAGGAAATAGAATGCCTTGCTCATCACTACAGCATACAAATGATTTCCTAATCGGGTATGAATTCATATACATTAAGGAGCCCCAATTTGAGAGTTCCATTTTAAAACCTATGAAGTGAAGCAAGTACAAACATAATAAGGAAAGGTAGCCGCTTGTTTCCATTTTAACAGATGGATTGGGGACCAAGTGACCTTGATTGCTAAATAAAAGGTCAGCCAAGTAGATAACCGAAGATATCTTCCAGTTGTCATAGCTTGCCAGAACTTACATCTTTCGAAGGAAAGACTTCAATTTCTGGATTCATCCTCGCATTTACTGCTTCAAGCTTCATGGATAGAAACTGAACATTCCAAATAAATAAATGTCAAATCACAAATCACAACTAACTCCAATTTGTGAAACAGTCCAAGAGATGGCATCAGCGTCAGAAAGTGAACACTCCAATTAACCCTCATTTTTTTAGAAACAAAACTAAAAGATTTTTGGCATACTTAATACCTTACTACGCCCTCGCATGCCGATATATAGGGCGTGTGAATAATAAGTTACGTCTAAAACCAAACATCTGCTTCAGTCCATAATCTACAGGAAATTAGGATCTGTACCTCAACTTGGTGTTGCAAAGATTGAATGTAATTGATGATTTCATCAAGAACTAAAGCTTTGCCGATGACCTGCATCCATGGTTCAAGCTTATTTAGCAGATGGCAGTGCAGAGATGCTGAACAAAATATCAATGGGAAATCCCTCCTCGATGGAAAAAATCTCAAATAGGCCAGAGCCTCATAACTAACCAAAACTGTCCCTATCACCGATTTGCAACTGCCAATCAGACTTCTTTCGATCTAAGATACAAATACAGATTCAGACAATCCAATATCTTACCTTGTTGCAACCCGGAACCAGATCCTGAAGAATTTTCATCCGCTCGCTTATCTTTTCTCTCCTAGCCTGTCCACACAAACATTCTCGTTAGTTTATGTTTTTCGGGTCTGGAACAAATCCGCAAAGCCTGAACCAACAAATTGGAGAAAATACAAGTGGTCACAGCTCCATAGATCCCGACTACCTCCACATCAAGCACAAGGAATTGTTCGAATTCCCACTTGCTGGCATGTTAGATCTTTTGATTTATGAATAGTAACAAGTTTTTCAAACTGATTTCCCCTGTTTATTTTTTACTAACATTTAACAAGTTTACTTACTAAGAGTGCTCTTTTTCAACAATCTGCTCGCTCAATGAAGCTATT
Organism: Hypericum androsaemum; assembly: GCA_963995505.1. Lineage (NCBI taxonomy): Eukaryota > Viridiplantae > Streptophyta > Magnoliopsida > Malpighiales > Hypericaceae > Hypericum > Hypericum androsaemum. Next base: position 5,548,010 of record OZ023195.1, read on the forward strand.
AGGATAGGAAAACTACGAAATACAATTGCTGCAAAAAGAAACAGGCACGTATATGTCTTCAAGCAGAACAAAACACTTCCCTAGAAAACCTAACAATAGCAAGTTAACCAAAAAGGACTGAGAGCCAACAAGATATATACCCTTTCAGCAAGGCTGTGGCTATCCGTAGCTTGGCCCCTCCTCGCTCGCACATGAATGTAATCTTGTTTTGGCGGCTCCGGAGCTCCAGTAGCCTTCCGCACTGCGTTCTTGCCCGAAGTCGCTTCCGGCGCTGCTCCTGCTCCTGCTCCTGCTCCCCCATCAGGACACTGATCTCCACTTTGATTCCCAGTGGCTTTGATCCGCTTCGCATCGCCATTATTGCCATCACTCTGCACCCATTCAGATACCATCAACACAAATTGAAACCAAAACAGAGTAAATATCCCACACTTCCACAAATGTCACGGTGTCACCAACCCAAAACCTCCTATAATCCGGATCACAAAACCCACATCTACTACTACAAAACAAAAAAGCAGTATTTTTTTCTTCTGATTTGACAGAATCCATTACCATAACCAAAAGTCAATAATTAATAACAGAAACTTTTAACAAAAGTGCATCTTTGGCTTTGAGAGGGAATAATACCAATGCATTTCCATGTCCATTGCTATCAGAAACTCCTCCCTTAAACGGATCATCCTCCTCCTCCTCCTCCTCCAACTCCAATCCCTTCCTCTTCCTGCTCCCGTGCTCATAGCCATCGCCACCCGGCCCACCGACCCGGTTCAGGTCACCGAACCGGCCCAGGCCCATCCCCATACCAAACCCGCCCCTCCCACCAACCCCATTCACCGGAAACTGCCAGATCTCCGGCAAATTATACACCTCGCCGTTTATCATCGCCGGTGGATCCATCCAAAAAAGGAAACAAACAAACCCAACTCCGAGATTCCTTTCTGGGTTCTTTTGGCCAGAGAAGTAGCTTCAAAACCCAGAAAAGGAAATGGAACGGAAAGGAAAAAAGATTGCGTCTTTTTAGTAACCCACAATTTTTTTTTAAATGCTTCCTTTCTTTTCTCTCCTGGGACAACGGAGGTTGGTGCGGGTACTGTTGTACTATTCCAGTTTCTTCCTGTTTTTAGAGAGAGAAGGAAGGAAGGAAGGAACGCCTTGGGAATTGCGAGGGACTGCTCTATTACAAAGAGAAGAAGTCACCTCACTACTTCACTTCCACTGAGGTTTTCCTCTTTTGCTTTTCTCTTCCTCCCTCTGTTTCAGTTATAAAGAAAAGAGTGGTTGGTTGGCTCCCCCTTTGTCCTAATATCAGCCATCTAGTCCCTGCTTCTCCGCCGTTGGATTTGGATACTTTATCTAGATATATTCGGGTTTTTTTCCTAAATAGGCAGAAAACATAAATATATTTTTTAAATAGACAAAAATTTAATATATTCTTAAAATATGAAAAAATTTTAATTAACAATTAGGGAGACGAGCCATAAGCGGGTCGACTCCATTTGTTTGCCACTAATTAAAATAATGCACCAGCTCGCCTCCCCTCCAATTTTTTATTTATTTTTTTAAATTTCGGTCGATCGAACTTGATCGATTTTTGACTTTAAATAAAATTTTGACATCGTTATACTCCGTATTTGGAAAAGTTATAAACTATAAAGTTGTAGATATACGCCTCAACTTTGCACAGCAACTTGAATCAACTCAATCGGAATTCGGAGTAAAAATTTGTATCTCCCAACCGAAATTAGTCGATCAAACTCGATCGGCTTTTGACTTCAAATTTATTTTTGACATCCTTACACTTTGAATTTAGAAAAGTTATAAACTACAAAGTTGTAGATATATATATCAGCTTTGCACAGAAACTTGAATCATCTCAATCAGACTCTGGAGTAAGAAGTTGCAAAAATTACTTTTACAATCGAAGTACAAGAGAAGAAAAAAAATAATTTTTGTAACTTCTTACTCCGGAGTTCGATTGAGTTGATTCAAATTTCTATGCAAAGCTGAGATGTATATCTACAACTTTGTAGTTTATAACCTTTCCAAATATGGACTGTAACAATATCAAAATTTTGTTTGAAGTCAAAAATCGATCGAGTACGATCGATTGATTTCGGTTGGGAGACACAAATTTTTACTCTAGAGTCCGATTGAATTGATTCAAATTTTTATGCAAAGCTGAGATATATATCTATAACTTTGTAGTTTATATTTTTCCAAATACGGAGTGTAACGATGACAAAAATTCGTTTGAAGTCAAAAGTCGATCGAGTTCGATCGACAAAAAAATTTTAAAAAATTGGAGGGGAGGTGACCTATAAGCAGGTCACCTCCAATATTTTATTTTATTTACATGGGTCATCTCCCTATTTTTTTTAATTTTGAATTAAATTTTTGCCTATTTTGAGAATATATTAAGTTTTTGCCTATTTGGGGAATATATCTAAATTTTTTTGCCTATTTTGGAAAAAAATTCATATATTCGCGGGTGATCGCGATCAAATATATAGATCAACTAGTAATGCGAGTTATACGGATTGAATGTAATTGGTTAAAATATAGATTATTTGGTTAAAGTTTGATAGAGAAATTTTTGTTATTTCCTGAATTTTTTTTGACGTCTTACATAATTGAACACATAAAAAAAATCAATTGCTAAAAAATGGAGCACGTGAGAAAAAAAATATGGAGTAAATATTTAAAGAAAAATATGAAACATAAGCTTAAAAAAAATACATGCACTCATGATGTCCCAAAAAAATATTTGTACTTTTGATTTTGAAGTCGTACCTGATTCCAACCCGAATTAACTGATGATGTTTGCTTAGCGACGATGTGGGATGATTACGACTTGGGAGTTGGGGTTAAGGTTTAGATGATGCAAGAATGACTGGGTTATGATGTTGATGTGTTTTGGATTTGGTTAACAAAAATTGCAGCGGGGCGGATCTCGTCCAAAAAGCTATTAATCATGATGTCTAATGATTGTTTAGGGATTTAATGACGCTGATGTGCGTGCCGGTTTAGCTTGGACTAGGATGTTAATATCTAGTTATTCTAAAGTAGGTGATGATAACGATGGTTTAGAGACATTTCGGTTTTAGCTGTTGGTCATTTGGGATACATATGGTTGCTTAATTATCAATTTCGAGATAGTTAGATATGTAATTATCTTTTGATTATTTTTGGGTAGGAGATTAGTACTTTATTGCATATTTGATGTAACTATTATTGGAACAATAAAGAACCAACAGAAAATTTACCAATAAAAAGATTATGAATTTCGAGATCTTTAGGCTAAAACCAATCTTATTAGATAGTTGTTGGTGATGTTGTCAAATATAGCATTAAATTTTTTTATAATGAGAACTGTAATCAACTTCTACAATTTCTTTCATCATCAATCAGTACCATTTGTATTTTTTAGAAAAACCAGGCACCTGTTTTTTATATAAAATTTGTTACACTTCTAAAATTTGAAATCAAATCACTCTAAATTAAATTTGTATCTTTCCTGTATATTGTTAAGGCAAATTTGAAATCAAATCACTTCTAAATTTGTATCAAACCAGGCACCTACTCTTGAAATTTCCAACACAAGTTTGACCTCCTTCTGCGTCGAATGCGGAGAAGCCACCAACTAGAAAGTTCTAGATCTTTATTTTATCTTTCTGTAACTTTTAGAATTGTACCAATTGGATATACGAGTAGGAAGATATGGCTATTTTACTGAGATATAGTTAAACAAATCTGTGAATTAATTTTCCGCTCTAACAATGCGCCCCCCCCCCCCCGGTCAATGTTTTGATGCTAGGAAAAGTGTTGATGTGTATCCGTCCTTGAACACGCAAAAAATTAACTCAACTCAAAAAATAACCGTGTAAGGCAAGACCGTAAATATGTGAAAAATGTACTATCAAACCGGTCGAGAACTAGCCGTTGTATGTGTGCAGTTGATCACTCATCTTGAGATATCCGTGTGCTCACGGCTTTCTTGCAAAAACTAGATTTAGGCCTACAAGGTTGAGTGGGAGCTCTATGTCCTTCGTCAAAATGACCATACAATTATTGTTGAAGGTCTCTAAGCTTTTTCATTTGCTTTTGAATTTTTCGCTCTAACCTTCTTCTTTGAGTCTTCGTGAGAGTCGGTCGATGAGACTCCAAACACTTGCCCCCCGAGTGTGAGTTTGACCTTCTTGGCATCTCCTTACGCACAGGTTTTGTATGATAACTTGGAGACCTTATAGGCCGATTACTCCTTGTGGGTCGTGTCTCACACGGTTGTTTCTTGGACTGCGAAAGTTCTTCCTTAGGCACCCAAATCTTGAAAGGCTTCTTTCTCTTGAGAACTCCTTGCTCGGTCGCCAATCGAGTGACAACGTCCCTCTTAACCCACGCGTACTCAGGTGGCCTTTTTCTGTTGCTGGACGATTTCGACCATGTGACTTGAGAACATTCCCTATAATTTGAAATCTTTGATGGCCGAGGTTGAGCCGGCCTATTAGGTTGTTGCTTCACAGTACTCTTGTTTGGTTAAGGAGGAGTTGAACACTTGACTTTATCATCATTCACCTTCTTTATCATATGCACGTCTTGTCTTCTGGCCGAGATAATTTTGGATGATGTAGGAGCTTCGACTACAATATTGCAGTACTCTTCATACCCCCCAGGTGAGATTGAATTCTGACTGATACTCTGACTGTAGACTTGCCCCCCTGTGTGTTTCCGTTGAGTTGGGACAAAATTGGGCAAGCGAAGGTGGCTCACTACTCGTAGAACAAACTCGGATCTCCGCAACATGTGTCTTAGCGGAGGCCCTAAAATTCCCTTTGTTGGTGAAGGCCCAAAGATTCCTTTAGTCGGTGGAGGCCCTAGGATGCCTTTAGTATTTGATACAATATTTAGGGTTGTCTCGCTTGCCGATGGGACTTGTGTCAGGTATGTCTCCCCCTTTTCCTCGAATGAGGACGTTGCAAACTTGATGGCTGTAGTTTCGGCCAACTGTGGACCAGTCATTTGATCGACCTCTTTAAGAAGGGAAAAAGAAGAACGTGTATACCCGGCCGATTCATATACGACCGCCTCAATACTTATCTCAAAATTGTGAGATTCAAAAACTATTTAGTCTTCAACTTCGCGTACGCCACTTGATACTTCCTCAGTTGTTGATGTAGTCCTTGAATTCTCATTCTTGAAGGGCTTGTATCTCATTGCTCGAAGTTTAGCACTTAAATCCTCGTTACGTTTCGTTTGTTCCTCCAAAAATTTTCTAATTTGCATGCAGAATGCTAGGTGTTCAACACGCCGTCTCTCATAATTACCATTGCTCCCCATAAATCTCTTAAAGCTGATCATGGTTAGACAAAATAAATTAAAAATTTTGGAACCAACTTACAGAATGACCTGCCTCTGGTATTTTAGTCGTAACTTCTTTGTCCGAACTCTGATTTAAGCGATCTTGATGTCCCTAGAAATCTAAGAGACAGATCTTCAATTTTGGAAGAAATAGCTGTCTCCTAATTCAGAAATAAAAAAGATAAAAATACCTTTCAATTTTGGATATCTTCTTTCAGCACAACCTTTGACCGGTTTTGTCCCTTTTGAGAAAGGACTGAAAACCATATGTGGAAGCTCGTGTGTTTGACACAACAATCACTCTTCTCAGATGCCCTCCTTAGTCCCACTGGGTGTGCCAAAAATAATGTTGGGAATAAATAGTGGTAGAACGTCGGAAATGATCTTAAGAACGGGTCAGAAGTGGTCGTCCCAAGAGCGATTCAAACGAAAGGGAAAAAGATGAAATAAGGGGTGAGAGAGGAGAAGGGAGTGGGGAGGAAAGATATTTATTGATAGGGAAGGAGAAAAATATGTAAAACATAAAGATAAAAGCTAGGAAGCTACATAAGATAAAAGTTACGATAAAAGCTATGAAACTAAGAATTTGGTATTTTGTTTGTGGTTCCCTTCATACTTGTACCTAACTCTCCTTATATAGAATAAGCTTGCCCCTGCCCCATATAAAAACCCTAGGCCATTTTTAAACAGAAAACTTAACATAGCTCCGGCCTAATAAAAAAAATACAACATGTCCGGATCTTGTGACCTAATTTTCTCTATTTTTGTACCGAATTTGGAAAAGTCATAAACTACAAAGTTGTAAATCTCTGTCTTTTCTTTCTGTGACTTTTAAAATTGTATCAATCCGATACTTGAGCCAAAAGTTACGACTATTTTATCAAAATAGGTTCAGTAGATCTGCGGCCTAATAAGAAAAAACCTACTCTCGAAACTTCCAACCCAAGTCTGACCTCCTTCTGCATCGAATTCGGAGAATCCACCAACTAGAAAGTTCTAGGTCTTTATTTTATCTTTTTGTAGCTTTTAGAATTGTACCAATCAGATACACGAGTAGGAAGATACAACTATTTTACTGAGACATAGTCAAACAAATCTACGAATTAATTTTCCACTCCAACAGAAGTTGATAGAAAGTTGAAAGATTTTTAGAAAACTGAACGTTGACTTTTTTCATTTTTTTCTAGTCGCCAAATATGATGTTGGAATATCTCCTCACGAGTTATAATTATAGTTCTATCACGTTTTTAGTTCAATTATCTTTTCAAATTTACGTGGACGATTCTAATTGTCGATTCTTTAGAAATATTGTTACCATACGAATTAATAAAATTCGTTATTAGTCCCTGTCCCAGCCTCCCAGGGCATGGCACAAATTAGCCCGAGTTAAATGAAATATGATCGTATGAGTTATCCTACACGCTAAAAGGGGAAGGTATTTTCGGGGGGAACAATATATTATTGCTACAAGGTAATTAAATTTTGGGATAAAGATAATTTAGTACCATGTATTATAAGATATAGATATTTTGTATCTCCTATTTTAAAAATATCCAACAAAGTACTTTATATTTAGATAAATCTAACAAACCGAATATGACATGTCAATGCTAATAAGTCAATAAGTTGATGACATGGATAAATTAGTAAAAATTATTTAAAAAATCACATAAAATCTGTTTCCTTCTATAACTAAACAAATTTTAGACTTTTTTTAATTCTTTTTCCCTTCCTTCTTTCCATCTTCTTACGACTCTAGTTGTAGAAGTTGAACAGAATCTCCCTTGTAATCGAAAAGAACCTCCCTTCTTTCCATCCCAAACACCCACAAGTTTCTGTCTTTATGGTTCAAGTTCTGGGCTTTTGGGTTGTGAGAGAGAGATGGAATTGGTGCTAAAGATTGGAGGTTTGATTGGTTGGGTGGAAGGGAGGAGGTGGGAGGTGGGATTTGGGAGGAAGTGGATGGTGGTTTGATTTGGAATGTATCTAGAAGGGAGGTTTCGGAGAGACTAGAGAGAGAGGGAGGGGGACGTTTCGGGGAGGGAGGGATGGAGATTGGGTGGAATAATAATGCAGGTTCTGTTCGACTTCTACAATTAGGAAGTTGGGAATTGTGAGGACGCACACAATGCCCACAAACACATAAGTGAACCACAATCATAATGAGAAGCACGAATTCACAAAATAAAAGAAAAGCACAAGAAAGACAAGATATTTGGTTACCTGGTTCGATCCATAAGTACTAAGTCAGGAGAGAGTTTATTATGCTCTTGAGCTTCACTTGCTCTTTACAAGAAAATGTCACACTTTTGGCACCCACAATCACCCTTAGAGCTAACAATCCTAGGAGTCAAAACTAACACGCAAGGGTATTTTTGTCCAAGTTCAGGCAAAAATCATGTGCTGGCGGCGGCCACCGGCCACCCAGCGTGCTCCGGGTTCGTGGCTATTTTTAGGCCCGGAGGCCGCCAGGTATGTGGCGCCCGCCACCTGTGCCTGGCTGCTTCTTGTTCGCCTCTTCGTCTCATCTTTTCGACTTCGGTTCTTGACCTGATTGAACCCCCGAACGTCCCCGAGCACCGAATCACATCGATCAACTTATGAACCGCTTCTCAGGCTCCATACCCAACATAGGATTGATGACCATTCTTTTTTTTCTTCCTTTTTTTTCACCTGTCTGATTTCAATGGAGGTTCTGTTCGGAGAGGCAGTTGATTTTTTAATTTATTTTTTTAAAATCAAAATATTTGTTTAGGCGATTTTTTTTACCAACTATTTTATCAAATTATTGCTATGTCAGCATTGCCATGTCAGCTTTGGTAAAAATAAAGTTAGACATACCTAAATACATAGTATGTGTTTTTAAAATAAGAGTACAAAATATCTATATCTCAAAATACAGGCTACTAAAATATTTTTATTCCATAAAATATTTTAAGTGTTTAATCGCCTGTGTGTTATATAAATCAGCCAAAAGCGAATCATGGAGCCGAGAGGAAATGATTACCCCTCCACAAAAAATATTTTGGCTCAAAATGGCATGGTATTCAAGTGAATAATGGAGCATGTAATGGTTTGATGAACCACTCCTTGTGTTTTTTCAATCTTTACATGGTTGCTCCCTTGATGTATTTATGTATTTTTTTATTAATAAAATCTCTACTTATAAAAAAACACGTAAGTCAAATACGCTTGCTCACAAATACCGATTTTATGGATGGTTTTGATTTATTTGTTTATCACATTTTATGCCCTCCTGGGTACTCTAGTGTTGCGGTGACGTAAATTTCTTGTCCAAGTTCATGACTAGCTTAGCGATGGAAATTTCTTGTACTCTTGGTTTTTTTTTTGTTACGACTCGAGATTTTTAATGTGGGGTGACATATTTATTAGGAAAAAGTCCACTTAAGTACTCTGTAGTATCACGAAAAATCAAGTTAGTACCCTGTAGTTTAAAACGTATCAATTGAGTCAAACTTATTCTAATTAAAATCAATTAGAGGCCTGGGCAGCTACCCGGATCCTACTCGTCATGCCTGGACTTTGTCCGGGCACCTAGATCAGCCACATCAATATTTGATGCTGATGTGGCACGACGTGATAGCAAAAACCCAAGAATCTAAAAACTTGTACGGAACCCAAAAAAAAGGGGCAAATTAATCTAATTTTCTCACCTCTATAACTTCAATAGCGTATTCAACCTTGATAGCTAATTTTCTCAACTCGAATCGTTAAACCCCCAAAATTGAGAAATAAAAAATCAACATTAATGCAAAACCCAGAACGGCGGCGACAACAATGAGGAAATCCTTAACATTATTCTAAAATGGTATCATCGCCGGAGCTCAGGATTGGAAGGGTCGCAGGAGATGGCGTCATGGACGGCGGCTAGGAAATTCTTCTGCTCTTCAAGTTGGAATTTTGGTGACAACAGTAAGGACCCTGCGACCGAAAGCAGGCAAAGTAGGGCAGCTCCGCGATGATCCGCACCCATGAACTCGTTGTCGGCGTCGAAGGATCCCCTCCTTATCGCAGTGGCATATTTGACGGCCCCGACGACGTCCTCCTCCTTCTCAACCCCTCCCTGAAAGATCCCAGGCCGTAAGAACTGTCAGCTCTGATGCCACCATCTCCTCGCTGCTGCTCTCCAACTTTGCCTTGTCGTCCTCGTGCACCTCTGACCCGGCCCCGGTGAAGAGGAAAGGTACGGTCGAAGAGGAAAGGGCGGGCGCACAGTGGGGGTGGCGCAGGAGGTGTCGGTGCCGGTGGCAATATGGTCGTCGGTGGAGTGGGAGGACGGTAGGCCGACGAGGAAGAACAAGAAGAAGGGTGCTGGGAAGAGGAAAGGCGGTGGGGGATCAGAGGCCACCGACAAAGAGGGATTGTCTTATTCCCCAGAGGACTGGGAGGTGTCGGGTCCTTTTTCTTTTCCACATTTTTCTATTTGGTTTTAGGGAAGAAGAAGATGAGATCCAGGGAAGAAGATGAGGAAGAAAGGGGACAATTTTGGATTAGGGGAGAGAGGGAAGAAAGAGGGGGGAAGGAGGAGAGAGGGGATGCCACATCGTGCCACGTCAGCATCAAATATTGATGTGGCTGATCTAGGTGGCCGGAAAAAGTTCGGGCAGGATGGGTAGGGTCCGGGCAGCTGCCCGGGCCTCTAATTGATTTTAATTGGAATAAGTTTGACTCAATTGATACGTTTTAAACCACAGGGTACTGACTTAATTTTTCATGATACCACATGGTACTTAAGTGAACTTTTCTCTATTTATTATTTTAGAGTTTTAATGTGAGATAAGGACATTTTGATAATCTCATATTTTTATCTAATTGAATCTGTGAAATATATTGGTGAGAGGGATTTAACTAGTTTAGTTTCTTAAAATTCAAAGACTAGTTTACTAAGGACCGGATCTTTGAATACAATATATTAAAATTTAAGTACTTGTAAACTTTTTTTCCATAATTTACAACATAGTAATAAATCGCCCTTAAAGTTTTATTGAAATATTAAGGCATTACTACAACAGATCTCGGAAACTCAAAATTTTGTAATAGTAAAGTTCCTAAACCCATAAGAGAGTTACGTTCGGAGTGAAGCCATGGTTTGTCATCTAATCCATACACTAACCTTAATTTTCATTGCATTGCTACAATATACTTATTAGGACTTCCACCAGCAGTTGCCATATAGTCAAATGTAAAAAATGAAGTGGAAATGCCAATAACCACACGTTGCTATTTCCCTCGAGAGCTGCATTGCATGCAATTGAGGTACCTGTACGTCGTCGTCGTGGCCGATGAAGACACGCCTCCAAGGCTATACCAGCCACGATTACAACGTTTAATGAATCCAATGGAGGAAAAAAAGGGGAGATTCCCATCTGGCTCAATCTTGCCAAGTTTGGTAATTGCAAACGTGACTAAAATACATTACCGAACACTTAAATTAACCGAAAAAAATTATTTTAGTGTAAAAAAAATTTCGAATTTGAATTATCGGAGACATATTAATATTAAATATTTGTTAACAGAAATTTACCGTTATTTAAAAATAATGGATTAGTTGCTCAAGTCGAGAGCCATGATTCTAAAAAAGTGCCTAAAACACAAGAATGTATGTGTGCTTTTCACTTTCCAATTAATAGATGGTCCATTTGGCCTGGTAGCTGGCTAAAGATTTGATTTGCAGAGTATTTCATCACGTGCTTGAAAGGGTCGCCTCTCTCCATGGTTTTTAACACATTTCACATTTTGCCTAATTCGAATCGTGTATAGATGAACCATCTCAAGCGTTATAGCTTCGTGAGGAACCAGAGAAGGGAAAAAAGGAGGCTTTCCCTTAATCTTTGTTCTTTTTGGTTACTCGGTGCTTCAGTTGCGAATTGCAAATAAGAAAGTTCTAACAACCGAAAGTTTCTGTAATATTTTTTTTGAAAAATATAATTTGTATTACTCCAAAAAAAATTACACCTTGAATATCAAAAGTACAAGTCATCCACATACATATCAAGAAAATTCAGATCTTTCTTTGTTGTCCTAAAAATCCCACCCTAAAAATTATAGCACCTAAAAAAAATCTCACCCTATAGATTATAGCACCTAGAAAACTCCTAAAAATAGTACCTAAGCCCAAAGACATCCGGGTACTCCTTAATGGTGGAAGAAAAGATCCCATCCTCAATCGAAAGAGTCACCACCTGATGGCACCAACCTTAATAGCTTTAAGCAGGTCAATTTTTTATAAAAAAGTTGTTATCCGCTTTAAAACTGGCACGGTTTTGTAGAAAAAAGTTGGATGTTTTTCAATTTTTTGTCCAATTAAATTTTGTTTACAAAACTGACACTAGACATTTATTAAATTGATTAATTCAATATGAAGTTGTGAGAGACTCCATAAAAATTAACAAAATTTTCTTTCAGAATTTAACGCAATTATATTATTAGAATACGATTCAGTAAAAAATGATTTTATTTAATTCAACGAAATATGATAACTTATGGTTAAACTTTAATATCTATCGACGGTTGACTTACTTAAGTGATGGTACTTTCTCTCTTAAAATTCATAAACCGTACAAGGTGTTATAAGATTCGAGATTTAAGTCTACACGAAAAATAAAAATCATAATTGATTCGGATCTGAATTAGTTTTCGAATAATAGGTGTATAATATGTTGAACTTGATTAAGCACTAAGCAGTGTATCTCATCATCTTCGGACTCGAGCTCACTTTGAAGAGAGCGTTCCAACGGGGTAAGAGTGGAGGTCGATTTGTCACAAGCCATAGTATGTGTCGAGCGTGAGGTTTCACGTGACTATTTCCTGACGACACTGATCCATTGAGTCAGGGAGCTGCTAGCTCGGGATTGAAAGATCCATATACAACATACCTGACATGAGGATATTTGCGTTGACGATGCCCTATCGAAGCACGCACTGACGATGTCTTACTATTATAAGATATTTGATACCCATTTGATATTTTGTTTGGATGAGTATCTGGATGACTTGAGAGGGATCATTTACCGATATAATTATTATGTTGTTAATTAATAAAGGTTAAGAGGCCATTTGTCCATTTAACAAAAGAAAAGCAGTGCATCACATCGTTAACAAACTTGTGGTCACATTAGATGTAAAATCGAGTGGGATATATTGATGAGACGAACCTCTCTCTTCAACTAAATAGCGACTTCTCCCCTTGGGCGAAAGCGCCTCTCCCTGAGCTTGCTCCACTGGCTTTACCCATTTTGGAGCCAGGCGTTAAATGCCAAGTACCCATTTGGCAACAAGTGGAGGTGGATGTCAAGTGTCCTTGAAGAAATTGCAATGGCCATCGCTTGAGCTTTCTATTTTTGATGCCAGTTTTGGTTAGGCAAGTTTAATCAGCGGAAAGGGGTGTTCGTTTCTTACTGGAACCTGGAAGATATATGTACTCCGGGAATCTTGTCGTTTAGGACGAGCTTTTTTTTTCTCGACGCGTGTTGAAAAATGAGAATGGTTCTATTCGAAGTCGCTGGATGCGTCCACTTTGTAAAAGTTTGGGGAAATTGAGTCGTAGATATTCATGAAATTACAAAAGTAAATTATCTTTTGGATTTCTATCTTCTATCTGACGATTAATTAACGGTTATTAATTAAGTAAACATATAAGAACGATTTAATATAGATTGACCACTATATGGAAGTGATTAAGCGGAAGAAATTGGGAGGAAGACGGTTTATTGATAGAGAGAAGATGAGCTTAACTTGGCTCAAGCAAAAACTAGATAATTATTTTTTCACACACCGTTTATGTGTACACGAGTAGCTATTTATACTAACTAGTAAGTAAAATAAAACGACACCGTCTAGGAATCTATTGAGCTGGACATAAGCGTGTTGGGTTGTAAGCCCAGTAAGTAAACTCAACCTAGGCTGTTATGACTTCTATACGCCCCCGTAAGCTGGACTGCACAAATCAAGCAGGCCAAGCTTAACAGTAAGAAATTGATGACGTTTCGGAGCCAAGCTTTTAGTCAGTATATCCGCAAGTTGATATTGAGTATCAGTATGGAAGAGTTTAAGAAGACCAACTTGGACTCTTTCACGAACAAAATGGCAATCGATCTCGATGTGCTTTATCCGTTCATGAAACACGGGATTTTCAGTAATGTGTATAGCTGATTGGCTATCACAATAGACCAAAACAGGCCCTTTAGGCATCACTTTGAGATCATGGAGAAGGTAAGTGAGCGATTGGACTTCACTCGCTGTGGATGCTAAAGCTCTGTATTCGGCTTCAGAAGAAGACCTGGAAACAGTATGTTGTTTCTTGGCCTTCCAAGAGATGAGTGAATCCCCAAGGTATACACAATAACCAGTAACGGAACGACGAGTATCCTCACAATCTCCCCAATCACTATCTGAGTAGGCCTTGAGTTGAAGTTCTGAAGAAGCAGAGTAGAATAGACCTATACCAGGTGAGCCCTTGATATATTTAAGAACATGATACGCAGCAACCAGATGAGTTGCTCGTGGATGTGTAAGAAATTGACTCAATTATTGCACAACAAAGCCGATATCAGGGCGGGTTGCGGTCAAATATAATAACTTACCAACAAGACGCCTATAATGAGAGGAATCTTCAATGATTTCTTTTCCATCAACTGTGACAGTGATCACAGGTTGTCCATCTGCAGTATAAGCCAGAACATCAAGAAGTTCACCAGCTTTATCTGGCTCAGAACTGAGATGACAATTGGCATCCATAGGAGCGGCTATAGGCTTGCATCCCAAGTAGCCAGCATCCTTGAGTAGCTCCAATGTATATTTTTTCTGACTAATGTGAAGACCAGTAGCATTCCTGACGAGTTCAAGGCCAAGAAAGTATCGAAGCTGACCCAAATCTTTTAACTTAAGTGTCTGTTGAAGATGGAGTTTGGTGGCATTAATCACATCCATAGAATTACCACCCATGATGATATCATCAACGTATACTAAAATCACAGTGAAAGAGCCAGCTCGATGTAAAGTGAACATCGAATAATCATTTCTGGACTGAGCATACCCGAACTGAAGTAGAATGGTGGTGAGCTTAGCAAACCACTGTCTACTTGCTTGTTTCAGTCCATAGAGAGATTTCTGAAGCTTACAAACCTTCCCACGATCAGACAATGAAACTTGCAATCCTTGAGGAAGTGCCATGTAAACCTCTTCATCTAAATCTCGCATTATTGACATCTAACTGATGTAGATGCCAATTATGACTGGCAGCAATGGCAAGTAGAGTACGAATGGTAGTCATCTTGGCCACGGGACTAAATGTGTCAAAATAGTCAATGCCAAGTGACTGTGTATAGCCTTTAGCTACTAATCGTGCCTTATAACGTTCAATACTGCCATCAGCTTTATGTTTGATCTTGAATACCCATTTGCTACCTATACACTTCTTTCCAGTTGGCAAAGGAACAAGCGTCCATGTTTGATTATGGGAAAGGGCATCCAATTCCTATTTCATAGCTTCAATCCAGCAATCTTCTTTAGCTGCCTGTTCATAAGACTCGGGTGCTATTTCGCTAGTTAAAGAGACACTGAAAACTCTATAGCTAGGTGTGAAATGTTTGAGAGTAAAATAGTTGTGAATAGGATAAGGAGTGGAAATAGTAGAAACTCTAGAAGACTGACCTGAAGGACCAGAGGGATGATTGGTATGCTGTGGATGTCGTGGAATAATCTCA
The DNA here is from genome assembly GCA_963995505.1 of Hypericum androsaemum. Classification (NCBI taxonomy): domain Eukaryota; kingdom Viridiplantae; phylum Streptophyta; class Magnoliopsida; order Malpighiales; family Hypericaceae; genus Hypericum; species Hypericum androsaemum. The sequence continues at coordinate 5,563,093 of OZ023195.1, forward strand.
TGTTGATAGGCCAGTAGGTAGGGAGGAATAGTACGGGATCGAGTAGAGTGGCGGATAGGCAAAGGTTGTACGGAAGAAGGAGATGGTAAACTATCATCTGGAGCTGAGGGTACGGGTGTGGAAGAAGGAGAACTAGCATTTGGAGTTGAAGGTGAAGGTGTGGAAATGTTGATATTACTCTCATCTGTACCAGCAAGAAGATCTGGTAGAAAAGAAAGTGTGTTGTCTAAACCAGGCTCTGGATGATCAAACACAAAAGGATGAGAAAGTTGATCAATTGGATGAACAGGTTGATTAAATGGATGAGTAGGAGTGGGTTTGGCATGGTAATAAGTGGCTTTGTAGAACTGTATTTGTCTAAAAGGGAATATGGTCTCATAGAAAATGACGTCTCTAGAGATAATCACTTGATGAGACTCTAAATCATATAATCTGTAACCCTTAATTCCAGCGGGTATTCCTAGTAAAACATATTGCCTTGCTCTTGGATCTAACTTACGTCTATGTGCACTAGGAGTGGCAGCATAGCATAGACATCCAAATACTCGTAAATGACCATAAGCAGGTGGCTTGCCATTTAATACTTCATACGGGGTTCTATTCTCCAAAACTGAGGTGGGTAATCTATTGATGAGGTAAACAGCATAAGTAACAGCATCACTCCAAAAACAAGTAGGCAAATGTGCTTGAAAAATCAGAGCTCGAGCAATGTTTAGGATGTCTTGGTGTTTTCTCTCAACTCGAGCATTTTGTTGCAGGGTATAAACACAACTAGTCTCATGTATTATCCCCTTTGAAGCAAAAAAATCAGTCATCTTAAACTCTTGTCCTTGATCTGATCTTACTCGTTTGATACACTTGCCAAACTGAGTTTCAACATAGCTATTAAAACCAACCAGCAGGTTTCGTACAGTAGACTTATCTTTCATCAAGAATAGCCAAACAGATCTAGAGAAATCATCCACGATAGTCAAAAAATATGAATAACCATCGTGTGAAGGTTCATGGTATTTTCCCCAAATGTCTACATGGATGAGCTCGAAAATACTAGTTGCTCGAGATTCACTGATCAAAAAAGGGAGTCTCTTATGTCTAGACATATGACATATCTCACAATATTGTAAATTATTGTAAGAAACTATAGAATCAAGCTTACTGATCTGTTGTAGTCTGGGATGCGACAGATGACCCAACCTACAAAGAAATCAGTCATTTTAAACTCTTGTCCTTGATATGATCTTACTCGTTTGATACACTTGCCAAACTGAGTTTCAACATAGCTATTAAAAGCAACCAGCAGGTTTCGTACAGTAGACTTATCTTTCATCAAGAACAGCCAAACAGATCTAGAGAAATCATCCACAACAGTCAAGAAATATGAATAACCATCGTATGAAGGTTCATGGTATTTTCCCCAAATGTCTACATGGATGAGCTCGAAAATACTAGTTGCTCGAGATTCACTGATCGAAAAAGGGAGTCTCTTATGTCTAGACATATGACATATCTCACAATGTTGTGAATTATTGTAAGAAACTATAGAATCAAGCTTACTGATCTGTTGTAGTCTGGGATGCGACAGATGACCCAACCTACAATGCCATAGATCAATGCTGGTTTCAACAAAAGAGGTTGCAGTGGCTAAATGGGTAATAGGTTGATGTGTAGTGATTTGGTTGAGGTTAAGGATGTACAGGCCCTAAGATTCCACAGCATCACCAATCACCCTCGAGCTGATAAGGTCCTGAATCAAACACAAACCATGTTTAAAACAGAACTGGAAAGGAAAGGATGTTGTCATCTTGGAAATAGATAAAAGATTGAATGTGAAACTAGGCACTAAGAGGACATTGAATAAGAACAAATCTGGTGTGAGCTTGACAGTGCCAATGTGTGTTGCTAGGGCTTGTTGATTATTTGGCAAGGTGATAACTGTGTGCTGAAGTGGACGACTGTCAATAAAATACTTGGTGGAACAAGCGATGTGATCAGATGCACCCAAATCTAGTATCCAAGTACTAGAGGAATGGAAAACAGAACTGACTCGATGTAGTATGGGTGAAGGTTTACCAGTAAAAGAACAAGTTGGGTTATGAACAGCATTGACTTGAGATTGGTCAGGAATGGGCACACTAGAGGTTGGACTAGGAACTGAACACCTAGGCACACCAGAAGATTGCTGGACCAATGCCACCAGGCTGAAAAATTGATCAGAAGTAAGCCCAAATTTATCTAAACCTTGAGTCACAGCTTGTGAACTGTCTGCAGAGCTTCGATTATGATCATCTGTGGCATTAAAAGCAAAGGTAGCATCTGAACATTGTGCAGAACCTGCAAAAGACCGACCTGCATTCCCTCCACCTCCAAAACTTCGAGATTTGGGATTTGTGAACTTGAAATCGGGAGGAAATCCATGTTTTCTATAACACTTATCAATCGTATGTCCTTCTTTGCCACAAAAGGTGCAGACAGCTTTCTTTTGATCAAACAAAGGCCTTTTTTGATTGGTAAAAGGTCTACCAGAACTTGCATTCTCCCTTGACTGAACGGAGTTAACAACAAGATGTCCCTCTGCAGAATTCATCAGTTGTTGCTCATGCTGCAACGCGAGATATAGCATTCTACTCATAGTTGGAAGAGGATCTACTAACATGATTTGAGAGCGAACTGTATCATAGTTGTCATTAAGTCTAATAAGGAATTTAATAACCTGATCATGCTGTAGATACACTCTATTAGACTTAACAGCTTCACAATCCGAGGATTCCTTCTCTTTATCCATACACTTGCATAATGAGACAGGCCGATACTGGCTAAATTGGTCCCAAAGAATCTTGAATGACGTATAATACTCTGTGACAGATGAACCTCCTTGTTTTAAGGTACACAACTGCATTTGTAACTGAGCAATCTGTATAGAATCACCCGTACCAAACCTCTCCTTCAGATCTAACCACACTTCAGCTGCAGTTTCTAATCCGTTCAAGCTTTGCGCAATAGAAGGTTCAACAGATGCCATAATCCAGCTAATGATCATATTATTGCAGCTTTCCCACTCAAAGTAATCATCATCCTCAAAATCTGGTGGTTTAACTGTTCCATCAACAAGTGGCCATTTCTTCTTTGACCTAAGTGCTCTTTGCATATACTTACTCCAACTATGATAGTTTGTATTGTTCAAGGGAGGATTCACCAAAATAGACGTAGGATTCTCACTCGGATGAAGGTAAAATAGTGAGTTTTCTTGATTATTACCGAAATTAGCAGAGTTTCCAGGGTTTGAGCTCGCGAAGTTGCGATCTCCAGCTCCGCGATCTCCCGAGTTGCGATCTCCGACGCGAGGGGTATTTCCCGCCATTAAAACCTCTCTGAAGCTTCGACTTGGTAAACTTGAGTGAGGATCCAGGTTAACACTAGGCTAGAACTTTCCTAGAGGCTCTGATACCATATGGAAGTGATTAAGCGGAAGAAATTGGGAGGAAGACGGTTTATTGATCGAGAGAAGATGAGCTTAACTTGGCTCAAGCAAAAACCAGATAACTGTTTTTCCACACGCCGTTTCTGTGTACACGAGTAGCTATTTATACTAACTAGTAAGTAAAATAAAATGACACCGTCTAGGAATCTATTGAGCTAGACATAAGCGTGTTGGGCTGTAAGCCCAGTAAGTAAACCCAACCCAGACTGTTATGACTTCGATACACTATAAAAATATAAATTATAATAACCATGAACTAAAATTCGTAAAAAATGGTCTCTTTACCCGTAACCTTTCTCACGTTCACTTTCATTCCAAAATCTTAAGGCAATGGGTTGGTGGATTTTTCACACTTATAAACTCACTCCGATTGGGTCGAAGATTGTACTGATTTTGACTTCACCAACGTGCGATAAATGGGGTCGTTCGAGTTCAACAACGGGCACGGGATCAACCCGCTCTGATACCATGTTAGAATCTCCATATCCAACCCAAAACTTTAAGACAATGTGTTGGTAGATTTTCCACACTTATAAACTTGCCCCTCACTCATGTTTTAACCGATGTGTGATTCTCAACAAATTTGGAGTTAATTCAGGATAACGTGCACTATCCCATATTGCCGAAGATTATTTTATGTAATTTTAAAATTTGGAAAAAAATTTACACGTACAATATTTTTCATTTTTATCTTGTTTGGTTTTCGGAACTGGCAAAACACACCTTGTAGTGAGAAAATGTTCGATAATATTGCAATCCGAATAACTCATCCTATCTAATAAAAATTAGAAAAAACATTGCATGTGAAAGAACTTCTCAAAATGGTAGCTGACTCAAAATCAAGTACTTGACGCAACTTTTGTTGGATTGCTTCTATATTGTCCATACTAGATACGTCTATATATTGGACCATGGGTCGATCCATTTAATCAGATATTTCTGATTCAATTGTACTCAAATAAAAAAATTCGATAATTTTTAACTCCGATCAAATTTGTATTAATCAGTTTTTATTTGATACGAGTTGGTTTCCAAAACGAATGCCTATTGGTCAATTACAATGAATAAAAGATAATTATTTTCGATGGTGCAAGTGCGATCATGTGTTTCTTCTCTCTTTCACCAGTTAATTATAGTTGCACGTCCGAATGAAACTTGTTAATTGAAAAGGGGAAGTAAGATGAAAGTGTTGAGAATCTCACATCGGTTAAAATACGAGTGGGGACAAATTTATAAGTGTGAAAAATCTACCAACCTATTGACTTAAAGTTTTTGGTTGGTTATGGAGATTGTAACATGGTATCAGAGTGGGTTGATCGTGTGCTCATTGTTGAGCTCGCACGACCTTCATTTTTCGCACTTTGGTGAAATCAAAGCATCTTCAATCCGATGTGGGTTTCGTTTGAGGGGGTGTGTTAAGAATCCCACATTGCTTAGAGCAAGATTGAAGGGCAAATTTATAAGTATTAAAAATCTAGATTTTGGGTTGAATACGGAGATTCTTAAGAAAGGGAGAGAATTCAACTTGGAAATTTCGTCAACGCACTTACGAGGATCGGTCCCCTGATGGCCTGATCCCAATCAACTCAACCTGGCTGTTAATATTAAAATAAGTACTATTTTTTTATAAATAAAAGCAATAGATTTCTACTTGCCTTTTAGATACACACTAATAAACACCAATATGTAAAAACAGAACCCCGATATACACATACTATAATTTGATTTTTTTTTCTCACATTTTTAATAGATGGTTAAGATTAAAAATTATTAATCGATACTCAACGTGATTAAAAATTTATTGTAGAGTCTAACTATGCGAAATATGTTAATATGAAGAAAGAAAAAAAGTTTCGAACCGGCGAGGGACACTAACACGGCATTTTCGTCGCATCTTTCAGTAAGAACATGTGGCTAGTCCGATATAGTTTGATTATTTAAGCTAATGATCTTTTTGGCTGTTTAATCAGCTCACTTCCCCAACAAAATTATGGATTACATAATTAGCCTTACCTAGACGAAGTACTCGCTACAATCTAGTTGTCAACAACTTCCCTGGACGGTATATCATGATGTAGAAAGAGCATGCTTCTTATGCGGTATATTTTATTTTTCTAAACTACATTTCGATGTGAAATGAAGAATGTTATTATGATTAGGGGTGAGCTTGAAATCCACAAAACCGTGAAACCGACCGACCGATAAAATTCAAACCGCACATTAAAATAGTTTTGTGGTGCGGTTTCAAACTGAAACTGATTTGGTGCTGTGTGGTTTCGGTGTTGGTCTCAAACCACGACGACAGATCGCAAAACCAATAAACTAAAATGACGTCGTTTTGGCATACGTGTATTATGTGAAAAAACGACGTCGTTTTGTTTTAGTATATAAAATTTTTTTGTTTAATTGCTGCAATTTTGTTATAAAAAATTAGACTTTTTTTAGTATTGATTGTGTGAAAAAGGAGGCTTCTTTCCAAATTTAGGCCTACTAAATGGGCTTAACGAAATGGGCCCAATTTTGCGGTGCAAACCGCATCATGAAACTGCAAAACCATCAAATCGCACCACTACGGTTTTCTTCGACACTGCCACACCGATGGTGCGGATTTTCACAAAACCAAAAGTGCGGTTAGGTGTGAATTTTCACACAGACACCGCAAAATCGCACCGAACTCACCCCTAAATTTATGATCAAAGAGTAGGAACAAAGTAATGGATCCGTAGTTAGAATTGCTCTCTAGCAGTGTTATGTCAGACACTCATTCTTCTGTTGCAGTTTTTTGCCATTAAATTTTATCGCGAGAAATTACAACTTCGTTAGGAGAATTTTACATGAAATATTTAAAAAAAAATTCATCTACTTACGAAAAAAATGGACAATTTACATATGTATTTCTGTCCAATTGCATCTTCGACATTCGATTGTGAGTTGTGACAATCTTGCCAGCTGCATGTCATGATAAGCTTGAAAGTGGACCAAACTTGGGGCCGATGTGCTGGTCGAATTAAACTGGGGCCACTTTATGATTCTGTTCATAGTCGATAAGTGGGCCCGTAACATTTTTATGACCTGCACTGGGCCCATAACTTACCTCGATGAATTACTTGCCTTCCAGAGTAGGTTTGATGAACAAAAAGAAAAACCATCGCCAAAACTTTTCTAATATGTATTCAAATATTTGAATTCAACACTTCTTAGTTAAACTACAACAATTTTATTGTCCATGGGTATTAATACTTGCTGGTCCTTATTTATGAACATTACCTAGACAATAATTTGTCGCCGGAATTCAATCAGATGATGTGATTATTTTATTTTTATTTTTTTGATAAGTAGATGTGAATATATTTCGATTGTTTTTTTTAGAGGTAAATTTTTACTCCACGCCAAGGCTTGAACTTTGGACCTCCTTGAAATTTACAATGCCTTGTGCCGCTAGGCTATATGCCCTTTAGCAATGTATTTCGATTGTAAAATTCACAACCTAGGGATACCATGGTAAAACTATTCATCAGATACAAAACCACTAATTACACCAGGTCATTAAATAACAAAAAATTTTGCCTCCCGTAGTTCTTGATTTATTTAGGTTCCCTTTATCATTGTATATCACATCGTTGTTTACTGATCGCAATTCCGTTGTTATATCATCTCGAAAAGTTATTTGGTCCACAGATGCCAGCTAATGTAGCTCATCTGCCGAGGAAAAGGGTGGCCTAAGTATTATAATGAAGGGCCCACACAAGTAACGCTAAGCCCTTTTAAACCCAGACATAAATGTAATAGCTGGTGTTGGGATGACAAAAAATAGGAAAGACTTATTTCTTATTCCTATTCCTATTCCTATTCTGACTAGATTCTAGACTCCTAATTAGACTTACTTGTACACCAAGGGTTTGTCTCTATATAAAGACATGTTACCCTAAGGTTTTGTATAGCTTTTGTGACTCGGATCCATCAATAAAATTTCTCCTTTCTCACCGTGGACGTAGGCATTAGGCCGAACCACGTAATTCTCTTGTTCAGTGTTCTTTGTGCGATCTTGTTCTCTAGTTGCTGAATTCTTAACAATTGGTATCAAGAGCTTGGGTTGGAGGATGACGGACGGCGCGAAGTTTGCTCTTGTGAAGTTCGATGGTTCTTCGAATTTTGGGTTATGGCAAAGGCGTGTCAAGGATCTCCTCGTGCAACAAGGGATGGTCATCGCGCTCTCGGAGAAGAAGCCCGAGAAGATGGAGGAGCAAGAGTGGAAGGAGATGGGGGCCAAGGCGGTGGCGACAATTCGCTTGTGCTTGGCGGATGATGTGATGTATCACGTCATGGATGAGGAGTCACCAGCTGAGGTATGGAAGAAATTGGAGGCAAAGTATATGTCTAAGTCTTTGTCGAACAAGCTTTATCTTAAGCAAAAATTATACGGGCTCAAGATGAAGGAGGGCTTGGATTTGAGCCAACACATTAATGATTTCAGTCAACTTGTGAGCGACTTGAGAAATGTTGATGTGAAGTTCGAGGAAGAAGGCAAGGCATTGTTGCTGCTGAATTCTTTACCTGGCTCCTACGAAAATTTGGTTACAACTTTAACTTGGGGGAAGGAGTCCCTGGTGTTGGAAGATATCACAAGTGCTCTGCTAGGGTTTCATCAAAGAAGGAAAATTGACGATGAACAAGCGGAAGGGCTAGTTGTGAGGGGTAGCCATGGTGATCGTAGTGGGGCAAAAGATAGGAAGGGATCCAAGTCGTGGTCAAGGAGGTTCAAGGGAAATTACTTCGAGTGCGGAGAAAAAGGGCACGTGAAGAAGGATTGTCCAAAAAAAACTCAGGATCGCGAGGAAAAAGGATCAGGTTCCGTGAATGTGGCCTCACATTCGGACGGGTCAGATGGTGATCTTCTTTCTGTTTTTTCAAGTCCAAAGCATTCTGTTTCCTAGATTTTGGATAGCGCTTGCTCTTTCCACATGACGCCCAAGAGAGGGTGGTTCGACACCTACAAGTTCGTTGATTCAGGTATGGTGACTATGGGTGATGGTTCTACTTGTAGAATTGCTGGCATAGGTGATATCCAAATTAAGATGTGGGATGGTGTTGAGAGAAAATTGTGTGAGGTTAGGCATGTTCCAAAGTTGGAGAGAAATTTGATCTCGTTAGGAGCCTTGGATTATAGTGGGTACAACTATAATGTTATAGGCGGGCTAATGGAGGTGGAGAAGGATGCTGTGGTGGTGATGAAGGGTGAAAGAAATGCTAGAAATACCTACAGGTTAGTGGGGAACACGGTTGTAGGTGGAGTCACCTCGTTGGGTTCTGATAGAGGGGAGAAAAGCTCTTGTGTGATGGAGCAAAAGCTTGACATGAATGGTTTAAGTAGAGTTGAGATTCGCAAAGACAAAGTTAGCAAGTTCTCGCTATGGTTGTCTAAAAGGACGTGCACGTCAAAGGTGTTGGGTAGGTTTTGCATGAGGAATACGAAGCCGTTGGTAGCACCACGGGCGAATCAGGTATCTCACTCAAGGCCGAACGGTAGAGTTCGTGGTATGTCGAGGGTTCTACTTGGTGGAACAAAAGGTTGCCCTTTGTATGCTATGGCATGTAGCATTGGTATGAGGCAAGAAGGTCCAGCGGAGAAGCAGTTCGAGGTTGCGGAGCATGGGGTTGACCGAAAAATAGAGAGCGCATCTATTGGTCACAAGTTTGCTTCAGCAGGTGGACTTGCTAGTTGGAGTTCGATGGAGGTTAGAGAGAATAGGCCAAGCAAGCTCAGAAGCTCGAGCTTGGGGGCTGGCTCCAAGTGATTGAACAAAAGGTGAAGAGAAAGTTGAGATGGTCTTATTGATGCAGTTATCTATTGTCCGAGATGGAGTCGGTGGAGTTGGATTGGTTTTGCAAGATCTCATGGTTCTTCATGGGGCGGTGTTTTGTCAAGGTGGAGTTTGTTGAAGTTCGGGTGGAGCTTCATGGTTCTTCCACGAGATGATTTCTCGCCAAGGTGGAGATTGTTGGGATGGCGAGAAATAGGAAAGACTTATTTCCTATTCCTATTCCTATTCCTATTCTGGCTAGATTCTAGACTCCTAATTAGACCTAGATAGGTTACTTGTACACCAAGGGTTTGTCTCTATATAAAGACATGTTACCCTAAGGTTTTGTATAGCTTTTGTGACTCGGATCTATCAATAAAATTTCTCCTTTCTCACCGTGGACGTAGGCATTAGGCCGAACCACGTAATTCTCTTGTTCCGTGTTCTTTGTGCGATCTTGTTCTCTAGTTGCTGAATTCTTAACAGCTGGATTATAATTTTTTTTGTGTGGAATGGATTATAGTTTGTTTTACCTACTCCCTAGGTGAAACTCGCATTATGTTACAAGAAATTGTCAATTTGATTGGAAAATGTATACTTTATATTTTTGTTCCAATTCAATTCGGTGTATCAATCAACCATTGTCCCGATTCTTGCTAGCAATTAAGTAAACAACAACAAAATTATAATAAAGTTAAATCGAAGAAAAGATATCGATAAAAAAAATATCCTTAAATAAGATCCAATAATAAGCGCACGGAGGCGAGCCACAATTCTCAAACAAGCCCAAACGCTAATGTTTCAAAAAGCCCAATGATATACCGCGAAGCCGATTATATGAACGAACAAAAAAAGGCTTCGTGTTGGTTTGAAATCGGAGGGAAACAAGAAAAAGAAAAAAGGAAATGGAGAGCTCCTCAAACTATCAAAATTCAAAGCCCATCTCCGTTCCCTAGTCACCGAAGTTCATCATCTCCGGGTATATTTCACTTCAAACTATCCTAGGTTAGTTACCTTGAAAACGACAATGCTTTGATCATTTTTATTTTACATAATGCCCAATGGATTATGAAAACATCCGAATAACTAAATCTTTTGTTGTCGTTGTGAGGCAGAAAAAGATGTTGTAGAGTAGTCGGTGCCCTATGATCATCAGGTTTTGAAGCTTGAAATCTATTCTTCTCCTTAGGATTTGTATCAAATTTTAATACAGTTAAAACTCTTATTTCAAATGAATAGAGTAGCATTTATCTCTTACATATGTCCGGATCTTATGTATGTAGTTGAGAGTTGAAGGGTAGTAATATTTCTCATGGAGATTTTATACCGGTTTTGACTCCCATAGTGGACGACTCTCCATCACCCGTAGTTTTCTCTCCCCATTTTAAAATTTTTTACGTAAATCTTGTGTGTCGTGTTTCTACTTGGTGCCGCTGAATCAAAGATGTTTGCTTTTCTTAAGAGATAGATTATTTATACCAAAAATTACATCTTACACTCCGTCTAATAGTCCTACGTCTTGTGCCATTAGACTAAATATTTTTTGACATAAAAAAAGTTTGCTCTTAATAATTTTCGCATTCAAAGTTCTTACTGCATGCAAAATTACGTAATTTGTTAAAATTTTCATGTTTGATACCTAAATGACATCCCTTTTTTTTTGTTGATAAATTAAATGACATCCGTTTTAACTCCGTCATATGGTCATTTTGGACGAGGTATGCTTAATATGTGACATCGATCATTTTTATCTCTCTTTTTTAAAAGGATATGCACACATCTATTTTTTGTCCCATTCAGAAATACACGTACTTGTATCCGGGTCCGGTTTAGTTCTCGAGATCCAAAAGAAGTCCACCTCCATTATTCTCAGTGGCCCAGTAAAGAATATGATCTGTTCCCTTATGAACCCATTTAACACTGTCCGGCTTCTCACAAGGCTTATATGCGGACAATCCTATCTCTGTCTACCGATTCCTTGTTTTATCGTCTTTATTATGAATTGGAATCGTTTTCTACAACTACCACAACCGATCGTTTGAATGCCTTGAAAGGCAAGGCAAGTCAAGAAATATTCAGCCAATCTCCTCGTAAACGTCGCAAAAACCATGTGGTACAAATTTCGGGTATTCATTAGACAATCAGAGAGTCGAATATGCTTCACCCCTTTTTTTTGGAGTATTTGTGCTTCAATTTTTTTTATAAGTAAAATATTATATTGCTCAAAAATTATCCACCAAGTATGGATACATCAAAGATAACGTATTTTAGTTACCAGATAACGCCTATCAAAATGTACTATAGTAATAGACGTTAACTGAATACATACACCAAAGGAACTCTAAAAATAATCTAAACCGAAAAAATCCTAAGATCATATGATAAGAACATACATCCACCAAGGCATACCAATCATAGTTACGTTGCAAAGAACCAAAATTACGGAGGGTTAAAAGTTCAGTATTTGTTCTAACTAGAAGCCGCATCCTTAATCGAATGTGTTGATATTCACCCTTATGCTACTTGGGTACATTTTAATAGGAGAGAAAAAAAGTATTATGTTGCGAATGAGTTATCTAAACGAGCAGAGATTGAAAAAAATTTAGCGATGGTTAAAAAGGCACAAATTTGAAAAAATATCTATCTGAAATAAGAATAAACAAAATCACGTAATATTTAATAAAAATATCAAATCACATAATACTAAAATAAAAATGTTGCTTCTATTCTTGAAATGACTGCTATTTCGGTAACAAACATTATCTCCAATCGAATACTATAAAAAGGAAAAAAAAAGAATACCGGTTAATGTCCACGTACTCTCTAATATCTGACCTGGCGGTTGATTTCAACCACAACTTTAATAAAACTAGTAATTCCGTAACAAGAAAAGGGCAAAAATATCCAACTATTTTCTATTATATAAGTCAACGTGTGACTATCCGTAGGCGCCACGTGGCATACATCAACATCAGCCCATGCCTTAAAGCGGGCAGCAACACACGAACTGGCGTTTCCTCCTGCCAGTAAATCATTTCATTATTGGCTTCTTGTTTTTCCTCTTTTTTTTCCCTTCTAAATTAATTTCCCATTTTTCTAACCGTGTTTATTTATGTTAAAAATAATAAATTAATAACCACATCGACTTCGCTCCTGATCCAGGAGGAGGAAGAGAGGAAACATCAATTAATTAATTAAATCATCGCCACTAACAACGAGGCCATCCAAAAAGGCAAAACAAAACAAAAAAGAAAAATATCTTTTTTTTTTCTCTCTTGTTCATTAATGGTGGTTGGATATTATTATTATTATTAGTGGTCCTCCTCCTCCTCCTCCATTCTTCTCTCTCTCTTCCGGAGTAGGACTGACTCTAGAGAGAGAAAGACACCCCCCGATCCCGAAGATGGGTGCATGTGTCTCAAGGCCAGAAAGCTGCGTCGGTGGGAAATCGGGAGGAGGGGGATTAAGAAAACGGGCGAGGAACAAGAGGAGGAGGAAAGGTTTAAGGAAGAGGGTTTCTTCTTCTACTACACTGGGCGATGGATCGTCCAGACCCAGTTTCCAAGGTCATCTCTCTCTTTTGGGTTTTTGGTCTCCTGGGTTCTGGTTAAAGTTGGTGTCTTTATAAGCATTGTTTCATGTTTAATGGAGTTTTTGGATGTTAGTTATTGCTGCTCGCGAGATTTATTGGGTTTAGAATGATTCGCTTTAGGGCTGTAGTGGGTTATTATTTGAGGGGAAAGCTTGTCTTTTTACATTGGAAGTTGAGGTATTGGTCTGCGAGTCGGTTTCGGTCTCGTAAGGCAAGTGAGTAATTGCGCTGTTTGCTTGTTGTTAATCAAATTATTGCTCGAGTCTTGGGTAGAAACGAGGGTTTATTGCTGTTTGCTTGTTGTCCCTACGGAGGGAATTTCATTTGAACCATCAGATTTTATTAAAAATCGTGTCTAGAGATCTGAGAATCATAGAAAACCGTGTCTATAGGTATTATTACTTGATCCATTTCAGTGGGGATAAGCCTTGTCCCCACTGAATCCAACCCCAGAAACGAGAGTTGTGATCGAAGAGATTGTTGTGGTTTTGAGTGTCTTTGGTATGAGCATCATTGGTCTTAGTCCTTATGTTTCCGGGACCAGCAATCGTATTATTGATTGATTGACAGCCAAGTCTCAGTCTCAGGGTGTTCTGACTTGATGAGATTATGCAGCTCGCCCAAACTGATGCTAATAATAAGTGGTAGATTGCCAAGCTTCTGATTATTAATGCTAATTGGTCAAAGTAACTTGTAACAAAGTTAGAAACCGGTGGCTACCAGAAACCAGTTTGTGGCATAGCTCTACCACGTACTTAGAAATCAGGGAGTTTTCTCTTCTTGGTCTCTAACACTTGTGTTAGAAAAGCTTTCTCTTGTCCATCGGGATATCTTTTTCGATCTGGACATCGGGAGATATCTTACCGCAAAGGAAAGATGATATTGTTGTATGTAGTTTATAAGTTGTTGGCCAAGGCACGGAAATGTATCGTGATTGCCATGTGGCACTTGTTTTGGAATATAGTTTTCTTGTCTATCTTCAATGGTTGCAACTGTGACTCTTGTCACTTATTTAGAATTACCTTTCGAATATATGGTGATAGTCTCTTAACTGGAATAGTGCCCACCTTTCTAATATATGGTGATCAATTCCATGTTCATTGTACCTCTGCTACTGAAGCATCTGTTTCTTTAACTCATGTTCTGCATAGATGTCATACTGATTTGGCTGTCTTACGATGACAACAGGAAGTCTTGATGATGCGTGGTTTGATTCAGTGGCAATATTCGAGTCCGATGATGACGAAGATTTTGAAAGCGTTCCCGACGGTACGGCACTTCATTCCATTGTTCCTTTTGAACATTCTCTTTTTTGCATTTTGTGTAATGTGCTGTTGATTAATCAACAATTCCTGGGTTTCTGTACATAGCAGATGTGTTATCTTTAAGTGGCTCTGAAGGATTGCCAAGAACAAGTTTTGCATCTAACAGAGACACCGGTCACGGGGATGACACTGTTAGTCAGCAACTTACTTGTTCAACAGATCAGGCGAAGAAGAAAGGCGGTGTCAGTACAGATAATGCTGATTTTCAGTCAAAATCTGATGGAACATCAAATAATGTCAAGGAAGCTGTGTCTCTTGACGAAATCTCTCCCATGGTAGATGCACATGTTGTTAGGGACGCAGGCATACTAGATATCTGTGGAATTAGTCCAGGTAACTGTTTACCTTGTCTTTCTTCCACCATTTCGCCGGTTGAGAAGAGAAGATCATTAAGCTCAAGTCCACCAAGTGCAAGGAAAAAGACCGCCTTGAGGCTCTCATTCAAAAAGGAAGGACATTCTAGTAGCAATATGAGTGAGTCCTGCTGCCTTGTACTCTCAGCTCAATTGTGCTACAAGTTCCTTTTTCCGGAGATCATAAATCTACGACTTTATATTCCATATACAGTTTGGTAGACATTTTTGGCTTCCAGCTGTTCATGTGGTCACTGGTTGTAAAAAAGGATTCTATCTGGCTCCATTTCAATTTTGACCCTTTGAATTAGTTGAGCACAATCCTTCATTGGTTTTTCAACGGAGCATGTGCTTCCTTGGTTGAGATGTGATGTGATGTGTCATATCGATTGTCACTATCATTCCGTGGGTGCATATAGACGGTGGAAATGCATGTTGGAAAGGAATCCCATGATACGACTTGCTGATTGGAAGTGTTTTATAAATTTAAATTTAGGGGTTGAAACAAACGAGTATTGGACATTAGATACTTTAAACAGATGTAATAATGTGAAAACTTTACATTACTTGGGTGATAGACATAGTCGTTATCTGCTTACATGGAACAAGTACTAGCTGTGGCAGTCTGACTTGTTGGTACTGGAGTAATGATTATATCGCTCATTGCATGTGCCTTTGTTGATTATAAAATTGTTGTTTCAATAATGCCCAAATAGCTGTGTAATTTTAAATATGTGTAATGCACCTGACTTTTCTGTTGTATGGTTTCAGTTTCTACTAGGACGACTCTGTATAAGCCTTTAGCAGGTTCACAAGTTCCCTTCTGCCCATTGGATAAGAAAATGTTGGACTGTTGGTCTCGGATTGAGCCATCCAGTTTCAAGGTTCGGGCGAAGAATTATTTCAAGTAAGACCATGGAATGGAAGAATTCAACCATTTCAGATGTCTCATTGGTATGTTTCTGATATTGATTTTGTCTTTACATATGGCAGGGATAAGAAGAAGGAGTTTGCCCCTGGCTATGCGGCTTATTATCCGTTTGGGGTTGATGTCTTTCTTTCTTCTCGAAAAATTCAACACGTCGCTCGTCATGTGGAGCTCCCAGCTACCAACTCTTCTTATGGGCTACCCCCCATCCTTGTTGTAAATGTTCAGGTAATAACAACTTTTTCTATGTGCAAAGGATTTGGAACTGGTTATTTATAGGAAATTGGTTGTGTTATCCTCTATCATCTCTGTTTTGTCATAATACTATAATTGGTTCCTTGTTATGAATTTTGCAGATTCCGCTGTATCCTCCCGCAATTTTTCTGAGTGAAACTGACGGGGAAGGCCTGAATTTTGTTTTGTATTTCAAGCTTTCCGAAAGTTATTTAAAGGAACTTTCGACCAATTTTCAAGAAAATATCAGAGTAAGATTGAGCCTTCGATAGCATATTTACTATCTCTAGGTTGCAGCTACCTTTTATGTTCCTCTTGGTGCGTGACGATGATGATGCCACTCCTTTAGTATAATTCCTATTAAAAGGCAATCTCACATTTCATCATGTTGTTGAAATATATTTTTTTATTTGCCTTGATCAACAGAAGTAAGAAATTTCAATTTCCTCGAGCTATGTTTCGATTTTTCTTACTGATGTCACCTGCTTACTTACAGCCTCACGTTTTGCATTTTGAGCTAAGTTTAATCGCATAGTGTTCTACTTCTTTTGCAGAAGTTAATCAATGATGATGTTGAAAAGGTCAAAAGTTTTCCTCTAGACTCAGTTGTTCCCTTCCGGGAGAGGCTGAAAATTTTGGGGCGTGTTGTGAATGTTGACGACCTACATTTAAGTGCTCCAGAGAGGAAGCTTATGCATGCTTACAACGAAAAACCTGTTCTTTCCCGACCTCAGCATGAATTTTACAGGGTAAGCTTCGCCTCACTGCTTGCGATTGATCTCCATCTTGCTTTGTTCCAGGAATGTTTCTCACCCTATAACTTTTGGAAGGGTGCCCTAAGATTAAGTCAAGAGGTATCCGAAAGTTATGGCTTACTTTTGTCTGAAGATTGACTACGGAAATAAAGTTCCTCTGTGCCTCAGTAACTGTAGTGTTTCATGTGTCAGCCCGTGTGCTCAAACACCAATTTGTTAATGTTGCATCAGAGCTTCCCTTTAATCTTATTCTCGCTTGTTTCTTTCGCAGGGCGAGAATTATTTCGAGATCGACATAGATATGCATCGGTTCGGTTACATTTCTAGAAAAGGCTTTGCAGCATTCATGGACAGACTGAAGATCACAGTCCTAGACGTTGGCCTCACTATTCAGGCAAGTAAAAATTCTTCATTTAAGTGAAGTTGCAGATGAATTTCTTGTTACTTCATCATAGTAGCTCCTTTTCGTCGGCTCGCGGAATCTGATACTCTGTTCATTTGGTGCCTGGAAACAGGGAAATAAACCTGAAGAGTTGCCGGAACAGATCTTGTGTTGTGTTAGGTTGAATGCAGTTGATTACATGAATTACCATCAGCTTGGGTTAAACCAAGAGCCCTCTGAATCTATGAATGATTGATTTGTGTAAAGCCTCCAATTTAATACAAGGGTAATTTTTTCACACAAACAACCAACCATTTCATTTTCCACTATGTAGTTAATCCATTTGTGCCAAAAAAAGTGCAACTTGTGGTTTCTTTATGTACATCTGTTGCTAAAAAGATTGAAGACTATTTTTTTTCAAAAGATAAAAGTTTTTTTTTTCATCACCATATGATATTATACTGTTGGACAATGACTAAATTCAAATTCGACCACTTTCGAGCACATTGACTCCGTAGAAAAGCCCAACTGCCTTTTGGGCTTGCCCAGCTCGACTGTGTTTTCCTGCCCAGCCCATGTTACGAATTTTTGTTTCCTTTTGCAACCGAGCCATTTTGAGTCTCGTTTAGCGTATATATACATCTTCAAACAAATAAATTCCAATATCATGGTCTTCCTGTGTAGTTAGTTCTATTTTTTTGGATGAAAAATAAAATTGAAGTTTCTTTTCCATTTCCACATTTTACAGTATTTAGTTATAATAATTTTCATTCAAGTGCTTGTTTGTTCTAGTTTCCACCGGATGTGAATTGCTTCACAATAATAACTCCAACATGGATCCAATCACATATTTATAGAGTTAGGATAGAAACTCAAAACTCCGTTCGAAAAAATTCAAATTTCTAACCATTTAAACATATGTAGTTTAAATGTTGTATCTATAAGAAACATACTAACTAACGAGTACTTGAAATGAAATATAAATTTATTGCAACGAGAAACAATGATATTATTTATAAGATCTTCTTTATTTTTAACCCGAAATTTTAACAATTGGATGCGCATCTATTAAGCACGTGATCATCATATCTTCCCCAATTCTCCCTTGTCATTAGGAAGACAAAATGAATAATAACCAAAACTTAAACCATCTATTAGCAACCCATCACCTTGTCGGCTTTTAGTTTCGGCTTCTCGGTGACCGTACCATCGTTTCCGGCGAGGGCCTTGTACTTATCCTTCCTAGTAAGATTAGTGCACTCGTAGGAAAGCGTAGCGGCGATGACCCTTTGGATATAGTTGGCCACCTCGTGGCTTGACTTTCCCGATGTGCAAGTCAACTCTAGGGGTAACTTGCTCAGGAAGATAACCTCGTAAACTGGGCTAGGGTTCATGAAGAAGTAGAACGGGTCCATCCCTTTCCACCCGCGGGCCGTCGTCCCATGGAACATGGTCATCCGGTTCACCATCGCCACCGGGACGATCTGGTCGGTCAGCTCCGCGAACAGGGCTGAGAAACGGAGCAGGAACGGCTCTCGGCAGGTGGTTCCTTCCGGGCAGATGACCAGGTCCCCTTCTTCTAGGAGCTTCTTGATCATGGCCGCGTCGGTGGCACGGTCACGGCTCAGGCGGACGGTCTTGATCGGGGAGATGACCTCGGAGAGGCGGGAGACTGAGTAGGTAACGGCCGGGATGGGGCGGCCGAGGGCGGTGGAAAGGAAGATCGGGTCGAGGAGCGTCCGGTGGGAGCAGATGAAGAGGACGCCGGTCTGGCCGGTTGACTTCCTGGCCGGCGGAGGAGGGGTGCCTTTGACTATGACGCGGACACCGAGCGCCAGGAAGGCGTAGTAGACCATCGGCATGGGGAGGAGGGAGCCGGCGGCGATGCGGAGAACGGCCAGGACGAAGCCGATGGGGATCCATAGGATGATTAGTAGAGCCATTAAAGGGTTTGGCTTTTCGACCAACCGGCCGTCGTGAAAGATGATCGGCTTCGGGAGCTTGTCGTTTGTTACCGGCTTGACTTCCGGCCGCGGTGGGACCATGTAACCCTCCTGTACATTTTTTCACATACAATAAGATATAAGAAACACTTCGCTAGATTTTGTGGTTAAAATTTTGGTTCGAAGGTAAATGAATTACCAAATTTAAAAAATATAATAGAATCTAAGTAACCCTGGATTGACTATCGATTTTTTTTTATAAGTGATTGTCGATTCCTTTGCCTTTTGCTTTGGTTTCTCCTACAATTTGGTGTTTCGATTTAATCGCCTTGTCGATAAGGGAGATTCGACATTTTTTCTGTTCTGAATTTTTTATCTTTTAGTATTCTTGTCTTAAATAAAATCTAAATTAATCAATGATTTATCAAGTAATATAACTTTAAAATTTAAATGATCCTGCAGTTTGTTGTTTCGATTTAGTCGATATGCTTTGTTTTTTTCGTTGCTGAGAAGCTGTTCATTAATCATTATGTGTACTCTATGGAGTTTCAAGATTTTTTACAAATGTTCTCCACATGATTCTGAAATTTGTCTTCAACAAATCACGTGTTTTACAAAAAAATCCTGATCAACATTATGTTGAATAGGTATTTATTTTTTGGTTAATTGAATATCATACCTATAAACCAATAATAAACACAAAAAATACTATCAACTAATAAACTAAACAACACCTAGATCAAAAACTGAGTTTTTTTAATTTAATTAAAAAATATTAAATTTGAATTATTGAAAAAGTAGCAATATCTATACTTATTAGAAAATCTGTTCACCTTTAATAGGTTCTACCATCTCTAAGTCAAATATACAAAGTGGTATAAAAAAAAATAATTAATCAAAAAACCGAAAAATTAATAAGGGAATTTAAAATAACATAAGGTCAAATTGCATCCAATTAAACTAACCTTGCACATAGAAATGAAAGGAACATCGGTATGACGATCACCGAGCCCAATCTCCGGCTGATCATCACCAAACGCCTTCTGGAGAGCGTCGGCCTTGTTCTTCCCGACTAAAACTCCCGGGCTCCGAACAAACCCCGTCGCCCTCCCTTTATACGTCGAAATTTCGGTTCCCAAAACCAAGTCCACCCCAAGAAAGTCCTTCAAGAACGCCTCCACCATGACCCGAGGGTTCGCCGTCAAGACGCACCGTTTCCCGCACGAGGAGAACACCCTCCACGTCTCCGGGTGGAGGTCGGAGGCGTAGAACTTGGGCAGCACGGCGCGGGCGACCGACTCGATGTCGGACGTCCGCATGCCGGCGTAGGTGGCGAAGATGAGGACTTGGATACCGGCCGACTCGGAAACGAAGTAGTAGAGGAGGCCGATGAGCGGGGTGGCCAGGAGTAAGAAGAGGAGGCGAAGTACGCCGCCGGCCTCGTAGGCTACTAGGGCAAAGTAAGGAAAGGAGCTCCGGCCGACAAGTAGGGTTCCGTCCATGTCGGCCACGACCGTGTTCTTCTCCCGACCGGTTGATTTGCATTGGTCCACTGATGGCAAGTTGTACTGGATGTTAGCAACCATGGCTTAATAGTTAAGTAATATTGTGTTTGGTCGAAGGGATAGCAGGTGTTTCGTATTTACGTTTTTTGGATGAACGAAGAGTGTATATTAATATGTATTTATAGGAGTTAATTGCAAGGGAGGACAAAATTTTGGATGATTTTCTTAAGTAATGTTGGGACAAATTAATTACGAGAATCTGGGCTGGCGCCGGTATTTCCGAAATGGGAATGAGCTTGTTTTTTGGTTTATATCTTAAGTTATTCAAATCTATTAAGAAAAATAATTTAGATTCGAGTTAGATGTCATCTTTAAAAAATAATAATAAAAAATTCAACAAATATTTAACATAATTATCTTATTATGGACTAGAACCTAAGACCTAAAACTAAAATAACTCCTCATTAAATCATCTAAATACTTGTTAGCATCTAAATACGTATGATTTATGGAATAATCGAGGGATGCTTGTGCTAAGTTGGGTGGTTTTCAATGTTTTGTACTTTGCGGTGACCGCTGTTTATGAGAAATCGTGTCCCTTTTGTTTGGAGTTTTGCTTTGAATTTGGCAAGTATCATTTTTTTAGTTTCTTAGCTTTCTAGTGGTTTAATTTTTCAAAATCTATGATATGTGTGTTCTATTTTAGGTGCAATTTTTTCGTGGTTTACATGGATATCCTGTGTAATAACCGTAAAATTTCTATAAATTAATGATGTCGGGACCTTAAAATTTTATTAATTTAGATATAAAAACTA
This sequence comes from Hypericum androsaemum, assembly GCA_963995505.1. Classification (NCBI taxonomy): domain Eukaryota; kingdom Viridiplantae; phylum Streptophyta; class Magnoliopsida; order Malpighiales; family Hypericaceae; genus Hypericum; species Hypericum androsaemum. The sequence continues at coordinate 5,584,204 of OZ023195.1, forward strand.
ATCAATTAATTAATAATAAATTATTTTATAGAGTGATTGTTCATTTTAAAAAAAATAAAGGTATCCGGCTCACTGGGCCTACTAATCTAAATTTGAGCAGGGTATGACCTTTTAAAGGTGGCAAAGCTCTCCCAACAAGTATTTAACACAGCTGCATTCCCAAGAACTCGAACTCAATACCTGGTTAAGTTAGAACAACTCCTTCACCAATTGATCTAAGTACTTGTTGGTTAATAAAAATAAATTTAACTACCTAAAGTTCATTCTATTTAGTATATCATAAATACAAGGTACCATATTTAATGAATTAAATGATAGAGAAATTTCAGTACAAGTATAATAAAAATAAATACCTAAGTAATAAATATTGATTTTAATGCTTAAAATTATCCATTATATGAAGATATTCATTGTATAGCTTTGGGCGCACACTAAAAAATTGTCCTCTTACGAATTAATTATTCATATGAAAGATAAATTATTTTGGTTTATATCCTACTAAATTTACACGTTCACTCATGAAAAGAATTCCTCCTAACATTTATTATCGATACATTTCATTTCTTCATGAATTTAAACATATATTTAATAAATTATGATTAAACATATTTAATGTACGGTGATGAAATGAATTACTATATAAACAATCTAAAGAATAATTCTAAAAATTAGACCAAACAATGACTTCTTATCTAAAAGGTGTCCAAAAATCAACCACGACTGATCAAATACGTAAACTATTATGTGATTATATATTTTACTAAATTGTCATAATTATATATTTATCATTTTAGATGATTATTAATTTTTATTATTGATTAGACTAAATATTTATATAGGGGAATTTGAAAAAATATTATCTTATTAATTTATCAAAATTATTAATTTTTTGAACTAGTACGAGTTGAGACCAGGCAAATTATTAATTTAGAGAGTATATTAATTTATTGAATAATAATTTATGGAGATTTTATGTACTTCATTATGAAAAGCTGCCGCTGGCTCCCTTGTCCCTCGTATGCACTTAATAAACAATGACATTGGATTAACATACCCTAGAAATCGAGAACCGGCAAAACAATCTTGGCCACCAAACTGAATAGCTAATGTAATACATCAATATTTCAGCTAATTGATACGAAATAGGAAACTTCAATTTTAAACGTTCTTTTCTCGTGATTGAAAAATATCATCAAAAGAGTTATCTACAGTTAATCGTACTCAACTTTAAATTAATGGTGCCATATATATGGTGTTAGCATATACTAAAAGCTAATGTACTAAAACATTAGTGTACACTAAAACGTTGTTTAGGTTTAGTAACTTCATCAAGCACATTCCAAAGAGGTTAACATTGGTACCTGCTTTCAGTGATAATTACAATATGATGCTTTTAATTTCAATATTTGAGAGCCAAATCTCCAAAAATTACATCAAGTTATATTGCTTGAACTATGTCACGCCTCGATAATACACATGACAACTGTCCGAGGTATAATCCTCCTAAGTAGTGTTTTAAAAACAGCGATAAGATCGATGGTCAGACTGATAGTTAGACCGGTCAGACCACTACCAGGTACCAAATTTGAGTCGATTATTGGCTAAAACTGGCTTGCAGTCCGACCACTCGAACTCTGGTCAGGCCACCCCGTCAGACATTTTCGGGTGACTCGATTCATCCGGAATAGAAAAAATTTAACATTTTAGATTTGTTAAATTAATGTTTGAAGAATTTGTTTGGATAAATTATATATCAAAGTTTGTGAATATTTGAAATTATTTAGTATTTTATAATTTTTATGGTAAATTAAATTTATTTTATCATATTTAATAATTATTTGTATAAAAAAAAAGTTATGGTTGTCGGTAGCTTAGCCGGGTGAACCGGGACATTCTCGATTCGGTTTTAAAAATATTACTTGTAAGGCAGTAGAATTTATTATAAAAGAAAATCCAATAAATCCATAGTATTAATACTTAAAAAGACATAAAACTTGTCACCAAATTTGAATAACCAAAAGTCTATAACAATGGTCTTTATTATTGGAAAAACATGGCAATGCATGCAGCTTGGAACCCTACTCCCGATCCGTAACTCCACCCGAAGGGTTTGAAACACATACGATTCGCGGGAGTTATTAAACTCAATAAGTGGATTATAAGTAGAAAACAACTTTTACACGTACTGATTGACAAAGCGAAACCAGGATTAATGAGCACAGAATACACACTAACAGAAATTTGGAAACAATAAAAGAGGTTAACAAGCCATGTATTAGAATAGGATTTCAGAGTCTATAGAAACCTTGACGAAATTCTCGTGGGGTACTGATAAATTCTCTCCCGTTCTCGCGATATGGGCCTAAAAGACATGAAAATATCCCCACCACGAGTCCAAATAGTCCCTACGCCTCCCATCCATTTGAATACACATACCTCAGATTGCCAGGTAGCCCTATAATGGTGTGTGTAAACCACGGGGCCCAGAAGGATGTAGGAACCATCCCGCATGTCAGAACATAAACAAAACAGAAATCCAAAGGGCAGAAATCGACAGATCCAAAGCCACAGAAATCAAACAGAAATAGAACATAGTCATTATTTCGAAAACGGGTAGAGCATCTCAGAAATGCAAATAGGCAGAATACTTCGAAACAAAAATCATACACAATATTACCCAATATTTCAAAAACATGAAAACCCTAGGCAGTCCATACATTCACAGAATCTACTTACCTGGTGTAGCCATTAATCTCTAAATCTTCCCGATCACTCCTCCAACGAAGCTTCCAAAGTCCTACACGAATTCTATTATTATTTCCTAAAAGAACAATCATGTAAAGATGAGGGAGGGATAGTAAAACTAGACTTACCCTCATGTTTCTAAGGACTTGGCTTGTTCCCTTGGGAATGATCTGTCGGGTTGATTGTTCGTTCCACCTTTTGAAAATGTTATCTGTGAGCTCTCTTATTGTATGTACAAATCAAATGAAGAGGGAAAAAATAATACTTACCTTCTACCTCCAGTGAATCTCCTATAGCCTCGTCCTCTCCCAATATGTTCTCTTCGGTCTCGTTGTACCTTTCGCCTTCACAGAAAGAGGAAAATTTTGTGAGTCTCTTTGGTTGGCAAAAAAAGAGGACGACCAGCCCTTATTTAAAACAAATTCAGAGCTAAAAACCCTAGCTTTACCCTAATGTGGCTAGGATCACATGGGAATGGGAAATTTCTATATGCTCATCCAATTGTTAAAAAAGCCGATTACCACCCAAAACTTTAATAATGATCAGTTAGGAATTTTTATTTCTTACAAACTATTTAATAGCCTCATTAATTGTACATGTTACCCACAGAATGGAAGCAAATTTATTGCAAATTAATGCCAGAACTACTAGGCTGCATTTGTGGTATAAGACATGTTTGGACAATGATTTTTGTCCCAAGTCCATGTTTTACAACAAATGACCCGAACAAGATGAAAAGTTGTCCAAGCCCTACATTAAAATCTTGTCCATCTAAATCAATGGTCTTTCTCATGGAAACTAAGCAACAAAGGAAAGCTATTGATAAGATTAGAAGGAACTGCAAGTTTGATTTTTGTTTTTACATTGACCCATGTGGTAGATCCGGGGGTTTGGCGTTGTGGTAGACTTTGGATGTCGAAGTTGATGTCCTTAGTTTTTCGAAGAACTATATTGACACTCTTTGTAAATTCGTGAACTCGACTGTCTCTTGAAATTGCTCTTTTTTTTACGGCGAGCCTGATTCCTCCAAAAAGAGGAGATTTTAGAATTGGTTTACCTTGTCTTGCGGTCTCTTTCTTCTCCTTGGTTGTGCATTGGGGATCTTAATCTCATTACTTTTCCTGTGGAGAGGAAGGGCGGGTGTTCTCCTGATCCTTGGCAACTGGCCCTGATGCAGGAGTTCATTGATGCGGGTGAATTAATTGACTTTGGGTTCAAAGGGAATCCCTTTACTTGGTCGAATCTCAAGCTGGGGGATGACAATATTTAGCAATGCCTGGACCGTGGTTTGGCTAATGTACAGTGGTGCAATGCCTTTCCCAAGGCTCAGGTCATCCACGGTCCCATTGAGGGCTCGGATCATTGCTTTTTATTATTGCAAACTGACTTTTTAAAAGTCAAACGCAGGCCTTTCCGTTTTGAAGCCTTTTGGATTAAAGGGGTTGGTTGTAGGGAGGTGGTTGATCACTCCTGGTCTTGTCCGTCCCCTGGTCCTCCTCCTCTTATGTTTAAGAAAAAGGTTGTCTTTTGTTCTTCTAACTTGCTTTTATGGAGTAAAAATTTGTGTGGTAACACGAAGGCCAGAATTGAGGAATTAACTGCTGAGCTCCTTTTGGTTCAATTGCGCAACCACGCTGCACAATGCAAAGATCGGAAGGTGCTTCTCAAAAGGGAATTGGCCTCCCTCTATGAAAAAGAAGAGATCTTTTGGCATCAAAGGTTGCGTGTCAATTGACTTTGTTGGGGCGACCGTAACACCTCCTTTTTTCACATAATTACCACTCAACGAAGGCAGGTTAACCAGGTAGTTAAGCTCCAAATCGATGATGGATCTTTGATTGAGGAGGAGTGTATTTTGCAGGATCTTGTGTTTAATTATTTTCAGGATTTTTTTACTCAAGTTCCCACTGATGATCCTACTTGCATTTTAGATTGCATTCCTCATTTGGTTTCTGTTGACATGTCTGTAGATTTACTTAAGCCTATTGCTTTTGAGAAAGTCCGTGCTGCTGTTTTTGGTATGGGTGGGACCAAGTCTCCTGGTCCCGATAGTTTTCCTGGCATTTTCTTCCAAAAATTTTAGGCCATTGTAAAAGATGACCTTTTTCAGCTTGTGTTGAATCTTTTTGCTACAGCTGATGTTCCTTGCGAGCTCAATAGGACTTATATTTCTCTGATTCCCAAGTCAAAAAATCCCTCTAACATCCATGGTTTTTTCCCTATTAGCTTATGCAACTTCGCTTACAAGGTGTATTCTAAAGTGTTGGCTAATCACTTGAGTCCTTGGATGGGGAGTCTTATCTCTGAAAGCCAGGGTGCTTTTGTCAAGGACAGAAGCATCCAAGATAATATCATTTTGGCTCATGAAGCTTTTCATTGTCTCAAGATGTCTAAACGGAAAACTTCTAATTCTATGGCCATTAAGTTAGATTTGAAAAAAACTTATGATTTGGTTGACTGGAACTTTTTGAAACTAATCATGTTTAAGCTTGGTTTTCCTTCTAGATAGATTGCATGTGTTATGAGATGTCTTTCCTCTACCTCTTATAGCATCCTTTTTAACGGTCAACCTCTTTGTTGGTTTGATGCTTCCCGCGGTATTAGACAAGGGGACCCTCTCTCCCCTTTTCTATTTTTGCTTATTTCTGATGCCCTTTCCCACTTTATTAATCGTGCTAAGGTTTTAGGTGCTTTGCATGGCTTCAAGTTAAGTCATCACTGTCCTGCTCTTACCCATATCCTGTTTGCTGATGATACTTTAATTTTTGGCTGTTACTGAAGCCAGGTGTATTAAGTCTCTTCTGGTCAAATTTTCGGGCATCTCTGGACAGTCTATTAATTTCCATAAGTCCAGCATTCTATTCTCTAATTGCGAACCTGCTGCTTCCAGACAAACGATTGTTGATATTCTTCAAATGCCGGAAATGCCTCTGGATGATAAGTACTTAGGTCTCCCATCTATTTGGGGAAGATCTAAGAAGGATGCTTTGCAGTTTATCTTTGAAAAGATGCTTGCGAAGACTAGAAGTTGGAAACAAAAGCTATTGTCCATGTCTGGGAGGGAGACTTTGATCAAGTCTGTGCTTTCCTCCATCCCTTGTTACATAATGCAGTGCTTACTCTTGCATATTTCCTTTTGCACTAAGCTCAACAGTTTGATGGCCAAATTCTGGTGGTCCGGGGATGTAGACAAGCGGATGGTGCACTGGCTCAGTTGGGACAAGCTGACTTGTTCCAAGAATGAGGGAGGTCTGGGTTTTAAAGATATGCGAATTTTTAACTTGGCTCTGCTTGCTAAACATGTGTGGAGGTTATTTTAGAACCAAGACTCCCTCTGCTTTCGTGTCTTAAAAGGGCTCTACTTCTGCAATTCTGACTTACTGGCTGCTTCGAAAGGTCCAAGGCCATCTCAGATTTTTCTACCTAATCTATAATATACTTGGTTTGTTTCCCTTCCAAAAAAAATCTAAATCAATGGGCCAAAAAAATTTATCCTAGATAAATTCATCTTTTGCTATTACTATATTACCCTTGCTTTCCTTTTTTATTCTATCGTCCTCTTTCCTGGTTGCTAAGGTTTTTAAAGCTTTTCTTTGCAAATTACTCCAAACAAATTTGATAGATCAATTACGACTAGCATTTTTTTATAGATCTTCCATGTTCATGCGATTATTCTGCCTCTTTAAAAATCTAATTACGGCTTACAATGAATACAGCAATTAGGATAGTGTCTCAATGAACCTAATTGCTCAGTTCCTAAAGTACCTAATTGCTAATAGTTCTTTCACGACTACTTTTTATGGTTCTTTCATGATTAAGTTTTTGCGGATGATTACATTTTTATTATTATTTTAATTTTAATGGATCTATGGTATTGTAGTTTCTTATTAAAAGTCACCCAAATATGTGATGATGAATTTTACGTAGATTAATATATACTATTTTCGGTTTTAATAAAGAATAATTTTATCTTTCATAAAATTTCAGACTTAACTGTTACACGTAGCAACTAGAGAATAATACTGGATGTCCAATCCTGGTAACCACTAACGTTCAGTACAGTAGTTGCTTCTTCTTCACATTTTCCCCATTTCTCTCTCGTCATTTTATTGCTTCTTCTTCTTCCTTTTTTTTTTCATCTTCTCCCTTGTTCTTTTTTCGAATATTCATCACCCATAAACTCCTCCAAGAAAAAAAGGAATGTAACCATGCTTTAAAAAATAGTACCTTCAAAATCAGAAAATTAGAAGCAAATCTTTCCATATAACAACGAGATGACCATGAAGGTTAGAGAGTTCGGCAGCCGAGGAGGTCGTCTATATGGAGAAGAACGTATTAGAGAGTGCGGGCGTTCTATGTTGAATTTTGGGCGAAATTCGTGGAGGAAGAGGAAGAGTTAATTTTGAGAATTTTCAGAATTTTGGGTCAAAATTTTCACAAACCAGATTTCCACGTCAAAATTCTGGGTCGACTACCAAGTCTGACCAAAAATTATCCGGGTCGTTAAATAGATATTCTTACCTACTTTTCTGACACGGTGTTGGCTCCGATTTGCGGTCCGATCAGTTGGACCACATTTTTAAAAACTATGGTTTGAATCATATTTGAATTATTCATTCCAAGAAAATTTTTGTTTAAATTAATTTATTGTTATGCTCCTTTTACTCATTGTTTTTAAAGATGCAGTCTGACCAGTCGAACCGTGAATCGAAAGGTTCAACATCTCAAAAAATCAGATCAGGACGCCAACCTAATGAACCAGACTTTTTTCGGTCAAACTGGATGGTTGAACCAAAAAATTCTGGTTCGTTAATTTTTGCCCAAAAAAAAGTGAATAATCGAGCCTCCAACTTAGCAAAATTTTCCATTTTCATTCCAACTTCGAACACTAGAATTTAAAAAGGGTAAATTACTCTAAAGTATCTCGAGTTTGCTTAAATATACTCAAAAGTCCCTCGTGTTTGAAAATTGATCTTGTTGTCCCTCTAGTTTACTTTTATTATACTTTTGGGTCTCTCAATAAATTTTTTTTTGTCATTGAAATGACAAAAATACCCTTAGAATAGAAAATAAAAAACTACTGACATCATCTCTTCTTCTACACATCTCTATCTTCTTCTTCATAGATTCAATAATAGATTCCTAGATCTAAAATCAATTAAAAAGTGAAACCTTTCGAGAATCAGCCCAGAAAAGCATAATTAACAACGCCGTGCTCGGGTCATGTTCATCCCTATACCATGTTCCTCCCCATGGCATCCCTGGTGGAGCAGGAGAAGTGGAGGTAGAGGTTCTTCCGGGTGATGGCACAGCGGACCCCCTGAAGGCAGACCCGAAAGTATAATAAAAGCAAACTAGAGGGACAACAAGATCATTTTTTAAACACGGGGAAATTTTGAGTATATTTAAGCAAATCTGAGGGACTTTAGAGTAATTTACCTATTTAGAAACCTTCCTTGACACATGTATTTGATTCATTTGTGCATGTATTTGATAATTTTTGGAGGTGTAAATGTGATTACATATACGATTATACATATAATTTTAAAAATTATTTTTTATTAAAAAAATTTGGTCCGATCGGCTGTTCAACTGGTCGGACCAAAATCTGGGTCAGACTCTGGGTCGTTTTTGAAAACAATGGCCCTGTTTCGCGAAAAAGATTGAGAACATATAGCAGATAGCAGATAGTAGATAGCAGATTGAAGAATGTGTTTGGTAAAATCAACTAGCATATAGCATATTGAAATTAATAGATTGTATATTTTGGTTACATTTTATTATTAATTTTTAAATTAAGCGTAAATAAAATAATCTAAATTATTTACTTAAAATAAAATAGTAATAATTTAATATTACTTATTTTGGTTAAATTGACGTCTCAACAATTGAAAAACTTAGTTATTTACTATATTTACGAATTTTTTTAAAAGATATTAGTTTTATAAATTTTTTGTTTGAAATATTTTCTTATATAATATAATTAACATCAAAATTTTTTGATCAAACATATAATATACAACTATCTAGTAAAGATTCATATTCATTGAAAATAGAATGAAAATAACAATATCATGTAGTTTCATATATACTGAATAATTTTATTTTTATTTACGAACATACGCATACTTTAAAATATATTGTGAATGAGAAAAAATTATTTGTTAATTTTGTATTTATTTTGTTTGATATTTTTAAAATAATTATTATAACTTTTTTATCCGATATTACTATTGAGAATTTTATTCTCCAAAAATATTTTATGTTCATTAGATGACTTTTGGAATAAAAAATAGATATCATTAACTAGACGTATATTAGAAATAACATAATTCTTAATTATTATCTATAGGAAAAATAAATTTACTAAAGATGCAACCAAAATTATAAAGAAATAAAAAAAGAATAACTACTTTTTTGGTGGAAAAAAGAATAACTAACTAATCTATTATCTACTAGTTGATTGAAATAACTACACAATCTACTATTTTATCAAACAGGTAGATTGTACTTCCTACTCCTAATCTACTATCTAGCCCTCCAATCTATTTCAACAAACACACCCAATGCTTTTACTGCCCTTTTCCGTTTCACTTTTACTAAATCCAAGCCCAGAAGAGTGACCAACGGCTTGGCCCATGTAATTTTTCTCTAAGCCCAATGAAAGACCTTAACGGGCTCGAGTAAGCAGAAGTTCAGGACTTTAACCCCCGACTTATTTTGCCGAAACGGCGCGCGCTTTTGCCTGGCCCATGAAATGTTTTTTCGACACCTGGGACACCACACGCTTTTCCATAGTTTCCATTGCATTTTTATATATTTTTAAACGAATTTTACTCTACCGACTAATTTAAGTTCAAATTGATAAAATTTTTAAATGTGACCAATATTTTTGAACAAGTATCTTATATTACTGCATTTCTAATATTTTGAACTCCAGACCTCGTGATAAACTAAAACGACGCTTTCATTTGTAAAAGTAAGAGGATTTTGAAAATTGGTTATTAAAAATTTAATAGTATTTAACAAAAAAAGATGGTTTAGATTAACTGTTTAATTAGTTATTAAAAATTAAACAGTATTAAATATTTATTAGAAAGATTTAAAATTTTTATCTAAATCAAACATGAATTTATTGTTCAAGTAAGAATTAACTGCGAAATGACATATCCAACAATAAATAACGGACCAACAATTCTGTCCTTCCTTAAGTCGCATTTATTGTTCAACTCTAACAACACAAAAAATTCAATTAAAAAATTACTCCTAAAATGAGACTTGATTTTCAATATCATAACTTTCAAATAAATCCTCCCCTCACTCAGCCAACGAATATTTTTCTCCCCACGGATCATGTTTTACTCGGAGTTACTTTTTTCTAAGTTTTTATATTCAAAATTGAGCACTTTTAGATTATATTTTAGGTTCCTAATAATATATTTTTTTTACATTTGTAACATCAAAATTTTATAAGAGAATCCAAAAATTTTACCATTTGATCTCCTATTTACTTTTATGTATTCTTTTCCGTGACAAAATGGATCAGCCATTTCCCCACGCCATTTCTGATATTTACCCTTCCCCGTAATTTCCTATAAATAATAGAACCATATTAATGCTTGAAGACCAAAAATGAAAAAACAAGCCAAGAGAAAAGAGGGAGAGCGATATAGTCGGCTTAGGGCTGAGTATCCTTCGGTGTCATAGTTTTTGGCCCAAAATTGGGCCCGACACCGAAGAGATAAATTGGGCTTATTGGACGCCGACGGTGTAACGATGTACACCAGCACTGACGGCGTCTCGGTGAGTCGGCGTGGAAGAAAAGCAAATCGGGCTGGCGGTGCAACGGGTTGAATTTGAGGTCCATTTGACGTTGGCCCATTAAATCCAAACTAAAAAAAATCTAAGCAAAAACAACGGATTTAAACATTCGTTTACGGATTCATCCCAAAAAGGATGCAACACCATTTGCAGATAAGCAACAAATCCATTTACAAACAACATGCAACTTATTTCAACAAAACAGAACATGCAACCCAGAATTCCCAATTTAGAAGTAAACAACAAGTAACCCAGAATCGTGTAAATTAGTAATCATGTACAAACATAATCAAGGAGAGGGAGCCTACTGGAGAGGAAGAAGACAGGAGCGAGGACGGTGAACGGCGAATGGAGGAGAGGGAGAAGGGTGGAGGAGGAGTACCGTGTTGGGTTTTTAGGGTTTCTGGTGAAGGAGTAACTCGGCGAAGACGAAGAGAGGAAAAGGAGAAGGATGGAGGAGGATCGATGGTCGGCGAAGCGAGGAGGAGCTGTGGGCAGTGGCCGGCGAAGGGAGAGTTCTCCTTCTTCGGAAGTTTCAGATTAGGGGGTTTCGATTAGAAAGGAGCAATGGTCGGGCTAGGTTTCGATTAGAAAGGAACAATGGTCGGATTCTTCTGAGATACAGAGAAGGGAGAAGGAGATGGAGAAGGGAGAACGAGAGTGGGAAGAGGATGAGAAGAATCGAGAAGCGTGGGGTGGGGTGGGGCTGGGTCTCTGGGTGAGTAACCAGATATTTATACTTAGAAGAATGACGTCGTTTTGTTCGGTGTGGCGGCCTCGCGGTGTTGTAAAAAACGACACCGAATTGAACCCGACCGGTCAGTTTAAACCGACCGCGAACCCACGAACCCATTTTTTGCATCGGGTTGAGTTCTGACCCTTCTTCGGGTCGGTTGATTTGTCGGTCGGTCGGATTTTTTCGGTTTCAAACTCAGCCTTAAGTCGGGGTTGTTTTGAGCTTGTTTTACTGAAATGCCCTCCACAAATTTTTCTTATGCGAAGGCGAGACCGGTTCAGTAAAGCAGCTCGAAACGACCCCGCTTAACTCGTACGGGTCACCTCTCCTCCCATCTTACCAGTGGGTAAAGTTTCATCTCTAATGGAGAAAGTTGGTTCTTTGAGTTTCCCTTTTATCTTTTCTTGGGGTGTGTAACGAAGTGGTTTAGTTCGACTGAAGTGAAAGAGCAACACAATGTTACACAATCCTTCAGTATCTCATGCTTCTCTTTGCATGGGGTTTTGTTTTGTGTATCATTTTTTCTATGACTTTGTTTAAAGGAAGCGGCTCGTCCATTAAAATCGAGATTTGGTTAACAAAATTTTAGTAACATAACTAGGACCCACTGTTGGTCCTCGCATGAAAGCCATAAATTAAGAGTGCGTATGTGGCAAACAAGAGAGAGTGTTTCCTCAAGTGATGGTATTTTTAAGTAGTGTTTTTTGATTTGTATCGATGGCTGAAGTTAGTGGAATCTCTTCTTCTTGCGACCGAAGATACAGGCACATTGCCGAAATACATTATATCCGATATTATTTGTCTACTCTCTTTTATCATTTTCATCTTGGTTGTGTTCGAACTATCGTTCCTCTCTTTTATTAATTCTAACATTTTCATTTTCGAATGGGAGTGAGATTGAGGCGGGTTTTCTTTTTCGATTGCTCTAGTCGCTTTGGTTACTTCGGTTAGTGGGTTTTTTTGGATCTCGTTAGTAAATTGATTTTTTTTTCCAGATCCATCTCCTCTTTTATTAACCGTAAAATTCCGGTTAGTAAATTGATTTTTTTTTCCAGATCCATCTCCTCTTTTCTTCCTCTTCATTGTCTTGAGATCAATATCGCAGAAGGTCGCCATGGCAACTCCCTTTAAATGCCTCTGCGAGAAATTGATCAGCCTAATGTCAGTGGTTCCAAATTTATTGAAATATATTTGTAAATTTTACTTTATTCTATTACATGTTCATTAATTTATTTGCGACACTTGGAAAATTACTCACCGATTTTACCCAATAACTGCAACTCCCAAATATCAATTCAAACCAACGGCAACTTAACATTTTAAGCCACCAATACTATTAGGTTTTGAGTTTAACGGTTAGAAATTCAATAATATTAAACACTTGTACTTTCATCTATTTATCAGATGTCCAGATAACTTATGCTATTAAAAAACATATCAAAGTTCTGACTCATGGTCCATGGATATTATGCAGTAGTGGATTTTTTTGTTTACACCTGGACATCACAAGCTTTGCCATAGTATCCGTTACATTTTTAAATAAAAGACCACAAAATAAAACATGTTGTTTCCTTTTGTTAAGTTGTTTGATCCAAAAATAAATGTAGTGCTGCCCCTCAACATATTGTAGCTAGAAAGTGGCCATTTTCCCGCTGAAATGTAATCATGGATTCGAAAGCGTCGACCACTTATATCTTCCATTGCTTCTTTTAGTTCGATTAAATTTAATGTAACAGAGGCCAGAAACTCCTTCCGGCATTCCCTAATTTAAGCCTTGATAATGAAGTAATAATTTTTTTTAAAGGTGAGAGGATTTGATCCGCCGTAATCTTGAAGAATTTCGATCAATTCGATTAGACTGATTTAATATTTTGCATCAGATATAAGTCGGGCTAGTGAAGTTTTTGAAAAATATATCCTCACAAACTATGTCGGTCTTAATTTATATTTTTCCTGAACAAGGATATTGGAGTAATTCTTATATTTATTTTATTAATTCAATTGGTCAGAATTTGGAGATAAAAAAATGGGATGTAATTCTCCATCTTGAAAGTTACGACTTACGAACTGTACTCATTAGGACGTTGGAATTGCCAGGTTTTGTTCAGAAGAAATGCCGGGTAAATTATCACGAGAATCGCCGGGACCAGTCATCCATGTCAAGCGGCTGCCCTCCGAATCTTGGGATGACCGGTCATCCCAGAAAATAAGTTATGCTTTCCTTGTATAGATTCTGAATATTTCGAATTGATCACATCAACCACCAGACCAATGCACAAGTTACATCATTCAATCCCGGATCTCTGACAATTCATATCTAAGCAGTGTGTCATTATGTCAAATGTCTTTGAATTGTGAATGTCGAGTTGAAGAATAAACATTGAGAATAAAGCTTTTACTTTTTCTCCGTTTGGGAACCACGATTTTTGGGCGGCCAAAGGAAAAAAAAGAGATACTTTTCGAGTGATTCCTTCCTGGGTGGAAGAAGGAACCTTCTTCTTCTACTTCTTCTAGTGATGTTATATATTATAAACACTCACATTCGCTTATTGGGTCTCCTTTCTTTTCTAGCCGTATATATATTCTGTTTTCCTTTTGGATCATAAAGTTGGCTGATCAGCTTATTTCATACGACCAGATAGGATGCTTCCGTTGGTGTCGATTATTTTCAATTCTAATTCATCATTTCGCAATAATGCGGTGGGTGAACCTTTCATCTCTTCCATTTGTTATTCCCTAACGATATGTTTTGATATGTTCTCCTCACGATATGCTTATATATTTGCTACTTCCATTTTGTATATATACTACGGTTGAATTTGATCAAGAAGATGCAGACCAGGAGCTGAAAGAAGGAAACAGAGAGAAATGGTTGCCTTTATTTACAATTTTATCCATTATGAAGCACATAAGACCGATGCTTTCGAAAGTAGTAAGAAGCAAGCTGAAGATCAATTTTGAGCTGTCCTCAATCGCCATGTCACTTGGAGGGTCACAATCAGATTCTCGTCTTGAGACAATATTCTACCCCAAGATAAAGCTCAGAAAGCTGCCCAAAATATAGATTAACCAAGCCCCTGAAAGAGAGAATATCGATTAATTTTACAATTGTTTTTACTAAATGATAATATTTAAATTATTAATCTTTTAAAAAAAGTAGTACAACAAATTTGTGACTTTGTAAAATACTATTCAGAAAATTCTACACTTGTACATATGAACAAAGTAAATAGTATTATTACTATTAAAATCTTATTCATACATTTTTTTCCCAGTAGTTCACGTACTTATAGAAAAGAGCAGTTCATTCGGACGACGTCATTGGTAAGATTTAGGTTATGTTTATTTTGTAAGAAAATATTTTTCAAAAAATAATCTCTTACATTATTTATGGAGACTCGTTTCCGCCCATTTTAAGAAAAAATTTCTCATACGGGATATAACTTTCACAATATTTATTTGAACTAATGAAAATATTTCCCGACAAAAATAAACAATAGAAGTCTAAAGACGGATATTGATCACCTGGACGCAACGGAAGATCCCTTTGGCTGTGATTAAACGCGGACACGAAGAAACAATCCGACGTCGTATTGAACCCGCCTCCACAGTTGCAAACGAAGGTATCGTAATCTCCGGCGTAGCCACAGGCCCCGTTGCTCCTCTCGCAATTGGCACAAGCAACGGGATAATCGTTGTAAACATTGAACTTGTACTTAAGCGACACACCGTACTTCCAGCTCTCAGGATTCGGTTCCTGCCCGCTGAAGCTGTAGAACCCGGAGTAGGAGCTGCACTTGAGCTTCCCCAAGTCCATCTCGAAGGCCGGGCCGAGGTCGACGGGCGCGTATACGCAGCACGTCGAGATCGGGAGGTTCAGCATGCTGATCGCCTTGCAGGAGTACAAGAAGCTGCAGATTGGTGCACCTGCAGAAATTTCGAGTTATGTGTGAGGTACATGAATTATTTCGGAACTAGAACAGTCCAGATTATAAAGGGAGGCTGTCTTTTTAAGGATCCATCTCATATCATCAACTTGGCCTGTACCAGTTTTAGATAAGTTTTCTTTAGAAATCTTCTTTTTGTTCTTCATGTCCAGGATTACGTTCTTGATCATTAGATAACCCTATTCTGTAAACAGATTTATAATGAGCATATGCTAAACATAATTTGGGGCACGAAAGAGTTTTCATAATTTAATTGAAACGATATTCCATTTTTGTTAAGAATATTTTGTTTTCTAAGATTTCGGATTGAATATAAAATTTCTAACGTGATATCGCGTGTGTCAGCACCTGTTCTGTCACACCGAGGAACCACACCGGAGCTGTTGCTGTTGCTGTAACCACCATTGCTACTGGTCCGAAAGATGGGCGACGACGAGGTCGAGCAATCGAGGAGAGTGAAAACGGTGTCGTCGTGGAACGAAAACGGTGCGTCCCAGTCGAGGCCAAACCCTCTGCTCGGCTGCGTACAAGAGCAAGTGGACATGGAAGGGTCTGAGATGTACACAACCTGGTTGGTGTAGTCTATGTTGGTCACCGGGTAGCACCCGGTGTGAGTGGTTAACGTGAGCTTGTTGTTGGTTTGGTCGCACGTTACGTACTTTTGGAACCTTGGATCGCCACATCCCGACCCGGACCCGAACGGGTACCTGATCGGGATGTTGCCGCAGGATCTCTTGCAGGTTTGGGATGAAGTTGGAGGGAGGAAGGTTAGTGCAGTTGTTAAGAGGAAGAGGAGAGTGATTGGAGGGCTATTGGGCTTCATGTCTCTTTGTAGGTCTGGTTGATAGTGGAAGAGGAGAAGAGTACAAGTGAAGTGTGGAGTATTGGGTTTGTGTGCGTTTTATATTGGGGAAGCAACTAAGGAAAGGTTCGACCATAGTACAATTTTTTTTTACCACTTGAACCGTCTTCTATTGTTCGATGAATTTTGCTTCATCTAGGAGAAGGTAATGGGTACTTTTTATTCTTCTCTTTTTTTGTGAGGACGACTTTAATTGTCAAGCTGGTTGGCTAGCATACTTTTTGTGCCTTTTTTGGCTCGGTTCTTATGGATGCATTGGTGGATTTTTTTTTAAAGTAAAATTGTATTATTCCTCAATAAAAAAACCTCAAAGTTACATCTGAATAATTATACTAAAGGAGCTAGATACAACCTATCAAAATAGTAACTACTTTACAAACACAATCTAACTCCCTTGAACAGCCAAAAAGGTCTCAAAACCAAGTTGCTTGGTACAAGTACTCACCGACGCAAGCATTTAAAAATTAAAATATCTAAGAGGACCACCAAAGCATCCAATCGAAGCTGTCAAGAAATCAAGGGGGATCAAAAACCTTTGATTGATGTTGGCGGGCAGTAGTACTTCGAAGACCGTCAAGGATTTGCGAAGCATTCGTATCCCAAGTCCCGAACATCTTGGTAACATTCCAAGTATCCAATGCCAATTCTGCTTGGAAAAGATCCAATTTTGCCTGCTCCTCAATTCGAGCCAATAAAGATGCAATAGTGATGTCATCCGGAGGTTTGGATGGCGCTTTAATCGCAACTTTCTTTTCCAGAATCTTGACGAGAGCGGCCGCCTTATTCGTTGGCCTCCTCGTTCTTGAGCTAGACCTGGTCAGAGTTATGATCCCCTTATCTTTTTTGGCAGCTAAACAAGGCACATCCATGATGTTTTTCTTTTTCACTTGCTGAAGGAGGACTTCTACAATTTGTTGTTTGAGCGTGTTCACCAGAATCTCATCTTCCAACACATTAGAAACCTCCAGACAAGTGGCGTCCGGGCTGCAGACTGATTGAGCATCAGCCTCGCAACCAGAAGGAACGACAACTGTGGTTGTAGCAGAAGTCGCAGCTAGAGGCTACCAATCCACAAGCTCCACTGTCACATCCAAAGAGGGGATTACAAGACCAACAACCGGAGGGATCAGCAGAGCATCAACTAGATTAGCAACAAGGGGTTGCAACAAGAACAACACTTTCGCAGCAGGGGGCTGCCCATTTTGCTTTTCCAAAACTTCAATCTGAACAGGTTCAAAATCTTCACAACCACCATCCTCTTGCACAGAAGGCTCAACCAGATCAACCTTATCAACAAGAGTGCACACACTTGTAGTGCTAACTTTTTAGCCATCATCAATCAAAAGAGTGGATTGATTATTCCAGGTCTTTCCTCCGTTTCAATGTTGTCGATTCCACGTTAAAAATAAAGAATTATTGAGTTTGATTTGTAAGTGAAGAATTCTATGTTCGAACCATCGACGACCTTTTCGAAGAATCTGAATCTGCAGAAACAACTGATCACAGTGTCCATGTACTTCAAGTGCACTGCATATGATCTGTCCTCGATATCCAAGCTATTCGGTTGCTTGTAAGGTGGATCATATGTCCTTCTACCAATTAACCCTCGTGCATGCCTTTGTACAGGTTCAGGAACAATCCCGAATTGTTAGGCACGTTTTAACATCGTTCTACTTGAGTTAACATCCCAATACAAATATCACTTTGTATATTTAACGGATAACTCTTGATTTAATTAAGGACAAATTACGCTCACGTTCTTGCAATTTGATTTTCCTCCCTCTTGAGTCCCTGGGTTTCGAAAATCGTTTCTGACGTCCTCCAAGTTTGATTTTAGAAACTCTCGGGTTCTTGACGCCAGAATTTTAGAAACTCTCCGGTGAACACCCACCTGAAAAGACTAAAATACCCTCCTTGTTAAAAGACAAAAAATTTCTTTTTCTTTCTCCATCTTCTTCCTCCAACTTCATCTTCTTCCTCCAACTTTTAACAAAAACTCAAACTTCACCAAAAAGAACTCAAAAACTTAATGAGAATCATAACTAAGAATCAAAACTAATTAAAAACAAACAAACTTGAATAACCCTAATTTTGAATATTCCAATTCAAATTAGAAATAAATTGATGTACCACTAAACTCCTCTAACGATCTTTTTTTTTTAAGGTAGATGTAATATTGATAAAATATCACATTACGAGAATCCAAGAGTGGAGTTGCAAAGAAGGCAACAAGTGTAAAACAACCAGGATCCCAGAAATGAGAATTACAGGCAATCTAAACACCTGGAACTCCTCTAACGATCTTCCACACCAATCAAACTAATTCCTCCAGCAACAAAACTAAGCCATCTCAATCTGTGATGTTGACCCAAAAGCCCCAATTTTTTAACCCCAATCTGAACCAAATTCATGACGACCTATGAACCCATGGGTGACTGTGGAGGCAAGCCGAGATGTGCTCGCCCTTCGTCTCTCCCGCCAGCTCCGTGGCCTCGCCATGGGAGCTATCGAGATGGGCCGTCTACATACTGTCTTCGGCGGGACCCAGTCGACGGAGCTCCGGAGCGTGTCCTCTCCGCGAGCGGTGAAGCTGGTCTTCCATGGACGGAGCTCCGTTTCACATGGGTCCTTCGCCGTCCTTTGTTAATTTTCCTTGGGCTTGGGGTTGGAGAGAAAATTCCCAAATTTTGAAATTAGAGTTCGTTCCTAATTTTGGGGTTGGAAGTTGGGATCGGGGTCAAGTTCATCCCTAATTAAGGTTAATTCTCTTAAGATGCAAAATTCCTATCGACGACTTTAAAGGTTGTGTGAATTGAGCCAAGTTCATATCTTTGATTAGCGAAATTCTTTGATTTAGGTTTTTTTAATTAGGTTATTTAAGTTTTGATTCTCTTTAATTGATTTGAAGTTTTCAAAATTCGGTTAGACAACTTTGATTGATTTGGAGTTTTGGTTGAAGTACGAGGAAGAAGATGAACTAGAATGAAGAAGGTGGAGCCGGAAGAAAAGAGATGCTTTTATTTTTGAGAAAAGTGAAGAAGAAGGGTGGATTTTTTTGTCTTTTAATAAGGGAGGGTATTTTAGTCTTTTCAGGTGGGTATTTACTGGAGAGTTTCTAAAATTTTGTCGTCAGGGACCCGAGAGTTTCTAAAATCAAACTTGGGGGACGTCAGAAACAATTTTCGAAATTCAGGGACCCCAGAGGGAGGAAAATCAAACTACCGGGATGTGAACATAATTTGCCCTTTAATTAATGAGTTTATCGTGAATATCATAAAATTACTCGCTAAACAATTTGTTAACAATAGGACAATGCAAAATATGGGGGTAGGAACATGCTCTCATGTGTGAAAACAGAAATTTTGTTTTTTGTCTTCCCTTTTAATTGTCCGGTCGAGTGTTTCAGGCAGGAGAACAAAAAATCTCTCAAATTGGAAGAGGAGAACTACTATGTAGACACTAGACTGTATCAAAGTGGTAAAAGATGCGAGAGTTGGTGTAGTTGAATAAGATTTTGAGTTCGAACTTTGTAATGTTCGACATTGAAATAAATCGTATTTAGTGAAAAAACAGAGGGTCTTAGACAAAACTTATTTTTTGTACCATTCAAGGATTATCTGTTCGTAAGATGATAAAATCTTAAACTAAAGTCGATTACATGAAAACGTAACTAGCTTCAGGTACTCAAATGAAATTTCCCTTTTCGACGATTGCTTTTTATTGTCCGGAAGCCTCAACATTCGGAGGACTTCTTCTCCTCGATAAAGAACTAGGAGGCCCAGCCCCACCTAATTCTCTCGGAACTGAGATCCTCCGGAGGAATCCTCGCGCCATGAATTTTGGGCTTCCAAGGTATCACTCTCTCCTTCAGTCAACGGGCTCAACAACAGGCTAATTATGATTTATTTTAAGCTTCGTACAATACCCCCAGTCGTTGAATTTAGTCTTCCGCCAGGTGTTCGATATAATTCCCCTGAGAAATTCTTGGATTCTGTTATTGCTGGTAAATTCGGTTGAATACCCATGTTAGGTTTGGTCCTTTGGTGTATGCTTGAACAGAAATTCTGAGCAATGTGGTAAATTTTTCGACGGATTTTCCAGTTTGTATTGGATGCTTAACATGTGTGTCTCGTCAATTGAGATATAAACCTACTTGTCGGGCTATCTGTTCGGTACGTTGTGTTGAGATGCATTTGATATCATGAATTGTGCTGGTATATGGTTCACAGAGTTACAATAGTTGCTTGTTTGTCGCAGATGATGGAGCAATGAGCTCTCTTTTCCCGGGTTCTTCCGGATGGAAGGAAGGAGCTGGACTTGTACTATTGTGTTGGTAGAATTCTTTATGATGGGTTTCTTGCAGAAACATGAAGAGAAGTGCCTTTTTAGCGTTTGGTTGTTCTCTTCGAGTACCTGGGCATTGTTTGCCTTACGTGGGTCCTCCTCCGAGATGTCATCCATTGTTTGCTTTCAAAGTTTGGAGCCGAATGCTTTCTTTTTCAAGCTCAACGAGCCACAGACCCTTCCCCAGTTATTCCCCAAAGAAGGCCACCATAAAGGACTCAGAAATCGTCCACCAAATATCGCATACTATAAAGTTACACCAACATGAGCCTATATCTCGTTTTCTCAAGCCTTTTGAATCTATGTATAGGTCTGATCATTTTATTTGGGTTCTTATGCTCATCAAGAATGACTATAAGTTGGTTTTGGATTTCCTTGGCTGGGCACGTCTCCGTAGAGAGCCAAGCCTAGAAGCTCGCTGCATTGTCATTCAGATTGCTGTAGCATCAAAGGATCTACAGATGGCTCATGTCCTTACTTATGATTTCTGGGTCAAAGTCAAGTTTAATGCTCATCTGGCATTCGATAACTTTACCAAGCAGTTAATATACACGTACAAGGATTGGGGCTCTGATCCCCACGTGTTTGATATTTTCTTCCAAGTTCTTGTTGAAGTTGGGATGCTTGATGAAGCCAGAATGTTATTTGGGAAGTTGTTGAACTATGGAGTCGTCTTATCAGTTAATTCATGCGATTCATATCTCTCTCGCCTATCAAGTGATTTTTCTGGCCTTAGGATGGTAATCGACGCTTTCATTAACTTTCCTGTCCTGGGTGTCTGTTGGAACACAACATCCTACAACATAGTAATGAGTTCGCTTTGTCGATTGGGGAAAGTAAAAGAAGCGCATCGTTTGCTTCTGCTAATGGAGTTGAAGGGGTATATCCCTGATGTTGTAAGTTATAGTACTGTAATCAATGGCTATTGTAATGTTGGGCTACTTGATCAGGTGACAAATCTTCTCAAAGAAATGCAAATGAAAGGGTGGAAACCAAACTCATATACCTGCAGCAGCGTGATACTTCTTCTTTGTCAAAGTGGTGAAGTTGGTGAAGCTGAGAAAGTTATGAGAAAGATGATAGACCAAGGGATGATTCCAGACGCTGTGGTGTATACTACCTTGATTGATGGTTTCCGCAAATTAGGTAGTTGTCAAGAAGCTTGCAATTTGTTTGGCGAAATGGAGGTTAATAATATAGCACGTGACTCAATAGCTTATACGGTCATTATTTCTGGGCTTTGTCAAGTTGGGAAAATTGTGGAAGCTGACAGACTTTTCAATGAGATGCTACAGAAAGGGTTACGGCCAGATGAGATCGCGTATACTTCCCTCATTCATGGCTACGGCAAGCTCGGGGAGATGAAAAAGGCCTTTTTTCTGCACAATCAGATGGTCCAAGTTGGGCTTTCGCCAAATGTTGTCACTTATACTGCTCTGTCTGATGGCCTTTGTAAGCAAGGGGAAATCGAAGCCGCAAATGAGCTTCTGCATGATGTGCGCCAAAAGGGCATTGAACTGAATGTCTGCACATACAACTCGATGGTTAATGGCCTTTGTAAAGCAGGACATGTAGAACAAGCAAGAAAGCTGATGCTGGATATGGAAGTCGCCAGGTATTATCCTGATACCTTCACTTACACAACAATGATGGATGCTTATTTTAAAATGGGGTATATGGTCAAGGCTCAAGAGTTTCTGCAAGAGATGCTTGAAAGAGGACTGCAACCTACCGTCGTTACATTCAACGTGCTAATAAATGGATTTTGCATGAACGGGTTGTTGAAAGATGGTGAAAGTCTTTTGAGTTGGATGTTGGAAAAGGGGATGACACCAAATTCCACCTCATATAATTCCATTTTGAAACAGTATTGCATCGGAAAAAATATGCGCAGGGCAACTGAGGTTTATAGATCAATGTGCTCTGAGGGGGTGCTTCCAGATAGCAATACGTTCAATATTTTAATAAAAGGGCACTGTAAAGCAAGGAATATGAAAGAGGCTTGGTATTTGCAAAAAGAAATGGTCGAGAAGGGATTCAGTCTGACTGCTAGTTCCTACAACTCTCTCATAAGGGGTTTACTTAAGAAGAGAAAACTTCAGGAGGCAAGAGAATTATTTGAAAATATGAGAAGAGAAGGACTAGTTCCTGATTCGGAACTGCATCAGCTGTTTGCTGATTTAAGCTATGAAGAAGGGAATCATGATCAGGCCTTTGATCTTTGTGATGAAGTAGTCGTCGAGAAGTATCTTCCGAATGCAGCCAAACCTTAGAGCACATATTGAACTTCTTAGGGTGGGCTATATTTTGGTTACCGTTGTAGTGACCTTTGCACCAGTTGGCCTCGGAAGGATCAAGGAGTCAGTCATCAGGGTCACAAACCCTTTGGTGTTCTGGTAATTCTTTCCCCTGGGATACTTCCGGAGATGCACCATGTTTGCTGACAAACTTATTTTGACAGTAGCAAGCTCTTAAACTGATGAAAATGCCACGTACGAATTGTTTCGATCTTCTTGATTCATGTTTCAATCGATGGATTGCATGCAGAATTTGATGTCTTCATCTAGCAATTCAAATATATCTTATGTTGAATATGCAGAATCAATCTAATATGGTTTATGGAAATGCTCACGCTTTGTACTCTTTCCCTTTTTTTCATGATTTCCTCCTAGGTAACACCTCAGCATTACTCTGAAATCGAAAGGGCAACAGAATGATTGTGCTCTCACTCTTTCTTTGTTTAACGGGCCAATAATATTGGATTTTACCAAGTTATAGAGGTACGCTCTTTTCTTCTTCACTCTGCCTCCGCCATTTCCAACATGTTAAGAGTTAAACCCCTTATTTTTATGCTGCCTATTCTTTATCATAGAAGGGGTCTTCATTGTGCTGAATCTAAGACAATGGTGCTTGAATCCGTGGTCAACCAGCAACACTATGTCAAAGGTGTGAAGTAACCCAAGGGCGTCACAACACGAATTCATGTTCGGGAGTTGGCTAAGGGGAGGCGTGGCAATCTTAGCTCTCCCGGCCTCTTAGCTCCTGTCACTCACCACTGCCGGTGTGGCCTCTAGCAGTTCGGAAGATAATAACAGACGATCCAAATCAGCTTTCTTCTCGGATGTGGTTTTATACAAGGGGAGGCGTCAGCTTCGAGATAGAGATGGAGGCCATGGAAGCAGAGTTAAGTCTGTCTTCTGACAATTGTCTGTTTGATCCGAAGCAAGAATGATCTAGTTTTCCTTGTAGTTTGCGGTGCTGGGTTTTTAGACTTTGTTGTAAACTTAATAATAATTAAGTCAAAACTGATACAGTATTTATAGTTGACTTAACTTAGCAATATACGAAGATAATACTGCCAGTAAACAGCCTATAAATGACATAAACGTACTCATAATCGACTTATGTCATCCGAATATTTGTGATGCATATATAAGCCATAAGGTCTATCCGGGTCATAATCAACTCGTAAGCTTGAACAGTTGAACTGGCAATTACATCTTGGTAGTTCTTTTTAATCAGTTGATAGAATTTTTGAAATGTGACAAAATTGTTTCTACAATTATTAATATTATTATTTTTCCAATGTTCTTATGATATAACAATTCTCTCACCATTAATCGTTGGTTTATATCACACTAATTTTTGCGACCATCTAATCTCTTAATTTTTTTTTTTTGGGGGTGAATATGTAACCTCTTAATTGATGACTCTCAAGGGCCTCTCATAGTTAAGATTTCGACTAGCTTGCTATCCTCCGGTCTGCTTGGCTAAAAAAGAGCTTCGTCGTACTTATTACCGGCAAGCATCGCAACTGCACTTCAAAGAACAATAAAAATTTTATTATTATAACTCGTTAGCTTCCGTTTAACAACATCAGCACCAGTGGTCTAGTGGTAGAATAGTACCCTGCCACGGTACAGACCCGGGTTCGATTCCCGGCTGGTGCATTTATATCAATTTTTTGAACATTTGCTAGCAATATAAATTTATAATCTCAAAATCCAATCTTTGTTCCAAAAACTGTAGCCCATGCACCCCAGAATCTTCACCATCGTCCTTCCCATGGTTAGTTTCCACTATTGAATATTCGTCTGTATTGTTTAGCTACGATATTTCTCAAATTAAACCCTAAGAACAACCCTTTTTTTGTATACATCTTGATATGATGACCAAGAAAAAAGTCAACATGTTGTACAAAGTTTTTTTTAATTAAGTTCAACATTTTGACCTTTTACGGCTTGGACCTGTAGCTGCTACTAACTTTTCAGTCGACTGGAGGCAAATTGTCCATCACAAATTTTGGAGGCATCGTGTTTCGTTTCCAGCCACATCACCTTCTAACCTCATCTCGACCAAAGAACAGACATTTATATTTCATTCCATTATTTTCAAATGTATGCGTTGCCGTGGACCATCATGCATCACGCAAATTTACTCGTTGAAGGTTCACATTAATATCACGGTCCACTTGTACGTTCTATCATACGGTTTATACATTTTATTCGATTCGAATCGATTTCAAATTACTTAATAAAATAAGTATCCGACAAAAAATTATGGCATACTTGCGGTATCCGTTCACATGTTTTATACGGTACGAGATTAAACTCCGGTTCCACAAAAAATTGAAAACACAAACTACTAATTTCCTGCGGGCCTAGACCATTAGATGCCTCGTCGGTCTATTTCCCAGTGACCAAAACGAAACCTAACACCTCTATTCTTCCGATACCTTTCACACTTTAAAGCGTGCAGTTGGCCCTTGAACGAGATCCATCCACACTTAAACCATCTCCATCTACCGGTAGGAGTTGGACTTCCGATTGGTAAAAAAATATTGGGTTCAATCTTAAATGAACATAAAATCATCATTACGAGAGTCATCTATTTTAGGATCCGATAAATAGCTTTCACACCAAAACCAGTTTCATCTACCATTCCAATCCTCCCTCTATAAAGTCCCAATCAAAGCTCACTTCATCTGAAAACCCAGTTTCCTATCTATTAACGAGGTCAAAAAATATTATTATGGCAAAAGAAGACGTGAAGATTCTGGGTGCATGGCCAAGCCCTTACGTGATGAGGCCCAGAATCGCTCTCAACGTGAAGTCGGTGGAGTACGACTTCCTTCAGGAGACGTTCGGGACAAAGAGCGAGCTCCTCCTCAAGTCTAACCCCATCCACAAGAAGATCCCGGTTCTGATCCACCAAGGGAATCCCGTCTGCGAGTCTCTGATCATCGTGGAGTACATCGACGAGGTCTGGTCCTCTGGCCCTTCCATCCTCCCCTCCGACCCTATCGACCGCGCCACCGCTAGGTTTTGGGGATCCTACGTCGACGAGAAGGTACCCGATTCATTTTCTCTCTCCTATCATGGTTTGTCTACTTAGTTAGTTACATTGAAATTTTCGGGTTGAATATAGAGATCGTAAGAAGGTATCGGGGTGGGCCAATTCGAGTTCATTACATGTTGCCTAACTCACAACCCATATAGGTTTCTTCTGAGAGGATGGGTTGAGATTAATACATTACTAATGATGTATTTATTTACAAGTGCAAAAATCTATGAAGATTTCTAACACTCGAATATTGTGCAGTTTTTTCCATCACTCCGGGGGATTAACGGTGCTCGAGACGAGGAGGCGAAGAAGGGATTGGTGGAGCAAGTATCCGAAAGCTTCCGGGTCCTAGAGGAGGCCTACACCAAATTGAGCAACGGAGGACCTTTCTTTGGTGGAGACCACATCGGCTACGTCGACATCGCATTTGGGAGTTACTTGGGCTGGATCCGGGCCATATCCAAGGTTGAGGGGCTGGATCTGCTCGACGGGTCCAGATTTCCCGGGCTTGTGAAATGGGCCGACACCTTCTCTTCCGACCCAACCGTCAAAGATGTCATGCCCGAGACCGACAAGCTTGTCGAGTTTGCCAAGGTGATCCGAGAGAAAATGAAAGCCGGTGGCCCACCAAAGTAATTGGAGAAGGGAGAACGGAATAATGTGGCACTGTACCACAAGTTATTATTTCTTCAGTTAGGGTTTCCAACATCGATCAATAAATCTGTTATCTGCTGTCTGTTATTTATCGTGGCCATGTATATTTTCGATGTACACGGTTGGAACTAGAAGTTACCGACATGAGCCAAATTTGGATTTATTATGTAAGCGCTTGGATTTTGTTTTGTCCGAAACTACCGTTTACCACTCATTTTATTTGACAACAGTTAATATTTATCAATAATTTTCGTCAGCTTATAAAGAAAATAAAATAGACCCATCCGTGTGGATCTCTCGCTGCAATGGACTGTTCAACACTTGAGAAGGAAGTGGACAACCGATCATCCGTGTGGGCTATGGATGAAGCATGTGGGTCCACTGGGTAATTGTGTCGATTGGGTATTTTGTACGGGGCAATGGGGTCTCGGTGTTCACCGAAGAAAATAGTCGATTCTGGTAATAAAAATCTTAAACTAACATTAAACCAGAAAAACAAAGATGAAAAAATATTTCTTGAAACACAAGATATGTCATTCGTAATTGTGCATAGAACAGGGACTCGAGGACAATTTACTATTTGTATGTTATTGAAAAATGTTATGATTTGACACTATATGAATTTAGCATGGAGATAGAGATGGATGCCAAGAATTCCAAGGGCTCCAAAGATAACATCACTCCTTCCAAGTTCATCGTTGGCGGTCCTGACATGCATGAGCATGGAAGCAGAGTGAACTCTGCCTTTGATCCGAAGCAGAAATGGTCTAGTTTTCTTTGTAGTTTTTGGTGGTGGGGTTTGGACTTTTTTGTTATGAACTCAATAATAATTACGTTAAATGCAGTAGAGTATTTACTAGTTAACATTATAATAAGAAAATACTACTCATAAACAGCTTGTAAATGACATATCAGCGTGCTCACAATCGACTAAATGTTATCCAGGTATTTATTTTTTAAGGTAAATTTTCTTTATTAATATAAATATATGTAAAATAGTAGTATTTACACCCATGTTGATTTACGGGAGTTGCATCCGAAGATGTCACTAAAATCCCTATTATTGCAAAACTCAAAGAAAAAATGACAATAGAAAAAAAAATCTGCCTCGATGGCTAAAAGGTTTTCTATTGACTTCTGTCTATCCTGATATTTGTGACGCATATATACCGATGAGGTCTATCCGGTTCACAATCTGACTCGTAAACCTATGCTGGCAATTATATCCGATTAGTTTCTGGAGACTTAATAATGAAGATACTGGCCTCTCATAATTTAGGGCTTGGCTAGTTCCCCTTTCACTAATTGCTTAAGAGAATAATTTTTAAATAAAGCAGTGGAATAGTACCCTGCCATGGTAAAGACCTGGGTTCGATTCTCGGCTGGTGCATCCCTTTTCTTTTAAGTTAAGTTTTTTTTTTGGTGGAATTGGTGAGTGCATGGCACTCATTCATTTAAAGGCAAAATATTACATAAAGAAGAGTCAGAGAAGTCATCCCTCAAAAGTAAAATACAGTCATCTGGGGAATCTACCAATACATGAAAGCCACTGGGAAGGGCAAGGGCAAAGTTCGCTAGCCAGTCTGCTACCTTTTTGCCATCTCGACCGCAATAGTTGACCTCTATTTGCCCGTGAAGGCGGATGAGATCCTGACACTTGTTCACGAGGACGGTCAGTGGATTTCCACACGCTACCCCCTCGGTAAGGTACTTGAGAGCTACCATTGAGTCTGTCTCCACGACAACTGGCTTGAATCCTCCTGCCTCCACCATCTGTAACCCTCTCCACAAGCCCCAAACTTCGGAGCCAATGGCATTGCATAGGTCTGAATTTTGGGCAAAGCCCATTATCCATCTTCCCGAGGAGTCTCTTAGGACCCCACCACATCCGGCACGTCCTGGGTTCCCTTTCGAGCATCCATCGGTATTAAGCTTAAAGACTCCACTCGTCGGGGGGGTCCATCTCTTGGTACAACTTTTACTCCGGTCTTGGAAGTCTTGCTTGGACATGATGTTGTTCCATGAGGTTTCAAATTCCTCTGCCTGTGACTTCACGAATCCTATCCGGTCAAGGGGGGTCTCATCCCTACCAAATGCCAAGTTATTTCTCCACCTCCACAACCACCAACAGGTAGTAGCAAAGAGGGTGTTCCAAGGGGACAAAGACCCTACCTTTTCTTTATGTCTCAAATTCAGCTGGAACCAGGTCTGCGTGTCTAGGGAGAAGAAAAGTCCTTGAGCTTCCGTCGGAAGTAGGGGATACCATGTCGACTTGGCCTTAGGGCAGTCCCGGAGGAGATGAATGATCGACTCCGTTTGGTCCTTGCAGTAGGGCCAGTAAGGATTTGCACCAAACTTACGTCTAAACCTCTCCCTATTGGTCATGATTCGCCCTTTTAAGCACGTCAAGAGGAAAGTCCTTAATTTTTCTGGAATTCTTAGTTTCCAGAGAGTTTCCCACACTACCCGAGTGTTAGAGCCCGGCTGTGGATCACCGATGACAGACAGGTAGGCAGATTTGGTGGTAAACTCCTCAGACTCTGAAAACCTCCAGGAGAAGGAATCAGAGTACAAACCCAGGTGATCCACTACTATTGCCAGGAGCTTCATCTTTAACTCTTCTGATACAAGGCTGTCCAAAATTTCCCATTTCCAACCAAGTTCAATATTCCAAAAGTCCCCGACTTTGAGGTGAAGCTGGTCAGTAGGGATAGACGATGGTATGAGGCGTTCAAGGACTTGTTCACCTGGGACCCACTCGTCTTTCCAAAATAGGGCGTGTTAGCCATCTCCAATTGACCATCATAGGCCAGTTTTCAACTGTTCGGCAATTTTGAGGAGGCCAGACCAGATTGCAGATGGCCTTCGACTGATCCTCTCATCCATGGGAAAATGGTGTTCCTTCAAGTACTTGCTTGTCAGGATCCTAGCCCAAATAGCATTCGGGTTTGTGATATACCGCCAACCCAACTTCATAATCAAAGCGGTATTGGTATTTCTCGCACTTCTGAGACCCAAACCTCCCTGGGCTTTGGGTTGACAAACCTCATTCCAGTTGATGAGGTGAACACGCTTACTCTCTAAGGAGTCTCCCCACAGAAAATCACGACAGATTTTGTCTAGTTTTTCACACAATCCCGGGGGGAGGGAGATAACATGCATGGTATAGAAATGAAGAGTGGATAGCACCGACCTTGTCGGGGTAAGACGACCAGCCAAGGTGAGTTGCTTGGCTTTCCACCCCACAAGTCGAGCCTGAGCTTTGTCCAAAATGTATTGGAATGTGTCCATGGTGACAGGTCTATGAAGTGAGGGGATACCCAGATACTTCCCTAGATCATTGGTTGCCTGGATGCCCAGCCGCCTACTCAGATGTTGCCCTTTTTCTGGGGAGATGTTGTTAGAAAAGAACACTCTTGACTTTCACTTACTTTCTGACCAGATGCTTTACATAAAGTCTCGAGGCCTCGTTTGATGAGAGTAACATGGTCAATGGAGGCTTCCGCAAACAATACCACATCATCCATAAAGAATAAATGCGTGACTTCCGGCCCTTGTCTGGTCAACCTAATCGGTTTCCATTCCTTTCTACTGACCACCGCAGAGATCCAATGGGCCAGCCTTTCCATGCAGATAACGAACAAATAGGGGGAGATAGGATCTCATTGACGTAAGCCTCGTGACGGAGTGAAGGATTCGATCATCTCACCATTCCACAACACCCTCATTGAAGGACCTGTCACACAATTCATAATCAATTTAGTTAGCTGACAAGGCAGTTCTGCCTCCTGAATAGATTCCTCCACAAAATGCCAGCTGATCCTGTCATATGCTTTCTCCAAGTCGAGCTTGATGGCCATCCAACCTTTGGCTCCTTGCTTGTATCTCATAGAATGAATCACTTCCTGCAAAACAATAACATTGTCAGAAATTTGTGACCCAGGGACAAAGCTTCCCTGGGCCGGTGAAATCAAGTCCGGAAGTTTAGATTTCAGTCTAGAGACCAGTAATTTGTTGAGAAGTTTATAGGAAACGTTGCACAGGCTAATAGGTCTTACTTGCTGGAGGGATTCAGGCGGCTGGGTTTTAGGGACTAGGATAATAAGGGTATCATTAAGGCTCGGGCTTAGCATTCCGGTTTCAAGGGCATGGGTGATATAGTTAAAGAGGGTAGACTTGACCAAACCCCAGCACTTTTGGAAGAAAATTGCTTGAAAGCCATCAACACCTGGAGCTTTGATAGGGCCCATGCTAAAGAGCACCTCCTTTATCTCCTTTAAGGTAACTGGGCGGATTGCGACCCTTAGTTCCCTATCTGACCAATTCGGGAACATACCCCTCGGGATGGAGTGGGATTGGCTTCCCAATTCAGCCTTGTATAGAGACTTGTAGAACTCAAGAGCCAAGGATTCTAGCTCCATGTTTGAAGTAATCCAGTCACCTGACACATTCTTAAGTCGGTCAATCTTATTACATCTTCGTCTCACGATCATGGAGGTGTGGAAGAACTTTGTATTGCGATCACCATTGGTAACCCATTGCTCTCTCAACTTTTGGAGCCACAAGGTTTCTTCTTGTTGTAAAACTTGCTCCAGGTCTTGGCACAATTTCTCATCTAACGCCTCCCAACCTTTGTTTGGTCTTTGGTCTAAGGCTTTCTGGAGGCCACAGAGTCTTACATAAATTCTCTTCTTCCTGCGCTCAATGATGCCAAAGACCTTAATGTTCCAATCTTTTAACTCTTCTTTAATTGCCTCCAACGCCACTTCGATTTCCTTATTAGGGTTCCACTTAGCATGAACCACCCGACCAAAGCTTGGGTGGGACAACCAAGCAGCTTGGAACCTGAAAGGGCGCCTGCTTCTACAACCCAAGTCTCGGTCCGAAAAGTGAACAAGCAGAGGAGAGTGATCCGACTGGAAATGGGCAAGATGATACACCTTACCCTCCGGCCAACGGATACACCAATGTTCATTGCACAAAGCTCTATCAAGACATTTTGACACACGTCTGCCATTGCCCGTACTTCTCGCCCAAGTGAAGGGGGACCCAAGGAACCCGAGGTCCAAGAAACCATGCCTTGTAATCCAGCTAGCCAATCTCCTGTCTTGCGGTTGAAGTTTACCCGATCCTCCTTTACGTTCATCCTGTCGAGTGATTGCATTCAGGTCCCCTACGATGAGCAACGGCTTCGCATCTTGTGGGGCTAGGGAAGCAATTGCCTCCCAATACTCCTCCAGCCCGGTGACAGGAGGGGGGCATAAATAAAAGTAATGAAAGATGGCTGTTGATTCTGGAAAGCCACCTTGACATGGAGGAACTCACTCCGGGCAACAAGTACAGTGACAGACGTTGAGGGGGCCCACAGCAGCCAGATACCCCCTCTACGCCCTATTGTTTCCACACGATAATAGGCAAGCCCAGTCTTTCGACAAATAGCCTCGGCCGAGCTACCACTTATTTGCGTTTCCAATAGCGCTGCCAAGCCAAAGTGATGAACTCGCAGTAGATACTTAAAAGCTCTCATGAAGCCTGATTTCTTGGCTCTGCAAAAATTCCATACAAGCACCTTAGGATCCTTATGGGCAAGCCTAGGAGGTTTCTGGATGGATTTGTCTTCTGGTTTGGGTTTAATTTAGGTTTAAAATACGGAGTGTTTAAAGACTTACTAGATAAGATGGGAGGGGAGGGACTTTAGGCTTCGGACATCTGGTCGGGGCCAGCCCGACTATCCTCATGCCATTCCTGGGTCAGGGAGGGGTCATTTTGGGTTGAACTCATCATATCCATACACACGGGCTCATCACATGGGTTACTACAATCTGGGGGATCCTTCTTGTGGTTATCTATGGGCAGGGGGTGGGCTGGGACTCTGGGCCTGATGGGGGAGGGTTTTTCGGGTTAGAGCGGGAGGATATCAGGTGGGAGGAAGACTTTGGTTTATCTTGGGATGGGGCTTTGTTAAGGTTCGGCTTGATATTCTCTTTGGTAGTTTTAAGGTTGTCAATGGCAGCCTGGAGCTTGATGTCTAGGAAATTCTCTTCATTTCGTGCTCTTTTCAGGTTGGGGCTAGGGTCGGCTTTGTTGTAGATTAGGGTGAGCGGCTTTTTCATGAAGGTGGGCTTTGGGTTCTTGGTGGGCTTAGATGAGCTAGGTTTAGAGGCCTGCCCTTTCTGACTAGAGAAAATCCGTGCTGAGGCTGTGGGTTGGTCCAACTCTGACTCTAACTCTGCAACATCACTTTCCGGGTTGAAGAGTGCGCCAAATTGCTTCACTTTTGAAAATTGCAGACCTAGCTATTTTGCCTTTCTTAGCAACAGTCATCCAAGGTCCCAAGTTCTCACCTCGAGTTTTCAGAACAGGCGAACTAGGGTTTTGTAAAGCATCCCCAGGGTTTACCTGGTCAACCATAGCGCCGCCTCCATTAGCCGTGGTACTGGCCACTTCATCCCTTCTCTGACAGCCAAAAGAACAGTTCTCCTGGAGATGGCTGTACCTCCCGCACCCAAAATAAATGGTGTGGAGGCTTTCATACTCTACTATCTGGATGTGGTCACCAATCTTGATTTCACCAATCAGTGGTTTCGTCAAGTCAAGGTCGATACACACTCGAGTAAATTGTCCTCTCGCCTTCTCCTCCGTGTTAGGGCCCAGCTTCACGGGATCCCCTAATGCTGCAGCAGCACATCTGAGCAAGTTGTTATTGTAGTATCGCATCGGAAGGTTCGGGAAGCAAATCCAAACCCTAGTACTGAAAGGAAGGATTTTCACCCCTCTCGCAATAATGAGTAAGTAAGGGATTGTCGTCCCACAAGGACTAAGCTAGGCCGCAAACTCGACTCTACCACTAGTTTAGGACTATAAGAAATGGAGGTGTCAATTCCAAACACGATATGCTACTTGAAATAAAATTGCAACTAAACAAGGCTCTAGTTTAAACACTTAAAACAAGAGTGAGCATAGTACCAATGACAACCTAAATAACCAAATGGCTTATGGGGTTTATTAAGTTCATGATATGGTCCGGATGTTTCGAAGGCAACT
The DNA here is from genome assembly GCA_963995505.1 of Hypericum androsaemum. Classification (NCBI taxonomy): domain Eukaryota; kingdom Viridiplantae; phylum Streptophyta; class Magnoliopsida; order Malpighiales; family Hypericaceae; genus Hypericum; species Hypericum androsaemum. The sequence continues at coordinate 5,617,700 of OZ023195.1, forward strand.
AATCAACGCTCTCGCGACAAACTAGTCTAAATCGATTCTTAACTAGACTTAGAAGAACCAACCACGCTCTCGCAACAAATTAGCCATCTAATCTAACTAATCACCAACTATAATCACCATCCTTTGGACAACTAGTCACCTAAGGTGATCTCTCATCAATAGGTTTCTACTCAATTAGTTAAATAGTCCGTTAATCCTAACCCCTCTCGGCGATTAACATTAACCAAGTTCATCATCAAGGTGATCAAACAAGATAAAGCATTAAGCTCATTAACTAGTACACATACCTAGGCATGTTAACCCCCTAAACCATTGGCTAAGTAGGTGCCATCAAGGTACCAAACTCACTAATCAACTACTCACACATATTCACCAAATAGCTCAACATATTCATTAAACTATGCAAGCAAAACATGAACAAAAGAGGGAGTAAGTGAAAGCTCAAGATGATCTTCAAAGCTTCCTCAATATCCTCTTTTCCAAGGTTTACCAAGTTTTCTTCCAAATCTAAGAGTTAGTGGAGAGTTGTTACCAAAATATCTAATTATCTCTAAAGGAAAGCCAAGCAAAGGCTTTTATACAAGATTTTTCCCCCCAAAATGTCTCAGCCACGAAATTGCAATTAAAGCCCAAAATGGGCCCAAAACAAGTCTTCAAATTCGGCCCACTTGTGATGAAATCTTGACAGAATTGGACCACGATATTGAATCCAGCGTTCTCCCCTCTTAGACTCCGAATTTGAAGAAGACTATTAGAGACAAAGTTGTAGCCCCGGATGTCTTCTTTCCAGAGCCATCTCACGTCTCCATCGGACTTTGGATGAGAAAATTATCAGCATTGGAGTCGCAAGAGGTCAACCTCGCCCACGTCTTCGAGGTCTCGATTAAGCGTCCTTCCTCCCGGCAAATCAAATCGTATACGATGACCCAAGGTGACTTCACTTCCTCCATTTCACCTCACCAAATCTCCTAGCATGAAGAAAACACAACAAAAACATAAGACTACACTAAAACAAACAATGCACGATAAATGACATTACGACAATGAAGAACAAACAAAAGCAATAGAAACAACGGTAAATCTACTCTAAAATAAACACAAAAGATGAGTGTTTTCACACTCATCACACCCCCATACTTGAATCATTGCTTGTCCCCAAGCAATACTCAAACAATCACAATCACATAAGAAAGAAAACATGATAAGGACAAGACTAGGCATGATAAATTCACAATTTAACTCCCCTCAAAATCTCAAACTTGCATCAAAAGACCACCCCCACTACCTAGCTAGTTCATCAACCCAAACACAAAGAGTAAGACCCGGTAGACACCTCACCACTCGGTGGTTTAATCAAGTATTATCACTATGTAAAAGACACTACAAGGTTAACCACTCAGAGGTTCGGAAATTTTTAGCTCACGATTTGTAAGTAGCCAACTTCCTATCTCTCGCATACATGACCGATATCTTTCAAAATATCCTACGTCCTACTCAACAGTGTCTCAAAGTCGTGTGGTTGCTCGTGAACATGGGGCTTTCAATTTGGTTGTAATGGGGCTAAGGTATTGGTGAGATAATATATATGGATAGTAGTTAAACCACCCAATCCGAGGACTTGTTGCCAAAGCATTCTAGTCTCTCGTCTATTCTAAGCATCCTCACCATAAATAATTAAAGCACACTCTCAAAATTCACCCATTTCCTAAGACCGCGTAGCACGAGTTATGCCAATAATTAATGCCTTATTCAACCTTCACTTCCCTTTCTTTCTTTCTTTTTTCTTTTCTTTTTCATCCCTTTTTTTCTTTCTTTCTTTTTTCTTTCTTTCTTTTCTTTCTTTCTTTTTTTTTCTTTCTTTCTTTTTTTTTCTTTCTTTCTTTCAACAAACACAAACTTGGCATTTTCTAGGCAAAAACTCAGCTTCTTTGTATGGCCTCTCAACTACCCAAATTCCCAATAAATTAACCCACATGAACACTAAGCTACCAACTAAACCCAATACATATCATTTCCCAAAAAAAAGTAAACTTATGTGTCCTCGAATCGGATGACCAAAGGTCGGGAGGATGGTGGATATAAGGCTTAAAGTTGGTATACATATAATATGATCAATGAATGGCTAGGCTCAATGGGTTAAAGCAATGGATATAAAGGTTCTTTGCTCTAAAGCTCTAGGCTCAATTTCAAAGGATTAGCCCCCGTCATTCACTAACGCCACACAACCAAGACCATGTCAAGTACTAGTAGGATATCTCGATCAACCGGACTCATGTAGGCACCTCATGAATAAATGAAGACGGTTGTCTCCTCCTTCGGCTCAAAGTTCCTCACAAGGTCACTCGTCAACCCTCTAGTCTAATCTACATAGTGAGACCACTAGTCTAAACAACCGAGGGTGAGATTTCTATAAGTTCTTAGGCCTTGTGCTCGAGTTTATTTCCTAACTAGGTGTGTAGTAGGCTTCTAACAAAAGTTAAAGAATTTTGAAGGGGGTCAAATTTTTGAAAGAATCATGCCAAATCATTGCCTAAACAAGACATACTAGACCTAACACATAAAGGATTCCTAAGTGGAATCACACCCCCAACTTGAATAACACCTTGCCCTCAAGGTGTATGGAGTACAAAGACATCTAAACAATTAAGCTAAACTAACAAATGCATTATGAACCAAGCATGAACATCAAACAAACAAACAAGAAGAACAAGACATCACAAAGATATAGCAAACTCAAGACGTCACGAAGACAAGAAAATAACTAAAGAAAAATAAAGTGCTAGGACACTTCCCTTAGTCTTGAGTTGGAGATGGTGGTGGTGGTGGGATGTTGTATTCGGATCGCTCTACCATTTGCTGGATGCAATAGCCTTGATGTCAAAGTTCCCGCTCCATTTGTTTATTTTTGGCATTTATGGTGGGCATTACCTTTGAGACCTTGCTCCATCGATCAGTTGCGTGGATTGGGAGGATTTAGGAGGTAGGGTTCTAATGGGTTAGTTGGAAAAGATTTGAGACCCCTTCCCCCCTGAACTAGAAGAAGTCATCAACTACAAAATTGTCGGCCTATCTCTTAGATTTCCATAGCAACAAGAATCACCTCAATCCGAGTCTCGAGCACCAAGATATGACATATTTACGACAGGGGGGTTTTCCTCCTTTTATATAGGAACTATCGGGCTTGAGGACTTGCGACCGCAAGTTAACTTGCGATCGCAAGTCGAGTCGTTTTGATTCCCGTCTGTGACTATGAAGGACTTGCGATCGCAAGTTGGTCCCTTTCAATTTTCCATATTCCTTCGATTTGAGGCTCCTTCCACGCCGAACTAGAAGAAATCATCAACTACAAAGTTTTAGGCCTACCTCTTAGCTTTCCATAGCCATAAGAATCAGCTCCATCGGATTCTCGAGCACCAAGATATGGTTTATTTACTAATGATAGGTGAGGTGTCCTTGTGCCTTCAAAAATGCCCCTGGCTTCTAGAGAAATGCCACGACCGTGGCCCTCGTTAAGTATCCAATAAACGAAGATAAGTCCGAATTTCTTGAGATCACCTTCAAAATGCAAAGAAATACCGTAAGCATGAATCGATGCTTCAAAATCATACCCGACTAAGAACAAACGTAATAAGAAAAATACATATAGACTACGACAATATAAAGACAATACAAAAACATGCTAAGTTATAGTCGTTAGCTTGACTTTACTCCCCTTTTTCATGCATCGGAGGGTGAAGTCACGGGTTACACCTCCGAACTTCGTTCAACATTGCCACCAAGGTAAATCTTACACCTTTGGCCATTCACTTTGAAGACTCCTCCATTACTTCTTTCCAATTTGAGGGTTCCAAATGGAAAATTTTTTACCACCTTGAAAGGTCCACTCCACTTGGACTTGTGTTTTTCCGGAAAAAGTTTCAAACGGGAGTTGTAGAGTAGCACTTGATCACCTTCCTTGAACTCCTTCTTCCCGATGTGGGCGTCATGTTTCTTTTTCTTATCCTCCTTCTTAAGCCTTTCCACTCCCGGCTTGGCTTCCTCCTCCAAGTGGATGTAATGCATAATCATGTCAGGATTTATCCCCTTCATATCAGATTTTTGGCATGCCATGGCCTTAATCCATTTGTTAACAACTTCAAGCACCTTCTCCTCTTGCTTCTTAGAGAGCTTGTTGGAGACTATAATGGGGTTTCTTCCTTCATCCTTTAAGAATGCATATCGTAAATGGGAGGGTAGCTCTTTCAACTCCAAGCTTGGAGCCTTAATGATGGAAGGTGGAGTAGGATACTTCAAATCAAGCTCCAAATCCTTATGGTCACCTTTTTTATAAGCTTCTCCCATGAACGCTTCCAAGTTATCCTCATCTTGTTCTCCATCATACTTTTCATCTATTCCACCTTCAATCTTCAATGAGCTCTCCTTGCCCAACTTGAGGACGCAATCATCAACCATATCAATCTTCATGCACACGCCTTCGTCAAGAGGGTGGCTCATTGCATTGGACATCTTGAACTCTACTTTCTCCTCCCCTATTCGGAGGACCAATCTTCCTTCATGTACGTCCACCAAGGCACGTGCCGTGTTGAGAAACGGTCGGCCAAGAATTAGTGGACAGCTCTTGTCCTCTTCGAAATCCAACACCACAAAGTCCACGGGGAAGATAAACTTATCAATCTTCAACAAGACATCCTCCACAACCCCGAATGGCTTCTTTATGGTTTGGTCTGCCAATTGGAGACACATAGAAGTGGGTTTCACCTCACACAAGCCAAGTCTTCTCATAATAGATAAAGGCATCAAGTTAATGCTAGCGCCTAAATCACATAAGCACTTGGGAAACTCAACATCACCAACAAAACCAGGAATAGTAAAACTCCCTGGATCTTTTAGCTTTGTTGGGAGATCTTTGGAGATGAGAGAGCTACATTTCTCCGTGAGGGCTACCATCTCGCCTTCATTCCACTTTCTCTTTTTAGTGATGAGTTTCTTGAGAAACTTCGAGTATTGCAGTAATTGATCCAACATCTCAAGAAAAGAAACACTGATCTGGATGTTCTTCATCTTCTCCATGAAGCCAATAAACTTTTCATCCATCACATTCTTCTTCTTCACTCTTTGAGGGAATGGTAGTCAGGGAGCTTTAGGTGGTGGTGGCACGTAGACTTCTTCTTCAGCACTCTCAACTGGGTGACTTCTCTCTCTCTCTCTGCCTCTACTTCTTTCTCCTCCTCAATGGCTTCCATAGGATCGTCATTGTTCTTTCGGGTTGTCTCTTGAGAAGCTATTTTCTTACCACTCCTCAAAGAAATTGCACTCATATTTCCTCGAGGATACACTTCCGTGGAGCTAGGAAGAGAATCGGACGCTCTGTGGGCACTCGCCTTTGCAATTTCTCCAAGTTGCCTCTCTATATTATGCATGGCGGTTGCTTGACCCTTGAGGATTTGTTCAAAGTTATCTTGCCTTGAGCTTTGTTGTTGTATAGCGGCCAAAATTTGGCCTTGTTGGCTAACCACCCCTCCAACTTCTTGCATAAATTTTTCCATCTTGTCAAACTTCTCCTCCATAGTGCCCATTCTATCTGTCAAGAACGTACGTGGTTGGAAACCCGAAGGGGGCCCTTGAGGTTGATACCGAAGAGGAGGTCCTTTATCAGGGACCATCGCCATATTTTTGCCACTATTTCCTCCCTTCCAAGAGAAATTTGGGTGATTTCTCCACCCCGGATTGTAGGTGGAGGAATAGGGGTTATTTTCCATCCTATTTGTCCCTTGACCTTGGTCTTGGCCTTGGCCACCAACAAAGTGTGCTTGCTCTACTTCCGTGTTCATCATAGCACATTCTTGCATCTCGTGGCCAACATTTCCACACGCTTCACAAGTCGTCCTTACGGCTGTCGCATTGGTCTTGTTCAAGCTAAGATCGTTCACTTTTCTTACCAACTATGCCAATTGGACTTGAATAGAGGAGGCAACATCAACATCAATCACTCCCTTTTGCTGGCTAATAGGTTGTCTTCCTCTCTCATTCGCCATAAGGATATTTGTAGCTGCTAATTCTTCCACGATGTGGTAGGCATCATCTCTCTCTCTTCTAAAAAAGGATCCATTAGAGACAGCATCAACCGTCCCCCTTGTAGAGGGTCCAAGACCAAAGTAAAAAGTTTGGAGTAAAGACTCCTCTGATATATTGTGGTGTGGACAACTTCTTTGTAATCCCTTGAATCTCTCCCAAGCTTCACTCAACGACTCATTCTCGAATTGTTGGAAGTTGTTAATGTCCTTCACGAGTCTATTTGTCTTGGAGAAGGGAAAATACTTGTCAAGGAAGGCATTAGCTAGCTCTTCCCATGTCGTAATTGTTGTCCCAACCAGATCCTTATACCATATCTTTGCTTTGTCCTTCAAGGTAAATGGGAACAACCTCAGCTTCACAGCATCGTTGGTAGCTCCATTGTGCTTGAAGGTATCGGCTATCTCCAGAAAATTAGCAATATGGTCATTGGGATCTTCATTCGGTAATCCATAGAATTGGACCGAAGCTTGGAGCATGTGAATCACCGCTGGCTTGATCTCGAAGGTGTTAGCTTGAATAGCAGGCCTAGGAACTCCAGACATTGCCCCTCTCAAGGTGGGCCTAGCATAGTCCATGAGAGACCTTCGAGGAACTCCAACTCCTTGTGCATCGCCTTGCGGAGCTCCTTGTGGAGCTTCTTGCACATGAGGTTGTTGATTCATCCTTGCTTGTGTCCTTCTCTCTTGTTGCAATACCCTTTCCAAGTATCCAATGTCAACGTCTACTCTGATCGGAATATGGTGCGTTGAGCGAGTTGAGCGCATGCGACAAATAAGTACCTTGTAAGACAAACAACAAAGGCACTAAGTAACAGTAACCAAGTAAACAAAAAATAAATATCCCAATCCAAGTTCGTAAGCCAAATTAAGCGTCTAGTACTTAATCCCCGGCAACGGCGCCAATTGAAAGGAAGGATTTTCACCCCTCTCGCAATAATGAGTAAGTAAGAGATTGTCGTCCCACAAGGACTAAGCTAGGCCGCAAACTCGACTCTACCACTAGTTTAGGACTATAAGAAATGGAGGTGTCAATTCCAAACACGATATGCTACTTGAAATAAAATTGCAACTAAACAAGGCTCTAATTTAAACACTTAAAACAAGAGTGAGCATGGTACCAATGACAACCTAAATAACCAAATGGCTTATGGGGTTTATTAAGTTCATGATATGGTCCGGATGTTTCGAAGGCAACTAATCAACGCTCTCGCGACAAACTAGTCTAAATCGATTCTTAACTAGACTTAGAAGAACCAACCATGCTCTCGCGATAAATTAGCCATCTAATCTAACTAATCACCAACTATAATCACCATCCTTTGGACAACTAGTCACCTAAGGTGATCTCTCATCAATAGGTTTCTACTCAACTAGTTAAATGGTCCGTCAATCCTAACCCCTCTCGGCGATTAACATTAACCAAGTTCATCATCAAGGTGATCAAACAAGATAAAGCATTAAGCTCATTAACTAGTACACATACCTAGGCATGTTAACCCCCTAAACTATTGGCTAAGTAGGTGCCATCAAGGCACCAAACTCACTAATCAACTACTCACACATATTCACCAAATAGCTCAACATATTCAAAACTATGCAAGCAAAACATGAACAAAAGAGGGAGTAAGTGAAAGCTCAAGATGATCTTCAAAGCTTCCTCAATATCCTCCTTTCCAAGGTTCACCAAGTTTTCTTCCAAATCTAAGAGTTAGTGGAGAGTTGTTACCAAAATATCTAATTGTCTCTAAAGGAAAGCCAAGCAAAGGCTTTTATACAAGATTTTTCCCCCCAAAATGTCTCAGCCACGAAATTGCAATTAAAGCCCAAAATGGGCCCAAAACAAGTCTTCAAATTCGGCCCACTTGTGATAAAATCTTGACAGAATTGGACCACGACATTGAATCCAGCGTTCTCCCCTCTTAGACTCCGAATTTGAAGAAGACCATTAGAAACAAAGTTGTAGCCCCGGATGTCTTCTTTCCAGAGCCATCTCACTCGTCTCCATCGGACTTCGGATGAGAAAGTTATCAGTATTAGAGTCGCAAGAGGTCCACCTCGCCCATGTCTTCGAGGTCTCGATTAAGCGTCCTTCCTCCCGGCAAATCAAATCGCATACGATGACCCAAGGTGACTTCACTTCCTCCACTTCACCTCACCAAATCTCCTAGCATGAAGAAAACACAACAAAAATATAAGACTACACTAAAACAAACAATGCATGATAAATGACATTACGACAATGAAGAACAAACAAAAGCAATAGAAACAACGGTAAATCTACTCTAAAATAAACACAAAAGATGAGTATTTTCACACTCATCAAGTACCCGATACTTCCTTCTCCGACGGCTGAAAGGAGGCCTCCCATGGTTGGACTGTAATGTAATGGTGCAGGTACAGCCAAGGACCTCCCGACATCGCCGTGTTATAGTCCTCCGGATTTGCAAAACAAACAAGGAAATAACCAAATGGGAGATCGACCATCCTCATCCCTGCTCTTGGACTCCAGATCTGGCATAGCCTATTGAGTAGGGCCCGGTAGCCCACCATTCTTCCGAGGACCTTAACCACGACCGTCTTCTTCCATGGTTCGTCTAGCTTCTCTTCCACATACTCTGACAGAATGAGGTGGGGTTGAGTCGGGATCGTAGTCAGATCCAGCGAAATCGCTCCTGAGGTGAGCCAATCCTCTTCACTTTCACGAAGGCTCGGGATGGGCTTACCGTTATGGGTGTTGACTGAGTCTCTGTAGGTCCTTCTTGTGTTACGTAACGCTCCATTCAATACAGGAGATCCATCCGTACGGGGATTGGTCAAGTCAGGTTGGGGGTTAGGGTTTGGTGACTGTGGGTTGCGGTGGGAAGGGGACAAAGTGGGAAACTGGTGGGGGTTACCTAGCGAGGAGTAGTTGGGGGTTAAGTTAGGGAGGGCTGATTGGGCTGGAGATGAGGAAGAGGGGTCTGGGTAGGTGGGGTTCAACGGCGGAGAGGGGTCATCTGGTGGTTTAGGGGATGGTGGGTGAGTGGGGGAGAGGGAGGGTTCGGGGGGCGCAAAGTCGGGATCCATTTTTTTGTCCATCTTCTTTTAAGTTAAGTGAGGGAAGGAATTTTAACTTCTAGTCCATCTTTTCGGTCGGCTCGAGGAATTGTTTTGGTGGATTTTTTTTGTAAGTAGACGTATTTTATTAAAATATTTACAACTCCATGTTAGTGTAGAATTTTCTAGTTTGTTTTGGTGGGTCTTTGTTTGATATGTATACTTTATCGAATCAACATATATTATATGAATATATTTCTAAAAATACATATTTGCTTTCGGTTGTATTTTTTTTGGTAAATAGATTAATTTTATTTCATATACCCCAAAATATTGATATCAAGTAGTACAAAAATCCATGCTACTTGTTAATTACATGATTAATCTCCACGATCTCGTCAAGATTCTATGTGCAAAAGTAAATCTTGCGATCCAAACTCGCTATTTGAGTTTGACCACCTAAGTCAATCTTGGACATGACGCATAATAGCATGATTGAGAAACTCCCGATTGTACCGTTCACTTTGAAAAATGGCCTTGTTCCTAGTAAGCCAAACTCCACTTGTACTTTTTTTTAAAGGCAATTTTGAGATCAACTCTCTTCTTTCATATGAAAGTTTAGTCAACTAACGAACTATATGATATATTAATTTCATGAGCAATAAATTTTGGGCTAATGATCGTGTGGTGTCTGATGTTTTATAAACACCTTGTAAGCAATATGAAATTCAACCCGATCCAAGTTTCAGAAATAGAAAAACACAAATTATTAACTTTTTCATGGATCAAGAAAAATGTATTTTTAAATACGAAGAGCTTCTGTTAATATTAGTTATCGAGTTTGAGCTAAAATAATGAGCCATGTCATTACTGTATTAGTCAATTGACTCACTTGTATTTGTGGTCCAATATGTATTATTCTTATGACAGTCAGTTTCCCAAAAAAAAAAAATACTGCAATATTAACTTTACAGATCAAAAGAAACGCCGCATCAATCTAACCTTTTTCGCTTCAAATAGTAGCCACATGCGATCCAAATTCATTCAAGTACACTTAAACCTAGGGGTGAGCAAAAAAACTAAGAACCATATAACCGACCCGAACCAAACTAAAATATCCGGTCCAAAACCAGATCCAAAATGAAATGGTTTGGTGCGGTTCTTTGTTGGTAAAAAATAATGGTTCTCGGTTCCGGTCCGGATCTTTTTATAGAGAACCACAAAGATCCGGACCAAACCGTAATTTTTCTATTAGTTAGTGCTAACCCTAAAGCCTAATCTATATAAATAGTGACAGCCGCTTCTTAGGTTTTATAAAAAAAATTCACGCTTCCTCCTCTCTTTTTGGTGATAGACTCCTCTCTGAGTACAGCAAAGATTTTTTCTCTTTCAAAGCACAGGTACAATCTATTACTTATATAAATTTTTTGGTCTGTCTATTACTTATATAAATAGAGTACGTAACTTGATGGTTTAGGACAAGGAGAATTTCTTGTTTGTTATTGTTGACAGCAAGTTAGGCATTCCCAGTTAGCCACCAGCAAATTTCTTATTTTTGCATATCTCAGTTTTTAGATGCGTAGTATTTTTCGTTCAATAGATTATCTTTTCACCAAAATCTTTCTGGTCCTCGGTTCTGGACCGGACTAGAACCATTTTTTTGGTTCGGTTCTGGTCCGGATCTATAACTAAATTGGATTGGTTCGGACATGATTTCTCTCCTCTTTTTAGTTCTCAGTTTTTATGGTTCGGATCGGATCGGTCTGGTTCGGGTCAATTGCTCACCCCTACTTAAACCCCTTCTCAAAAAAAAGTAAAAGTCCACTTACATATCCTGTGATTTTGGGTTTGGACACACTAGTACTCCGTAGTTTTTATTTCTCTGACCGGGTAACAAAAATTATCTCTAATTAGCAACCAAGTGATATTTGCTTAACCGTAGTTAGATTAACACATATTGACATCCACATGGCACACCACATCCTTCATATTGCCACGTCATCCACGTGGCCTCTCCCCTCTCCCTCCTTCTCTCTCCTCCTTCCCCCTTCTTCTTCTTTTTCTTCTTCCCAGCCATCCAATTAAAACCCAAATTCGCAAGCGTTGGAGACGAATGCTCATCTTTGGTTTGAACTTTAGACCGCGACGATACTTAATTCCGTTGTTGAGGAGATAATTTCCAAGTCAAAGATTCCAACTTTTTTCCATTGACAGAAAACCCAAACATAAAAGAGAGCAACTTTGGTCCAATTGAAACGATGGATCCAAGGAGGGTGGTATTATTGTTGGTGGTGGTAGTCCAATTGGGCCTTCTTGCTTGTTGCTGCAACGGAAACTTTGTGTTCAACGTGGAGCCGAGGTTCTCGGGCCCCGTCAGCAACTTGAGCTCTTTCAAGGCCCACAACGTCTGCCGCCACGACAGGCTCCTCGCCGCCACCGCCGTCGACATCCCCCTTGGCAGAAATGGGTTGCCGTCCAACACCGGGTACTGCTTCTTTTTTTCTCCTTCAAGATTGTTCTTTCTGGGTCTAGATTATTTTGGAAATTGGGGTTGGGTGAGGGAGGGAGAGAGGGAAGGAGACGGATAGGTTTAGTGAAATTGGGTGTTGGAAATTTTTGGGTTTAATTTGTTTAATGGATGAATTGATGATGTGGTAGGCCACCTCAATATACGGTTGACGTGACGTGCCATGTGGGTAAATGTAATTATGTGACATGTGTTTTAACTAACTATGGTTATGAAATATCACTTGGTTGCTATGTAGAGAAAATTTTTGTCACCCGGTCAGAGAAATCAAAACCACAGAATAGTGGTGTGTCCAAATTCGAAACCACATGATATGTAAGTGGACTTTTACCAAAAAAAAGTACACTTAAACCACCTCCATCTACGTACCTGCCTTCTATATATTCCCCATCCGAGCTCAGCTTCGACGACCATAACACAGTCCAAGAGAGTACACAATCCAAAAAAAATCACCATTTCAAACTAGCCGAGATCCCAACGGAATGACCACCGTGGGTGATTTTTTGCATGGTTTTAAAAAGGGTAAATTACTTTCTTGTTCCTGGGATTTCATCACCTTACTTCTAGCGTCCTCCGTTTTTCAGAAATGATCTTGTGGTCCCTGGGATTTCATCACATTATCTCTAGTGTCACCGAGGAAGGTGGCATTTTCGTACTTGACGAAGAAGCCGTCGAGCTGGAGGGCAACAGCGAGGGAGCAGAGGGTGCCGATGGCGCGAGAGACGCAGCAGAAGCAGTTCCGGAGGGGAGGTCGATGTGGCGCTGGAAGAGGCCGTAGAGCGGGGGAGGGCCGGCGAGGGAGGAGGTAAAGTTGATGGACCCCGCAGCGTACTTCACCTGCGTGCACCCTCAAAGACGAAGGTGTCGACGACAGCGGGTGTTAGGGAGGGTAGGATGGTAATTAGAAGGAGGAGGAAAGGCGTCTTGTACATTTTTTTGTTTGATTGTTAAGTTGGGAGAGTTGGGAAGAGGGAGAAGTTGGAGGAAGAAAAATATGAAGGGAGAATTAAAAAGTGATTATATATTTTTTAAGTGGGAGGAGTATTTTGATCTTTTTTAGTGGGGGTTCGCAGAAGAAAATGACATATTCCAGCAACATAAACACCATAGTATAATAAAACTAAACACAGGGGACTACAAGATCATTTCTGAAAATCGAGGGATGCTAGAAGTATGGTCTTATTGATGGTCCGGCCACAAATTGGAACCAAATCCAGGTCATGTTTTACCCTAAATCTGACCTTTGGTTCAACGATGGTTAACGGTGTTAGCCACTGGTTTTTATAGTTGGACCAGCCGGCTCAGGAAAAAAATAGATTTTTGAAAAAAATATTTTTAAATAGAAGACGAATAAATGATGATTTTGTTACCTTCACATTATAATTTTGTAATAAAATTAGATAATATTATAACTATTCACTATTTTAACAATAAATATAATGAAAAATATTTTTAAATTAAAAAAAATCTCATGTTCGATCGAAGATTCGACTAGTTGACTCACAGAGAACGAGATAAATTTTTAAGAATTCCTTTTGTATCCATCTTTTATTGAAGGATTTTCTTGTATCAATCTTTTACTAAAAGATATTTGGTCTAGCAGTACAAGACGTACATGATATAACAGAGATTTAGGGTTCATATCCTGACAAAGTTATTCTTAGTGTAAAAATTATAGAAATTACTAGGTTTTTTAAATTAAGTTCAACATTTTTAACCTTAGAGATGGCGGTCCGACCGGCAGTCCTACCAGTCGGACCACGAATCGGAGTCTTGAGCGGGTTAGAAAACCAGGTACCCACAGTTACCTAACGAAACGGACAATTTTCAGTCAGACCGGACAGTTGGCTGAGATTTTTGACCCGAAAAATTCTAGTTCGTTAGGTTTGACCAAAAAGTGAACCAAAAAATTCAGAATTCACCCAACCCAAACCAACCCAAAAATTAAAAAAAATCAGATCATATACTCGATTTTTCTAAATTAACACAAAATAAACTAAATCAACAAAGATAATATACTAAATATAAAATAAATTGACCAATATATTGAGAATATTAATTTTTAAACCTATTATTTACTATATATATATATCCGATCTGACCATCGGTCTGATTAGTCGGACCAATAAACCTAAAAATCGGACCAAAATCTGAGTCGCTCTCCTGATATTTTTGAAAATAATGCTTTTTCAGCTTGGACTTTTAGCTGCCACCAGCTTTTCAGTCTATTCTAAAAAAACACTTTTCAGTCGACTGGAGGCAAATTATCCATCACAAATTTTGGAGGCAACGTGTTTCGTTTCCAGCCACATCACCTTCTAACCTCATCCTGATCAAAGAAGAGAAATTTATGTTTCATTCTATTATTTTGACATGCATGCGTTGGCCTGGACCTTCATGCATCACGCAAATTTACTCGTTGAAAGTTCAACACTAATATTACGTAATTTTGTCGACTTGTACGCTTAAATATTTTATTCATCTGAAATCTAAATTATTTATTAGTTAAAAATATTAGAATTCGAACCAATTCGAACACTCACGGATAAAAAAATTATGATATACTTGCGGTATCCGTTCACATGTGTTATACAGTACGAGATTCAACTCCAATTCCACAAAAATTGAAAAACGCTAACTACAAATTTCCCGGTGACCAAAACGAAACCGAATACCTCCATTCTTCCAATACCTTTCATGTTGGAAAGTGTCCAAGAAATTAACAATATAGAAAGGATGAGCTAGCGACCGATAGAAAAGTCGGATGAGCTAGCGACTGTTAGGAGGATGTTACATAAAGTTGCATTTCACATGAAAATATGTTCCATCTATCATTCCAAGCATCCATCTTATAGATTCCCGATCCGAGCTCACTTAATCTAAAAAAACCCAGTTTCCTGTCTATTAACTCGGTCGGAAATAAATTATCATGGCAAAAGAAGACGTGAAGATTCTGGGTGCATGGGCAAGCCCTTACGTGATGAGGCCCAGAATCGCTCTCAACGTGAAGTCGGTGGAGTACGAGTTCCTTCAGGAGACGTTCGAGACAAAGAGCGAGCTCCTCCTCAAATCTAACCCCATCCACAAGAAGATGCCGGTTATGATCCACCAAGGGAAACCCATCTGCGAGTCTCTGATCATCGTGGAGTACGTCGACGAGGTCTGGTCCTCCGGCCCTTCCATCCTCCCCTCCGACCCTATCGACCGCGCCACCGCTAAGTTTTGGGGATCCTACGTCGATGAGAAGGTACCCGATTCATTTTTTCTCTCCTATCATGGCTCGTCTGCTTAGTTAGTTACGCGAGTGGTGTCCATTCTCTTGAAAATTTTGGGTTTGACATAGAAATCGTAACAATCTATCAGGGTCGACCGATTCGGACGATCCAGTTTATTACATGTTGGCGAAGTCAAAATCTATGTATTACGATAGGTTTCGGTTGAGAAGATGCGTTCAGATTAATACATTACCAATGATGTATTTATCTATTTTTTTCAAAAGATAACTTTTTACACCACGATACACTTATTAGGGTTTGAATAGACATCTCTGAATTTGTACACGCATTGTGCAATGGGTTAAATGTCCTTTGGACAATGATGTATTTATTGACGGTTGAGTTTGGCGAGGAAATAAGGAAAAGAGAAATTATTTTCTTATTTTGTTTCAGACTCTTATTTTGGACTCCTGATTAGACCTAGATAGTTTACTTGATGTACAAGAGTTTGTCTCTATATAAAGGCATGTTACACAAGGATTTTGTATGGCTTTGTGACTTGGATCCATCAATAAAAATTCTCCTTTCTCTCCATGGACGTAGGCATTAGGTCGAACCACGTTATATCTTGTGTTCGTGTTCTTTGCGCGCTTGTTCTCTAGTTGCTGAATTCCTAACAAGTGGTATCAGAGCTAAGGTTGGAGGATGTCGGATCACGGCGCGAAGTTTGCTCTTGTGAAGTTCGATAGTTCATCAAATTTTGGGTTATGGCAAAGGTGTGTCAAGGATCTCCTCGTGCAACAAGGGATGGTCATCGCGCTCTTGGAGAAGAAGCCCGAGAAGATGGAGGAGCAAGAGTGGAAGGAGATAGGGGCCAAGGCGGTGGCAATAATTCGCTTGTGCTTGGCAGATAATGGGATATATCATGTAATGGATGAGGAGTCACCAGCTGAGGTTTGGAAGAAATTGGAGGCAAGGTATATGTCTAAGTCTTTGTCGAACAAGCTTTATCTTAAGCAAAGATTGTACGGGCTTAAGATGAAGGAGGGCTCGGATTTGAGCCAACGCATTAATGGTTTCAGTCAACTTGTGAGCGACTGGAGAAAGGTTGATATGAAGTTCGAGGAAGAAGACAAGGCATTGTTGCTGCTGAATTCCTTACCTGGCTCCTACGAAAATTTGGTTACAACTCTTAACTTGGGGGAAGGAGCCCCTGGTATTGGAAGATATCACAAGTGCTCTGCTAGAATTTTATCAAAGGAGAAAAACTGGCGATGATCAAGTAGTGGGGCTGGTTGTGAAGGGTTACCATGGTCGAGGAGGAGAAAGAGATTGGAAGGGATCCAAGTCGGGGTCAAGGAGGTTCAAAGGAAATTATTTCGAACGTGGAGAAAAAGGGCACGTGAAGAAGGATTGTCCGAGAAGAACTAGGAATCGCGAGGAAAAATGATCGGATTTCGTGAATATGGCCTCATATTCAGACGAGTCGCATGGTGATGTTCTTTCTGTCTTATCAGGTCCAAAACTTTTTTATTCCTAGATTTTGGATAGCGCTTGTTCTTTCCACATGACGCCCAAGAGAGGGTGGTTCGACACCTACAAGTTCGTTGATTCAGGTATGGTGACTATGGGTGATGGTTCTACTTGTAGAATTGCTAGCATAGGTGATATCCGAATCAAGATGTGGGGTTAGGCATGTTCCGAAGTTGGAGAGGAATTTGATCTCATTAGGAGCCTTGGATTATAGTGGATATAGCTATAAGGTTGTAGGCGGGCTAATAGAGGTGGAGAAGGATGTTGTGGCGGTGATGAAGGGTGAAACGGATGCTAGGAACACCTACAGGTTAGTGGGGAACACGGTTGTAGGTGGAGTTACCTCGTTGTGTTCCGATGGAGAGGGAGAAAGCTCTTCTGTGATGGAGCGAAGGCTTGACATGAATGGTTTGAGTGGAGTTGGGATTCGCGGAGATAAAGTTAGCAAGTTCCCGCTATGGTTGTCTAAAGGTATGTGCATGTTAAAGGTATTGGGTAGCATGGGGAATGCGAAGCCATTCGTAGCACCACGGGCGAATCGGATATCTCACTCAAAGCCGAACAGTGGAATTCGTGGCATGTCGAGGGTCCTACTTGGTGGAACAAAAGGTTGCCCTTTGTATGCTGTGGCTCGTAGCATTGGTTTGAGGTAAGAAAGTTCAATGAAAAACTAGTCCGAGGTTGCGAAGCATGGGGTTGACCGAAAAATAGAGGACGCGTCTATTGGTCGCAAAGTTGTTTCGACAGGTGGACTTGCTAGTTGGGATTCAATAGAGGTTGGAGGGAAGACGACAAGGAAGCTCAGAAGCTCGAGCTTAGGGGCTGACTCCAAGTGATTGAACAAAGGTGGTAAGAAAGTTGAGATGGTCTTATTAATGGCGGTGTATCTATGGTTCGAGGTAGAGTTGGTAGAGTCGGTTTGGTTTCGTGGGACTCCATGTTTCTTCATGGGGCGGTGTTTCGTCAAAGTGGAGTTTTGTTGAAGTTTGGATGGAGCTTCATGGTTCGTCCACGGGATGATTTCTCGCCAAGGTAGAGATTGTTGAGTTTGGCGAGGAAATAAGGAAAAGAGGAATTATTTTCGTATTTTTTTCGGACTCTTGTTTTGGACTCCCAATTAGACCTAGATAGTTTACTTGATGTAAAAGATTTGTCTCTATATAAATGCATGTTACCCAAGGGTTTTGTATGACTTTGTGACTTGGATCTATCAATAAAAATTCTCCTTTCTCTCCATAGACGTAGGCATTAGGCCGAACTACGTTATATCTTGTGTTCGTATTTTTTGCGCGTTTGTTCTCTAGTTGCTGAATTCCTAACATTTACCAATGCAAAAATTTACCTACAAATTGTTTTAACGTTTTGAGTTGGATAAAAAAATTTGTAATACTCGAATATTGTGCAGCTTTTTCCATCACTCCTGGGGATTGACGGTGCTCGAGACGAGGAGGCGAAGAACGGAATGGTGGGGCAAGTATCCGAAAGCTTCCGGGTCCTAGAGGAGGCCTACACCAAATTGAGCAACGGAGGACCTTTCTTCGGAGGAGACCACATCGGCTACGTCGACATCGCATTTGGGAGTTACTTGGGCTGGATTCGGGTCTTGTCCAAGCTCGACGGGCTGGATCTGCTCGACGGGTCCAGAGTTCCCGGGCTTGTGAAATGGGCCGACACCTTCTCTTCCGACCCGACCGTCAAAGATGTCATGCCGGAGACCGACAAGCTCGTCGAGCTGCGAAGTTTATCTGAGAGAACATGAAAGCCGGCGGTGGCCCAGAGATTGGTATCGAGATGTGCTCGTGTTTGTGGAAGGATGGAACAATGTGGCACTGTTCCTGTTATTTTTCATTAGCTCTAAATTTAATTATTTGCTAAATCGACTAATAAATTTATAATATGTTATCTATTATTTGTTACGGTTATTTGGATCTCTCAACGGGTAAGTAAGTAATTTTGATTGTTGTAGGTTCTTAAGAAAAGCGACATGAAAACCTAAGCACCAGAAAGAGGTCTCGACATGAGACACCTGGTAAAGTACAGAAAATGGTTAGAGGTATTTTTGTTCATACCAAAATTAACATAAGAAAAAAATCTTTAAATAAAATATGTACCTTTTTTTAAGGGGAAATAAAATATGTACCTTGATGAAATCACTTGGTGTAGAGAAGCAAGCCTCGGTCGGTTTTTCTATAGGCACGATTTAATACAATTAATCAATTTTTTTGACATGAAATGTGTACAAATAATGGACGAATACTGAAATTGATTTAATAAATTGGATTGCACCCGCAGATTGCCTATACGACTATTTGCCACGGTTTTCCCCAGAAAACGCTCGCACTTCCAGTTTTTAAAAAAAAAATTGGCAGGCGTATATTAATTCTACGAAAAACAATAGTGATAACTAAAAAATAAGATTATATCATGAAAAATAAATTTGATTTTTTAAAAAGATATATGTATTATTGTATCACCCCATAGATACATTTGAAACTTACAAATGATCATGTTAAAAGAAATAAAATTACATTTGAAAAAAAAGCATATTTTCTACTTAATCCATACTAATGGAGTTATTTTGTCTACCATACCATGTAATTCATTAGATCACTCTAAAAAGGTCAACAATTTCAAATTCGAAAACGATGATATTCCTATAGTTTCAAATAGACCAGAAAATAAATGCAAGCATGATGTAACAAATCTACTTCTTAACCTTTTCCTAAATTACTCGTACTCAACAGTTTCGGGATAGAAACCCCAATTTTGGGTGAATTTTCATTTCTTTGCTAGAAAGTAGATCCTCAATTTTTTAAGGAGTAAAAATACTTTAGTATTCTGTATTATATAAAATAGATATTTTGAACTCTCTATTATAGAAATATCCACTTTAAATATCTTATATTATTGTTGAAAAACATTTTAGTACTTTAAGTATTTTGTGTCATCATAACATGTTTTCTATTTACAAATAGACCGTGTGTTATGTGATATTAAAAGATCTAACAAAAATTTGCTAGGTAAAAGACGAATATGCCCTTACCTCCAAACTTGCACTACCAACATCAAACTCCATCTCCATAGATTCTTCTTGATGATGAAGCTAGAGCCAATGAAGACACTCACAAATCTGTAAAACTAATTAATTTGCAACAAAAATGATGATTAATGAAAAAGCAAAACTACATCACCAGCGAACTAAAAATCGGAACGGCGGCCGTTACACTCCCAGTCGCCGAAGCGGGTAGGCTCGGCCCCGCGGGGCCCACAGACCTCGCCGGTCTGCTCGTTGATGAAGGCCACACCGTCTCCTCTCCCTCCTCGCCCCCGCCTCTTCTCTTTCCTCTCCTGCCTCGTCGCCGACTCGTCCTCCTCCTTCGGCTGGGACGGCGGCTGGGAGGAGGTGGAGTGGAGTCAGATCAGCGGGGTGGAGCAAAGCCGAGCCACCGGTTCAGATTGGGCGGTGGATGAGAGCAACGCGCGGGCAAGGGCCAGGTTGATCTTCGACATTTTCTTCGTTCGAGCGGCGGCGACACGAGAAGGAAATGAGAGCTTCGCTTCGTGGCAACTAGTTGTTAGTTATTGACTCAGGGAAGAGCAAAAATTGACTTATCATTGTTGTCGTTTTGTGCACTATGGCGGTGTGGTGGGTGGGGTTACGTGTCCTCTCTTCTTTTTCTTCATCGGCTCCAGCTTTATTATCAAGAAAATCTATCGAGATGGAGTTTGATGGTGGTGGTGTAAGGTTAAAGATGAGGGTGACGGTATATTAGACTTTTACATAGCAAAATTTTCATATAATATACGGTATGAGTTTCACCTTCTCAAAAAAATCAATCGAAGTTCCGCCACCTAAAACCCGATGCACCGACCTCAACGACTTCCTCGTCGTACCTACTCAACATTTTATAAGGACCACAACTCAACGACAACGATCCCTAATCCGGAAGTCAATCACGTTATGTTGACGGCGTACCGAGTCCAGGTGTCGACCGCCAAGTCACGAAATCAAAATTAATTGAAGTCAAGCTCGTTGATGGCGTACCGAGTCCAGGCGTCCTCCAACCTGAAGCTCGTCCTCCAACATGAAGCCCGACCGCCCTCTCCGCCCTCTTCCTCGCCTCCCGCCGCTCCTGGATCTCTG
The DNA here is from genome assembly GCA_963995505.1 of Hypericum androsaemum. Lineage (NCBI taxonomy): Eukaryota > Viridiplantae > Streptophyta > Magnoliopsida > Malpighiales > Hypericaceae > Hypericum > Hypericum androsaemum. The sequence goes on from OZ023195.1 coordinate 5,638,229, forward strand.
CCCTTCCGACCCCTTCTTCTGCCAGGCCCTCTCCGTCGTCCAGGTTACCGTCAACCAGGTCGTAATGTGTAGAACCATCGCTTTTCATCGTTCGTTTCTCCGGTAATCGGATTATCCATCCTCTGTCCCTTCCTGCCTCTCCCCCGGGCTTCTGTTCTTGGCCTTGATGGCCAACAAACCCGGTGGCGGGTTCGACCCAGGTGGGTCTCCTGCTGGGAGATGGACTCGAACCCAAATTGGGAAAGGAGCAAGGAGAGAGGATGGCGACCTTGTTCTTGGCGGCATCTTCGATGAGGCGCTAGAACGGCGTCGTCCAGGAAGACAGCGATGAGGTTTCTTTTCTTTGATTGGAGAGCGGTTGGAGGAGGTAGAAGAAGAGATGACGTAAGTGATTTTTTTAATTTTTATTTTAAGGGTATTTTCGTCTATTTCAATGAAAAAAAATTTTATTTAAGGACCTGAAAGTATAATAAAAATAAATTAGAGGATGGCGTATATTTTATAAACAATTGAGACTTTTGAGTATATTTAAATAAATCCAAAAAAATACGGAGTAATTTTCCCAAAATATTATGCAGCCACTCCACCCCCTCCATACCCCTCCTCCTCTCCTTCTAACCTAGACACATCTTTCTTCACGCCCTACCAGCTCACCTCCGGCCTACTCTCTTCACAGCTCTCCCATTCACCATCCTCCGCGCTCCACCTCCACTCCAGATCTCACCTTTATGGAGTGGGGCTAGGATCTTGCCGGTGACTGCTCCTCCTCGGCCGTCTCCCACCTTTGCCCGAGCAGGTGGTGGTCCCACTCCAGGCCGTTCACTCGCTGTCCTATGTTTCACAGTTCTTTTCAAGTTCGTCTGAACCAGATCCGGCCGGCTTCGTCCTCTTTCGCTCAAGGAGCGAGCTTCTCAATTTTGTCGATCTAAGCCGGGTAGTCCGTCATTCTGTTTGCAACCAGCTTAGCCCTACCGCGCTCGCCGGACTCATGACCACTGTTCGTCATAGATCTGTAGGCCCTTGCTGATGGCCGGAGGGGTTGGTCTCCACAGACAATCCCTCTGGTCCGGTTCCGGTTCCCTTTCTTGTTTTTATTTTGCCTGTACTGCTTTGTTTCTTAAGTTATTATGCTTTATTGTTTCGTTTGTGTTAATGCTGTATCCCGTTGCCCGAAATCCCGTCTGTTTTGGGATTTTTTTTGGCTATATTTCAGGCTTGCTTTCTTATTTGTTTGGTCTTTTGTTCGGATCAGTCCTGGTTTGATCTGAGATCCGTTCGAGTCTTGATACTATTATTTTTGTCATAGGTGGTAAAACTTGTCTCGGTTGAACTTTTTCGACCTTAACTCTCATTTGCGTGCATCTTGTATGCATTCAAATGCCCACTAGGTTGCGTCTACGACATTACCTTTTGATTTTTCTGCCGTAGCTTGTTTCGGCATAACTCCACTTTGGTCGTTTGCTTTAGTAGCTTCTCGACCACTCATCGCTTCCCCTGTGTCAGTGTGCCACTTTGTTGACTGCGATTTGATTTTCTTTATCTGTTCGGTATTACCGTTATTTGTCTATATATTTTTTTTCATATTATAACTTATTATTTTTAATATAGACTTTGCACCATCTTTTAAAAAATATATAATATAGATTACTAGCGTATCTTTATTTTTTTTTGTTTTCCGGTCAGAACTCGCTCTTTTCGGTTGCTGGCTAGAAAATGCATTTATATTATGGTTTTGGGCCAGAAAATGCGACATTTTGTGCAGTTTCTAGCTAGATACCACTTGCTTTTTTCTGTTTCCCGCTCCAACGGAAATTAATTTTGCTAGAAATCGCGCCAGGAAACACGATTTCCGGATACGATTTCTCGCACTACTTAACCAGGAATACTTTTTAGCCGGTACACCATTCAATTCCCACCGATCCATATCAATGGCCGAGGGGCCGGACAGTTTCCCTGACTAGCAACAATATTGGGTGGCATTAAAGCTAGGAATGGTCAGATCCCAATAGTACATCTCGGAGGATGTGATCTCATTCGTATTAGCTTCAACTTGCAGTTCGCCTCATAGTTTTTAGTTTCTCTCTTTTTTCATATGATTGTTTTTATCCCAGTCGTGTATCTCGGAGGATGTGATCTCGATCTAGTTTCGAAAAGATGAGACTTATAAAAATGACAAAATTATTCTAACAAATCAAATTTATGATCATTTGGTTAAGTTGAGCATTTATCAAAGTATTTCTTGGTAATTCTTAAATTCCATGGTACATTTAACTAAGTATTTTTTTTTCACATGATTGTTTAACCAACCAATAAAATCCATGGTACATTTATTTCTGAAGTTTTGAGTAGTTATTACTTTAGAGTAGATCACTTTAAAAAAGTTTTATTATTTCAACTAACAATGAATATTAGAGTAAAACTAGAAATTTCTAATTAGAACTCTTAGAATGTAGTGGTATTAAAAGTCCAAGAACTTTCACACCCAAAAAATACTTTGTTCTCTTCTCAACAAAAAAAATACTGTGTTCGACTTAAACTAAATAACTCAACGATACTATGTAATTTTGACAAAAAAATATCATATATTTCATGGTCCATTCACATGCATTAAACAAGAAAGTATTTAGATGTATTCGAAAGAAAATTAATTAAAATATTTTGTTTTTTGTCTTAAAAATACAACAATATTAAATACGTGTCAGGAAAGCATTATTACCATAACGCCTGCTCGAACTTCCATCAATTTGTTGACGATTTCAACAACAAAACCATAGATATTGAACTCCAATTCCGGAAAAAAAGAAAAACACAAACTATTAATTTCCTGCGGGCCTATACCATTAAATGCCTCGTGAGTCTATTTTCCGGTGACCAAAACGAAACCTACCACCTCCATCCATCCAGTATGTTTCAAACTTTAACCAGCTCTATCTACCCTTCCAAGCCTTCCTCCTATATATTATATCCCCAGCCCATTTTCCTACCCATTAGCTGGCTAAAATAGATCACTATGGCCATGGAAGACGTGAAGATTGTTGGCTCGTGGGCGAGCCCGTTCACGATGAGACCCAGAATCGCGCTCAACGTGAAATCGGTGGAGTACGAGTTCCTTCAGGAGACGTTCGGGACCAAGAGCGAGCTCCTCCTCAAGTCTAACCCCATCCACAAGAAGATGCCGGTTATGATCCACCAAGGGAAACCCATCTGTGAGTCTCTGATAATTGTGGAGTACATCGACGAGGTCTGGTCCTCGGTCCCTTCCATCCTCCCCACCGATCCTATCGACCGCGCCTCCGCTAGGTTTTGGGGATCCTTCGTCGACGAGAAGGTATTTAGTTTCATTTCTCTCTTCTACAGTATCATCGGGTTGAAGTCTGCACGAATTATAATTTTATCGTGTAAGCAGAAATTAACATCTTTTAATACCATGTTAGAATATATATATATATATATATATATATATATATATCCAAACATAATTTTTAGTTATAATCACTTTTGTAATTAATAATTTGATAATTTTAACAGAAAAATTGAGTTTGAAGTTCATGATTTGAGCCAAAAGATATTTAGCCTAATATATTTAATGATTTGATAGAAGTCTAATGTTCAAATGGATAAAACCCTAGCAATATGTTCAAATCCTGGTGTAATTTTTTTTCAATAAATTTTACTACACCAAAATTTTGAAGAGGTCGATGGCCTTGAGATCACGAATTTTTATTTCGACCCACATTATTATTAATAAAATTATATCTTTCAAAAGAAATCCTAGCAATATATTACAACACTTGATAGGTAGTAGGATTGTAATGAATTTTACCTCATTTTCTTAGAATTTTAGGTTAACTGCCAAAATTTAAATTCACCAAAAGACCATAACAATGTGTAATTATTGATGTAACAATTTATTTTAAAAAGCAATCCATAATTAAATCTCGAATATTGTGAAGTTTTTTCCAACAGTCCGGGGAATCCATACCGCTCCAAACGAGGAGGCGAAGAAGGCAGTGGAAGCACAATTAGTCGAACACTTTCGAGCCCTAGAAGACGCCTACACCAAATTGAGCAACGGGGGACCATTCTTCGGAGGAAGCCACATCGGCTACGTTGACATCGCATTAGGTTGCTACTTGGGCTGGATACGAGCCATGTTCAAGCTCGACGGGCTGAATCTGCTGGACCCTTCCAGAGTTCCTGGGCTGGTGAAATGGGCCAACATCTTCTCTTCCGACCCAGCTGTCAAAGATCTCATGCCCGATACCGACAGGCTCGTCGAGTTTTCCAAGATGATCCAAGAGAAGATGAAGGCCGCGGGCCCATCAAAGTAGTGGAAGAAAAGGAGACATGGAGGATGGAATAATGTGGGACTGTACCGATTATTTTTTCTTCGGGACGAAATAGACAGTCTAATAAATATGTAATCTACTATCCGTTGATGCTATGCTTTTTATCTTATCGGGTATCTGATTTACTGGGCTGCCTAATTCAAATTCGAATGAGTAATAAGTTTGAAAATCTTTGCCAATAAAGGGAACCCTTAGAGCATGCCTACACCAAATTGAGTGATGGACAACCTTTCATTGGAGGAGATCGCATCGGTTAAGTGGACATCGCATTTGGGAGCTGCTTCTGCTGGATATGGGCCGTGTCGAAGCATGATGGGCCGAACCTCCTTGAAGGGCCCGGATTTTCCCGGGGTGGTCAAATGGGCCGATACCTTCTCTTCCGACCAATCAGAAAATATTTAGTCTAACGGTACAAGAAATGTACCAATTCAAAAAGATACAAGGTTTAAACTATGACAATTGTAATAATTGTGTAAAATTTTACCTAAAAAAAATTCTCTTCCGACCTAGTTGTCGAAGATCTTATGCCCGATACAGACAAGCTCGTTTGATTATCACATTGTTAATTGCAAGTGTGACAATATTCTTGTACCAAAACTGGATTCATATGTTCCCACCGATCATCTAATAACGCTGTCATTACAAAAAAAGAGTGAAAAAGAGAGGAATCATATTCTTATATCCTATTGTGGGTCCCAAATAGCTACATAATGGGATGGGAACAAGTACCAGTAGTATCGGTACCCGTCGTCATCATCCACGATCCGAAAGATGCTGGCGACGACAGCTCCAAAGGTTATCGGGTTTGGATTGGGTACTGAGTGAAAGAATTGATTCCGGACGGTTTGGACTGAAGGGGGACTGCAGCGGCAAGCACAAGTATGTGATAATGGCAAGTGCAGTTATGTGATGATGGCAAGTGCAGTTATGTGATAATGGCATTTATTTTTGTGAAAACGGCAAGTCCCTGTTGATGATAATGGTACACGTAGTTTTTTTCATTTTGATCCCCCGTGTTTTATCATTTTTACAAAAAGGTCACACTGGCATGCACAGTTATGTGATACTTGCATGTGCAGTTATGTGATACTGGCATTCGTATCCGGCCTGTGTTTGTGCGTAGTTTTTTTCATTTTGGTCCTCGTATTTTAGAGCGTTTACAAAAAAATCTCTGCGTGTTTTCATTCCAAACGGTTCGGAATAGTGGCATTCCGTACCCAATTCATACCCAAGGTTATCCATAACAAAAAGGCAGGAACTGCTATTGCCACTCCACACACGCACAATTTGGGAGTAGTGTACAAATCAAATTAGCTATAATTAGCAACATAATTATGGATTTATATCTACAGCGAAAATATGAAGAATAGTTTAGATTATTTTATATACAAACGCAAAAATTAAAAATGTCTAAACTACAAAGTATTAAATCAAACTTTTCCAAAATATATTTATCCAGTTGGTGAGTATCAATTTGGGGAGTGGCATAAGCACACAGAGCTCCGGTCGGTCGCGGCAAACCAAACGACAAACGATAAGCTGCAAAAAAAACAATACTTGTTCAACCTCCTAAAACAAGATGCAACAACTCACCGCATAAACTCCATCCGATCGATAACACCAAATATTTGGATCAATCGATAAAAATATTAACGAGTTGAACACATTTGTATTTCAAGGTAAATATTTGGCAAAAAAAAATTTATATTTCATGAATAATTTATTATATCTAAAATTAAAAATCGATCGGATAAATATTCGGATAAAGCTCCCCGTCCCCGTCTTGGATTTGGATTCAGGGGGGACTACATAAAAATCATCCCCATGGTATGGACTAAATATGGGCCTTTAGATTTGATCAAATTCTTTTTTTACAGATCTGATGGTCAGAATCTGTTGAGGGTATTTTCGAATTTTTATCCAAACATACTCATTAGGGTTCCACCATTTTCCTATATATAATCCCACAAAAAAAACATCATCGATCTCCCCCCCCACCCCCGCCCCCCCCCCCCCCCCCCCCCTCATGTCTTCACATGTCCAACCGAGAGCAACATGCCTCTTCACCTCCTCCAAAATTTCCCCAAAAGCAGTAAACAAATTCTTCCCAAAATCTCCACCCCACGACTTCCTCCCGAACGTGGTGCATGGAATGCCTTCGAGCTGTGGCGAGAGGGCTTCAGGAGCTGCGGCGAGCGACAGGACGGGGGAGTCGGGAAGATAGCTGCGGCGGGATCCAAGGTGGCTGTCGACTGGTCGAATTGAGGGTTGGGAGGTGAAGAGAGACAACGATTTGGATTGAGGCTGCTGTGATGTTATTAATTTGGGATACAATCGGGTCAAAATTTAGGGTTTTAGAAATTTCTTTTCCAATTATGCCCTTCGGAGCGCAAAAACATTACTAACCTAAAACTAATATTCAAGAAGAATGAAACCAATATTCAAGAAGAATGAAACCAATACATTCAAATGGTATACATTTTCACTTATAATGGGATACCAATATTGGAGAAGATGAAAACCAATACCACGGTGGAATGAAACCAATGTAATAGTAGAATGAAACCAATAACATAGAAGATGGAAACCAATATCATAGTAGAATAAAACCAATATCATAGTAGAATGAAACCAATAGCATAGAAGATGGAAACCAATATCCGAGAAAATGGAAACCAATATTCCCATACTTGTATTTCCATAAATTGTATTATTTTGCTAATATTTTTTAAATTATTTAAATTATTGTATTTTTAATATTACCCCTATCTCTTTCAGTAAGATTACCCATGTCCCCACTTAATTTGAACCCCCGTCTTTAGCAATCACTTTCCCAAGTTGCTCGCCCTCATCTATTGTTCTTATAAGACCCATCGAACTTCCCAACTAAGCTCTCTCCCTCTCGAAGTCATTAGCGGAAAACATGGAAGGAGGAGTGAAATTGGACAGGTGGGGTTACGAGGTCAACACCAGCTCCGATGCCTGTATTTCCGCTATCAATTCTTACTACCACCAGGTAACACATACCCCTTCCCTTGACCATTGATCTCTTAGAACTTATCGATAACAATTCACAGTCTCGAGTTCGAGTCTTTGGAAACGCATAGTTTTATTAACTCTTGGGAGCTTTTTTGGGTTGGTAAATTACCGAAAGGTGCTTAGCTATGGAAGAGAAAGGCGGGTAATTTTGGAAGCAGCGAGACAGGACAAGGGTTGCGTGTTGGCGAATGTACTGGCTGCCCATTTTCTCGCTTCCTCTGATCCTCCTCGAGCTCCTGACCATTACCAAGCTGCAAAGTCTCGACTCGTGGGTTCTCTTCTGGCTTGTTCGTTGTTCGTTCTAATTTCAAGCTCCTGTCTTGTTTTTTTTTTTTGATGTTTTTGTTGGAAAAATTTGCGGTCCTGAATGTGTAGGAAGAAGCAACCAAGTACGAAAGAGCGGTTTTTGATGCGGTTAGTTCGTTGATTTGCGAGAATAGAGACGATGATGTTGCTCTTGGATTGCACTCTAAGGTTTGTGTTTGAACCATTATTATTCAAGATTCTTCTTTTAGTTGGTTAGGTTTGGGTAGTTAGCCGAGTGGTTTCAACCAAAAAAAAATCTTTATGGATGTAGATATGAAATGCTAGAAAGGTGCATCAAGTCTATTTATGATGCTCAATCAGTGATCTCATGAGGACTAGTTGGTTAGGTTTGAAGCGAATCTTTTGTTCCTTATGCATGCTATCTCAATGCTTAAATGAAACAGATAAAGATCGGAATAGTTTTTGTATTGGATGTAAAATGCTCTACGTTATCAACGAGGATATGGTGTGTCATTCTTAGTGTTTCAGTGTTTGTTGCCTGTTTCAGCTCCTGGATGGGTACCCTAAAGATCTGGTTTCTCTAAAAAGGGCTCAGGTCTTATGTTTCTACATGGGTAGGCCAGACTTGTCGCTTGACCTCGTGGAAAAGGTTCCTTCATATCTTCACAGCTTAGAGTCTAATCACCCTGAAACTGGGTTTTTTTAATAATATTTTGATTTCTAGGTTCTACCGAATAATGAACAAGAAGATTATGTATATGGCATGCTTGCTTTTCCATTGCTTGAGTTGGGACGAATGGCTGATGCAGAGGAGGCTGCTAGAAAGGGATATCATATCAACAATCACGACTATTGGTCACAACATGCCGTGAGTTCTGCTTTTTTGTTGCTTTGTCAATGATACAATCAGTGGGATCAAAGATTTTTAGACTTGTAATCCCTGGATTTCGAATCTGGGGCTCGATGCAGATTTGCCATGTTCTTCAATATGAGTGTCGTTTCAAAGAAGCAGTGGAGTTTATGGAACTTTGCTCACCTACATGGAGTTCCTGTTCATCATTCATGTATGTGTCGATGCACTTTAATATAGACATTAACTACAATTTTATTGGACTTAATGCTCAACCATTCCAATCTGCAGGCTGACTCATAATTGGTGGCATGTGGCACTTTGTTACTTGGAAGGTCACTGTTCGGTTAGAAAAGTTGTAGAAGTTTATGATGAACACATATGGAAGGAGTTGGATAGAGATGACTCTTCTCCTGCTGAGGCACGTAAACTTGTTTAATGGTCGAGAGATATCCTTCTTCATTCTAACTTTTTCTGTGGCATGTAGGTATACCTAAATGCTCTCGGTTTGCTCTTGCGTTTGTATGTTAGGGGTGAATTTGAGGCCCTTGGAGACCGCCTAAAGGTCTTATCAGAACTTGTCTTGGATCAGGTAACTCGTACAACCTTGCCACTAGAAACACACAGACATTGATTGCAATTGGAATTTATATTTTCATGCCTGTCTTATTTTCTGCTCTCCTTTTTGTTTTCTTTCCTTTTCTGGTAATCACATGTCCTCTTCAATAATCAGGCACACTGGCATTTGGAGTGGCATTTTGATTTGTATATCATATGGGTTTTAGCTCAAGCCGGTGAATGTTCAAAAGCTGAAGATCTACTCAATGGCTTGAAATCCAGGTAAAGAGTGCCCTTTCGCTCAGCATTCTTTCATCAACATGTTCCCAGCTCGCAAGTTTGTTTGTACACAGGATTTCCAAGAAGAGCAAGAAGAAGCAGCAGAGAATGCAGAGAGCAGTTCTGGTTTGTTCCGGTTGCTTTTCCATCTATCAATTTTAATGACTATTTGGGTATATGGTGTTTAAGCAGCAAACTTCTTGTTCATTACTTGGTTTCTTTCCACGCTTTTCAAAATATTTTGAAAGAAATCGACAACCGTATATTCTTCTTGTAGCTGGCAGAAGCCATGTTCGAGTATGGAAACCGTAACAATGAACGGGCACTAGAGCTTCTTGGTCCAACTTTTGATGCAAAGGAATGCAAGGTAACATTCTGGATCCTTTTCATGGGTTCAACTTCTATCACTTTTTGTTTGAATAATTGAAATCCTAATGTGGTGCCTGCTGTTGATAGATGGTTGGGGCGTCCGATGAACAACTCGACGTATTTAATGAGGTTTGGTTTAGTATGTTACTAGATTCAGGAAGAACTACAACAGGTATAACAATATTGCTCTTTTTTCTCATTACACATTTTAACATGTTTTTTTTTTCTCTTTTTTGAACATAACGAGACGCATGTCTGAACTTCCTTTTCATGTTGCTGATCGCAGCAATTGAAGTACTTAGAGAGCAAATAAAGAAGAGAGAAGGATCCCCTTACATGTGGCGCCTATTGGTATGTTCCGTTGCGCATCATTTCGTCCAACCGACAGATATTCATGTTGTACATGCACGCATCAAGTCATATTTTCTGGATCTATTTCGTTTCAGGAGAAGGGGTACGCCATGACAGGTAGTAGCCAAGACGCTGCGGCCGCTGGCGACAAGGCTAGAGCACTGGAAACTACGCACTTCTCCTGATCCGGTAATCAGATCCCGCACCTCCTTCTTTCTGGTTTCTTCACACGTTGGATGGCGAAACAATCGTTCGCCTGGAGTCTCCTGGTTGAATCCATATAATGGTCGACGAGTCAGGGGCTGGGGAGTGCGGCAAGCCGAGGACCGTCTCTCGTTCTTGTTCGATCTATCGGCCGATCCGAACGACCATTTGTATCCTTGTTGTATAATTACGAATATCGTCTCATGAATAATGTAATATTGGCACAGAAAAGTTACTGGCAGTCAACTACGGTGGCTCAACGGTCTCTGGTAAAATAATACAGTTTAGTACTTTCCTAGTAATAATCGCACGGCACGAACTCTATATTATATTTGGGAATTCGATTGCCTTGGGGAACCAGGTATCTTTTAAAGAAAACTATTATTATACGGTAATAACGAGCTCATCAATTGCACTCTAAACCACCTATCCAAATTGCATCAACTCGGGATGGAAGTATTTTAGCATGACTAGAGACCTCGATTTTAAATATGATATGTTGTAATTTCGATTATTCGGTCTTGTAAGTATTCGAATATGTATAAAAAACAAACACAACCTCCACTACAACGAGTGATGCTTCAATTTATTGCTCCATTCTTTTTTTTTTAAGAATAATTATTGCTCCATTCAAAATGACAATTGTGCGCCTAATTAGTTTCAAGCTAGGAAAACAATATGGGACCACAACTGCAAAAGCCGTGGAGAATACATTAATTTTGTCGCGAGTTTAGCGAATAATTTCACTGATGTTGACACGAGTCTTATTTTGAAGAACGTATAAACAGATCTTGACACGAGTAAACCTGTGGAAACAGAATTTGCAGCGCTTAAATAAAAAAGAAGATTCTTATTTCAAAACCGAGACAAAAAGTTACATATGAGAAAAGGGAAACGGGTACAGAAAAAGTGTACTAAGAGGACAGTCAAAAAGAGAGAAATAAGAAGAAAAAGAGAGAAGGAAGATGTATTTACAAACTACTTTCTGATTTAATTTATCATACATTTGTTTTATGATTAATTCGAATTTTAATAGGAGGATGAGATCGGCAGCTCCTTATAGTTTAATGACATCTATGATCCGTCACGTGCATTTCCAAAATCTCAATACCTCGCTAGCCGACAAACCCCCTAGCCAAACCATGGGGCCCCCCAGAAACCCACATTTCCCGCCCACATCTGAGGATACGTCTACCCCGATCCGCTCGCCCTGCTCCGGATCCGCCTGAGCTCCTCCGCGACCTCCTTCGAGTCCGGCCTGTCGTCCTTGTCCGCCGCGACGCATCGGAACGCGAGCTCGGCCACCGCGCAGACGCCGTCCTCCGGGACCCCGCCCGCGGCGAGGAGGCCCGGGTCGAGGAGCTGGCGGAGCATGCCCATCTGGATCTTGGACACCGCGAGATCCGCCAGCGCCACCTCCCGCTTGTCCCTGGCCCGGTGGTCCACCGCCCTAAGCCCGGACACCAGCTCCAGCAAAACGACGCCGAAGCTGTACACGTCGCTCTTCTCGGTCAACCGAAACGACCGGTGGTAGTCCGGGTCCAAGTACCCGGGGGTCCCCTGAGGCCCGGTGAAAACGCACTCCGAGGCTGAAGACGACGTCGTCCCGGTGCCGTTGCCGTTTCCCCCGCAGACTAAAAGCCGCGACAGCCCGAAGTCCCCGAGCTTCACTCTCATGTCCCTCTCGACGAAGATGTTCGACGACGTTACATCACGGTGGACTACCGGAGGGGAAACGGCGGAATGGAGGTACTCGAGGGCCAACGCCGTCTGCACCGCGACGTCGAGCCTGGTTAGCCACGTCATCGGGGAGGATCCCTTGTTGTGGTGGAGGTGGTCGGCTAGGGTTCCGTTGGGGACGTAGTCGTAGACAAGGAGGAGTCCCCTCGGGTCGGAGCAGTACCCGTGGAGCTTCACCAGGTTCGGGTGGGTTAGCGACGAGAGGATCAGGATCTCGTTGCAAAACGACTTCGTAGAGAAGGCGGCGGCGCCTTTCGTACCGTTGCAGTGGAGGTGCTTCACGGCGACGACGCCCCCGTCGCCGAGCCGGCCGAGGTACACCGACCCGAACCCGCCGTGCCCGATCCTCCGCTTCAAATCGAACCGGTCGGTGGACCGCTCGAGCTCCTCGTAGGTGAAGACGGGGGGCAGAAACTGGTTAGGTGAGCGATTGAGGTGGAGGAACGACGCCGTCTCGTCCCGGACCAAGGACTTCATCCGGCTGCACCAGTAAACGGCGGCGGTAATGGAGACAGCCACGAAGACGAGAAAGAACGAAACGACGACGGACGAGAACAGCGCAATCCGGCGGTTATTGTCCCGGTGGTGGATCCATGGAGGGGACAGTCCGAAACAGACGAAGCCCTTACCCGGATCCGAAACATTATACCCGCAATCGCCGCTCCGGGAACGGCATTGCTCGCAGTCCCCGAAGTAAGAATCGGACGACAGGTCGTACTCGACCTCGAAGCCGTTGGTGAGGAACCTGTCGAGGTAGCCGAGGACGTCGTCCTGGCAGGCGCCGGGCGACAGGTCGTTGTTCCTCCTGGGGGCAGACTCGCATCCGTTGGAGAGAAGGCGGAGAGGGTTCTTGAGGAGGGAGCAGTGGAAACTGCAGCGGGAGCAGTTACGGGGTGGCGGCGAAGGGGGGAGGGGGCAGGAGGTGAGGGAGGCGAGGTGGGAGCAGTAGGAGTTGGAGAGGCGGAACGGGGAGGCGGTGAGGTTGATGGATCGGCCGGGGAGGGAGGGCAACTCCGATGTGGAGGAGGAGCAGTTCCGGCGGCGGGTGTCCGGGAGGGGGGTGAGGAGGAGGGTGGAGGAGTTGGGTTGGAATTGGAGGAGAGAGAAGCGGAGGCTGTTGATGGAGAGGGTGGAGTGTGGGGTGGAGCAGTTTATTTGGAAGGACGGGTGGCCGCAGCCGGGGAATGGGGAGAAGGGGAACGGCAGCGGAGTGGCGGCGAACGGCGGGCAGGCGGTTGGCTTTGAGTTGCAGGGGTTTGCATACGAGGTCGTTTTAGTGGAGAGTGTTAAAAGAAGGAGGAGGAGGAAGATGGAGGGAGGCATTTAGTGGCGGTGGTAGTGGTAGTGGTGGGGATCATGGGCGGGCTTCCGGCATTTATTGGTTTATATATTCTGAGAAATCGACTAATCAAAGTTTAATTTTTTCGAGATTTGTACTAAACCTTTGAACAAATCTCTTTGTTGGGATGGGGACAATTAAGAATGATTATATTTCGGAGGAGAGACGGGGGAGGAGAGCTGCTCACGTGAAGCAGTGGTGGGAAATTGGGAAGAGACGAGAGGGGCTTCGGGGAAGAGACAATGGTGGGACTCTGTTTTTTTATAGTCAATGCAAAAAGTTAAAAGGGAAAGTGTAGAGGGACATGCCGGTGTGGAAGGAGAAGTTAAGAATTTAGTCTATTTAGTATTTAGCTCCACTCTATAGTCTTTACAACCTAAAGAACAAAAATATTTGCATTATTGTTTCATATTATTGATAGATCAAACTCTAGACTTTTTCCACGTCGACATTATACTTTACCATCAATCTCTTGGCATTTAGGTGACTGTCTGCTGGCTACTTCTGATTGACATTGGTAGGTGACTGTCTGCTGGCTTCTTTGGATTCGATTTTTAGCAAAACTTGTGGTGCAATATCTGGGTAGTTTCTGGAGGAACAGTGCAGCCTTGCAGTGTGAAAAAATGGATAAGACGATGAGATCCATTAATAACTCTGTGCAAAAGAGATTAACAACATCAGCAGTTCATATCCGATTTCGCTAATATAACGTTAGACTAATGTTACATCCTAATTCCCCTCAAAAAAAAATGTTACATCCTAATTAGTGTATAATTTCTTTTTGCGAGGCTGCAAACGCTGGCTAGGTAAAACCTTATCAGGGCAAAATCCGGCGAGAAAAAACCACGATATAGAAAGAGCACATGTGCAGGATAAACTTTACTTTAATATTATTTGTATCACTAGATTTGATTCTACGCTGTTGGTATCACAAAAATTACGAGTACTTATCATTTCATTTTTTATTACAGTCACTTACTTTTTTTGTTGAAATTATATTGTATCCGATACTCGTTAGTCTTTTAATATAGATTCGCGTCGAGTAAGATTTTTGAATAGTGTAAATGCATAAATTAACCGCCAATTGCCAAATCCATGTCATGTATTTTGTGAAAGCCCATTTTTAAAAGGCCCCGACCTTGTTGTATCTCATCTCTCTCGGGCCCAAAACAATGCCCGTTGAACGGTGAAACATATTTTACTTGCATATTTTTCGGTTAAGATTTTACCTTTTACTTCCCTGTTTGGAACCTCTATTTAGTAGCTTTAATCTGTGATATTAGTTGGTCGAAATTGTAAGAATTTTTTAAAAACAAAGATTTATAACAATTTTATATTCTAAATATCAAGTAATAATAAATATACTGGATATGGTGTATGTATACACATATAAAACTTATATACCTGTTGAGAATCACTAGTCTTTTTAAATTTTTAATTTGAGACTAAAAATAATAATAAGTTAATGTCTATAGTACTCTTACCCTCCTATAATGTTACATAGTTTTCAATAAAAATATAAATAGGATCCAAAGTTTTAGTTCTGGTTATAAACAAAGAAATGACACCAAGTTTAACATTCCTTTAATTTTACAATGCCTGATCTCACATGAATAATTAATTCATCGGATACAAATTGAACACCTTCGAGGTCAAGCCATCCATATACAGACAATAGTCAACTTTGCTAAAGATCATAAGTTAAAAAAATCGAGGCCTTATTTAAATAAGAATTTCCCTTTTCCTAATGAGGACAAAGGTGCATGTGGTCGATTTTACTTGCTACTCTGTTTTTTTTGGAAAAAAATTCAGGCCAATAATGAAGATAAATTATAGTCATATATTTAAAAAATAATTACTACGAGACTCTTGGTGTTTGGCATATTCGTCTCTCACCCTTATTTTTTGATAATCGATTAAAAATTCTACCTAATTTATCGAAATTATACTCTTAGATCCCTCCCTGATATCAGCGGGATTTTTTTCGTTTTTGTCATAGATTGACAAATATATCCTTGGAAAAAAATTTACTCTCCTGCCTAATGCTTCGTCTTCCTCTTCGGCTCTTCCCCAGGTTATTTCTTTCCCCACTCCTGCGATCCGTGTGTTCTAATGAAAATGAAGAAGAACAACTTCCAATTAAATAAACTTCCAATTAAACCCACCCAGTTCTAATTAAAATGAACTTCCAATTAAACCCAGTTTTGAATTGGGTCTTTTTGAACATGAATCGGGTAATGCCATGAATTGGGTCATGCAAGTAATATCTGAGACTGACTCATTATTAATCCAGAAAAATCCCCAATTTTAAAATTGGGAAAGCCGACCATGGAGACGAGGTCCCTTGTGGCGAGGGCGAGGAGGTCGGCGTAGGAGACGGTCTCCGGGGAGGGAGAGGTTGATGGCGAGGGTAGGCGAGCTCGGCGGCGGTTTTTTCGTGAGGAGGTCGAAAGCGCTCGACAAGAGGGGAGAGGCGCGTGACCTGGCCAGGATTCGACGACAGCAACGACGAACTCCAGCACCTCGTTGGGAGAAGGGAGAGAGGGGAATCGTCTACTCCTCAGGTGGCTTCCGAGTACCGGCCGTCGCTTCTCGTAGAAGACCACAAGGTCGAGCTCCTCGGCAATGACGAACTCGAGGACCTCGTGGGAGCGCTTGAAGATAGGGATTTCAAGACCGTTTCGGGTACCGGCCGTAGTACTTCTGGGAATAGGAATCGCCTTCCGTTCACCGCCCGATGCACGCCGCGTCTGAGGAAGGAGGAACCGCCTCCCGTTCACCGCCCGATGTCTCGAGGAGGAGACCGCTCAGAAGGATGAGTTCGGGGAGAGACTGCTCAGAAGGACCGAGGTTGAAGAAGATGGGCCGCCGCCGGCCGCCCCCTTCTGCCTCTTTCCTTCTTAATAATCGTGTTTCTTCCTTCGTGGTCACTGTTTTTATTTTGAGAACTATTAAGAAGGTTGGTGTTTTGGTTGAAGATGAAGGGGAGGAAGAAGATAGGTTTTTTTTCAGGGACATTTTTGTCATTTTCATGACAAAAAACAAAAAAAAAACTCGCTAACATCAGCGAGAAGCCTTAGAATGTAATAAAATCAAACTATGGGGAGTTTTTAATCGATTTTCAAAAGACAGGAGGCCTCATAGTATAATTTCTCCAAACTAGGGGATTTTTAATCGATTTTCGAACAGCAGGAAGTGTGAAGCGAATATCTCAAACACTAGAGGCCTGGCAATAATTTTCCCTATATTTAATAGTTATCTATAGTTTTAGATTATTATTATTAGGATTTTAATTTATGATAAGATTCTGCTTAATAGATTTGTTTTGATTCTTTATAAATAGGGCATCTTTGTTATTGTTTTAGTTGGTTGATTTGATAAATAAAAACTAGGATTTTTCCTATTTTATGTCGCTTTCCGGTATCTGCAGAATCAATGGATCGAGACTTCTATCGTGTTTTTCGGGTATTATTAGAATCAACGGATTCACGATTTTCTGTCCACGTTCCCCTGCATCAGTTGGTATCAAGAGCTGCGTTCGTTCCTCGTGGTGTTTGATCCTTCCGATCAGGAGTTCGTTCTTTCGAGAGAGAAAATTGACAGAATTCGGTTTAGGATTTTTGACAGAAAAAAACCCGACGCCGCCGTCAATTCCCTCAGTTAGCCGTGATACCAGATCCTCCAGCCACCACCAGCACCACCGGACCAATGCCGGAGTTGCTACTTCATACCACTTTCACACCCGTTCACGGCGATGCAAGTTGCCCACCTACTCCTCAATAATATATTTAAGCTCCAAAGGCTGCCCGAAACTATAGTGTCGGACTAGGACAAGATATTTACAAGAAATGTTGGCACGAGCTCTTTCGTTCTTAGAGGTTGAATCAGTGCTTATCATCCTCAAACCGACGGTCAATCGGAGAGGTTGAATCAGTGCTTAGAACATTACCTTCGAGTAATGTGTTTTTAGCGCCCCAAAAATTGGTTGAAGTGGCTTTCTCAAACAGAATTGTGGTACAACAGCTCCTACCACTCGGCAATCAAGCGATCTCCTTTTGAGGTGGTATATGGCTATACGCCTCCTCCGATCCCCGGGCTCCGAGAGGAGCAACCATCGGTGGCCAGCGTTGCTGATTTCATGACTCATCATGCTCAGATGGCAAAATTTTTAATTGAGGCCCTCAATTCAGCTCAAAATTGTATGAATGTGTAAGCAGACAAGGGTCGAAGTGAGTGGGAATTCATGGTGGGCGATCAAGTATTCCTTAAATTGCAGCCCTACAAGCAGTCTTCTTTGGCTATTTGCTCCAACATCAAGCTCGTAGCAAAATTTTGCGGGCCTTATCGAGTTTTGGCGAGAGTCGGGCCAGTAGCATACAAGTTGGAACTGCTACTAACGAGTTATATTCACCCAGTCTTTCATGTGTCACTGCTTAAGAAACAGGTGGGTTCTGATACGATGGTAATCAGTTCTCCTCCACTCACAACCGAGGAGGGGCAGTTAAATTCAGAACCAGAAGCCATTATTAATTGTCGGCTGGTCAAGCATAATAATAAGGCAGTGGTACAAGTGAGGGTCAAATCGGCTAATTTACATGAAGATGATTCAACATGGGAGGACTTCCATGTGTTGAAATCCCAGTTTCCAACCATGGTAGCCTTGAACTCAAATTCTTGAGATAAGAATTCCCTGAAGGGTAGCCCGATGTCACGTCCTTATTTATTTCCCGTTGTTTCCTCCATGTGCCACGTTGTGCACATGTTGTCCGTTAATTCCTCTAAATGCTATATGCACTATTCCCTCAAAAGCTACTTGTGCACGTATTGGTGCTAGTGTGGTCAGCTAGAATAGGTGATTATGTGGGAGACTCCTATTCACTCTTGTATATATTAGTTGGCAGCCTTAGGTTGTAATCATCACATTATTATTATCAACCATTCTCCTCAATTCTCTTTCTCTCTCTCTCTTCTTCACTTCTCTTCCCTTAAATCCTCATAATTCTGGTTTGATTCAACTTGTATCATTACACCATAGCTCTTATTAATGAGTACAGTACAAAACTCCTTCACAAACTTATTCCAATTCGCATCTTTGTGGTTTACACTCAATGGCAAGAACGAAACATCAAGATTGGTGCCATCCCAATTTTCTAGAGCTATATCACCCTCATTACCAAGAACATCAACATAAGGAGTCATATACGTTTCCACTTCCTCATCTGGAATAAGGTACCTAACTTTAACATTCTCAATCCTGCTAGTTTCATCACTCTCAATCCCGCTAGCTTCCAACAATGCTTCATCCTCAAAGCGAGTACACAATGTCTCGATAAACTCATCCCATTCAACCTCAACGACATCCAAATTCCACGACGAGTACCACTTCCCTGCCTTAGCGATCAATAAATCCTCACTAGACTATCTTTAAAGACCTCCACAGAACTGTTGAATAAAAAATATTCATCGATATACCTAACCCAATCCCTCGGATTAGTACCTGAAAAGGCACGAAGAGTAGGCAGACCCTGTTGAGCTACAAAAAAGATTTACCTCAGCCTCTCTGGTGTCGTCCTCCGGCTTGCTATTCACCGCGGGCCCGAAAGACATAACCTCTTCTAGAGCCTCATGATGTACTTCCTTTTCTTTGGCTTCTACGTTGAACTCCCCTTCCATAATGGCCTTTAATATCTGCTCCAACTTTGTCATATTCTCTTAGTGGTAGAAATCCATGTGTTTGCTTGTCCTTTGTAGTGTCCAATAGTTGTCCATCTTGCCTAGGAGAGCTAATTATAAAGCATCTTAATAGTTGAGTACCCGAACAATCCTCAGATTTTCATCGAATGGTTGGTGTGCACCCACCACCTGCGTCTGGGCTTCCAATCAACAATAACTGGGAAGCGAGAACCTGGCTCTGATACCACTATTACGATATGTGATAGAAAAGATTTGTAGAGAGTCAGAATTTGAGGTGAGAATGGAAGAAATAGAGTAAAGGGAAGAAGAAAGATTGGAAGAAGAATAATATAAGGATAATGGAGATAATAATTCATTCATTGGATAATGAAATAACATACGCAGCCTAGATATATCCCTCCTAGACTAAGTTTCTGCCACTAACACAACTACTCTAATTCTACTACCCACAAAGAACGTGGACAAGGCCACTACATCACTTGTAACTACATGATCCCACACTTGACATATTGACCATAACGACTATCAACTACTCGTGCCAAATCACCAAATCAGCAACTAGGTGGACAATAAATTAGATACGTGACAGATAATACATGGACATCAGGTTGGGTACGTGACAAGAGGCTGACCAAGGCTCCTGTCAACGCTGACATGCGGGTTCCCAAAGATACCCATCTCCCGCACCGCACAATCACGCACCGTCAATCGGTGCTACCCTGACCGTGCAGCCTCATAGCCGCAGTCATCTCCCGCTGACTCTCCCCCCCCCCCTGCAGGGCGCCGCCGTTGTCGAAGCTATCAAGGGTTTGAAATTTTCCCCTTTTTCTATTTAGGGTTTCTGTTAGAATTGGGATTTTTTTTCGAGACTGATTTTGATATTGGCAAAAGTTTGAGGATTTTTTGGGAGTTTACTATAACTTTGGTGCTGATACAGAATTTGCCAGAGGGTCAAAGTTACAGTTTGGTCGAAGGTTTTATGAAGTTACAGATTGATCCCTTTTGGACTTAATTGAAGATGCTTAACTTTTACATGCATATTCCTACATTTTGTGATTTTTCGGGTCTCGATGAAGAAAGTTCGACAAAGGATTTCATTAAGTGTCTTGTCAATGTGGATATACATTTTGATGTTCACAAGTTTGCGGAGCTGGATAAAGTCATATTTGTCATACACGATTGCAAGGTGATCTTATCGATTGGTAGTCTAACTTAAATCTTCGATTAAAAATGTTATGGTAAACAAAAAATCTCTCGATGGCTTAAGATGAAAGAGAAGTTGATTCATAAGTTATTTCTTCGACATGCTTACGAAGTTTGAGTTGCTGTTGATGACAAGCACCATCACTTTTGGGAACAATATAATTTTCAATCAGATATGATGTTCCAGGAATTGCAAATTCAAATGTATGAAATACAAGCTAATTTTAAAGAGTTGAAGCAGTTGATGGCTGAGACCTCGAGGAATCAGCATACTCCACAACCTGAAGAAGTTGAAAAGGCTTTGGTATGGAAAGAATTTGGTGAATCTGCTGATGACTTATTTGGTGCACCAATTTATGACTCCTACCCTGGTGAGGAGGACGAGGTTGAAGAAGTTGTTGCTCTTTCTCCACATAACATTGATGATGAGTTGGTGAATGTGCATTTACCCAAATTACCCAAGATCATGAGGTTGAGTATGTCGAACATATTGATTTTCGCAGAATTGATAAGTTTGCATATGTAGAGAGTTCTCTGTTGTTGAACTTGTGGAATAGGCCTATTCTAAAGGAAGTAGAGCGAGCTGCTCGAAAGAGAGAGTTCACGGTCTTTCGTCTGGAGAATATTTGCAGTTGCCTAGGTTTCAAGTATTTGTTATGCTGGAATGGACGATATCAAATGTCACCACGTCGCTCGAATGTGGCAAAGAGTGCATGTACGAAAGACTTCAAATTCGAGGGCAAATTTTTCCAACTTGGAGAGAATGATGGAAATAAAGGATAGTCATATATTTAATAGTTATCTATAGTTTTAGATTATTATTAGGAGTTAATTTATGATAGGATTCTACTTAATAAGTTTGTTTCGATTCTTTATAAATAGGGCATATTCACTATTGTTTTAGTTGGTTGATTTGATAAATAAAAATAAGGGTTTTTCCTGTTTTCTGTCGCTTTTCATATTCGTAGAATCAACGGATCGAGACTTTTATCGTATTTTTCTGGTATTCTTAAAATTAACAGATTCACGATTTTCTATCCACGTTTTCTTGCATCAGTTGGCCTAAACCCCTAGGCTCTAGACGGCATTGGGTTTTGTTCCCCTTCCAAGCAAAATTTTTCCATTTTCTGCAAGGGGTAGAGATTGACCTACCGACTCCTGAAAAATGAGGCACGACCTGTTATCAGACTACCCACTTTGTGTTGGTTGCTACTCTGTGTTTTTGGTGTTACCTTTGGTTGAGAATAGCATCCCTTCGGTCGATACTCACTACCGGTGTTAAAAATTTGTCTTCATTAAATTTCATATCTCGCCAATTTGTCAAAACTGTGTACTAGGCCAAATATCTTTGACACGGCTTTGAAAGGAGACTATAGAAAAAAAAAACAATAATGAGTTTATTGTCCTTTGCTCGTTAGGATATTTTCGTAAGAAACGGTGTCCAGTTAATGGCGGGACGAGGAATTCAATTAGTCCCGGAGGCAAATGCCCGTTTGTTGTTTTTTGGATAGGAATGTTCGTTTACTTTCGTGGATGAACAAAACTTTATAATAAAATACCGGTACGACTGAACATATTGACTAATTGTTGAGAGTTATTTTACAATATTTTAATTCAATGTTCAGTAATAATTCCACACAATATTGAACTTAGTAAGGAAGAATTTTTCATATCTTTATTGTTAAATTCGACTATAAATGGGCCCGGATTGGGCACGGAATTCACTATTCTGTCCCGTCCAGAAAGGGGCAAAAAAGTCAATGCCTCTGACGCAACTAACGTGTCTGACGCGGGTAAGGTGGTGAGGAAATGACGCGCGCCTTGGGAAGAGGACCATCTTTATATTTTATTATTATTATTTGTAAATATTATTAATTATTATCGTAATAGATCATGCCATTGTCATAATTGGACAAGCTATTTTATCGTAATCGGGCATGCCATTTGACGTAATCGAGCATGCCATTTGACAAACATCTTTCAGCCGCTTGGTCGACTATTAATTTCAAATATATTTTTGACGTCCTTGCGCTCTGAATTTGGAGAAGTCATAAACTATAAATTGTAGATATACCTCTCAGCTTCAGACAGTAACATAAATCAATTTAATCAGACTCTGGAGTAAGAAGTTAAGACTCTCCAACTGAAATTTGTCCTCGTAACTCGGCCGACTCTTGACTTCAAACATATTTTAGACATTCTTGCACTTCGAATTTGGCAAAATTATAAACTACAAAGTTATAGATATACATCTCAGTCTTTTTCAGAAACTTGAATTCCCTCAATCGGACTCCGGAGTAAGTAGTTTTGGCTCTTCAACCAAAACTTATCGACAGCTTCTCACCGTAGTTGGGCATGCCATTTGACATAACTGAGCATGTCATTTGACATAAGCGAGCATTCCAATTTATCGAATCTGGGCATGCCATTTAATAAATAACTGGATATGCTATTTAATTTATAAATTATTTAATAGACATGCTATTTTACTTAACCGAGCATGCCATTAGACATAATCGGGCATGTCATTTAATACATCAGAATTAACCAATATATGTACAAATAAATCCACCCAAAGCTAAAATAAAAGGAAGAATCCGAAAAAAAGAGAAAAAAAGGAAGAGAAGGCATGAAAATCTTACATAATAAGATACAAATGTAAAAAGACATGGAAGAAGTCAATTAATGTTTCAAGTGCTTGACTTTATTCAAGCCCTTCTTGCAAGACTCTCCGACGACTTTAACCCCTTTTTCGAATAAAACCTTGAGCTCTTTGGCCCTCTCCTTCTCCTTCCTCCCAAGTTTATTTGGTTTATGGATTTGTCTCTGCGAGTTTATTTGATTTTAGAATTTAGGGTTGATTTTATTAAAGATTGGGGGAGAGAGAAAGAGAGAAGGAGAAGAAGGAGAGCGTGGGAAGGAGAGATGGGGAGAGGGAGGAGAGAGAAAGAGAGAATAAATGAGGAAAGAACGAGGAAGGAAGGGAGGAAAGATGGACGTAAAAGACGAAAATACTCCAAATAATTAGCACCGTCAGATCTCTAACATGCGCCTAATCATCAAAATCAATGGCTCCGATTAAATCATGTAGGTACAAATTCTCTCTATTAATACCAGCATTCCATCCACTTCCTAAATATTAATTGTCCAAATAATTATTTGAACATTAGATAATTTTAAACATAAGAACATTCAAATGATATTTTACTCTAAAATAAATGCAGCCCCTCGTGACCAGTATTTTTTTGTCTGGTATTGTTATTTTATAAAGACTTTATTGTTATTTTAGAAGCTTCCATCGGTCAAGTCGAGACTAGAAGCGAATGAACGATAATTTCCTCACATCTTCGCCCTACCATACTATTTAAAAAAAATATCTTCGCCTTACCAATTTTCATTTATTGACATTAAAAATTAATAAAATAAATATGTGGAGTTTAATTAAAATATTATAAAGACAGCCGATAAGATTAATACAGCATTAAATAATAATTATTTTTAACTTATAAAAAACCCTCGAAAAATTTCCAATTCCATAACCTCATACGTCAATTTAGGAAATACAAACCTTTGAAGCATTAATCTCTTGCAAAAAAAAATGGAAATAGGGATCTGAGATTCTCCTCCCGTATCAAGGTGTAACTTAGGATAGCCAAATCTCCCTTTTTAGTAATGAATTAGGAAATATATATTTGATCATCAAATTAAATTGTAATAATATCCCGTTACACTTGAAATCAAACTTCTTTCCATTATTGAAATGTCCAACCCTACAATATTCCTATGTTGGAAAAGGTTAGAACTCCCAAAAATATATATTCGACTCGAATTTAAACAAACTAACTTTTATCGCAATCAAAATGGACGGTCCAGTTAGTCATTTACTAGTTACTACGCCGTGCGCATTAAGAAATACGGAAACCCACGGTCCCACACGAACCAATTTGGTCGTTCGATACCTACAAACAAAACCAAACATAAACGGCCTTTCCCTAGTCAATCGTCATATGATACTTATTAACACGCCAAAAAAAGAATTATAAAAACACACAAAAACCCTCAGCCTTTAATCATTCCCTGACCTTTCGCCTCCAAATAATTATTTAATAAAAGTTCTTCATGGAGCTTTTCACGAAGACCAAGGTGGTCAAGCTCCGGAGCCACCTGGACAAGTACCTAATCGCCGACGACGACGGCGAGACCGTGCGCCAGAGCCGAAACGGCGCCGCCTCCAGGAAATCCAAGTGGGTGGTCGAAGTCGTCGACACGAAACCAAACGCCGTCCGTCTGAAGACTTTAACCGGTAAGTACCTGACGGCGTCGGACGCGCCGTTTCTTTTCGGCTTCACGGGGAAGAAAGTCGTCCAAACGGCGCCGGAGAGCTTCAGCGACGTGGCGCTGGAGTGGGAGGTCATTAGGGACGGGTTCCAGGTGAAGCTGAGGAGCTGGTGCGGGAAGCTGTTGAGGGCCAACGGTGGGCCCCCGCCGTGGAGGAGCACGGTCACCCACGACGAGCCCCAGGCGGGGGCGACCGCTCGTCTGGTGCTCTGGGACGTGGAGCCGGTGGAGGGCGGGGAGACGACCGAGACTGTGAAGGAGTACCTGTCGTTTGTTTCGAGCTTTTCTTCTGTTTCTGAGGAGGTTCTCGAGGCGGTCTCGGATGGGTACAGCTTGCATGGGTCGGATCCTGGGTTGCCGGTCTCGGAGTCGGCGTCTCCGGCTGAAGCGGTGGCGAGGACGCCGAGGTTCAACTTCGTCAAGTCTTTCTCGCCTAATTTTTCGTTTTCTCCGAAGAAGGTACGTTCTTAATTAAGTAAAGAATAATTTAATTCCTTGTTATATCTTTACGTGTCTTTCTTAGGAATGTTTTTCCTAGTTAATTCATTAACCTCTAATCTTAGAACTTTAGGAGTCCATAACAACGAAAAATTCTGAGTTTGAACCAGGTTAGTTCATAATTCAATCCAAAATATTTATGCAATGATATTGTTCAAGTAAATAACAAATAAAGTATGTGTTAATAATTAGTTAATTTGTTATTGCCTGTCATAATTTTTTAATAAATCGATATTATGATAGTTTAGGAATCTGACTTGGATATAGATATTTGGGGGCGGGCGTCAGGATCACGTTTCCCATCAATTTAAGTTTACAAGTGTAAGATACTTAAATCTTATTAACTTCTTGATTAGACACAATACATTAGATTAAAAAAAACAATCGGCCAATTTATGCTAGATGTATTCCACTCGACCCATCCTCGATGGCCGAGATTGT
Organism: Hypericum androsaemum; assembly: GCA_963995505.1. NCBI lineage: Eukaryota > Viridiplantae > Streptophyta > Magnoliopsida > Malpighiales > Hypericaceae > Hypericum > Hypericum androsaemum. Next base: position 5,663,748 of record OZ023195.1, read on the forward strand.
TTCGTGTGGTTTGCTCTTGTAGAGAGAGCTTCGAGAAACATTACACATGTTCTTCAAATTTTGCGGTCGATACCATCCTATATCTATAAATCCACCGGATGATATTTATTTTCGTGTCACTTGAGACACTTGAAAAATAAAAAAGTTTTATTTAATAGTGCTATATTTTCAAGAGGTCAAACTCGAGACATATTTTTAAGTTAGAATAATTTTTTTTATCTGTTATGATCTAAGTATTTATTAGTACACATCTACTTTAATTAATTAGGATAATGCCAATAAATTTATTGGAATTTTGTGTCCCTTTGCTAATCGTGATCTTAACTGTTGCCAATCTAGAGGCTAACTTATCAGATTGAGCCAACTTAACGTACAAAACGACATTATCTTCAATAAAGAAATATAATTTCAATTTTATGTCCACTGGATTAGCCAACAATTAACAAACATATAGCTTGTCTTGCTCTATTTTTTTTCCTAACACGCCGTCAAGTGAGTAGCGAAATTATAGATTTTGGACGAGTTTCGTGCTAGAGCTTCATCACTGACCCAAAGTTGAGAATTTTAGGTAGTGGTAGGTGGCTAGTAGAGTACGCTTACGAGCAAAGTTAAGCCTAGAAAAAAGTGTAGTGTCTTTATATCAAAGACCATTTAGAGTAACCGGCCTCTAGTGTCTTTATATGAACGACCGAGTGATGATATTTTTTTAATTTAAATATGTCTTGAATTAGAGTTATTATAAATGAAATAGTGTTAAATAATTGTTAAGAAAATTTTGTCATCTTTTAAATATTATTGAATCCGGTCCTGATACCGAATTTTATAAACCAAGTAAAAACTAGTGCCTGATTGCTCAATTACCGATGAAAATTGGTCCGTTTAGTAAGTCCCATAGATTATTTTAATAACATCGCAGTGCGTTCGAGTTTTAAACACCACTAAAAGAGTTAAAACTTTAGATTAAGTCCGACACCACCCGGACAAGAGAGTTGATGGAAAAACTAGTGGTCATCTTCTTTACCCGTTATGACTTAATTAGTGAATCCAATTTTGACAAGGGACATCTCTTTTTACCTCTAGTGTGTTGTGTGTCATGATGCAGAGAGTTTTAAAGTAAGACAGCGAGCTGAACTTGTAGACTAAAGTGGGAGTTCGGGAAAAGAAGATAGTGCTTTAGTAGTTCTAGACATTCCACTTTGAAAAGCTAGAGAGTAGAGCAATTTTAATGGGCAGTTGGATCTCTAGTTAGAGAGATAGACGTCCACCAACCCTCCAGCATTACAAAGTTAAGGAAGCAAAGAAGTGTGAATAAGTTGACACCACTAATTTTACCACACATTTATCGAATTGCTTGTTAGTAGTTGACAGCACTAATTATATGCAATTGTTTCGTCCATTATTGTCGTCTTTGCTCGGTGGTGAGGGAAAAAAATTGGTAGTGATCAGCCTCATGTTTGGGCTGGTATACGTCGCATCATTTGACGGGACAATGTAGTGCATGTGTACAATGGCGTGTTCGCGTTGTTTCAAATGGTACCAGATTTATTTTCTCTTTAAAAAATTTTGAGTTAAAATTTTACGGAAGAAAAGAATATCAATAAGAGAGTACTAAAAAATAGGACCCTGGTGTTGGACAAAAATTTCACACAAAATGTTTGTCTCCTCTAGCATAGTTTACCAAAACTTTAATACCTTTTCTGTTGAAAGATATTGTTGAGATGGCGAGAAATAGGAAAGACTTATTTCTTATTCTTATTCCTATTCTGACTAGGTTTTGGACTCCTAATCTGACCTAGATAGGTTACTTGTACACCAAGGGTTTGTCTCTATATAAAGACATGTTACCCTAGGTTTTTTGTATGGCTTTGTGGCTCGGAAACTCATCAATAAAAGTTCTCATTTCTCTCCGTGGACGTAGGCATTAGGCCGAACCACGTTATCTCTTGTCTCCGTGTTCTTTGCGCGTTTTGTTCTCATGGTTGCTGAATTCTTAACAATTGGTATCAAGAGCTAAGGTTGGAGGATGTCGAATCACGGCGCGAAGTTTGCTCTTGTGAAGTTCGATGGTTCATTGAATTTCGGGTTATGGCAAAGGCGTGTCAGGGATCTCCTCGTACAGCAAGGGATGGTTATCGCGCTCTCGGAGAAGAAGTCCGAGAAGATGGGGGAGCAAGAGCGGGAAGAGTTGGAGGCCAAGGCGGTAGCAAAGATTCGCTTGTGCTTGGCGGATGATGAGGAGCCACCAGTTGGGTTGTGGAAGAGGATCCAGGTCGGAGTCAAAGAAGTTCAATGGAAGTGGTTTTAAGTGCGGAAAAGGGCACATGAAGGGGACTATCCAGGACAAACTAGGGATCAAGACAACGAGGAGGGATTGGCATCCACAACCATGGCCACATATTCAGACGGGTCGGATGGTGACTGATTTTCTGTCTTATCAAGTCCAATGCATCCTGGTAATCTCTTTTCATTAGGGATCTTGGATTATAACAGTGATAGTTATAAAGGTATGCTAATGAAGGTGGAGAAGGATGCGATGGTAGGGATGAAGGGTGAAAGAAAATACCTACAAGTTAGTGAGGCACATTATTGTAGATGGAGTCACATCAATGGGTCTGAAGGAGTTGGCAAATGCTCAGGTCATATGAGGTTGGTTCGTATGAGGGAGCAAATGCTTGACATGGATGGTTTGAGTGTAGTTGGGATTCAGAGAGACATGGATAGCAAGCTAAGGTTGTTTCGTGGAGGCATGGTTGGCAAGGTGCCATGATTGTCTCGGAGAAGCTTTGTTAGCTGGGCCCCGCTATAGTTGTTTAAAGGGACGTGCACGTCAAATGTGTTGGGTAGATTTTGCATGGGGAATGCGAAGCCGTTGGTAGCACCACGGGCGAATCGGGTATCTCACTCAAGGCCGAACAGTGGAGTTCATGACATGTCGAGGGTTCTAATTGGTGGAACAAAAGGTTGCCCTTTGTATGCTATGACATGTAGCATTGGTTTGAGGCAAGAAGGTCCAGCGGAAAAGCAGTTCGAGGTTGCGGAGCATGGGGCTGACCAAAAAATAGAGGGCGTGTCTATTGGTCGCAAGGTTGCTTCAGCAGGTGGACTTGCTAGTTGGGGTTCAATGGAGATTTGAGAAAATAGGCCAAGCAAGCTTAGAAGCTCGAGTTTGAGGGCTGGCTCCAAGTGATTGAACAAAAGGTGAAGAGAAAGTTGAGATGGTCTTATTGATGCAGTTATCTATGGTCCGAGATGGAGTCGGATTGGTTTTGCAAGATCTCATGGTTCTTCATGGGGCGGTGTTTTGTCAAGGTGGAGTTTGTTGAAGTTCGGGTGAAGCTTCATGGTTCTTCCACGAGATGATTTCTCGCCAAGGTGGAAATTGTTGAGATGGCGAGAAATAGGAAAGATTTATTTCTTATTCCTATTCCTATTCCTATTCCTATTCTGACTAGGTTTTGGACTCCTAATCCGACCTAGATAGGTTACTTGTACACCAAGGGTTTGTCTCTATATAAAGACATGTTACCCTAGGTTTTTTGTATGGCTTTGTGGCTCGGAAACTCATCAATAAAAGTTCTCCTTTCTCTCCGTGGACGTAGGCATTAGGCCGAACCACGTTATCTCTTGTGTCCGTGTTCTTTGCGCATTTTGTTCTCATGGTTGCTGAATTCTTAACATATATATTAGCAAGTATTTTTTTTTTCAATAGATAGCAAGTAGCTAATACTGTAATGCAGCAATTGTTGGAGTGGGATCTAGAAAATGACGATGACATCAAGAACCCACAACTAGTTTAATTCTTTCCCCGTAGGAATCCAACCTACAGCCACCAACTAGCTGCTTTTGTTGTATGTTATATAGTTATTTATATATTTACTTTTTCTAGCTTTTCAGGACAAACTTTGATGCATCTTTAGTATTCTTAATTCTAGTATAATAGTAAAATTAGTGAACTAGAATATCCATTTCAGATACTCCCCAAAGAAAACTTTATTACACGTAATCAGATAACGATTCATGAGAATTTCTCATGCCATAACTTATGCTTAGACGCCACGGAGGTCTTTTTTAGGGAGAACTTGGTTTATTGAAAATTCTTATTTAACTGTCGATTTGAAAAAAATAACATCCATGAGAATTCTCTCATGCTATAACTTATGATTCACATACCAATAATTGTTTTGGCTCAACTAAGAAGTCTCGAGTTCTAGCTATTAGGAATGCAACAATTTTAAATACACGTTATAAAAATTTTGATACCTTTAAATAATTGACTTAAATTTGGATTAGTTAGTTCATCGTTTATCTCCATACAAATATTATATAGAAACTTGTGCTTAGACGCAACGAATGTCCTATTTCCGCGTGATATTAACCGAAATTGACAGATCTAGCACCACACGTTACGAACTTCTTGATAGAAAAGAAAACTTAACACTTCCATCAAAAGCTTTAATTAATTAAGCTACATAAAGTCCATTATTTCCATCCATTACATCTTTCTTAAACGCGTTTCCCCGACCCAAATTAGTGAACAAAGTCAAAACCGTCAAAATCTTAGCTCCTATCCTTTAACAAATCCCCAGCTCTATTATTATCTTGGAAAGAAAAAAAGTTAATTTTAGCATTATATGATCTCAACCCTTTCATTTCATTTCAGAATTTCGTGGATGAAGTTACTTTTTTTTTAGAAATTGGATGAAGTTACTTGGATCGTTCATATAGTAATTTTTTATTGACACAAAGACAAAGTTGTAATTTTGCTAATTAATCTTTCTGTCACGGGTCTATTTATGTGTTCGTTGACCGAGTCTCTTGGACCCGAAATAATGTTGTTTAGGAAAAAAATTCATAGGAAAAAAAATCGTAGTAGAAAAGAGTACCTGATAAAAGAACTTATCTTGACGTTAAAAATCTTAAAGTTAATAACACACCGTTACCAGGATAGTAATAAGAGATTGAGCACCATGCTTACTAAACAAAGCAAAAACCAACGCCCGCGATAACGTTGTTTTATCTATTTATTTTAAAAGGCCAAAATTTTAAAATGGGCCAAAACGACGTTGATTTTATTTAATTTTTATATTATAATCTTTTAAGTTGAATTATTTTTCATTTTAAACCAGATTAAGTAAACAGACCAAATTACGGGTCTATCCTTAAGTGCTAACAATGAATAATAAGATTTACACAATCTCCAAAGAAGAGGCGCAAGGTAATAAGAGATGCGCGCAATTGCCGCGTCCAAATCCTTAACGCGCCGGCTTAGAAAACCCCAATCCGCATCTTTCCACCCACCTTCCCAACAGCTAGTCACCGCCTCGAGTTTTCGAAATTTAATTAGTCGATTTACTATTCAAAAAATTATGATATTGACCTTTAATGTAATATATATATATATATATATATATATATATATATATATAACACACATCAAACCCGAGACTTAAAATTTTAACGTACAAACTTTTGTCCCGTTTCAGACCAACTCAAACAATAACTTCAACTCGGTCCTAACTCGGGCATCGGCGATGGACCTGTTCCACAAGGCCAAAGCGGTGCGTTTGAGGAGCCACCACGACAAGTACCTCTACGCGGAGGACGACGAGGTCGCGGTCTCCCAGGACCGGAACGGCTCCTCCAAGAACGCCCGGTGGACGGTGGAGCCGGTCCCCGGCGCCGATACCGTGATCCGCCTCAAGTCATGTTACGGCAAGTACCTGACCGCCTCGAACCAGCCCTTCCTCCTCGGGATGACCGGTCGTAAGGCGCTCCAGACGGCGCCCGCCCGGCTGGACTCGTCGCTGGAGTGGGAGCCCATCCGGGACGGCGCCCAGGTGAAGCTCAAGACGAGGTACGGAAACTTCCTGAGGGCTAACGGCGGGCTGCCGCCGTGGAGGAACTCCGTTACCCATGACATTCCCCACCGGACCGCCACCCAGGAGTGGGTCCTCTGGGAGGTGGACGTCGTTGAGATCCTGGTGGTTCATTCTCCGGTGGGCCCCGCACCCGCCCCCCAGCACCAGGACTCGTTGGACTTCGAGTCCTCCACCTCCGGATCCCCCAGATCCGCACATTACTCCAGACAAGAGGTTGAAGTTTTAAAATTTAGTTCTTGATTTTTCGGTTTTTGTTTGTCGTTGACTTTGTTTGACCGGGGTCTTGTTGTGTTGTGGTGGTGCAGTCGAGTGATTCGTATGTGGGGTCGCCGCCGAAATCGGAGGGGAGGACGATATACTACCACGTGGCGGACGAGAGCGGGGAGGTGGATGACGACGTGGTGGAAGGCTACTCGATGGTTTTCAAGGGGAATGGGGTGGAGGAGCTGACCCGGAGGTTGAAGGAAGAGACGGGGATTGAGGATATCGTGGTGTGTACTCGAAGCCCTTTGAATGGCAAGCTCTACCCACTTCGCTTGCAGCTTCCCCCCAACAATGCGGATATGCACGTCGTCGTGCTTGAGACCTCCTCGAAAGGTGCATTTTTTCGGTCATTTTAGTTGCTTGGAGGATTTTTCTTGTACTAGTATTCATGGTTCGTGTTTTTGTTGTGGCGCTTGTGATGTCAATGTGTTTGTTGCATTTGGTTCTTCTTGTTTTGGTTGGTTGGTTGGTTGACTGGCTGGTTGATACTCGTGTTTGAGCTACGAAAGGTGGATTTTTATCCACTCTTTGAAATGTCGTTGAATGGCTAGGCTTCTTTGAACTGGTCATGGCAGACAATCGAGGTGTTGGAGTGGTAGAGGAAGAGAGTGGTGTTAGATTGATGAATCAAAGGATGCAAACCTTGTTAGAACAGATTCTTGTGTTAGGGGATCTGATGATCTTCCCTTTGAAGAAGAGCTACGAGTTGCTCGGCAGCTCAAGGAATGGTGGGTGGTCTATGGTAGGGGCGGGGGGGCATATTATTAGTGAACTTTATCCTTGCATTTCTGCAGAGAGGTTGCAAGTGAGGTATTTGTGGTTTATTAGGAAGAGCGTTGAAGATTATATGCTTTTTTCGATCCTCATTCCTGTGCCATCCACCTTTGATGAATACAGTAAATGAAAGTTCTGTAAAAAATGGGGTATTTGTTATGCATGGATGCTTGTTCTGGTGTTGCACCATTGAGTGTCAGACGTTGTGTGTTCATAATTTCGGGCCATTCTAACTTCTTTCTTCATCTGTATTACAGTTGCCAAAGATTTTTCAAGGGTCAGTCTATGACGAATTCATCCCCTCAGCAACATCGGAGTTTCGTACCAGTACAACGACGTGCAACATTCATCTCTGTAAATATCATTCAAGCCTCTTGTCCCTAGCTTCAAGTTTTTATCATTTGCGGAATCTGTTAACTACAAGATCGACCGACGGAATTCACTAGGCGATATCGAGATTGCAAGTGAAGAGTTGGATAAACCACCAGAGCCCAGCTTCTTGCAGATATCCAACATGTCATTGTTCATGTAAAACTTGACACCTTTGCAGTGTAAAAGGTGTGGTTTCTGTTGATAAGCTCAAGCATAAGAATTTTTGTATTTACCTGAGTTTTATTCTTTTTAATGTGATCAGATAAACAGGCAGTTAGCTACTGTGGGATTAAATTGCCTTTCCTCAGTTCTTACAATTTTATACCCTTTTTTTCTTCTCTCAAAATTATTCGATGTTCGAACAGGTAGAATAATAAGATTAGTTAAAATAATTTTAAGCGGTATTTGAACTATAATCTGGATATGATTAATTTTGGATTATTTATGTAGTAAAATTTGAACTTGAGATATTTTTTTAATATTCGAACTAGCCAAGAGACAAAGGCTAGACAAAATTATTTGACAGATAAGTGGCCAACCAGATCAGTTATGGAGAATTTCCATTCCAAGTGACAGGCTGTCTTGAACCAGTTTCGGACGTGCCTGCGTGAGGAATTTTTTTTGTAAAAAATAATTCCAATAGGATTAAAATAAATTTCTTGGAATTAATCATCTAAGACTTTTTATTTAAAAAATCTGATTGTCGGCTTCTTCTGCGTTAATTACGGCTCATGGTTCTCCTGATGGCTGCAATGCGATGGATCCAAACTCAAGAAATGGGCATCGGAGAACATCCTATGCCCAGATTTTGAGAGAGAAAAAAACTCCTGATGGCTCATTTGATGGGCTGATTTTTTGAATCTAATCCTCCATCTTTGGGCTACAATTCGCCTTTGGGCCCATGACATCAGGGTAATAGCTACGTGGATTTTTACAATGTCTACCATCCTTTTAGTAAGTTCACCGGATCGAAGTTTGTACAGACGGGTGTGACTTCTCAAACATGCTATGACACAAGGTCATGCGATTTATAATGAGTTATATGATCAATCTGATACCCTATTAAAATTTTCATGCATATTTTAAGACCATAGAATAGTAGATAAATAGATTTCTCATACTTAAAAAAAAATTTACCACATTTAAATATACAAGGAAATTCTACATGTAAATATTTCAATAAAATTACGTCTACTTACAAACAAAAAATTATGAATGGACATTTCGGTCCATTCCCTCTTGAATGCAATGGCTGACTCTTGGCAAGCCAAAATTGAATACCTCAAAATACGAGCCCGCACTTGCTTAAATTACGTAGACGAAGGTACCACCACATTATTAGAATCCTCAATTATGCAAAGGGGCTAAAAATTAAATCAAGAACAGCAACAGGATAACCCTATTCTCCTATCATTGTTGTTATTCTTCCAAATAATGCTCGTCCGGTAACTTATGGTTCGGGACACCAGCCACCAAGTTGAATCGATCTCAAGTGTTGTAATAGCGACCGGCTGATCATAATAGATTAGCAATTAAAATTTACGAAAACGAGTTTTGGTGCACTTGAGTGGGGTTAGATTGGGTACGGAATGCCACTATTCCGAACCGTTAGGAATGAAGACACGTAAGAATTTTTTTGCAAACACACTAAAATACATGGACCAAAATAAAAAAAAGGCACGCACAAACACAGGCTGGATACAAATGTTATTATCATATAACTTTTCATGCCAGTATCACATAACTGCGTATGCCAGTATCACATAACTACACATGCCAGTGTGACCTTTTTGCAAAAATATAAAAATACGGAGAACCAAAATGAAAAAAACTACGCGTGCCATTATCATCAACGAGGACTTGCCATTTTCACAAAAACAAATGACATTATCACATAAATATACTTGCCATTATCACATAATGGCGCTTGTCGCTGCGGTCCCCTTCACTCCAAACCGTTCGGAATTAATTCCTTCACTTCGTACCCAATCTAAAGTCACTTGAGTGTATATGGTAAGTTCGAATTTAAAACAAATATTTTGATATGAGATAGTTTGGACAAAAATACTTTAATTTCTTATGCTATCGTTGGATTAGGTTACCTGATGTATCGGCCGAGACATGAATAAAGGTATGGCGACATCAACGGACCCAACGGCTCCTTCCTAAGGAGAGAGAAACAAAGGGGGAGAAGGGAGAAACGAGAGAAGATTAGTGACTGTTAATTTCTTTTACCAAAAGAACCTATGGAACTTCCGTTGTTAAAACAAAAAATCAAGAGAGATTGATATTAAGGAATGCCGCTTATCAATCTCATTAGGGTAGAGCACCAATATACACAAGGTGAATACAACAACCTGTTTAAGTTAGACAACTCGAAAAACCCTAGATGTAATTGACGGTACGACTTGGGGTCTACGTAACCATAATTACAGACTTGGTAATTACGTAACCTAGTTACATTACAATATTGACATACTTCAATATAAAAAACAATCCAGCTAAATTATTTTTTCGAGGCCACTTTTTTTTTAGAAGAGTGGGACGAAAAGGAAATACATAGACATTATAAGAATACGTACAAGAAAATTCATACTGAAGACAACAAAGTGGCATGAGTGAAAGCGATAGTCGGACGAAAAACTATTAGAGCCAGCGACCTAAGCGGAATACTACCGAGTCAAATGTCGGCAAACAAACACAAGACTATATCAGAGACGCAACCTCGTAAAATAGAGCATTTGAATGCATACAAAATGCACGCAAATGAGAACTAAGGTCAAACGAATTCACCTAAGATAAATTTATCCACCTGTATCAACATGAAAGGTATCGAGATCCATACGGACCTCAGATCAAGCCAAAGCTGATCTGCACAAAACACCCACAACAAGACACTAAACAGATGTGGCAAAAGCTTGGCAACAGTCAGATTACTAACCAAATGAGTAAAATGACCGAGATCAACAAGCAGAAACAAAACCAACGCATGAGTAAAATTATAGACATGAAAAACAACATATAAACTTAAAAAGAAAGCTGAAATAACCATCCGGGGGCTAGGTCTACGTTAACCAAACCACCCCCACACCACCACACAACAGCAAACTCCCCGGGCGTGCCGGAGAAGAAGCGTGCTTGCTCCAGTGGGGCGAGCTCCAGAGGAGTTGAAGATGCACCGAGCACAGGACAAGACGGCTAAGTCACAGGCGGAGCGCACAAAGTCGAGGGCAACGGACAAGCAGAAATCTTGGAGGTGGCCGGATCTGGTATGGAGGTGTTCGGATCTAGGTTTAGAGGCTCTGAGGCCGTTTACTTGACAGCACGTTCAAGTTAATTACATAATCCCTCAAACAAAGATACTCTGTCAACTTGTAACACCATCGTCGATGAACGGACCATTACATTTTTGATAGGATTAAATGTTTATGTTTCCACCGGACCAACAGCAATCAAATTAACGGACCATTAATTTTTCGGCTCGTATCCAGTTACTTCTCGTACATTTCATATCCTTACGAACAAATGAGTGGTTAATTTGTTCGCCTTTACTTGGGATCATTTGATTAGCTTTTTTTTTTAGGGATTAAAAAAAAAGCTAACTTTTGTTTGCTGTTGTATATGTTGAAAAAAAAAGCTTTCGTTAGCTAACTTTTGTATATGTTGAAGTAATATTTTGGTAATATAAATTACTCAATTGTGAAAACAAGTTAAGCCAGCGGATGAAAATGCGCAACGTGCTGGATGATCACTGAAAGCGCGTTATACATTAATATGGGACGACTCAAATAGTAAAGTATGAAAAAATGATGCAAGGAAGAGTGAATTGCACGATAAAGTTCACCTTATTATCCCGGTGGTTCTCTTTTTTACACATAAATATTAGTAGTTCTAAAGTCTAATATCTATTAACTTTAGTTATTTGAAATATTTTGTATGCATGTCATTAATTTAATTTTTATGTTAAATCACATTATTAATTTTATCTGAACACCTTTGATTTTATCCGCTCCATATTTTAGTCCAAATGCTACTGATTTTTTTCATTCTTCCTCAAATAAATGAAGTGTCATTGACACCTTTGACATTGAGCTTGGGCCAAGAGAAAAAGGAAATCACAAATTAGCCCTTGCAAGTTGCAATGAGCAACCCTTTGACGTTGACACCTTTCCGAAAATGACAACATTAAAAATGTACGGCGACAAACCCAACGGGTAAACCAAGGTAACTGATTTTCAATCAGGCTCCACATCCCAATATTGCAATTCTATCAGGAGATATTCTTTCTTTAAATTCGCTCTGAACACGATATTAAAAAATCAATTCCATTAAGAAATATTGGTAATGAAATACAATAAAACATAACAAGGCATAGATCATGTAGAATCCGTTTTGATATTCAACTTCGAAGACAAAATATCACCCAAAAAAAATGTGAAATATAATTGGATATACCAACAAATTAAGAAAAAATTACTGTGTAGCCTCTCGGGTTTGCTTAAATATACTCAAAAATCTCCCCTTTTTGCAAAATACACGCCAAAATCTCTCTAGTTTGTTTTTATTATACTTTTGGGTCCCTAACTTACGTCAGCGGCTCTTTTTTTAATTTTTGTCATAGAAATGACCAAAATATCCTTAAAAAAATTACAATGCCGGACATGACCCAACAACCCAGAATCAGTCGTCGCCAAGTCCTTGAACTTCGTCTTCGTCGTCGCCTTAAGAAATTGAACTTCGTCTCCGCGAAATTGAACTCAGCGGACCTAGAAGCTTAGGAACACGTTGCCCTCCTTTTCCACCTCGTCATCGACCTCTTCCACGATCTATCTCCCATCCCCCTAAACTCTAAATCCCTGATACCGAAGAAGCAAATAGAAGGAGGAGAGGAGTCATCCGACATCGCTCGTACGGAAATCGAGCTAGATCCCCAATCCCCAATCCTTGGCTCTCTCATACGAAAATCAAGCTGGATCCCCAATCCCCAAACAATTAATATTTCACGAGGAAGCTAGTTCTCTGGACGAAAATTAAACGCCGTAAGCTTCACGAGGTAGCTCTCCCACACGTTGTGCGTCCTCCATGATCTCGAGATCACGAAATTGAGATCCGCCCTTCAGTCGCTTCCTCGTTGATTTTGCGCCGGAGGGGGCTGGTGGCATCGCTTCCTCCGTCCGTGGTTAGGTTGTTGCTCCACGGCGGAGTCGAGGAACGGATGATGTAGTTCGTCGGTGATCGTGCTCATCGATAACCATGATTTTCCGGTTCGATTTGGAAGAGGTTGGAGAATTCTGGGCGGAGGAGGACTCGCCGGCGACGAGAGGAAGAATGTGCTTTTTTTTTTTCTAAGAGTATTTTGGTCATTTCATTGACAAATAAATTGGAAAAAAGAGCTTCTAATGTGCGATAGGGACCCGAAAGTATAATAAAATCAAACAAGAGGAACGTCGGCGTATATTTTACAAACAGGGAAGACTTTTAAGTATATTTAAACAAACTCGAAGAGCTACACAATAATTTTCCCAAAAATTAAACTTTGAGATTTTGACCGGAGAGAATCAAAACTGCCAACCTTCTATTTTTTTTGGAAGGCCAACCTTATATTGGCTAAGCATCAACGATGCCTTATTTTCTTCCCCGAAAAAACGATGCCTTATTTTAGTTTTATCTTTTTGGTAATTCCAACGGCCTTATTTTATATCCAAAGAAAATGACAATTTCATTAAAAAAACAAAACATTAGACAGTAATTATGACTATTTTCCATCACATTTAACTATCATAACTTACCCACAGTTCGCGTGAATTTTTCGGTTAAATTTTGAAAGGATTCAATATTTTTAACGCGTCATTTCTTAAGAAAAAGGCTTGAAGAGCACGAAATATAATCTTACGATGCCAATATAAAAATTAGAAATAGGAAATAAACTCATACAACCCATTATAAATACAATACATTGTAAAATTCAATAACGAGATTAATTTTTTTAGTGTAAACAACGAGATTAGTTCAATTGATCATAAACTTGAATGTATTTAGAAAAATACGAATTTAAATATTACAAAAATATCTCTTGAATAGGAACCCAGATTTTTGTTATCACAATAGTAATTATTTTCAAAATTTCAATTTTGTCTAGAGAGGTGAATTTTTGCCCGACCAAAAGAAATAGTAATTGTTTTCAAAATAGGAAAAGAAAGATCCGGTTTCTTGTTCTGACGCGTTAAAATATCAACGATGTAGAGGAAAAAGCGAACGGAAAAAAAAAAGCAAGCATCCAAAGCACACTCTCCCCCTCTTGCTTCCTGTCTACACCTTCCTTACCGGCCGACCCGCCGGCTCCCCTCTCTCTCTCCCGCCTCCATTTTTCGAATCTAGATTAGTCGTTCGAATACCGATAGATATAAACCGCAAAATATTCTTTCTCATCGAGAATTCCCGAACACACGCCATCCTTGATCACTAAACGAGCGGAGAGAAAAGAAACGGTTATTTCCATATCGAGTTAGGAGCCAAACAAGGAAGGAAGGGGAGAAGAGAATGGGAGTGGACTACTACAACGTGCTTAAGGTGAAACCGTCGGCAACCGACGAGGATCTGAGGAAGGCGTACAAGAGGCTGGCGATGAGGTGGCACCCGGACAAGAACATCGCCGACGCCGACGACAACAGGCTCCTCGAGGCCGAGGCCAAGTTCAAGCAAATCTCCGAGGCCTACGACGTCCTCTCCGATCCCCGAAAGCGCCAGATCTATGATCTCCATGGCGAGGAAGGCCTCCAGTCGTTCGACGACCGATCGTCCCCCTACAGGACCAGGAGGAACGCGGCCGCCGCTCCATTCCGCGATGCCGAGGACATCTTCCAGGAGTTTTTCGGCGACGCACCGTCCGGGAAGCCGGATTGCGGTAGGAAGACGACGCCTAATGGCAACCACCACCAGCCGCCGCCGATCGAGAGCAAGCTGGTGTGTAGCTTGGAGGAGCTCTACAACGGCGCGCGTCGCAAGATGCGTATTTCCCGTTCTGTCCCCGATGACTTCGGGTAATCTATTTATGTCAATATTCCTATAATCATCCATTAAAAATAAGATTAGAGAATTTTCGATTTTATAGAAGATACAGATAGCGATAGTTTCTGATTTATTTTACGATCTTGTGATTTTGTCTCCGTAATTGGGATTTTTTTTAAATTCCGTTTTTGGAGATTCGTCAATATTACTGTTTTTAGCCGATTATTGTTTATTATTTAATAGGAGGCCGAAGACGGTTGAGGAGATACTAAAGATAGACATAAAGCCGGGGTGGAAGAAGGGGACGAAGATCACGTTCCCGGAGAAAGGCAACGCGGAGCCCGGAGGCGTCGCTCCGGCGGACCTCGTATTCGTCGTCGACGAGAAGCCTCACCCGGTGTTCAAGCGGGAAGGCAACGATCTCGTGGTCAACGAGAAGGTCTCCCTGCTGGAGGCGCTCACCGGGAAGGCCGTTGACTTGACCACCCTGGACGGGAGGCCCCTGGCGATCCAGGTCGCTGACGTCATCAGGCCGGGCCACGAGGTGGCGATCGACAACGAAGGGATGCCGGTATCCAAGGAGCCCAAGCGGAAGGGGAAGCTGAGGATCCGGTTCGAGGTTGTGTTCCCTTCCAGGCTCTCAGAGGCGCAAAAGTCTGATCTGAGGAGGGTGCTTGGTGGAATGGAGGTCTAGTTCCAAGTCAAAGCGGTTGAAACTATGATCGTGCAATGTAACTTCATGAAGATGTAAATAGTTCTGTTATGGTTTTCTTTTTCTTTTTCTTTTTTCCTTTTTGCACTGATATAACTTAGCTGTTGTTGTCCCGGCCGGCCGCCACGGAGATGACCCTTAGCCTTTTAAACGAAGCAGTATACTGTTTAATTACTTGATCTAATTGCAATTTATTTGCTTTAGGAAAGAGAACAATAACTTTTGTGCTTAATAGCTCTGGAGATGGATCATGTATACGACGATGAATTGACATTTGTTCCCGGATTCGAGTTCCGAATTTCGGGGATTAGCTTTTCTGTTGGTGGAGTACTGTTAGCTCGTTCATGAGTTGTAGTAGTCCATGGTGTTGTTAGTTGGATGAGATAATTAATATACTTCATTAAGTTGCATGATTGTTGCCCGACGCTGAATTATTGGTTGCAGCAATTGCAAGTAGGTGGTAGTAGTTCAAGTGAGTGATTGATGACGCCTATTGTTCTAGGGTAGGGGGTAACCCAAAAATGCAAATTGCTTTAGGTTTCGTGCATCTCTCTCGCTTACCACGACGAGTCTCGAACCGTGGAAGAGTGGCTATGTTGGTAAGCAGAGGCTCCTGCTTCATTATTCTTGTTCGTTCGTTTCAATCTACGAGCAATCAATCTCGACGAGACAAAACTCACTCACAATTAGTACCACAAGGATGGTGCTCTCTGCCTTTATATCTTTCCCCGAAGTTGAGCTGGTTTGATATTGCTCGATAAAAAGTACTACTAGTTGCGTACTTGCGTTCTTAGAATCCAATATTCCACCGTGACAGATCCAATCATTCATCCACTCGAATGTCGACGCCTATTAAATCAGGATTCTTGATCTCGAGTTCTACGAATACATTAATATTAGAACCTTTGTCTCTACTTGAGATCTTCCAAGTTTGAACACAAATTAATCATCTCAATTAATGTCCGAAAATTATGCGGTTTCAACTAAAAATTGCCGGTGAATGTGTTAGGCTTATTCCGCCAGCTGTGAGATTATTGACTGCCACACAATAGAACTTAAACTGCTAATAGATGATTCTATATGATGTGGAACTCCATGGCTGTTTTTGCTACCTTTCCTCCTTGTGGTCATCATTTTTTAAAAGACATTTCGTGTTTGTATGGTGCGAATTTGTCTTTTCAGCTACAAGAGATCACCTGTCCTAATTATTTTTTTAATATAGGCAACCATTGAAGTTTCCGAAGTGGATTAAATGTTAAAGAAACTCGGTCGTCATATTTTTCCACGATTATTGCATCTATCCCTTGTGACTATTAGTATAGGAACAGCTACGGCAGCTCTACTGTGATTTGATGGTATTGTGAAATAACTAGGGTTTTTGTCAAATATGGTGTTAATGTACAAGTTTATTTATCAATATGGTGTTACTGTTAAAAAAATTTCCAAAATGGTGTTCCTTTCTTAGATCGAAAAAAAATTTCGACCTAGGGAGCGCAGGTCGAAATTTTTTTTCGACCTGGGACCAAATCAAAATTTTTTTTGACTTCCGTAGTCGAAAGAATCTTTTCGACCTGGGACCAAAAGCGAAAAAAAATTTCGACCTGGGACCAAAATCGAAAATATTTTTCGACCTAGGAATATTATTGCACTGTAGCAAATAGTAAAATCGTACTGTAGCACAAAAATGGAAAAAAGTGACGAATATAATGCAAGTACACTGTAGCAACATTATTTTTGTTAACATAATGAAAAATCTAAAAAAACTCGAAAATGGGTCTTAGGATTCTAAGACCCATTTTTTGAGTTTTGTAGATTTTTTATTATTTTAACAAAAATAATGTTGCTACAGTACAAAAATAATCTACAACCCATTTTTGAAAATTTTTTAGATTTTTTATTATTTTAACAAAAATAATGGTTATATAGTACGAAAATTTTCAAAAATAGAAGAATCTAAGACCCATTCTCAACTTTTTTAGATTTTTCATTATGGTAACAAAAATTTTCAAAAATGCTACAGTAAGAAGATTTTCACTATTTGCTACAATACACATATTTTTCAAAAATGCTACAGTTCGAAGATTTTTCACTATTTGCTACAGTGCTTGGTCCGGGTCGAAATTTATTTTCGATTTTGGTCCTAGGTCGAAAATATTCTTTCGACTACGGAAGTCAAAAAAAATTTCAATTTGGTCCCAGGTCGAGGTTGAAATTTTTTTTCGACCTGAGAAACACCATTTTGAAAATTTTTTAAACAGTAACACTATATTAGTAAATAAACTTGTACAGTAACACCATATTAGGCAAAAACCCAATAACTAATTCAAGTTTGACACTACAAAAAATTTCGTAATAAACAAGGAATATGATTAGACAAGGACACGCTAAAATGATGGCCGATAGCCCAACTTTTCTGGCCAGGCCCAGGCAACCCCAAAGTCTTTTTTTTAATGGGCCTAACCCTTCTATTGGTAAATTCAGATTTCAATGGAAATGCGTCATCACCCATAATTGATACTCGATAGAACAACCTAAAAAGGGTGACCAGGATGGCGTCCATTCATCAACAGAAACCCACATTCACAAGAGGTTCCATAGCAAAGCAAAAACGAGGAATATTCAACTACCACCCGTGAAAGAAACTACTAAGATGACACCCTAGAGAAAGCCCTACGAGCATTGGCATCACGATGCGACGCCTACATTGGCCGGGGAATGACCACCTTGAACCGGGCCACGGTTGTTATAAGGGTGTCCACCTCCCCTGCCACCTCTTCCCCTACTGTTCTGATAGTTCCTAGGATAGTAGTTTCCAGGTTGGTCATAGTACTGGCCGCGACCATTCTGGTATGGTCCACCACCTCCCCTGCCACCAATCCGACCACCACGACCATTTGGATAACCTCTACCTCCGCCCCTCCCACCACCACGACCACCTCTGTGGTTCTGGTAGTTCCTTCGAGAGTTATTGGTTTGCTCTTCGCCATCAACCTCCGTTTGATTCTGATCGACTTCTGCTGATTGTGTAGCAGACTCTGGGTCACCTAAGACCACCTCGTCATGATTTTCCGTCTCCTGTTCGCCCTGCAATAGTACATCCGACCACATAAATATTAATTGAGTGATGCCAGAGTTAACAAGGGAACGATAAATCATGATATATAAGCTGGCAGGTACCTTCTGAAGTTCTTCGTCAGGGCTAGATTGAATATCGGTAGCTTTGTGACTTTGGAAGTATTTAGTTGCATCTTCCTCCTAAAATCAAGAATTATTCAGGAACTTTCTCAGAAAAATATGCAATCAGATTAACTAGGTGGTAACCTTACAGAACAGAAGATTCCAAGTGGCTAGAATTTTGTACCAACGATCTCCCTAGGCTAAAAAAAGAACAAGACACCAAACCAGTTCTGTTTCTCTCAACGAAGCCAATGAAGTTGCACCTATGTTATATAGACGGCGCCCCGACTAAAGCTAAAAAATCATGAAATGTTTTAAAATCACTTACTATGTTTATATCCGCATGAAAATGTCAAAGCAGAGGATGTAAAGCATGCCCGATTTTGATACTATATATTATGACCTTCATTGTTACATTAGCTAGAGCTTGTACAACAGATAAAACAGCAAACAACAAAAATAAATTGTGCTCAAATGACACGAAGACAGCAGAAGATAAAGCAACCAAAGAAGATCGGGTACTCCCTGATGCAAGGCTATGAATTCAAGTAACATGGAGTCGTCACAAGAACAAAACAAGACTACCATAGTGAAAAATTCGAGCAGCATAATAGCCTCTACAATAAGGGGAAGTTGTGTAAATTTTAGAACTGAATAGGCGGATAGTAACAGCAAGCACTATGCATCCCTTTTTACCATGAGACAAAACTTGCACTTTTCATCTAAAAAATTTGTTTGTGTCTCTTAGCCTTACTTTTTTTTGTGTGTGGGGTCTCTTAGCCTTACTAAGGTAGCAAGGAAAACACAGGTTTAAACACTTAGCACGGTACAGTTCACAAACTGCTTCCATTGCAACTTTTGCAGGCATGAAACAAACAATGAAATGAGTCAGACAAAAGAAGTAAGAGCAATTGTTTGTCTACTCTACAGCTACTAGAAAAGAAGCCAAAATTTAGTTTCGAGTTGCAAACAAGAGGTGGCGATACTCGGTAGCATCAGACTACTGGAAGAACAATCGAGGAAGAGCACAAGATAACTACATTCCTTGCTAAAATCTATTCATCTAAAAAATGGCAGAACAGGCAAGAAAAATCTAAACTATCCACTCCACAACAAACCGATCCCACATTGCAACAGAGAAACAAAATCGGCGTTAAACTACCCAATCCTCCAAAACACAAAACAGAGAAGAGCAATGCATTACCTCCAGCTGGTAATGGCCAGCAGCAGCAGAGCCCTCCACCTGCTCAGCCACCGAAATGGGAACTCCCTGCACGGGCACCTCAAAAGGCACATAGCTGCCAGCGATCTCGACAGGGCCCTTCATCTCCGGCGTGGTGGTAAAATAATCCGAAGCCATGATCTTATTAAGCTTCTCCCGCAACCCGGAGTCTGCCAAAACAGGAAAAAAGTCAAAACTTTACGAACTTGAACAGATAAAATGCATTGTTGTCAGTAAACAAGGTCTGTACATGACACATTGGCGTTGGGGTCGAGGGGCTGCTGGGAGTTGGAGAGCCAGAGCTTGGCGTGGTCGAGGCAACACCTAAGGGCGTCCTTGTGAGACAAGCCGGAGTCCGGAGGGCGGGAAATGAGTAAGCCGCTGAGGCCGGAGATGAGGTCGAGGTCCCTCTCCCCGAGCAGATCATCAGCCTCATCCGTGACAACGTCATACGTGAGGCAGCACCCGCGCTCGTGTGTCCTTGTCAGCATCGTAGCAGTGAACTCCCCCTGCGGCTTCACATCGAAGAGAGACCCGAAATAGATGACCGGGAGGAGGTCCTCGAGTTCAGATTCGCCGTCCTCGTCGTTTCTCCTCGGGGGCGGCGGGGCGAGGGAGAGCTCCTCGGCGAGGGCGGAGGCGAGTGGGGCGCGGAGCTTGTCGAGCTCGTCGATGGAGGCGAGGAGGGAGGGCTTGGACTTGAGGACCTCCTCCTGCTCCTTGTTGATGGGCTTCCCCTGGGCTATGGCCTCCTCCATCTGGGAGATTCGGTTCAGCTTCTTCCTTAGGGCTCGTACCCGCTTGCTGATTACGCTCAGCACCGGACCCTCCTCCCTCGTCGTCTCCGCCATTTCCTTTCTCGGGGTTGACTTTTGGAGGTTTGACTCTCTATTGGCGGACACCACCTAGCCTAGGTGGTGGAGTGATGTGAGAGAGCGGCGGGGGGTTTTAGATTTTTCGGGAGAGGGAGAGTGGAGGGAGGAGGGGGTTAGGGGTTTTTGTTTTGTTTTAGATGATTATTGTTATTTGTGGGCGATGTTTCCTTTGGTTTAGGATTTTTTGTTGTTGGTAAAAATGAAAGTCTTATATTCACTAATCTTTATTAACCACATGCTAAAATACTATAACGATTAACGAGGTAAAACAATCCTCTTCAGCTCATCAAAATATACATCCATTAATTCTTTGGCTTAGGATTACCCAACTTTATATATTTTCAAATCTGATATTTATCGAATAATTTAAATTTGGGCCTGATAATAATAATGGCGAGTAAGTGTGACTGCCGATTTATTTTCCCTTCAGTTTCCTTAGAAATACATGTACAGTAAAATATATGTAAAGTGATTTTTTATAGGGTGATAATCTCTCTAAATTGATAAAAAAATTTGGTCCCGAGTCAGGATTAGTGTTAAAATTTAATAACCCCTCTATCGTAATAATTAATACTTTTTCAAAAAAAATTTAGTGTTAAATTTTAGTCCCAATTTTTGCATAAATTGATATTTTTGAATAAATACATGTATTTTTACATACTTTACAAATACAAAAAAATATTTTAAGACACTAGTTTGTGCTAGACTTGCTTGTTTCGTAAATTTTACATAATTATTTATCTTCTCAATTGTCTTCAAATGGTCATTATGATCGTTGTCTTGTTGTAAGAAAATATCACAATCGAGTGTAATATTTGAATAATGCTATAAATCAAGATTTTAGGTAATTTGAATACAGACAAAGTAATTTTTTGGTATTTACATATTAATTGTTAAAAACAAAATTTTAATATTTTTGGAAGAAAAAAATTTAAACCTCTCTTATGTGATAACATCTCTCTAAAGTGATATTTTTCTAGTCCCAACGATATCACTTTATAAAATTTTTACTGTATTTCGTACTTTGCGAAAACTAATTTCCTTATCAACATATTACTCTGTTTATAGTAAATTCACATATGGTTGGATGGTATCATTAATTCCTTTAATTAGCAAAAACTAACTATTTGTAGTCGCACAACTACATAGTCTCTAGTGGGACTAAATATTATTTTAATATAATTTTACACCAAAAGGTATATTTTTTATAATTAGTTAAATCTTATATATACAGTAAAACTTATGTAAAGTGATCTCCTCTAAAATGATAACCTCTCTAAACTGATAAAAAGTCTCGGTCTCGAGTCGGGACCAGTGTTAAAATTTAATAACCCCTCTATCGTAATAACTAATACTTTTTCGAAAAAACGTGGTGCTAAATTTCGGTCCCAATTTTCGCGTGAAGTAATATTTATGAATAAATACATATATTTTTACTATTTTACGAATACAAAAATGATTGTTAGACACCACTTTGTGCTAAATGGTTGATCGTGGTTTTGATGTAAGAAAATATTTCATTTGATTATAACACTTGGATAACGTTATAAATCGAGATTTTATATTTTTTGTATATAAACAAAGTAATTTTTTGGTATTTACATATTTATTATTCAAAAACTCAATTTTAATTTTTTCGGAGTAAAAAAAAGTAAACCTCTCTTATCTAATAACCTCTCTAAAATGATATTTTTCTCCAGTCCCTTCAATATCATTTTAGAGGGATTTTAATATATATACCTACAAAATTGTAATTAACCTCATAAAAAATTTGACTACCCAAGATCTGATTCTTCGATATAAAAATTAGTTTGATCCCAGTTTGACTTATGTTATCACTGTCCCAGTTGCCTTTGCGACTCCTCCTTGGTTAAGTGAACCCATCAATATTAACACCAAAAAAAGTGAACCCACCAAAACAATTAGCGAAGACGAGTCTTCGAGGGGCAATTGCGGGTCAAAATTCCGCAACTAAGTACACGAGACCATGCACTTGCAGTTCAGTGCAATTACAAAATAGTGTAGTAAGCCCATAGCATGCTACCGGCGATAACCATTTTCACAAACTTCCGGTCGCCGGAAAACTTAACAAATTGTACAATAACTAGCAAGAGGGGCGATAGCTCACACATTAAATAGCTCTTCATGTCGTTGGCCACGACATACTAGTTCTTCGTTCTCCTTTCAGACTTCAATTTCTTCTGGAAACATGGCTCTTCCGGAATATACATACTGCATCTCTTCCTTCCATGTCTGCAAAACATATAGTAATGATTGATGTCCTAGAGACCACATTAAGGCTTGATTTAGTAGCATGTTAATAGTCGAAAGCTTACCTCGTGTCGGAAGGCAATCCTGATATTTGGCACGTTCGTTTTGTGAATGTCATTCCCATCTGGCCCTCTTATGAAATATCTGCTGCCCAGCCAGTGCGACTGCAAGAAGAAACGTAGAAGTATTCGGGTTCAATTAGGCATTTTCTTTGCCTTTCTTTTGTGCTTTTCTGGTTTAATATTTCACTAAATGAGTTAGGTATTGTTCTAATATTTCACTAAATGAGTTTAGTACTAGCCGATGCCGAGGTATCACTCCACATTATTCCCTAAAGTGCCGGTTCACACTCGCAACAAATTAGAACTTGGGATGGATTATTGATTCAAATAAACAAATTCCCAGAGGTGAATTAGAATCAAGATTTAACGTTCTAGCATATCCTTTTTTCAATCTCGTGCCCGTACCTTTGCCAAATGGGAAAAGCCAGATTGGTAAACAGAATTTTTTGCGATCTCGCATAGGTCACAGGCACTGAGCTTCCAAACCTGCAAGCAAAATAAAATCTTTAACTGGTGACTTGGGGATCCAGAGAATTCAATGAGCACAAGAATTCAGACCTTTGCGGCAACACTGTACTCTTCAACCAATGCCTCTTTAGTTAAATGGATTTGCAAAGGATCATCACTTGACAGGGAAACATTCATGCCACGCTGGAAGAAAATGAGAAATGGGTTCCGATGATAGTCCAGGAAGAGAATATTATTGCTCAATGGAGACATGGCCAGTCCAACCTGAACGAAAATGTATCATCGAATTACAGTTGATCAAGATGAGAGCATCTGAATTTATAAAATATGTGACAGCAAAGACAAGACTCCATGGCTCTTAAGATTCCTTATTCGAACATTGAAGAGATCAAATGAAAAGCACTTCAAGGAAAAACATACTACACACATGCAGTTTCATCGAGTGATATAGCGACTCTGGAAGTGAAAGTGAAACATTCCTGCTAGTTAATAGGAAGTCACTTCCACAGACGCAATTAATCATATACTATATGGCAGTAGCATAGCTGGTATTACTTATTGAAGAAGTCAACTTGAACAAATATTTAGTTACAACAATGCATCTGTATCAATAGAGCACAAAGTCTGTTTAATGCAAACCTGAGCGAGATAATAAAGGTATTGCAGAACAGGAGATTTCCGCAAATTGATTCCATGAGATATGTTATGGCACAGGAGGAAAGCTGCAGCTAAATGGTCAATATCACCAGCCTGCAAAGGTAATGAACAGCAGCAGCTCAGCATGAAGAATGAAGACATCCGAAAGGTAGACTGCTAGATGAATGGTCATACCTCTCCGCAGTGTGGTCGCAACTTTATAGTTTGCATTCCCTTTGATTCACGTAGCTGCAGTGGCAGGCAACTTATGAGTATAGGTCAGGATGAGCAACGCCAACATCATGGGGAACAACAGAACACGACTAAATGCATCTATACCTAAAGAATAATTTGGTTCATTGCTTTTGCATCACCACAAAGAAACAGCAACGGGGATGACAATTTCCTCCAGTAACGATCAATGCTCTCTTTTATGAGTCAGCAGGCAAGTACTTGAAATTCATTTAATTTTCTTTTGGGAAAAATAGTAATTGCTCCACAAGAATCAATTTTGTCAAACTTTGAGATTTACCATAGGCCATACTATTAGAATACCCCAAAAAAAATTGGTGACCATTGGGCAGAACAAACCATCAAACCTCATCGAGAGACTATCACTTTGAGCTTCAACAATAACATTCAAAGCACTCAGCACGGATGCAAGCTCATCAGTTCACATGGTGCTAAAAATAACAATCGCTTGCTGACCTTGTTAAGAGTGTATAGGTTTGCATAGCAGTAATACGCATAATAGGAGTAGGCTGGGTTGAACTCATTGGTCCACTCAGCTGGCTTTGGCATGTGCTTAGTAGGACGCCTTTCAGGTTTACTTTCATCATCGACAAGATCAAACCCAACAACCTGCACCAAGAAAAAAATGGAGTTATCCTCGTTTCGCCTATTGTTGATTCATTTAAATCATGCAGCTGCAACTCTGCCATGCCAAACCACAAAATTCCGACGTAAATGTCAAACATCGCTGTATTATGGACTCAGAGTTGAAGCATATGAAAGCTGCTAGTGGCATCTGTTATCTTAAAAGCATGTGGATCGGTTTACAACAAGTGGAATTTTCGAAACTATTACCTGCGTTAGGAATAAATGTAGTTGAGGATGAGAGTTTGGATCAACTGTGACTTCAAACAGTGGAAGGAAGACATTGTCAAGAATATTCTGAAAGGATTTGACTATTCCCATTTGTTTGTACACATTGTACAGCCGAGGTAACTGCGTCATTCAGCCATAAATCATCAGAAGAAAGGATAAGTAGCAGTTCAGAGCCACAACCATAAGTAAGGACTAGCAGCATGAAATGACTTTATACTGCAGTTTAGCATAAACTTCATTAGTTTGATGAAAAGTGAAAAGAGAATGCATGCTAGTACAGTTATCAAATGTGATAGCAGAGGCAAAGAGCATGACCTGAATCAACCAAACAGCATTCTCACTGTGAATCGAGTTGTTGATGAACCAACTTGCCAGCTGGTCCCATTCACTCTGTTTCCTACCATATATGGAGATCCGGTACTCGGCCAACTGAGTTGCAGAAAGAATGATGTTGATGTCAAGAAAAATGTACGAAAAATGTCTAAGCCGGTCATACCAATATCCCTTTAGAGCTTCCTTTACCAAGACCACGATGGACCAAGATAGGAGAAAACAGAAAGTAGAAATGCTTAATACAGCAGCAGATAGCATAATTACTTGGCCATGCATACACAATGAACATCAATTATTGAGAACAGCATCGCTAGTGGAGAAAAAAATGCTGAATGAAAGAGGCCGTTAAAGGGTTAAATCTAGCGAGAAAAGAAACCTGGTATTTGCTGGCTTCTAAATCTGATAAAACTTCCTTAGTGACTTCTCCTAAGAAACGTCCTGCAATCATTCACACATGTCTTCATCAACTCTCACATATTTGCTTAAATGGAATTTAAAACTGATAACATATTCACTTAAATTCTACATCTAGCTCGAAAAGCACCAAAAGGACACAATTCCTTGACATTGCAGAGAAGAAGGCATTCACGAGCTAGTCTAAGGTTCCAACAGAAGCCATGGTAACAGAGGGACGCCAAGGTGAGCAAGAGATTGCTTGCTTAATCACAAGCATTCTAATGTAGAAATTATCAGTCTATGCAAGACCTGTCACTCACCTTGGATTAAATTGTCTTGCTTCAAGAATATCTCTCTTAATCTGCTTTGTCCACAAGGATTATATTTAAGATTGAACTTGTCGAATCGATGAAAAGTACTTTTATCAGCATGAACGTCCAGCAAATCAACATTCAAATCATGCCTGATGCAAAATTAAAAAAAATAAGAAAGAAGAAAAATATGTCCATTCAAGAGGGTAAGCAAGAAGGCAAATGAGATTACCCAGTCAAGTCTAAACTCTCAAAAACCTCCTTCAAGGTCATGTATTTTCCATCTCTGAATATCACAACCTGCATATTTAGTAAAAGGCAATTACAAAAGTGATTGCTGATTATGTTTATGGAAGAACAAATGCAAACAAATGGCAAAGCAGATGCAAGCTGAACCAGATATGGATAATACCTCATCAGGTTCTTTTCTAAGCTTTGACTTGATAAAACGAACAAGATGCTTTTGGTTCATGCAAGCAGAATGATGAATATGAGTATCAACTTTCCTTATGTTGTAAAAATCACGGTGGGGAGCGCTCTTCTGAGCCAAAAATTCTCTATCTGCATTTAACAACAGATGAAGGCGGAATTTCTGTAGAATGTTAAGTCAGATATAAGTTACAAGCTCAGGCCAGGCATACAAAAAATGAATAAAGACAAACTTTGTCCAGAGTACCTCCTCGAGAAATCGAAGCCTGTTCAAACATGAAGTGTTCACATTTCCAACGGACATGATTTTCAGGATACGATGCATGTCAGTGAAAAAGGTTGTGGCATCAACAACGGGATAAAGTTCCACATCATCTGAATGAAAAGTCAGGAAGATTCTTGATCATTAACGTCATACAAAAAGGGAGATATCAAGATGTTAAAATGCACAAGCAACCAAAGAAAAAACACTATTATGTAATCCGCTAAACATCCTCATCTTTTAAAAGGTTTTTGACGTAGAAGAGGTAATATCTCTTAATGTTATGTTTTTCTTTCCACGTTCTCTCTTAGAACACAACTGTTATCACAACACAATGTCAGTTCGTGTTTCTACACCTGGTTGTCCAATTATGGACAGCCAGATAATCCCCTAACTTGTTGATGACTGATAAGGTTAGATACTTATAATTCGTTCATAAGTGACACTGACAGAAGAGGAAATGTAA
Source organism: Hypericum androsaemum (assembly GCA_963995505.1). Classification (NCBI taxonomy): domain Eukaryota; kingdom Viridiplantae; phylum Streptophyta; class Magnoliopsida; order Malpighiales; family Hypericaceae; genus Hypericum; species Hypericum androsaemum. The sequence continues at coordinate 5,690,772 of OZ023195.1, forward strand.
GAGTTCTTCGGCTCATTGACTTAACCCAAGCAAAGCACCAATTCTTCCAACTTACCATTTTCGTTAGCATATACATGCACAACTCCATCTTCCATCTTAAAGTGATGCTGCAAAAGTATTCACAAAAGAAAATCAGGAATCAAAGTTGGAGTAGATGAAGCACAGAAAATTTTACTTTATTATACAGGAACCCTGACAATGGGAAGCTAAATTCACTTACCGAAGTTGCTAGAACAGGTTTAAATTCATACGGATCTGACTTCAATCCAAGTGTGCTGGATTGTGCAGCAGAATCATTCATCCAAGGAGAAACTTCTTCTCGATAAAGATAAGAATTTCGCAAATCCAAGCATTCACAAAGCATCTTTCTAACTTCTGCCTCTTCTACGCTCGTGGCCTCTGAAAGAATTGGGTTTGTAAGGGATCAGTTGTCTCACAAAATGTAAGGGAGAAAAGATTCCCCCAAACAAAAGCTGAAAGTAAATACAGCTGAAGACTACCGTGAGCTGATGTCCCCAAGGGTAAAATGGTAGGAAAACCATGATCACTCCCCTTGTGGTGCGGTGAACCCATATCTACCCTTCGCTTGCTGTGTGAATGAACATCAGCAATTACTTCGCGTTCGGTAGATTCTGCATTCTGGTTGAGAGCTCCACTTTCGATCTCACCTCTATGTAGCAGATCCGCATAACTTTGAACCCTTGCATCAACATCCTGCATTTCGTCAACAACATTGAATCAGTCCAAAATGCCATCCATCAGTTCTACAAAAAGATCGGGGGAAAGCCAAACGTACATTTGAATGTCCAGCAGACGGGTCGAAGTCCCCGTAATCAATCTCATCATCGACACCCATCTCTATCTCTTCCTCGTCGGAGTCATTCCCGCCACCAGAAGACCTAGGTGTCCCTATTCTCCCAAACGAAGCTAGCCTGGGGATCGAACTCGAGTACTTCACCGACTTCACCTCCCCTAACAATTGAACAAGAAAAAACCACACGGATGGCTAAGCAAGAGCAGTTATATCGCAATATCATTCCTCTTCTCTAAGCAAAAGCAGTTACCATCGGCGGGGCCCATGCGGAGAGGAGGGAGCCCCACGGGGATGAGCCTGTTCGCCTCGTCCTCCTCCTCGAACCAGTCGTTCGCGAGAACCGCGTTCGGCACCGAGCACGAGACGCGGTACCCCTGGCTGGACGACCGGTCGTCCACCGACTCCTCCTCCTCGGCTTCCTCTCCGGCGTCATCCTGCGCCTCCTCGGCCTCGGAGAGAACTCCGCGATGGCTGCGGGGACGGCGGCGGATCTCGATGAGCCGGTCGAGGACCTGGTCGACGGTGCGCTTGTGGATGTAGAAGGCGGAGATGGCCATGAACGAGGCGCCGACCAGCGCCGCCATCGCTATGTGCAGCGACGACGTCGTCGCCTTTGACATGCCCGAGGACGAGGAGTCCATTAGTACGCCCGAGGAGCGTGGGGCCCGCAGCGCGCTCGTTTTCAAGCTTTTTGACAAGTTTCCGTACAACGGGGAGTTTGGTTTCTTTCCCGTGCTAGAGAGAAAGGGGTGGACTGGAGTGGGGGGAGGGGGGGGGAAGCGGAAGTGGGAATGACGTATTTTGCGCGTGGGCTTGGGCTTCGGATCAATTGGGCCTATCTTAAATGGGCCTCAAAACCAATTAGTATTGGACCTGTCCTTACCAGGCCCGTGTTAACTCCCGTAATGGAGCCCCGACCAAACTTTCGGCAACTGCATATATTACTACACTTCTTTCACTTTATATGTCGCTATAATTTTGAAAATAAACATTGAAATGTCCTTCAGAAGTAAATAAATAAACTCGCAACAAGACATTTTTAAAGTCATCTAAGAAATTTAGAGTGTGCGATTGTGGGGATTGGTCGGCCGGGTTTGGGCTTGGAACCTGAGATGGAGAAGATCATTTCGGGTTTATGAAGAGGAAATGTTGTCAAACCTCTTGGACATTTTAAACGAAGCCCGCTTGGTTCAGGACAAAGAGGGCGCACTATGCTGGAAATGGGACGACAAGGGCTACACGACAAAATCATGGAGACGACATGTCAAAGAGATTGATTTCGTGCCTTCTCCTTTAATTGTTGAGCTTCGCAAAGTATGGACATGTTTGATTCCTTTGAAAATTGAATGTTTCATGTGGCAGGCAATTCAAGGAAAAATCTAGACAAGAGATGTGATGATTCAAATGAGGAGAATTCAGGCTTGGGAAGCACTCTGCCCCTTTTGTCTTGATCGCGATGAAACAACGACTCATCTTTTGCTTCTATGTCCCTTCTCAAGAGCTGTTTGGGATTATTTTGTGAATCGATTAGTATTGTTTGTGCGGGTTTTTTTCAATGGAGACGGCCCTCTCTAATTGGTGTGGTTTGACGAGGGACGGTATGATCGAGAAGGTGTGGTATACATTGTTTGGTGCAATCACTTGGAGCATTTGGAATCACCATAACAAAGTAATTTTTGAGAAAAATAATGTGATCGCGAGCTTCTCCAACATTCTATCTACTTCTGAACCCGCAAATGGCTTCTTTGGTGGCGTACCCTTAAGGACATTGGCAATCAGGATTTGGAGCTCTTTTGAGACTCTCTTAGAGTTCGATAGTTTATTTTTGGTTGCTTGTTTTGGCCCCTGGCTGTTTTGGGTTTGAGTTTTAGGTTAGGACTTTGTAATTAGCGAGGTTGTTTCGCTATTAGTTTTTTCTTGTTCGTGTAATTTTTCGTCTTGTTTTTCATTAATAAAGCGAATTTACTTATAACAAAAATCTAAAAAATTTAGACCGGAATTTTCAATTCCAACTTTAAGGACATCTAAGAAATCAAAGTAAAGGCGTTCCTTTTTAGATATTCAAGCCAGAGTTCTTCAGCGATTATTTAGATATCCATCGAACTTATTAATTTAAGTTTGAGTTAGATATAATTTTTAAAAAGTGGTAAAATTCTTCTGGATTTTTTTACCACCACTATGCTCATGGCTCGAAATTGAGATCTTGATGGCATATGTGATATAACCATATCGCAAAAGTTTTATTTATAATAGGGAAAAGTCCACTTTCGTACCCTGTGGTATCGACCAAAATCACTTTAGTACCCTGTGGTAAAAAACCGATCAATCGAGTCATACTTATTCCAATTAACATCAAAAAGGGCCTCGGGCAGCTGCCCGGAGCTGCCCGAACCTACCCGAGCGTTGCCCGGGCCACGTGGTCAGCCACGTCACCAATTTTGATGACGTGGCGTCACGTCACCAATTCTCCTCCTCCTCCGATTTTCCTCCTCCTCCTCCTCCTCCTCCTCCTCCGCCTCCTCCTCCTCCGCGTTCCTCCTCCTCCCCTCCTCCTCCTCCTCCTCCTCCTCCTCCTCCTCCTCCCCGCGTTCCTCCTCCTCCTCCTCCTCCCCGCGTTCCTCCTCCTCCTCCGCGTTCCTCCTCCTCCCCGCGTTCCTCCTCCTCCTCCTCCGCGTTCCTCCTCCTCCTCCTCCTCCCCTCCTCCTCCTCCTCCGCGTCCTCCTCCTCCCCGCATCCTCCTCCTCCCCGCATCCTCCTCCTCCTCGCGTCCTCCTCCCCGCGTCCCCCTCCTCCTCCCCGCGTCCCCCTCCTCCCCCGCGTTCCCCTCCTCCTCTCCTCCTCCTCCCCCGCGTCCCCCTCCTCCTCTCCTCCTCCTCCCCGCGTCCCCCTCCTCCTCTCCTCCTCCTCCCCGCGTCCTCCTCCCCCTCCTCCTCCTCCTCCTCCCCGTCTCCTCCTCCTCCTCTTGGTGACGTGGCGCCACGTCATCAAAATTGGTGATGTGGCTGACCACGTGGCCCGGGCAGTGCTCGGGTAGGTTCGGGCAGCTCCGGGCAGCTGCCCGAGGCTCTTTTTGATGTTAATTGGAATAAGTATGACTCGATTGATCGGTTTTTTACCACAGGGTACTAAAGTGATTTTGGTCGATACCACAGGGTACGAAAGTGGACTTTTCCCTTTATAATATGGTAACGGTCGTTGCAGTGTATCGGTTGGGTTAGTCCTAAATACGTGCACTAAGATCATGCAGTTTCTCTTGAGTGATGTCGGGTATAGATTATCTTGTATGCATAAAATTAGATATCGATGGGACAGAATGCCCGATTCATTGAATTTGATTCGTCTGGACTTAATGTGCAAATCAAAATTAATTGCGGTACACCTGCCAGTTAAATTATTCACTATTCTTCCTTATTTGTGTATGATACATAGTAATCAGAGCATTTAATGACATTTTTACTTCAACATTTATAAACATATTAGCGTGGTCCACATTGTGCTGTACAGCTTTCGTATCGTAGCCTAAAAAAAATATCATCGGTGCCTAATATTTCGAGCTCATACCCTAACTATAGGTATAAACATAATTGTATTTTAGTAATTTGTAGTTCGATATATAATGTGATTTCGTTGTTATTTGACGATCGAATTTTCTAACACATTTTTTGGTGAATTTTTTATAGGTAAAAAATTTATATTTAGAGTGAAATTCTTTTGCACTAAGTACGTAGTACAGCCTCAGTAGAAACTCGGTTGCAGTAAAATTTAATAGAAAAAAAATCATAACTAGAAAAAGAGCACTCAAGAATACTACTAAAATATAATTCCACATCTGCACACAAGTGTTGGAGAATTGGTTTATTAACCAAGGAAGAGATGGCCCAATACAAGTGAGTGTATTGGGCTTTGGCCCAAATATTTAATTAGAGGGAGAATCTTAATTAAATATAATAACTAAGTAATTAGTGGGCAACTTTGAGCTAATTTATTTGAAGGTCACACCAATTGGTTTTGGGTGTTTGTGAGATCAATACGAAGCTTGTTGATAGAGCTTCGTAACGATATATAACACTTGCGAAAATCCAATTCTCTGGGTGAATGAAAATTGGCTTTAAAGTGGTATGGTTGTTATTAAAATAAGCACAATCCCACATTGGTTAGCGCACCATGCTGAGACAAGTTTATAAGGGATTAGAAGTCTAGCATGGGTAAACTGGTGGAGAAGGGAGAGGCTTCTCGCGCCGTCCGTCTGGCTCGGCACGCACGCACGCGCGCGCGCCCCGCCCCGCCCCGGACCGGGCCGGGCCCGGGTACGGGTGCGGGTTGCGGGGGTTTGGGGGAATTGTTCCAGGTTCCAGGGCCTTATCTTTTTAGAACTGGGTCGGACCTGTTGAAGCGATTCTGGGCTCTAAGTCTGTTGGGCTTAAGCTTGGACAAGCCCATCTTCTGGATCCTTCTTCTCCTTCCAGAAAGTGTCTCTTTGAATTCAAAACGTGGGATTTGAATTCAGAGGTAACAGCCAATATAAATGAGGGGTAATCATGGCTCTTGTAACAGCAAAGTTATGAGGGGTATTCATGGCTGCCATTGATTTCGGATTTGGAGGTAGGAGGTCCTTGGCTACCTATAAAAGGAGCCCTCCTCCCTCATTCCAAATCATCCCAGCTCTCACTCTTCCTTGAGCTCTCTACTTCTCCCTCTATAGCATAGCATTTTCTCACTCTCATTGTGTCGGAGTTCTAAGGCTGCGAAAAGTTCGAAAGGTGTACGAAAGTGCTTCCTTTTATACACGAGGTTGGGCGTTGTACCTTGGGAGCTCTCTTACCCACGGAGGCCTGAAGCATATAGGCGGGTAATAAGAGTTTAAGGGCACACGGCTTGCTGTGGCCTCGTCCAGGATTGCATCCGAAAATCACCACCTTGAAGTAGACGGTATTCACATTTAGTTCGAAGTGTGATCGTGAGCATTCTCTAAACTCCTCTCTTTTATTTGGCTTATAGCTTACATACGATTATATGCTTTATATATTCGTAATTTACTAATATTTATTCCAACAATCTTAAACTCTTATTGAGTTGTATTAGTAAATTGGTTTATTAATCGTATATATATAATCGCTTGTAGTCGCTATTGGCGTTAACTTGCTTTTGTGCAAATCTTACATCCGCTTGCCTCTGTAAGGAATAACTGGAAAAGAATAAATTGATTAAACAATTTATCGCTTGCTGCCGTTGGGAAAATTGGATTTGGAAAAGTTTTATTAAGGCATGGATGAATTTAAAGAATACTTTTTAACTTCTGTGCTCACTTGTTACATGTAACCGTTGCACCATTACGTGAGTTTATCACTGCTCGTACAATTAATTTATTGAATACAGGTTTCAAGATTGTTGCAAGTATTTATCTACTGCGAGCACTACATCGAAAAAATATTTAGATATATTTTCCCGTGTCTATTTAAATAGTGCTCAATTCCAATACTTACCAAAGGTTATTTGGTGATCTATAGATCATGGCTGGAATTAACAACTCTCCCCCACTTAATAACTCCGGTGCGACGAACACCGCTGATGACAACTTGAACGAGGAGGTTCCTGTTGTGAGGGCTAGCGGCGCTGAGGCCGTTATGCCGGGTCATAGACACCCAATGCCACTGCCGTACTCTCATCTTGAGAAATCGGAAAAGTTCAAGAATGGAAATTTCAAGAGATGGCAACAAAAAAATGTTGTTCTACTTGACCGCCTTGAACTTTAGCCGGTATGTCAAGGAAGAGAAACCCAAAGAGAATGTGAGTGATCCGCATCAAACTGCGATCCACAGCGCATGGGTACATGAAGATTACCTATGTCGCAACTATATATTGGGTTCTCTCGACGATTCGCTTTACGGCATCTACTATACCAAAGAAACGTCTAAGGATCTTTGGGAATCGTTGGAGCACAAATATAAAGTTGACGACGCCGGTGCAAAGAAATTTGTGGCCGGGCGCTTCCACGACTATCGGATGGTCGATGGAAAGAGCGTTGTGGAACAATGCGAAGAGCTGCAATTGATCTTTCATGATCTTGCAACGGAGGAAATGGCCATCAATGATGCCCTCCAAGTGGCAATGGTAATTGAGAAATTACCACCATCTTGGAAGGACTTCAAGATGTACCTCAAGCACAAGAGGAAGAAGATGACTCTCGAGGACCTTATTCGAAGGTTGCGCATCGAGCAAGACAACCGAAAGGTTGATAAGAAACCAAGTGGCATGGTTGCGAAGGCCAATGTGGTCGAGACCGGGGGGAGCTCCCGTGGGAACAAGCAGAAATGCTCAAATGATTCCAAGGGAGATGCTCAGAACAAGAGCTTTACTGGTGCCTGCTTTGTTTGCAACAAGACCGGCCATCGTGCCAAAGATTGCTACAAACGTCTAGCCGCGGAGGGTAAGAAGACGGCAGGACCAAGCAAGGGCAAGAAGAAGAAGCCCGCCAATGCTAACATTGCAGAGGCTAGCTTGAGCTCCGATCTCGATGAGATGCACCTCACGGCCGTTGTGTCCGAGGTAAACCTCGTGGGTGGGAACTCGAAAGAATGGTGGGTGGACACGGGGGCTACCCGCCACATTTGTGCCAACAAATAGATGTTCAAGACCTATTAACCGGTCGATGATGAGAACTGCTACATGGGAAATTCTACAGTCTCAAAGGTTGAAGGCAAGGGGACGGTCATGCTGAAGATGACCTCGGGCAAGGAGCTGACTTTGACTGATGTGCTGCATGTGCCCGAGATTCGAAAGAATCTTATCTCTGGAGTGGTGCTCAACAAGAGGGGCTTTCGGCTTGTGTTCGAGTCCGACAAGGTCATCATGTCCAAGGGAGGGATGTTCGTTGGCAAGGGCTACTTGACCAACAATCTTTTTAAGATGAGTGTAATGACTTTAGCTCCCAAGGCAAAGTCTAGTGATAAGATTGATGTGGGTGCCGCCAATAAGGCTAGCACGAGCAATAATGTAATGAATGTTGTTGATAAGGCCAATGAGAAAGTGAAGGTTGCTTATTCTCGGGATTCGTTATATTTATGGCATGGTAGACTGGGTCATGTGAACTATAAGTCTTTGCAAAGGCTAATATCACTTAACCTACTACCAAAGTTTAACATCGATCACAAACATAAGTGCGAGACTTGTGTTGAGGCCAAGTACGCCAAAGCATCTTCCCACTCGTTTGAGCGAAGCACGGAACCATTGGATTTAATCCACACCGATGTGTGTGATTTAAAATACGTACAAACGCGTGGCGGTAAAAATTATTTTATAACTTTTATCGACGATTGTACGAGGTATTGCTATGTCTACTTGATGAGAAGTAAAGACGAAGCAATAGACATGTTCATTCACTATAAGAATGAAGTTGAGAACCAACTTGGCAAGAAGATCAAAAATCTTCGAAGTGACCGAGGTGGTGAATATGAATCTCCATTTGCACAAGTTTGTGCCGAGAATGGAATCGTTCATCAAACCACGGCGCCTTATTCTCCCGAGTAAAATGGAATTGCGGAAAGGAAGAATAGGACGCTTAAGGAAATGATGAATGCGATGCTTATTAGTTCTGGTTTACCAAGGAATTTATGGGGGGAAGCGGTGCTTTCGGCCAACTATGTGCTCAACAGGGTACCACATAAAAAGTTGGCTAAAACACCTTACGAATTATGGAAAGGTCATGCGCCTAGCTATAAATTCCTAAGGGTTTGGGGATGTCTTGCTAAGGTTCCGATCCCACCTCCTAAAAGGACAAGGATAGGACCCAAGATGGTGGATTGTGTGTTTATCGGTTATGCACAAGATAGTGCTGCATATCGATTCTTGGTACACAAGTCAGATAACTCTGATATCCACGTAAATACTATCATAGAAGCTAGGGATGCTTCATTTTTTGAGGAAAACTTTCCTCACAAAGCTCGTACTGGTGTTGACTGTCAAGTTGACCAAAGTGGAAGCAATGTGGGGGGAGAGGAACCTCAAGATGAAGTTGAAGAGCCTAGGCGTGGAAAGAGGGCTAGAAAAGGAAAATCCTTCGGATCAGATTTCCTAACATATCTGTTAGAAAAGGATCCAGTAACCTACAAAGAAGCAATGTCTTCTACAGACTCTGCTCTTTGGAAGGAAGCGGTGAATAGTGAGATAGAGTCTATCTTACATAATCACACTTGGGAACTAGTAGATCTACCTCCGGGTAGTAAACCACTGGGCCATAAGTGGATCTTCAAAAAGAAGATGAAGCCTGATGGTACAGTGGATAAGTACAAGGCGAGACTTGTTGTTAAAGGCTACAAGCAAACTGAGGGTGTTGATTATTTTGACACATATGCTCCTGTCTCCAGGAAAACGTCTATTAGGTTAGTCATAGCCTTGGCGGCTTTGTTTAACCTAGAGATCCATCAAATGGATGTGAAGACGGCCTTCCTTAATGGAGATTTGGAAGAGGAGATTTACATGGAGCAACCCGAAGGGTTTGTGGTTCCAGGTAAAGAACATAAGGTGTGTAAACTTGTAAAATCCTTGTATGAACTAAAACAAGCACCTAAACAATGGCACGAAAAGTTTGATAGTGTAATGCTATCTAACGGGTTTCAGATAAACCAATGTGATAAATGTGTCTACGTGAAAGGAGATGATAACGACTATGTGATAGTTTGTCTCTACGTAGATGACATGTTTATCGTGGGTAATAATGATAATATCAAAATTACCAAGAAAATGTTGTCACAAAATTTCGACATGAAAGACTTGGGACAAGCTGATGTAATACTTGGGATGAAAATCACCAAGACTTCAGAAGGTTACGCGCTTTCCCAAGGTCACTATGTCGAAAAGATACTTGACAAATTCGATAAGGATAGCAATGTAATTGCGAGAACTCCTATGGAAGTGGTGTCGAGTCTCTGCAAGAATCGCGGAGAGAGTGTGAGACAACTAGATTATTCTAGAGTTATAGGCAGTCTAATGTACCTCATGGACTGTACTAGACCAGATATTGCAAACTCGGTAAACAGATTGTCGAGATATACGAGTAATCCCAATGATGAACATTGGAAAGCGATAGTTAGAGTCCTTAGATACCTAAGGTACACTGCTAACTATGGATTACACTATACGAGACATCCAGCCGTTCTGGAAGGGTATTCAGATGCGAACTAGATCTCGGACTCCAAGAATATAAAATCCACTAGCGGATACATATTTACATTTGGAGGAGCAGCGGTCTCGTGGAGATCATGCAAACAAACTTGCATTGCTAGATCAACTATGGAATCCGAATTCATAGCGTTGGATCTAGCAGCTGAAGAGGCGGATTGGCTCCGAAGTTTCTTGGAGGACATCCCGATGTGGTCAAAACCAGTGCCTCCCATTAGCGTGCACTGTGATAGTCAATCAGCTATTGGAAGAGCACAAAATAATGTGTATAATGGAAAGTCTAGACACATACGTCGTAGACATAAATCCGTGAGAACGTTATTGAGAACGGGTGTGATATCTTTAGACTATGTAAAGTCAAAAGAGAACATCGCGGATCCATTAACTAAGGGTCTAACGAGAGACCAAGTTGAGGTATCATCGAGGGGAATGGGATTAAAGCCCACGAAATGACCTAAACCCATGATGGCAACCCAACCTGGATCGTAAATCTCGATCTGCTGGTTCAAAGGGACAACCGAATTGTGAGGCTAGGGTCGAACAAAGCACTCGGGAAATTGAGTTCCTTGCCTATTCCTATGATGGAAGAGTGATAGACCTGTCCATGTGAAGGTTAAGCTTTAAGCTTTTAATGTTCCTTATACTTCGAGTATATATATAAGTGGGGTATGGCAGGATACTCCTTATAAGAGATCACCTATATCGAATGTGAAGGGGCCGCTTCTATGAGATGAGTTAAGGGCTAAATCTCTAGAGCATTCGATGAAGTTTCCAAGGCAGTCCAGGGCCAAAATGGACAACAACGAAAGAACCAAGTAGTGGTTTGAGAAGGAGTTGTGTGAGTACATTTGTCTTGGTATACATGAAATGCCGAACAGTTCAAGGCATCGCGTCCACTGGTTGGCGAGTATATCCGAAGGTATTTCACTAAGGAAGGTTCAAGGCTTTCAACCACCTTTTCTGATGCAACAAATTCTCGCAGAACTCCAAGTTGCATGTAGCATTGGTAGGCTCATATCATATATAAGCCAATTTGCATTCATGTGGGGGATTGTTGGAGAATTGGTTTATTAACCAAGGAAGAGATGGCCCAATACAAGTGAGTGTATTGGGCTTTGGCCCAAATATTTAATTAGAGGGAGAATCCTAATTAAATATAATAACTAAGTAATTAGTGGGCAACTTTGAGCTAATTTATTTGAAGGTCACACCAATTGGTTTTGGGTATTTGTGAGATCAATACGAAGCTTGTTGATAGAGCTTCGTAACGATATATAACACTTGCGAAAATCCAATTCTCGGGGTGAATGAAAATTGGCTTTAAAGTGGTATGGTTGTTATTAAAATAAGCACAATCTCACATTGGTTAGCGCACCATGCTGAGACAAGTTTATAAGGGATTAGAAGTCTAGCATGGGTAAACTGGTGGAGAAGGGAGAGGCTTCTCGCGCCGTCCGTCCGTCCGGCTCGGCACGCACGCACGCGCGCGCGCCCCGCCCCGCCCCGGACCGGGCCGGGCCCGGGCCCGGGCCCGGGCTCGGGTACGGGAGCGGGTTGCGGGGGTTTGGGGGAATTGTTCCAGGTCCAGGGCCTTATCTTTTTATAACTGGGCCGGACCTGTTGAAGCGATTCTGGGCTCTAAGTCTGTTGGGCTTAAGCTTGGACAAGCCCATCTTCTGGATCCTTCTTCTCCTCCAGAAAGTGTCTCTTTGAATTCAAAACGTGGGATTTGAATTCAGAGGTAACAGCCAATATAAATGAGGGGTAATCATGGCTCTTGTAACAGCAAAGTTATGAGGGGTATTCATGGCTGCCATTGATTTCGGATTTGGAGGTAGGAGGTCCTTGGCTACCTATAAAAGGAGCCCTCCTCCCTCATTCCAAATCATCCCAGCTCTCACTCTTCCTTGAGCTCTCTACTTCTCTCTCTATAGCATAGCATTTTCTCACTCTCATTGTGTCGGAGTTCTAAGGCTGCGAAAAGTTCGAAAGGTGTACGAAAGTGCTTCCTTTTGTACACGAGGTTGGGCGTTGTACCTTGGGAGCTCTCTTACCCACGGAGGCCTGAAGCATATAGGCGGGTAATAAGAGTTTAAGGGCACACGGCTTGCTGTGGCCTCGTCCAGGATTGCATCCGAAAATCACCACCTTGAAGTAGACGGTATTCACACTTAGTTCGAAGTGTGATCGTGAGCATTCTCTAAACTCCTCTCTTTTATTTGGCTTATAGCTTACATACGATTATATGCTTTATATATTCGTAATTTACTAATATTTATTCCAACAACAAGTGCATCTAGATTGTTGTTGCAATTGATCGGAGGGACGATTCCTATTACAAATTTTTTGGTGAATCTCGAATATAAAAAATCGAACATTGTTCATTCCTATTTAAAGAACAGTATTTTTTCGTTAATGACTTCTATATTCTTAAGATTTGAACTCAAATCTAAATGAGTTACCACTTTGATATTTGTAAAGACTACGGACACGGATACGATTTCATTGTCACGGAATCGACTTTCCACTACGACTGAAATGTGGTCATAAAAACAAGAGATGGACCATCTGTTAGCACTAGACAGTAGTGGACCTCACCTCACAAAGTGGTGATGAAAAGGTCCTGCAAGATTTGGAAACGAATTTAATGGAGTGAGTACCAGACATGGGCTATCGTTTATTAAGAGTGAACAGCAAAACAGCTGGTCCTATCTTCAAGGACAGAATACGATACACTCTGATCGGCCGGGCAGCGATATGTATTCAATTGATGTACACAAAATACTAATATAATGGTCCAATTTGAATGGACCGGTGAAGATTTCGGGTACGTCAAAGGTGCTTATTAGTTTTGTTGCGACTGTAGGTGATCCATGCCGAGCTATAACCACTATAATGTTCAACTTTGGCGGTCAAAGTACTATTCTTACAACAATCATTTAGATTAACGGGTGAAAGATTTGTTGAGCTTAACAAAAGAACCTCGAATTTCAGCCTTTGTAAATACAACAATTTTAAATATTTGTCGAAGAACTTTATCTTTGAAAAGTTACATCCAGCTTAATCGGTTCGACATGCCATTGTTTATAAAAAGAAAAATTACTTTCAAGTCCTTCGAATTTGTTTAAATATACTCAAAAGTCCTACTGTTTGCAAAATACATGCTGACGTCCCTCATGTTTGATTTTATTATACTTTCAAGTCCCTAAATGAATTTTTTTCTTTGTTTGTCATTGAAATGACAAAAATACCCTTAGAATAAAAAATAAAAAAACTGCTGACATCATCTCTTCTTCTCCGATGAAAAAAAAAAGAATCCGGCAAACCGACCAAAATTCCTAAATTTGATGGTTGCTGCAAACCAAGCACCAAAATTCTAATAGAGACAAAACAATCGAAAGAACCCAACATCAAATTCCAGAAAGAACTTGAAACATGCTTTGGAAGAACTTAAATCGTGTTTTGGAAGAACTTGAATCGTTCATCCCCATTATTGAACTTATTCGTCGGACACAACAACAACGACGGCGGACCTCGAAGAAGGCAAGATGGAGACAGCGTTTCAACGAAGGGGAAATGATGGGTCAGACGGCGACCAAGTCCTCGACCGCCAAATCAAATCCACCGCCAGGGAGGATGAGTAGGCGTAGGCAAAGAGGAGTGGTCAGGTTAGTGGGCCAGGATGTCGCGTCGTCGTCCTCCTCATCGACGGGTCAGACGGCGATCAAGTCTTCGACCGGCTCATCGAATCCGCCACCGAGGAGGATGAGGAGGCTTAGGCGAAGAGGAGTTGTCGGGTCAGTAGGCTAGGATGACACGTCCTCCTCCTCCTCGAGGTGGCCCAAGATGCCATGTCGTCGGCCTTCTCGTCGACGGGCCAGACGGCGACTAGTTCTTCGAACGCCTCATCGAATTCGCCGCCGGGGAGGATAAGGAGGCGTAGGAGAAGAGGAGTGGTTGAGTCAGTGGGCCAGGATGCCACGTCGTCCTCCTCCTCGAGGTGGCGCAGGATGCCGCGTCGTCCTCCTCCTCGTCGACGGGTCAGACGGCGACTAGGTCTTCGACCGCCTCATCGAATCCGCCGTTGGGGAGGATGAGGAGGCGTAGGCGAAGAGGAGTGGTCGGGTCAGTGGGCCAGGATGCCGTGTATTGGTGGGTGTTCGTGTGTGGGCCACGACCATCTTCTTCATTTTTTTTCTTGATCTTGGGGTTTTTTAATTTCTTGAGTTTTATTTTGATCTTTAGTTGTTCTTATCTTGGATTTAGCTATAATTAGGTTTAATTGAAAGTTTGTTTAGTTGGAAGCTGTTCTTCTTCTTTATGTTATTGATTCGTTGAAGAGGAATGAGGAAATGATAATGTCATTGGTTAGGAGGAAGAAGAAGAGATGATGTTAGCAGTTTTTTTGTGTTCAAAGGGTATTTTGGTCATTTTTTGACAAAAATAAAAAAAGAGCCGCTAACGTGCGTCAAGGACCCGAAAGTATAATAAAATCAAACACGAGGGATGTCAGTGTGTATTTTGTAAACAGGGGGACTTTTGAATATATTTGAACAACTCCGAGGGACTTGAGAGTAATTTTCCTTTATAAAATGGTGCAGGTAATTTCAACCCCAATGGCGACTTTCAAACGAAAGCGGAAATACCAACGGACGATGATTCTTACATGGTTGAAGCTGCCCTTCCATTACTAGGACTACATCTAAGACTAAACAGACTAGAATCCGAATGGTACTTCTCTTTCGAAATCTCGTCAAAAGTTGATTGTGAAAATGGTCAAATTTATTGTAGGGTGCACTTTCGGAGTCTAATTTGTATTCTTCATGCTTGTCTTGTTAGACGGGGAATCTTCTCAATACTCGAGTTAAAATAGGAAAATAGTACTTTAGTAGATTTTTTTTAATGGGATATCATTGTTACGATAAGAAAATATTATTTTAAAAAAGTTATCACATAATATGAGTTTATATTTTCTTAGCTTAGAAATAATTAAAATAATTATTTTGGAAGTAAATACAAATGCACTAAAAAATATTCAAAAAATTCAAGTTACTAAAAAATTAATAAATTGTAATTATATATTCAAGTCAAAAAAATATATCAATAAAAATTACAATACTAGCACAAATAATACTATTTTTTTCAAATTTACGAAGTATGCATCTATGCAAAATATTTTTTTACCTGAAAGTTGGGATCCGGTTAGCAATAAGAATTTTTTGGAAAAAAATATTATTTGTTACGATAAAATGATTATAAAAGTTTAATATTAGTCACGATTTCGGATCAACTTTTTTTTATCATTTTAAAGGTGTTATAGCGATTCCACACAAAAAAATGTTATAGAGAAAATTATTTTAAAATAATTCTACTTAGTGTTATTAGAAAAAAAGGGGGTAAGAAAGATATTGCATGGAATAATGAATATGCCATTTTTTTAATCAATAGACGAGACTATGCCATTTATGGCCTGTTATGCTTTTTTTCTATTAAAAAGACAAAGATTGAGATGCAAGTTCCAAGTTGCCGACAGCGACCAGCACTGACGTTTTTTATGCAGTCAGTTCCTCGTGGAGATGAAACTGGGCTGATGTTCTTGGATAAACATGATCGTCTCCACTGCCTACAAGTTGCGACTTAGTCGAAGTTGGCAAACTTTAGTTATTATTTCTATTCGTATTAGGATTTTCTTTCGTTATTTTATTACGTTTCTTTATCAGTATTTTATTAGGTTTTAGTTTTTCTGTACAAAGGAGGACCTTAATTCAGTTTTTTGATTATAAGAAACTTGGAGTTTACCCTTAAAAATCTCTGTCACTTCTCCAAGCACACGGATTAGCTACTATGGTTGTTCTTATTCGTACTTTTCGCTGCATCAGTTCCCCAAACGATTTTGCAGAAAAGTAATCACCAAATGATTGATCGTGAACTATACTGATTAGTGACACTGTGATAGCTTACATGAAACTTTACTGGAGTGTGTATTAATATGAGATATTATAATCAACATACACTTAAATCAACTAGTAAAAATATTATTCACCTGTGTCCCGTCCCGACAAGAGCTCAACTTCATCGTGAGCAAGTTCGCATCTCGCCGTACCGCACCCCCTCCCCCGCTCTCCCCCCTCCCCCTCCCGCCCTCCCCCCATCCCGCACCCCCCTCCCCCGCTCTCCCCCCTCCCCCTCCCGCTCTCCCGCACCCCCCTCCCCGCCCTCCCCCTCTCAGATCTAAAAATGTGAGCCATCGCCCCCGCCCCGCCCCACCTCCCCACCCCTCCCCTCCGGCCCGCCCTCCCCCTCCACCTCCCCCACCCACCCCCTACCGCTACCGCTACCCCTCCCCCGCCCTCCCCCTCCCCACCCCCCCACCCCCTCCCGATCCCGCCCCCGCCGCCGCCCCCCTCAGGTGCCTCTGCGGCTCATGATGTGAGTATGACTTCGTCGGAGGCTCAGGTTGCTTCGGGTTCGGATTCAGCCCAGCCGGTTTCACATCGATCATATGCGGACTCGGTTCGCCCACGCGCCAATGGCTGGATAAACTCGGGTAAGTTTATTCGCCCTAATCTTGATGGCAACTCTCCTGTGCTTGAATTGAACAAGGATCGGTCGGCTTGTTGTGTGAATTATGGTGCTCGTGCTCTCATCGGGAAACTGGTGAGGCCCAAGGGAAGCAAGCCTTGTTCATCCTATGAGTTACGTAGTGCGGTTGCTAAGGCTTGGTCGATACAAGATGTGAAGATGTTACCCCTAGGTTTGGGTTATTTTGGATTCAAATTTGCTTCCGAAAAAGATCGGGACATGGTCTGGAACTTGATGGTTTGGCGTATCCCGCAGGGTACTCTTTATTTGCAGCCTTGGGTTCCTTTTTTTCGCCCCGCTAAGGTCCATACCACTCGTGCGAAGGTCTGGGTTCAGATGATTGGTTTGAGTATGGAGCATGTTGAACCCGACATAGTTTTTGGCTTGGCTGCTTCGGTAGGTGATCCTATTCGAGCGGATCCTGGTGCTTTAAACAAGGTTAATGGGGCTACTGTTCGTGTCTTGGTTGATATCGATTTGACTAAGCCTCGCTGGGATCATATTTGCTTAAAGCAAGAGGATGGAAGTTGTACGGTAGATGTTGTGTATGAGAACTTGCCAGACTTTTGCGAGCACTGTAAGGTGATTGGGCATGTTTCATCTACGTGCCGTAAGTTGCAACTTGGAGGGGAGGTTGCGCATGGTAAACAAGTTTTCCAAGGCCCGAAGAACAAACGCGTCGAGAAGGTGTGGCAGAAGACAGATGTGAATGCCCCGCCCTCTCTCGTTGAGTTGGATGAGATGGTGGAGCTTTCCGAGGTGGAGGCGATTTCCTCTTTTGCTTTAGTCACAATTCTGGAAAATCTAGTGCACCAAGAAGTTGGTATTAACTCACTGGGTTCCACGGATGCTCTTCGGATTGTCGATGTGATTCCTAGTGCACTCGATGGTATGGAATCTCATGTACATTTTACTGAATTTAACGTGCTTGATGAGGGATCCTTATTGCATAAGAAAGACATGTGTAACTCTTTAGCTATGATTGTTATTCTTGAAAACTTGATGCAAGAGCATGAGGACCTCATTATGGGAGAAGGAGTTTCTTTGGAATTAGCAATGGTTCCAGAAGAGAATTCAGCTAATGTTTTGCGTCCATCCACGCGGTGGACAGACACGGAGAAAGATACTTCAGGGACTTCAGAGTTGGTTAAGTCTGCCTTTGTTCCTATAATGAATTCGATGCAATGTAGCTCGAACAAGGCAGTCGTTCTAGAGCAGTTGCGTTGGCCAGTGGTGAGTGGGATTCAAATTGAGGAAGTGGATGACTCACCCTCTACAGGGCAGCAGACTCCCCGGCCTTTGATTGCAGCTCCCGTGACGCCACCTTCTCCACTTGTGACGACAAACTCGATGGTTGCACATGTTGACGGCTTGACTTCGGGCAAGGCTGGCAAGGATAAAATAAGCTCTGCAAAGGGATCTAAACATAAGGGTTTGAAGTCAGGTTTTCTTGGCAGGATATTACAGGACTCTACTCCGTCTATATTGGGTCAGGCTTCGGCCTTGCCCTCTAAGGAACCCACGCATATCCCGGGCCAAGCAGGTAATAATATTATTATTTTCTCAGACTCGGATGATCTCCCTCCTTCATTAAAGTTCATGAGCTCGATTGCAAAACAGATGAAGAATAATTGGTCAGACGGGGTCGACTATTTTGACATACCTCCGGCAAAGAACACTCGCTTTCAAGCGAGGAAGAAAACTGGGAGTGCCTATACCAGTGAGGATCCACGTTGGTCAGAATATGATATGGACTATTGATGAGTTCTGGCTGATTAGTTTTGTCTTTGACCACCAGACTTGTTTGATTGGGTGAGACACTAGGTATGGCAACGAGTTTGCCTCTCTGGCTACTCGTTTAGGCCTTGGACCCGTTTTATTTCCGTTTTTCTTTTTCTTTTCTCTACTCTTTCTCATCCTCTTTCTGTAATTTTCTTTTCTCATTAATAAATGCTCGTTTTCACCCAAAAAAAAAACTAGTAAAAATATTATTCTAACTCAATCAATACGTTTGAAGTTTGATTTTTTGAAAACAAAATTACATTTTAAATAATTACTATGAGTTGAGAGTGAAAAAAATAGCCCAGAAGATTGTAACCTCATCTCAATTTGCGCGCAAAACTATATTGAATCGAGAATATCATATCACATTATTAATTTTATACGCTTCGAGTAAAATTATAATAATTGAATAATCACCGTCATATCTACATGGAAATCATTATTAAAATTTTGCCAATCGCCTACCGTTGTCCATAACAAAAATGAAATAGCGTCATCGTATCTTCCTCCCAAACCATAATAAAGTGCTAGAAGCTGCGTCAAGTGCACACAACCGCGAAGTCACAGATATTATTATTTAAGCCAGTTAAGTTACGGATTTGCTTTCGGGACTGAGATTTCAACCTTCTTCTGGTAGTGGCACGCGGTTGGTCTGTCCTGTGGTCGGAGACAAACAGAAGACTCCAAGGTCACCGGCTCAGAGAAATAATACTCACTGCATTAACCTGTTCCATGTGTTTCATATAATTTGTTGCGTGTGCTTCTTGCATGCTGAGTCAATTGAGCATTCCGTCACGAAAATATATTATTACGAGAGTCGTTCTTAATAAAACCCCACATGTTTATACGTGTATGTCCTGGATGATCATTCTCGATTTGATGGGTTCATTCGTGCACTTCCGTGGTGGTAATTTTCTAAGTTGATAGTTCTAAAAATGTTCTAATTTTACGAAACTATTTGTTTCTTTTCCATATATCTCAAATACTCTCCGTGCCCTCGGACATTTCCCATTTCCTTAAATTAATAAAAAAATGATTTATCGAAAATAACTTTTCATCACTTTATTTAATATTGTACTTGGAATGAACTACTACTTCACTTATGAAAAATTATGGCAAACATTTACTGTATATTGAAAAAAACCAACCAAATTAAATATGTCCTCCCTGCGAATTATGTTACATATTTTTTTGTTACTGTAGGGGGAAAATGTTGGAATACAAAAAAAAGTATATTGAAAGAGGGCGACGCTGCACAAAAAAATTAATGAAGTTTGTCTGTATTCTTTCTCTCCTTTTACAATAGCATGCAGTTGCAGCCATCAACAAGACTCCGTAACAGAAGTATATGGGACATATTGACAGTGACATATTAAATAATGTAACGTGCATGCTATTTCACTCTCCCTAATTTATTATCGAGGTTACACGAATTCGATGCGACGGTCGAAAACGTCGTTTTCAAAAGAAATATTTTAAAATATATTTTTTTTTCTTGTCGGAACTAATTGATATATGTATATAGGCTGATTAATATACGAGCTTCAAAGTAAAACATTGTACAAGTAATTTACAGCTATATTAAAGCTACGACTCGGATACATTCCATGCATCTTTCCGTATTGTATTCTTTATGTATGTGGTCCCAAATGTCTTCTTTAATTTCTCTCAAGTAAGTAAGTCCTGGGACATCATCTATACATATTTATAAATATATATAAGTAAGTAACTAAGTAAAATTATATAATAATCTAGAATGGTCTAGGAAACGATATTCTTGGAGCTAAGCTCCACATCAACGAAGGTTTTTCCTGGAGCTTCACCCTTATCTCCACTGCCCTTGTAACGGTATCGGCTCGAACAGTACAGGAAATAGACACCATTAAGAGCTCCCAACACAGCCAGGAGGTAGTAAAAATAATCCAATCTCCCCTGGTTCAAGTCATCAGCCAACCAATTCGGATGGTGCGAATTCCCAGTCGTCCCATGAACGATCACAACGAGCAAGCTACTAATGTAGTTTGCACCCCCGAAGGAGCAAAAGAAGAGTGCGCTAGCGACGCTCGTCATGTGCTCGGGGAACTCCCTGTTGTAGAACTCGATCTGCCCTACAACATTAAACGCCTCGCACATCCCCATTAGGGCAAGCTGGGGGGAAAGCCAGAAGATAGACATCGGGGTGGTTTTCGGGTGCGAGAAGGCGAAGTCCCTTCTCGCCTTCTCCACAAGCCCGGCCACCACCATGGACGAAATGGAAAACAGAATTCCGATCCCCATCCTTTGCAACATGGTGATCCCACTCGGGATCCCCGTGATCCTCCTCAGGGAAGGGACGAGGATCCGGTCGTAGATCGGGAGCCAGACACCGATGGTGATCATCGAGACGACGATGATCGAGGCGGTGGGCATCTCAAAGTGGGGTGTGAGTCGCCGGTTCATCGTCATGGCTTGTGAGACCGTGAAGGTCATTTGCTGGGTCATTGCGGTTAGGCTTATGATTCCTGATGTCCAGACCGGGACGATCTTCATCAGACATTTCACTTCCTCCACTTGTTGGATGCTCGTTAGCCGCCATGGATTTGCCAATGTGCCGTCCGATTTTAGGTCGTCTTTTGTTATCAGAGCGGCCTTGTTCAAGTACCTGGTGATGGAATGAGACATAAATAGTTAGCGTGAATTTTCTACTCTTATAAATCCGATCCAGTTAATATAATATTGTATGTACTGGTATTGTATTAAATAATTCCTGGGTAGAAACATACAATAAAGTATCGACAAAAATCTAGATCCCTTTTATCACTATAATTGGGAAATCTTGTCTTAAGCGGCGATTTGTAAGCATCCATATGGATCATACGCCAAGCCCACACCTTGGCCGATTCTAGAAACTATGTGACGATTGGTAGGTCCATTTTCGCCGAAATTATTTATATATTTGAAGTTAGTTTCATGAGTCAGCTACAAATTGGCTTAGCTTCACTATCAGCGTCGCGGATCAATTAAGCATGAATTCTCTAAAGAATTCGAGTTCAAAGTCATTTACATGTACAAATAATAAATAATATCATTTCTTTCCCAAAAATATTGTATATATCAATTTCTGGATCAGGTTGCTGTACCCGAAGCATGGACAAAGTTATAATTTTTTTTAAAAACAAATAATTTATTTGGCGAAGAAAAAGAGTTCTTAATTAATGCAAAGAAAAAAAAATCGGCATGTATACCTGTATTGATTGGTAAGAGGGAGCTTGGTCACCACATTTGATCCCTCGAGAGGGGGATCGTAAAATTCCGAATCTACCCCCGCTTCACCGCAGGTAAACTCGAGCCTCCTCTTGGTAAAAGCTGCCGCAAAAACCCGTGCGATCCCAGAGAAGATGCTTCCCTCCGGCTTCACATACACGTAAAGCTTGGTTCCGATGAAGAACAGCACGATGGAGAAGAACATGCAGAGAGTAGGGATCCCAAACCCTAGGGTCCAACTCACGTACTGTTGTATGTAAATGATGAAGGTTAAAGTTACCATAATTACCGCGGTAAATGTGAGGTAGTACCAATTGTAAAAACTTGTAATTCCTGTTTTGCCCTCGTCGGTGGTAGGGTCAAATTGGTCAACACCGAAAGGGATCGAGCATGGCCTGATCCCCCCGGTGCCAACGGATAGGAAGCCCAGGCCCAAGAAGAAAAGGGCCAATTGGAGGCTTGTGGGCCCAGCACAGTGGTCGTCTTCTTCTTGGCATTTTAGTGGGTGGAGGTGAGGCAGCCAGGATGTTAAGGTCAGAGTCACCATTCCCTGTCCCCCCACATCAATTATTGCCCAAGAAAACAGAGATGTTAACTTAATAAAAATCGGTATTGAATATAAGATTATTCACAATTTATTGGATGGTCAGAGACGAATTAAATATTAAATAATAATAATTTAAAATAAATTTCGGGAGAAAAATAGAGATATCTCGTACGATATCCATAATAAGTGAAAATATCAACGTAATTTCATAGTATCATTCGGCTATGTCGCAATAAATACCATCAATGGCAAGAAAAAGCAGTGAACGATGCCAAAGCCGAAGCAAAACAATCCAAAACTTCGGTAAATACGACAATGAATAGGAAGAGACGTCAATAAATAAGTTATTAATTGCTTTATCAGTGACCACTCCAGAGAGTTAATATTAAAGTCGGTAAAAGTTTCATAAAATCAATCGAAGAAACTAATATCTTTTAAAATACTTGGGTTCAATTAAAAAAAATTTGGGTTCAAGTTTTACGAATATAAAATATGATATCAACTCGATAAAGTTCGAACGAAGTATTTTAATTTTTACCAGGAAAGCAGCACATGAGGAGAAGGCAATGGTCCTGAAGCGGCCGACGTAGGCATCAGAGACAAAAGCTCCAACGATAGGTGCAAAGTTGGTGATACCGCCCCATACGTTGAGAACGTTTACAGCTGCGACCTGCTCCATGTGATACACCGTCATCAAGTACACCATGAAGTTGGCTGACATTCCAAACGTTGCCAACCTCTCAAATGTCTCATTTCCTGCCACACGAGAAACAAAATTTTACGTTAAAATTCGGTTTCGTCATTGTCGTAGCTCTACTTCTTCATCACTCAAATCTAGATAAACCAACCTAATAAATATCTAAATATTAAGTAATTTCGACCCAAAAAATGTGACCGGCCAACTTGGACTATTTGAGTTGGCCAAGTTAATGAAACCCGTCATTAAAGAGTTAGGTTAAAAACCCGTCCATTAAGAAGGTGTAGTTGCATATAATGCAACCTTGGTAAAGAGTATAGAGAAGCAACAATAATTTCTCAAAAAAAAGTAATTATTTATATCCATATTACACTCGCCACAAATTAAATTTTGGACTACCATAAATTCGTATTATGCCTTGTGCCGTATAGAGAAACAACAATAATCAAAATCATGTACCTAGGATAAAGGGCATGGCTCTCCATCCTGCCTTCTTGACTTGGGTTTTGATAACATCCTGATGTGGGGATTTGGGATAAGCCAATTGCTTCCCTTCTGGTTCCAGTTCCTGTGTAGATGGCGGCGGCTGGAAGCATGTTCCTCCACAATATAACCAATATGAGCTTCTTCTCTTCACCTGATCTTCCCCTCTTTGTGCCATTTCAATCTATTCCTCTTGCACTCGTTTTTGAAGTGAACTTATATAACATTTAGGAGCGGGTTGATCCCGTGGCCTGTAGAAATCAATAATCCTCACACTCTCACTCAAAGATCAGTTAGTACATTTCTGATTCCGATACACATTTCATTTGCTAGCCCAAATGGTCACACACAAACCCCATATATATAACATAAGACTGAGTGCATATGCAATGAAATTGGATAGAGACCCCCAAGGATGGCGACGGAATAAACTGGGCGTCATACCTACACTATAGCTGACGAATTACTAAAACTACTATTCGAAATTAACACATCGCTAGATACGAACGTGATGTACTTGTTTAGAAATGTGAAAAAGTTATTTACTCATTGTTTAATATTTTGAATTTGTATATAAAAATATTAACATATTATCACCGAAAATTAATATCGTGACCCGTTGTTTGCTCGTACAATTTCCGTGTCATAGCATGTTGGCATTCACCGCGTGAAATTCTAACAATTATTGTGGGGTGTGTTAGGGGGTACGTAGAAAAATTGAAGACTCGGAGTTGGAGAGGGTCCAAAAAGGGGAAAAAGTGATGGAGACACCAAAGCGTAGGCCAAGTGGCCGGGGCACGCCTTCCCCGCATGTTTACAAATTACATTTTAAAAAAAAACTCATAAAGTCGAGTACAGTAGATTTTTTTATACGTAAATGCCAAAACAAAAAAGGGTTCCTTGGTTTGGCCGACTCCATTGTATTCGGATCGGACCTGCCGTTATCTACTGCTCTGCTCAATATTTTATTTTGGTAGAGATAAAATTATATATTTTATTTTGGTAGATACCGTTTGTTAATACTATTATTTCTTCTGTCATATAGATTCTATTTAGGGTAAATTACTCTAAGGCCCCTAATATTTGGTATATTTCACGCTCGCTCCCTTGTATTTTAGTAATCTATTAAAAATTCTTCGAGGTTTGATTTTATTATACTCTCAGACCCCTCGCTGACGTCATTAATTATTTTAATAAAAAAAAGACTATTTTACCCTTAGTTTCATCTTCAACCTCAAGCTCAACTTGTTTCCGCCGCCGATGAGCTACAGCGAAAAATTAAAATTAATCAAACCAAAAATAATTGAACTAAAATTGCACGCAAATACCAATTGAACCTCAAGCTCAATTCAATTAAACCTCTGAGCTAAAACGCATAAACCCTAATTGCTTCAATTAACCCGAATCTCTCTCTTTCACTAAGAAAATGGCAGAAGCGTCCACTTCGACATCCCCAAAAACTTCGGGAACTCGCCGGCCTGTGTTATCGTCCTCGCCAGAGATCAGCCTCCTTAAGAATCTCACCGTCCTCGAAGTCAGCTTCAACCAGCTCGTCGGCTCACTGTCGGACTCAATGGGCGAACAAGGCGGACAAGCACCGGAGAATGACGGGTAGTTGTAGAGGACGAGGCGGTTGTTCTCTGTCTTCGATGCATTCACTATTGCCTCCAGGACGGCATCCGATTGGAAACTCTCGGGTCGCAGTGGACCGACAAATTTGCTGCTCGTCAAGGAGGTAGGGTGCGTGGGAGTGGAGGATGTCGGAGGCGGAGTCGATGTCGGCGATTTGGAGACAGAGGCCTGGAAGTAGTGGTTGCTTCTCTCCGTCAAGCGGAGTGACGGCGACGGCGGTCTCGCAGATTTCTCCCCGGCGCCGGGAGACGATGAAGGGTATATTTGCAGTTTATTCATTTATTAGTTTTTTAATTAATTTTTGTAAGGGTATATTTGTCATTTCACAAGAAAAAAAGTTTGGTGATGTCAGTGAGGGGCCTGAGAGTATAATAAAACTAAACCTCGGAGAATTTTTAATCGATTACCGGAATACAGGGGACGAGCGTGAAATATACTAAATACTGGGGGCCTGAACGTAATTTATCCTTCTATTTAAGGCTCCGACCAAGCCAGTTGTGGAGGTTATCATTTATGGGGCTGAAATTGATGAACGCGAGGAGGCTCGAGAAGTGGAGCGCGCAAAGAAGCCTATAACCTGGCTATTGAATTGGGTATGATTGGCAAGGAGAATTACCACAGCTTGGGAGGACGCGGACCCCAATTTTCTTCGGGCCTTTCTGATGGAGATAAGGATGAAGATATATGATAGAGTAATAAAAGTAGTTTGATTAATTATCTATAGTAGTTAGATTAGTATTAGTAGTTTGATTTATGATAGGATTCTAATTAATAATTTATTTTAGTTTATTATAAATAGGACATAAACACTATTGTTTTAGATGGTTGAATTTTGATAAATATAAATAAGGATTTTTTCGAGTTATCTGTCGCTTTTCGATATTCGTAGAATCAACGGATTGAGACTTTTATCATATTTTTCTGGGTATTTTCAGAATCAACCGATTCACGGTTTCTATCCACATTTTCCTGCATCACTTTCGTGACGCGGCAAGGGGAAACAAAATGTCAAAGATCTATAATCCTCTGTGACTCTGGTGTTTTTTATGCCGGGATTTTCAGACTTTTAGTTTAGGTGTAGTTAGGGGTTTATTTGAAGTTAGGTCACCTTGGTGGGGATATTTTTGGAGAATGTATGTAGATAATTTTTATCATGATAACGTATTTATTTTATACTCTAGGTACTGTAATGACGTACGGATGATGTAACTATCATCTTGGGTGATTTTTAGGGGTAATAGTATTTTATTTATTTATTTTTAATACTAATAACTGTGTAAATTTGATTGGTAGAGTCTTAGCTGGTGGAGAATCATTTTATTCATACATCGGACTCTATGTTTGTGAGGTTTTCCAACACTCTTTCTTTAGATAAGATCTATTCGGTTGATATATGTACGGATTTTTTTTTATCGTGCCATCAAACCGAAAGTCGTGCGACAATAATGATCACATAGTTAATGTTCTAATATTATATTAAAAAAAATTTCTAATTCGAAATTTTGTATGGTTACTTGGTGTTTCTTTACGTGACAGCTTAAATTTCTTTTTAATTGTCGTAATTTTCATTAAAATATCTTTAATCTGTTTTAATAGTAGTAAAAAACTACAGATCTTTTTTTTAGCCACAAAAAACTACAGATCTTGAACTCTAACTTTACAACTATCCTTTGGCACTGAGGCCCATTGGGCCTCCGTGACTCCTTTTCCTAAGAACTTCACTCACCCAAATCGACCCAAACGTTTGGTTAATTAATTTTAATGGTGAGCCCGTTAAATGGTCGTTGGATTTGGGATCTGGATGTGCCGACCCACTTGCTTTCTTGTATTTTATTTCCGGTGGAAAGACAAACTTTTTTTTCGATAATTTTTTTTGGGTAAGAATTGGAAAGACTCAAACTGGAAAGAGGTTATTTATCAATTAATCGATTTTTCTTCAACGAGGTACCTCCGCTATATTGTAGCTCGTGAGTCTATGAGGTGAGCTCATCTATCCTATCACCAGTAGTAGGTAATTTAGGTAACTTTTTCATTTTTTTTATCCTCGGACTTTGGACAAAATTGACCAGTTGGTTGATGCATCATTACCCGCATATCCTAGAAGGCCGACCGACAGTATGGGTCGCATGCAAAGAATGACTATATTGAGGCCCAGGTCCAAATCACAATTGTGTATTGATGCCCAAGCACTAGTCGGGTTATCAACCCACCCACTCTCAGTACTGAAATGGATTATTTACAAAAAAGAATTATTTTTATTTCTATTCAAGCAATTTATGTACCTATAAATTATTTGATGGACTCTGCTCCTGCCACGACTTTTGCACATTTAGATTCTACTAAGGTATTATCTTTCATAAAGAAAGAATAATAGAAAGAAAAAAGCATAAAGAAAGAAGAATAGACCAAGGTCCAAGGAAACCAAATATCTGCTACATCACATGATGATTATTAATTAATTTTATTATTTTGATCGCACGGTCACCTTCTCCTGAGGCAGCCAATTTAATGCGCTTCTCGCTTTTCTACGGTTTTGTTCGTTGCTTGCCACCTTGACCTTCTTTTTCTCCTCGCAGCTAAATGCGCCCAAGCTGTTCGACGAAATGCCTGAACCATGGTTCCGCTTAGAACCTTCCTCCCTACCCACTTCTTCGTTTCGCCTCCTCTCTCCTCGAGCTCGAAACCCCAGTCTCCCGCGCCGGTCCAGTCCTTGGCTCACGCCCTAAGAGGGCCGAGAGTGAAGCAAGAAGGGTACTTGTCCGTGCGGTCGGATTTCTTTAGGAGGAAAGGTTGCTACTTTGGAAGTGGGTTTTTGAGGAAATCTAGAAATGGGTGGGAGGGTGAAGGGAATATTGCTTTGGAGGCGGAGATTCTGGAGTTCATGCAAAGTTCGGATGACCCAGGGGCGTTTCCGACCAAGAGGAAGCTGGTTGAGGCTGGAAGGATGGATCTTGTTGAGGGTATTTTGAGGGAAGGGGGTTGGTTGGCTTCTGGGTGGGATTTGGATGAGGAGGAAGAATATGGAGTGGAAGAGGAGAAGCAAGGTGCTTACGGGATAGGTCTAGGGCATAGTAATGGTGCTAGTTCTGGGGGTTTACCGAAGAGGGAACGGCACGAGGTTAGTGTGATCAGGGAGGGAAATGAAGGAGAGAGGTTTGAAGGTTCTATCTTTCAATTTGATTCGCAGCCCTCGGCCTCCTCGTCTGGTAGATTACTGTGAGGTTCCTAACTTTTTATTTTCGGTTTGCTTAAACATTCGATACTTTTGCCGCTTTTGAGGTTTGCTTGATGAAGAGTGTCTATTTGGTTATAAAGTTAGTACTGCTACTGTTTCTTATTTCTCAACGGAGGAACGTCAGAGTTGAATCTCTATGCTTTATATGAGTTCTTGGTTCTCTGAGCTTGAAAAATGTGGCAATTCCATCTAGTGTGAATAAGAAAGCTTGTGGCATTTGCTTGCTGGTAGACCAGTTGAGGTGACTAGTATTGTTAGTGGTTTCCGTCATAATTTGTTAATTTGAGATGAACTCAAAATTATGCTGAAAGGTCTGTTGGCTTGCCCCCCTTGCGTGGAAGTCCATGTTTCCATAATGGTGACTCTGTACTGATATCCACTCATTCGACTTAGAAGGTGAAAGTGTCGAAGAATTTTGAAGGAACCAAGATTATGTTTTTGGTTATTGGGCCTTGGGTTATTTACTGAATACCAGGCATCTGTTAAGTTTGATTTCCTCTTTCTATGATACTTTTCTTGGTTTTGATTCATGTGTTTTGTCCCTCAGAGAAGGAGCGGCTGAGAACGATATGGGGATAGAGGGTATACTGACTCGTCTAGAGAAGGAAAGGGAAATAAACTTCGGGGTCGGTTTAAAGGAGAAAGGATCCAGCATTCATGCGACTCCTAATGGCTTTGTGGCTGATTGTCCATCTAAAACTTCCATTATAGGGGTAAGTGGGATCCATCTTTTTCATTTTAAATGTTTGTGGTCTGCATGGTATATCCTGGCATTTGTGATTTGTGAATGTTCGTTCTGTCCATATGGAACAGAGCAGATTCATAAGGGAATTTCCAATGACTGAATGAGTTCCCTCTATGGCCTGTGTATAAATGGTGCAATTGAAGGTCCATATAATCTTAATTAGTCTTCTTTTGTTAAATTGTAAAAGACAGCTGCTTCCTTAGCAAGGAATGTCAAAGCTGCACCTTTGCAACTCATGGACAGTGGAGTGGATGATATGATGAGCCAGCATGACTGGAGAAATCCTGACTTGAATGTGGACAACTTCAGTAATTCACATGGCCCAGATTCATGGAGAGCTTGGAGTATTCAGAGGGCAGGGTCTTCGAATATGGAATTTGAAGGTATCTGTTGTGCTGCTAGGTTTTAGGAATCAGCTATTTGAACCCTTAACATCCATGCTTTCGACATAATCTGCAGCTGGTGAAATCAATTACGACGTGATCAGAACAGAATTTAGGAATATGGCTTCAAATGATCACGGGGTTCAAGAAAGGGATGGTGGAAGTAGATTTATAAATCCAAGGGAGGAAAGTTCATCTATAAACAATATTGGTCACCATGATATAAGAAGTCGCCTTCAGACCCTGGAAGTGGAACTTTCCTCTGTGCTTCAAACGCTGAAGTCTCAAAGTGGTGAAAGCCTGTCGAAAATGGTAGGTAATCTGTGATTTGCTTCAATACTTACTGTATAGCTGTCCCTTGACATCAACCTGATGTCTTCAACCATTGATAGTATATGATGTGGGAACTATCGCTATATCTGCTTCGACTGAACTTGCCATGTTTCATTCTTTCCTTAAAAATGTGTTCAAAGGCCTCTTTTTCCGAGAAATCTCGATTCTCTTACTAACTGAATTTTTTTACCACCTTAGGAGCATAGAAGCTCTTCTCGGGAGCTGCTAAAGCTTTCTGATGCCTCGGAGTTCCAAGAAAACGAGATAATGAGTGTGCAAAATAAACTGCGTTCAATCCGAGCAAAGTTGGCCGTACTGGAGGGGAAAATGGCTCTTGCAATAATGTGTGAACATCTATCTTTATTTGGCTTTTAGACATAGTTCTTTTGTTTTTCCATTTATGATTATTGTTTGTTCCTTTTATGGCAGTGAGGCACAGAAGGTTGTGGAAGTGAAGCAGAAAAGGATAGATGATGCCCACAAGGCTTTACGACTTCTTCGAAATGCATGCATAGTTTGGCCCAATTCAGCATCGGAAGTTCTCTTGGCCGGATCATTCGATGGTTGGGCTACTCAGGTTTGATTCTGTTGAATTATGAAACCGGACGAAGAAACAAAATGGAGGGTTTTATTGTCCTTTATGTTATGATCTCTTAAGCAGTTATTTTTCCTGGTTCTCTCTGCACCAAGGATTCTAAAGAAGTACTTTTGTGTTCTGTTTGATGCCTCTTTCGTAATGACGCCCTTCTTACTTGGATCCCTACTGCAGAGGAAAATGGAGAAATCAAGAACGGGAATCTTTTCTTTGTACCTGAAGTTATACCCGGGGAGATACGAGGTACATGGTTCTTTCTTTGCTTCTAGAATGAAGAAACTCAATCTGCTTAATGAAACCATCTCATAGCTGCTACATTCTACAGATCAAATTTATAGTTGATGGGGAGTGGAAGGTCGATCCCCTCCGCCCGATCGTTCACAACAATGGACACGAGAACAATCTGCTCATCATTACGTAGAAAACGAGGGGTAGCGGCTACCTGATTGAGGTTTCGTGGCGTCATTCTCTCGGCCTTGTAAATAAACGAGTGAGATCAACGGATATTAATTTCCTAATCATTCTTTGATGACAGGCTAGGATGTGTAGCATCGCATTGTATACTAACTCGTTATTGACTGAATCAATCCAATCTTGAATTTTTTTGGTGTATCGCTTTGCTCCTCGGATAAAGTTCTGAGCATCACATTTCACAAATTCGCATTTCAGTCCTGAAGTTCCAAAGATTACAATTCTTTTTAACACTAACACATTTTAACATATGGAAACTTAACGGGTCTAATAGATAGTGAGAACATTAAACCAACCTAGACCACCAAATGGTTAGATGAATTGATAAAATGGTGTTTTGACTTAAATCAGATGTCCCGACTTCGAGTGATAAGAACACTGCTGAATTACACGTCGAAAGTCATATCAAACTCAAACCGTAGATCAGCTTGATAGGTGTCAGAATATCGGATTGTTTCGACCAAAATAATTAACCTACCTACCATCCTAGCATAAGGTAATAGAAAGCTTTGTTATATGCAGTGAAATGACAAATCTCAGGAGGGGAAAGCGACCTTTTTCACAGAATCACCCATGTGAATAAGATAATGTGATGTTAAATATTAGCATTACTTGTACACAGACATTGGACCAACTTGTTCAGGTACACAATTATCATCAGGATCGTTAACGGAAATCGACCTGATTGCGTAAGTGAACCCGCTGCCACACGAAACATAAAGCATTGCTTCTTCGTTTTCAACTGCATCGGGGAGACTGACGGCCAGCGGTTCGATTTGATCCCCGGTGTCTCCGAGGCCAAGTTGACCGTGCTCGCCCCAGCCCCATGTTTTGACCTCTCCCCTCTCTGATTATAATGGTTGTTAGTCAATGATCATAACAGTTGACGAAATACTTGAGTTAATCGCAGAGAACATTCAGTGAAGAAGATTCTTGCCTGTCACCAGAATGGAATGTTCTGCTCCAGCAGCGACCTGAACGACTCTCGCTTCATCCGGACTAGAGACTCGGGTGATAACCGGTTCTCCTGGATCTGTTGGACGTGGGAAGCACCAGATTCGAATGCAGAGTGAGCATTTTGCTTAGCACGGAATAATGGACCCAGCAACTGAACTAGAGGCAACAGAGGCACTCCCCGGTAGGCAGAAAAGATATAATTGTCTCTAGTTTAAGTAGGCGTGGCATGTGCATGGATTAGTGTTTATTACCCGAAAATTCCTTTGCGTGGCTAGCGTGATCTAGACTGCTGAGTGCTCCGTGGTGACTACCGCCCAGCATGAACAATCCTCCATCACCTGTTGAAGATATCCGCCACCATTAGTCGATACTGATGGGCTCGAGAGTTAAAGGGAGGGAAAGCAGCAAAGTGAACTGCAACAGCTCATATACCAGTCAATAACAAAGCATGATTCCACCCAAGAGCCACACTGTGGAACCTCAACGATGAAGCTAAGAGTCGTGGGGAGTTACCATCGCAATTGCCTCCAAACCCTCTTCCCCAAGTGTATAGACGCCCATCAGCTGAGTCACCAACAAGAATATCAACATCGAAAATTCACAATTTGTTCTCCATGTTGTGATTGTTTCCGAATTACTATCTAAGACTTTCATAATTTAACTTGATACTGGGCCATAAAGAAGATAACAGCATAACTCACCAGATAGAGCAGCACTATGGTCACCATTAGCAGCAACACTAAATACGTCAGCATCTTCAAATCCACAGATAAGTTGCGGAATAGCAACTGATCTTAACTTCTCCTTGTTGAGACCCAACTGGCCCCGCTTTCCAGACCCAAAACTGTAAACTTGATTGCCTGATGGACCTGCACGGCAATGTGTCTTGTTAAGTCGATCCAATTCAGAAATTCTGGTTCAACATATGACCTTCAATGTAAGGAACCTTCAACTTTTAGTGGTTGTAACTTAAAGGTGACAAATTCTAATACTAGATTTGCTTCCCCCAAAGCAGCAACTCATGAAGACAAGTTTCTGCAGAATTTATACCAACTATCCATATCTACTGAAGCAAGGGACCCTGTTCATCTCACTCTCGACTCAAAATGTAGAAAAGCATAACATCCGAACACACACCATTGTAAACAATCTCTTGGATCATCCTACTTTTTGAGAAATGGATCATCCTAGTACCGTTTGAAGATGGATAACTACCTTTCAATAATACAAGTGAATGGCGCATGCCACATGCTATCTGCACAACATGCTTACGATCAAAGAATGAAACTTCAGTAGGAGTCCCACGCGATCCGTAATCTCCAAGCCCAAGCTGACCAAACGAGCCATCACCACAAGCGAAAAACCGCCCCGTATCTAAAGAATCACCATCCAACAAACAAAGAAGAGCTGGTAATGTCAGCAACACTAAGCTAGAACCAAAGTCACACATAACCATACCGGCTACCGAGCCATCGCAGTAGAGAAAACGACCTGAAACAAACCCGGAATGGCTCCAACCAGCAGAGACCAGGGTAATGGTGATCTTCTCCGAGAAATCTACAGCCTTTGGGTGTAAGCTATTGGCCATCTCTCCGTTACCCAGTTGCCCCGATATCCCCCTCCCCCAACTCATCACCTTCCCATCTGCCGAAAACTACGAATCGCTTCACGAACCAATCCACCGGGAAAAGGACGAAGAAAAAGAGAATATTGGCAGAAAGAAAGAAAAAAAAAAGTGACAGGAGATGGCGGCCAACCTGAGGTCAGAGAAATAACGTGGGCCCCGCCACAGGCGAGCATGGAGACGGGTCGAGAGGGGTTGAAGTGAGGAAGGAGACGAGGAAGGTGCTCGTCCTCCAGCTTGCCCGTGCCCAGCTGCCCCTCTGTTCCTGCTCCCCAACTCCATACTCGTTGTAAACTTCTTCTTTGTCCTTCTTTCCGACGCTGCTCTGCTTCTACTTGGCCGCTTCTTTCGTTTTCCATAACGTCGGGTGGGCGACTCCCGTCGTAAAGTCCAACACGGATGTTCCTTCCAGGTTTTATTGTCGGTACGATGATCCGATTAATTTAATTTCGAGCCAAGCAAAATTTTTAAAAGTTATTATAGGGTGATTTTTGTTGTAAAAGTCCCGCTGATCTGACTAATACAATTTCGAACTATGTAGAACTTTTGAAAAATATCAAAATTAAATTAATAAATATTTAAAACTGTTGTGTTTTCAAAATCCAACTCCATCCATTATATATATCGCCATTTACCGTTTACTTGTATGGTTTTCCATGTCTTTTTTCCTCTGAACAGTTTGGTCTCTTTGTTCTTTTGTATTTGAGAGAACTGGTTGGTCTTGGTTCTTGCAATTCAGTGCAGCTAAGCAATTGGAAGGTACGGTCAGTCTTTCCACACACACAAAAAAGTACGGTCAGTCCTGAAACAAACTGATATCTTGTACTTTTGAAGTTCCTTTTAGGCAAGAGATGGAAGAGGTTGACCTCTCAGAAACATAGAACAGGAGGGAATGATCAATCAGTTCGACGCCCTGTTGACCTAGTGGATCTCCATTACTAGGAAACTTGAGTTGGTCACCCGTAAATTCGGGGCACAACTCAATTCACCTTCAAATCGGACAGCGATAACAATCATCATGTTGCAGTAAGTTGCAGATTGGGCAGCTGAAGTGTTTGACAGACACCAGCAACTTCGCAACTGTCAATGCTGAAGCTTATCTCTACGAATGAGAGATTGTGCATCCTGCTGTCAAGAGATCATGACAAAATAAGAACAGAGAATATCTCATCAACGACCAGGCTCATCGAAGAGTTTTTTCTGCACAGAGGAACATGGATCTGCATCAAACCAAAGCAAGCTTAAACTCGACTCTCTTGGTTCAACTCATATGAAAGGGGCTTGCAAGAACATGAATCTCACCTTAGTCGGAGATTCAGCCATTCGCCGCCAAGAGGAATTGCAGCCCCGGTTTTTTCAGCTTGAGCCAGTAAACTAAAACCCCAAATTCTCCTTGCACCAAACAGTAGAGAGACACAACATACATTCACAGGGAAAACTAGAATACGGTACAGGCACCAGCTTAAATTGCACACTACTCCATATAATCCATTAGTTACTTGCAAGTCCGGTTGACTAATAATTGATACAAGCAATGACAAACAAAAGGCACACACCTACATAGGACTCCCATCTGAGAATGAAAACCTAAAGGATATCGTCATATGCAACAATCTCCCTTGCCTTGAAAGGCGCATCTAAAACCGAAGAAACATGGCCGCTAACACTGCTACTGCCGTTATCGTCGGTGGAGCTTCCATCGACAATGTCACCAACCCTCGAGATCACAATGCCGGACGCGAGCTTATAACTACCTCTGCCCCGACGGCTTAGAGGTAATTCGCCCCGCAAAAGCTTGGAAGACGAAGGAGGAGGGCGCGCATTGTCCCTCTTACCACTGCCAACCACCCCTTCCCGCCATTTCGCCAGCGTATCCGTCGCCCATAAAACCTGCAGCTGTTTCCCGCCAAAAAAACATAAACAAATAACCTAACCAACCAGAACCAAAAGAAAAACTAAATCTTCCCCTGAATTAGGGTTTCCAGAGGTCAGAGAGTTACTCTCTTGGAATCGATCGAGATCCCGAACGAGGATTCGAGGGAGGCCGCAACCGCGGCGTCTCCGGAGTCCCTGGTCCGGAAGCTGACGTAGCCTACGCCGTCGCCGTCGATGCGGATGCGGGAGATGGGACCGTAGATCTCGAACCGGGACTTGAGGTCGAGGACGGAGCACCCGGCGGGGAGTCCAGTGACAAGCAACGCCGGAGGGGGAGGCAGCTTGGCGACTGGCTCGTCTTCGGACGGCCGGGGCGGCGGCGGCCGGCGGCGCTTCGGGATGGGAGGCCGGTCTTGGTGGGAGGAGGACATGTAGTGCCTCTCTCTCTTCCGGCCCATCCTTAGCCTCTTTCGAATTAAAAAGAAAATAATAATAAAATTGGGGTTTTCGGAGCTAGGAACTGGGGCGGTTAGGGTTTCTTTTTAGGATTTTATCGCGGGAAAGAGTGGGTACTTGCCTACTTGGGTTCCCTTCTTCCGGGCACACCAGTGGAGCGTGTCGTTTTTATTTTTTTTTTGAAATTTAATCCAATACTTAATTGAGGGACAAATTTACAGTTTCACCAATTTTGATGTTCCCACTTTTGATTTGGAGGTGGCCCTTTTTAAGAGATAATTATTTGGCGATACCACAGCATTTGATTTGGATATCTTCATTAAAGTTCCTCCAAATACCCAGATTTTAATTAGACTAATTAATTTTAATTTGAGTTGGATAAAATAATAAAAATTGAAATTTTTTTTCACTAACATGGGTTACAGATGTTGCATTTACAATCGTGTAAATTGCGATTTTGTTGATGCGGATTAATAAAAAATTAAGTGATTAGTCCAATTTGTTTAAAATAAAATCTCGAATTATGCTACTGGAAGCTGAGTTGATGTTTCTGAACTATCAAAAAAAGAGTGGAATACTTTGCTACCAGTATAAATTTTAATTCCTTCTTAAAAAAGTAAAAATCTTAATTATAATTAAGTTATTGTGCCGTAAATACATAGTGAAATATGAAAATTTAAGAAAATAAACGCCTTCTCTCGATTTTGGGCAGACTTAATTAAACGGTTAATGTATTAATAATGTAGAAAAAAAGACTCCACAAATAATCTTCTCCAGGACTTTGGCAAGTCCTCCCACTTTGTTTGCTAGTAATGCCGCCCCCCTAATTCCCATAAATTCGTTTACCAATATTAATATACCCACCCCTTCAAAAAACAAATTCTCAATATACTCGCCGATCTATTTCAATATTCTTGTTTATCAAGTCTAAAATGAAAATATTGTTATTGTTTGACAAGAATATAGCTAAAGTTTCAAGAAAAATTTGGTAGTTTTTTTTTTAATTTTTTAGAGGGAGAGGAAGAAAAAGAAAATAGAAAAAGACATTCTCCTCCCTTTGTACTCTCCACTCTCACTCCCGAAACCCCCAACCAGAAGAAACTCCTCCCGTCACCGCCACTACCTATAAGAAAAAAATGGCCGCCTCCGCCATTTCACTCTCCCTCTCTTTCCCCAATTACCATCTCAAAACCCTAAACCCTCTCCCCTCCCGTCTCCACCCCACCACCGTCCCTCCCCTCCTCCGCCCCACCCACCGCCGCCGCCTCCTCAACCCCCGCCCCCGCGCGGCGCCGATAGTCCGGGCCCGCCTCGATGACGTGGAGGACTTGGTCACGGACCCCCGCCCCGCCGCGGATCTTGGGAACTCCCTTTTGTGGGCCGTCCTGTGGGCATCCGTCTCCGTTTTCGCGTTCGCTTTCGCTGGCGGCGGGGGCGCGAGGGCGGCGGATTCGTCGATAAAGGCGTCCGGGTTCGGGGTGAGGATAGCGGGCGCTCTGCGCGGGTCGGGTTGGCCCGACGCGGCGGTGGTGTTCGCGCTCGCGACGCTCCCGGTGATCGAGCTACGTGGGGCTATCCCGGTCGGGTACTGGATGCGGCTCGACCCTGTGCTGCTCACCGTCTTGTCCGTAATCGGGTTAGTGGGTTTTCGGTTTTGGGTAGAATAAGAAAATTCTAATTTTGGGACGAGTTATTGTTGCCATATGAAGATATTATTTTGAGATTTTCGATTTGGTTAGTTAAATAAATAAATAGTTAATTTATTTCGTTGACGAAATTTAATTCTACATCGTGACAATGGTAAATTGCGCAAAATAAATAGTTTTGCAATAAGTTATATCGGAAAACCAAGTAAATATCAGACATTATTTACAAATAAATTAGAAAAATATACATACTTTTTGGAAAAAAACTTATTTATAAACGATTTCTTAAGTAGATATTAAATATATAATTTTCATTGTTTACAAGCTAGTCAACCAGCGAGTACTTGTACAATAGATGAAAGAAAGAGTTATTTCATCATAATCAAAAGGTCTCGAGATCGTGCTATTGAAAACACGATAGTGTTAATTACTCGTTGGGTGAGATGATACGATCCTTTCGTTGATGAACCAAATAAAGAACATCACTTTCTCTGCATGCCTCAACTGCAGGAACATGGTTCCGGTGCCTTTGATTATCCTATACTCGAAGAAGCTCGCTTCTTTTCTCGCCGGGAAGAATCAGGCAGCCTCCCAACTCCTTGACGTGTTATTTCAGAGGGCTAAAGAGAAAGCTGGTCCTGTGGAGGAGTTTCAATGGCTCGGTCTGATGCTATTTGTGGCTGTGCCTTTCCCTGGAACCGGGGCATGGACTGGAGCCATTATAGCTTCCGTCCTCGACATGCCATTTTGGCCGGCTGTCTCTGCCAACTTCTTCGGTGTTGTGTTGGCCGGACTCCTGGTAAATTTGCTGGTGAACCTTGGTCTTAAGTACGCCATTGTTACCGGTGTGATCCTGTTTCTAGTGTCTACTTTTATGTGGAGCATCCTCCGGAACATTAGGAAGTCACTGAGTTGATCAAACTGATCTTCCACGGATTCGGATGCATCTCTTCCATAGAAGTGAGGTGCCATTCGACAGTTAGTCCCGTCCCGTCGGCCGGACTGGTTAGTCCCGTCGGTTTGGACTTGCTACCGGAACTGAGCTCTATCAATACGAAGCTTTTATGTATATCCTTCAAGCAGTTTCCAACTTGGTTTTTCTCAATCACTGATGAAACTGTACGAAGCAGAGTCATGTTCTTAGATGCAAGGACTCTTGGCTTTAGTTTTTGTTATAGAAGAGCTGCTATATGTCATTTTTTTGTGGAGTCATCAAGTCTGTCAATTACTGGAAGGCAGAACTCTCTCTACTTGGTTCTAATGCAAAGTCCACCTATATGCCTTCAAATTTCAAGTTGGATATAGAGATTCTAACATCTTCCTTGTCAAAATTCAAACTTCGGTCACCAATGAATGATCCTCAAATAATTGCATCAGGAACCTATGTAAATATATAACAACTAAAGGCATTACATGCATAGAGTTATGTAGAAGTCCTCGTCTTCCAAGTATTCTCCTGATTGCACCAAGTGCGTCCTTATCGTCCCCTGTAGCATTGTTATCAACAATCTTATGAATCGAATTCTATTCCTATTTTGATTTCGTTGATAACTTTGCAAGAATCCAAAGTATCTTCCTCTCAAAAAGTGCTCCTCATGGGCCCATTCTCTATATGGCTCGCTACCTGGCTGCATTTTTTTATAAGTAGACAGGCCCATCTCTACTTTTGACTTGATGAGGCCCATATGATATCCTCTCTTCTGGCCCAAGAAAACAGCTTGTGCTTTGACCTTGTCCCTCCTATCCCAACAATCTTAAACTTTTATTGATTTCACTATTGGTAAATTATGGTTTGGCTTTTTATATATAGTGGTGACTAAATCGGAAGTGCAGCAACTTTATTTGACTCACTGTCCTATTTCGGTTGAGTTTAATCACTGAGATTTAACTTGCGTTTACAAGTCTCCTCATTCTTACGACATTTATGATGCCTGACAAAATCATTTCAATTTATGGATTATAATTTAGATCGATAGGATTGGGGAATCTCAATGGAAATGGATAGAACAAGACAAAGTAGTACATAGTAAATGTTTACGTTGACCCAAAAACAAAGAATAAAGAAAAAAATAATTACTCTCAGACCCTGATATTTGGCATATTCGGCTCACCCATGTCTTTCGACAATCGATTAAAATTTTTTTTAGTTTGGAAAAATTATAATCTGGGATCCCATGTCACCAACTATATTTTCATGTAAAATGACCAATATACCCTTACAAAAATCAATTAAAAAAAACATCTCCACATGAAACTGACGACGACGATGAGCTCCAATATTTCATTACGGCCGCCGGCTTGCTTCGTTGTGGCATCGTTCTTTGTTTCCAATTGATTTGGGTTTTTGCTTCGTCTTCCCGTTTGCTTCAACGAAAAAAATGATCCTTGAATAGGAGTTGTGGAGGCTGGGTCCGGGTTTTTGCTTCGTCTTCCCGATTAGGGGTTCTGGGTTTTTGCTTCGTTTTCCCGATTAGGGATTCTCGGTTCTTTGTTTCCATTTGAATTGGGTTTTCCAATTGAACCGATCCTTGAACAGGAGCGGTGGAGGTTGGGTCCGTCGGGAGCTCCTCTTCTTCATCTGTGAAAACAACGATGACGAGGACAAGGTCCTCCTCGCCATGGCCGACGAGGGGCTGTCGGGGCAATGTCGTTGGCGGTGGGAGAGAAGAACAGGGAAGAATAGCTCGCCGGCGTGAGGACGATGACAACTTAGGGCTATAATGATCATTTTAATAATAAAATAATAATATTTTAATTAGATAATAAAATTAAATTTTAAAAATTTTTTAATCAATTATCCAAAGGGAATGAGAGACTAATATCAAACATAGAATTCTGATAATAATTATCCCATAAATAAATGCTAGCGTAAGTGGAAACGGCCTTTTGAATTTTGATTATGATGGGCCAACTTAGATTTGACTTGTCTATTATACGCATGTCATCCCACTAGCTACCCTTTTTTATGGCAGTAGCTATTTATCTACATTTTATTGTGGGAATTCCATTTATTATGACATGGAAGACTTCCATTTATTAGCATTTGTCGTATACTATGTCATTGTTATCCAACTTCGTCAATAATTAAATTATCTTGTGGAAGAATCCGAATCATTCTATATAATAAGCTTCTTCCTAGTTTCATAAAAAAAACACTTTCCAAGTGAAAAATTGTCAATGGAAAAAAAAATTGAACGAGTGATTTGAAATGTTTTCAATTTTTAAAATTTTTGGTTACCTAACATCAACTAGACAAACTGATATAGACTCAACTCAGTGGATCTTTGAATGTTATTAAAGTGCTCTTCCAGCTTGTTGTGTTTACAATGTTCGAACATGAAATTTTTTATTAAGTTAAAATAATTAACCGACTTTGTGAAATTAGGCCCAAGAAACTCGGCTCGCCAAGAAGGACCGAGATCGGCGGGGCCCAATAAAGCGACCCAACAAATGCCCACAATGGGCCCAAGCAATGTTTAGACGCCTTCTTATTGGGCCCACTCATCATCTACGTAATTAGTCCCATCCCAGTCGCATTCTTATCTTGAACTGAAACGAAAACCACCCTCCTGGCCTAGGCGAAGTAGAAAGGAAGAAACCGACAATTCGACGGTGGGTCCCGAGCCCGGTTTTTAATGACCGCCATGGATCAGCCGATATGGTTCCTGTCCTAAAGGGGCCCACGTCGGATCAGTGACATCTCTTGTTCTTTGAAAAAAAAGTGAGATACCTAGTGGTGGAAATTGGTTTAACTCAATTTTATTTACTTAAAAATAATTTTTGGCATTTAGATTTTACGAATATAAAGTATCACTTTAAGGGAATTGTCTTCTAAATAGAATTTAGCATTTTGAATTCTTTTTTCTTGTTATAAATTTAGATAATCAGAGTCGAGCATATTCTATTTTAGGAGTGATTTTTTTTACTTTTGTAATACTTAAGTTCAATACGCAGAATATAAAAATGGAAATTCACACAAAATAACTCGTGGGGGTTACGTGTCGGTCCTGGCGTGGGGGATCCCGTTGTTCTTTGATCTCGTACGGGACACGTGGCTTATTGAGTTTTGTCTATATATCACAATGAAAATTGTAGGTAGGAGGGAGGGAGGGAGGACCCTCAAAAAAATTGGTACTCCAAAGCCGAGGCCTTTTTTGAGTCCTAACACTAGGAAGGAGGATACTTTTTTTTTGAGAATGAGGAAGGAGGATACTTAGTCGGGCTTTTTTTTCCTTCCATTTTTTCCATTTTGCCTAATAATAATAGGGGTCTCCCATCTAGTCATAATTAAGAGTAGGGTCTCTTTATTTCAAAAATTATTTTGCCGCTCTTTGGTTAAACGTTAGTCACGAGTTTTCGGCTGACGTCATTAATCAATTTATTATAAAAAGATGCTTATACCCCTGAGGTCGTCTTCTCCGATCCATCCCCTCCATCTCCGACAACCAACCCATCTTCTGACATCGTCTTCCTCGAAAACAGATCTAGATGATGATTGCGAGCCGACAATGGTTGTCTTCTCCGATGCGAGCAGCCACGAAACCCTTCTCGTCTTTCATGTCACAGAAGAGCATGTGGTTGTTAGGTTTCTGGGTTCACCCGTCAGAAAGGGAGCCTGTTGTGTTTTCTCGGATTCTTGGTTCACTCGTCGATGATCGAGGCCCGCTCTGGTCATCTTCTTTCCATTGTTACCGGTGTCGGAGAGAAGGGGGTGAGAAAGGGAGGGGAGAGAAATTTTATTGTTTTTTATTTTTTAGTAAGGATATATAAGTTATTTTCTAAAAAATTGAATGATGATGTTAGCGAGGGACTCCAGACCAACATTTAACCAAAGAGCAGGGACGACAAAATAATGTTGGAAAACTACAGTTTACCTACCTGTGGTTTCACCGATATCACTTCTAGGCCTTATGGTTTCAAATTGGTAATTTAGTCCCTGTGCTTTCTAAACTTTTGCAGTATATGGTCCACTCCGATGATGGGGATAAAACTTCCACCTTACTTGCCACGTATGCCAAAATATTATAGTTTTACTGTCCACGTAGAGTGGTGACTGTGTAAGTTGTTTGACTCGAACTTACTCTGAATGACGTCATTTTATAAGCAAATTACAAAATCAGTCCCAATTATTATTTATATTATTTCAAAAGACTCCCACCTTCAACAACAACCTTCAACCTTCCATCTCCAACCTCATCCCTAACCTCCATCTCCTTCCTTCCCTTCCCATCCCAAAAATCAAAAAAAGAACTTCCCACCTTCGACTCCTCTCTCTCTCTCTCTCTCTCTCTCTCCATTTAGAAGAATTTAGTGGAGGGAGATAATGAACCCGCCGTCTGACGACATCTCTAAATGACGGCCATCTGGGCGTCGTCGCTGTTGCAGGGGTCGGGGAGGGAGATCATGAACCCGTTGTCCGACGGCATCTCTAACGCTAGTGACCACCTCCTCGTCTCCTCCTCGTCCTTGATTGTTGTTTCTACGACAACTCCTCTGGCTTCAGTGCTGACCTAGTATTTTTCCCCTTAATCTACATAGAAAATTGTTTCTAGAGAAAATTGGAAATAAAACCTCTGATAAAATGAAGACATGGAAATAAAATAAAAAAAAGACAGAGCATTAGCAAAAAGGAAAGGTGAAACTACAATTAACTGTTCCTATGAAACCTAAACTTGTCTTGGCCGTGTTTCTGTTGATCTCCACCACCTCCCTAGCAGCTGGGTACACGAGACCTCCGCCCCACAGGACCTTAAACTTCCCATTGAGTTCATTTGGGTTTTGGGTGAGCTAGTATTTTAGGAGAGGAGGTTGGAGGTGGTGGAGGAGAGGAGGAGGAGAGATAGGATGAAGGAGAGGAGGAAGACGAAGAAGAGGAGAGATATGGCTTTTGAAATAATATAATGAATAGTTAGTACTAATTTGGTAATTATACACTCTAAAATATGTCAAACAACTTACCCCGTCACCACGCCATGTTGACAAAAAAGCTATATACGTGGCTAGCCAGATGAAACTTCTATCTCCGTTGTCCGGAGTTGACCGTATACTGCAAAAGATTGGTAAACACATAGACTAAATTACCAATTTGAAACCACATAGCCTAAAAGTGATATTTGTGAAACCACATGCAAGTAAATTAGAGTTTTCCCAAAGCAGGGACCATATCCACAATTATGACATAGACCAGGGGTCTGAGAATAATTTTTTCATAATATTAAGATCTTAACCGGGAAGAGGAGGAGGCACTTTTAATGTATTTAACATGCTCTTGTTGTTTACTTATGTTTCTATGATTTTTTGAACTTTTCGGATACAAAGTCAAGTTCTCTTGGATTTTTTCCGAAGAAGTAAATTTTTGTTGATAATATATAGCAAAAGAACAACTCACAATATTGCAGTTATCGATTTCTTCAAAATTATACTAAGTCTATAGCACCACAAGTACAAGTTCTTTTTTCGGTACATATAATAGTTACGTATTGACCCCGTGATCTTAGGATTTCTATTGCAATTGGTCCGAAAGAGCAATTGTCGAACGGATCACCAAGACTATCATCATTATACATCCAAGTACACCAAAGCATTAAAGTCGTAAGAACCGGACACCCGAACTTCGCTCCAAG
The DNA here is from genome assembly GCA_963995505.1 of Hypericum androsaemum. NCBI lineage: Eukaryota > Viridiplantae > Streptophyta > Magnoliopsida > Malpighiales > Hypericaceae > Hypericum > Hypericum androsaemum. Next base: position 5,734,672 of record OZ023195.1, read on the forward strand.
GCCAACGATCATGAGAGCCGGACACCAAATTCTGTGCAAGACTGCACATCGCCTCTGATTTTATTAGAATAACTATATATTTTACATTCATAAAAGTTGATCACAAAGTTTCTTAGATTAATGAAATATTTCTTAGTTATATTTTTATATTTTGGCGGTGTTTATTGTGTGTGTTATTATTGTTGATGTTTGCGACATTCCTGTATTTCTTGAGGCGATCAAAAGTTAATGTGAAACTGTTTCTCAAAAAAAAAAGAGTTAATGTGAAACTTTGGGTTAAGTTACCGGAATTAACTATTGACTAATTTCTTGCGTCCTCTTTGCTTCTTTAGAATATACGAAGCCCTAACCTATTTTTCAAAATTATGCATACATATTATCTGATCAATTTATTTATGTTAAATTTAATTATGGATTTTTATTAGTTATAAATTTAAAATTTGAAACAAAAAGGTCAAAGAATCAGAGAACCGATTACGCATGCGAATTTGGACTTTTTCAACGCTTGGTCTGTTCCAGTCGTTGACTATGATCTAGCTGGCGAAAAGGGAAAAAAATGTTAAAATCGATATCGAAGTTCAATTTTACAATTTTCACTTGTCACGATTTATTTTTAAAAAATTATAGATTTTACCACGTATTAGTAAACTGTAGATAATTAAATTTTCAATTCGGTCAGGCTGACAAAAAGAGTGAGATCGCATGAATTTATTACCTGTAGAACTGGTTACCTAACCTCGTTGACCTCTCAGCCCATTGTATTGCTTCCTACAATTTACTTGTAATTCCAATTTTTGTTAGTGTAAAATGTACATCCTCAAGGAAAAAAGATATAATCAACCATCCCATCACTTGGGGAACCATATGCTACATTTAGAGAAGATGGTAATTGAAATTTAACCCATTGCAGAAAAAAATTAAGACTTAGAACTCGACTTTAAGATAATGAATATTTAAATTTTATCAATGTGCGATGAGTAGGGATGAGCAAAAAATCCGATATTCGATATCCGAAATTTTTTTCGGATTCGGATTCGAATAATTTTTTGTTCGGATTCGGATTATCCGAAAATTTTATTTCGTATTCGAATTCGGATAGAAAAAATATAAATTCGAATTATCCGAATATCCGAATTTTTTTAAACCCATATACTTAGCTTTTCTGGGTTGGACCTACTATATGAAACTAAATTAGTAAGTTTAAGGCCCTCAAAACAAATTACCCAACGACCTACCTCATCCTCTTCCTCTTCTCCAAATCGCTGAAAAGAATTGAAACCCTATCATATTTTAAGCAGCCCCTTTTCGTGCAAGCCGACGTCTCCTGAGTTCCTTCTCCGATCACCTATTAGATTGAGCTGTGTTATTTTCCATTTGTTCGTGGAGTTTCTCGTAAAGGTGAGAGCTATGATTATGGGTAGGGAGTTAGGCGTTAGTGGTGGGTCTTAATTGCTTGCTGGGTGTTATCATGTGTGGTTGGAAGCTCTCGACAATTTCCATATATTTGTTACTTTGCTTTGCATTGTTGATGTTTGTGTTCTGTTAGAGATATTTGTGAGGTTTTTGTTTGAGTTTTTTAAATCAAAATTTAGTTTATTTTCTAAAAATTTGGATAATTCGGATTATCCGAATCCGTACCCGAAATAATTTTGGATTTTAAATTTTGGATAATTTACTATTTGGATTCAGATTCGGATCGAGAAAAAATAATTTTAGATATTTCGGATAATAGAAAATTTGGATAATTCGGATATCATATTAAAATTTTCATATTTAAGATAATGAGTCTACCCTTCCAGTATTGTAATAGTCACTTTATTGAAAAGCGAAAAATTCAACAACAATTATTTGATTCAAAATACGTTGAAAAAATGGTATCAAAGTAATTCAACCTTCACCGACCTTGTGAGGTATTGTTACTACTAAAATACCCATTGATATTCACGATCAATGCAAAATCAATGGAATCGATGTCACATCATCTACGGGATTTCTTTTATAAACAATCTTTTAATTATCTGTAAGATGATTATTAAATGGAGAAACAATCTTTTAAACAATCGTTTCGTATATTCCGTGCTCGTCTCTTATATTCTGGTAATCGATTAAAAACTCCCCGAAGTTTAGTTTTAATATATTCTCGAGCCCCTCGCTCACGTCATCAATCATATTATTATTTTTTATTATAAAAAATTATTATACCCTTGCTCTGGTCAACAAAAAGCTCTAGTCATCAATCATATTATTATTTTTTATTATAAAAAGATTATTATACCCTTGCTCCGGTCAACAAAAAAGCTCTGGTCATCTTCTCCGGTAAGGCGGTAACTTTTCTGGCGACGACCAAAATTGATCCAAACTGTACATCAAATATTAACTACTATTCCCAAGTTTTCGATACCAAAATTACCGCAATCATCAAGATTTTGACACCAAAATTACCGCACCAGATGTTGTTTATCAGAGGTTGTGTATTTGATTAGGATCTTAGTCGAGGCAAGAGTTTGACTCTTTCTTCATAAGACCCTAATCAAGTACGCCACCTCCGACAAACAACAATCGTAAGACGAGATTCGTGTACTTGAAGATGGCATCATCAAGCTCAGCATCAGTGCCGACGGTCCCAGGAACTGTCCACGCCGAAAGGTTGGCAAAGTTCAATGGCACCGAGTTCAAGAGGTGGCAACAAAAGATGTTGTTCTACTTGACAACGGTCAACCTGGTTCGGTTCTTGAAAGAAGAAGCACTGAAGGTGACGGAGAATGAGGTTGATCAACAGAAGATCAACTCTCTGGATGCATGAAACCATAGCGACTTCTTATGTCGTAACTACATCCTAAATGGATTAGACAAAACCCTATATAATGTCTATGCGATAACCATGACTGCAAAAGAATTGTGGAATTCCCTGGAAAAGAAGTATAAGACGAAAGATGCCTAGTTGAAGAAATTCATCGTCGGATGATTCCTCGACTCCAAAATGGTTGATTCCAAAAAGGTGATCTCTGATCATTTTTCTGGTGAACCAAAAATTTTCGGCAACTAAAAATCAAAATCAAAAAAAAAATTAAGACCTCAAAAACAGATCTCAGGTCATTCGATTCCAACGCCGGACTCCGACTGCCAAGTGCCGAGGCCGACCAAGGTAATGAAACTCATTTATCCCAGCGAGTCCCTCCTCCTCATCTTCCTCCCCTCCCGCGCCCAACCCCTACGATGTCGTCTACGCCATTCTACAAGAGCAACAGAGCGTATCCCAAAATCGATTGTTAAACCCATGGAAGAATCGACGATGTGACCCAAAATCACAAACCCAAACTTGGGGTTCCACCATCCCAGCAGCGAGCATCTTTTTCTCTCGAAGATTTGAAAGCTACCGTCGACCCAGAAGGTGTGACACTGAAGGGGAACGCCGACGAGGTTGAGGTGCACCCGACATCAGGATCTGTGGAGAGGCGACCGACGAGGGGAGGGAAGTGGGAGAGGAGGCCGTAGAAGGAATCAAGGAGATGTGGGTTGATTTTGGGGTACCCATTTTGTGAACCGACAGGAATCGATGTGAGAGAGTGGCCGATGACCTTGGGTGGAAGAGTGGTCGGTGACCTTAGGTGGGAGAGTGGTCGCCATCACCAGAGGAAGGAATGAAGGAAGGTGACCTTCGTCGGAGGAAGGAATAAATGAGGTGACATTCCGGCGAAGGAGAGTGGTAAATATTTTTTTATTAATTTACTATAAGGGCATATAAGTTATTTCCATGAGAAAATTTATCGATGACATCAGCGAGGGGCTTGAGAGTATAATAAAACTAAATCTCGAGAGTTTTTAATCGATTGCTGGAATACAGGGGGCGAGCCTTAAATATACCAAACAACCAGGGGCCTGAGAGTAATTTGCCCTTAAATTTATTGCCTAAAATAGAGTTTGACCTAAATAATAAATGTGAAGTATGTGTAGAGACAAAAATGACCAAAGCACATTTTCATTCAGTGGAAAGAAGTACTACACCTTTAGAATTAATTCATACCGACATCTGCGATATGAAACACGTGCAAACTAGAGGTAGAAAAAAGTATTTCATCACATTTATTGATGATTGCACAAGATACTGCTATGTACATCTCTTGAAAGGAAAAGTCGAAGCTCTAGAAGCTTTCAAGAGTTATAAGAATGAGGTTGAAAATCAACTTAGCACTAAAATCAAGATGATTCGAAGTGATAGAGGGGGAGAATATGTAACTCCGTTTGAGGAATTCTGCTGACAATATCGCATTATTCATCAGACAACTACTCCATACTCACCCAAATCAAACGGCATAGTTGAACGCAAGAATCGAACTCTCAAGGAGATGATGAATGCTATGTTGATTAGCTCGGGCTTACCCCAGAGCATGTGGGGGAAAGCTATGCTCTCAACTAATTACATTCTAAACAAACTGTCACACAAGAAAAGGAAAAAAATCCCATATGAACTATGGAAAGGGAGAAAGCCTTCCTACGATTACCTTAAAGTGTGGGGGTGCATAGCTAAGGTAGAAATACCTCAACCTAAAAGGGTAACAATAGGACCCAAGACCGTTGACTTCATCTTTATCGGATATACCTACAACAGTAGCGCATACCAATTTCTAGTGCACAAGTCTGAAAACCCTGAAATCAACGAGATAATGGTCATGGAATCAAGGAATGCAACATTCTTTGAGAATATCTTTCCAAACAAGGAGAAAAAAGACTCAAGCTCTAATAAAAGAGCTCATGAAGCTACTCCAGGTTCTCATCAAGTTGTTGAGGAACTTAGACGTAGCAAAAGGGTCAGAACGGTCAAGTCGTTTGGTCCACATTTTCTGACATACATGTTAGAAAATGAATCTGGGACAATCCAAGAGGCGTTGTCTAGCCCAGATGCTCCTCTCTAGAAAGAAGCAATCAACAGTGAGATATAGTCCATCATACAAAACCACACGTAGAAAATCGTGGATCTCTCACCAGGTTGCAAACCTTTAGGTTGCAAGTGGATCCTTAAAAGGAAATATAAAGCTGATGGATCAATCGATAATTACAAAGCTCGGTTGGTAGCTAAAGGGTTCAAACAGAAGGAAGGATATAATTTCTTTGACACGTATTCGTCGGTCACAAGAATTACATCTATTATAGTGCTCATAGCTGTTGCAGCACTCTATAACCTCGAGATACATCAGATGGATGTAAAAATAGCTTTCTTAAATAGAGAACTGAAAGAGGAGATATATATGGAATAACCTAAAGGATTTGTTGCCCCCGGACAAGAACATAAAGTATGCAAGCTGGTCAAGTCACTGTACGGGCTGAAACAAGTACCGGAACAATGGTATGAGAAATTTGACAGAACAATGATGTCAAATAGCTTTAAGATCAATGAGTGTGATAAACATACATTAAAAGAACACCTGATGCTTACATGATTGTATGACTGTATGTAGATGACATGCTAATCCTGGGAAGCAGTAATGATCTTATCGTAAAAACTAAGAACATGTTAAAAAAATAATTTTGACATGAAAGATATGGATCTAACTGACGTCATACTAGGGATTAAAATCTCTAGGACGACTGAAGGAATTTTCTTGTCACAATCTCACTATGTTGAGAATGTACTCAAGAAATTCAAAGTTTTTGATAAACCACCAGCTAAGACTCTGTTAGACCTGAGTCTACACTTAGCTAAAAATAGAGGGGATCCAATATCTCAACTAAAATATGCAAGTATCATTGGGAGCCTGATGTACTTAACAAATTGTACACGCTCTGATATTGCTTATTCAGTTAGCAAGCTTAGCAGATTCATAAGTAATCCAGGAACGGATCACTGGCTAGCTCTGAAAAGGGTTCTAAAGTATCTAAAATATACTTTAAACTATGACATACTATATACAAGATATCCAGCTGTATTGGAAGGATACAGTGATGCGGATTAGATATCGGACACTAAAGACTCCAAATCTACCAGTGGTTACGTGTTCACCATAGGTGGCAGAGCTGTGTCCTAGAAATCTAATAAATAAGCGTGCATAGCTCGATCCACCATGGAGTCAGAGTTTATAGCACTAGACAAAGCTGAGAAAGAAGCTGAATGGCTCAGAAACTTCCTAGAGGATATTCCTTGTTGGAACAAGCCTGTGTCTCATGTATTGATACATTGTGATAGCATGCAGCGATAGGAGAGCTCAAAGTACTATGTACAATGGTAAGTCTCGACACATCCGTAGGAACATAACACCGTTACAATTGATCTCAAGTGGAGTAATAACGATTGACTATGTAAAGTCCATGGATAACATAGCTGATCCTTTGACGAAAGAAATCAATAGAGATCAAATGTATAATGAAGTAAGGGGAATGTGGTTAAAACCCACACAATAAAAGCGTTCATAGTGGTAACTCAACCATGATGAGTGGAGATCCCACAAACTTGGTTCAATGAGACAACTAAGTTATGGATGGCTAAGATGATCACTTGGAACCCTTCCCATTCTCAGAAGCTGCCCAAGTGCGAACCTGCAGAGGTGTGGTGAGGTTAAGCGTCTACGCTTTTAATGATTCCTATACCAAAAAAAGGTAGAGTATGACAGGATATTATTGATGGGAGGTCACCTATATAAGTGTGAAGTGAGGCCGCTTCAAATAGAAAAAATACTTATGAATCTAAGATAAGGTCCATGGCCGAAATGGACACAACGTGAGAACAAATGATATTAGAAATATCGTTGTGTAAATGTTATTGTCTAGGTTTACATAAAAAACTGACCAGTTCAAGACATCGCATTCACTGAGCAGTTAGTAAATTTGATAACATCTTACTAGAGAAGGTTCAAAGCCGTAAGCTACCTATCTCGATGCAATGATATTTTGTCAGAACTTTTCTTAAAAGTGTCAGCATGCATTAATCATCATTCATGTGGGGGATTGTTGGATTTGAATGATTGAGTTCAAGAAAAAAAAGCCCAAAGGTCGAAAGCCCAAAGTGGGAGGCCCAATATGGAATGGGAAAGGGCATTACCACATTGAAAAATATAACAAAGTTTACCTTGTTTATAAGGAGATGCTCCTTGTTAGATAGAAAATAAGTTGACCACCTGGAAAGGCAACTCGGATATGCTACGAGAGTGTGCGTAGCACCATACGAGTACGAGCACATGCACACACTCGCTTACGCACATGCACACGTGCGTGTGCGCATGGTGTATTACACGCAGGTCACAATGGGTGCTTTATGGCGCACTTCGCACGTGTGCATCGTAGCGAGGAGCTAGAAGAGCCTTAAAATTTTGGCAAATTCCAGAAGCTGGGCCGTAGGGATACGATGGATTGCGAGCCAGTCCGTAGAGGGATGCAAACCAATCTGGACGGTGAAGGGTTGCGAGATTCCCCACAAAGGGGTGCCTCACCAAAGAGCCACAAGCTGCCTGTCCAGAATGCCACCGAAGAGCCACGAGTGAACAGGCTGGCTGAAGGGCTGCCTGCCTGTTGGCTGAATGGACGCGCCCCTTCGGAGTGCCTGCCTCTATCCCATCCAACGCCTATAAATAAGCCTCTCACCCTCACTTCCAAACTCGCCCCGAACACTCATTGCATAAGCATTCATTAGCAATAGTTGTTCTTCTCTCCCTCTCTCTCAAGAAAGTTCCAAGTATCCAACGGTTTGCCAAAACTTCGAGAATCGTTGTGCTACGATCTTGGAAGTAACTAGTCATTGTATCTTGGGGACGATTGCCGTAGTTCGTAAGTACTAAATACAGGGCAATAAGATCTTACAGAGAAATAGTCAAACTCTTGCCTCGACTAAGATCCTAATCATCTACACCACCTCTGACAAGCAACACCAGAATTCCCAAGCTTCAACCTTTACATTAAACCGTTAAGTACCGGAGAGGTTACCTAAGGCAAGAAGAGCTCGGAGAACTCAGGCGAGGAACGACGAGACCAAAGCCTGAGTTCGGTGAACCCAGGCGAGGAACGACGAACCCAAGCGACAAATCCAGGCGAGGAACGCCAGGCTGAATCTCGGCATCCCAAACCTGGGCCCCCCGCCGCCGCCGGACCGAATCGGAGGAGGAGTCCCGAATCTGATCGCTCATCTCTCTTCCGAATCCACCTTTATTAATTTATTGATTTAAATAGAAATCGGGAAGTTGAGGCTTTGACTGGGTTTGGCCGAGGCAACGATGACGGAGATTTCAATCGACGTCTACAAGTCCGGTGCTCCCGATCTTCATGAAAGCGAGGTGGTCTTCTTCTTTTGAACGGGCGAAACTATCACCATCCGCCGTCCGTCTTCTTCTTCAGTTGTTGGTTGTCCCAACCACTCGGTTCCTCAATTAGGGTTCTTCAACCCCCAAAATCAATTGCAGGTGGAGGGGACCATCGTCTACGGCTGTCTTCGTTATGGTTGGAGGTTGGAATTGTTATCGGAGTCGGCTGGAGGTTTGGGTTTGTTGTCAAAGTCGGCAGAGGAATGTGAGATGAATATTTCAAATTTTATTTTTTATAAGGGTAAATAAGTCATTTCACATCAAAAAAATGCTTGACGACATCAGCGAGGGGTCTGAGAGTATAATAAAATCAAATTTCAAAAATTTTTAATCGATTATCAAAATATAGAAGACGAGCACGAAATATACCAAATACGAAGAGACTGTGAATAATTTCCCCTTATTAAATTGGACTGCGTGGTGTTAATTCTGGCCGCAGTCGTTATCAATTCTATATTATATTTTATTTTGAGAAAAAAAAATATGGCCCCGTATCAATGGTTGAATCGTACAGAATTTATTTTTAAAATTTTGTTATTGAAATACCCACTAACCGATTAATTCAAATTTTAATCAGATAAAATTTTAAAAAAATAAATCTCCGTACAAATATTCAACATTGTTAAATTCTTAAATCAAAATTAAAATCAAAAGTTCTTAATTAAACTAAAATCATTTATCATCTCGAAAATCTAAGGATGACGGCATGAGAATTCTACCGGGCAATTAAATTATCGAGCTGGTCATAGTTTTAGTATTAAATACATTCAGAGCAAGGGAACAGTCTACACGTATCAGCTACGGATTTGCCCCCGAGTATTAAAATGGGGATTAAGAATTATTAATTGGGTAGCCAGACGACATTATCTAACATTTAATAAAGATGTCAACGTCTCCAATCAGTCCAACAGAGTAGCAAAATTCATTTGCCATACCCAATTGGGTAACCAGAAAAAAGATTGATTTTCTCTCCAAAAAAAGAAAAGAAAAAAGATTGATTGATCATATCAGAAGTTTGTTCATTCTACGTGCAATAACATATTAATAATAGTGTGAAGCTGATCATAGTGAGAAAAAATGTGGATTATCTTAAACAAGATATTGAATAGGATAATCTTTTTCATTTATAGAGTTCAAATGTAGCGAGTTAGATTAGTCGGAATTTTTTAAGTTAAACTATTTTAAATAATATAGATCTGCGGACTGATATTGATCATGTCTGATATTTTTAAATTCGGAGCTTGCCCAAATCTTTATTTGTAAAGAAGATAATAGTAAAGATACAAACCTACCCTAAAAGATGATAAAGATCTCGGTTTAGTGAATCGTGTGTAAATTCTGTCTATTGCCATCCTTAATGCATTTTTATGTAACCAAATGTTTGTTAGCCTACGTTTGTGTTAACAATCACTTGGTTAAGTCTACCTCTCTAGAGACTAAAGAGGTCATTAACTCTAGTATCTGATCGTATGACTATAATAATTAATCTCGCCATATTGCATATGTACACACCATCTATTACATGTCTTATTATGTCTGCTTTTTCCTCTTCTCGTCCACTTTCTATTTCATGTTTTATAACCGTCCTATTACTTAATGTTAGGCTCTTACAGCCACACTTCTAAAACAACCACCTTGACCCAAAGTTAGGGGGGGCTAAAAGGTGTCTTTACTAATTATATCCACAGCCATTTTCCAGTGACAAAAGCTAAACCAGAGACCAACAACTACCAACTAACGAGGAGACTTCCTTCCATGTTTCACCACCTAGAATATCCATCCTACAAGATCAATAGTAGTACATGCCTCCATAACTAGTCCAAGTCCAAAAGGGCAGGTCTTCCACTGGGAAGCCATAATTACAGGAATCAGGAGATGGGTCAGGACAGAGTTTAGGTGGGGATGAGGACAAAAAGTAGCAGGAGGTGGTGGTCTGATGATCTTCTTCCTCATCCTGGGAGAAGTGGTCTGATTGGTCTGGTACTAAAAAGGACAGTGGGCTATCAGAGTCGAACACATCACTTTTAGCTGAACTTGCATCCTCCTGTTTTGGTGTGTTGGTCACAGCTGGCAACTTACAGGACTTTTCACCCTCTCCAGCTTCCCTTGGAGTTGTTGACTGAGGAGGGTAGTAGGATTCCAATTCCAATGGCTCCAAAGTTTCCAACATCAACTCTTTCTCTCTACCAGCCAATTTCCCTTTCAATGAAGAAACCTGCAGAATTGGAAATTTTCGGCATTAGTAACATTCAACTCAATCCTTCCTCTCTTGAGTAGTAAACTTTTTTCTTGGTGAATCTCTGATACTCAAAAGTCGAACAATCTCGGACCTAATTAGGTTTTAACCAAGACCACCTTCATAATTACAGCAAATTCTGAACTTTTTTGGTAAGAGGCACAATGTTTGACCATATCATTTACAAAAGTTCAGTACGCTCAATACTGGAAGTAAAATTCATAACTAGCCAAGTAAATGTAAATTGATTTAATTTGATCTCCTGAATTCAATTTCCACCGACAAAATTAGTACTTTTTAGCAAATATCCTGTCATTGAAAAGAACAAAAAAATTTGTGATTCTGCAGACCAGGGACAAAGACCATTTTACCTCAGATTCCAAGCTCTCCTTCTCCTTAACAAGGCACTCAAACTCGGCCTTGAGCTTCTCGAAGCTACCCTTCAAAGAGTCATAATCCTTCTCCAGCTGCTTGTTCTTGAACCTGGCCCTCCTGTTCTGGAACCATATAGCAACCTGGCGCGGCTGCAAGCCGATCTCCATGGCCAGCTGCAGCTTCCTCTCGGGTTCGAGCTTGTTCTCCAACGCGAAGTTGCTCTCGAGAAACTCGAGCTGCTTCGAAGTCAGCCGCCTTTTCTTGGTCGGTTGGGTCAGGGACATGTCAAGCTCCTCCTCCTCCCAATTCTCCCCTTTGACAATGGCTTGAGCAAGTGGCATCTCCAAGGTTTCTACTACTTCCCCTCCACCAGAATTCTCAAATAAAAGAGTGCAATTTGCACCTAAAGAAGCAAACTTTGATTAGCCCAGAACCTGGAATAATCCAAGGAGTCAAAATTTGACCTAAAGTTCCAAGCTTTTGCTGCTTGAAAGAAAGAAACTGACCCACTACCAGGTATCACATAAAGATGCAGACTTTGCATAAGAAACAGAGTGGGATTATTTATTTACCCTGAAGAGAGGGAGCACAAGGCGAGGTTGGTAGCCAGAGAGAGTCACGAGAGGGATGGAATTGGATTCTATCACCTTCCATAGCTTTTATTTCTTAATTTTTTTTTGTTTACAGATTACAGTGAGCTTAATTAGGGACCGTTTGAAGGGTGGGAGATTTCTGGGTTGGAAGGAAGGAAAAGAAAGAGGTTGGGACTTGGAGGAGAGGAGACAGAGAGATTCCTGCCCGGTACGAAAGGGCAGTTAGGTTATATAGCAGGCTTTGGACTTGGAAGGCAGGGAACTGAGGTTGACGTATTTGTAATTCTTGCTTCGCTCGTTCGGACTCTAGCTCGAGGCGAATATTTTGTGTGTGAAAGTTTGGATGTTTATCGTCGATTCTTCTTTTAAAAATATTTTTTTAACTTATGATATTTTTAATTGAATTCAAATTCTTAAGTACTCGAATTAATTTTCATTGGTGGTACGAGGTGAATTTTTTCGGTGAAATTTATGACATTCAGAGTTTAGTACTCTTGAGTCCTATTTAGCAATTACTATTTTAATAGCATTTTTTTTACTTTTCGTAATATTTAACAAAAATATTTTCAAGTGAATTCGAATTCTTTACGATTTGATATTAATTTTGTAAATGGTAAAATTATATATATATATATATATATATATATATATATATATATCGATTAGCAGAGATTTTGATTTTTTTAAGAATGTTTTGAGTTGAAACATGTATTGAAAAAAATCATTCCTTATATAGAAACTCACGGTACTCAATATTAGATACTCACGATCATAGAAATACTAAATAAATCCGAAGAAAATTATTTTTTATGTTTTAGACGATGGTAACATGAGAGGAACTAAAAAAATATAAAAGGGCTTTTTAAAGAAACGAAAGTAAAGTATAGACAATTTTAGTAAAAAAAGATAAAGTTGTCCAAATTAAATAAAAATTCAAGTAACACAAGTAAAGTAACGTTTAAAGATAATGTACCTCTATTTATAGTGTAAAGATTATAATAAATTACACATTAGTAGTCATGAATACCAAATGTTATAAAATTAATACAAACAAATGCTTGTATCAAAATTATTCTAACTTAATTAAAAAAATTTGAATTCTAGTTTTCAAACAGAATATTATCAAATACCTGCATAAAAAAACTTTGTCCCTATTAAAATATCATACCCATACCCAATTTAATTAGTGAATCCATCTGTGTGTCCCAATACCAAGGAGCAATTGTATAGGGGGGAAACGATAAGGATTATCGGGTTTATCTTTCAACGGTTTAACAAGATTTTATGTTTAGAAAAGGTGATGGTTACCCTCTACGACACTGCAAAACCCCTAAATGGTGCGGCCTTTCTTCTTTTAGGCCCAACTTTTTGTCACCCAAAAGAGAGAGGAGAAAATGCGTTTCGGTCGAAGATTGAAACATATAATATAAGATATTTTTCTCACGAGATATAATATCTAAGGTTAAATTGTGGATTTGTACATCTAAATCTACACCTACCAAATTTGCACTGACTTTCAATCTCTCTATTCACTATTGGCGGAGAGAGAGAGAGAGAGATGAGGGAGGCGAGTATGAGGGTATTTTAATTTTTATATTCTATATTTTAGTTCCTCATTTTCAAAAGTCCACACAAATTTGGCAGATAAAATTTAGACGTACATTTTCGGCAACTACATAGACGAACATACAGCTTTGTGGACCTCGAGTTACATTGCTACACCTTATTGCCCAAACAGAGACACTTCTTGCTCGAAATTTGGTGATACAAATACAATACACTTAGAGAGAAGAGAATCGTATAGTTATTCTCTATTTTTTATTAAGTGTATAGTTATTCTCTATTGAAGCATGTTTTAACTGTAGGTTTCGATTATGTTCTATCTAATACTTTTTTTTAATAAGTAATGTTCTATCTAATACTTCATTTTTGTTTTGTCTTGATGTATATTTAAATAATTTGAAATGAGTTAATTTACTCTGCAATTAGTAAAAATTAGTCGGCATACTAACTTTCGATTTTTAAAAGAAACTGTATTTTCGCTCTAACATATAAGATAAAGTTAGTTCCATAAAGTGCTGCGGGAAAAGAGCACTTGCTTTCGGAAATCTACCGTATTGATATAAAAGACAAATAGTTAGGTCGAACTTCCCAAATCCTTTTTCGGGCAGTTAGTTCTTTGAACCTGAGAATCGAGACAGCTTCGTGAGGAAGGAACTGAAGCCACTCATGGTAGGCCGGATATGTTTTGGTGCCATTTAAATTTCCATTTTGGGGATGCAACCGATGTCAACGTGTCATTTACGCCAAGACCGGGGAACTAAATTCGATTGAGGAAATTACCGCATGTACGGTCTGATGGATACGATATTAGTTGTTAAGTATGAGGTGGGAGGATCGAGTTCCAACGACTATCCAAGATCCAGAATTGTGAAAACAATTTACTCTACCAAAAAAAATTCGATTGAGGACAGAAAATACTTCAAAAGGCAATAGGAAGACGTAACAGGTGAATATTAGAGTGTTTGGTGGCGATGTAATCCATTGTTCGAGATTGATTTAAGTGGTACAAAATTTAGTTTAAGCTTAAAAAAATTTAGATCAAATCTTATTAATGTAAAAAACGGGATCAAATTCTTTGATGTGGAATCGAATTAATTGTTACGTACAGGAAATTATATATCATCACGGGGATCGATACCCCGCATCTCCATCCAATTTTTTCTTTTTTGCAGCATTCATAATGCTCACCTTATATCCTACACGTCAAAATTTTATTGCGGTAGAATTCGATCCACGAGGTACGAATATTTTTGCGATCCTACTCAGAATTATGTAACTTTTCAATCAATGCCCTACGGAAATGTACATACCGTGGACCAAGAATGTACAGGCCGCCATTCCAAGGTAACAAGAGAAAGACCGACCCGGCCCATGAGCCCGTTACGGCCTCACCTGGACCCAGATAGAGTGACTAGGAATCCCCGCGTGAACAACGAACAGCATGTAGTACCCAGGAGGCGCCACGTTGGCGTCGGTGGGGCCCCACACGGCCACCCTGTAGGCGAACTGGGACAGCTGGCCCACCCCGACAACCTGGAGCACGAGCATCCGCTGGTTCATGGCGTTGGAGTGCGTGGTGAACGACGGCGCCACCAGGACTACCGCCACCGCCTCCTCCAGGGAGTACTCCGGCCGCAGCGGCGGAAGCACAAAGTTGACGGCGAACGTTGCGCCGTATGACACCGTGTTCTCCACCGTCAGGATGGACGGCTTCAGCGGGCCGTACTGCAGGTCCATGTAGTGCGGGTAGAACGCCTCCAAGCTCAGCTCCGTAGGGTACGGATACCCTGCCACCATAATGTAGCAATATTAAAATCTATTTATTTATTCGAATCACATTAGATGAGAGATAGTTTATGAATGTACTTGAAGTATACTCTAAAAATTCCTCAATCACCTCTCATATTCTATATACAAAATTTGGACAAAATTTGTGAAATTATGAAATTGAATAGAGAATTGAAGTACATTCTAAAACAATTATAGAACATACATACTTCAAGTAGGTAACAAGAGGTTAACGAATAAATAATTTTACGATGATTCGTATCTAACAAGTAACAATATTTTGACTATTAATCTGCCGATAAAATTAAGAAATAAGAAATTGAATCATATAATCCATACATTGATCTTCCAAAATTTTTTTGAAAAAGAAATGTTTATTCTAAAATTTTCCTAATCCACCTATTTTGCGCTATTATTCTACCGCTAAAATCTGATGTGGATAAAACAATTGAATTTCTATTATTTTACCGCCAAAATGTAGGGATCGAGCTAGAATAGAGGAACGTACCGGAGAAGTTATAAATCTGATGTGGATTACTCCCGCCCACTAGGATGCTGCCATCTGGCATCAGCGCGGCGGTGGAGTGGTACATCCTGGGAATCCTAGTCGGGTTGAGCACCGCGAACCTCCGCTCCGGCGCCTCCTCCGGGAGGTAAACAACCGGGTTGAGTACCGGGTTCCGGCCGTTGTTCCACCCGGCGGTTCCGTTCTCGGCGCCGTTGATGAGGAGCACGTCGCCGGTGGGGAGAAGGATCATGTCGTTCATGACCCGGGGGATGGGCATCGTTTCCATGACCCACTCAGGATCCGGGTCTCCGACCCTGATCCGCCCGCACGTCCTCGACGCCTCCACGAAGAGCTTCTGGTACGTCGCCTTGAGGTAGGCTCCGGCAGGGGCGCCGCCGCAGACCATGACCTCGGGCTCCGGCGTCGGGAGCCGGAGGGGTAGCAGGACGGAGGAGCCGGTGGAGGGGTAGTTCCGGCGGTCGCCGCCGGGCATCTCCGGGAACTCCTTAACCACCCGGTGGTTGGTGTAGTCGAGGGAGATGGACCGGTTGTTGGCGAAGACGAAGAGGGTTCCGTCCGGCAAGAGGTGCAAGAACGGGTAGAGGTTGTTCTCCTCGTGTGGGTCCCGCGTCTTGACCAAGAAAGGGAGGGTGAAATTGTCCCACGCGCCGGTGTCCTTGGGGAAGAACTCGTAGGTGAAGGCGCGGCGGCCTCCGAGGATGATGACGCGGCCGTCGGGGAGGAGCTGGTCGGAGGAGTACCACCGGCGCGTGGAGAGGCGAGGGGAGGGGAGCTCGAACCAGTCGCAGGGGGCGGGGCTGCCGCAGAACGGGGTGAAGGTTCGGATGAGGCGGTCACCGAGGCGGTCGCCGCCAGTCTGGAGGAGGGAGCCGTCGGGGCGGAGGGAGCCGGAGGAGCAGAAGGTGTTGGTGAGGACGGTGAGGGGGCGGAACGTGTTGGAGGGGACGTCGTAGAGGAGGGAGTGGGCGCTGCAGTCGCGGGGGCGGACGGCGACGTCGTTGAGGCGGCAGGGGGAGGTGGCCGGGAGGGAGAGGTTGGAGGGGCCGAAGTCGGTGCGGTCGAACATGATCACGGTGTTGTCCGGGAGCAGCTGCATGTGCATGGCCGAGATCCCTAGGGTTTCTTGGAGGAGGGCCCACCTTCCTCCCGTTATGGACACGTAGTAGGAGCTCATCCCCTCGGCTGGGGATGGATACTGGAGGAGGATGAGGAAGAAGATGAGCATCGTTGTTATGGTCCACGGCGTCGTCTTGGCGGTGAAAGATTGCCCATTCTTGAACCTCATTTTCGGTGGGCTTGTTTTAAGCTAGTTTCTTGGGTCACAAGGTTTCTGGTTGGGCTCGTGTATAGGAGGAGGAAGGGTTGGAGAAAGATGGAACGGTTTTCATATGTACGTAGCTGCTGGCTTTGGTCTGATTGATTTTGGTATTACGATCTTGATTCTTGTATAAAGAAATATATATTGATTTAATTTAGTTGGATTTATAATGAAGTGACTGTTCGTTCCAAATAGATCCAATTAATCCAAATTCAGATTAAATTACAAAAAGTAGGAAACTTTTTCCCTATGATATAACATAACAAGGCATCTTCCTATTCGTACACTTTGGGCTTCTTTGTTTAATCACGAGTTGGCGTGGGCTACCTCAGAAAGTTCATGTGGGCCCAAGCCCACTATTAGAGCCATCCAAGCCCGCAACTCTCCACTCCATCTCCTTCCCCTGCACACTCTCTCCTCCCCCAACCGCTAGCTAACCCAAGCAAAAGCAAACCAACGGGAGGGAGAGAGAGAGTGAGAGAGGTTTAGATCTCCCCACGTGTCGGTCCGGACTGCTCCCCTGCCCCTCCGATCAGGTACTTCGCCACTTCGTTTCACCACAGGACTGATTAATTTGCTCTTTTTTTTAGCTGTCATCCTGTCGTCGGTTAATTGCTGATCAGACTGTTCAATAACTGCCATTTTGCCGATTTTGGTAATTTAGGGTTTAATAAATTGATTTTTTTTTTGTTTTGTTGGAATCGATGTTTTAGGGGGGAGTGTAGGTATTTCCTTGGATTCGCTTAGGCCGGGGAAATGAATTTCTTGATGCGCTCGAATACCCAGCATGTGGCGCCGGAGAGCATTCCAGCTATCCACGAGCCCCCCGTGGACCCCCGTAGCTTGTTGAAACCGCCCGTTAGTTCCACTCTGGAGGGCCTCATATCTCAAGATCCGTTCCCGTTCTCCGAGTCATCTGAAGATCTGTATGGTCATTCCGAGGGAAACATTGGCGACAATGTGGCTGGGACGAGTGAAAAAAGTGACAGCCAAATCGCGGTGGACAGCCACTCTGATGTGTCGGAGGAGGAAGGGTGGATTGTTATCCCAGATGGTATTTGCTATTCACTTTTGGTGCTTCTAGTCGTATAATTTTGTATTTGATTAGGGGCTTTGGATCATTTGTCGGCTGTTGGCCTTATGGGGTGCATTGCCTGTTCAATCATCTTTTGGTGTTGATTGATATCTCTTTGACTAGGAAACCTCCCTAATGATTGGAGCAGTGCTTCCGATATACATGCATTGCGTTCCTTAGATCGAGAGTTTGTTTTCCCCGGTATGTCCCTGCACTCTGGATGTAATCTTTTCAGGGGTTCTGTGTTCCTTCCATGATTCGTAACCCTTATCTCTTTTCAGGTGAACAAGTTCATATACTAGCATGCCTGGCAGCACACAAGCCAGATAAAGAAATAATCACTCCTTTTACAGTTGCTGCGGTGATGTCAAAAAATGGCATCGGACAGAAGTCAGATAAACAAAATGGAATTACTGAAAATGGAACGAATTTATACTCTGCAGAACGGGAAGTAAGTTCTGACAGCAAGGTTGTCAGTAGAAGTAGCGGTGACAAATCAGACATCGATGGTGACCAAGAACAGTATATTTTTGCTAGTGAATCCATCCTCAAAATGGAAAATCACAAAAGACAAACCGAAACGCTGCTGCAAAGATTTAAGAACTCCCACTTCTTTGTTAGAATTACAGAGTCAGGCGAACCTCTTTGGTCAAAAAGGTCCATCCAAGGGGATCGTGGCGTTTCTATGGATGAAACTGAAAAGGAATCGAAAAAAATCCCAATCTTTAATGCTTTGATTGATAAAGGAAATATGGATGTGAATGTTTCTGGTGGAGCTGCAAGGAATTCTGTCAACTGTTGTTCTCTCCCAAATGGAGATATATTGGTATGCCTCCTAGAACTAGCTCAACACAGTCCATTCTTGTAAATTGTGGTGGCTGCCTCATGTGCCAAGTTATAATTGACGCTGATCTTATTTTATTATTTATTTTTTTGGCGGAAACCCTGATCTTATGTTTGAAGTTTATGCATGCTAGATTGCTCTGAGCTCATGATTGTAGGTTTATTTTCTTGCCTGAGATAAGCTATTCAGATTATTAAATTGAGATATTCTTCAGCTTTAAAGTTTATCAGGCCACTGATTCTCATTTTGTTTATTTCTCTGGAAGGATGCAGGTAATTTTACAAGTGAATGTTGGTGTTGACTCTTTGAGAGATCCTACCATTGAGATACTTCAGTTTGAGAAACACGGGCAGGGAAATTTATTGTCCGAGAACAATGATAAATTGGATAATCCTGATTATGATCCATGTGGAGAACTGTTAAGATGGTTGCTTCCTTTGGATAATACTCTTCTTCCACCATCTCGTTCTTTGTCGCCTCCCCACGTAAGTTCCAGTTCAGGAATTCTTGGTGCATCACAACGGCCTACTTCTTCCGGTTCTCAGCTCCTTTCTCATTTTAGGAGTTATTCTATGTCTTCACTACCTCAAAGTACCCCTATACCTTCACAATCTCTAAAGACGCAAAGTTCGAAGCCCAACTTTGACCTTGAAGACTGGGATCAATACTCATCTCAAAAATCATTAAGAAACCAGAAATCTGGAGCTGAAAGGCTTTTGTCCTTTCGAGGAGTGGCATTGGAACACGAGAGATTTTCTGTTCGTTGTGGGTTAAACGGCATCCATATACCGGGAAGAAGGTGGAGGAGGAAAATCCAGATTATTCAGCCTGTGGCAATCCATTCTTTTGCTGCTAACTGCAACACAGATGACCTTCTTTGTGTTCAGATACAGGTCTGTACCATGCCCTTTCTATTGCACCATGTTGTGGCTTTTTGGTCTTCTTTGCTTTAAAACTGATGTCTAGATTAAATGCCACATTGAATTAATTTGTCAATGTCTTGTGCAGAACATTTCTCCAGAGAATGCACGAGACGTTGTGGTCTATATAGATGCTATCACAATTGTCTATGGGGAGGCGTCACAGGGTGGACCACCATCGTCATTACCAATTGCGTGTGTTGAAGCAGGGGATGAACACTCTCTACCAAATCTAGCCCTCAGGTTGGCTGTGGCCCATTTTTGTTGAAATGCTCATATCCTTTTTTCCAAACTATGTTTTGCCTTGCTCATCTTTTCCTCCAAAATGGTGTTTTCTGGTTCCCGTGTGTTTTACTGGTAAGATAAATGAGAGAATATTCTTTGTGTAATATGAACAAGGTATTTAGTTTCTTCTCATGCTTATCAAAGGTGGACATATGGGAATTTGGGGCTTATCCATTGGACGTGTTTTACCTTTTCAATTTTATGTTTCGGCTTACTAGCATGCTTACTGAGATTTTTCCCATGCAGGAGAGACGAAGAGCATTCTTTTATCCTCAAGCCCGTGTCTCGTATCTGGCAGAATGCAAAGGTTCATCGAGACAAGTTTTCTCCATCTTCTAGCTCGCATTTTCCACCACATTCTATTGTAGGGAAGAATGGTAATTCAAATACAGATAAATACTCAATCATGGTATCGTGTCGATCTAATTACACTGGTGAGCATTGGAACTTGGTACACTACCATCCAAATGGAATTGTCACTACCTTGTTCATTCATATTGTTTTTGTTTTTCAGAATCAAAGCTATTCTTCAAGCAACCAACTAGTTGGCGACCGCGTTGCTCTAGAGACCTTATGATCTCGGTTGCCTCTGATATGGCGGGAGACTCCTCTGGACCCGATGGAAGAGTTTCTCAACTGCCAGTTCAGGTCTGTGTTGTGCTGTTTGTTCATTAACTTGCCGTCTTACAGGGTTTTTCCTATTCTTGTTATTAAAGAATTTTTAATAATAGGCGCTTTTTTTTCCTATTCTTCTTTCCAGGTTCTAACTCTTCAGGCGTCAAATTTGACATCAGAAGATCTTACAATGACTGTCCTTGCCCCTGCCTCATTTACTCCCCCTCCATCAATGGGCTCCTTGAGCTCTTCGCCAACCACTCCTATGAGCCCATTTATTGCCTTGTCCGAGTCTGCTGATAGAACAGCAAAGCAGAGACCTATTACTGTGCCTCGGACAGGGGATAATCCAAAACAAGATGGTGACGCTGGGGCTAGGCCTCTTTCTGCCAATGAGCAGGTTTCTTCTGTAGCTAATGTCATTCCAAAATCTGGTCTGGGTTGTACACATCTCTGCCTCCAGAGTCGAGTTCCTTTAGGGTAACCGCTTGTTGCTCAGGTTCCCTTTCCCTTTATTCCAATTATCCAGATGTTTAAGCCATGTTGTTTTATTGTGTCAGATGTGTCCCAGCTCAATCCACGGCTACAATTAAGCTGGAGCTACTTCCCCTGACTGACGGGATAATCACACTGGACACATTACAGATCGATGTTAAGGAGAAAGGTAGGGCATGCATGTATCTTTCATCTCATTCCTCTGTTAACCCTTTATTTGATGTACTACAATACCACGAAAAATGAGGGTGCCTTATGGATCCTTGTCGCGTTTCTTTCTGTTCGGGATTGGTGGGGGCTATTCATAGGTCAGCTGCGAGGAACCTAAGTACGATTAATCTAAACGTATGAACCACATAGAGAATCTCAAAGGAAATACTCCTAATGAGAACTATTATTATAATTCAACAAAATCTAATAAGCTCAACTGCTAGATTGTCGATGTTCTTAGAGCTCGCTCTTAAATTTTCTGTGTGTTATGGGGTGACCACTGGGTGATACAAGGTAGATTGACTTGCCGAGTTTAAAGATCTCTCTACTTCTTGCTCCTCTCCCGATCTTGCATGGCACATGTATGGCTCACTCATTGAGCTTAAAAGCTTTAGCGACAATGTTGTCTTCTGATGTTTCAAATGTAATCTCACAGGTCTTACGTACATACCCGAGCACTCGATGCAGATAAATGCAACTTCCAGTGTTTCCACAGGGATCATATGAAACGGGCATCTGCTGCATTTACTTGGTTATTCTGATTAATTCCTAACCAGGGGGAGAAAAAACTGAAAGATGTGTGGTTGGAGATGCACCCAGATACGCTCTGCACATCGATCACAGCATTTGCATTCCTCGCGCCGCGTATTGTACTGTACAATATGATTTGGAAGAGCAGAGTTAATTTCGTACCCTGTACAGGGGAAGGTTTATACACTATACTGTAGATGAAACCAGTTCTTGACCTATACTTTTGATGCCCTTGAAAGAGCGTAGACGGTGGTATTTCTTGCTACTGTTTGAAGATGTACAAAGAGCACCCAGATTTTCCAGGAAGTTGGTTGATTTTTCGATCAAATTTGTTTCGCGCTTTTATTTTCCTTTGAATTATTTACTTTCCCCTCGTTGATGCCAAGACATCGATCCACTATAATTTACATAACCATACCGTGGTATCTCGGGGAGGCATTTGACTTCCATTCTCAACGTTCGTGAACTTACTTGACAATGAATTTCAGTAGCTCAAAACTGCTATAATTATGGTCGTCGTTAACCCAGAGCTTCGATATCTGGCTTTCTCCGTTATCATGTTACCAACTTCATTGACCTTCCGGTATTGGATAGACATTAACTCCCATATTTTGTTTTTGGTGAACAGTCGTCCAAGCCTCATCACTATGACCTTTTCTCCCGGAGTTGGAACTATTTTTGGAAGTTATTTAGAGTGAGTTGTCTTGCGTCCAGTTAAGCACGACCATGATTCCGGAATCGCTAGTTACAAAATTTCGAAAAAGCAGGACCATATTGGAACCTTTTATATTTTTTTGGACAAAAAATAAATTACGTATCCTTAGTTTCAAAGAAATCAAAGTTCACGTATTTTTCTTGCCTTTGTGGAGAGATTATTTATCGAGAGCTATTATTAAGAGAGAATTGATAATTATTGGTATAATTTTTGAAAAATTGAAGGGATTGATTACGGTTCAAAATTTCTAGTTATGGTTTCAAAAAAATACAAATCGTAAACCAAAAAAATTTTTAGAAGTTACCGGGACAAATTTTGGAACCTTGATCATGGTTTTGAATCCGGTTACCAAAATATTCGGTTTCGGTTCAAATATGGTCTAACGCCCCGTGATTCGATTGACTGTCTCCACTGACCAACACAAGCCTTTTTCAGTGTGTTTTGTCCTCACTCACGCATCCTGAAAACTTTTCATGCGATCACCCATCCTGAGACATACTCCATGTCAAGCGCGTTTAACTTTGGAGTTCTCTCAAGATGTGTGTTGGAAAAAAAGATGTATCTTGTTAATATGAATAGTTAGTACCAATCAAATTACTTAAATCTTTTCAAAACAGATCATTAACAGAGTATCACACATCTTCATCCTACGCCCAGTGGTAAAAATAAAAGACATGGGAAAGGTTTCCGGGAATGCGCTGCTTCAGCATTCAATCATCCAGATCGAGAATACGTTCCGGAGTAAAAAATGAAGTTAATTTCCCTGGTTTGGAGTCGCAATCACAGGTGATGTTGACTAATATCTAGCGCGCAGGCGTAGCTGGTACTAGCGCATGTGTCATGCGTGGGCGCTATGTTGCATCTCCTTTGTCGCCACCACGGGTATTTTATTTTCCTCGAAGACTTTGTAAAACGTCGTTGTCTATTTATATATGAAATTTGCATCCTTCTAAGGAACTATAAGACAAGGGTGCGTCGTAGTAGGATAGTAACGAATCATGCCTCGTTTATTTAGAGTCGTTGGGTCAATTTTTACTCTTATAAAAATGACAAAATTTTGTTTGGAAGGAGAATAAAATCCAATATTTTCTAGAGATTTTGATGAATCTACCTAAATTTTCTTTATAAAAAAACCCAGAAGGGTGCGAGATAGAGCTCTGCCACATTCATGTTGGTTGGGACTTCGAGTAAAAGATTATACCCAACTCAATCTTCAATTAGTATAATAAGTGTCAGATATTATGTTGTATAAAAAAATTACAAAACAGTACTTTCCTATAATTAGAGAGAGCGACCGCAATACTGATACCCGTATTTGTTTTTTTTCCTCCTTTATCTGTCTTAACATATTTCTTGATTCAGTACTCAACATATGTATTTGGATGATTTTTAAATGGGGTTTGTCTAATATATTCGTTCCTTTTTTAGTATTTAATTAATAAAAGTTTGTAAGATAATTTATCCTCATTTATTTAAAAAGAAAACTACTTTCCCATGTTCCAACCTGGAACCTTAATTTTCCTCAAAAAAAAAACCTGGAACCTTATTAAAACAATCCGAATAAGGCAGTTCCTGATTAAATTTGTCTCCATGCGGATGTCCGAAGAATATTTTCCAGATATAGGACGCATTCGTAACTGCTCCCCATTGGGAGCCACAATTTCCAATGCCCAATAGAAGAAGTTGCCACATATTAAATAGGAAGTTTGGGTAGTAATGTAAGACGTAGTTTTGCGACACAATTATATATATATATATATAATCAGTTACGTCTCCGATTCCAAAGAAACTTGGCCACGTGAAAGAGGAGGATTACACCCTTTTAGTAATTATTAGTACATTGGAGTAATACATAAAATCATTGAATTGAATATCAGATCATATAAAATCAAGCAAAGTACCCCATAATTGATGACCTATCATTCTACTTTCAAGATAGATGGCTTTCATTTAAAACTGACTTAAATTTGCAGATAAATTTTTTTCAACAATTATTTAAAAATGACGGGTTTCAAAAAAATCAACAGGACCACAACTCATTCACATCAATCAGTTTAAAATTTGTTAAGATAACAATTTTTTTTTCAACAATTATCTAATAACTTGAATTCTTTCTTTCTTCTTATTCTTCTTCAAAAAAAAGAATTCTACTTTGCTATTTTTTTTTGAGCG
The DNA here is from genome assembly GCA_963995505.1 of Hypericum androsaemum. Lineage (NCBI taxonomy): Eukaryota > Viridiplantae > Streptophyta > Magnoliopsida > Malpighiales > Hypericaceae > Hypericum > Hypericum androsaemum. The sequence goes on from OZ023195.1 coordinate 5,759,221, forward strand.
GCGAGATCAAATCGGACTGGCGAATTCCCGCCGGGGCCCACTCTTAAACCAGACACTTCACCGTCAGGCGTGGGCCCCGCCAATCTCCAACCTTTTTCTTAAATACCCAATTACCGATAATATTCTTCCTGCTGCCCGGAACTCGCCTCCAGGGAGCGCGAAAAGCCAAACCCTACCCGCGGGCAGCTGGGATATCTGGGTTCAAATTCAGTGGGGACATGGGTAATCCCCACTGAAAGGGACATAGGTAATATTGGAAATACAATAATTAAAATAATTAAAAAAATATCAGTAAAATAATACAATTTATGGGAATACAAGTATGGGAATATTGGTTTCCATTTTATCGGATATTGGTTTTCATCTTTTATACTATTGGTTTCATTCTAATATGATATTGGTTTCATTCTACTATGTTATTGGTTTCCATCTTCTGACATTGGTTTCATTCTACTATGATATTGGTTTCATTCCACCGTGATATAGGTTTCATTCTACTATGATATTGGTTTCCATCTTCTATGTTATTGGTTTCGTTCTACTATGATATTGGTTTCATTCTGCTATGATATTGGTTTCCATCTTCTCGGATATTGGTTTCATTCCACCGTGATATTGGTTTTCATTCCACGTCTCACGTGGCAATTAAAGTAAGTCAAAATAATAATAAAAATCAAAGAATAAAATTCAATTAATCAAATTAAACGCGACAAAATCAAAACCAAGAAACACAGCGACCGGGGGGTGGCGGGATCGGGGGGGGGGGGGGGGGGGAATCGGAGGCGAATCAGGGGGGCGACCGGGAGGGTGGCGGGATCGGGAGATCGGGGGGGAGGCGATCGGGGGGAGGGGGGGGGGGGAATCGGGAGGGAGGCGATCGGAGGGGGGGGGGGAATCGGAGGCGGATCGGGGGCAGATCGGAGGGGGGGGGGGAATCGGAGGCGGATGGGAGGGGGGGGGAATCGAAGGCGGATCGGAGGGGGGGGGGGAGGCGATCGGAGAAGGAGGATGACGGTGAGGCGGGGGCAAAGTCTGGTTGAGCGACTGTGAGGCGAGTTAACGGGGAGGCGAGCGAAGTCCGACGAAGCGAGGACGACGGGGAGCAACGGCGACCCGAGGCGGGCGAAGTCCGGTTGAGCGACGGTGCTGCGAGTTGACGGGGAGGCGAGCGACGGTGCTGCGAGATGACGGGGAGGCGAGCGACGGAGCGGCGAAGCAAGGAGGCGAGCGACAGGAGCGGCAGTTGCGAAGGACGACGGGACGGAGGCAAAGGGATGAAGACGACGACGAGGAGGTGGGAGGTGTGTGGTGAAGGGTCACTGGGCGATAGGGAGAAAGGTTTGGGGAGGAGGCGGCGGGATTGTGAAACAATAAAGATGAGGGACTAAAAGCCCTAGAAATCTCTAGCATTTGTTAGGAGGAGGTATTTCATTTGTTAGTATGTTTGGGTAAAAACTCGAAAATACCCTCAACAGATTTTGGCCGTCAGATCTATAAAAAAAGAATTTGATCAAATCTAAGGGTCCATATTTAGTCCATACCATGGGGATGGCTTTTATGTAGTCCCCTTGAATCCAAATCCGGGATATCTCTGCCCAGATTCTCTGGGCAGCATTCTCGTTTTTTTTAAACTCTTAAATGATGCCGTTATGGTCTTAATTTACTCCGAGGGAATAAATGACCAAATAATGTGCCGAAAACTAGGATAGGGTCGATGCACCTTAATATTATTATTTAGCACCTCCGTTTTTGCTGGATCGACACGTGGATAGCCGACCTTAAAAATAAATTAACCTAATGTATGACATGTGATTTTAAGATTGATTATGTTGGATTTTGAATTTAAGTGTTTAAAATTGTATATGATGCTCAATTGCAGTATAATCAATAAAAGGGACTTATATCTTCAAAAAATAAAGTGCATGTAGATTGGTTTATCACCAAATATTTTTGTTGATATATTTTTATTTGAGACTTTTGCCCTCTCATTAAATTACTTATTAAATTACTAACCTTTTCATACCAAAAATAGAGCCAAATATCCCCTAAAAAATAGGAAACATAATAATAAAATAAAGAAAAAGAGAAAAAAAACACATGAGCCGCAGAACTGGTCAGCTTTGTAAGAGGAGGAGTGTTTGTCCTTTGGGTAAATTACTCTCGGATTCTTGGTGTTTGGTATATTTAAGGCTTGCTTCTTTGTATTTCAAAAATTGATTAAAAACTCCTAGAGGTTTGGTTTTATTATACTATTAGGCCCCTCGCTGATGTCATCGTTCATTTTTCTCTTATTTTATATTCGAAATGACCGTTATGCCCTTGCTCCGGTCAACTAAAACATCCAGTCATCTTCTCCGATCATTTTTCTGGTGACCAAAAAATTTATGGCGGCCAAAAAAATTTTGGTGACCAATTTTTTTTGTCTCGAACCCATCCCACCTCCACGCGCCTCTCCCCTCCCGTTGAGCGTGACGCCGACATCAACCTCTCCCTCCCTGGCGACGCCTTCGACCTCCTCACCAGGTTGAAAACTGCCGCCGAGCTCGCCTGCTCGGAGACCGTCTCCTGCGCCGACCTCCTCGCCCTCGCCACAAGGGACCTCGTCTCCATGGTCGGCGGGCCGCATTACGACGTCCCTCTCGGCCGCCGCGACTACCAGACCTCCCTGACGGCCTACGCCGCCGAACATCTCCCCCGGCCGGCGATGAACTTATCAGATCGGGACATCTACATGGCAGACCCCACCACGCGCGGGCCTCTTCTTCAAGAACTTCGCCCGGGCAATGGTGAAGCTCAGCCTCCTCGGGTGAAGACCGGCCGGCGCGGCGAGATTCGGTGGAGGGAGGAAGAAGATAAAAGAAGAAAATAGAGGGGAGATAGAGAAGAGGTCCGTGGAGGGAGGAGAGAGAGAAATTAACTTTTTTTAAAATTTTTGTAGGGGTAAAAAAGTCAATTCACATTAAAAATTGACCGCTGACATCAGCGAGGGGACTGAGAGTATAATAAAACCAAACATCGGGGATTTTTTAATCGATTATCAGAATACAGGAGGACAAGCCTTAAATATACCAAACAGGGGCGTTTACCCTTGTTCTTTTGTTGTTGGGGAGAGAGAGAGAGAAAGAAAGAAAGAGAAGAGAGTGAAGTTTATGTGTTTTTTTTATAAAAAATCTTTAAGAGCAGACAGTTACTTGTCTTAACCAAAATTTGTTTTTCCCCATCTCTGGTTGGCTGCTAAACTCAAACAGACAAAAAGGAAAAGCTCAGTGGCCAAAAAAATAAATAATGTAAAGTGAGATACTTTCTTTTTTTTCTTTGTTTTTTCCTAAACAGCTTTGTCTGTTGATGGGTTTCTCAATTTTTTGATTCACTTGTTGTGATCTAAGTCCAGTTCTTTTGTAATGGGTCTCTTGGATTTGAGTAGGAGTTGATAAATTTGAGTGCTTTTTCCCTCTGTTTGAGCACCCCTGTTCTGGGTCCAAGGTGGGTTCTTTTATGGGGTTTTTGGCATAAAGGAAGGAACTTTGGGGGTGGGGGAGTGAATTGGCCTAGTTGGGTTTTGTTTGGGAGGGGAGGGGATGGGGTTGGGTGGGGGAGAAGGGAAGGGGAAGTCTCTTCCTCCTGATTCTTCTTGGAATGTGGGTAAATCCAAAGAAGAGAAGAGGAGGAAGATGAAGAAGAAGAAGAAGAAGGAGGAGGTGGTGCTTGGGGACTGTTTGGATGAGGCAGATACAGGGTGCTGGTTGAAGTTGCGGTTCATTGGGAGCTGCATTTCTTCAAGATCCAAAGTGGACAGCTCTGTTAGTGGGACCAGTCCCCAATGTGGTAATTTCCTTGGCTTCTTTCTCTTTGGAATTTCCCTGGTTGATCAAGTTATGAGAGTTCATTTGGTGTTTCTGTTGGCCTTCCTTGACGTTGCTTGGTTACTGCTAGCTAGCTTATTTCGTGTGCCGGTCGGTTTAGTGTTGAGTAAGTTGTCGATACTTCCATATGTGGTGAAGGATTTTGAGTTCCATCTAGCGATAAATGAACAAGTTGACAGGGAGTGGTTCCAAGACTTGGGTTTCTACTAACTATTGGGAATGTGCTTAGATGTCGGTGGTTGCTTCTTTCGATGAACGAATCAAAGATGTGATTCATGCTGTAATTTTTTTGCAAGTTGGGCTCGCCGTTATACTTAATTGCTTCAACTAGTTTCCCCTCCTGCTTAGGCTTTTGAATGTTCGGAAAGCTAGTGCCGGGTAGGTTTTTCTATTTCCTTCTTGGTTTGCTTTTTGAACTTGTCAACGATAGGTTGCTGGAGATTTAGATTCTGGAACTGCTGGCTCACTCGTTTACCCTTAATCCGACATTTTCGAAAGTTAGTGATTGCTGTATTTCATTCAAACTGCCAAACAGGAAACTCAGATTGTGACATTAACTGATGGAGTTAGCATTGGTTATAACTTGTTTTAATGAAGCTAGTGGATACTACAAGCGCCAGATTATTGCAAAAACATAATGTAGCTGTTCGGTGTGGCTGTAAAACATCTACACTTACAATCAGAGGTTTAGATCTAGAACCGTTGTGAAAAAAGGAGGCATAGCATTTGGAGTGTAGAATTGGTTATTTAGGCATCTAATCGTTATAGAGCTGCATAATTTGCAAATATGATTATGATGTATGAATAGGAGGTGAACAGTGTTTGGTCTGCTCCCTACATGTTATATTCAAGAATGGTGTTCAGGTTGTTCATTGAGCTGCCAGGCACGTACATTGTTTCCAATATGAGCGTATTTGCTGCGGATGGATAAAGATATAGATAGCAACGTTGAAATTAAAGATTGCCGATGCATTTTATTTACATTGACCAATGCTGGTGTTTCCTCTTTTTGAATTTTTCAATGTCCGAAAGTGGGCCTTGATCCTTGATTCCTCTTCCAAACTTTCCGCGCTGCTTTTTACCAAGTACCATGGCACCGTGTGGTGTACGTTTGAAAAAAAAGGAAATTGTATGCGACTCCAAGGAAACTGTAATGCTTCTTTCCGAACATCTATCACTTATTCACGAATTCCTGAGTTCTTGCATTGACGTCTTGTGGTGCAGAAAGTAAATCTCCAACTGAGATAAGCAGAGACCAGCCAGTTGCTACTGCTGTTCCATCCACAACTGTTAGTAATGCAGAAAGTAGTTCATCCACCTCCAAGCTTGAAGAAGAGCTTAAAATTGCCTCTCAATTGCGGAAATTTACATTTAATGATCTCAAGTTGGCAACAAGAAATTTCAGACCGGAGTCTCTTCTTGGTGAAGGTGGTTTTGGTTGTGTATTCAAAGGGTGGATTGAAGAAAATGGCACTGCTCCTGTTAAACCTGGTACCGGACTTACGGTAGCTGTGAAAACCCTCAATCACGATGGACTTCAGGGCCACAAGGAATGGCTGGTACGCGGTTTCGTGTCACATTTTTCGAATGCCAAAATTCTGTCTCTATCTGCTTTTCCAAGATGAAGCTTGTTGCAGAAGCTTCGTTTCACAAGTTTTGCCTCTCATTCTCAACTCTTCTGTGACAGGCTGAAGTGAATTTTCTAGGTGATCTTATCCATCCTAACTTGGTTAAGCTGATTGGTTACTGCATCGAGGATGATCAAAGGCTGCTTGTATACGAGTTCATGCCTAGAGGAAGCTTGGAGAACCACCTTTTCCGCAGTATGTCATGGCCTCGTGTATTTCAAGTTTATTATGTTGTCTCCCTATGTTTTCCCCGTGAACGCAACTTCCTTACCATTGCTTCCGGAATGGCAATGAAAATGGCGCAACGAAGTCTCTAGGTGTATTGTCATGCATTTATGCACCTGTCTGTTATTGCACTTATGATTATCCTGACACTAACAACTGCTTATCCACCGATTTTTTTTTGGTCTCTCTTAATCCTATGCTAAGTTACTGGTCAATATTATCACTCTGTTTTGATTATAAAGCTTCGTTTAGGGTCCCTGCCTCTTCCGTGGTCCATAAGGATGAAAATTGCACTAGGTGCTGCAAATGGTCTCGCCTTTCTTCACGAAGAAGCAGAAAGACCGGTGATCTATCGTGATTTCAAGACCTCCAACATCTTATTGGATGCGGTGTGTATTAGCCAAACCAAGATTATATCATACCTTTTCTTTTTTCTTCTACCAATCTGATTAAGCTTCTTGCCAGGATTACAATGCCAAGCTTTCTGATTTTGGACTTGCCAAAGATGGTCCCGAGGGAGACAAGACCCATGTTTCAACACGCGTGATGGGAACCTATGGATATGCAGCACCCGAGTATGTAATGACAGGTAAGCGTAGTTCAGTGGATATATTGTTTCTTGGTTGATGGATCCCGTCATGTTTGAGTCTGAAGTAGTTATTTGTCCCAGGACACCTCACATCGCGGAGTGATGTATACAGCTTTGGTGTTGTCCTACTTGAAATGATAACTGGGAGAAGGTCAATGGATAAAACCCGACCCAATGGAGAACACAACCTTGTTGAATGGGCCCGACCACTCCTCGGAGAAAGAAGACGATTCTACCGGTTGATAGATCCACGGCTCGAGGGTCACTTCTCCATAAAAGGTGCCCAGAAAGCTGTGCAGCTGGCTACCCACTGCCTCAGCCGGGATCCAAAAGCACGGCCTCTGATGAGTGAAGTTGTCGAGGTCCTGAAGCCTCTGCCTAGCCTCAAGGACATGGCAAGTTCCTCGTACTATTTCCAGACGTTGCAAGCGGAGCGAGTAGGATCGAGCCCGAGTACCACCAGAAACGGCACCCGTCCTCAGGGAGGATTGCTGTCTCAAAACGGACAGAGGAGCCTCTCGATACCGAACGGTAGCTACGCATCTCCTTATCACCACCAGTTTCTCCATCAGTCTCCAAAACCAAATGGTAAAACGTAGCATACGGCCATCTGCGTGGACTTCTCTTTATCACCAACAATTTTCTTACCCTTTTCTTCCAGTTACAGATTTTATGTTCCTGTTAATGCACTTGTTCTTAGACAAGTGGAAAGGAGAGAAGGGCATATTTGCTGATGTAGTTAGAACGATCCTTTCCAACAAAAAAGAATGCTGGGCAGGTGAAGCTCATGAGCAAATGTTAACCATGTGTCACTGGTGTTGTTCCAGGAATTTTAAGAGCAACAGTTCCTGCCCGATTTACCATTCTCTTTCAAAAGTCTCACCGAGTTCAATCGGCCGGTGTCCGAGCACCTAACCACCGACTAATTTAGGTTCAATCAGAGTTTCTCGGCCCACATTGTCTGGACCAGCCATTGGAGAGATCGAAGTAACCATGTACTCGGAGAAATCTGATCAGTGCTTATTACATTGGGATGGAAATATATTTACAGAGGTCGACATTACATCTTTGTATTCATATGCCAGCCGACTGATCCCAGTGGCTTCATTTTTGTTTTGTTATCATATTTTACCATATCTGCCATGCATTTCAAGTAGCTCTCCTTGTTAGCTGCTCCTGGGACGTGCTCTCGAAAATCTTATCCGCATTTCCAACTTCGAATCCATCTCGCCTGTGGATCTCCTTAACCTGTTGGAAACAAACGTACGGTCAACCACTCGAAACAAGAAAGAAGATTCAACTATGCTCCTGCAAAGATTTATGATTGAATCTTAACGTTGGGGGTTTGTTGTAAAACTCGGAATTGATCCCAAAAGCTTCACTTTGAACGCCATAGAAACCGTACATCTGTAGGCGAGTTGGAAGCTCACCTCATTCCTAGGTACATGTTTATACTGGGGTAGTACAAGGCGTTGCGCAAACTCGATGTACGAACAGGGAACTGACTCGACAGTGCCATCAGAAAATTCAAATGTAGTCGAATCTGCTACTGTTGAACTTTGAAGCAGACCGCCATCAGGGCTCACTGGGAAAAATAAATTATTAACGTCACTTTCTAAAATAATAGCAGTAGAACTCAAATAATTGATGTTTAACGATATGAAATGTAGCATAAGCTGCCATTAATTGGCTGTTGGGGTTGGTAGAAATGATCATAAGAGGCAAGAAAAGGAGGTATTCTGGTAAAAAAAAAACCTTTTAGCACACCACCTTCGGAATTTAACTTGAAGCCACTGGATTCCAGGAATTGATTCAGGTCCTTGATATTGCTCAAACGAGATTTTAGCCGATGAGTCGAAATGGTAACATGATTCAGGGCATAGCCGTTGACAAGGGTCCAGGCAGCATATTCACTCTCCCTGGAAAATAAGGGTGACAAAGAATTGGATCACGGGAACTATACATGAGAGTGAGAGATGATATAATGAAATGAAGGATCAATAGAAAAGCTAGTGACTTGACAACAAAAGATGAGCACCTCAAAGAGGCCCCTAGTTCCTGTCTTTCTGATAACATTTAACCTTGTAAAAATGTGAAGTAAAAAAAGGAGAAACCACAGGAGTCGACGAAGTTGCACGAGCATAGCTGAACAACTTTCCTAGACTTGATCATTCACCTATTTACTTGCAGAATCAGTTATAGATATCATATAGAAAACTAGGGGCCCTGAAACATGAAATGGAAATTAACATCTTAATTGATACATTTGAAGGTTCTTACCTTGCCAACTGCAGGAACTCAGAATGTAAGGGCTTCATCCATGTCAAAGATCCCAAAGCACTTGCCAGAGCAGCATACCTATAACCGTTTCCGGATGTCGCAACATATTTAAGAATTATTTCCTGGAGATGGAAGCACACATGATAGGATCAACAGGCTTTCTTTGCATCAAAGCAAAAGGAAATTAAAAAACCAAATTTTAAAACTTTCTACATGAAAGAATGACAAATATTGCAAAACCAAATAGCAACCTGCAGGTACCTTTGGTGGTACTCGCTTACTATAACAGATAGCACAAAGCACAGCTTGGTCTAAGCTATCTTACAAAAGGCCAAATATTTCACTAACACCCGTAATCCAGAGGAGAATAGTGAATCGTATAAAAAAATCACTGATCAAATGTTGCTTCACGTTATTCAACAATCAGCGCTGCAAAGACCAGTCTCAACACATTTTGGAACCAACAGAAGATAAGGGTGAAAGAGAGCTCACTTGAGCTTCAGGGCTCAGCTGATCGACAAGGAGCTCCGAGATGAAGACTCTGGGAAGAGGCCCATGGACACAGCCGCCACCATTCCTATTCTCATCAGGAAGCTCATAATCAGGAGGCGAAAACCATAAGGCTTTCAGCTTCTTGGCAGAGAACCTCAACTCGTCTTGCTGCTTGTACCCGTAGTCCAAGAAGAACCTCGCCATGGCATCGATCCCGTGTCCACTCACCTTCATCACACAAATAAGACCACACTCACAATCCAAATACCTTCCTTCCCAAACACGATTACTACTTGTACACGAAATAAAAGAGTCTCTAGGCTCTGTTTGTTAGGCCTTGAAAAAAAACCGCCGAAGAATTACTTCTCCCATGTTTAATCTGGAAGTGTTTTCCGGCTAAACAAACGGAGCACAGGAGTTGAGAAAACATAAATAATAATAAGGGAATTAAGAAAAGGCGGCGGTTACTATACCCCGAAGGTCCGGAAAGCGAGGTGATCGTAGCAGAGAGGGCCATCGGCGGACCGGACGATTTCCAGAACGGACCGGGCGGTCGGGTTACGGTCCAGGTAAACCGCCTCCATTCCCCCCATCACCTTCCTCAAGAAGGCCTCGCTTCTTCTTCCTCCTTCCTGAAAAGGAAACCAAAAAGTTCGGAAAACATAATTTCCACAAACGGAAAACGCGTTTTTAACCGTGTGGTGAGCTCGGGCGGTTATATACCAGCGGCGGGGCGGGGTCGGGGGAACCATCCCGGGAAGCGGAAACGGAGAGAAGACGGCGGATCGGGCGGAACCGGAAGGCCGATGGAGGAAGGAGAGGAAGAGACACGTGGCGCGTGGGCAGAGAACGAGGAAGAAGGTGGTTCGTCTTGATCATCGTCGGGTAGTGCTGCATCGAAAACGACATCGTAAAGGACCGTCTCATTCGTAGCGCGTGTTTTGGTAGAGCAAGTTGCGTCAAGTATTTATGGAGGATGGTGACGTGACGATGAGATAAGATCGCCAAATGTTGTCCATGTCAGCCTCTTCCCAACATTCAAAATTTTTATCCGACTTGATTCTGAATTAGCCAGAACAATAGTGTCGACGACAGAACGCCTTCCAATTTGGGAAAAAACCATGTTATGTCCTCCACCAGCGGGGGAAAAAAAATGACGCATCGAATTGGGCCACAGCCGTTAATAACCTGACAAATATTTTCTACGGCCTTTAACAACAAAATCCGTGACATTCAAAACCAACGCAAAAGATGTCCATTTAGTTGGTAAGGGACGGTCTTTTTTTGTCGTCACATTATTGCTCTCCGCAACAAATTACCGAGGCTGGTGATCCGATCAAGCCGAAGACAAGGAGAATAGTTCAAGGCTTCAGTACGAGAGCCAGCCCGATCTTGGCACTCTTTTCGACTGCCCTCGTGTCGACCTCTCCCGAAATGGTGAAGAGAGACTTGGGACGCCACTCGTGCTGGATGAGAGCGCTGGCTTTGCCCAAGTTGTCCACACGAGCCTTCACCGAAGTGAGGGGATCCAGGGAATGCTGAGTGCCTATGGTCAAAGTGTTCTCATTTGTTGAGAAGCTGTGCTTCAGCTCGGCACCAACTGCTGTGTTTGTCAATGGGCTCACTGAGTGGTAATAAGAAGCAGTAACATTGTCCCACTTGTCATTCCTGCATATCACCAAAATAACTAACAAAATCAAGCCCCGTTCAAATGAAATTCACACTAAAACAGCCCAAAAATATATTAAAAAATCGAGTAAAAGGCACCATCTAAACTGCAGCGACCAAGTAAACAAAGATCACCGTCATCATTATCTAACCAACTGCAGTTAAGGGCATTCTCAAGAATTGCACTAAAAAGGTACAGACAACCACCATCCAAAGTGATTTGAACCACAAAGAAAAGTGAGAGATTTCGGATGTTAGGCTGCACTAAAGTCACTCACACTGTCACAGCAGCAATTAGGTCAGCATCGGTGTAACTCAACCCCACATTGTGCTTAGTGAAATTCCCCGATGCAGTGTCGAAGGAGAGATCAGTCCCAAGGGAGACCATATTGTTTCCAATCACACCTGAGAAGTTCACAATGGGATTCGCAGTCAACCCAAGACTGGTACTGATCCCAGCATACTCGTGCTGGTACTGCAGCTCCACCTGACACCCACAGGAACTGACATAGATGAGATTGAGTGCACTATACAGGCATAGCCACCATAATGAATCCTCCTACATGATTAAGCTCCCTAATTCTGATCAACATATTAAATCAAGTGCCACTCGTACGCCACAACATGCCGATTCAATGAACAACATTGTTGAGACGCAGCAATAATCAATCGAAATAAATCAGTATGTTATCATCACCGAAGACCAAAAGTAAATTTGCTAATTCTAAATCAGAATTGGAAGAGAGGAAGCTCATTCTACCTTGCCAGATCGCTGATCAGGAACTCTGAAGCTAAAGATGGTCTTCAGTCCAGGAGCAGGTTCATCAACAGTGATAGTTGTGAAAACCTGTAGACATGAGACAATAGCTTTTGTAACATTCATGACGGGATTGTTCCACGTATGAATATAATTATCAAAACGCAAAGATGATTCGTAATATGGCTGGAGTTTCAAAATAGCTTGCAACAACAGCAAGAACAAAGACACTACAAAGAAACACAAAATGATTAACCACTAACATTGGAGTTGGTGTCAACTTTCACATCAGTTGTGATGTTCTTGTTCTTCCGCTGGCTGCTCACGTCAGCAAAATACAGATCACCTTTCTTCACTCCATTCAAAGTGATTGCCTGCACACGAACAAACACAACAACTCATGAAAACTAAATATGCATAACACGTCTTCCACCCGAACGAACTCATTCCATTTGAATATCGCAGAAGACAAATGCCTGAAAGACCCCTAGCCCTCTCTCTACTTTTTTTTCCTCGAAACCAAACCTATAAAACCAAACATGTTATTTTAGCCCTACAAGACGGGACGGTTAAACCACAACACAACTCCTCCCTTCCAGCCTTTTCTACTTCACACGAAACCTAGCTACCTAAGGGACAATATTAACAAAAACAATCCAAAAAAAATGTAGAAAAATGGGAAAAAAGGATTAAGAGACTTACGACTCCATCGGAGGCATAGGTAGTGAGGGTGAACTTGTGGTCGCTCTGATAATCCCTATAGAGAAGATCTGGAAAATTCCTCGGTATTAACAAAACCAAACGTTACAAAAATAGACAATAACATAATTCCTAATAATAATAAACCTTTAACTTCAAATCGAAGAAACATAAATCTAAAATAACAAATACGAATTAGCTAATCACCTCTAGCTTTCTTCCCGATGTCGGTGTAGAGACCAGGCCCCTTCCCCATGGCTTCCTTTTTTTCCCGAGGAGAAACTGGAAAAACATAAATCAATATTATTTATTAAAAAAAATGAAGAAGAGAGAGAAACATATGTAGAGAGGGAAAGAGAGCGGAAGACTCTAGAAGAAATACCTTTTAGCTAGCTACTTCTTCCTCTCCACAGAGCGAAATGGGAAATACTGTAGCGAGTGTGAGTGATTGGGGGAGAGATAGAACCCTAGAAATGGTGTGTTCGGTCGTTGGGCTCTTTATTTTGGAGGTGGAACGTGGGCCGTTGGATTCTTGTTGAGGGAGATGTGGGGCTTTATGGCCGTCCGATGGGGGGTTTGAAGGAGCAGACTCGAGGATCGGGACGGGTGTGGACATAGGGGCAATTTGGTTCATTCGACCTCCCGTTTCCTTCCCTACTGACGGGTACTTCCTCTCTTTCTTGTATTTCCTTTTGGGAAAAGTCCCATTTAGTACGCTGCAATTTTAAGTTTCATAATTTAGGTCATGTAGAATTAAATTAGAATTTCTGTAGTTCACACATTTTTTTTTTGGGTAGGTCTAGGGCAGCTGTCCGTCCAAACAGTCTTGAAACAACACCGTTTTGGATTCAATGAGGCATATACGTGGCTACCGAATGGAATTAATTTCTGGTGATATGTAATGTAGATAATCATCTAAATAGTCTCCTGTTTGTTTACTTTTTTTCTTTCAAAAAACCCATTATTTAAATAACTAGTAAAACCCAAATTGACACTCCAATACTCCCGACCAATATCGCGCCCAAGACATAAGCTGACAAAGAAAGAATCGACCTCCACACATACTCTACAAAAGCCCCTCTCATATGCTAGCTGTATTTCCAATTTTTTTCAGGGGTCTGTATTTCCATTTTTTTTCAGGGAACTGATGACACTCTAATATTAATTCTTTTAAAAAACAAATTAATTCTTTTTGCTAAATAATGGACTGCAGAAAAATATAAATGTTCCAAGAAAATCGGTATGATATCATTAGTCGATATTCAAATAATTTTCATTTTGAGAAAAAAGTTGGTTCCAAATTTATAATTTTTTTTAAATTTTCTCGGTAAAACCAAGGTCTGATGATATAATATGAAGTAACTCGTATTAATGTTCGAGAAATTTTTTTAAAAATTTTTCGAAACTCGGATACACCGACGAGGAGTTACGAACTTATTGGATATTCCCTGACTGGAAAACAGATTAATCAAAAGGATGGAAAACCATATGGTAATAATATAGCGGATTAATCAACACATTCGCGGTAGCCATGATCGATGTTGACAATAACAAGACCAAATCGATTATTAAAATTTAACATTGTTTTTCTTAGTGATGTTATGCAACCCGAATGACTATTTTAATAATTTCTATTTATTTATAAAATTTAAACTAAAAAATTTATCAAAAATATCAATCTGTTCTCGACTTATCGTTTGAAATAATTCTGGTCCGGCATAGTATCGTGGAGTATCATGTGGTTCGCGGGTGGGTGTCTGTTGCTTGCCAATCACTCATCAGCATCATGATCCTATGAATAATTGAAATCAATAACAAAACTCCGTCGATTAATAGACAGACTTCTTTATCTCTTCAGATACACGCAAGTATCCGCTTCCCCGCCGACCAGAACGACATGTGGATCCTTATTAAACACGTGCAAAGGATGGAATCGTACGAGCGCAAAAAGTTACAAGAACGAAAAATAAATTCCCTTTTACATGTAACTACAATAAAAAAAAATGCAAGAATGCAAAAAAAAGACAATTCTTCTCACAAACTATCAATCAAATATCATATTTTCTTCCATGATAATTTCATGGTAATTATATCATATAAAGTAACAAAAGTTCGTCCAACAGTAATCTAATAAATCCGAAATAAGTGAACTCTATACTTTTTATAAATTTAATTGATACTAGATATCAAATGCAACATATCATAGTTATGTTTAGAATTTATTAAACATTAAAGCCAAGAAAAAACCAAAAATAGAAAAAAATATCCGTCTCCCAACCCACGTTCGACTGTTCTGAGGACTAAAACATGATGGGCACTCGAAAACATTAATCCGCCAAATGAAGTAATAATAGTACACAAGGTAAAATAGTTCAACAAAAAATCTCAAATTTAAACAACATAAAATATCGTCACTATTTAAAATTAGGGAAAATTATTCTCGGTCCCTTGAGTTTGTCTAAAATACTGTTTTAATTTTTTTTTTTCAAAATCCAAACTTTAACTCCCTAGTTTGTTTTTATTGAACTTTAAGACACCTGCCGTCGGAATCGTAAAAATTGTCCGGCGAGAAGCATCTGAAATGACCCATTTGCCCCTAAGTAAAAAATAATTAAAAAATAAAAAATGCTTCCCTCTCTTATCCCCTCCACGTTCTCCTCTCCTCCCCTCCCCCTTCTCTCCTCCATTGTTGATATGAAACTAAACCTCATTATTTTCCAGATTTATACCACAGAAAATCAACATACAAGAACTTGACAATGGCACAAACAAAAAACCCAAATCTTCAATTTTTTAGTTTAATTAGGGTTATGTGATTCTTAATTTTTGGTCTTGAGGTTAAACTTTTTTCACTCGATGGGCCACCAAGAAATCCAAATCTTCCTCGGATGTGGGTGTAGCTTCGTGGCCTGGGTAATTTCGTTTCCCTGGGTTGGGAAGATTTGGATTTCTTGGTGGCCCGCCTACCTAGCTCCCTGTACCTTTACGTTTTGTTGCAACTGCTCCAAGAAATTAAGTGAGCATTTTTTGGAAGCTAATGCAAGAGGGAGGGAAAAACCAGAGAACAACGAAGGTTCCGGACAAAGAATCAAGCCACAAACAAAAGGACACGAAGGGATATTTTTGGGTATTTAGTTAGATGACTTTGGGTGTTTAATTATTATTTTTCTTAGGGATGGAAGAGGTTGAAGATGAAGATGGGGTTGAAGATGGGAGGAGAGAGAATAGGGAAGAAATTTTCATTTTTAATTATTTTTAACTAAGGGACAAATGTGTCATTTCAAGTGCTCTCTCGCCGGACAATTTTTATGATTCCGATGACAGGGGTCTTAGAGTTCAATAAAAGCACGTTAAGAAGGCCAAAGTTTGAATTTTGAAACAGGAAGAATTGAAACAGTAATTTAGGCAAACTCCAAGAGACCGAGAATAATTATCCCTTAAAATTATTATTTAATAGTTAAATTTGAATTAACATTTTAAATAAATATTCCGATTTAAACTTTTCATCGAAAATTACCTATAAATCCCAGATAACCCACGGTTATATATTTGCTCCCTCCCCCCATTTCAGATAAAAAAACCCGATAATTATTCCATGGCGACCATTTATCTCGACCACCACCACCCCCTCCTCCGACGCCGTTTAACGACGTTGCCGAACCTCCTCTCCTCCCCTCCTCGCCACTCCCTCTCGTACCGCTACCGCCCCGCCAGGAAACCGGTACCAAGCTGTTCCGCCAAGCTCCGCCTGCCACGTGGCAGAGCGCTCGCCGTCCGAGCTGGCAGCTCATCCCCTTCCTCCTCCGCCGTCCTCGAGACAGCGATCTCCGGCGACACGTGCATCTTCAAGGAGACCTTCCCCGTTACCCGCACCGAAAAAGTAACTTCCACTATTTCCTTCAACAACAACGGTTAATTTTGTTCTTTTGGCTGTTGCATTTATTAAAGGACTGTTTGGCTCGCTGGTAGTTTAGTTCGTACGGTTTCCTTTCCTTATTTTCTGGCGCCAAACAACGCCTTAGAACTATCCGGTGCTTGTTTTATCTGATTTTGGATTGAAGGGAGTTGGTTTGCGGTGGGCAGGTGGATGGGAAGATCTTCGTGAGATTGGAGGAAGGGAAGGATAAGGGGAATCGGCAGCTGACAGTAGGGTGTAGCCTTCCCGGGAAGTGGATACTTCACTGGGGAGTTACCTATATTGATGACATTGGCAGGTAAATTCGTTTTTGATTCGGGTTTTAGGTCTTCGGATTTAGAATTGGCGCTGTCTGGTTGCTATTTTAACTGTAGTTTGTTTGGTTTCGTGATTTCTGCAGTGAATGGGACCAACCTCCCAAGAGTATGAGACCGCCTGGTTCGGTTCCTGTGAAGGTGATTCCTCCGCTCTAATGAATTTCTCTAGGAAATTTCTTGATTTGTAAATTTTCGTGTGTTGTTTTCTTTGTTCCAGAACTACGCAATAGAGACGCCATTGAAGAAATCGTCCGAAGTTGATGTGTTTCATGAAGTGAAGCTTGATATTGACTCAAAAAGCAATATCGCTGCCATTAATT
Organism: Hypericum androsaemum; assembly: GCA_963995505.1. Lineage (NCBI taxonomy): Eukaryota > Viridiplantae > Streptophyta > Magnoliopsida > Malpighiales > Hypericaceae > Hypericum > Hypericum androsaemum. Next base: position 5,775,975 of record OZ023195.1, read on the forward strand.
TTGTCTTGAAGGTTCTTATTTTCAGCTACTATTACCAATTGAGATTGCTGCTACTAGTTTTTAAGATAACTGTAATATCCAGATGTTGGACTGACAAGGATTTTCGACGCCGTTTCACTCTCCTGTCTCTTGAATAAAATATATTGTTATAGGATGAAGAATCTGGAGCCTGGTACCAGCACAAAGGCAGAGATTTCAAAGTACCTTTAGTGGATTACCTGATTGATGATGTTAATGTATTTGGAGGAAAGAAAGGGTTCAGTATTTGGCCAGGTTGAGAAAAAAATTGGTCTCATCTTTTATAGCTGTATTCAGATGTTCTCCAACTTGATGCTGATTATATAATGTGTCAATGACTTGCAATTCAAGTAATGTTCTAGCGATTTCAAGTAACATTTGGTGGATTCTTGTTTTTCCTCCTAACTTATCTGCTCACGTGTAGCAAAATACAAGTGATATTGCTTTCCCTGATTTTTGCTACCCGTTACAATGTCAGGTGCTTTACTTTCTAACATGCTTCTCAAGGCAGAGCCATCGCTCAAAGATCAAGATGGTAATGGTGAATCCAAAGAGTCCAAAAAGCAAAGGGGGCAGCTAGAAGGTTTCTATGAAGAGCAACCTATTACTAAACATGTTTCTATTGAAAACTCGGTGACTGTTACAGTTGAGAGGTGTTTGAAGACTTCTAAAAATCTTCTCCATCTACAAACCGATCTTCCTGGAGGAGTGGTTGTTCATTGGGGAGTTTGCCGAGATGAAGCTAGAAATTGGGAAGTTCCATTGGGGCCTTATCCACCTGAGACATCTTTATTCAAGAACAAGGCATTGCGTACACTTCTACAGGTACACAACTTATTACTTCTTTCATTAGTTCCAAGTCCTGCCGAAACATGTCTTTGGCCTGTAAAGTGGTGTAAGTTCTAGCTTGTAACTATACAGAATTCAGATTTGAATTTCTATGAACATTTGGAAACTTGAAGCTCGCTGTAGCTCTAATTTTACAACAATCGCTTTTTCAATCACGGATATGTATCATTCAAACTTGCAATTTTATTATGTACTGTATCTGTAAAGTAGTGATAGTTGCTAAAACAACAAATATAGGGTTGTATTATGACATACTTGTTATTGATTTGATACCACAACATTCCCGACTGAGACCCCTGATTTGAACTATCATTGATTCAAGTGGGTGTATAGGGATGATTTATTCTTCAACAACTACTTAAGAGCTGAAGAAATAATGAAAATTCCTCACAAGATCAGTCTTATCCAGGATGGATCTTAACTTCCTATTCTTCGTAGTCCTTCCGTTCAATATACTATTGCTTTGTGAAGCTTATGCATGAGAGCATTAGCTATTTTCTCTGTCATTAGTGGGTTGTGTCATTTTTCCGATACATGTGGAGCCAAAAGGGTTTTCAACAAGCTGTACCTTCGTGCCCACTGTGTTTGGTAGAAGAAAGGAGGGAGAGGAAAGAAAGTGGGTTGAATCTTGTCTAAATTTTTGACCATATTCAACCCACTTTCTCTCCTCTACCTCCCTTTGTTTCCCTACCCAATGGTGTAATAGTCTAATGATATAAGGATTCCAGTGAAAAAGAGCACCTCTGTGCGGCTTGTTGTATGACCAAACAGTTATATGTATGTCCCTTTCGGAAAAAAAAACATGTTTATGTATGCTGTATTGCTAGTGCAATGCATGTTTTGACTGAGAGCATCACATTTTTGTTAAGCACTCATTGTTTTAACTTTTATTTGGTTAGTGTAGAAGCACACTGATTGGAGGCGCTTACCTTTAGTTTTCCTATTTCGATGTTATACTCCAGGGAAAAGAAGGGGAAAAGCATTCTGTTGAATTTACTTTGGAAGATGATGCTGTAGGCTTTCTGTTTGTCCTCAAGCTAAATGAAAGCACTTGGCTGAGATGTAATGGTAATGACTTCTTTATCCCTCTCTCAAGTAGCTTGTCTGCCCAGTCTGAACCTGAGAACACTGGAAGTACGACTATATCTGAAAAACCTTTAGAAGCAAATCAAGAAGATGTTTCCGGTGCATACACTGATGGGATAATCAACGAAATAAGGAGCCTAGTCAGTGGCATTTCCTCTAAGAAGAGCCAGAAAACAAATACAAAAGAAGCACAAGAACTCGTTCTTCAAGTGATTGAAAAGTTGGCGGCTGAAGCTTATAGTTTATTCAGAAGCTCTGTTCCAACTTTCTCGGAAGAAACTGTGTTAGAATCAGAAGTGTCAGAGGAGGCTCCTGCAAAAATATGCTCAGGCACAGGCACTGGGTACGAAGTATTGCTCCAAGGCTTTAACTGGGAATCACATAAAACTGGGAGATGGTACATGGAACTTAAAGAAAAAGCTGCAGATATATCTTCACTTGGGTTCACTGTCATTTGGTTGCCACCACCAACAGAATCCGTGTCACCTGAAGGTTACATGCCAAAGGACTTGTATAACTTGAACTCTAGGTATCTTTCTGCTATTTGTTGTGCATGATAATGTTATTACTATCTCCTCTGGCATGCTCAAGTTTGCTCGTCACTGTATCTTCTTTGCCTGGTGATAAATACCACTTGACTGTTTTTCTTGTCGTCATTTTTATAGTGATGGGCAGAATCTTTCAGGAAACACTGGGCTATCTGATTTAGTGAATGCTATCTTTTTCATTTTTAATTGGTGTCAGATATGGAAGTATGGATGAACTCAAGGATCTGGTGAAGGCACTTCATAATGTGGGTGTGAAAGTTCTTGGAGATGTTGTCCTAAACCACCGCTGTGCACACTATAAGAACGAAAATGGAATCTGGAACATTTTTGGTGGCCGCTTGAACTGGGATGATCGAGCAGTTGTTGCAGATGATCCCCATTTTCAGGTTGTGATTGATAGCTTTTGCTTCACTTTTAGCTGCATGTTTTCTTGCAGTACTGTTACCTCTCAACTTTAGGAAGAACATTACTGTTGGTGAATGCTAGATGCGTACCTATGGCCAATGCTTTGCGTGATTCACCCAACTCCTCTTCTCCTTTCTGTAGGGCAGGGGCAACAAGAGTAGTGGAGACAGTTTCCATGCTGCTCCAAACATTGATCATTCCCAGGAGTTCGTGAGAAGTGATCTTAAAGAATGGTTAAACTGGCTAAGGTATATAACAAAATCCTATTTCCGAATGTTTAGGTACATATTGTAATTTTTGAGTCGGTGATATTAAAAGTTGCATGCTCATTGTAATTTTTTATTTCCGACGTTCAGAGAAGACATTGGGTACGACGGATGGAGGCTGGATTTTGTGAGAGGATTTTGGGGTGGTTATGTCAAGGAATATCTGGATTCAAGTGAACCTTACTTTGCTGTTGGAGAGTATTGGGATTCCCTTAGCTATACATACAATGAAATGGACTACAGCCAAGATCTGCATCGTCAGAGAATTATTGATTGGATTAATGCCACGGGTGGAACTGCTGGTGCATTTGATGTCACCACAAAGGGGATACTTCATGCAGTAAGTTCTTACGTAATTTCTGTTATTTATTTGCCAGTGCAGAGTGCTCAACAGGGAGGCTGGAAAATGCCATCATTGATATGCATAAGAGGCAATTGATGAAAATGCCACCCTTAGGCCTTCCTAAGCCTTAGTAGGCATAAGAATAGCATGATAGATCAAGAATGTTTCCGGGACTCGCTTCATATGGGACTGAGAATAATCTAAAATTCTTTAGCCAACCATTAGTGGCTATGAGGTTTCACGATGAGATCCTCACATTTAAGGAGAACGGATCCTGTATTATTTATGAATGTGCTTACACAAATTGAGACTGATCAGCACAACTATCGATATCTGTGCCTCTCATAAGCAGTTTTCTTCACCTATCTTCGAAGTAGTTAGTCTCGCATCACTGATATCGGGGAGCACATGCCAGCATTAACAGGTTTACAATCTGTTTATTTATTCCTACAGGCACTCGAGAGGTGCGAGTATTGGCGCTTATCAGATGGAAAGGGAAAACCTCCTGGTGTTGTTGGTTGGTGGCCATCCCGTGCTGTCACCTTCATAGAGAATCATGATACTGGCTCAACCCAGGTTAAAATTAAGTTTCTTAACGCAGTCCTTTGACTGCGTATAAGCTGATCAGTTTACAATATTTATTCTGTTGCTATTCTTGGGACTACTCAACTGAATTATCTGATTCTTTTTTGTCTACAAGGGTCATTGGAGATTTCCTGGTGGAAAGGAAATGCAAGGATATGCTTACATTTTGACTCATCCAGGAACACCAGCAGTGTTCTTCGACCATATCTCCTCTCATTACCGATCCGAAATTGCGTCCCTCCTTTCTCTCAGAACCCGTAACAAAATCCACTGCAGGAGCACTGTGAGTACTAAGCAAACTGTTTCAATATCTTTTCAGCGAAGAAGTCCCGTGCTTTTTTTTTGGGTTATCAAATAGCCAGTCATTGTAGTCAAGGACTTTGCTCTCTTTTCCCAAGTTGCACCATTTCGACCAATTCGGCCGGTTGTCTGATTGATTTATTTCTATCTCAGATCAAAATTAAAAAGGCGGAAAGGGATGTATACGCGGCGATTGTGGACGACAAAGTAGCAGTGAAAATCGGACCGGGTCACTATGAACCACCTCAAAGTGGTGACCAGAAATGGTCTCAAGCCATTGAGGGAAGAGACTACAAGGTCTGGGAGGCATCCTAATCCTCTACAGCCCCAAGCTCACATCCCCTCGTGATACACAAGTTAGAAATACGAACTTTTTTTTTTTGATAAGTGATATGTATCAAGAAGATAATTACATAGGTATAATGCCGAGAACCTCGCAAGAGGTAGCAACAAGTAGTCTCGACAAGAGCACCCGTTGTTACACTAAATTCGGCACAAAAAAACGCCCAATACAAACAAAACCCGAACAACCAAAAAGCCCCCAAGATATTTCGTTGAAACGCAGAGAAGGACCCAAAGTAGAAATCCACTTACATTAAGGAGTCCAAGAAGAGAATCAAATCCTGTCCCGCCATTTCCTTGGTTGCGTTAGACCACAGGAGCCACTCTTTAATCCGGTGCAAGACTAGAAATACAAACCTTCGTCGTACAAAAAGAGAGCTAAGTTCCGGAAGTGGTTGCAGTTACGCACAGTTGGTGAAGTAACCGAGGAAAGGGAGGAACTGTCTGCACTCTGCAATAAGCGTCACCAGGCTTTACCAAATTAAGGGGGCAAGGGACCTTAGGAGAGGCACCCTTTTTTTCTGTACAACTAGGAGATGCACCTTTGTGTGTAAAATATATGATTTAATCCACGTGGATATCAAATTGTAAGTCACTTGATGGCAAAAAGACCCGGATCTACTGGATCAGATCCTTACTCTACTCCATGAATCTTAGGGTTTATGGGTCTTAGGTAGGGTTTATGTTTGGGTCTATTTATTTAGATAGGGTTCGGATCTGGATATGGTCCATATAAACCTAGACCCATACTCTACCCATAGACCCATTAATTAGAACTTACCTTAGTTAGATCCTACTTAGATCCATATTTATTATATTGCTAAGGTAATTATAATACAGCCGTAAAAAACTAAGCGAACACAAAAAAAACCTAACATAATACTATTTTTTAAATTTAAATGTCAAATATTATATGACTAATTAAGTAATTAAATTTTTTGGTTAGACATAGAAGCTACCGAGAAGAGTTAGATTACAAGAGCAAGAAGATGATCGAGAAGACTTGTTCAGAAGTAGCTTGAAAATTTAGAAAGAAATTATTTTGAAGTTGAAATTTTATATTATGCAAGAACACTTATAAGTTTTAGTTTTTGATTGACGAGGTAGCCGTATGTGTTTCATTTTATGTTCAACTAGTTGATTTATAGTTTATTCTCAACTTTAATTTGAGATTATCATTTTAGTACATAGACTTTAATTTTTCTTTTATTTTTTATTTGGATTATATTAAAATAATAAAAATATCTTGTAAAGTAATTATAAAAAAGATAGAATGTTAGAGGGTCAGACTCTATGCACCCTGTAGACCCTAGATTTTTTGGAGGGTAGGGTATGAGTCTAATAATAAAAAATTTGTAGAATCGAAGGTAGGATATAGGTCTAACTCCAAAAACTAAGGCATGAGTTAAATCTTATCAATATCCTATTCGACCCTACACATTGCCATCCTAGTCACTTTGGTGGCCCGAAATAATATTGTTGTAACAAAGGCGTTCATGGCGCCGGATAAAATAACATTAATGCAAACTCAAGATCTTTCCTGGGGTTAGGAGAATAAAGAAACTTGTCGCCCGTTATTAGTATTTTTTTTGTTTTGCTGAGATCATCTACTATATAGATACTCACAATGCACATCAAACTAAATTTGAGTCGAGTAAAATATTTAAATTATCAATCTAAATTTGAGCCAAGTAGAATATTTAAATTGTCACACGACATTCAAATTGTGGTAAAATTTTGCCAATTAATAGTTTGACTCGAGACCTATAAATTAGGATAGGTAAATCAACTTTCTTTCTAATTGATTCAAGAGCTCACCTATTATTAATAATTAGTTTAGGTTTTTTTTAATTGGTAAACGATACCTATATTACTCCAATAGGGTAAAAGAGCTATTCACTGACTGCGTTAATAACGTGCTATGAAGAATGCACCAAAAAAAAAAATACCATGCTAATGAAGAGAAATCCGACTCAATTTGAAATTAATTACAACAAAAGAGAACAATTTATACTTTGGAGGCGGATTTTTCTCTAATTAATGATCGGTAGATGTGAGTCACTTCCCCACAGGTCCCATACGCCAAAATTAATGAGTTTGTTCATATGGACAAACTCGATATTTGACACAATATTCTTTCTACATGCTTTCTCTGTTTCTAGTGGAGAGGAAAAGAGTTAATTAGGGGAGAAAAAAACATAAAATTTGAAATATTAATATATTGAATCTATTGTCACTAAGTTGAGACCAATTAGATATACTAATATAATATGCTTCCTTTTTTACTAAAGCCTAAACAAGTCGTAATTAACAATAAAGGAAACAATATTGTCTCAGAACTAAATTTTCAATTATATGTTGTCAACAATTGGAAGGAAAATAATTAACCAAAAAAATTCCACGCAATAAGCCAATAACGTTACATATACGAGGTCACAATTGTATATGTACAAAGTAACAAAACGTGAATTAATAATGGCATACATATTACGTAATAATAGTATATACTAGTATATTTGCTAAGTCATAATGGCTCTAATTGAATAAACATACAATAGAATTTCGTGACCGTAACCGGCAGAATACAACTAAATTTGTCAAATTTAAATTTTAGGGCATAATAGTTATAAGTGTTTGTTGTTTGCATAAATTGATTGATAAGGACAAATATATATTGATTAGTTCTTCATATTTTGAAAAATTAACTAGATAGTCCCTAGGTCTCTTTTCTGGATAATTTTTCAGCCAATTTTATCAAAATTCCTATCATACCCCTAGAGGTTCACTCTCTTCATCTCTCTCCAAAACTTCCCCTTTTTTCCTGAAGGAACCTACGTCCATCACCTCAATTCAAGTGCCACCACCCATCCAAATATATTAGGGTTTAGATTGGGTACTGAGTGAAGGAATTGATTCCGGACGGTTTGGACTGAAGGGGGACCGCAGCGGCAAGCGCATGTATGTGATAATGGCAAGTACAGTTATGTGATAATGGCATTTGTTTTTGTAAAAACGGCAAGTCCCCGTTGATGATAATGGCATGCGTGGTTTTTTCATTTTGGTCCCCAGTATTTTAGCATTTTTGCAAAAAGGTCACACTGACATGTACAGTTATGTGATACTGGCATGCACAGTTATGTGATAATGGCATTTGTATCCGGCCTGTGTTTGTGCGTAACTTTTTTCATTTTGGTCCCTGTATTTTAGTACGTTTACAAAAAAGTCCCCGCGTGTCTTCATTCAAAACGGTTTGAAATAGTGGCATTCCGTACCTAATCCATACCCAATATATTAACCTCAGATTCCCTCCACTTCACTACTCTCTTTATCTTTTCCCCTAAAATCCATCAGCTCCCATACTTCACTTCCTCTTCCCAGACAAGAAAAAAATAATTCCATGAACAATGAATGCATCCTTAATGGCCATCAGGTTCTTCACAGACCTCTCATCCCCGACGAATCGCCACCGCCGACACGTTCCTGCATCGTCGGCTCACTTCCCCGAAGCTCCAAAGTAGCAACCTCCGCCTCGTCGCTTCATCGGTCGGCCTGGCCGAAATCCTAGCAAAGGGCGGTGTCAAGATGTACAAGGTCGGGGAGTCTGACCTGCCACTATACATCATCGATCGACGAATGAGGAGGGAGGTTTTTGGGTGGTTGGCGGTGGTTGGCGGAGCTTGTGGTAGAGGAGAGGTTCTCCTCGTGACTTTTGGAGATACAAAGAGAGTGAACCTAGGGGTATGATAGGAATTTTGAAAAAAAATGGCTGAAAAATAATCCAAAAAATGGATCAGGGACTATCTAGTTGATTTTTAAAATATAAGAGACTAACCATATTTGTCCTTATCAATCAATTTACATAAACAACAGGGACCTATGGCTATTTTACCCTAAATTTTATTGTAAATATATTTATACAAAATCACTACTCCGAATACACACAGCAAAGTCGTAGACAATCAAGTAAAATCTAATACACGAAATAATTTGATCTATAAACTAAACATTTTCTAAAAAGAATTTCATAAAATTAAGTGATACTAGAATCGTGTGAGCAATAACATACTACAAATAATTCGCTCTAATAACATATTAAAATTTTTATATTTAACAAAAAAAAATTAAAATTATATGCAAGTAATTTATAACACTTGTAGAAAAACCTAACCCTTTCTCTCAAAAGACATGCGATAATCTCAAAACATTAACTTACCAAAAACAAAACCATGAGAAAGTTGAAACTAATTTGCTAGCTTTAAATTAGTTTGAAACCCGTACTAATTAAGAAGCGGTTCTCCTTGTTTACCGCCTCAATTATTTTCTAATCTCTCACCTTAATTTTAGGTACTTGCACCTTATATATCCATGGGAAGATGCAAATATTATAATAATTGATCAGGCGAGCAGGAACTTCTCTCCTGATCTCTCCTCCTCCCTTGGCTTCAACCTGTTGGGATTGAATCTTCTCAACAGCTTGAAACCCCAAAAAAAAAACCCGAAAAAAAAGAGAGAAATCTGGATTGAAGGAATTCGACCTTCAAAAACAGAGTTTTATTTGGCAATGGCGACCTTTAAACAAGGTCTCATGGCCTTCGTCTTCTTCGTGTCGTTCGCGACGATGGCGCCCGCCTCGCGGGCCAACATGGAGGAGACCGAGGAGTACTGGAAGAACAAGGGAGAAGAGTTTGATGAGTACTGGAAGCACCGTGCGGACGAGGCCCAGAAAGCTGCTCTTGAGTCCTTCCACGCTGATCCCCTCAATATCACCGACCACTTTAACGTCCAAGTTCACATGTGAGCCGCCTCTTATATTCGTATAGAATTTGTTGCGTCTAATACGAGTTCGAGTCGGATAATATGTGTTTGTGAACGTTCATGCAATTTAGGGCAATGGAGGGAAGCAATAGCACAAGGAGAAACTTGCGCAAGAAGAAAGGACCATGCAAGGCCACAAACCCTATCGACAGGTGCTGGAGGTGCGACCCTAATTGGGAGAAGAACCGCCAGAAGCTAGCCGACTGCGTCCTCGGATTCGGCCGGAGGGCTAAGGGAGGCAAGGGTGGTAAGTACTACGTGGTGACCGACCCCTCGGACAACGACATGGTAAACCCTAAACCCGGAACCCTACGCCATGCTGTGATCCAGAAGGCGCCCCTCTGGATCATCTTCGCGAAGAGCATGATCATCAGACTCAACCAGGAGCTGATGGTGGCTAGCCACAAGACCATCGACGGGAGGGGCGTCAACATCCGGATCGTCGGTGGGGCCGGGATCACGCTCCAGTTCGTACAGAACGTGATCATCCACGGCCTCCACATCCACGACATTGTCCCCGGGAATGGCGGGCTCATCAGGGACTCCGTTGACCATTACGGATTCAGGACCAAGAGCGACGGAGATGGGATTTCTATCTTTGGATCTTCCAATCTCTGGATCGACCATAACTCCATGGCCAGGTGCTCTGATGGCCTCATTGACGCTATCATGGGCTCCAGCGGCATCACCATCTCCAACAACCACTTCACCGATCACAACGAGGTACGATCATTTGCCATATATGCGCATTCGCTAGAAAGCGAAGGCATCTTCGTCTGTCTGTTCTATTCACAAGGTTGACTCGGGTTTGAAATCGTTCCCTATATATGCGCATTTCGCAAGGTTGAATATCTTTTTACGTCGTGCATGTGTCTTTTCCGTTCACAAGGTTGATTATTTTTTTGCCCCGGATTTAGGTGATGTTGTTCGGGGCAAGTGACGGCTACTCCGGGGACAAGATCATGCAAGTGACGGTGGCGTTTAACCACTTCGGGAGGGGATTGGTCCAGAGGATGCCGAGGTGTAGGTGGGGTTTCTTCCATGTGGTCAACAACGACTACACTCACTGGCTCATGTACGCCATTGGAGGCAGCCAGGCGCCTACCATCATCAGCGAGGGCAACCGCTTCATCGCCCCCGACAATGACTTTGCCAAAGAGGTAACCCTGTTTCGCCTTAAAATTTTGGGTTGGATGACCGATGTTAATCGGAGACAACTTGTTGCATGATCAGATAACGAAGAGGGACTATGCAACTCCGGACCAATGGAACAAGTGGAACTGGAGGTCAAACCACGACCTGTACATGAACGGTGCATTCTTCACACAGTCCGGGAACCCGGCCGCGGTGCAGCAATTCTCGAGGCACGACAAGATCAAGGCCAAGCCGGGTACAATGGTGACCAGGCTCACCCGCAACGCAGGTGCGCTCGATTGCTTCAGGGGCAAGCCTTGCTAAGGCCCCGCCCCGGTCATACTTACCATCGATGTGCTTGGTTCTTTCATGTGTTGGTCATTACCGGATGTGACTTATGTATAATATATAGACACAAAGAATGTACGAGAGCAAGTGGATGAGGAAAGTAATGTTGCACAAAAAAAATTGATGCATTGTTGATGATAAATAAATTGAGAGACTAACAAAATTGAACATATTCAATTTTCGTGAAGGTATTATTATGTGGATCGTCTTTCAGTTAATGTTTCAAATGTCATTTCCAAAATTGAACTTATTTCAGTAGGATCTTCTTTCAATTTCCATAAAATCCAATACCAGCCCATATATTTCTCCAAGCTCAATTTCTTACCTTCTTTCCAAGGCTTTTGATCAGATGGTACCGATTAGTCTAGATATTAACCGGGTTCATCTGACCTAAACGAACTTAAATGAAGGAATTTGTTTCCATTCTTAAACTTGCCCACTTAGCACTTCATCCAGATTTCATTCGAAAAATTTAACAACTGTCCAACCACAATTATGATTAGGTATGTCAAACAGTTATGATTTTGCCAAAGGATAATTTGTGTCATGGTTCACTTTCTTTTTTCAGATTTTATTGCAAAATTTATATTTCAAATATTTGTCAGATGTCGAATTATCACCGTAGAATTACTCGATTTCATTAAGCCAATTTTCCATTTAACAAAATACAATTTAGAGGTTCTCTTTAGGATAAGGGTAAATTACTCTCAAGTTCCTCGAGTTTGCTTATATATACTCAAAAGTCCCCCTATTTCTAAAATACACGCCGACGTCTTTCATGTTTTATTTTATTATACTTTCTCCTAAAAATATAATGACCAAAATATAATGGTGCACGTTAGCAGCTCTTTTTTTTCATTTTTGTCAATGAAATGACCAAAATATCCTTAGAACAAAAATAAAAAAACTACTGACATCATCTCTTCTTCTTCATCCTAAAAAATTTCCAATTACGTAAGAACCCTAAAAAATTGATGAACACTAATTCACTATTCGATTAAACATCCAAAGAATACTTGAAATCCAACCTATTGCCTTCAATTAGAAAAATCCTAAACCCAAGAACATCGAGAACCTTAGGTAGAACTTCAATTAAATCCAAATCCATATCTTATCCTATGCCCATCTGATAATTCAAGCCATCCGAACAACCTCGCCTCGCTCCCTTCCTCGTCCAAATCCATCGCCACCCCGAACAGCCTCGCCCCGCTCCCTTCCTCGTCTTCCTCGCCGGAGCACATCCTTGCAGGGAGCAAATCTAGAGGCTTCTTCTCCCCCGAACAGATCTGGCTTCATTGGCTAGGATCCGGCTGGCTCCCGCCGCCGCTGCCAGAGTAGCTCGACACCATTGAGAATATGTTGCTCACCAGTCCCTTCGCCTTTGACAGCTCCTTCTTCAACCGGGAGTTTCCTTCCTCAGCCGCTCGTTCTCCTCCACTAGCTCCGAGCTCAGCGGCGCAGTCGCTAATTCACTAAACGACGTCTCTGCTGCTGCTGCTCGGCATCCCAATGGGTTATTAAAAGGGGCGAATTGGTGTTTATGGCATTTGTGTTCTATGAAGAAGATGAATGGGTTATTGATTTTTCAAGGTTTATTGAATCGATGAAGAAGATGCTTTTTTGTTCAATGAAATTATCGAGGTAGAAGAAGAAATGATGTCAGCAATTTTTTTATATTTTAAGGGTATTTTTGTCATTTCAATGACAAAAAAAGAAAAAACTCATCGAATGAGCCGAAAGTATAATAAAATCAAACACGAGGGACAACATGATCATTTTTCAAACATGGAGACTTTTGAGTATATTTAAGCAAACTCGAGGGACTTGAGAGTAATTTAGCCTTAGGATAATCTAAAGTATATGCCATCCTTTAAGTTGCACAAAATAAATGTTGAACACGCCTAAGCAGCTCCAAGAGATTAAATAAAAGTTTAAAGTGAACATTAGTAAGCAGGAACACATTTGCATCCACACAGTTAGAACACGAGATGCTGCTGTTAGCAATTTAGCATTTATTGTCCCAACTTTAATTCGTTTGACAGCATATTACCATATTTTTATTGTAATAGCATATTATATATCCGATTCTATGGGAAATTCCGTCTCATATTACACAATTTTGAACTTCTGTGGTGGCAACAAGTTCTTGTAAGCACCCCCTTCGTTTTTTTAATACTATACAGATATTTATTGACCCATTAATCCAGATTTGACTTAGGTATGATCTCTTAATGGTGGCAAATTTCTTTTAACAAGTATTTAACGGTGCATTCTTAAGAATTCGAACTCCGTTAATCTAAGTATTTGTTAGTTTGTTAATTTCTCTCTCCGAAAACATGAAAAAAGAAAAGAAATGAGCTACAATTAACAAAAAAACAGATTAAGGACATAAACCTCATAATAATGGACGAAGAATCCCAAGGCACAATCCAATAATCGACAACCAATGTTGTCCTGTAATTTGTGTATAAACTTTGGTTCTTTTCCCAAATTACAAGTTCACTATTTTGGAATCATCCCAGGAGTTAGACAATAATATCTGTCTCAATGTGGGTTTTGTCCATTTGAGGTCTACATTAAAATCGATCCTCCACATGCAATTGTAATATTGCCCTTTTGACTCCTCTACCTAGGAATAATCGTCTCATGTACGGTCTTAAAAAAGTATAAGTTTGGTGTTACTTGATGATGGTTAACTCAAGTTCACTATTAATTAGTTGTTAGCTATTGTGTTAGTATCCGATCACTCACTGTGTCGATTAATTCATGATCAAGTTAGGTAGGACATCCAAAAATAGTGACAAAATCTTAAACAAATATTTAACGTTGTTACATTTTTAAAACTCAAACTCAAGATCTGATTAAATTAAAACAACTCTCGTTTCAAGTAAACATTTTGTCTTCAAAAAATTAAAAAAGCCACTTCTTAGGCGGCCTCTTTATAATAAAGCCATTCCTCCACATTTGTCTCAACTAATAGTATCGCAACCATCGACCACCAATTGTCTTGGTCCTGACAAAACCAGTCGTATAACAGACGACAAATCATGCACAAGACAGAGACATGCACGAGACAAAAGGAGGAACATGTTTATATGTACGTGGGCATTGGAGTTGCTTGAGAGTCAAGTCATTGCAGAGACATTCCACTGAGAATCCTAGGAAACCAAACGGAAGTATGGAGATGATCGGTGGGAACGACGAGCTGGCTGGCCCCGGAAGGCGAAGGTCGTGCCTTGTAGGAGGCGAACCGATGGACGCGAAGTGCGTTAAGAGGCGGCGGAGGGAACCACCCACTATTGCATTGAGCAGCGGTGATCAAAAGGGAGGCGAGCAGCAGCAGGTGGTGCAGTTGAAACTGCAGGGGGATCAGCAACCAGCTGCTACTCCTGCTGCTACTACTGTCAAGAGGAGCTCAAGGTTTAGGGGAGTCAGCAGGTTAGATCAGCTAAATGGTTTTCTGTTTCATCTCCTGGAATTATGTGCAAGGTAGGAAAATGGCAGTGTAATTAACGTTATGTTATGATTCAGGCACCGGTGGACGGGACGGTATGAAGCTCATCTATGGGACAAAGCGTCCTGGAATCCGACGCAGAGGAAAAAAGGGAAGCAAGGTAGGACTTCAAACTTGCTAATGCTGGTTTGCCTGCTTTGAACATTCAGATCAACTCTGAGTGATCTCTGATTGTTTACTTGTGCTTTGCATTCGGAACCGAATATACGCGGGCGGGCGGAGCAGTTTATCTTGGTGAGTACTTCACATTCATCATCAGAACCAATGATCTAGGCAATTCAAACAAAATGATCAACCCTGAATTACCATGTTTATTGCCTTAAAAAAGGTGCTTATGATGAAGAGGAATCTGCAGCAAGAGCATACGATCTGGCTGCTCTCAAGTACTGGGGGACATCAACTTTCACCAACTTTCCGGTACATAAACAGCTTGCGTTAAACGTCAACTTCGACGATAAGAACTGTTAGCCGCGACACGTCATACGCAGGGCTAACCCGTTCGTTCTGCTGGTATCCTGACAGGTATTTGATTACGAGAAAGAAATCGAGATCATGAAAGCTTTAACGAAAGAGGAGTACCTAGCCTCTTTAAGAAGGTACAATTCTTATGATTCTGTCGGCTTCGGTTAGAAGCAATTTGGAAAACAGAGGTGTTAAAAAGGATGATGCCTTCTTACTTACCTGGTTTTACACTTTTGGCAGAAGAAGCAGTGGCTTCTCAAGAGGCGTATCCAAGTACAGAGGAGTTGCCAGGTGAAATAGAAAAGAAATGATTTTGGTCTCCTCATATCCTGGTAAGCATTGCCTTGGTTTCTCTAATCATTTTCAACCTCATACTTAGCAGGCACCACCACAATGGGAGATGGGAAGCAAGGATAGGAAGAGTGTTTGGCAACAAGTACCTCTATCTCGGCACCTACGGTGCGTATCCGATAACCGTACTGGTAAACTTGCAGGAAGAGTTGTTAGAGATCGGTACTGATCGGTTTCCGTCTTGTTCAGGTACACAAGAGGAGGCTGCTCATGCTTATGACATTGCAGCTATCGAATACAGAGGTATCAATGCAGTCACCAACTTTGACTTGAGCACATATCTCAGGTGGCTGAAACCCGCCGAACCTACCTACAATCCGCCTCTCACTCCTCGCGAATCGAAACCAGTTCTAGAGCCTCTACCAATGGCTAACTATTCGTTTCCTAGAGAGGAAACACCCCAGTTTATGTATCTCCAGCCTAATCCCTACGGCAACAGACTGGATGACTTCAACTCACCAAGAACAACCAACATTTTTGCAGCTGGGAAGTCGCCCATTAGTCCTTGCAGCACCAAGTCATCTTCCCCTACCGCGCTCAGCCTCCTCCTCAAGTCCTCCGTATTTAAAGAGCTAGTAGAAAAGAACTCGAGTGCCATCCAGGAGGAAACTGATGAGAAAGACTGCAAAAACATTTTCTCCACGTCCAAGAACAATGCAGTTGAAGATTACTTCTATAAGGGCGAGTTCTTCCCACGTCTGAATGTATGCCCTTCGAGCGAGGGTTTGGACTCCAAGGAGGAATGCTTGTTGCCATTATGGTACAACAAGTAGTGGGATTGAATGTCCCTGGTCTAGTTTACACGCACTTTAGTCCAGGCTTAGCATTGACCAGCAGTTTCTGTCCAACTCTTCAGCTTGCTCATCTCCTTATCACAATTCCAGTTATTGTGCAGGAGAACTAATTTACAGTTCTGTAAACATAAATAGCATTCTGAATCGAAAATAACTACTAGAAGCTTACCAGATTTGGGGGTCATTGTGCGTCCCGGAGACCTTTCACTTCTCAGTAACCAAGCTTCACTAACTTGGACATCAGGTGAAGAAATCGTCAATGATATGTTAAGAACATGATTAAAACGGCTACTAGATACATAGTTAATCTGTGTTTGTCAAGCAAAGTTCAAACATATTAGTGTCTCAATGTCCGCATGAGACCACGCAGACCATCCCCCATCAGATCAGGAAACTGCAAAAAGGCACAGAATTGATTCATCCTACAGGTCATGAATCTACCAGGACGATAGACAAAATGGGATGAGAAGCCAAATAACAAGCCTGAATCCGGAAGATGGGAGCATTTACTTCTGGCGAAGATATCAAAAGCACGACAGCAGTCCATGGCATGCTCCAAAATGAAAACAATTTCGTAATGATCAACGTGTTAATTCTGATCAAATGACATACTAGCAAAGCATACACATTGACGATTCATTTCTTCGACGGATTGAGCCTACAACGGGGACAATGCTACTTCAAAGTGTGGAAATAAAATGGAGTAATGGACTGCCTACTTGAGCAACAATAGTCGAGATTTAAAACATCAAAAGAGACACTGTTTCATATCTACCAACGGAAGAATCTTGGCCATTTACGGTTACAAGCATTGTTCAGGTAAAGCGTATACTAATACATATACTTCTATAATTATTCAGCAGTCCGTATAAGCTAAGGAAACGTAATCGGTTGATGAACATTCTTGCCAAGATTACAATTAACTCACTCAAGGGTATTTTCATTTGTACACTATTGCTCAACGAGAATGTTGCCAAAACTGAGGATCAGAGCTCTTGTTCAGATTTCGCAATCAGCAGAAGGCTGAACGCATCCTGCAAGAAAGACAAACAAGTTTTTCAGACCATAGAAAAAGGCAGAATACTTCGTGCTCTCACAGGATGGTATGGTTTAGGCTGCGACTCTTTTTGCAAGATGTGCTTTAAAGAGGACCAGCAGGAACAAAGCAAGTAGCTTCTCCAATTGCGTAAATTTCTGAAGCATTATAGGTGTAACTCTTTTTGAGCAAATAGAGCTTAGAAAGATGTAGATTTATTATCAGGATCCATAAATCTAAAGGCCTTTGCCAAACACATGCAAATCCTGCACCAATTATGAGGCTGGGGAAACCTAAATCTGATGCGGCAGAATAAAAATCTCCAAACCTTTGCAAAGGTCTTGTTTGAGGAGATGTAGTCGACTCTTCCACTATATCCAGTTCATCATGAACGCCATCCCTTGGCACCAGAGCCCGTACTACTTCTTCCTTAATCTCTGTAAGCTGCTTCAGGCCCTGCTTTCGAAGATGGGTGGTTAAATTCTGTAACAATCTAGGAGCATAAATGTGGTGCGCGCTTGCATGTGATGGGTAGTCTTGACTTGCTTATCGCTGCTCCTTCAGCAGGAACTAGTGTAACACTATGCTATGCAACTTTGTCGCAAGTGCATGTGCTTGTAAAGTTAAAGAGCATATGCAAAATTCTCACAGGTGTCACAATGATTAATTGGCAGAAGAGGCACATCCTGAAAGTGAAAATTGAAAATGATACGTACTAAAGTGATCGTTCATCATGGACTACTACTCTAGATATTTAACATGTGAACTTACAGGCTCTTTGTAAGCAAGGGAGCTGAAAGTTCTGCCTGAAGATTTCAACTTATCCTGCAAAAATATCTTAAAACATTAGCCAAAAGTAGACCATGGAAGCCCACAACCAGCGCCACACATTTGAGTTGATCGAGAAGCCAAAAGCCAAGCAGAAGCTAAAATAGAAATAAATACTGGTACGAATACAAGGGTATGCACTCATGTTATAGGACAAGAAATATGCAGCAACAGGGTAACAGCAGCGTGTAAATTTACTTTTTAACTACGCGGTGCATAGAAGAAAGAATTCATTCCATTTCCAAGGGGTCATAAGAGCACCTCAATGTGTTTACCACCTTTGCAAGAAAGATAACACTGGAACAACTAAGAAGATATGACAGTTTATTATTCATTGCTCTGCTTTAGTGACTTTCATAAACCTGAAAGGGCAACATGTGCCTCTTCCTACTTAAAAGAAAGATGTTGAGACGAACATTATCTCATGTGATGCTTTACTTCTTGAAAGAAAGAGAAACTAAGCATCATTACTATGAGAATAAAACCATCCAATTTCTAACCTCCAGAGCTTTAGGCATCTGCCCTTTCTTGCCGCCAGATTGAACAAAATTGCACAGATAGAGCACACCCATATTGGAAAGATTCTGTCACAAAGAAAGTTTAATCAGAATATACACCAGAACAAAAAAAAGAGTACCAATTTACTTCCAAGTTCAAGGACAAAAGTTAATAATTCAGAAATATTAGAGAGACCAACTGCAGCCTCTAATAGAGTTTGCTTGTTGACGGAACAAGAAATTCAAAAGCAACCATGCTCCTACCTAGACGGAAATATGAGTTGACAAGTTTTCCTTAGGTTGACTGGACTACAGAAAAAAAGCTGAAAGCTACTAAAAAGAGTTTTAGTTCTTTCGCCAATGCCATTGTTCTTTGCTGAAATCCAAATGCTAAGTATTTTATTTTATCAGAACTCTACTTTACACTGTAGAAGTTGGGAAGTGAAGATATATCATTCACGAATAAAAAAGAAATTAGCTTCACCTGTTTGTCCTCCAATGATAACACCTTTGAATCCTGCAACAACAAGAATGTAAAATCATTGACCACTAAAAGAATGGAAGAATCACAACATGCACAAGAAAGAATAAAAATGCTCACAGAGTAAATGACTCTCCACAAACATATAAAAACCCATCTGTCTTCACACTAACGATGGAATAGAAAAGGAAAAGCCCTGTCAAACTTTTTTTATTGTTCATGCCATGATCGCTGGATGAGCAATTTCCAACTTCATAATTTGCCAACTCTCAAAAGCGAATCTCGAGGAACATCAACTTTATAGTACAGAGAGATTTGTAAGAAAGTTGATAATGCAATGAGAAGTTTCCAGAAAAAAAAAAGACGGTGCAAACGAAGCAAGCATAGTCAAGTGCAAGAAATTATAAGGGATAATCCACGAGATACCTACCAAGCTAGCAACTAAATCTTGCAACTCCCTCAAGTCGCCATCGATTTGCGTAAGATTTTCACTTGCGCAACTAATCTGCCAAAAGCAAAACAGTTTGAGAATACAATACTAAAACCAGACCAACTTCTAACATAACAGTGAGCGCATACATGCCTATTTCATCCTCTAAGAAAATGGACAAACAAAAAATGCAAGGCCACAAAGTTCCTCAGCTGTAACAGAGTGCATCAACAAATTATCTTACGTCAAACTGAATCTGCTTCGATATCTCTTTCTGGGTTTCCACTTTATCATCCAAATGTTGGAGTCTTTGTGTCAAGTGCTCCTTTGCAGCCTGGACAACAGAAAGTGACAGAAAAATGAGCAACCATTATGACAAAAGAAGCTAATGGGTATTGCTTACCAACACAACAGTTATCTGGAGGTGTATAACTAAAGTGAGGAAGATATCAAGAATTTCAGAGAATTGAAGTCTGTGAGCACGTGTTCCTACATATGCATAAATACTTATCCAACAATCCCAAGGAAAAATGCACTATATATAGGCATCCAATATCTTCAACCAGGTTTTGCCTGTGCTAAATTAAAAGATGAAATTCTGGGACACAGCCAGATTATTCCTAGCAAGTGCGCATTGAACAAAAGTGATTCATTCATTCAACAAAATCATATTGGTCACCCTTCCATCATTCTCTAGTAAAACAAGTCCATTTTCATCGTTCTTTCTCAACATTGAAAAGATCCAAACAGAAAAGAGCCTCCAAGATCCAAGCATGAATGGCACTCTGAGTTCATGCCAGGCTACTGGCAGCAGAAGCTGATTCATGATAGGAAGAGTGGATTATGCCCAAAAGACATATGATTAAGGGCATCATATCTGATATGTTTCTCTTCCCAGTGTACCCTAATATTGCATAATGCAGCAACTAAAAAAAGTGAAACCTGGCATAACCGAAATATTAACAGATCCAAAAGATGACTAAAGCTTACAGTTAGAGCACCAGTCACTTGCTCCAGATGCTTGTTCAAATTTGCAATGGCGCTTGCCATGCTTTTCTTGGTCACGTACATGAGATCAGTGAATTTCAAACCCTAAATTGTCAAGATTAGGAAAAAAGGATTAGCAATATTAAAGCAACACTTCTAGACTGGTTCTCAATGCAACACACATCTCAAGCAAGCAACTCTCAGCTTCCCACTAAACCTAAAGGGAAAAGAGAAATCTCCAAAATAACTGAGCAAAAACATCGGCAGATACCTTCCACCACATGTAACCATAACCCAGGGATCCAACAGCCGCAGCTGGAACTATGAGGCCACTCAAGTTACCTGCGGAAACGAAAGGATCCTTAGAGACTTAAAAAGAACACGCACGACGGAACCAACACCAATTCAAAATCGACAACGAGTGGATATACCTTGGCCGTAACCTCCACCACCTATGACAGTAATCTGCCTAGCAGAAGCTAGCTGCCGGACCTCCATGGCCAATCTCCGCACCTTCAATAATTCCCCAACGCGACAAACAACGGAACTTAGAAATTCACCAACGAAAACTCACAAACAACCAACAGCCGAATATATCAAACCCCAATTTTTTAATTACCTGCTGCGCGACGGCATCGGATAAGTCAGAATCACCATCGGCACGATCCCCGGACCTCTCGAATCCCTTCACAATCGACTGCACCACCAGAAAAAGACACCGTATCAACTCTTTCATGTTTCCCCAACCGGATCAGACCAAAACAAAACACTCGCAAGATCAAGTGACCTAAGAAGCTAAGTGGAAAGAGAGAGCGAGGAAAAAAAACAACGGCGGTTTCTCGTAGGGGCAAAACCGGCAATACAGTCCCGAGATTGTCACTTACCTGGAGCTCGCCGATCAGGTCGGAAAGTTTCCCGTTCTTGAGCAGGATAGTCCCCGTGTATCCTGTACCACAAAAAAAAAATAGAGCCGGTCAGATTACGGCACAGATACGGCGTCGGTTAGCTAAAGAGCTAAGGGAGAGTGTTGAGTCGGGAGTGAAAAATTGACCTGCTCCGGCGATGACGAGGATCTTTCCGGCGCTGAGTCCGGTTTGGAGAGCCATCTTCTTCTTCTTTCAATGGCGGTTATTCTTCGTAGTAGCTGCGGGCTTAGGGAGGGGCGGTTGCTATTTAATTCCCCGGATGCCCTAAGCTGGATTTCTTATTTATTATATGATTAAGATTAATTATGGAGTGTTCTGAATTTTACAATTTGGTACCTATAGTTTTATGTAGTTGTCATATATGTCCTGTGTATTGGGTCAAGATTACAATTACCAGTAGTAGAGGACAGATATTTAAGTCGGTTGTTAACAAATCCACGATGAATTGGCCGTTGATGGCGGCATCTTTGGGCTGGGCCAGATTTGGATGGCTTGACTGGAAAATGGGCTTCATTCGTCGTCTAAAAAGCCCCAACCGGAAAAGAACAACGACTAACGAGACTTGGAACACAACAGTTTAAAAAATTTTGAAATTCATTTTGGAAAAGATATTATTAAAAAAAAATCAAAGCGAATCAATAATCACATGAAATGCGGGTCCCGAGCATGTTCCATACAATAATCATCCATAATACACCTAAATTTACAGATCATCTGGTGCAATATCCAAATAAGAACCACAAGCAAAAGTCTGGTACAATACAGCAAAACTTGAAAATAGGATCCTCGTTCCTAGTAAGCGCAGCAAATACACGACATGAAAAGGAAATACTTTACGTCAACGTGATTCAGGCCGGCCGGCGGATCGCTTCTGGGTGCCAAACCAAACCAGAAACTTAGTCAGCAGTCCAACTCTGCTTAACAATCTCCCTTACCCGCCTATTGTATTCGCGTTTGTTTTCACTAAACATCTGTGCAGCTTCTGAATTTGCAGGGGAATTGGGGTTCGGGTCACAGAGCAAGGACTAAAACAAGAGCACAACAGAAGAATTGAGGTCCGAATTCAACTTGGTGAAGGTTAAAAAATCTCGGTAACATTGTATTGAGCAAAAATATTCTAGCCAGTACGAATTCTCGTATGATCTTTACCTGGATTGACGTGAGTATGGCGGCAACATCATAAATAGGACTCCATTGATGTTGCAGGATATCAAGGCAAATGCTTCCGTCCGCATAAACTGAAAATTGAGAAATCAAATTGGGATTTTAGATTCACTCAATGAGAAATTGAGCTCCAACAAACAATTTATCCAGGTGAAATGTCAAAGAACTTCTAGACAATAAATTACACATCTTATTGTTATCTCTTGATGTTAGCCAGGTTGTTTATTAAAAGAACTGAGCAAGATGAAGGTTAAGTTCTAGAAGTCAGGCTTGATACGAATTCCGAATTCCAAAGTGTTCCTTTTTCCTGTTGCAAAAACGCTTCGCTGCGAGCCAGAATGCATGACAGAACGACATCAAAGCTGACCCAAAATCTAAATGAAAAATAGAACAAAATCCACACAGAAATAGAAGACCAAGCTACCAACAAACAGACCATGGGGATGAAAAGCAACAAATCCAGACTACAATTTGCAAAAGCTTGACAAACAGCAGTGAAAAATTTCGAACAAATAGTTTGCGCATGATTAAAACCTGATGTTAGAGACCTGGGACTTTTATTTCAACTTACTGTTTGGATGGAACATGCGAGAAACAAACCGCACATTTGGTGGCTTGTTTGGATAATCTTCAGAGAACTGAAGCGTCAGCTTAAACGTGCCTGAATTATTATAAGAAGACAGACAAATGCATGTTATGCTGAGAACAAGGTATTCCGAAAAGAAAATCTGAAAATTCAGAGGTGTCTGATCGTCCATTGTATGTGAACTCCAGGCACATATTGATCAATGTTATGTTTCTTAGACCATATATGTAGGTGTCGCAAAATGGCCCCTCCTGTTCATTACATTCATGGATGGTTCCAGATTTTATGGTGGCAATAGGCCAGAATACATGTAAAAGAAAATCTGTTTCCAGTATAACTCTGTTTCGCAAACAAAGGTCTATGCTTATCAAAAGCAGTGTTTTAACAAGTGGTATGAGATGGAAAAAGAGGGGAGAACCGGTCAAGTCTTAGCACAAATGGCACAAAAAGGAACGGGCGATATATCTTAGGTATGGGGCTAGGTGAGAAAAGTTGCCGACCTGTCACAAGACCCATATATGACTGAGATTCTTTTCATAATCTCCAAAGTGGTGTATCGATGAACTTGCTCCAAAAGAGAAATTTGGTGTACCTTCTAGCATATCTCGTTAGTAAAGCACAGCAGCAAGCCGGAATGGAATGTTTGAGGAAGCAAAGTGCATGCTTCCCTCGAGATATACTCGGTAACAGCACAACAATACTTTACAATACTGACATTGTACCTCCGTCCCACGGGGTATCATCTGGTCTGCAAGTCACAGGAGAAAATAAACATAGAGCTCAGGGTGAGAATCATAGATCACCATGACAAAAGAGACTGTACACACAAGAAAGAAAGGATCTCTAACACACCCGAATATCACAGCATTCCAGAGCATGATATTGCTGTCCTGAGGAGCCCCCCCGCTAATACCCGCGGGAGGATCTTGCTGCAACCTCTTGAAGTCCCTCATCAGCCTCTTCCTGGCTGGGGTAGACATCTTGAAACACTCCCTACACAACCACAAAACAGACTGATCAACCAAAATCCCCTCCTCGATTCCAAGAGCCGAACCATTCAATCGAAAGACTCACAATGCCAACCGCTATGAATACTAAAACCCTAAAAACCCTTAATTTGAGCACATAACATGCTTCGAATCCATCACAAAAAAGAATCTTTAAAACCCATAGCTTTCTTTTCCCCCAAATAAGCACAAGGAAGAAGAAAATAGAAATAAACAAGAGAAGAGAAACTTCCTCTTCCTCTTCCTCTTCCTCTTCCTCCTGATTACGAGTAGCGGAGCGAGGAAAACTAGAGGAGGGAATTCTCAAAGGTAGGCCTCCACCTCCTCCTCCTAGTTCTAGTTCTAGTTCTAGTTCTAGTTCTAGTTGATCCACTGCCACCGAGGACAGAGGAGAGAGAATTTTGCTTATTATGTTGGATAGACGACAGTTTTGAGCCGGCCCGGTTATTTTCCAAGCTCAGGCCCAAATCCTTTGATTGGATTCTGCTAATAGGCCCAAGTTCATAATCTCGCCATTGAAATTAATCACAAGGATTGATTATTGGAAGCGCACTCCGTTGGTGAAGGAACCATCTCGCTGATCATTTGGCAAAACCAGACTCAATTTATGAGTTATTTTTAGTTTATACCATCTCTTATTCGAATATATATATATTAAATTTATTGATTTAGATCCAGGCAGAAGAAGAGTTTTAAAACTTTAACAAAAAATATTTAATATGGTTGTGTTCGTAACTCGACTATCTCTTGGTTACCACCACTGAATCGAGTAAATCTCCAGAAGATGATGGCTCAAATTTGATGATATTTCTTGATTAAACAACGTCAATTTATAAGTCTTATATCATGTTATATCAAATTCAAAATATTGTTGATGAAATAATATCATGTTGGCTCAAGGAAGTTTGAACCAAATAATAATAACCAAAGCAATTTTGTGATACTGTCAAATATATACGCTGAGCTGGTGAGGCGGGAAGATGCAGAAAGAGTTGAGACAAATTATAAAACACAGTAAGTTTAAAGCAAACGACCTGGATTCAGTTCAATTGGAAACTACTTATAAGGGGCCAAAAGAAAATGATGAAACCGCTTTTCAAGAGAAGGTACATGATGTTCCTCAAGCGGCTTCGTTTCTCCTGCAACACATGCGTTACTTATCTAGCATCTCCTTTGCAGGAAACCCAAAGTAGTTGTCAAAATGGCCTGGAGGCTCGGATATGAAACAAGAGATCACATCTCTGAGCGTAATGACGCCTACAACCGCTTGCTCGTCGTGTCGCGACACGACGTGGATCCGGTGAATCGAGTGTAGAGCCAGTCTATCGATCACGCTGCCCAGAGAGGCGTCGACTTTGCACGTTATTGGGGCCATCACTTTGGAGTCCTCTTCTGATGTCGAAGCGACCGTCTTGATGAAATCCATCACAGTGAAATGCCTGAAATGGAAACGCATGTTATGGCATCGACAATCCTGATTCAGTTGGCATTAAAGCGTGACAACGGATGCGTTATGTCTCGCATCGGATTACCGCAAATTATGAAAGAGTTTCGGCTTCAGCAGCAGGTGCCGGATGTCCCTTATGCTTACATTCCCAACTATTTTCTTCTGAGGTCCCTCTACAACCGGCAGGCCACCAATCTGATGATCTTTCATTCGCATGAAAGCTTCCAGGATCAGTTCGTCGCTTCGGACAGCTACAACCTGTCAGGATAGAGGGGACATGTGAAAAGAAGATTTGAAGTTCAGAGGCGAGACGGCCAGAAGAGTTAGGATAGAGCTCAACCTCTTCAGGAGACATAAACGGCAGTCCTAAATCCGAAATGGGCTTTGCAGCTATGCAGTCAAACCAATCCCTTCCCTTGCATTTCTCCAGCCCCTGAACGACTGCAGATTGGGTAATGAAGTTCTTAATGTCTGGCTTTCCTGGTTCTATGACCGGTACGTTTCGGAGCCTATACTTCGAGAGCAGAAGTAAGACGCTCAACATCGAACTTTCCATTGCAACAGGAATGAAAGGTGCCCAGCGGTATGATTTAATTATCGATCGTACCTGCCATCCACCAACCGTAAGTAGGTCGCTACACAGAATTTATTGATGAATGCAAGCCCTCGGGGTGGTTACGAACTTACCGTTGTTGATTTGAAAGGCTCTTCTTGAAGGATGACTTTGTAGAAGTCATCCCCCAACTTGTCAGCAGCTGTGGGAGCATCCTTTCCCGGCCCTTTATCTGCAGCGACCCCGCCAGCCACTGCAGCTCCTACAGCTGCCGCAGTGAGTCCAACAACCACGGCCGGACCAGTTGCACCCAATGCCACAGCTCCAACCGCACCAACAGCTCCAACACCAACACCAGCAGCTGTAGCAGAACCAGCCGATAAAGCAGCAGCTGCGACCCCTGCGCTCTCCAACACCCAGAGAACAATCGCCGAATAGTCTATGACACCTATGTACCTATCTCTCCAGTCCAAGCTAGTCACAGCATTAGGGTTTCTCACCGGAGCAGCCATGATTTTGCATTGAGATAGAATTCTAACAGCCTCGCCAACCGTAGTGTCTGCCTGAATCTCAATCACTACAAGCCAACAAAAATAACCCATTTCATTTATCAATCGCCTAAATGATACCATGTTAGAATATCCATATTCAAACCGAAACCATAAGTTGGTTGATTTGTAACACTTACAAACAAGTCCATCACAATTGCGACTAGCAACTAGCGATGTGGTAATCTCAAAGGCAGAATAAGTTCTAACTCACCTTTACCACCATTAACAAGAGGGAACGAAGAAGCCGGAATTTTCGCAAATGCGGCTGTTAAAGTCTCCTGCAATTCATGCGACAACTTCTTCCGGGACTGTATGGTGTCAAAGTAGGCATCGTAGCTTGAACACTTTGGTTCCTGCCTAACTTCTTCTGCTTGCGCCATCCAAGTAAATTCAATCTAATCGTATCCTACCATAACATTAATAGTGTAATTATGCGCAGCTAATTATATATAAAACACTAGCTGTTCAAAAGAAAATTTGGAAACAAGTGCAATGATCAAATATTTGATCACCCGGATATCCAAAAAGAAAAAAAAAACAATACAAAACAAAATAAAGAGAGATACCTTTGATCATTAGTCGTCCTAATAATCACCGAGTGCGACAGATCAACTATATGATTGCAGCTGGATCTGGGTTTCTGCTCATTTCATCGAATGGGTTCCCTTTCCGTTGCGACCTCTTTTTATGTGAATTGGTCTGAACTGCCACGTGTTAGGACATGCACCGGTGGAGGAGCTCAGAGTGGCCACGTGTCCTTGGAAGAAGACGTGATATCTACTGGGCTCTATTTTCCAAAATATGTGGACTGTTGAGGGCCCGATGGGAATTCCAGAAAATGGCCCATTTTCCTATGAGGCCCGGTTTGGCCCAAGAATTTTGTTTTTGAATAAGGATGTTTGATTATAAATTTTTGGGATAAATACACTTAGGAACCTTGTGTTATTGTAAATAGAAATTTAGCACCCTCAGTGTTAAAAATGCCCAAAAAAACCTTGAGTTATTTGAAAAAATATATTGAAAAGTCAATTATACCCCTCCCTACTCATCTCTCTTGGTAGCGGAATTCAAAACTGGAAACTTGGTATAAACTGGTTATGGTCTAAGTTCACACCGTTTTTTCTCAAGCTCCAAGGCATATCATCTCAAGTTGGACCACCGAACATGAAACATCGGGAACCAGATCCTTATTGTGGGTATTGAATAGGTAGTTCATATCTACAACAACCAATTGGGAAATGCAATATCTTGACAATGTCTTGAGATTTGGCCTTCACGTTTTATGTAACCACACAAGCAGAAGTTAATGGAAAGGGAATCAGCCACTGAGATATGTTGGGAAAACGAGCGGGCCAACAACACACAAACACAAGAAACAAGCAAAACAAGAGAAATCAACACAAGGAAATTGGTAACTCAGTTTGACAGGAACGTCTACGTCTGGAGGCATGTCAAGTCAGAGATTTTTCACTATTTTTCTCTCTTGGTATTTCGCTCACACCTTTACATTCAAAGCCACACAATATAATGAAGTTTGGTAGGTATTTATATAAGCACCAACCCTACTAGGCTTTTGGGGTTGAGACTTGGGAGGGCAAACTTGTTCATGAAAATACACTTTTCCAGGCCCGACTTGCGACCGCCAATCAATTTACGCACGCCATAAATTAATTACAGAGAGAAATTCTAGCCCAATTGGCGGCCGCCAATCTTCATTTACTGGCTGCATTGGCGGCCGCCAGCCTCGCTGAGACTTTTTCTGCTTCGCTTTGTCTTCACTCGACTTCGTCTCTCGAACCTGATCATATCATGCTCTAATCCCAACAAGACACCCAATTCAAAAGTAGAATTTCATTTCAAATGAGACCCATTTAGCTACCCATCAAACCCCCCACTTAATCTCATATCTCCAACAATCCCTCGGTAAAAATTTGGCATGGTTGCTGTGACAAAACATATAGGTGTTGGTCGATATCTAGTTTAGGTTTGTCCAAATATAATTGGGCCAAACTTCAGACTTATGGCGAGGGAAGTAGGGAGACGAAGAGGAGGGCATAATTGAATTTTTTTTTGAATAATTTAGGGTCTTTGTGAGTATTTTTAAAATTCAAGGTCCTAAATATCTATTTTCAATAACACAAAGTACCTAAATATTTTTATCCTTAAATTTTTTTATCGGAAATTTCCGGACATCTGCAAGATTAACTAATTATAATTATGAAGGTGGCAACAAAAAATGTCCACTTTTATTTATTATCAATATTTGAACTTTTCATCAAATTTATTTATATTATCAAAATTTAACGTGAAATCTCTTACCAACCTACAACATTTGACTATAAATTGATGTAACTTTGATGTCGTAACGGAGGGTAGAAAGGATCAAGCTCCCAAGAACAACGAGCATACCACACAAACAAACTTAGGAATCCACCTAAGTTATTCAAAGCCAAAGAAGAACAATTCAAACATGAGTTACTCCAAAATATAACTTTATTTATTCCAAATCATCTATCTTACATCCTCACAAAGCTTGCTATTTATAGGGAAAAGATACAATGACTGTTTGATTTATCTCTTTTTTTATCTTCTCGGAATTTTTAGACACATCTCACGAAAAGTCTAATATCTTTTTCTAGACAACTCCAAATTATGAACTTTTTGATTCATTGGAAACTTGACATCCAAAACTTTCCAATGATATATTATTTGACTATATTTAATGACGAAATGGTCCTTAAATGGCTCTGTAAAATGATCCATAGAATCTGACTTTTAAAATTCTAACTTCAAGAATTTTCACCTCTAGATTCCGTATCAAACCTAGAGATTTGATATTTTGGATAGAGGAAGAAAAACGCAAATTGCCCTCATCGGTCACTTGCTCAAGTAATAGAGGAATGAATCATGATTTGAATTTGGAGTAATCAGGGATAAAATTATGTAAATGTAACAAGTTGTACGTATAAAAAATTCAACTAAAGAAAGGTAAAGCTAAATGGCAAAAGAAAATTTACAGCAAAAAAATTGAGGGAGTCTCAAATGTCCTCTCAAAGCACCTTATTCCTTCCAGATGTCCATGAACTTTGGCTAGAGTTAACAATATTACATGATAAAATATTATTAATATACAAAAACCTAACTTAGGTGTCCACCTACTTAACATGATCCCTACTACTAGGAGGAGACCCAGAAGGGCTCCTCGACGAAGCAAGCGGCGAGGAAGAAGGGAACAAATTAGCCAAGTTCACCTCTTGATGAGACCCAAAACTAGGGTTAGGTTTGTTCAAGTAACTTGGACCACACGCTATTGCACCATTTTGGCCATTTGAAAATGAGTAGCCCCCTCCCGCTTGGTTGCTGCTATAATTGTATCCCATTGATTGGCCCAACTTCAGGTTTAGTTCAGGACTAGTGCTGCCATTGTTACCCACAAACGATGTGATTGCAGCTGCCAAGGCGTTCCGGATCGTCGGGTTGGAAGCGATGATGACCTTGGTCGCAGCTGTTATAGCCTCAGCTGTGAAGGAAGCTGGCTGTTGTTGATGAGAAGTGTTCATCAGTTGCATGAAGTTGTGATTTGGTGGTTGCTTGCTTCCCAAGGAACTATAGTTGGCAGGGTAATTGTGATTGTTGGTCCATGAGGTAGATGGTGGAGGAGAAGAGAAGTTGAGACATGTTTGGGAGAACTTGTTATTAAAATGGTGATGAGAGGAAGAAGCGGGATTATTCGGTGCAGTGAGGTCCAGGGTAACGGTGGGGTGAGAATTGTGGTTGGAGATTGAAGTGGTAGGGAAATAGTAAGGGAAATTGTGGTTGGAAAAGTTTAGGGTATTGGTGCTACCACTAGTGAGAGGGAAAGGAAGAGCAGTGGAGGCTGAGATTGGTGCTGAGAGTGATGAGGCTCCTCCTTGTTGGTGTGAGGTTGATGAGCGTGAGGTTAGCATGGAAGCCGCGGCGGAGGTGGCGGAGGCCATGGCCGTGGCGGAGAGCGGAAGCGGGTGGTTGTGGGTCCCCTCGTAGGTGGTGATCAAGATTGACATGTCGTCTACACATCTTTGCACCTGCATTAATTTTGAGTTACGAACGAATTTGAGAACGAGTACGGAATGATCGGGATAAGAATTATACCTGCTTTCTCACGGGACAATTGGGTGAGATTGTGCAACGATAATATGCTCGCGGGCATGGGTTTCCTTTCGAGATTTTCTGTCCATATTTCCGCCATTGACAACCATCATGCATCTGCATCCACATTCACATCCGAAGAATTTTAATAGGACCGTCAATAAATGTAGACTCTTTTTTTAAGAAATTAATTAATTAGTGCTCCATTTTGTAGTTATATCTGAGCTGCATGATAACTTTGTAATTTCTGTTATAAAATTTATTATTCATAATTGTGATTCAAAATTTCATACTTTTTTTACAATTTTAAATATTTTGCACATATTTGGGAACAAAATTCAAATCTCCGTAGCACCAACGTGTAAACACATAAGCACGTCGTTGCACGTGCAAATATATATAAACCTGATAGCTATTTCTTTTTTAATGCTCTTCAAAATCGAACATTATCTAATTTATAATATTTTCTATTTTAGTAATGCCTGACGCGCTGTATACATTTGAATATTTATACTTATAGGCATGAGCTTTTAGAAGACCAAACATCCATCGAAAAGGCACTTACCGTAGGGGCGTCGCATTTGGCCCGAACAGAAACCCTAGCCTTCTTCATATGTGGCTGTTCCAACACCTCATGATCATCGGGACTCCTCGCATTCTTCTCCGTCTTGCTCGGCGACGGCCTCTCTTCCTTTCTTTCTCCAACGCCGTTCTGCAAGCCTGGACTCTTCACGGGCAACGACGAATAATCCTCCTCAAACTTGGCACGATCTTCTTCTCCTTGATCGCATGACGAGTTGTTGCTATCGACCTCTACGATCTCCTCCGCCTTGGGAACAGCAATCTCACTCGAGTTGCTCCTCCTGAGGCTGAGGGAAACGATCTCATGAGGCTCGTGCTTCACTTGATGGGTCAATGGTGAAATTTTCTTCAACCCCTGAGGATGGTCACCACCTTCTTCATGATGATCTTGCTCGATGATCTTCCTGAAATGGGTTTGAAGGGATTGGTAGTCCTTGGCGATGTTTGTTAGTAGCTGCTTCAACCTCTGGTTCTCTTGCATCGCCTCTCCCATCTGAACTTTTGCTGTTCTAATTTGCTCATCTTCCTCCTACACATGTTCAATTATATCATCTTAATTACAAATCTCGAGTTCGAATTTTTGCACCTGATTTAAATTTCGGGGTGAAAATCTTCTCGTAATTCAATTAACTATCGAACATAATTTTACCATATGCAAATCAACTAATTGCCCACTTCTAATTGTTCTTCGTGAGGATCGACATAAAATTTCCAAATTAACAAACTATTCCTGGAGGCCAAAGCTTAATTAATTATGTGGGTCTTGGTACTTACTTGGTCAACGGGAAGTTTCTCAGTTTGACCAGCAGGAGGTGGCCGCTTGGTCTCCACTTGCTTGAGACGTTCATCTTCCTGAGACTAACAAAAATGTAAATTTGGGAATCGTTAGTCCATATATCTGACAAGAAAATTATCAAACTGTTTATAATTTTCGTATTCAACTCAAAAAAATTCTTGGTCTGGATCCGGAAGAGAGATAAGAGTTTTTTTCTTATGAAAAAGAGAAAATAATGCATACATAATTGTATATTCTTGATATGTACCTTGCTCATGATTTCTGTGATAATACAATCTTCATCAACATTTGATTTCATTTTCTACGGTAGAGCCTTGGAAGTGGGATCCTTAATTTTGGAGCTGAATCGAATTGGGTCTTCTGGATTCTATTTTCTGCAGATCTAGGCGTTAGCTGCGTAAGGTTCTTATCTATATAGATTTGATAAAGAGCCTCCGTGTGTTGACTTTAGAGCCTCCGTGTGTTGACTTTTATTAATGATATATATATATATATTTGTTCATCCCAATTTAAAAAAAAATCAAAACAGTAGTTCTTACCTTGAGTAGTTGAGGAAATGTCAAAGGTTACATCCATCTCAGAGAAGCAAATACTGTGTACTAGTGTCAGCAACTTGTCATAAACAAGAAAAGAAGGTTTCTATTTCAACGTTTATGAAGAGGGTAGAAATAAAGAACTTTGAAAAACTCACGGGATGAACTAACAAATGAGTTGTTATAATTTAGTGAAGAGATGTCGGATCTGAATCCTTAAAAATACAATAGTATCATATACTTGTTGGAATTTTTTTATCCGGTTAAAATATAATGAATGTCATATGAGGTTGTTTAAAAAATGGTCACGAACAGATTCGTGTGAAAACCGCCGGAAATTTTAATTAATTTATGGTCGAAGTTATTGACACCGTCAGCTTGACTCTACTGATCGACAAGAAATTTATATATCCGATTGAAGTGGGCCACAAAAATTGAAGTTGTCATCCAATAGGAGAGTTCCGTAGCCGCCGTTCGATTCGTATTTTTGCCCGAATTAATTTGCATTATCAATTATGGATTAGTCCTTTTTACTGTCCAAAAGATATATAGATTAGTCCTCGCTGATGATAGTATCATAGTATCCATATACTAAAAAAGTTAATTTTGATGGCCAATATTCATGATTTCATGGAAAACTCGAAAATGATCGCCTAGTTGGTAAAATATGATACGTTTGATTCTTTGTACAAGATCTTTAAATTTTTTGGTAATTATCTGAAGTTCAAATTATATTGACACCTATTACAAGGATTGTAACTTGACACATTAATAAAGTTAAATTTTGTACAAATTTCGATTTGTTGTGCTTTGTACAAATTCGTTTGAGTTGAGAGACTAGTAAACGTCAACACATGCCCAAAAAACTTAAAATTTACGTATTACAAATTGTTGTATATACGCATTCAAATTATAAAAAAACTGGAGCCATATATTCACAGAATTTACTTCGCCAACAATTATCTATTCTACGCCCAATAAATACACATTGCTGCTTTTTGTAAGGAAGTTGGTCTAAAGTGATAGGATGTTTAGGTTTAAGGTTTACGAATGTAAAAAATGAAAGTCGTATCCTATATAAAGTTAGATAGTATTCGACTCTGAAGAATACAAATTGACAAAAAAAATACAAATAGTCGGTGCTAGGGTTTCCTTACTCGGATTTTGCAGAGAAAATTATACAGTTCAATGGAAGTTTTATTAATCAATCGATCAATTTAGAAAGACACAAATGGGCATATAAGTCATTTGGACATTTAGATAAGAATTGACGGCCAGGTCCGTAAGTAAGAGCAGCCTGGAGAGGAGGCGATAAAATTCCAATTTTAACACCAGAATTATCCCAAGTTCCAAAATAAGGACATTTTCATGTCCCACTTGAAGCAATGTATACTAACTGTTTAATGAAATATCTATTTTTTGACGTAGAAGTTGAGGTAGACTCCAACCACTAAACAAGTAGATTAACTCACGATGAGTTGAATCCATTAAATTTTGTCGTAGTATGATTTTAACGAGGACGGTAGCTGCAATCTCGTTGTATTATTTTACATATAACATGTAAATATGATTATCAATAAATATTACCATTTCAAAAAAACTATTTTAAGCTCTACACGAAAATATTTATTGTGCTTTGTTATGTGATCCGACACTTAGATTAGTCGTCCAATATCGGGTGTGTACCAAAAAAGTTAATGTAGACTAGTTTAATTCCCCTTCTCGCACTGCGAGCATCCGGTTTCCTGTCTCGAACAACCTTGTAGGAACCTTCATCCAGTTATCGTCCATTAGATCAATTTTTTAATATTTGTTCAAGGTTAAGCTGTGATCTCACTAATTAAAATTTGATCTATGAAACAGCAGACATCGTGAGAATTGATCAAAATTGACTTTCTTTGGATCAATTACGAGGCATAAGATTTGGTCATACAGTTTAATTTTTTTAAAAACGTTTGAATACTAACCATTGAATTTACAAGGAGAAAAGATTAGTACAATGGATGGCATGCGATAATTCTTTTTTTTTTCAGAATCAGTTTACCTAAAAAATATATTTACATAAAGAATGCCTATTTTTGAGGTTTTTAAAGAGTGCTCAATGGATGGAAAATAAAGAGTGCGAAAATTTTAAACCCTAGTTTATTAAGTAGACAAGACCAAGTGGCTGCGTTGTCCATAGTTGAAAATATAATTTTAAGAGGTACAGTTTAGGTCAATGGATTCTTAGATGCTAGTACTCTTAGTCTATTATATCTATCGTTGAAATGCAACAACATATTATAAGTTTTTTTTATTTTTTATATAAATATTTACTGACTAATCTAGATTTGAGTTAAGAAAGATTTCACTTTATTTTTTAAAAAAAATACCAAAAGACCACAAAGAGTGACAAATTTCTTACCAAAATTTAACACAGTGTATTCACAGTAATTAAATTTTAAAATTTTGATTAATTAATGTTTGATCTTTGTATCAAACCCAAAATCTTAAAGCAAATAGTATGCGAATTTTTCACACTAGCAATGTGATAATCTCAATACGTTCCGAGACGAAGATGATCGGCCCCAAGTTTGTATAGGATTTGACTTCTCTGACATGCGATGAAACATGAGTCATGTGAGTATAACAATGGGCACATGATCTACCCATTTGATATCATGTTAAAATCTCTATATCCAACCCAAAATCTTAAAGTAATGAGTTAGTTTTTTTTACACTTATAAATAAGTTCATTATTTTTAAATTAATGATAATCTTAACAATTAAACTAGAAAATGTTTTCAATTAATCTCAGGGGTCTTCAAATTATAAGATGGATTTGCTATATATTGACCCCAAGATATTATATTAGAGAGACAAATAAGAGCCAGCTTAGAATAAGTACGTAATGTCATTGTCACCTCCTATCCTAAATATTTAATTAAGTTGCGTAATTTTCTCCCAAGTCTTATGCATAGATTATGACGTTGTATATGACTATATGAATTAAACTATAACAAGTTGCAAATAAAATATATAACAAACCATTTTATTCCCATAGAAGTCAGGTTGTGTCTTTTTTTTATCGAGTTAGAAGTCAAATTGCCTTTTGGTCCCATCTGCATGTTACTTCTGGGTTCCGTAAAGCACGTGAGACCCTCTTATATTATAATCCATTAATCACACCCCTAAATATTTAATTTTGTATAGTTATAATCCATTAAAATCCTTATCTATTCCAACTGGGTTCAGTTCAAATCGAGTCTTTTACGGCAGTGGCCGGAGAATAATAAATAAACAAAATAGGATGTGCTGCACATTTGACCTGTCAACTAAGTTACGAGGTCAATCGATAAAACAATTTTGTTATAATTTAATCAATAGATTTTTTTTAATACGTACATATTATTTTATTAAAATAAAAATTTACTTATCAAAAAAGTTTCATTAATATTTATCAGCAGAGTTATGATGTTTATGAATTGGTTTTATTAGTGTGAAATGCATTATAAGTTGGAAAGTTCGATATTCAAGTGTAGCTTGCGGCGTCAAAGTCGTCTAATTGGGTATTAGTTGTTTAACTCACATGTCTTCTCTTAAGTCGTTTCTTGTTTTTTCTGGTTGTATAATATAGAAAAAACAACAGAAAAAAATTAAAATTGTACATATTAAAATTAAGAGTTGCTCGCTTACCGGAGTTTATTTGGTTTGTAAAATTCAATTTGATACATTGCATCTACCAATTTCTTAATATGGATTGTTAAAATTTATCCAAGTTTTGATTTTTCTAATGTGATGTAATTGACTTGGACGGGACGAGCAGCGTGTAAATGCGTATGCCATCTCAGCCCAATTAGGGATCTTGGTCTCGGCCCAAATGGCCATACGCTCAAAAGGCCTGGGTTTACGTTTGTTATTATCATAAAAATGATTTCTCCTCCAGAATCTCGCCAATTGAGATGTTAATTATATAATAGCCATATGATCACTTGGACAGAATTTTTTGTCTACAAACTACATGAGTACATAATGTCATCCCTAAGAAGACATGAGATAGTTTCTTAATCGGTAAATATATTTTTTATTACTCCCGATTATAATGGTATTACATCTTAAATACACCAAGAGAAACACACACAAAATTAGGGTTGTCAGAGGATGAAAACTGAATCTACAACAACACGCCAAAAGAGGGACATACGATAATAATGTGGCTAAGAAGGTTTGTAACTATGTGATAACAATATAGCACCTTGGATGTATTGACTTTGGTTATTCTAGATTAATGTGCTCATTCGATAATTGAGGAAATTCTCGAAAATGACACGATTTCGGTGAATCCACAGACACGAGATAGTTGACTAAGATTAAACAAAGCATTACAATTGTCCACTAAGGTTGCCGCTACTATTCCACCCTTCTTGTACCTGACTCGAGTACTGCAAATTCCAGAGCACGTCCTCTATCGACGGGCGATTCCTGGGATCTTTGGAGAGACAGTTCACTGTAATTTCGGCACTCGTCCTCAGCGATTCATAAGCGAAAGTTCCACGTACTGATGGGTCTACTACTGCTCGTAGCTTGGCTTGTGTCTCATTTAAGTTATTCTCCAGCTGTGTAATGCCAAGAAAGGAAAGAAATAAGCATTGCGTTTAAAAAATGCGGCCCGGCCGTTTCCGGCACCGAGACCAGAACACGGTTAGACCGGTGATCAACGTCATTGACTACACGGCACCAAGTAATCCTACCAAAAAGCCCAATTTTTTATGGAAAAAATGATATTTTTAGTTTTGTTACGTTAAAAGTGATTAAATTAGAATTTTGAGATAAACTTTGTAATAAAATTTTTGGATAATTAAAATTTATTGATATTTAAAGCTTAATATAATTAATGATATAATATTTTTAAAAGCATCTAATGTGAATGATACTCGAAACAGTTGGGCCAGGGAAAAAAAAACTGGGTCTATCTGGCGGTCCGTTTTAAAAAACATTGAGCAGCCGAAATTGGAGCTAGGACCACAAATAATTGTGTATAATTTGGGCTAGAGGGACCGATGTGAATAAGTGCATTAATTCGGGTACCTGATTTTTTAGCTCGTCTAATTCTCTGGTGGATGTGACGATTTTTCCGGTGATGATTTGGAGTAGTATTAGCCCCAGTTGGTAAATGTCTTCCTTTTCTCCAATTTCGCTGAAAAAGAAAATCAATGGCAAATGTTGGTAATTGGTTTATAAAATAAAATAAAATAAATTACCGTTGATTAATGGCCATGAAGAGCTGATGCGATATAGCAATTACCTGTTTGCTTCTTGCCCATTCTCTGCACCCACCTGAAGAATTCATTCAACAGGAAGAGACTTAGAACAAAATTTTTAATTTTCTCATTTTTCGATATTTATTTGAACCCGAAATTTATTTTCCGACGAAACAATGGAAAACCTTGGATGGAAGAGGAATGGTATAGTTGCTGAGTTTAGCAGTGAGACTGTCATCCAACAAGACATGATCGATCTTCACATTGTTCCGGAAAATTCCCGGTACAACTCCGGTATGCAAGAACTGGATTCCCCTGGCAACCCCAATAGTGATTGCCATTCTTTGTGGCCATTTCAGCATCTCTCTCTTCTTCCAATCTGTTCGACATTCGACGTACCATTATTCGCACGGGTTATGGTTTAAAAAAACGCGGTCGGACAACAAATGCATCCCCTTTTTCTTTTCTTAGTGACTTACCAGCAAGGTAACCTTGCAGTGACCCGCTCGGGATGTGTTCGAGGACGACGAAGACGGTGCCAGCTGTGCTCGGATGGTCCTGGTAGGAGACAATGCAGTGCCCGAGAACACTCACCAAGTGCAGATGTCTCAACTTGGACAGTACTTCCATGTGCTGGACCAAGCTTTGAGGCAAATTCTTCTGCTTCAGCTTCACACATTTCACTAGCACCATCATTCCATCTCCCAGCCAACCTTTGTACAGCTGTTGTCACAAAATAACATCTCAAAACACTATATTCAACGATGGATCGAAGAGAAAACCGGATTTATTGTGCACTCTACCTGGCCTTGAGTCCCTTCGCCCACGAAGTTCAGCGGGTCGAAGTTGCTTGTTGCGTCTTCAATCTCTTCCAACGTGAAGACTCTGTAGGGTGGTAGGCCTATCGCAGCTGATCTCATTGTCTGAGGCACCCTCCCTGTTTTGTTATTCCGCAACAAAATCTTAGTCCAACAAAGAAAACCCGAATAGGAAACGATCTATAACCTTAGAACGAATTAAATACAGAAATATATCCGACCGAAGCCATGGTAACAAGTTGGACTTACTTGAATCAATTGTCCGAACTGAACCACTTCTGACAGAACTTTTATCCGCGACAGACCGATCAAATTTCCCGAAGCTAACATCATCTCGAACATCACCGTCCCTTCCATTCCTAGACCTTCGAACAACAACAAGAACCAACACTCCAATAACAATAACCATCCCAACGACTCCTCCGATGATTCCAAGTATCAACCCGAGCTTGATCTTGGACTCCTGATAGTCGTCTCTCTTAACAACCGGTGGCCTAACAGCCAACGCCTCCTTTCTGCAATAAGACGACGGATGCTGACGCCCCAGCCTCGCACCACCACCACTCAAGCAATTCCAAGAAGCGATCACAGTCTTGTTCGATCCGAAACACGAAGGTAGCCTCCCAACTAAGAGATTCTGAGAGATATCTACGAAGCTGAGATTCGAACTGCACGTTAAGTTGGATGGAAGGGATCCACTGAGCTGGTTGTGGGACAATCCAATGTACTGAATCGAAGGGAGCGAGAAGAGGTAAGACGGAACTAGACCGCTCATTGCATTGGACGAGACGTCCAGCAACCGGAGATCGTCGAGCCCTTTCAAGTCCGACGGGAGTTGGGATCTCATCGAATTGTTAGCCAATACAACAGTAACAAGCGAGGTACCGAGTTCGGGAAACTCCGGCCCGAGATGGTTACCCTCAAGGTTGAGCTCCATAAGCCGAGGGAGGATCGTCAGGTCCGGGACCGACCCGTTGAGCAAGTTCCTACTCAGGACAAGGCTCGTCAGGTTTTGTAATAACACGACCTGTCTCGGAACCTGCCCGGAGACCGAATTCGAGCTCAGGTTGAGGACTTCGAGTGAAGCCAGCCTATCGATCTTCGACGGGAACGGGCCCCAGATACCCAACGAGACAAGGGAGAGGACTTTCAAGGTGGAGAGCTTGGTGAGGTCGGTGAAGAGAGAGTCTATGGAGAAGTTCTTGGAGAGAGTACTAGAAGAACTATACCTTGTTTTGTTTCCAACTATGGTTAGTTCGGTGACGTGGCCATTGGTGCAAGAGACGGTAAGGGAAGGGGAGGAAGGGAGGTAGCAGAAGTTGGTCCAGTTGGTCCAGGATTGAAGAGGGTCCGGATATTCCAGGAGCTTCTGGACTTGGAAGAGGATCCTTGTCTCGGCTGGAGCAAGTTGGCCGGCTGACAATGGGATGGAGATGAGGAAGCTGGGAAGGAGGATGAAGAGGAAGAACCGGATTGGCACTTCCATATCTCTCTGGTGATACGAACCCCGCCAACGATGGATTTTTCGGATGGTTTTGCTGGAGTAGAGTTCAAAACTTGGGATCAATGTTGATCTTTAAGTGTGTGTTTTTTTTTTCCCATCAATGGGAGGTGGGAGAAAGCTGGTCGTAGTGTGGGAGTGGTTAAGAGAGGGGAAGAGTTTAAATGAGATGCTGACAAATAGTTGCAAAAAGGAAAATAAATTGAGTTAATCAGAGATGTAACGAGTGAGTGAGCGAGCGAGCAATTTTGGATTTGCGTTTCATGGAATTGGACAGATTCCTGCACTAATTAGGACCCGCACATGCTATGCTTTTTTCTCCCCGTAATTCCAAATTAACGTAAATTCTTTTTGAGATTACCATTTGTTTATGTACATTGAATTAATGTTTTGAATTGTATAATAAAATTATAACATGTTATTAGATCAAATAAGTCACGGTTTCTATTTTATCGCATTAATATGCATGATAATTCACCTAACTAAATTAGTAGATATCAATTAATTATTAGCGGCTAGCTATAACTAGCTAAGTAGACTTTAACTTATGTAGTAAAAGAAAGAAAAGAAACTTAAAATCTGATTCTAAGCTACGCAACCTATATCGAGATTCCATGGAAGGTTTCAGGACCGTAGGATGGGATCAACTCTGACTTTTGACTTTCGGATCCAGGTCAAATGGGATTGGCTTCGTACGCCAAAAACGTCGGTTTGACCAATTTCATCACGTGATACCGTGTAAAAATTACACAACTTGTTATTCTGCCTTGTGTTTTTTAATATATCAAAATCTTCCCGCCCAACCATTTTACTTATATGATATTGATTCTTTCTTATAAAAAATTGATAATTTTAACATGTCTTTTTAAAAAGAGTTCATCTTATCAAATCTTATACAAATTTTAACTTTGTTATCATATCATGAAACAAAAATTGTGCGTAAATAACAATGAATAATAAATACAAGATCAACGAATTTCAATATCAATGAGTTGCAATTTAATAAACAGGCATTTAAATTTATTCTTCAGCGCCGGAACGGACAAGAAGATACGCGAATTCCTGACAACCTTGCATTAGGTGGTGGTAGGACAAGCTCTCAAGTTGCGCGTCG
The DNA here is from genome assembly GCA_963995505.1 of Hypericum androsaemum. Taxonomy (NCBI): domain Eukaryota; kingdom Viridiplantae; phylum Streptophyta; class Magnoliopsida; order Malpighiales; family Hypericaceae; genus Hypericum; species Hypericum androsaemum. The sequence continues at coordinate 5,817,340 of OZ023195.1, forward strand.
GTATAACGACCTGCTAATTCTCAAGGCCGTACTGTGACAAATTAAGTATATATTTTTTAAAATCTCTGATCCAAATCATATAAGTAGTAACTAACACCAATTGTGTGATCACAAATAATTATCGTTAATTTCTAAAATAAGAAGTTCAATATTTCAATCAACTTGCGACCTGCTATTGAGGGTCGGATATTATATTAATAGTTTCTTAACAGAGATATTTGCGCGTGGAGACGGCAATTCCGCCCTCGTGGCAAGTACGCGTCTGTCGGTGAGTAGAAGTGCCAGTTAGCTAGGTCCCGGTGTCACTTTCCATGAATGGAATAGATGGTGATGGTCCTCTCGGGGAACGAAATTTAGACTAATTGCAATTTTCCTTAATTTAGCATTTCATTTGTGTATTCAACCCGCAAAGTCCTTTGTCTTTTTAATCTCTGATGTTCAAAATTGTCAGATCAGACTTTATTAGTATGACTCTCGTTGTGATACGTTTTATATTAATAAAATTTGAATTAAAAATATATAAAAATCTCTTACTTTTTTAATTCGATTTAGTTTGCGATTCTCTTCGCTTTAGCCAAACGAAGAAATGAATTATTAATGATAAAATTTGTCGGGTTAGAACTTGATTTACCGTTGCCAGATGCCATTGCATGTGATACTTGAGCCATAAATATTCATTTGCAGGAGATTCCTAATTTTTTTATAAGTAGAATTTATTAATGGTAATATTACAAGTTAAGTTATGTAAAATAGTGTCTCTTACCTAAATTATTCTCTACCAAACACTTAAATAAACGTTTCAAAAAAAATTTAAATAAACTGGTAAGAGGATTTTTAGCTTAACCAAATTATTATTTGTTAGAATTATCATATCCAACTCAAAATCTTAGGGTAATTGGTAGGTAGATTTTTAAATACTTATAAATTTGCTCACCCCTTTTTCACTTTACTAAATAATGTAAGATTCTCAACCTGCTACCTGAAATGAGACCATTTGATCGAAGATTGCACGAACTTTCTCTTTTGATTATTCGTTTGTGAGAATAGCTTAAGAGTTTTTCGATTATTTTGCTACTCTTTTTCTCTTGGTTTTTATATAGACCGCTCTTTTCCTTAAAAAAACCAGAAAAAAAATGTTACGTTCTATATTAAATATTTAAATAGTCAATCCAATAAATTAACGAGGGCGAGCTCGAATAGAGCACAAATTAAAACAGAGAAAAATAAAATTTCACCAACTTGAACGCCTTACATGAGCAGGTCCTAATAAATATAGAACAGTTATTAAAGATCTGAGGTAGATCTTCCTCAATTGGTCGATCCGGCGGTCAGATTAATTTTAGAGAAAAGCCTTTTCGAGGAATTCGAGAGCATTTATGGCTATTAAATTTAACGGGAAATTCTCTCAAGGGATTTTTCTTTTGGATGCTCGCCACGGGATCGGAGTAATATGGCGGAGAATTCAGTGTGGGTTTGTATAGATGACTCTCTAAATAATAATTTTATATTAGTAAATTTAGAATCTAAAGTTATCTTAAATAAATCTAACTCTTTTTACCACTTACGAGAGTTGATGGAGAATAGTGATTTTAGATCAAAACCATGTAGTAAAAATAATTGTTATATTAAGATTAATAAAAAGAATGTAGAGTTTGTCATAAATCTTAAAAAGGGTAAAATTGTCATATTTTTTTAAAATTTGGCCGCAAAAAAGCCTTGCATTAAGTATGAAAATTAGAATTCGAACTCCGCAGGAAAGAAAACAAAATTATAGTGATAGATATTGGCATGCAGCATATTTCACAACTACTAGACCAAGTTGTTGATTGTATTGGTCCGGACATTAACTCTTAGAACTGAATTATTAATATCAGCTAATAATCTCTGGAAATTACAGTGTAAAGTTATAATCGTTGAAGATACTAAATTTTACGTGTAGTATTAACCAATTGAATTGAATTTCGCCAAAAAATTTAACCACGGATTTCACTTTCTTTCGTCTTTGATGAAACAAGGTGTAAATTTTCCATCGCGTGGCGGTTTCCTTTACATCTTAGGAAATCATGAAAATGGCGACTAATAAATGATAAACCCACCAGAGACGAAATAGCCCATGTAATAAACTCCTTCCATGATGGGCTTAGGCTCACCCCATTGAGGCCACCAGTCCTTCTAAAGATCTAACTCAAAATGGCGCACGGTTTTTTGGCTTCTTCGTCTTTTCTAAGTGAAATTTGCATGAATTTTAATTTTGTCACTAATTCATGATCAACCTTAGACAATTACTGATTAATTATAAATAGGATCTATATTTTTTATAAAGGCCCAAGAATACATTGTTTACATCATTGGAAAATACATTAACATAAATCCGGCAATAAGAAGAGATGATACAAAAGTATACGATGTTAAAATTTGTATATACAATTCAAAATATTAAGACAATTTTTTAAAGGAAAATTTTTAAGATAATAAATATGTAGATTTTTTAATATTATAAACAAGTACTAGTATAACCTGTCATGTCATCAATCCACATGAGGGGAAAAATTATTACGCTACTTCAATTCTACTTCCAACTACAGGGAATGGATCAATTCTCACCCTCGTTGTCATATATACATTTATTTTTGTAACAACACAACATTCTCGTTGAAAGAATTTCCGTCCTTGGTACGAGTTAATCTCGTAATCCGTTGTAAAAAAACTATGAGGCATCGAACCATTAGAAGCCAAAGCTACTTAGGAGGAGACCAGTGAGTTGGTGGGCTCCAAACCAAACACAATGATCTCCTAAGTCTTACACTTGCAGCTTCTGCAAAAAGGAGTTGGAGATCTGCACAAGCACTTGGAGGTCACATGAATATTCACAGGGGGGACAGAGCCAGATTATTAAGGTACCATATGTCTCCTCTCCTAGTGGCTAATATTGGTCAGTGCCCTACTTATAATAACCTTAACCCTTTGTCCTGGACAGTGACAAGCTTTCTACTCAGTGAAAGGGATGAAAAAAAGAGCTAGTGATGAGCTTCAACAACCACACTCACAAAAAAACAACCACACTCACACAGGTCTCTGGCTATGTTCCACTTGCCTCTTAATTTCCTCTTTTGCAGGTGTGAGAACTAGGACCCGGTAAATTAATTTTTTTTATTGATACCACTTGATTTCAAAGAAAACTAATGCGTCCATTAATCCAATTCATGTCGGGTAGTCAGGAAGAACTTTTTGATGATATCAAAATTCTCCTTACAAATATTTAATATTGTTTTCAAGAGATTAACTCGGAGCATATTGTCTAAACAAAAATAATCTTTTCTCACTTGATTTAAATGTTTGTTGGTCGGATAAAATAAATAGGACAATAAGAAAGAGTTAAAGGATCATGATGAGGATCCTTTAATTATAATCCATGAAGCTATTGTGGTATGGGAATTAGACGAATTGGACAATAGATTATAAATAAACATAGTTAGCTAACGAAAGAATCTTCCTCCGGATAAGCTATTTAACCAACAAAGGAATGGTCTAATGAAGGGACCAAGGTTGGTAGGAGTAGGACAGCAAATTAATAAAAAGAAAGTCAAAAAGTCACTTACACACATCCAGTCTGTACTAGAATATCGCACCATTAAAACCAATACCCTTATAGAAACTTCTATTTGTCCACTTGTCTACTGGTAGCAATTATAATCCATTTTTTTCTGGTCTAAAGCAATTATTGTCCCTTGATCCAGCTAGAATGTGTACATAAGATTCTCCTCGCCAACCCTCCACAAAAAAAGTGCAAATTTTAGTTGGGTAAAAAGTTTTAATAAGATTTCATATTGATTGATGAAGATATTTGAGACTGATCTGTAAATAAAATAACTTCACGGACTCATTAATAATGATTTTGGTTGGATATAAATGATGTAGCATGCCACAGAAATAGGTCAATCCCGAAATTATTTGTCTGGCATACTCTATCTGAAAAATTCATATTAATTGCAACATAATTTTCAAGTGAAAAAAATACATCAACTCATTTTCGGATTGAATATTCAACCTCAACATTTTTTTTGATATGTATAGTTAATTAATGTATATTAATATGACACCATACTTTCTTTTCTAGCGGACCATAAGAAACGAACTATAAGAAAACCATGATGAATCCGATAAGATCTAATTATCAGGTTAGGAAATTCACGGCCAAGACGGTGGTTCTCAAGATGCTGCCGATGAGGGAAGTTGAAGGGTCTTTAGCAGAACTAAGCCGTAGCTCGCTCTTAGCAAACATGGAGGTGCGAGACGATGCTCTTAATGATGAGCTTACAACCGAAGCTTGGCATTTGACGATTCTTATGGGCATATCTTAGGAAGAAGATGCTTCAACTATCCTCCACGTATTAAAGACCATGGCTCGAGGATCGGATCGATTCTTACCTTTTGATCCTCATTAGCTCATATTCTTTCTTAAGAGTAATAATTGACCTGTTGTTCTTTTGGTGGAGTCACATTTAGAAAATGTGCTTGATAATGTTTATCTTTATTTTTTCGTAGATACATGTCTATCTAGTATTTAAGATATTCGGGTGTTGTACGCAACGTACAATTTGTTGTCATTACGATATAATTACCTTTTGGTAGATTTAATACAAATTTATTTATTAAAAAAACTAGCATTTTGTTTGAAGGCGAGCCATCGTAATCAGCAAAGACAGCTAATCGTCCTCTCCTCCTGCCGATGCCTAATCTCAAACTTAAGATACTTTATTTTCTTATCTCCTGTTTTCGTATTTAGACTTGAGTATCGTCGGATCTTATTATCTCTTATGGAAGCTGGGATTATACAATACAACAGCAATTATAACCGATCATTTTAAATAGCAACTACCACCAGCCTGCCAGGTAGCCCACCTAAAAAAATTAAATTCTTTCTTTAAAATTTATTTTTCATAGGTGTTGTTCCATTATTGGGTGACACCTAATACTAGGGAGAGAGGCGACCAACCATTTTCGTTTAACTCACATTGGGAAGGCAAAACGACGCCGGCACGAGGACAGTTGCCTCGGGTGCCTTTCTGGGTCCCCTCTTTTAACGTCTCAGGCTATTAGCTGACTAGTAGGACTGTGGGTTTGTTTGTGAAAGAAATGGAATCCTATTTTGGTCGCAATTAGAAAAAGGGTACTCTTTGGCTCTTTCGTCATCAACTATTCCTTTTTTAATAATTTTTTTGAGTTGTTTTCCTCTCAAGTTCTGACCTTTCGCTTTCCTGCTTATGGTCTAAAGTGGATTGGAGCTTCTCGCTTTCTGGGTTGGTGTTCGTTTACCGTTTTAACCATCAAGGTTGGGGCTTTTCGGGTAATGTTGTGTTCCCCTTGTTAAAGTTTTGGTCTTTGGTTAGTTCTGTAACTGGGTTCTTCGTTTTTTCGGTCAATCTATGGTATTCAGAGTCGACCACCACTTGTTGGACCTTATACTGGGTTCTTCATTAATAGGGCATTTGGTTTGGAGGTGTTCCAGTTAGGACATGAGGGTGTTTTGTTTTGTCTGAAGCTGTCCTTTTTAGGCATTTGGGTGATTTTTCTTTGCAGGTAGCTGATTTGGTGGTATAACTTTGGGGGGCTTGGCGATGGGGAAGTCTCCGGGGAAGTGGATTAAGTCCATGTTTCTTGGGAAGAAGTCGTCGAGTTCAAAATCTTCGAAAGGGAAGAGCTCTTCGGTGAGATGTCGATCACTGTTCCCAGCTTAATTCTGTTGTTCTTGTTTTCTTTAACGTTTCCTATTTCGTTTGGCTGGAAGCTTAGTCTAATTAGTGCAAGGCTATTGGAAAAAGTTCCCTTTTTTTTTGCTTTTGGTTGTTGACCTGTGATTGTTGTGTTCAGGAATATTTGAAGACCAGGGATGCAGCAGTTTCTACCAAGGCATCTGTTTTCGTCTCAGCTTCCGATCAAGTTGTGGTTGTGCCCTCTGCTCTTCCGCAGGGTGCTGGAAGTGAGGGGTTGGATTTCGGCCAGAGGTTAGGCGCAAAACAGCCTGATGAAGCTGGTATCACTCCATGTTCGAATGATGATGAGAATGGATATGAAGTTACCAGCACAGGCCAACAAGAAGATCCTGAAACGATCAGGCGAGAGAAAGCTGCTATAAAGACACAGGCAGCCATTAGAGGATATCTGGTACAATTTGACTATGACTCCCGTGTTTATTGATCATTATGAATCAGGTTGTTAGCCCCACTATGAAATGAGTTGCAGAGCTAAAGTTACCTATGATAGGATAATATAAGGCTTCAGGCCCTTGTACTATCTTGTGCTCTGATTTTGGCACTTCACAAATTTTGATCTTTCTGGAGAATGCTCGGTGCTATTGATGTTCTTTGTGTTGTTTCTGTAGGCTCGTCGCGAACTTTATAATCTTAAGGGTATTATAAGGATTCAGGCCCTAGTACGTGGTCGCCTGGTCAGAAGACAGGCAGTTGCTACCTTACGTTGCGTGCGGGCAGTTGTCAAGTTTCAGGCTTTGGTTCGGGGTGGACAGGTCAGGTGTTCAAGCATTGGGATTGAAGTGCGTAGTACATGCAATCTCCTGAAGATTAAGGTGATTATGAGCTTCTAACCTTTATCTAGGTTTTTTGAATCATTGAAGGACCACTTGATGTTTCTGAAAGGATATTTTGATATGCTTCGAGTCAAAGAGATATGCCCGGTTGGCATAGATGGAGCATATATTGCACACTCTTTTGTAAATTATGTGCATATTTAAGTGTTGAATCAAGAGACGGATGGACTATCTACTACCTAAAATTATTCCAACCTTTCCAAATTCGCTGCCTTCTAACACCTTTTCGTATCAGACTGCAGGCCGTCTAGATATTTCTGAAGTATCTACTTCAGCTGTGAAAGAGCAGCTTCCAGAAAATGTTTTTGCTCAAAAGGTGAGTTTGCAGTTCTCTATAGTTACATGTTTTGTTCATAAGCAAAGCTCTCTTCGGTTGCTAGCTCCTTCTACAAATCTCATCCTTTACAATCTTTGATTATTTTGTGCTCGAAAAGTTCAATCGTATTCTGTTTTTTTCATGGCAGTGTGTAATTGCTGCTACAACTTAAATCGTGCACCGAACTTTTGCAGTGCTACTAGTTCTTTTTACTGGGCAGCCTTTTGCTTTATAATTTCTTTATTATGCTTATCTTATGCTATTTGAGAAATGGTGTACAAGAACTAATTCTTTTATGTCCTTTTCGAAGATGGAGATTAAGTTGCTTTCTCTCTCTGTTCAGCTTTTGTCGTCAACTTGCGGCCCATCACCGGTATCATATAAATACACTTCTGGGGAATCCAACTCGGCCCGGGAATGGTTGGGGCGCTGGTCAGGATCACACTTTTGGGCATCCTATGCAGAAGCAAAAGCTAATATCGATGCAGAGTCTCAGGTCAAGATCAGTGATCCTCAGAGTGCCGAAATATCACAAGGAGGAACCAAAAGAAGTGCTCGAAAGACCACCACGGCTGCTAACCTTGGGATCAAGTCCAATGGCCCAAGCTCTAACAAATCAAATAACAATACGAAGAAATTGTCCAGCCAGCCCGTTGATAAAAAGCATGATCAGCCTCAGAATGGATCAGACAAAAAGCGGAATGCACCCAAGGAGGTTGTGAAAAAAACTGTGGTTGATAAAGGGAAATCAAAGAGCAAGATGTCGAAGTCCAGTGTCTCCAGAGAATCTCCGAAGGGCGAAGCTGGTTCCACTGACAAGCTGAAAGACAAACCAGTAACTGTTCCAAGGCAGTCTGATGTTTCAAGTGAGCAAATACGTACAGTGGACAACGTTGCTGGTGCATTAAATGAGCATTTGGATCTTAACGTGCAAGTAAAAGACGACAGTCAAGTTGATGATACTGCTGGAGCCAATAAGCTTTTAAAACCGACGAATCATGTTGGTATCGAGGTTGCACAGTCCAGCCCGAGAACACCTGCATTTCCACCAAACACTGAAAACCAGGATAACGGCGTTCAGAGCGCACCAAAATTGCCAAGTTACATGGCGCCGACATTTGCTGCCATGGCTAAGCTCAGAGCTCAAGGATCTTCTAGCCCTGCCCAAGATGCAATTGACAAGAACTTTCTGAACAGGCGTCTTTCCTTGCCAGCTACTACCATTGGCAGGTTGAGTTTGAATTCTCCGCGAGCGCAAAGGCCTATTCAGGGAGTCAAGGTTGGGATCAGGATGGACAGATCTCTATCTTCTTCCAGAGATGGCAGTGGTAAGAAACTTATATTTAGAAGTTTAAAAAATCCGAATAGCATCTTACCTGTTCATGGCTGTTTAAGATTCTTCTTCTTCGCGTGCCTGTCTGCTTTCTTATACTCGTAACTATTGACTGCAGTTTCGGATAAGCTGATCAAGCCGGAATGGAAGAGGTGATGCGGAACGAGGCGGTCTGCAAAACGAGATTGACAAACGGAAGAATTAGGGACAGTAACATCTATGTTTATGATTTGTCTTTGTATTTCATCACAGTTTATCCATGCATACATAGTTAACGCTGTGATTGGATTATAGTTATCTCAACATAGGCAAAACTCCTTGGGGCTTTTACTGGTGCTTTTTTGTTGTTGTCTGGCCCTTTTTGCACCTAAAAACTATTCCTCAAATTTGAAGAACAACCTCTAATGTTTGGCCAAGTTGTTTAAAGTTTTCTGCATTTTTTTTTCTGCTGTGAAGACTTGCCCTTGGATTGCTGCAAATAACACCATCATATCAGATTTTAAATTTCGAAGTAGCACTATCTAATTTAAAAAAAATACTAAATTGGGCGCGTCAAGCATGTTTTTTCACGATCATTTAGTTCACCAAATGGCAGAATTAATGTTTGAGTCAAACATGTATGACCACAAAAGAGCAGTATATCTATCACCATCAAATCGAAAACTTGTTAAAATAGAACAACTCTTTACCCGTCACAATACTGTCACAATACTGCGCGGCCTACGAATTATTAATGCCAGATGCCACCCAGAGTTCCCCCAAACACTTCAGTAGGCAACAGATAGTTTCCCAATGAAGTGTTCGGAGGAGCTCTAGGGGACACCTGACGTTTCCTCTTCCCGTTGCCTTGCATTTTTCTTGTTTGCCAATGCAATAGTACTTCTACAGTTGTACCTATATATAACGACTCAACCTTGTAAGAATTGAACCAACCCTTCTTTGTTCACATCCTTCTCTCATTTCGGGACCAGATTGAGATTGTTTTATTTTTTTCCAAAGAAGGTTACATTCACAAAATTAGCACAAATGGTGAACCTGGTCAGGATCTTGGAGGGTGTGAAGCCCCGGGAATAACAAGGAGGATGATTTTTTGATCAAAAGTTAATCCCAAGGTTTCTGAACCGAACCGAACCGAGTGGACTAGGTGAACAAATAAATTAAAAATTTCCGAGTTTCCTCCCGGTTCAGTTTTAAAAATATTTACAGGATCCGATATTCTATAAATCTTCAATCTACCCACCCCGAATACCTGTCCAGGTTCAGCTGCCAATTTCACTTACCTAGGTACATTCTGGTTACTAACCATTGTAACGATAACAGCTTTAACCCTGAAGCGGAAAGAGTGGAATTAACTGCTAAGAAGATTATTTCGGCTATTGTAGCTTTAAGACACAATCTATTGTTATAATTTTAATTGAGGTCATCTCAGTCAAACTCGAATTAATCATAGTTTTCTACATTTTCGGGGTTCACCAATGCAGTAGTACTTCTGCAGTATACATTTGTCAGAATTATAACCAAGCCTTCTTAGTTGATTCACAACCTTTTCTCACGAGGGGACCAATTAGGAAGCTTAGAAATAGTGAACCTGGTCAGGATCTTGGAGGGTGTGAAGCTTGGGGAATAAGGAAGGAATAGGGTTTTATTGTGGACAAAAGCTAGCCTCTCCCACTGCCTTTTCCCACTCTTCCGTCCTAATCAACACAAATCTCCGTCAACTTTTAGTCAATAAGATCCTGAAATTCTACACTCCTTCAATATACTAAGAGTACCTGTCTAGGTTCAGCCGCCAAGGTTCACATGTCTAAGGAAACAACCATTCAACAACGACCACTTATATCAAATGGTAGGGACCGGATTTGGTCCTGGAGGCCAAATCCAGCACGGTGCTGGAGAATTTTTATTGAAGGACAAGCGGAGACTATTTTGCAAAAATGCAGAAATACGGGGGTGCAAAATAAAAAAAGTCCACAACCATTGAATCATAACTGGGTAAATTATTGAATCGTAACTGAGTAAACCATTAAATCGTAACTGAGTAAACCATTGAATCGTAACTGGGTAACTGAGACGGACCTCGATTTATCCGGGACGGGAAAAAACGGACCATTGAATCATAACTAGGTAGACCATTAAATCATAATTAAGTGAACCATTGAATCATAACTAACTCAACCATTGAATCGCCAGGACGGTCCTGGTTGGATTTGGCCTTCCAGGACCAAATTCGCTCCCCAAATGGTAAGGGATTTTTTTACCTAATATAGTATTACTATTCATGTATAATAACCGATATGGTGTTACTATTTGAAAATTTCCGAAAATGGTGTTCTTTTTTTCGACCTGGGGACCGTAGGTCAAAAAAATATTTCGACCTGAGAACAAATCGAAAAACGGTTTCGACTTCCCTAGTCGAAAGCGTATTTTTGATTTGGTACCCAGGTCGAAAAAAGTTTTCGACTTAGGGACCAAATCAAAAAAAATTTCGATCTGGGGACCCAGATCAAAATCTTCCTTCGACTTAGGTGGATGGCATTATCCAAAAAAAAATCAGGGAAAGTGGATTTCGTTGGATTTTTGTTTCCGGATAGGGGCCAAGTCGAAAATAATTTTCGATATGGGGTTATCCAGATCGAATTTCCCAGGTCGAAAGTTATTTTCGACCTGGGTCCCGAACACCACTACAAATACCCACTCCGCCCGCAATCCGCCATTATACCCCAAAAAATTTCGACCACCGCAGCTCGTCGCCGTTCGTCCTCGTCTCTGTCGTCCGGCCGGTATAATTAATTATGTGGGGTACATTTGGATAATTTATTATTTAAATGTGTTAATTAAAGTAATTTTGTTTAGTTATTAGATTTAAGTATGGTATGAATTATGAGATTTAAGTTTGTTAATTACAATAATTTGTTGATTACATGTTATGAGATAATAGTTTTAATTAATTTTTTCGATTAAATTAGACCGTTGGATTTAGTATATAATTGGACCGTTGTATTTTATGATATAATTGGACCGTTAGATTTAAGTTTGTTAATTAATATAATTTTTTGATTAATTCTTAGATTAATATATTTTTGGATTCGAATTGGACCGTGTGAGTTTATAGCATGGTTTTAAAAATGCTTGTCAACCAATGGTCCGACGGGATGGGCAATGAATTGAGCACAAGAGCGTGTCATTTTATGACTTTTTGTATTTAACGGACCAACTTTTTTGTTGTATGAAAATTAAGTCTATTTGAAATAGTATATATATTATTTAAAATAGTTAAAAAATTGGTTTTGGTCAGATAGGTGGTCTGACTGGTCGGACTGACCGATGGTCTGACCGGTCAGACCAATATATGGTCCGACCGGTCAGACCAATATATGGTCCGACCAACCCAAAAACTGTGGAACTTCTAGGTCGAGCTCCGGGCCGTGTTTTAAAACCATGGTTAATAGTGTTAAGTAATTTTATGATTTTATTGGACCATTGAATTTAAGTGTGTTAATTCATATAATTTTTAGAATAAATATTCTGAGTTAATAGTTTTAATTAATTTTAGGATATAATTGGACCGTTGAATTTTAGGATATAATTGGACCATTGAATTTAAATTTATTATTTATTATAACTCTTTGATTACAGATTCTGAGTTAATAGTGTTAATTAATTTTAGGATTTAACTTTCTGTGTGTTAAATAAATATCTTAATTATATTTTATTTAAATTTATTAATAAATTAATTAAGAATTATAATATAATTTTGTATTTTTATCGTGTTAATTACGAAATTATGATTCATTCTTTTGAAAAGTTTGTTGTTAGAGAATTTAGATATGGCTTCACAGTCAGACATATCATGTTACTTGGAAAATGGAGGACCGATAGATGACAGTTTGTTACGTTACCAAAATGTGCACCGTTCACAACTCGTTTGGAATCATGAGGTACGTAATTAAAAGTAACGAATATTATATTCAATATTTTGTTAATGATATGTTTTTAATATTTTCGATTGGTTATTTTGTGTAGGTTGAGAACCAAACTCCAAATAACAAGCTGTTGAGCTTTCGTCGTCGCAGGTTGCTCACAGCGGGTGTGAGTAACTAGAAATTCATACAGTATATAAAGGCCGCCGGTTTTTGGGATGTTTGGTGCATTGGCGACGTTGTAATCGATACTGCACTGGTTACCGCTCTGGTGGAGCGATGGCAGCCTGAGACACACACTTTTCACATGCCTGAGGGGGAGATGACCATTACTCTCCAAGATATGTATGTGTTACTGGGGCTTCCTATCGATGGAAATCCAGGCACGGGACCACAGACACCTCCCCAGTGGAAAGATTTGTGTTACGGTCTCTTCGGCATCAGCCCACGGGATAGTCCAGAATTTGTCAACGGTAATTGAATTTTGATTGAGTGGTTTGATGCAAACTTTACGCCTATGGATATCCCAGACGATGCTGATGATGAGCTCGTTCAGCGATATGTTCGAGCAAACATAATACGACTTATCAGATGTACGCTGTTTTCGGAGTCCGCAGACCGAATGGTCCACCTGGGATGGTTGCCACTTCTTGCTGATGTTGAGGCAATTGGCACATATAGTTGGGGTAGTGCATGTTTGGCGCACGTGTACTACCAGTTATGCAAAGCTACTAGCCCAGATGCGAGAATAATTTGCGGGGCTATGCAACTGGTTTGTATGTGGGCTTATGAAAGGATCATCCCAACTCGCCCAATTTACCGTGAGCCTTGGGAGCAAGGTGATGATGAGGCACTCGGCTTCAGGTACTCGTACTATTATTTAATACTATTTATAATCGAGTAATGTGTTTTACATTATTATCAAATGCATAATGAATGAATTTTGCATGTGGACTGGCACTATAGATAGAGGTCAGACCAAAAAATGACTAATGTGTCCTACTACCTCCGCATGCTCGACGAGTTAAAAACACACGATGTAAGTAATTTTTGTTAATTGACATTAGCAAATTTTACTTATTTAGAAATATTGTAGGAAAAAATTATTTGATGAGCTTGTTTGCATGTTTGTATTGTAGGTGGTTTGGATGCCGTACACTCCTGATATCATTGCTAAGTTGCCGCAAGTATGTCATAGGGATCAAGCTTTGTGGTTGGCATGAGTCCCGTCGATATGCTTTCTTCATGTGGAGTGGCATTATCCCGATCGGGTGCTACGATAATTTGGAATGATGCAGCATATTCTGGCAGCACCTGAAAACGATGAGGGGACACATAGTAGTGCAGACCGGCGTAACAAACTGACCAAAATTGGGAGCAATTTTATAGCAGCCATGTGGCAGTATGGCAGTATTGGTTACGCTTTATCTTTCCAGGAGTGCCTGCACCGCCGCACATCCATTATCATGATGGTTATATGGATTGGTTCAGAAGGAGTACCCGCCATTTCATTACCCCTTCCGGCGCAAGGCTGTACATGACTGTAAGTATTGTTAGACATTATATGCTTTACATATGAACATGCACGTCTAATGTGTAATGATATGAAAAAAATTTGATGGTATAATTTATTTTTCAGGCTGATGTTGTTGAGCGTATCCGCCACACATCTGACAATCCTCATGTTCGTCAGTTGTCTGAAATGGCACTGGGATGTGCCGCGGAGCGGAGACGATATCTTGATTTGCCAGACTCCCAACCAACTGTGACACATGCTTAGACACAATCATACGATATTAGACAGGAAGAGAGGCGAGCCCGAGTGAAAGGCGGAAGACCATTCTTAGCAGGAGGACACCGTTGCCTGTGAATGAGACAATGCATCATTTAGCGGTGCGACCCATGGAATGGGCAGATTACTATTCTACCCTAGAACATGTGGTAGCCGTTGGGTCCTGCTTGTCGAGCTCTCCTCATGGATCGCAGGTGCCTGGGTCGTCTACCCAAGTTGGGTATCAGCTCTCCACTTATTTTTTACGCCCCTTTCTTCTGACATGATCATGTCCTGTTTCTACTTCACAAGTTCCAACTTCACCGGCATATATTTTTACTTTATGTCGTCCGGCCTTCTTTGCCCACCGGTCTAACTGGTTTTCCAGCTTCTTCGCTAAAACTATTTGCCCAGTATCACTCTCTTGAATGCACTTAATTGATCTCTTGTTAAAGTAGTTGGCTAGTTTTTCAAATGTTTCGATCACGATAGCTGTTATCGGCAAACAATGAACTTTCTTGAAGACCTTATTAACGCACTCTGCAATATTTGTCGTCATTTGTCCATAGCGCCGGCCCCCATCGCAAGCTAAGGTCAACTTGTACAACATCAGATCTTTATGTAGTATCCAATCGTAGACCTCTTGCTTGGCCCTCCTTATTTCCTGCAGATTATCATGTAACTTCTTCGGTTGTGCTTGCATTCCTACAAAAAAAATAGTCATACAATTATACGTGGAGTAATATATTGTAAATTGGTTTCATATAAGATTTGTGTCTTTACAAGTTATTGATTTTACCTGCAATCATCATCACATTCTTAATAGCGTCATTTTTGAAGCGGGTGTTAAGATTGCTTGCAATGTGTCTAAGACAATATCGATGGGCAGTCCCTGAAATTTCTCCCCAACCATTGTCATCTACCATTACCCTCAATATACCTTTATGCCGATCAGAAATAACACATATGTCACCTCGGTTAGGAGTCACATGCATCCTGATTTGTCTCATAAACCAGGGCCAACTATTGGTGTTCTCGCTCTCAACGAGGGCAAATGCTATTGTAATTATAAAATTATTCCCATCAACAGTAGTGGCGATCAAAAGGGCATGCTTGTACTTTCCATACAAGAATGTTCCATCAATCTCCAACACAGGGATGCAATGTTAGAAAGCTTCAATGCAGGGCTTGAAGCTCCAGAAAACTCATCTGAAGATTTTTGTCCCAGGTTCTAGAGGAACCACATAATGGTCTACGCCTGGGACACAATGATAATATTCCCATTTTACAACAGTTCCAGGTTTCTTAGCCTTGCACGCCGCAAACCATTGCGGAAGGCGATTGTATGATTCATCCCAATCCCCCCATAATTGTTGTAATGCCCTCTCTCTTCCCCACCAAGCCTTCTTATATGAGGGCTCGAATCCAATTCGGTCTTGTATTTCAGTTCTAATAAACCTAATTGGAATGTCTGGTTGTTGCGCAACTATATTCATAATTACTTCCGCAATGTGAGCAGAACTAAGTTGTCGATGATCTTTTGAAGGTCGTTCTGCACTACAGGTATGCGGGTAGATGTATTTGACTATTCGCCATGTAGAAAGTATTAATCCCTTTGCAGAGACACAGATATTCCAGTTACACCCTTCTTCCCATTTTTTATACTTCACAGCGTAAGTGCGGGGTCTTGTTTCCTTAAGCTTCAACTCGCGCCGCACTTTTATTGAGAATCTTTCGATCTCCCTCTTTGCATCTTCTTTGGTATTCCATATTGTACCCTCCTTCAATTCAGCATCACAACTTCCATCCATTTCGGTGTGAGGTCCCCAATCTTCATCATAAATACTCATCGATTCTTGTTCACCATGCTCAGTTGCAGCAACTTGATAATGACCGTCAAACTGTGGTTCTCCATATTGTTCTTCTTCTTCTCCGTATAG
Source organism: Hypericum androsaemum (assembly GCA_963995505.1). NCBI lineage: Eukaryota > Viridiplantae > Streptophyta > Magnoliopsida > Malpighiales > Hypericaceae > Hypericum > Hypericum androsaemum. Next base: position 5,833,227 of record OZ023195.1, read on the forward strand.
TTCTTCTTCTTCTCTGTGTTGTTCTTGTTCTTCTTCTTCTTCTTCTTCGGTATGAAAATTTGTAGTTGCATATGGATGTACTTCTGTAGGATCATATTCAAACCAATCTGTTTGGACTTCATAATCATCGACATCAGCATCCCTCATGGAAGGAACAACAACAAGCGTCACTCTTGACGGACCAGCTCCATGACTATCCCTTATGGAAGGAAGTAAAAAAGGCGACACTCTTGACGGACCAGCTCCATCATTACTCATTAAGTGGTTTTCATGAACATCCAATATTTGGTAATTATTTGACACCCTCTTCTCCACAATGATTTCCAAATAAATCACACTCTTGTACGGTCCTACAAACCTGATCATGTGTAAACCATATTCCTAACATCTCCATCATTGTCAATAGGCATTTGATGAAATTTCTCTCTGTCAATAGGATATCTAAATAGGAGCCTACGAACTTCTTCACCAGGACCAATAGTCTTTTCATATACTTTTGTTAATAACACATCATATGAGAAATCTTCATAACACTTGATCTTTTTTTCAAATCCACCGATGTAATAAAATCCGATTTCACTGTTGTAGTACATTTCTCCATCATATTTCAAAGTTATTCGTACATTCCGCAAAGTCATTTTTTAAACTATAACAAAAGAATTTGACACTTAATTAGAGTAGCTTAATTCATAAGTTCACAAAATAAAATTACAGAAATTAAAATTGTAGAAATTCATCAACTATAACAAAATTTATGACAAAGTTTAAATTGACACATAATTAGAGGTGGCATAATCCATCATCAAATATAATTAAAATTTACGTATGAATTTAATAAACAACCAAACAAGAGACATGTATGTTCTTTTCTTATGCATTAATTTCATATTTATGACAATATACAAGTAACATAATAAATTGATGACAAAATTTATTCAAAAAATAAAATTGACCGTATTCATCAACTATCACAAAATTTATGACAAAGTATAAATTCACATATAATTAGAGGTGGCATAATCCATTATCAAATGTAATTTTTGATAATTTTATCTATTGAAATTATTACTAATTAATAAATTCCCACTTATTTTTTCTTATGCACTAATTTCATATTTATGACAAGATTGTTGTATAAGTAACATAACAAATTAATGACAAAATTTATTTTGAAAATAAAATTACAGAAATTCATCAACTATAATAAAATTTATGACAACATATAAATTGATACATAATTAGAGGTGACATAATCTATCATAAGTTCATGATTAATTACCGATATGGTTAATTTCATATTTATGACAAGATTGTTGTATAAGTAACATAACAATGACAAAATTTATTCCGAAAATCGAATTGCAGAAATTCATCAACTATAATAAAATTTATGACAAAGTATAAATTGATACATAATTAGAGGTGGCATAATCTATCATAAGTTCACAAAAAAAAATTACAAATTGAAACGTACCTTCGGAGGAAAAAATTTAGAAACGGTGAAGTTGTTCTTCTGTGAGGAGGAAGAAATGCTCGGAGGGGTTATATAGACCCCAGGTCAAAATTTTATTTCGATTTCCGACCACTTACCCGACTTTTTCTCCGTTTTTTCCGGATCTTGTTCGGAGTAGTACCAGGTCGAAAATAAATTATTTTCGACCTAGGTTCCCCAGGTCAACGAATCCCGGATTTTTTGGATAAGGCCACCCACCTAAGTCGAAGAAAAATTTCGATCTGGATCCCTAGATCGAAATATTTTTTTTCGATTTGGTCCCTAGGTTGAAAACTTTTTTCAACCTGGGTACCAAATCGAAAATACGCTTTCGACCAGGGAAGTCGAAACCATTTTTCGATTTGGTCCCAGGTCGAAATATTTTTTCGACCTACGGTCCCTAGGTCGAAAAATTTTCGACCTCTGAAACGAACGCCATTTTCAGAAATTTTTAAACAGTAACACCATATCAGTTATTATACATGAATAGTAACACCATATTAGGTAAAAACCCATGGTAAGGACATTTTGATTAGTCCGCTGTTCGGTACATACGACCAAAAATAAACAACCATTTTATGGTAACGGTTTTCAAAGTTGTAGTACAATTTGAAACTATTTTTCAAATAGAAATCACACTAAAACATACCCGAGATAGATTATCATCTACTACAATTACAAATATGAATAGTCTTGAAAATAGAAACTAGTAACGAGTTAATCTTAATGTGCCACGTGGCTCGAGAAAAAAACTAAAAAAGGGTCAACACGTCTTATTTAGGAGACGGCTCTCCCGACGGTTTCCCATGTTTTTCATCGTAAGCAAAAAGCATAGAGCGATGTACCAGCAGTCCAATCAGGATGGAACACCCCCCAAGCTCACCTTGTACCCATTCCCGACGTACATGCACCCGTACCCCACCGAAATGCTGCCGTATATGGTGGCTCCGGTGTCGTAGCTCCATAGTACATCCCCGGTCCTTGTGTCCATCGCGTACAGGGGCCCGTCACTGGCGAAGAGCACGTCACTGACCACGGTCACCGGCCCGTTGAAGGTCTGGTTGTTGGGGTTGGCCGTTGCCCATCGAATTTCACCTGAGTTGGCGTCCAGCGCCACCCACGCCCCCGCGGTTGTGGTTCCGTTGGTGGCCGGCGTCAGGTTGAAGCTTATCCGGTCGCCGTTGGCTATGTTGGTGTACACTATTCTCCCGTCGGTGGCCGCACCCCATATCCCTCCTCCATTATTGCTGTTGTGTTCGGAGGGTTCGGTGTACTTGATTAGGATCTATGGCATCGAGGCAAGTGTTGGACACTTTCTCCGTAAGACGAGATTGCCCCGTATATTTCAGTGCGGTACGGGCTACGACAATCGTCCCCAAGATACAACGACTGTTCGGGCATTTTCAAGAACGTTGCACACGTATCTCGAAACTTTTGGGCGAACCCTTATATACCCAGAACTTTCGGACAGACTATGTGTAAGTGAAGAACGGGGGAAGAGGAGAAGACAACAATGCTTATGAATGCACTTGTTGCTGGGATGGATTAAATGGCAAGGGGACAGACCTATTTATAGGCTGGAGGAGACAGGGAAGCAGCCACTCCGAAGGGGCGCGTCCGTTCGGCCAGAAGGCTTGCTGCGCTCGTGGCCCTTCAGTGGCATTCTGGATCCTTCCAGGTGCGCCCAGACTATGCTGGCACTCCTTCACGAGGGAAGTCTCCAGGATGTTCCAGCCCTTCGTGCCTCTTCGGTGGCCATCCTGGAAGGCGCTCGCAGCCCCTCGTCACTTCGGTAGCTATGCAGCTCTCTCCAAACTAGGGCAAAATACTTAAGGCTCCTCCTGCTCCTCGCGATGATACGCACGTGCGAAGTGCCAAGTGCGCCACAAAGCACCCATTGCGACCTGCGTCCAATGCGCCATGCGCACACGCACGTGCGCGATCGCGTGCTCGTGCTCGTGCTCAGATGGTGCTTCGCACCATCCTCGCAGGCAGCCTCAGTTAGCTCTTCAGGTGAACATTAATGTTACACCAGCTTGGAGCTTCTCCTTATAAACAGGAAAAAATCCCTTGCGATTTCCAATGTGGTATTCCCTTCCTCAGCTTGGGTTTCCAGCTTGGGCTTTTCAGCTTGGGCCTTTCAGCTTGGTCCAAATGCATTAAATATGCATTCAAACCCAACAATCCCCCACATAAATGATGATTAATGCATGCAGACTCTAATCAAAAGTTCTGACGTTTTATTATTGCATCGAGACAGGTAGCTTGTGGCTTTGAACCTTCTCTAGTAATATGTTATTGGATTTACTCGCTGCTCGGTGAACATGATGTCTTGAACCGTCAGCTTTTGGCGTAAACAAGGACAATAACATTTACACAATAATAACCCTAGTATATTTGGGTTCTCACGTTGTGTCCGTTTCGGCCATGGACCGTATCTTGGATTCATAAGTGTTTTTTCTATTTGAAGCGGCCTCACTTCACACTTACATAGGTGATCTCCTATCATGAGTATCCTGCCATACTCCACCTTTATCAAGGTATAGGAATCATTAAAAGCGTAATGCTTAACCTTACCATACCTCAGCTGGTTAATACCTGGGCAGCTTCTGAGAATGAGATAGGTTCCAGGTGATTAACTAAACCCTCCATAACTTAGTTGTCTCATTGAACCAAGTTTGTGGGATCTCCACTCATCATAGTTGAGTTACCGCTATGGACGTTCTTTAGTGTGTGGATTTTAATCCCATTCCCCTTACTGCGTTGTACATTTGATCTCTATTGATTCTTTTTGTAAAAGGATCAGCTAAGTTATCCTTGGACTTTACGTAATTAATGGTGATCACCCCACTAGAGATCAACTGTCTAATGGTATTGTGTCTCCGACGGATATGTCGAGACTTTCCGTTGTACATTGTACTTTGTGCTCTCCCGATTGCAGACATGCTATCACAATGTATCAATACGAGAGGCACCCATTTGCTCTAGCACGGAATATCCTCTAGGAAGTTTCTGAGCCATTCAGCTTCTTCCCTAATTTTGTCTAATGCTATAAACTCTGACTCCATGGTGGATCGAGCTATGCATGTTTGTTTAGAGGACTTCCAAGACATAGCTCCTCCTCCTATGGTGAATACGTATCCACTCGTGGATTTAGAGTCCTTAGTGTCTGACATCCAGTTTGCGTCACTGTATCCTTCTAATACAACTGGATATTTAGCATAATGTATGCCATGGTTTATGGTATATTTTAAATACCGTAAAACCCTTTCCAGAGCTAGTCAGTGATCCTTCCCTAGATTACTTGTGAATCTACTAAGCTTACTAACTAAGTACGCAATATCAGGACGTGTGCAGTTTGTTAAATACATCAAGCTCCCGATAATTTGCGCATACCTCAGTTGAGATACTGGGTCCCCTCGATTCTTGGCTAAGTGTAGATTCAAATCTACTGGAGTCTTAACCGGAGGTTTGTCAAAAGCTTCAAATTTCTTGAGCACGCTTTCCACGTAGTGGGATTGCGTCAAGATAATTTTGTCAGCTTTCCTAGAGATTTTTATTCCTAGTATGACGTCTGCCAGACCCATATCTTTCATGTCAAAGTGGTTCTTTAACATGTTCTTAGTTTTCACAATAACCTCTTTATTGCTTCCCATAATTAGTAAGTCATCTACGTAGAGACATACAATTACGTAAGCTTCAGGTGTGCCCTTAATATAAACACATTTATCGCACTCATTGATCTTAAATCCATTCGATAGCATTGTCCTGTCAAATTTCTCGTGCCACTGTTTCGACGCTTGTTTTAGCCCGTATAATGACTTGAGTAGCCGACTCACTTTATGCTCTTGACCGGGAGCCACAAACCCTTTAGGTTGCTCCATGTATATCTCCTCTTCCAGTTCTCCATTTAGGAAAGCTGTTTTTACGTCCATTTGGTGGATCTCGAAGTTATAGAGTGCTGCAACAGCTATGAGTACTCGAATTGATGTGATTCTTGTGACTGGTGAATACGTGTCAAAGAAATTATGTCCCACCTTCTATTTGAACCCCTTAGCTACCAATCGAGCTTTGTACTTTTCGATTGATCCATCAGCTTTATATTTCCTTTTTAGGATCCATCTGCATCCCAAAGGTTTCCAGCCTGGTGGGAGATCCACGATTTCCCATGTGTGATTTTGCATAATAGATTCTATCTCACTATTGATAGCTTCCTTTCAGAGAGGAGCATCTGGACTGGACAATGGCTCTTGGATTGTCCTGGGTTCATTTTCTAACGCATAGGTTAGATAATTCTGACAAAAGGATTTGTTTACCTTCGTCCATTTACTACGTCTAGGTTCATCATCTTCCTGATTTGACCCTTACGTAGTCTCGTGAGCCCTTTTCTTTGGACTTCTTTTCTTTCTTTCCTTATTAGGAAAGCTATTCTCAAAGAACATTGCGTTCCTTGATTCTATGACCATTCCCGCGTTTATCTCAGGGTTTTCAAATTTATGCACCAAAAATCGATAAGCACTACTATTTTGCGCATATCCGATAAAGATGTAATCAATAGTCTTAGGTCCTATTCTCACCTGCTTAGGCTTAGGTACTTCGACCTTCGCTAGGCACCCCCACACTTTAAGGTAACCGTAGGAAGGCTTCCTTCCTTTCCATAGTTCATATGGAGTTTTATCCCTTTTCTTGTGTGGCAACTTGTTTAGAATGTGGTTAGCTGAGAGCACAGCTTCCCCCCACATGTTTAGGGGTAAGCCTGAGCTAATCAACATAGCGTTCATCATTTCCTTAAGAGTTTGATTTTTGCGTTCAGCTATGCCATTCAATTGAGGTGAGTATGGAGCAGTCGTCTGATGAATAATACCATGTTCTTGACAGAGTTCATCAAATGGAGCTACATATTCTCCGCCTCGATCACTTCAGATCATTTTGATTTTCACGCTGAGTTGATTTTCAACCTCATTCTTATATCTCTTAAAGGCATCAAGAGCTTCGCCTTTGCCCTTTAGGAGATATACGTAACAGTATCTCGTGCAATCATCGATAAACGTGATGAAGTATTTCTTCCCGCCTTTAGTTTGTACGTGTTTCATATCGCAAGCGTACGTATGAATTAGCTCTAAAGGCGTAGTACTTCTTTCTACCGAATGGAAAGGTGCTTTGGTCATTTTAGCCTCCACGTATACTTCACATTTATCGGATGGGTTGAACTCTAGATTTAGTAATAAATTTAAACTTACTAACTTTCTTAGCGAGTTTAAATTTACATGTCCTAATCTACCATGCCATAAATTAGAACACTCAGCCAAGTAAGAAGAAGCGTTAACTTTATTTTCACCGTTAAATATGCGATGTACAGTTATTACATTCATCTTAAACAACCCCTTTTCTAGATAACCCTTTCCTATGAATTGACCCGCTTTGGTCAGTATAAACTTATCAGCCTCAAATACAAGCTTAAGACCGGCTTTGCTTAACAGTGAGCCGGAAACTAAGTTCTTGCGGATGTCCGGGACATGCAGCACATCCTTAAGGGTCAGCTCCTTTCCTGAGGTCAGCTTCAGGACCACCTTACCCAGACCGATGATCTTGGACGTTGTAGAGTTTCCCATGAACAGCTTTCGGCCGGTGATTGGGATATAGTTCGAGAATATCTCCTTGTCCGAGCAGACGTGGCGGGTAGCTCCAGTGTCCACGAACCACTCTCTCGGATTGTCCACCAGGTTGGCTTCAAACATCACGGCTGACAGATCCATTTGAGACAAGTCTTCAGCCAGGTTAGCCTTTCCTTGGTCGTCCTTCTTCGGCTGGCGAAAGTCCTTAGCCATGTGGCCGAGTTTGCCGCAGTTGTAGCAGTCGCCCTTGATCTTTTTGTTCTTTTTCTTCTTGGGCTCTTGCTTCTACTGCTTATCCCCGGACTTCTTCCTCTTCTTGCCACCTTTTCCCTCGGCGAGGTGCACGGTGGTCTCAGAGTTGGCCTTGCCTTGCTTGACTTCAGACTTTTGGTTGTCTTCCTCCATCCTAAGTCTCACTATCAGGTCTTCTAGGCCCATGTCCTTTCTCTTGTGCTTGAGGTAGCTCTTGAAGTCCTTCTAGAGCCCGGGGAGCTTCTCGATCATCGCAGCTACTTGGAAGGACTCGCTGAGTTGAATCCCTTCGGCTTGGATCTCGTGAAGGATCAGCTGCAACTCCTGCACTTGGTCGATGACCTTCTTGGAGTCCACCATCTTGAAGTTGAGGAATCGTCCGACGATGAATTTCTTCGTCCCAGCATCCTCCGTTTTGTACTTCTTCTCGAGTGAACTCCACAGCTTCTTAGCGGTATTGGTTTCTGCGTAGACATTGTAGAGCGTGTCGTCTAGTCCATTCAGGACGTAGTTATAGCACAGGAAGTCGCTGTGACTCCATGCTTCGAGAGCGTTGATCTTCTGTTGATCCATCTCGTTTTCTGCTATCTTCGGTGCTTCCTCTTTCAGGAACCGAACTAGGTTGAGCGTGGTCAAATATAACGTCATCTTCTGTTGCCACCTCTTGAACTCGGTACCGTTGAACTTTGCTGGCCTTTCGGCGTGGACAGTTCCTGGTACCGTTGTCAGTGCTACGGTGCTTGACGATGCCATCTTCAAGTACACGAATCTCGTCTTACGATTGTTGTGTTCAGAGGGTTCGGTGTACTTGATTAGGATCTACGGCAGTCGAGGCAAGTGTTGGACACTTTCTCTGTAAGACCAGATTGCCCCGTATATTTTAGTGCGGTATGGGCTACGGCAATCGTCTCTAAGATACAACGACTGTTCGGGCGTTTCCAAGAACGTTGCACACGTATCTCAAAATTTTTGGGCGAACCCTTATATACCCAGAACTTTCGGACGGATTATGTATAAGTGAAGAACGGGGGAAGAGGAGAAGACAACAATGCTTATGAATGCACTTGCTGCTGGGATGGATTAAATGGCAAGGGGGCAGGCCTATTTATAGGCTGGAGGAGGCAGGGAAGCAGCCACTCCGAATGGGCGCGTCCGTTCGACCAGCAGGCTGGCTGGTTGCGCTCGTGGCCCTTCGGTGGCATTCTGGATCCTTCCAGGTGTGCCCAGACTATGCTGGCACTCCTTCACGAGGGATTTCGCAACCCTTCGGCCGTCTGGAAGTCTCCAGGACGTTCCAGCCCTTCGTGCCTCTTCGGTGGCCATCCTGGAAGGCGCTCGCAGCCCCTCGTCACTTCGGTAGCTACGCAGTTCTCTCCGGACTCGGGCAAAATACTTAAGGCTCCTCCAGACGATGCGCACGATCGAAGTGCCAAGTGCCCCCATTGCGACCTGCGTCCAATACGCCATGCGCATACGCACGTGCTCGTGCTCATGCTCCTACTCATGCTCGAATGGTGCTTCTTACCATCCTCGCAGGCAGCCTCAGTCAGCTCTTCAGGTGAATATTTAATGTTACACCACCTTGGAGCTTCTCCTTATAAACAGGGAAAAATTCCTTGCGATTTCCGATGTGGTATTCCCTTCCTCAGCTTGGGCTTTCCAGCTTGGGCTTTTCAGCTTGGGCCTTTCAGCTTGGTCCAAATGCATTAAATATGCATTCAAACCCAACAGTTGCTTCCTGGTCCCGCCAACTGTCAAACAAAAAAAAAGAATTATTTAGAGTTAGAGGCTTAGAGCCAAGACCTTTCTTATTTGGGAAAAGTCCACTTTAGTATTCTGTGGTATCCCGAAAAATCAAGTCAGTATCTTGTGGTTTAAAACGTATCAATTGAGTCAAAGTTGTTCCAATTAAAATCAATTAGAGGCCCGAGCAGCTGCCCGAGCCCTGTCCATCCTACCCGAACGCTGCCCGACCATGTGGAACAGCCACATCAGCGTCCACTGATGATGTGGCACCATCTCTCTCCTCCTTCCTTTCTCTTTTCCCCTCTTCTCCATCTTCAACATTGAGACGGCCGTGGAATCCGTCACCGTTTGTCCGATTGGGACGGCCGTGGAATCCGTCGCCGTCTGTTCGATTGGGACGGCCGTAGAATCCGTCGCCATCTCCCTCTCCGACAACATGGGAGTCAGGAAGGGACACATCATCCTCCTCTTGTCGCCGCCAAAATGCCAACACCTTGGCTCGGTCATCGAGCACGTCGGAGGAGGAGACCGACACGCGCTGCCAGAGGAGGGACGAGAGAGGGTCGTCATCGTGGGGGGGGGGGGGGGGGGGCGGGCACCCGACACGCGCTACCAGAGGAGGGATGAAAGGGTCGTCGTCAGTCGTCGAGCACGTCATCATCGTAGGCGTGGTGCTCCACCACGCGCGGGGCTAGGGTCGATGCCTCCTCCTCAATCAACTCCGAGAAGGCAGGGTTCTCGGGGTGCGGCATCGTTTGGGTGATCCCCGCACCTCCTCCTTGGTTTATACAGGACCGTAGCCCTAGACGGCGCCGACGGTCGGTCCGGAGGGTTGGCCGAGAGGGCCTTCTTCCGATGTGGTTGGTCCACGTGGTCGGGCAGGGCTCGGTCAAGACGGGCAGGGTTCAGGCAGCTGCCCGGGCCTCCAATTGATTTTAATTGGAACAAGTTTGACTCAATTGATACGTTTTAAACCACATGATACTGACGTAATTTTTTGGGATATCACAGGGTACAAAAATCGGTAGTACATATGTTAAAATATTTATATGCATAACGTATACTTACCTTAAACCAGACGATATCTCCGGTATCACGGTCTAGAGCCCAACCGAAGCCACTCTTCTGTACAGCAACCGCAACATCACGAAACGTCCCATTAACGAAGACGGTGAGCAACATCGGAGCCTCTCCAAAATCGGCGTCGACATTGGGCCCAGGTGGGCAATCCGGGTTGTTGGGGACCAAACAAGCGAAATAAAAAATGTCGTATCCTCCCAATTGGGTGGCCCAAGCAACCTCCCCGGTGTCAATCCTGAGGGCCGGAATCGAGTTGAAGTGGACTTCTGGGCCCACGCACTGGTCGGGCTGGGCGGGTGGGCTTGTCCGGTTATTTTGGGCCTCTTGGCATTCCGTCACGTTTGGCGGAGCACCGTAGAGGTTCCCGGTTGCTATAAATACTAGCCTCCTGGGGATGTCGATGGAAGGGCTGCTCCCCCACACGGCTGCGCCGGAGTAGCCGTCGAGTCGGCCACCGTTGTCCGGGACCATGTAAGTCCGCCATATGACTTCGCCGGTTCGGACGTCGAGTTTGGTCATGCTTCCCCGGAAGTTGCAGCATTGCGCCGGCGGTAATGTTTCCTCGAGGGAGGATACGCCGATGTAGACTTCCCTGAGAAGCACCATGGAAGAAAAAATTGGTAGTTTTTAGCATATGAATATGGAACCGTTGATAAAGTAAGATTGAGGGATGAATAAATAATTTTAGTTTAATTAATACTTAAATTAAATTAATACTTTAATATTTTAAATATTTGAATCACAATTTTTTACCTTTTAAAAAGTTTAAAGTTAGATATCAATTATTTATTTTTAAAATTTTAAAATAAAAGGAAAGTTAAAGACTGCAATTTCCCTTTTATCAATTTTATTTCAATATTTATATTAAATCGTGTAACAGTCTCTTAAAACTATTCAAACATCTACCAACAAATATTTGGATGAATTATTCTAACTTAATCAAAAGATTTCGAATTCAAATTATTAAAAATATGACAATGGTAAATATTTATTGGAAGATTTTACTTTCAATTAGGTTGGATGTCCGGATGTTATATGTTATAAAAAAACCTTTTAAAATAATCCACAATGAGAAAGATCAACTTTCTTTAAAAAGTTTTTTTAAGTAAACCCATTTATAAATTTTCTTTAAATATTTATATTGAACTGTGTAATTGTCTATTCAAATTATTTAAGTATTTACTAACAAACATTTATATTAACAGATGATAGAGAAAGTCAAACGCCATTTAGCTTAACGGCATATACGTAGTAAGATTTGACGGAGGTCATAAATTCAAATTCTGACATATGAATATTCTTGGTGTAATTTACCTTTAAAAAAAGACAATAGAGAGAGATCAACATTCAAATACCATGGTATAAAAAAACAATCTTCGAATAATCAACATTCAACAAGGAGAAAGGTTAACTTACCCGTTGAATATTGTTGCAGATTGCGTGATCAGGACGATAGGGCGGGTATCTAACGTGGTTGACCACACCAGCTTCCCGGTTGACCGGTTGACAGCGATCGCGATGGCCGGCCCGTAAATCCCGACAATCAAGAGGTCGCCGGCGATTGAGGGAGTTGACCTGGACAAGGTACCATTAGGCTGTCCGGTCGCCTCGCTAAGGTTCAGTTGCCACCTAAGCTGACCATCCAACGCGCCGACGGCGTACAGGAAGCCGTTCCACGACGGGAAGTAGACCACCCCATCGGCGATCGAGGGGGTGGCCGAGATGTTCTTCCCGGCTACGAAGGTCCACTTCAGCTTCAGGATCCTAACCGTCATTTTGTTAATCATCTGTCCCTTGGCACTACGAGTGTTACTTAAGTCGGCTCCGTGATTTGGCCACTGTAACGAAATATTGATGCTCAAGTAAGTATACGTTATACGTTGAAAATTGAGACGGACAATAATTTTGTAAAACTCACAGGTGAATTTGGGGCAGCAACATCCATGACGATGAACAACAATAGAACTCTGACGATGAACAACAATAGAACTCTGACGATAAGGTTGCCGTGACTCTGTTTGAACCAACCCATCCCTTAATTACGGCGTCGTTTTACTTGCAAAATATCAGATAAAGGGTTGCGTTCTTCCGATAAACCGGCTGGCAGCTGCCCTATGTATACAAATATACATCGAATGCGGGAGATTAAATAAAAAATTTAGATTCTTTTAAAGAGATATTGAATTCAAATTTTGTCAGTTAAAAAAATATTTTTAAAAAGTCAACTCTGAAAAGGTTGGAGTGCTTGAATTTAATTTTGAAAAAAATATATGTGAAGAGAGAAGCCTAGCTATATCTTTTATATCATTCATGAGCCTATTAATATAAATTCAAAATCGGATGATTTTAGCATAGGTGTTAGCACCGTCTGTATTCTGAAGTCTCGCTATATAGAATACAAAATGTATTTAAGATCTACAACGCCGTCGACCGTGGGCTAACCGCTTTGGCATGTGGGAAAAGGGAATATTTATGAGGAGGATGAAGTTCTGACCAAGAATTTCGTCACTTCATTATTAATTTCCTTTTTAATCGAAATCACCTGCCATAAAGAACTATTTATGGAGTAAAATTTATTTTTTTTACATCTTTTGAGGTACAAAAATATGTTAGGCCAATCTTGGAATGACCATTCCAAACGGTCTCAAATTTTTTTAGCGTTCTTATAACCTCTTTTTCCCAGCAACAACACCTATATTATATTAGTCACGAATTGAATATTATAAATTTTTTCAGTCAATTTATTGTTATGTGATGTTAATGCAAGTGCCTTTTACCTAGCAACTCGACATTAACAATCAGGACAGTGTAACACTTAACTTGAATGACGGAGGAAAGAAAACAGAAATGAAAGAAGATCAAGAAGAATAAACACTAAACACTAAAATTTTCTTCCCATTTATGACCATGGCATATGATCGCGACCTTCCCCCAGAAACCTTATGAACTCCTCGTCTTCTGAATCGAGCAGGCGCGTTGATAGCTCGCAAACGAACGTCGGGAATATTAAAGTGCATTCCTTTTATAGAGACATACTTTACGGCATTTCTATTTTAGGAGAGACTTTGTTCATTTTCTTATTGTTAAAAATTCGTTCGGTAGCCCTGGAGGTTCAAACACCGGCCATAGTCTAAGCTCAATAATTCTGGCTCGGACGTCGCTCCAATTCTGGCTTAATAATAATCTTGGCCTTACATGGCTTTCCAACAACAATTCATAATTAATTGCTAGCAGTTAAATAGATTTTATTCGTAATTTTGAACCTGTTCTTAGTTCCAAGAGTCCCAACCTACTGATAAAAATTTTACAGACGGAATTAAAATTATTTCTACATTGATGAAGTAGGAATAAAGAAAGAAAACAGAAATGAGGGAAAGATCATGAGAAGAATAAAAATGGGACAATTCTAGTCTCCAAATTATAAACACTATTTTTTTCTTCCCATTTATGACCATGGCATATGATCGCGACCTTCCCCCAGAAACCTTACGAACTCCTCGTCTTCTGAATCGAGCAGGCGTGTTAATAGCTCGCAAACGAACGTCGGGAATATCAATTTGATGATGTTCATAGTTGTCTCAGGGTGAAAAACTCTGCCATCGGCCTTATTATACAAAAGAAGAGAAAATGTTACTTGCACAATTATTCTCAAATCCCGCCTAAATCAGAAAGAGAACATACGCATTAACTTACCTGGTCCTGTCCGTACTTCAACAGGTTGCTTGCATATCTTAGGATTCCAAGATTCTCATTCAAGAAACGAATTTCCTCAGGACCCCCTTGATCAGGTTTTATAACATTGTGGTGGAGGCACTTCATGAAATAAGATGGAGCATTTCTCTCTGTTAATAGAGCAACCACATATTCGGACCATTTGCTGCAGTTCGGAGGGAGACACAAGTCGATCCCTCTAGCGAGATTTTCAATCTTGCATCCACGAGGCTCAACACTCCTACATCCTGTGTCACACCTGCTCACTAGGTAAGAGACGATTGCTTGACTTCTGCTCCAACTCCATAAGCAAGGATGAGAGAGGAGAGATCTGGCAAGAGAAAATTATTACTTTTTTTTTGAAGTAGTAGCAAAATAGTATCCAATTATAGATCAAAACTTACTTCCTCCACGTCTTTACATCTCCCAGCCAAGAGATGAGGTGCTGCACATCCTTGGGAACTTCTTCCGCGCCACAAATATCAGTAATGATGTTCCTCACATTTTCGGATTCAAATTCAGCTATCTTTGCTCCATCTTTCTCGAATGAAGGCGTTTCGACGTAGATTTGACGCCTGGCGGTATCCACGAAAACATTGTTCATATGAAATCTATGATTTATCGAGTAATCATTCGCAGTCGAAACGACATGCTTGAGGATCAACCTGCACGTCAAAGAAAACAACTGATTAGTGTTCAAAAGGACATGTTTTTCTCGAACGCTTCAACTGTTTGAGTATATCACTGCTTGAATCAATAAATAGAAACATGAGAAAAATGCTCTTTCACAAAAAAGATTTTACATTTGTGTTCTGAAATATCACTTATCAAATCTTAATAATCTAAAACACCGAAGATCAAAATGTATTATATTTCTTACTTGATGATAAACTGTCCACGGACAGTCAGCAATGGCCGTGTCCAATCACCGAAGGTGACACGATGGATAGGAGGCCCAACACTCCGGAAAAGGCATTCCAAACACTTGGAATCCTGAACAATAGTGACATATGCACGAAATATTATTATGATTATTCGCTTTTTAAGTTTTAACAATTTTGTAAAATGTTAAAAATAATGAAAAAAAAAACTCACAGATTCAATTGCGAGTGCTCGAAATTTTGCTTCTGCTACGAGCAACGCTGCTGAAGTACCCGCCATGTCGGGATGGCTCGCAACTAGGTTAAATTCGTCCCTCTCTTCTGCATACTGCCTCAACATAGCGATCCAATGACAACAATCCATCTGTACAAAGAGTGCTCGACTCTTAATAAAAAAAAGTGTGTGCGTAGCGAAAAATATAATTGAAAAAAAAATAGCAAAATTAATTCTAGGGGTCAGTGGATCAATTCGCACCTTTTACGAAAATGACAAAACTTACTTAGGATAGGAACAAAACCCAATGCCGTATAGAACCCCGGGTTTAGACCAACCCGCCTAAAATTTTTCCAAAAAAAAATCGATCATCAAGAACATCCTACAAAGGATGCTAGTGCAATGAAGAAAATATGGAAAAAAGTTACTCGATGACGAACTCGTAAATTTGTCCTCTTTAATTCCAACGGTTGAGGAATTTTGTATAGATCCAATACTGTAATTAATTTGGATATATATAAAAAAATACTTCCATCATCAGTGGAACCCTTGGAGAGAAAAAACCTACCGATCACAAAGCATATAAAGCGAGAGAAGAAACGAATAAAGTGAAAGCAAAACATAACAACAAGAGAAGCGATCCGGGACCAAGTTAGAGAAGCAAGTAATCGGAAAAAAATAGACAAACACTAATGAGACAAAACGTTGTAAATATACAAGTTCAAATCTTGGCACGGGATTTACCTTTAAAAATAATAATCGGAAAATCGTACTGTAAATTATGTCGGGGAGGATTTAGGGTTCATAAAGGGACGATGAAGGTGTATGTATGTGGTTGGGTAAGATGATGGATGCTCTAAACCAGACAGACCCAAAGAGTATATATATATATATACAAAAAAAAGATAAATACAATCTAAACTCCATATATATATATATATACAAAAAAAAGAAGCCCAACTCACCCACATAATCAATTACTAGTAGGATTGTTTGTTCATGTCCGATTACTAAGGGGACTAATTTAGCTTTATTCTTTATAATCAATGAGATGTCTTGTTTTACTAATCTATTAATCTGCTTGGTTTAGTTGTATAATATTGCCTTAATATCGGTATAGTTGTTGACATTTAGATAGTCTTGTGACTATTACAACTTAAGTGCTAAATGAATTTTTTATATAATTGCCTTCAAAATTATAATTTAGTTACTAAGTTCAAAATAATGTAACCATTGAGATTTAGTATATGGACCAGTATTTATTAAATTAGTTATTTTTCACACAAAAGTTGGACGTCCACACTTGCCGATTCATAACTTATTTTAGTCTAGAAATAGGAATGTCTCCCCTAAAAAAAAGAAATAGGAATGTCTGGCTCTAATTATAACATTTTTTTGAGAAAGTAAACGTAATCATTGATATTATTTTTTTATATAATTACCTTCAAAACTACATTTTAGTTACTAAGTTCAAATGTAATTATTGAGATTTAGGCCCTCTTTAGCTAAACAGATTGTAAGCAGATAGCAGAAAATAGATAACAGATTTTGAGGAGATTGAAAAATATGTTTGGTAAAATTAACTAGTAGATAGCAGATTCACAATATATTTTTAGTTCAATTAATTATTTATTTATAAATCAAGACTAGATAAAATAATCTAAATTATTTATTTAAATAAAAATAGTAATATTTTAGTATATGAAGATTCATTATGAAGATTCATTATAGCATTTATTTATATAGTGAAGCATTTATAATTTTACTTATATTTATAATAATAATCTGGTCCGAATGCCGATTCAATAGGTTGGTCGGACAAGTCCATGCTTGACCTGGACAGCAGAGTCGGTTTTTTTAAAACATATTGTATAATACAGAACTTTGTGGGAAAAAAAATATTAACTTATTGAATATATTAATTTTTTACATTTGATCATAGATAAAAATAATAGTAAGAATAACAAGAAGGCGCCATTTATGTAATAAATAAATCAATCTTTATTGCAACATCTTAAAAGAATATTTTGTTATCATTTATTATAATTCTTATAATTACATCAAACTAAAAAGAGATTTGATCTCACTCATAAAGAGGAAAAAAAGAAATTTGATCTCTTAATGAATTGCATCTGTAGTGATTCTCGATCTTGACTGGTTATCAATTTAGATCAATATCACATAATTAATTAGGTAGTGTGAATGGTGAATTTTAAGCAAAATTACAGGAATTCAATCCTACATAATTATGAAGATTCATTATAGCATTTATTTATATAGTGAAGCATTTATAATTTTACTTATATTTATAATAATAATCTGGTCCGAATGCCGATTCAATAGGTTGGTCGGACAAGTCCAAGCTTGACCTGGACAGCAGAGTCGGTTTTTTTAGAACATATTGTATAATACAGAACTTTGTGGGAAAAAAAATAAAAACCAACCAAAAAAGGAAACAATAAAATGGGCCAGAACCGAAGCGGGCCACGAGTCCGTTCAACCTCCCATCTCTCCGTAAAGAGGTAATGCCACCGCATTCAACCTCCTCCTCCTCCTGCTTCTGCTCTGTTTATTAGTTCCATGATAGGAATTAGATTTTGCAGCATCATCTCCTAGGCTAGGATGAACCGAACCAACACGAGGCCAGTTAGTTTCACCACTCCAAAACCCTATATTTTTTTGGTGAAATTTAAATTGTTTTCACAATTTCGGATCTTAGACAGTCATGAGATTTAATCTTCCCACCTCATGCTTACAGACTGACACCGTATCCATCAGACTATACATGAGTTGGTTCCAAAAACCCTATATTAGTTATGAATAAGAGGCGATTCTTATAATTAGCGTTTGGTTACGGTGATTCAGGCCGATTTCTTCCACTCCCTCCCATTCCAGTTGTTTCCCATGGATACAAGACATCCTCCCTCTCCAACTGGCTAGCCTTTTATCGTCGAATATGGCTTCCAACTGCTGCTCTTTTCTCATGTTTGCACCAATTTGCAACCCCATATACTTAAGAAGAGCAAGTGACTGAATGTTTCTGTTAGCAAATGTATCTAGCCAATTTTCCGTCAACATTTATAATTTATTCCTCTAAGAGAGCTCTTTCTCTAAAGTTCACCATTAAACCTGTTCCGAAGCTGAGACTTCTCTTTGTTTGGTGATCGAAGCAGGTGGTTTCGAAAGTTGGGGAAGATGTTGGCAAGCTCTTTCAGAGGCCTCAGCCGGAGACGAATACTTTGGACGGATTGAATGACGTATCAAGTTCTATACTTGGGCCCGTAGCTTTTTTTTTTTTTTGTATTTCTTGTGGCGGTTTCCAGGTTTAGGGTTCGGTTTTGGTTTGATCTGATCATTGTAATTTGTGGGTATGCTTGGGATTGTTTTGGGGGATCGGATTTGGTCCTGGAGGCCAAATCCAGCACGGTGCTGGAGGATTTTTATTGAAGGATACGCGGGGACTATTTTACAAAAATGTAAAAATACGGGGGTACAAAATAAAAAAAGCCCACAACCATTGAATCATAACTGAGTAAACCATTGAATCGTAGCTGAGTAAACCATTGAATCATAACTGAGTAAACCATTGAATCGTAACTGGGTAACTGGGACGGACCCCGATTTATCCGGGACAGGAGAAAACGGACCATTGAATCATAAATAGGTAGACCATTGAATCATAATTAAGTGAACCATTGAATCATAACTAAATCAACAATTAAATCATCCAGGATGGTCCTGGTTGGATTTGTCCTTCTAGGACCAAATCTGCTCCCTTGTTTTGGGGTGCATTTTACGCGCTTCTGGTGGAATTTCAGACACTGGTGGAGATGCTAGGGAAGGAGAACCTATTTCATAGGAAGGCTGTTGCGGAGTTTTTTTTGTGGTGAAAATGAATCTTTATTAATAAGAAAAAAAATACAGAAAGAGGAGGAAAAAGAGTAAGAAATAAAAACAGAAATAAAACGGGTCCAAGGCCTAAACGAGTAGCCAGAGAAGCAAACTCGTTGCCATATCTAGTGTCTCACCCAAGCAAACCCACAAGTCTGGTGGTCAATGACAAAACTAATCAGCCAGAACTCATCAAAAGTCCATATCATATTCTGACCAACGTGGATCCTCACTGGTATAGGCACTCCCAGTTTTCTTCCTCGCTTGAAAGCGAGTGTTCTTTGCTAGAGGTAGGTCAAAATACTAGACCCCGTCTGACCAATTATTCTTCATCTGCTTTGCAATCGAGCCCATGAACTTTAATGAAGTAGGTAGATCATCCGAGTCTGAGAAAACAATAATATTATTACCTGCTTGACCCGGGATATGCGTGGGTTCCTTAGAGGGCAAGGCCGAAGCCTGACCCAATATAGACGGAGTAGAGTCTTGTAATATCGGGGTTCTCCTGCCAAGAATACCTGACTTCAAACTCTTATGTTTAGAGCCCTTTGCAGAGCTTATTTTACCCTTGTCAGCTTTGTCTGAAGTCGAGCAGTCAACATGTGCAACCATCGAGTTTGTCATCACAAGTGGAGAAGGTGGCGTCACGGGAGCTGTAATCAAAAGCCGGGGAGTCTGCTGCCCTGTAGAGGGTGAGTCATCCACTTCCTCAATTTGAATCCCACTCACTACTGGCCAACGCGATTGCTCTAGAACGACTGTCTTGTTCGAGCTACATTGCACCGAATTCATTATAGGAATAATGGCAGTCTTAACCAACTCTGAAGCCCTTGAAGTATCTTTCTCCATGTCTGTCCACCGCGTGGATGGACGCAAAACATTAGCTGAATTCTCTTCTAGAACCACTGCTAATTCCAAAGAAACTCCTTCTCCCATAATGAGATCCTCATGCTCTTGCATCAAGTTTTCAAGAATAGCAATCATAGCTAAAGAGGTACACATGTCTTTGTTATGCAAAAAGGAACCCTCATCAAGTACGTTAAATTCAGTCCAATATACAGGAGATCCAATACCATCGAATGCACTAGGAATCACATCGACAATCCGAAGAGCATCCATGGAACCCAGTGAGTTAATACCAACTTCTTGGTGCACTAGATTTTCCAGAATTGTGACTAAAGCCAAAGAGGAACTCGCCTCCACCTCGGAAAGCTCCACCACCTCATCCAACTCAACGAGAGAAGATGGGGCATTCACATCCGTCTGCTGCCAAACCTTCTCGACGCGTTTGTTCTTCGGGTCTTGGAAAACTTGTTTACTATGGGCAACCTCCCCTCCATGCTGCAACTTACGGCACGTAGAGAAAACATGCCCAATCACCTTACAGTGATCGCAAAAGTCTGGCAAGTTCTCATATACCACATCTACCATACAACTTCCATCCTCTTGCTTGAAGCAAATGTGATCCCAGCGAGGCTTAGTCAAATCGATATCAACCAAGACACGAACGGTAGCCCCATTAACCTTGTTTAAAGCACCAGGATCCGCTCGAATAGGATCACCTACCGAAGCAGCCAAGCCAAAAACTTTGTTGGGTTCAACATGCTCCATACTCAAACCAATCATCTGAACCCAGACCTTCGCACGAGTGGCATGGACCTTAGCGGGGTGAAAAAAAGGAACCCAAGGCTGCAAGTAAAGAGTATCCTGCAGAATATGCCAAATCATCAAGTTCCAGACCATGTCCCGATCCTTTTCGGAAGCAAATTTGAATCCAAAATAACCCAAACCTAGGGGTAACATCTTCACATCTTGTATCAACCAAGACTTAGCAACCGCACGTCGTAACTCATAGGATGAACAAGGCTTACTTCCCTTCGGCCTCACCAGTTTCTCGATGAGAGCACGAGCACCATAATTCACGCAACAAGCCGACCGATCCTTGTTCAATTCAAGCACAGGAGAGTTGCCAGCAAGATTAGGGCGAATAAACTTACCTGAGTTCATCCAGCCATCAGCGCGTGGGCGAACCGAGTCCGCATATGACCGATGTTGAGAGGGTTCGAAGGCCAGTGACCCGAGAGGATCATGAACCATGCAAGTCGAAGTGCCACCAAACGGCTAGGCTGAATCCGAACCCGAAGCAACCTGAACCTTCGACGAAGGCATACTCACATCATGCATGAGGCACCTGAGGGAGAGTTGTAGAAAAAGAAGATCCGCCTCCAGTTGACAATATTTGCACTGCAGCTTGGAAAAGCTCTAACGCCGCTAGGGATTCAGGCAGAAGCGCCCCCATGAGGTCTCGAGCAGATCCCGCTGAAAAGGAAGACAGCAAGGCCGGAGGTGACCCGGCGGAGGAGATCTGCATTCCTACGGTTGATTAGGGTTTCATTTGTACAGAGGAAGGAAAGATCGGATGGAAGAGAGGGAGCGGGAGGGGGAGAGGGGGGGAGCGGGAGCGGGAGGAGGAGGGGGAGGGGGAGCGGGAGGGGGAGGAATCTTTGATTCGCGGATGGAAGAGAGGGAGCGGGAGGGGGAGAGGGGGAGGTGAGGAATATGGAATATCGGCTGTTGCGGAGCTTGAGAGAGAGCAAAGGAGTTCAGTCGGGAAAAGAACAAAGAGAGCACGTTTTCTATGTTTAGAGTGTTTTGTTCTGTGCTTTTCATGTTGCATTAGGAATTGTGCATATCTTGATGCTTGGGCTACGACTTTTTTTTGCTCCAGTTTGTGCTGCTGTCGTGTCCCACTGACACAGTTTAGCTTAATTGTCATCCTCTATAGACCCTCCGTTGTCTCTTTTTGGATCATTCAAGTGTCTAATACGTTTGTGCACTGTGAAATCCATAATTATGGATAATTTCTTGTTTTAATCTGATGTAATATATTACTATGCAGTGGCTATTTGGTGTTTGAAGAGAAAGAAGGCTTATGAAAAACGAACAGAGGAAATAGTACTGATGCAACTGCGCTTACAATATCAGGTTAATGCGTCCTCGACAAATTACAATGGACGTCATATATAGTTATTCAAGTTGATAGAAAATCTTTACTGATGTGCCATGGATCGATCACAGATGATTATACTAGAAGGGGCACAAGCTACTACTGAAACAGTAGCTGCATTAAGAACTGGAGCAGCTGCGATGAAAGCAATGCAAAAAGCAACATAAGTTCACATCTTGTTTTCTTGGTCATGATGCTATGTCTTTGGAACTGGGTTTCTTTCTTAAAGATGATACATTCTTGTGATATCTGTTCTTCGTATATATATTTGACAGTCTTGTTGATTTGCAGAAATATTGATGACGTTGACAAGATCATGGATGAAATCAATGAGCAGGCAGAGAACATGAAACTGATTTGGGAAGCATTGTTAACATCAATTGGTGTGGCTAACGATTTTGACGAGGTTACTCCTTGCTGATTATTCTAAATAATGAACTTTTAGTTGGTTATGTATTTTATCTGGTAGAAAATGTGTGGCATGTTCGTTGACTTCTCAGGATGAACTGGAGGCTGAGCTAGAGGAACCGGAAGGTGCCGAGTTGGAGGAGCAACTTTTCCAGCCGGCAACAACAGCTCCAGTAGCATTTCAAACAGAACAAATCATTAACAGGGTATCACAAATTCCCAATACAAATAGTTGATAATATATAAAATTTTGAGAATAAAAACAATCATTAGAATATAAAAAATCAAGAGAATTTTGATTTATATTATTTCTAGTTATTTAATCTTATATATTTTTTATCTTATTCAAAGATTAAAAAGATCTCAAATGAATTATTCATTTCTCTGTGGACCACAAACCTGACAATTTTTCTTGATCTGAGAATTTTTCATGAAGTCAGTTGATCCACAAACACAACATTGATCATTTCTTGGTTTGGTGGTTGTTGCCTGGTTGAGCTCATCAAAATTCCAATCCAGTCGAGGCGGCCAAGCGAATTATTCATCACACTTTAACGTACCGGTTCTATATTTTGCTTTTCCGAAACCAGTAAATTACATGTTTCTACGAGAAATGTCAACAAACTAATCAACGCCCAAATTGCAACGGCATAAATCCACGAGAGGTTTTGAGGCGGATTAGCTACTCAAATATAACAGTTCAACGACATAATGCCACGCGCGTTTGATTAAGATGGAGAGGGGAATGTTAAGACTTTAGCAAGGCTTTTGATAGCGTATCTTGGGCATATTTTGACGAGCTTTGCAAGGCGATGGAATTTGGGGATCGATGGCGGGTGTGGCTGTTCTGTTGCATAAAAGGGGCTTCGGCCTCCATTCTTATTAATGGCTCACCCACACGTTTGATTAAGATGGAGAGGGGTATCAGACAAGGCGACCCTTTGTCGCCATATCTCTTCCTTATGGCGGCGGAGGGTCTTCGTCGTTGATCTTCGAGGCTGAAGATTTGGGGCTTATAATGGGCATCATGATTCCTAGAGGTGGCGGTACTCTTACTCTCTTCCATAACGCCGACAATACCATTTTGTTTTCGAGGGCTTGCTCGCGAAGTCTCACCTACTTGAAGTACCTATTGGCCACCATTTTGCAGTTTTGGTGTTTCACTTTCTTTGAGAAGCTGATCTCGACTCTTGTAATTGATTGTACGATCAAATTGACCATTATTACTGTTACTGTTACCTTAGAGCAATGTGAAACTTTTGTCTTAATTTTCATCTCTAGATGTTATATTATTTTACCTATGTATTTACTTTTGTATCCATGTCTTGTAACCTTGTAATCTTAGATTTTAATACATGATTTATTAGTCACTTTTCTCTGAATTTTTTTTGGAATAATACTATTTTACGGTTTAAAAAAAAGTTTATTCGAATGTTATTAGAAAGCCTAATCGAGCTTGCCATTCTGGTGAAATCAAAGCGGAGAAACAATGTTGATAATTGGTAATTCATAATAAATACTCTCTCTATTTATTTTTGAAAAGGTTAAATTTTATTGATATATAAATTTTTTGGGTAGTAAAATACATCGGAACAACAAGATCTCGCAATCACGTGGCTGCTGATCTGTTCAAAATTTTTACGTATAAAATTCATTGGAAAAATAGCACAGTAAAAAAATAGTCTCTTTATTGTCACATGGGAAATGGCGAATGTGCAAAAAAAAGAAGTCACTCCTGTCTTACCTGTATTATCTTATACATTTTAAAGGCTAAAATTAAATCACAAACCGAATTAATTCATTTGATTTCCCCACTTTAATTTATCATTTTTAGCCTATTTTAACAGCATCGGTTTGCCCACGCATGGTTTGATTGTACATAAGTTCTTTCTTTCTTTAAACCCTTAAGCGAAAATCCGATAGTTAATTTCACGAGATATTTTTTGTGGGATACATGTATCAGAAATTTAGATAGATTATTATCTTATGTTCATTTAAGACGTGAAAAGTGTTGGGGCACTAAATGATATAACAGTCACTAAATTTAGATAGGTTATTATTTTTCTCCTTAAATCATAAATCCTAGATTAAAGGAGTAGCACGTGTGTGAATGGAGAAATGATGACGTGGCTTGGGAATTGGCGGGAGTATTAAGCGGATGACGTTGCAGGACACAGGCGGGAAACCTTGTAACCGACTGTAACAGCTTAGATAACCGTTTGTAGGAGCGTAACAGCTACTCTAGAAGAGATCATCGAATACCATATCAATAAAATTTCTACCTATTCCCCTCAAAAAAATAATATTTCTACCTATAACCCTTTCATAAAAAACAAAAAATCTCTACCCATCCTCAATCTCTTTCTTTCAATCTCCTTTCTTCTACTCTAGTTTCCCTTTCTCTCAAGAACTCTTGCCTTCCGTCCTTGGTGATTCTCAAAAAAGTCCTTGGTAATCTTCTTCCCGTATCTTCTTGCGTTGTTTTTTTTGGCGTTGTGATTGTTGCATTGTTTTCATGGCGTGGTTTTGTTTTCCTCCATTGTTGCATAGTTTTCTTGCATGAGTTTTTTAAACTTCTGCATCGATCTTTAAACCCAAAAGCCATTTCTTTACAAAAGGGTTTGAGCTTCTTATTTTGGGGTTTCGCCATTGGAGAGATAACGGTGGTGGTGGTGCTAGGGCTTTTCTTTCCAACGGAGTCTCCACCACTCTATTACGGCGCAACAGCAATTAGCTTTTTTTAATTAGCCAATTACCCTTTATTGGCTATTTCGCTCAAAAGAAAAGATATACGTATTAACAATTTAATACCTTCCTAGGTAGATAACCTTTTTATATTTGGGACAAATAATAAATACCTTCCTTGGTTGGGTTTTTTTTGGAACGAAGGTACCTTGCTTGTATTATGTATTGAGAAAATTAGAATCAAATATAGTTCAGGATTTAATTAAATATAGTAATTGCAAATGTCTCAAGAATGTAGGCTTTTCTTGGCGTTGTTTTTTTCTCGATTGTTGCATTGTTTTCATGGCGTGGTTTTTTCCCCTCCATTGTTGCATGGTTTTTTTTTCTTCTGCATCGTTCTTTAAACCCCAAAACCCTTATCTTTAAAGTCATTGCAGTTTCCAAATAATGAAACAATTCAATGTTTAGCCGTCGTCAATAATTTGTTTAGTCGGGCCTAATGTGCTGTTTTGGCTTGTTTAGTTCTTTCCGTTATTATTGATAGGGCTGCTAAATTATTAATCAACTAATGGTTTTTTTTTTGTTTACAGGAAAATGGACACATCTTGTGCACATTGGCCTATCATGGCCCACCAGTATGAGCAGGAAGCGGCCCGACTCATCCGAAACGCCAATCTTCCTCACGCGCCTCCTCGCTCAGCAATCTTTTTCAGAAAGGAAGCGCACCGCCTTATGCAATTAATAGACGCGGTAAGTTGATCTATCTATAACAAATAAATTACCATATTCAATTTCTTTATGGTAAAAAACTTAGAAGTCCCTAATTTTGACATAATGTTCTTAGAAGTCCAATCCTTAGTAAATTAGTCCATATGCATAGAGAATTTGAACGTTCCTAGTTCTAATTTTTTTCTCAAGTTGTTATCCAGATTACCGGAATACTCTTTTGTCACTTTACCTCTATACCATATTAAACGTGCACTTCCATTATATAAACATTAAACCTAATCGATTAACCTACACCCATTTCCATCTAAAACCCCCACCAATTTGTCCTAGAGGAACATTTTTCAGGGAAGTGATTAATCTTTAATGGTTGATTAATTGTTCATTGTTTAAGGGAAAGATATTATCTCTCCACAGTTTTCGGGTTTTCATTGCAATTTTTCTTCTTTTTTTAATGAAATAATTATTTGTGATATTTGTAGAGAGTATCTAAAACTAAAGATTTTTTTTGTAAATATTCTTACACGATTGTTGTTTTCCGCAAGTAATGAATAATCTTCTCGCCTTTCCTCAATATGACCATCGCAAACTTAAGGTGTCAATGTAGGTATCGATTTGTCTAAGTCGCTAGGAGAAGACAATTTGCCGAATCATTGCTTAGCTAAACTGCCTCTGCCAATTAGAACTAGTTCTCTACTTTTTTTTTCTTCCACTGGCTGAAATTGAACTAGTGCTTGCTGGTGACCTGTCCTAGCATGCTTGTTTCGCTGTTATTTCTTGATTAACTAAAGTGATGTTAATTGAAAGAAAACCATCAGAAACTCAAGACTATTACAAGGAAGGTGTGGAAGGGTTAGTATGATTGTGTTTGATAGAGTTGAGTTATTTTGTCATATTGAAGGGTTAAAGTGATGGAGGATATTTTGGTAATCTATGTGTTAATTGAAGTGAGAGGAGGTATTGTGGTGATCTCATGTGCTAATTGAGATAAAAACTGATTACAAGAACTAACGAGTTTAATTTTTCAAAATTCAGAAAATAATTTACTAAGAGTTAGATCTACTAATATGTTATATTAAAACATAGGAATTTTTGAGTTCTTTCCTATTTTTTTAATGATGAAAATTAATGAAATTCAACGTCAATTTTCAGGGTCACGGGTGGTGCTTGGAATGTTATTTCTCGGACCGCCATTGCACATATCCGCTTAGCCTCGGTGCTTGGACGGAGTTACAGTTGACTATTCACGGAATTAATATCATTAGGTAAGTTTTTTAAAATTTGTTAAGGCAAGCTCCCAATTTTCAATATTTTACAAATCATGATATTTAATTTTTTGTGATACATAGACTACTCGTGATGCACGTCTGTGGTGGAGTGAAGCATCACATGACTAGTGGGAGACTTAATCTGAGAAATGTCTTTTACAATATTTTATCCGACAACATACACACCCTGAAGCCGTACATATACGAAGGAGAGCAGTCTGAACTCGTGTCCTTGGAATGCCAAAATCTGAGAGGTCTGATCATAGACATATGTGGGGGACAACGTAACGTTCCACGGGATGTTGAGCACCTCATGTCTCTCCTCCAGCACGGACGCAACTGGAGGTAATAAATATGGATCTTAGATTTAATTTTTTATTGCATAGTAGTGGCACTACTTTTCTTTTCTTTTTTCAAGTCTATATGAAACTGTCCTACTTAGCCATCCAAGCCTTTGGCATTCTATCGAAGCCGAAGGAATCATCAATTCGCTAGATAATGCTAATCACTTGGCGGCTGAATTGGCGGCTTTAGCCGGACAAATTGATCTAGGACTGGCTCACACTTACAGCACGTGGTCCGCATATTGGGCGTCAATTCTAGCAGAGAGAGACGCTCCGTCTTATTTCTTGCGATGCCTCCATTGCAACGTCCCGCAACCTGAGGAAGAGGATCCCGAGGAAATAACGTTTCTCCACGAGAATGTTGGCATCCTCAAGTATGCCAACAATCTCCTAACACATGGAGCCGAGCAGGTAAGTGAAAATATATATTAATCTCTAGTCTTCTCTTCATTATTAGTGTTTTAGAATATTTAACTTGCTAACTAAATTTGTTTGTTTGTTTAATTTTTTAAACGAAGGCCGATGGCGGAAATTTCGACAAACAGAGAACGCTAGATATCATCATGAAGTTGGCATTCCCGACTTTTTTTTGTGAGCTGGCCACTCGTGTCTTCACTTCAGAAGACGCGAGACTGGTCAATTTGATTTTGGGTACGTAAATGCTTATGGCCTCTTCCTGTGCTTTGAGAATAATTGTGCTGCTAACAATTTAGTTTTCTATTCTTTTTTATTGCTAAGGATGATGGCACAGCTTTTTACTTGAGGACAACTCCCGACGATCATTTGCGAGGTACCACCGTGCCTACTCGATATCGAAGATGAGAAGATGAGGAGCTTATATGGTGTCCCGGAATATCCTGATTGCTCTCATTACTTTCGTGCTTCATGTTTTAGGTTGTGATATCGATGGTACTCATAACAGGTTTTTGACGAGGCCATCAGTTGTAGCTTTCTTTCATAGCAATTTTTGATTGTTTTGCGGGCTGCGGCCAGATTGCAAACTTTGTGCAACCGGCGCTCAATTGTATACATGGTTTTTTTTCTTCTTACTATTTTCATTCTCTATTCCTACTTTTATTCCTCTCGTTCCTTTCCAAAAAAAGATAAGTGTTATCCCTTATAAGGACGAATTACACTGTAATAACTCTAATCTAAAACAACTTAAGTTGTTTAGAAAGAGAAGAAGAATAAGAATCAAATTAGATAAATGTTGATTAGTGGGTGGAGAATTCCGGGGTCAGCTGATCGGACTAGTATGTTACACTAGATAATACACTAATCTTTTTCACAGGAAACTGAGACCAGCCTTTACAACTAAAAGGTTTCTCGTTGGTATCAGGTTTAACGGTTGAACTTTAGAAAGAGCCCTCTTACAGGAATAAATGTTGCCGGGACTTGGCTAGATACATTTTTTTTATAAGTAAAATTCTAGTACTCTTAAAAATTCCAAGAGTGATTATACCAAGATAATTACATCTCCTAGGGAGCAAGATAGATACGTATCAAGTAGTTAACTAGTTAACGACAAGATACACCCTATCTGCCATTTCTTTCAGGCGTCATACTGGTCTCGCAATGAGGCGTGGTGATAAATATCTCTTCTGGTTAGACCCTTGGATTTCTGACTCCCCCCTTCATCTCCTTTTCCCGCGCCTGTTCACCTTCTCTGAGACCAAGTTCGCTGTGGTTGAGGACCTCGGCTCTTGAGGCAACGACGGATGGTCTTGGTCTTTCTCGTGGCGTAGGAGCCTCCGAGCTTGGGAGGAGGAGGCAGTCTCGGAGCTGCTCAATGCTCTATCCACTGCTCCGCACCTTGCCAGTCGCAGTGATGGCTTCACCTGGTCCCCTGATGCTCGTGGCGGATTCTCTGTCTGTAGTCTTTATAACAAGCTCTTTGACGGTTTCTCAATTACTACCCCAATTATGTTCCGTTGCGGTCTCTCTAGTCTTATTCCGTATAAAGTTGGGTGCTTCCTTTGGTTGGCTTTCCAAGGAAGGATCAAGACTAGGGACTTCCTACTATGTATTTGTGTTGTCAATTACGGTGGGGAGGTTTGCGCTCTGTGTGGTTGCGGGACTGAGTCAGCCCTCCACCTCCTCTTGAGATGCCCTTCAACTTATGGCGTCTGGAACTTCTTTTTGAGGTGGGCTGGCCTAGTTTGGTGCATCGAGGGCAGCCTCAGTAACTTCATTGAAGACTGGCTTGGCCTGGTCTCTGGTGAGTTGATGAGAAAAATCTGGTTCACTCTTTTAGCTTCGATTTGTTGGCGCATCTGGCTATGCCGAAACTGGGTTATTTTCCAGAACCAGATTTTTGACTTCAACTCTCTCGTCACCAAAATTTTGAAGACCTTCTTTGAGTGGTGCTCGTGGTCCGGCCTCACTTCCTCCTTCGGTGCTCAAGACTTGTTCCTCTTTTATCCAATCTAGGAGTGATCGTGGGATAACGTAGCACCTTTTACTTCTGTACCTATCTTCCAGTAGGCCTTTCCTGTTGTTTCTATTTTGGATTGATTAGGAAGGTTATGATCTGGGCGCTACTGCTTTGGTTAGCAATAGCTTTCCTCTTATTAAGGTGTGTAAACTTGTAAAATCCTTGTATGGACTAAAACAAGCACCTAAACAATGGCACGAAAAGTTTGATAGAGTAATGCTATCTAACGGGTTTCAGATAGACCAATGTGATAAATGTGTCTACGTGAAATGAGATGATAGCGACTATGTGATAGTTTGTCTCTACGTAGATGACATGTTGATCGTGGGTAATAATGATAATATCAAAATTACCAAGAAAATGTTGTCACAAAATTTCGACATGAAAGACTTGGGACAAGCTGATGTAATACTTGGGATGAAAATCACCAAGACTTCAGAAGGTTACGCGCTTTCCCAAGGTCACTATGTCGAAAAGATACTTGACAAATTCGATAAGGATAGTAATGTAATTGCGAGAACTCCTATGGAAGTGGTGTCGAGTCTCTGCAAGAATCGCGGAGAGAGTGTGAGACAACTAGAATATTCTAGAGTTATAGGCAGTCTAATGTACCTCATGGACTGTACTAGACCAGATATTGCAAACTCGGTTAACAGATTATCGAGATATACGAGTAATCCCAATTATGAACATTGGAAAGCGATAGTTAGAGTCCTTAGATATCTAAGGTACACTGCTAACTATGGATTATACTATACGAGACATCCAGCCATTCTAGAAGGGTATTCAGACGCGAACTGGATCTCGGACTCCAAGAATATAAAATCCACTAGCGGATACATATTTACATTTGGAGGAGCAGCGGTCTCGTGGAGATCATGCAAACAAACTTGCATTGCTAGATCAACTATGGAATCAGAATTCATAGCGTTGGATCTAGCAGCTGAAGAGGCGGATTGGCTCTGAAGTTTCTTGGAGGACATCCTGATGTGGTCAAAACCAGTGCCTCCCATTAGCGTGCACTGTGATAGTCAATCAGCTATTGGAAGAGCACAAAATAATGTGTATAATGGAAAGTCTAGACACATACGTCGTAGACATAAATCAGTGAGAACGTTATTGAGAACGGGTGTGATATCTTTAGACTATGTAAAGTCAAAAGAGAACATCGCAGATCCATTAACTAAGGGTCTAACAAAGACCAAGTTGAGGTATCATCGAGGGGAATGGGATTAAAGTCCCCGAAATGACCTAAACCCATGATGGCAACCCAACCTGGATCGTAAATCCCGATCTGCAGGTTCAAAGGGACAACCGAATTGTGAGGCTATGGTCGAACAAAGTACTCGGAAAATTGAGTTCCTTGCCTATTCCTATAATGGAAGAGTGATAGACCTGTCCATGTGAAGGTTAAGCTTTAATCTTTTAATGATCCTTATACTTCAAGTATATATATAAGCGGGGTATGGTAGGATACTCCTTATAAGAGATCACCTATGTCGAATGTGAAGGGGCCGCTTCTATGAGATGAGTTAAGGGCTAAATCTCTAGAGCGTTCGATGAAGTTTCCAAGGCAGTCCAGGGCCAAAATGGACAACAACGAAAGAACCAAGTAGTGGTTTGAGAAGGAGTTGTGAGAGTACCTTTGTCTTGGTATACATGAAACGCCGAACAGTTCAAGGCATCGCGTCCACTGGTTGGCGAGTATATCCGAAGGTGTTTCACTAAGGAAGGTTCAAGGCTTTCAACCACCTTTCCTGATGCAACAAATTCTCGCAGAACTCCAAGTTGCATGTAGCATTGGTAGGCTCATATCATATATAAGCCAATTTGCATTCATGTGGGGGATTGTTGGAGAATTGGTTTATTAACCAAGGAAGAGATGGCCCAATACAAGTGAGTGTATTGGGCTTTGGCCCAAATATTTAATTAGAGGGAGAATCCTAATTAAATATAATAACTAAGTAAATAGAGAGCAACTTTGAGCTAATTTAATTGAAGGTCACACCAATTGATTTTGGGTATTTGTGAGATCAATACGAAGCTCGTTGATAGAGCTTCGTAACGATATATAACACTTGCGAAAATCCAATTCTCGGGGTGAATGAAAATTGGCTTTAAAGTGGTATGGTTGTTATTAAAATAAGCACAATCCCACATTGGTTAGCGCACCATACTGAGACAAGTTTATAAGGGACTAGAAGTCTAGCATGGGTAAACTGGTGGAGAAGGGAGAGGCTCCTCGCGCCGTCCGTCCATCCGTCCATCCTTGGCTACCTATAAAAGGAGCCCTCCTCCCTCATTCCAAATCATCCCAGCTCTCACTCTTCCTTGAGCTCTCTACTTCTCCCTCTATAGCATAGCATTTCTCACTCTCATTGTGTCAGAGTTCTAAGGCTACGAAAAGTTCGAAAGGTGTACGAAAGTGCTTCCTTTTGTACACGAGGTTGGGCGTTGTACCTTGGGAGCTCTCTTACCCACGGAGGCCTGAAGCATATAGGCGGGTAATAAGAGTTTAAGGGCACACGGCTTGCTGTGGCCTCGTCCAGGATTGCATCCGAAAATCACTACCTTGAAGAAGACGGTATTCACACTTAGTTCGAAGTGTGATCGTAAGCATTCTCTAAACTCCTCTCTTTTATTTGGCTTACGGATTACATACGATTATATGCTTTATATATTCGTAGTTTACTGATATTTGACCAACAGTACTCAAAGAAGTCATTGGATGATCGAGTAAAGACCACGCATGAGACTCTTCGACCATGAGTGAATTGGCGTTTGCCAGTGGGGAGAAATAGA
The DNA here is from genome assembly GCA_963995505.1 of Hypericum androsaemum. Lineage (NCBI taxonomy): Eukaryota > Viridiplantae > Streptophyta > Magnoliopsida > Malpighiales > Hypericaceae > Hypericum > Hypericum androsaemum. The sequence continues at coordinate 5,865,783 of OZ023195.1, forward strand.
ACCTGTGAGGTATGATGAACTTGTGAGGAGCTGGCCCCCAAACGTAGTTGGTTATCAAAATGTGTTGTCTTCATCGTTTCATTTTCGATTTTTGTGATTGCTGACCTGTTATTATTTTCCAACAGTCAAATGGGTATTTGAATCTTCAGGAAAGTTCACGGTCAGAAGCCTCTATAACCAAACACAGCAACTATCAATTCTAATACCCATACCCAGTCAACAGTGCAAAAGCCATGGTGTGGGATAGTTCCCCTCAAGGTAATTTGCTTCCTATGGAGGGCTTTTCAAGACCGCATCCCAACAAGAGACAATCTATTGAGGTTAGGCATTATCAGTGATCATGAAGCGGCTTGTCCTTAGTGCAGAGCTCTGAACTAGAAATGGTGAATCACCTATTGCCTAAATGTGCTTTTTTCTTGTGGTGTCTGGAATAGGTGATGTACGCAAAATTGAGAACAATTAAACGCACAAACAAATAATATAGTAGAAAGTAAGGTTCTTGAATTGAGAGTTGGAACACGAAATCTAAATAATTAATTATGTGAAGCGGGAAAATTAAAGATTTATAAGGGTGTGAAAGTTTGCAAGTAAATAAACGAAATCGAAAACGCAAATAAAAGAGTTGTAAATTCAATAGAGATAAATGAGCACAATACGCTTATGAATTAATTACCTATGTCGAGATTATGGTTCTCATTAAGTCCCAACTAGTACCCGGAGTACTTTAATGCATACCCCTAACGCTTTCGCTCATTAGAGAGATAAAACTAAGATAGCAAAGGTCTAAGTTATTAATTAACGCTTTTGCTCATCAATTAAGTTTAGAACTATACTAATCCAAATTATAATGATTCTTCCTAGTGAGTTATTCTTACGATATCAAAACGTCTCATTAATACCTAAGAAGATGTTAATTAGTTTTTTTCATTAATTCGAGTGCCTCTCGGTCCACTCTCGTCAACTCTAATCATAACCTAAGTGATCAAGTTAGACTAAGCATTAAGTACACTAATTAATAACTAATATTTAAGATATTCGAACCATAAATCAAAATATGCAATTAATCACATATTAGGGCATTGTACTCTAAATACATCTACTCGCTAAGCATATTAACAAAGCAAGAGAAATCAATAGAAAATATCATAACGAAAAATATAAGTATAGGAAAAGAGGAGGCTTAGTCGTTCGAGCAAGCCTCGCCAATCTCCTACACGAAGCTTGACAGAAATTCTGACTTTATTGATCCCTAAGAGCTGTCTCAATGTTGCAGTAGCAAGTTTGTTTAAAACCTAAGTACTACTGGCATATATATAGCCAAAGACCTAGCTAGAAAATAGGAAAAATCTAGAAGACTTGCTAGCCAAGTAATGCGATAAATAATATAATTATGGTCCTAGGGCCGAAACAGGAGGCCAAAAGTCGAATATAATTGAAACGGGTCAAAATTCTGACTAAATAAGAAGTGAATTTTCTTCAGCCTCGCGGGACCTAGCGACCGCTATGTACCCAGCGGCCGCTAGGGGTCAATTTCTGGCATCTTGTGTAACTCCTCCACATAGAGATCGCTAGGGGATTGGTGGCCGCTAGGCTTCAAAGAGTTCGGAGCCTGGCGGCTGCTAGCCTATTCAACTTCGTTGCATCTTCGTATTTTATATTTTTGACCTTCTTCCACTTCGAATTTGGACTTGACTATAAAACAAGAAATGTAGATCTCTCTTCTAGCTTTCCAAAGATATCTCATTTGTTATAATCTGATCCTCGAACAATGATTTATGGCTATTGCAATATAGCCTCTCGAAATCACCCCTCTAACGGCCTTCATTGAGCTCCACTTCCTATCACAAAACACAATAAAGGGTAGAAGTCCACTCCATGACTCAAATACATAAAAACGATATAAGACTCAATAGAACAAGGTGAAATTGGATGAAAATATGACTAAACACATACGAAATACACGACAGAACATGAGCGTATACACACTCATCAATAGAGTAGTGCGATTAGCTGGAAATCCAGTGGGTTCAAACTGGCCTGCTTGATTCATTCATGTCAACTAACTGTCTTGGTCTTTTGAATGGGAGTGAGGGGAAGAAATCGGGGCTTCATTCTGATGATATCAATCCTATGGAATCTATGGCTGCACTGTGACCAAACGGTATTCAACGGCAAGCAACCTGATCAGAATCGCCTATTCATAACTATCATCCACAGGGTTTCAAAACTGGTCTGGTGTTAGTTCATCCTACGGTCGACAGGACATAGAGATCATGCTGCAAAATCTAATTCCTAGGAACTAATGTCATAAATAGAGCAGGAGGTTGAATTGAAGGATGCGGTTGGCCTTAGCTCATTACGGAGAGTCAGAAGGTCTCGGAGCCACAAAGCAATTGCATGCTAGTGACATACTATTCGGACGTATCACCCACATAGTTTGCACCAGCAACGCCATTCAGCTTCTTATCCGCCTCGCCTCAAAGATGCATACTTTCAAACATCAATCTCAATGGTTACATTTGAACTTAGTAACTAAATTATAATTTTGAAGGCAATTATATAAAATTCATTTAGCACTTAAGTTGTAATAGTCACAAGACTATCCAAATGTCAACAACTATACCGATATTAAGGCAATATTATACAACCAAGACATCTAAATTCTAATTGATTATAAAGAATAAAACTAAATTAGTCCCCTTAGTAATTGGACATGAGCAATCCTACTAGTAATTGATTATGTGGATGGGTTGGGCTTTGTTATATATATATATATATATATATATATATATATATATATATATATATATATGGGTTGGGCTTTGTTATATATATATATATATATATATATATAACAAAGCCCAACCCACCCCCATATATATATATATATATGGGTCTGGTGAGAGCATCCATCTTCTAACCCAACCACATACAAACACCTTCCTCGTCCCTTTGTAAACCCTAAATCATCCCGACATAATTTACCGTACGATTTTCCGGTTACTTGCTTCTCTTACTTGGTCCCGGATCGCTTCTCTTACCTGGTCTCAGATCGCTTCTCTTGTTATGTTTTGCTTTCACTTTATTCGTTTCTTCTCTCGCTTTGTATGCTTTGTGATCGGTAGGTTTTTTTTATCTGTAAGGGTTCGATCGATGATGGACATGTCTTTTTAGATGTAATTTTTCATATATATCCAAATTAATTACAGCATTGAATCTATAAAAAACTCCTCAACCGTTGAATTAATCCTAGGATTAATCCCCCACTCTATAGTGACGCATGTTTCCAACTAAAGCGGACAAATTTCCGAGTTCGTCACCGACTGACTTTTTTCCTAATTTTCTTCGGTGTGTTCATTGCACTAGCATCCTTTGTAGGATGGAGTTCTAATTCCTGAAGAAGTTCTTGATGATGGGCATCCTTAGTGAGCTACACTGTTTACCGGTCGAATTTTTTTAGTGAACTATCTAGGGTTGATTTGAGCTGTTTTTTTCAATTATATATTCCGCTACGTATATTCCTTTTCTTTTTTATTAAGAATCGAACACACTTTTAGTAATCTATCTTTTATTAAATTGTACAGATGGATTGTTGTCATTGGATCGCTATGTTGAGGCAGTATGCAGAAGAGAGGGACGAATTTAACCTAGTTGCGAGCCATCCCGACATGGCGGGTACTTCAGCAGCGTTGCTCGTAGCAGAAGCAAAATTTCGAGCACTCGCAATTGAATCTGTGAGTTTTTTTTTTCATTATTTTTAACATTTTACAAAATTGTTAAAACTTAAAAAGCGAATAATCATAATAATATTTCGTGCATATGTCACTATTGTTCAGGATTCCAAGTGTTTGGAATGCCTTTTCCGGAGTGTTGGGCCTCCTATCCATCGTGTCACCTTCGGTGATTGGACACGGCCATTGCTGACTGTCCGTGGACAGTTTATCATCAAGTAAGAAATATAATACATTTTGATCTTCGGTGTTTTAGATTATTAAGATTTGATAAGTGATATTTCAGAACACAAATGTAAAATCTTTTTTGTGAAAGAGCATTTTTCTCATGTTTCTATTTATTGATTCAAGCAGTGATATACTCAAACAGTTGAAGCGTTCGAGAAAAACATGTCCTTTTGAACACTAATCAGTTGTTTTCTTTGACGTGCAGGTTGATCCTCAAGCATGTCGTTTCGACTGCGAATGATTACTCGATAAATCATAGATTTCATATGAACAATGTTTTCGTGGATACCGCCAGGCGTCAAATCTACGTCGAAACGCCTTCATTCGAGAAAGATGGAGCAAAGATAGCTGAATTTGAATCCGAAAATGTGAGGAACATCATTACTGATATTTGTGGCGCGGAAGAAGTTCCCAAGGATGTGCAGCACCTCATCTCTTGGCTGGGAGATGTAAAGACGTGGAGGAAGTAAGTTTTGATCTATAATTGGATACTATTTTGCTACTACTTCAAAAAAAAAGTAATAATTTTCTCTTGCCAGATCTCTCCTCTCTCATCCTTGCTTATGGAGTTGGAGCAGAAGTCAAGCAATCGTCTCTTACCTAGTGAGCAGGTGTGACACAGGATGTAGGAGTGTTGAGCCTCGTGGATGCAAGATTGAAAATCTCGCTAGAGGGATCGACTTGTGTCTCCCTCCGAACTGCAGCAAATGGTCCGAATATGTGGTTGCTCTATTAACAGAGAGAAATGCTCCATCTTATTTCATGAAGTGCCTCCACCACAATGTTATAAAACCTGATCAAGGGGGTCCTGAGGAAATTCGTTTCTTGAATGAGAATCTTGGAATCCTAAGATATGCAAGCAACCTGTTGAAGTACGGACAGGACCAGGTAAGTTAATGCGTATGTTCTCTTTCTGATTTAGGCGGGATTTGAGAATAATTGTGCAAGTAACATTTTCTCTTCTTTTGTATAATAAGGCCGATGGCAGAGTTTTTCACCCTGAGACAACTATGAACATCATCAAATTGATATTCCCGACGTTCGTTTGCGAGCTATTAACACGCCTGCTCGATTCAGAAGACGAGGAGTTCGTAAGGTTTCTGGGGGAAGGTCGCGATCATATGCCATGGTCATAAATGGGAAGAAAAAAATAGTGTTTATAATTTGGAGACTAGAATTGTCCCATTTTTATTCTTCTCATGATCTTTCCCTCATTTCTGTTTTCTTTCTTTATTCCTACTTCATCAATGTAGAAATAATTTTAATTCCGTCTGTAAAATTTTTATCAGTAGGTTGGGACTCTTGGAACTAAGAACAGGTTCAAAATTACGAATAAAATCTATTTAACTGCTAGCAATTAATTATGAATTGTTGTTGGAAAGCCATGTAAGGCCAAGATTATTATTAAGCCAGAATTGGAGCGACGTCCGAGCCAGAATTATTGAGCTTAGACTATGGCCGGTGTTTGAACCTCCAGGACTACCGAACGAATTTTTTACAATAAGAAAATGAACAAAGTCTCTCCTAAAATAGAAATGCCGTAAAGTATGTCTCTATAAAAGGAATGCACTTTAATTACATTTATTTTTAAAGACTACAACCATTTTGTATTCACGTAAATCGTTGTAATATAAATAATATAATTAAATCACGACAATTAGAGATCTAAACTAGCTCAGGTGACCTTGAGATTTTGATGCTACATAATCGTTAACACCCAAATACAAAATTGAAAGGCACACTCCTATAACCAAAGCAACCAGAAAAATTTACAGAAAGGAGATTCGATTTGCTACACCGCCCCCATTATTCCCGAAAAATAAGAAGGAAACCAAAAATTTACCGGTTAGGGACTATATTTTGAACAAAGTACAAAATTTAATATTAAAATGCTATAGATGAATGTAAAATAAAATGTCAACTGGCGCACAAATATGTTTAATTTACAGGTGCGGTACAATAAATAAAAAAGTTACAGAATTAATTCGTGCTCAATTGCATAAATGACTTATTTCCTACTGTAAAATTTCTAACCTTCCTTCTGATTTCTTCGATCCAGTAATATCTAGATTAAAAAAAACGAATTTAAGTCATCAAATTTATCCAAGAAATTTGAATACAGCTTAAAATTAGATTCGTACCTTGTCCTCTTCTCCTTCCCATTAATTGTCGGCTTAAGGAAGTGACACAAGGCTTCTAGACGTAAGCTGGGAGTAGAAATGTGACGGAATATTGGCAAAATTTTGAAAGTACTCAATCCTCTTAAGTATGATATTGTACCAGAAGAGGAAAGAGCCATTCATCTCAAAAATAACTCTATCCCCGTTCCTTGTAAGGTACAAGGGACTAATTGCCCATGGAACCCCGAATACTTGCTGCTCGACGCGGGGTATGTACACCAGTTTGGTCCACGACGCTTGCACTCGGTATTCTTTCATCATCCATATCTCGAAATCAAGCGTCGCGGAGTTGCAGAAACCTATTGCCAGGCAATCTCCTAGCGCCCCTAATGTTGAGGGGTGGCATTCTATCTCTGGCAGAGGCACCACATGGAAGGTCTCTGTTGTCAGATCGAGCGCGATGATCATTTCCTCAAGATGTTCCTCCTCTTCCTCGAAGTTGTCTTCATCATCCTCGAAATTGTCTCCATTGTCATGGTTGACTTTGTATACAATCCAATGCAGGTATTCTAGTATTCTAGTATACTAGTATTTTACCTTAAAGAAAGAAAGCGCATGTATTCTAGTATTTAAAATTTGCATAAAAATTGTGAACAATGAGGAGTTTCTGAAATTTACCTCTCAAGTTGGACCAGATAGTTGTCGTCCATGTCCAAGTCCACGTAATGCATAGTGCCTCCAGACTTCTGGTCATCAATGGCCAAGCATAGGTCTGACTCGATTAAGACGGATCGACCAAGATGGAGCTTGGTGAACTTCGATTGTCAATGATGGAACACGTCAATTTCGACAGGCACCTGAACCTTAAGAGGCTTTTCACAGGCAGGCCGGAGAAGATAATTGCCAGGATTTCCTGTGAAAATGTTGCCATTGTGAGGAATTCTTTTGTTGTTGTGAACGGGGGACAAAGCTTACTTACTGAAGATCTGTGGTTAGGGAGAAAAAGTAAAAAATGTAGGAAGTGTCCCACTCTATTTATGGAGTCCCAAGGGTCACAAACAACAACGTCCAAAACCCACTTCCATTGTAAAAGTCGAATGTTCACAAAACAATCTAAATTGAAAAATGTTCGTTCACCAAATTTCATTTCTCATGAAGGGACACCAATGCCATTATCTTTTTTTTTTCCTTTCCTTTCTCTTTGTAAGTAACTATCTCATGACTTTTGGTTCAAAAACAAGATCCATAAACGTTTGTTAGTAAAGTATTAATTGATGATTTCCAACAAAAAAGAATTACTACATTGATGATCCCGGCCCTTTCTATAGCTGCTTCAACAACAAGCAAAATTTTATTTAAACATCGCATAGTTCTACCTCGAATATTTTATTCCCAAGGACGCACAACAAGAAGCCGTTTTTCATGCCCTTCCCTAAAATTTTACCATGGGACAAAGAATAACCTATTGGGACACAAATCTTTTTTTTTTTGTAAAGGTAGAAGTTTTATTAATTAATGTAAGAAAACAATGTCTAACCGATCCCTAAGAGGATTGGTTAAAACGTGTTCAAACTACACTAAACCCCGATGTAAAAAGAAAAAAGAGAGTTGAATCCTCCAGTACTAGTTGTACCTAGTTGCACCGTAGCCTTACTAAAATCCTACCGTGATAAAACTCATTTAAAAAAAAAATCAACACTCCATCCGTCATTGAAAACAATGTCCTCTAAGCAGTTCCAGGATATGGAATCAAAAGCCTTGCAGAAATCCAGTTTTATTAATACTCCATCCTTCTTTTTGGCGTTTCAAATTTTATATAATCTCATGGCAAATAACAACTCCATCATGGATTCGCCACCCTTGGACACAAATCTAATTTGACCGATTCTTTGCTTATTTAGCAAAAAGTCTATTTCGGTTGATAGGGGAGACTGTTAGCTAGGGTTGCATGGTAGAAATATTGGGTCAATGATCTTGGGCTGAAATTATGGATATTAATCTGTAAAATACAATATGCTCCATATTAATCCCAGTAAATTTTCTCCTTATATTTGGAGATCCAATAATGGATGGAAAAGAATTTAGATCCTTGAATATATTCAGATTTAGGGAATCTGGATCTTTGTACCATTGACCGAATTTATATATGGATTGCGAAACAGAATTTTAAACACATCAAAATTTAGATTTTAAGTATCTGGATTCGGATCTTTATATATATATATATATACCAACAGTATATATTGAGATTTGTTGTATTTTTAATTTATTCTATTGATTTTTCATTTATATCATGTTACACGTATAATCTTTTCTTTCTAAACAAAGTTTGACTATTTTTGGTATATCTAGACATATACATCATCTTTGTTGTCGTCGTCGTCATCGATCATCTCGGATGAGATGCCGTTTGAGCAAGCGTCTCACTCTAGTTGGACAATGTCTTGAGGATGAATCTGTAGAAAATGTGATGGAGGATGAACACAATAATCTCAGCTGATCTAATGGCGAAAGTTCGGTACGTGACGGATTTAATGTCAGATATGTAAATCGATTTTATGCTAGTAGAAACAATAATGTCATACCTGAAGGTTCTAATCTTCAGCTCCCCTCTGTTGGTGCGTTCAGTATCTCGGCATCGCTTGCTTGGTCTTCCTTCCGTCTCCGGCCATTTGCTTCCTTTTCCTAATTGAGGCAATAGAGAGGAGTCAACCATTTTTGCAACAATGGAATAGTTAAAAAGGTTTTGAAGCAAGGATCATAGCATTACATTGAAGATGATCAGGAAGAAGACGGTCTGAAATATCGTAAATCCAACGATGTACTTGAAAGGGACAGTCTCTATGAATGAAGCGTGATCTCCTTCAATGACCCTGGCAACAGTAGTCCGTTATTTCGCGAATCCATCCATACTCACAAAAACATCGAACAAATTCGTCCAAAAGGTAAAAGTTATCATCATCTTCTGCTATTTTCTTTGGGTCGCTTTCTTTCTTTAAAACCCTTAACCCTAGGTAAACTTAGTCGTCGAAAATGAATGATCATCTTTTTTAGTCGGGCTTCCAGAACAATATCAAGTCAAGGTTTTTTAAGGCTCCTCGTGATTTTTTTTTCTATCGCTTTGTTTCGTTCTTTCTTTAAACATAAAATTAGCCATTGAAGATGAGTCAATATCTTTTTAGCCATTAAGGACTTGGTTGCATTAGCTTCCTATAACACAAGAACCTATTCCGGCCAGGGATGGATAGGTGCATGCGTGAATTTATCTAGGGCAGTGATGAGGAAACCCGTCGATGTCACATGGTTGGTTGGCCTAGGTATCCGCCTTATGCAAACAGCTAACATGGTGGCCTTTGCTAAACTTCCTTGGCGACTTTTGCAGTCTCAGGAAGCCCTCTGGTCCCAAATCATAATCAGTAAGTATGGTAGGGGGCATACCGGACTGCAGATATTTGTTCCTAGGTCTGATAGTTCTTCGACCTAGAAAGCTATAGTTAAGTCCGGGCCGAATTTGTCCTTAGGTCTGCGATGGAGTGTAGAGAACGGGTTGGACACCTCTTTTTGGTATGATCCTTGAATGTTGTGTTTGCCTCTTCGTAACCAACTTGCACGTGATCTACCACTGGAGGAGGAAGTAAAGTGTGTTGCTGATTACTGGTGGCGGACCGAAGGATGGGATTTGGTACGCTTAGCAGACTTTATGCAGGTGCCGCAACTGGCAGCGTTAGCACCAATCGACTTATCTATGGCACCATCGGCGATGGATACCTTGTCATGGGGACTGAAATCTGATGGCAAATTCTTCACAAAATTAATGTACAAGGCGCTACGGGGAGAGCTTGATCTTGGAAACAGGAAGATAGCTTGGTCTAATGTTTGGTCCTTACCGGTCCCTAAACGGATACACATTTTTATTTGGTTGATTTTGCATGGCAGGTTGATGACCAATGCAGAGCATTCAGAAGGCACCAAACAAGCTGGAGTACTTGCCCGAGATGCTTGTGTGGAGAGGAGACATTGATACATCTGTTTCGTGATTGCAGTTATTCGCGGGAGATGTGGAATGCGCTCCAGCCTAGTGGTCGACCCGAATTCTTTTTCGAGATGGACTGCAGAGGCTGGATCCAGATGAATATTGTAGTTGCTGGTCAGAATATCAAGGGCCCTTCCTGGGTGACTGTCTTTATTACTGCGTACTAGTGGCTGTGAAAGTGGCAGAATGATGTCGTCTTCAGCAATGGGACGACTTCGGGTCCACCCCCTTCTCGTATATCTCTACAGGCACAAGAGTTTGCCCGTGTTATGATTAACCAAAATACTCCAAATCCCCTAGGCGCGAGGTACTTGTATCGTGGACACACCCACCGCCTGGATTTGTCAAGCTCAATACTGAGGGACCTCTCTTGGAAATTTGGGTACTTCTGGTGCTGGAAGGATTATCAGAGATGCAGTAGGCTATTGGTTATGGAGATTAGCCAAAGGTATCGGATGTTGCACTTCCCTAGTTGCGGAGCTCTGGGCTCTAGTATTGGGACTTGAGCTAGCATAGGGACGAGGTTTTTGACAGGTAGTGGTGGAGGTCGACTCCTTCCTAGCTCTTCTCTGTGTCGGCCGTGAGGTGGGACGGGACCACCTGCAGGCCAATTTGATCAGCCGAGCACGTGGACTGCTTGATCGTGACTGGACGACACAGATACAGCATACCTTCAGACAGGAAAATCGGGTGGCAGATTCCCTCTCAAAGTATGCATTGTCTATAGGCTTTGGTCATGTTATATCGGATACCCCCTTCAATTTTTGTACTGATTTCTATGTAGATGATTTGACGGGAGTTAGCCTTCCACGATATACTCGAATTGATGCTACAGCACGCAGTTAATAAAAATTAGTGGGCACCTCACACCCTCGATTTCTAAATATATAAAAACAACAAGAACTTGTCACTCATTTGATTTCCCCACTTTAATGTATTATATTTAGCTATTTCATAACATCAAGACGATTAGATAATTAGTTGATTACACGTGATTGATTGTACACAATTTCTTTCTTTCTTTAAACCTTTTTTTAAACCCTTAGCAAAATTAGCTGTTGAAAATGAGTCGATCATCTTTTTTAGTCTCACACAAATTTTCTTTTTTTTCTTTTTTAATATTGCCAATTGGCCTCCAGACGGAGAAGTTAATTCGAATATAATTAGAAAGTCTAGTCAAGCTCGCCATTCCGGTGAAAAAAAATTGGAGAAACAATCTCGATTATTGGGTAATTCATAATAAATGCTCTTTATTGTCGCATGGGAAATGGCGTATGTGAGAAAAAAAGCCATTTATGTCTTATTATGTTTATAGTTTAAGGGTTAAATTAAATCAGGAGCCCAATTTATTCATTTGATTTCCCCACTTTAATATATTATAATTAGCTATTTTAACAACAAGAATAGATAATTAGTTGATTTACCCACCTATGGATTGATTGTTCATAATTTCTTTATTTCTTTAAACCCTGAACCCTTTCTTTAAACCCTAAACCCTTTCTTTAATTTTTTTAAGAGAAAAATCCACTTAAGTATTCTGTGGTATCACGAAAAATTAAGTCAGTACCCTGTGGTTTAAAACGTATCAATTGAGTCAAACTTATTCCAATTAAAATCAATTAGAGGCCCGGTCAACTGCCCGGATCCTACCCGTCCTGCCCGGACTTTGTCCGGCCACCTAGATTAGCCACATCAATATTTGATGCTGATGTGGCACGACGTGATAGCAAAAAACCAAGAATCTAAAAACTTTTATGGAACCCAAACAAAAAAAGGGGCAAAAAAAATTAATCTAATTTTCTCACGTCTATAGCTTCAACAGCGTATTCAACCTTGATAGCTAATTTCCTCAACTCGAATCGTTAAAAACCCCCGAAATCGAGAAATCAAAAATCCACATTAGAGCAAAACCCAGAACGGCGGCGACAACAGTGAGGAAATCCTTGACATTATTCTAAAATGGTATCGTCGCCGGAGCTCGGGATTGGAAGGGTCGGAGGAGATGGCATTATGGACGGCGGCGAGGAAATCCTTCTGCTCTTCAAGTTGGAGCTCCGGCAATAATAGTGAGGACCCTGCGACTGGAAGCAGGCAAAGTAGGGCGGCTCCACGATGATCCGCACCCATGAACTCGTTGTCGGCGTTGAAGGATCCCCTCCTCATCGCAGCGGTGCATTCGACGCCCCCGACGACGTCCTCCTCCTCCTCGACCCCTTCCTGAAAGATCCCGGGCTGTAAGAACTATCGGCTTCGGCGCCACCATCTCCTCGCTGCTGCTCTCCCACTTTGCCTCGTCGTCCTCGTGCACCTCTGACCCGGCCCCGGTGAAGAGGAAAGGTACGGTCGAAGAGGAAAGGGCGGGCGCACAGCAGGGGCAGTGCGGGAGGTGTCGGTGCCGGCGGCGATACGATCGTCGGTGGAGTAGGAGGATGGTAGGCGGACGAGGAAGGACAAGAAGAAGGGTGCCGGGAAGAGGAAAGGCGGTGGGGGATCAGAGGCTGCCGGCAAAGAGGGATTGTCTTTTTCCCCTGAGGACTGGGAGCTGTCGGGTTCTTTTTCTTTTCCACGTTTTTCTATTTGGTTTTGGGGTAGAAGAAGATGAGATCCAAGGAAGAAGGAGATGAGTGGGAAGAAGATGAGGAAGAAAGGGGACAATTTTGGCTTGGGGAGAGAGGGAAGAAAGAGGGGAAGGAGGAGAGAGGGGATGCCACATCGTGCCATGTCAGCATCAAATATTGATGTGGCTGATTTAGGTGGCTGGGTAAAGTTCGGGCAAGACAGGTAGGGTCCGAACAGCTGCACGGGCCTGTAATTGATTTTAATTGAAATAAGTTTGACTCAATTGATACATTTTAAACATACTGACTTGATTTTTCGTGATACCATAGGGTACTTAAGTGAACTTTTCTCTTTTTTTTTAATATGTAAAATTACATATCAACTTCTCCTAGTACTTTGCTGCCTTTGCAAAGTGTTGTGGGTAAAAGTTTTTAATTTTTCGCTCCAACACAAAGTGATCAAATTGTCCCTTTCTTTAAACCCTAAACACTTTCTTTAAAGTCTTTTGTCAATTCCCCATTCCCAGCATAAACCGTGATACTAAAATGAGAGCTTAAAAATCTCACAGAAAACATAAAGAAATGCTATTCTAGTTCAAACTCTTACTTATAAAAATAATGATTTCGAAGATAAAAAATGATAATCCCAAAACGCAAATATGTGAATAAAAGAGATTTCTTACCTGTGTTAATTATGTTACCTAAAAAAAACTATCAAATTTTCTCATGATTTCAAAAGGGAAAACCAATTTTAAAGAAGTTACTTCTTCTTTTTCTTGATAAACCAAAGATGAAGTTTTTCCGGTATTAAAAGGACAAGTAACGTAGATATAATTAAAGCATTTTTATTTCATCAAAATAATATTAATTCTTTAATTTATTAAAAATAAATGACTTAGTAAGTCTCAAATTGATGTCCATATACAGACAACAACTGTAAGATTAAAATTAATTTATTAAAAATCAATCACTTAGTAGGTCTTGAATTTATTAGATTTTAAATGTAAGATTAAAATTAAAATTTTATTTATGAAACCTATCGAAAAGTATTTGGTTCAAAGGTCAGATCTACATACTCTATAAACCTGATGATAAAATATGAGTATGATAATAGAAATTTTATAGGGTCCAAAGAGTGAGTAGGATAGTTAGAAATGTAGTTTTTAAAAAGTGGTCTGACTGACGGTCCAACCGGTAGGACCGTGAATCATTCGTAAAAGTGGTCCATTTTTAGGGTTAAAATAGCCTCCGGTCTGATCGCCCAAATTTGGTCAGACCGGGTGGTTTACACTGGTTTTTGACTTGGATCGTCCGGTCTCACCAAATTTTATCCAAATCAGCAAAAATTAAAACAAAAAAGTCGTATCATATGTTCAATTTCTCTAAATCAACAAAGAAATTTTGATTTTATATGTTATAAATTAGTTGATATTTCTAAAATGTGAATTTTGGAACCTATATTTTGACTATTTAGTCTACATATTATTCGAATAATAGTAAAAAATTAATAAAAATTATCTGGTCCGACTGGTGGGTCGACTGGTCGGACCGAATGAACAGGAAAACAGACAAAATCCGGCATGTACCAAAATCCGTATTTTAAAACTACGGTTAGAAGTATAATAAGTTCAATATATAAAGCAATCGACAAATGCCCAACGTGTTCATTTTGGTCGTGTGACTTCTTTATTCACAATTTAATTAATTAATAATTACTCGAAGGTCCCCCGAGCTATTTTTTTTATAAGTTAAAAGGAGTATTACTTTTCTCAAGATCGCCAAAAATAATTACATCTTGAGTACCTAATGTGCATCACCTAATTATCTAAGGTACGAGATAAACACGAATCATAGTAGAATTTATGATTAGAATTATCTAGTACATATTTGATATTTCCATCATACATCCACCTGAAAACACCCCTAATTCCAACTAATTGACACCAAAATCATTAGAGGCTTGAAGATTTTTTATTGCTTCTTATTCCTGGCGGCGTCACGGACATCCTTAAGAACCTGAGGCACTTCACCCTCCCAAGTACAACCCATAGTTGCAGCCAACCTTAGTGTCTTGATTGCTCGTTCCTCAACCCGAGCTTCAGCACGTTCATCTATTCCAGGCGATTGAAGGGAGGTATCCAAGGTTGGTTTGATTGGAGCTTTTATAACCAAGTTGCGTACTATGATCTTCCCGAGATCAGCAGCTTTACTCGTCAATTTTCTTGTCCGAGTACTTGATCGTGTCGCGGTCCGCTGAACCTCCACGCTGTCCAAGTGCTGAACCTCCTCCACCTTCGAATCAAAGGCAGACTGAGAAACAGCAGGGGCTGCTACAACAGCAGCAGCAGCAGCAGAAATTGCAGCACCAGCCGCAGGTACCACAACAGCAGAAGGCTCCAAAACCTCTGCAGAATTAGCTATTGTTAATCTGGGCCTGGACGAGGGCAAGCGATCCATCGAAACAGCCAAGACGTTTCATAAGGTCTATAAACACTCAATGGCCATCAAACACGTTTAATCAGTAGGTGTTTGAATATCGAAAAGTTTCTAGATTGCGTGCGAATATATGTCCCTGTTTGGATCATCAAAATTAAACAAGAATGGAAACGACGACTGAACAACACTTCAAGGGAGGTAATACGTTCGCCTGAATTTCTCATAATGTTTGCCATTCGTAAAATCAAATCACTTAAACCGAAAAATTATCATATCAAGTTTAGGATTTATACAACAGCAGGTCACCTAAACTAGCTAAGATGATCTTGACATTTTCCTGCTCTACTATCTCCCAAGATAATCGTTAACACCCATATACAAAATTGCAAGGCGCACTCCCATAACCAAAGCAACCAGAAAAATTTACAGAAAGGAGATTCCTCTGTTCAGCCCAGCCGTTTGGTGGCACTTCGACTTGCATGGTTCGTGATCCTCCCGGGTCACTGGCCTTCGAACCCTCTCAACATTGGTCATATGTGGACTCGGTTCGCCCACGCGCTGGTGGCTGGATGAACTCAGGTAAGTTTATTCGCCCTAATCTTGCTGGCAACTCTCCTGTGCTTGAATTGAACAAGGATCGGTCGGCTTGTTGTGTGAATTATGGTGCTCGTGCTCTCATCGAGAAACTGGTGAGGCCAAAGGGAAGCAAGCCTTGTTCATCCTATGAGTTATGACGTGCGGTTGCTAAGGCTTGGTCGATACAAGATGTGAAGATGTTACCCCTAGGTTTGGGTTATTTTGGATTCAAATTTGCTTCCGAAAAGGATCGGGACATGGTCTGGAACTTGATGATTTGGCATATTCTGCAGGATACTCTTTACTTGCAGCCTTGGGTTCCTTTTTTTCACCCCGCTAAGGTCCATGCCACTCATGCGAAGGTCTGGGTTCAGATGATTGGTTTGAGTATGGAGCATGTTGAACCCGACATAGTTTTTGGCTTGGCTGCTTCGGTAGGTGATCCTATTCGAGCGGATCCTGGTGCTTTAAACAAGGTTAATGGGGCTACCGTTCATGTCTTGGTTGATATCGATTTGACTAAGCCTCGCTGGGATCACATTTGCTTCAAGCAAGAGGATGGAAGTTGTATGGTAGATGTGGTGTATGAGAACTTGCCAGACTTTTGCGATCACTGTAAGGTGATTGGGCATGTTTTCTCTACGTGCCGTAAGTTACAGCCTAGAGGGGAGGTTGCCCATAGTAAACAAGTTTTCCAAGACCCGAAGAACAAACGCGTTGAGAAGGTTTGGCAGCAGACGGATGTGAATGTTCCGTCTTCTCTCGTTGAGTTGGATGAGGTGGTGGAGCTTTCCGAGGTGGAGGCGAGTTCCTCTTTGACTTTAGTCACAATTCTAGAAAATCTAGTGCACCAAGAAGTTGGTATTAACTCACTGGGTTCCATGGATGCTCTTCGGATTGTCGATGTGATTCCTAGTGCATTCGATGGTATTGGATCTCCTGCACATTGGACTGAATTTAACATGCTTGATGAGGGTTCCTTTTTGCATAAGAAAGACATGTGTACCTCTTTAGCTATGATTGCTATTCTTGAAAACTTGATGCAAAAGCATGAGGATCTCATTATGGGAGAAGGAGTTTCTTTGGAATTAGCAGTGGTTCCAGAGGAGAATTCAGCTAATATTTTGCGTCCATCCACGCGGTGGACAGACATGGAGAAAGATACTTCAAGGGCTTCAGAGTTGGTTAAGACTGCCATTATTCCTACAATGAATTCGGTGCAATGTAGCTCGAACAAGACAGTCGTTCTAGAGCAATCGCGTTGGCCAGTAGTGAGTGGGATTCAAATTGAGGAAGTGGATGACTCACCCTCTACAGGGCAGCAGACTCCCCGGCTTTTGATTATAGCTCCCGTGACGCCACCTTCTCCACTTGTGACGACAAACTCGATGGTTGCAGTTACCCAGTTACGATTCAATGGTTTACTCAGCAAAGCAGATGAAGAATAATTGGTCAGACGGGGTCTAGTATTTTGACCTACCTCTAGCAAAGAACACTCGCTTTCAAGCGAGGAAGAAAACTGGGAGTGCCTATACCAGTGAGGATCCACGTTGGTCAGAATATGATATGGACTTTTGATGAGTTCTGGCTGATTAGTTTTGTCATTGACCACCAGACTTGTGGGTTTGCTTGGGTGAGACACTAGATATGGCAACGAGTTTGCTTCTCTGGCTACTCGTTTAGGCCTTGGACCCGTTTTATTTCTGTTTTTATTTCTTACTCTTTTTCCTCCTCTTTCTGTATTTTTTTTCTTATTAATAAAGATTCATTTTCACCACAAAAAAAACTCCGCAACAGCCTTCCTATGAAATAGGTTCTCCTTCCCTAGCATCTCCACCAGTGTCTGAAATTCCACCAGAAGCGCGTAAAATGCACCCCAAAACAAGGGAGCAGATTTGGTCCTAGAAGGACAAATCCAACCAGGACCATCCTGGATGATTTAATTGTTGATTTAGTTATGATTCAATGGTTCACTTAATTATGATTCAATGGTCTACCTATTTATGATTCAATGGTCCGTTTTCTCCTGTCCCGGATAAATCGGGGTCCGTCCCAGTTACCCAGTTACGATTCAATGGTTTACTCAGTTATGATTCAATGGTTTACTCAGCTACGATTCAATGGTTTACTCAGTTATGATTCAATGGTTGTGGGCTTTTTTTATTTTGTACCCCCGTATTTTTACATTTTTGTAAAATAGTCCCCGCGTATCCTTCAATAAAAATCCTCCAGCACCGTGCTGGATTTGGCCTCCAGGACCAAATCCGATCCCCCAAAACAATCCCAAGCATACCCACAAATTACAATGATCAGATCAAACCAAAACCGAACCCTAAACCTGGAAACCGCCACAAGAAATACAAAAAAAAAAAAAAGCTACGGGCCCAAGTATAGAACTTGATACGTCATTCAATCCGTCCAAAGTATTCGTCTCCGGCTGAGGCCTCTGAAAGAGCTTGCCAACATCTTCCCCAACTTTCGAAACCACCTGCTTCGATCACCAAACAAAGAGAAGTCTCAGCTTCGGAACAGGTTTAATGGTGAACTTTAGAGAAAGAGCTCTCTTAGAGGAATAAATTATAAATGTTGACGGAAAATTGGCTAGATACATTTGCTAACAGAAACATTCAGTCACTTGCTCTTCTTAAGTATATGGGGTTGCAAATTGGTGCAAACATGAGAAAAGAGCAGCAGTTGGAAGCCATATTCGACGATAAAAGGCTAGCCAGTTGGAGAGGGAGGATGTCTTGTATCCATGGGAAACAACTGGAATGGGAGGGAGTGGAAGAAATCGGCCTGAATCACCGTAACCAAACGCTAATTATAAGAATCGCCTCTTATTCATAACTAATATAGGGTTTTTGGAACCAACTCATGTATAGTCTGATGGATACGGTGTCAGTCTGTAAGCATGAGGTGGGAAGATTAAATCTCATGACTGTCTAAGATCCGAAATTGTGAAAACAATTTAAATTTCACCAAAAAAATATAGGGTTTTGGAGTGGTGAAACTAACTGGCCTCGTGTTGGTTCGGTTCATCCTAGCCTAGGAGATGATGCTGCAAAATCTAATTCCTATCATGGAACTAATAAACAGAGCAGAAGCAGGAGGAGGAGGAGGTTGAATGCGGTGGCATTACCTCTTTACGGAGAGATGGGAGGTTGAACGGACTCGTGGCCCGCTTCGGTTCTGGCCCATTTTATTGTTTCCTTTTTTGGTTGGTTTTTATTTTTTTTCCCACAAAGTTCTGTATTATACAATATGTTCTAAAAAAACCGACTCTGCTGTCCAGGTCAAGCTTGGACTTGTCCGACCAACCTATTGAATCGGCATTCGGACCAGATTATTATTATAAATATAAGTAAAATTATAAATGCTTCACTATATAAATAAATGCTATAATGAATCTTCATAATTATGTAGGATTGAATTCCTGTAATTTTGCTTAAAATTCACCATTCACACTACCTAATTAATTATGTGATATTGATCTAAATTGATAACCAGTCAAGATCGAGAATCACTACAGATGCAATTCATTAAGAGATCAAATTTCTTTTTTTCCTCTTTATGAGTGAGATCAAATCTCTTTTTAGTTTGATGTAATTATAAGAATTATAATAAATGATAACAAAATATTCTTTTAAGATGTTGCAATAAAGATTGATTTATTTATTACAATAAATGGCGCCTTCTTGTTATTCTTACTATTATTTTTATCTATGATCAAATGTAAAAAATTAATATATTCAATAAGTTAATATTTTTTCTTCATCAAAATATTTATCTAGAAATATAAATAAGTAATATACTAAAATATTACTATTTTTATTTAAATAAATAATTTAGATTATTTTATCTAGTCTTGATTTATAAATAAATAATTAATTGAACTAAAAATATATTGTGAATCTGCTATCTACTAGTTAATTTTACCAAACATATTTTTCAATCTCCTCAAAATCTGTTATCTATTTTCTGCTATCTGCTTACAATCTGTTTAGCTAAAGAGGGCCTAAATCTCAATAATTACATTTGAACTTAGTAACTAAATTGTAGTTTTGAAGGTAATTATATAAAAAATAATATCAATGATTACGTTTACTTTCTCAAAAAAATGTTATAATTAGAGCCAGACATTCCTATTTCTTTTTTTTAGGGGAGACATTCCTATTTCTAGACTAAAATAAGTTATGAATCGGCAAGTGTGGACGTCCAACTTTTGTGTGAAAAATAACTAATTTAATAAATACTGGTCCATATACTAAATCTCAATGGTTACATTATTTTGAACTTAGTAACTAAATTATAATTTTGAAGGCAATTATATAAAAAATTCATTTAGCACTTAAGTTGTAATAGTCACAAGACTATCTAAATGTCAACAACTATACCGATATTAAGGCAATATTATACAACTAAACCAAGCAGATTAATAATAGATTAGTAAAACAAGACATCTCATTGATTATAAAGAATAAAGCTAAATTAGTCCCCTTAGTAATCGGACATGAACAAACAATCCTACTAGTAATTGATTATGTGGGTGGGTTGGGCTTCTTTTTTTTGTATATATATATATATATATATGGAGTTTAGATTGTATTTATCTTTTTTTTTTGTATATATATATATATATACTCTTTGGGTCTGTCTGGTTTAGAGCATCCATCATCTTACCCAACCACATTCATACACCTTCATCGTCCCTTTATGAACCCTAAATCCTCCCCGACATAATTTACAGTACGATTTTCCGATTATTATTTTTAAAGGTAAATCCCGTGCCAAGATTTGAACTTGTATATTTACAACGTTTTGTCTCATTAGTGTTTGTCTATTTTTTTCCGATTACTTGCTTCTCTAACTTGGTCCCGGATCGCTTCTCTTGTTGTTATGTTTTGCTTTCACTTTATTCGTTTCTTCTCTCGCTTTATATGCTTTGTGATCGGTAGGTTTTTTCTCTCCAAGGGTTCCACTGATGATGGAAGTATTTTTTTTATATATATCCAAATTAATTACAGTATTGGATCTATACAAAATTCCTCAACCGTTGGAATTAAAGCGGACAAATTTACGAGTTCGTCATCGAGTAACTTTTTTCCATATTTTCTTCATTGCACTAGCATCCTTTGTAGGATGTTCTTGATGATCGATTTTTTCTTTGGAAAAATTTTAGGCGGGTTGGTCTAAACCCGGGGTTCTAAACGGCATTGGGTTTTGTTCCTATCCTAAGTAAGTTTTGTCATTTTTACAAAAGGTGCGAATTGATCCACTGACCCCTGGAATTGATTTTGCTATTTTTTTTCAATTATATTTTTCGCTACGCACACACTTTTTTTTATTTGTAAATTCAGAGATATGATGATAATAGTTACTTATATATTATTGACAGACCTCAGAGGTATACATATACATCGAGAGGGAGTAATTCTAGGGTAATCAAGATATTCTAATTACAGCTAAGTGTACCAATTATAGCTAAATAACATTGATTCAGTAGCCGTTGGAGACGCTGGAATCCCGGGATTTGATCGTCTATATTGGCGCACCTTCTTCCTTTCTATGTTTGCAGATTCCCTTCCATATTGATGCAGGCTTGATCATAGGCGTGATCAAGCTATAATCACAACACTCCCCCTCAAGTTGGGGAGTAGATGTCTCGGATGCACAACTTGCGAAGATGATAATTGAATGGATTGCTCCCAAGTGCTTTAGTAAATATATCTGCTGTTTGCTCTTGACTTGGAGTGTATGGAGTAGTAATGATCCCTTCTTGGACTTTGTCACGAATGAAGTGACAATCGATTTCGATGTGTTTAGTCCTTTCATGGAACACCGGGTTCGAAGCAATGTATATGGCAGCCTTGTTGTCGCAGTAGAGCTTCATGGGACAGTGAACGCGAATCTTCAGTTCTGACAGTAAGCTACGAACCCACACAAGTTCACTTGCAGTAGAGGCCATGGCACGGTACTCAGCTTCGGCACTGGAACGGGCCACTACTCTTTGTTTCTTGGACCTCCAAATGACCGGATTACCACCTACGAATAGACAATATCCGGTTGTTAATTTTCGGTCATCAACCCGGCCAGCCCAGTCCGCATCTGCAAAGGCAGAGACAGACAAGTGTTTATTATTCTGCAGTAGGATACCTCGGCCTGGACAATTCTTCAGGTATTGCAATATACGGTTCATAATGTCAAGATGAACTTCTTTAGGTGAGTGCATAACCTGGCTAATAACACTAACCGCATAGGTAATATCGGGTCTAGTAATAGTTAAGTAGATAAGTTTTCCAACGGTTCGTTGAAATTGATGAATATCGGTAACCAATTTTCCTTCAATGTTAGAGATCTTAAGATTAGGTTCGATGGGAGTTTTAAAAGGGGCAGATCCTATCTTCTTGGTGTCCTTAAGTAGATCAAGAGCATATTTCCTTTGATTTATGAATAAACCTTTTGACGAATAAGCAAATTCCACACCCAAGAAGTACTTTAATTTCCCTAGGTCCTTAATGTCGAATCTCTTTTTCAATTCAATCTTCAATTGACTAATAAGAATGAAACTATCACCTGTTATCAGAATATCATCAACATAAATTAGTACAATGACTTTCCCTAGTGGTCCCGTATAGATGAACAAGCTAGAGTCAGAATAACACTTATAGAATCCCAAATTAATTAACTCACCACTTAGTCGATTGTACCAGGCACGTGGCGACTGTTTTAAGCCATAGATAGCCTTATGTAATTTACATACCTTGTTCGGAGATGAAATATTCAGACCTGGTGGTAATCTCAAGTAGACTTCTTCCTCCAATTTTCCTTGTAGAAAGGCGTTCTTTACATCCATATGTTCCAGTGACCATCCTTGATTCACAGCAATTGAAATCAAGATGCGAATGGTGTTCATTTTGGCTACTGGTGCGAAGGTTTCACAATAATCAATCCCGGGGATTTGAGTAAAACCTTTCGCTACCAATCTTGACTTATGTCTTTCAATGGAGCCATCACTGTTATGTTTGATTTTAAAAACCCATTTGCAGTCAATGGCTTTCTTTCCTTCAGGTAAATCTACAATTGACCAAGTTTGATTTCGTTTTAAGGCGTTGAGTTCCTCTCTCATAGCTTCTCTCCAAACATGTTACTTTACAGCCTCAACAAAGTTCTTTGGCTCTTGATTATTATCCAGACAAGTGATAAAAGCCATGTGTTTGGGCTTAATCAACTTGTATGATATGTGATTTTCAATGGGATAATAGCCGAGGTACGTTTTAAAGTCCTTTAGCCTGCTGCTAACTTGTTTAGGCCTGGTGGATTTTCTTAGTTGCAGATGCATCTCATTAGCCGAGTTGGAAGGAGTTTGAGACGTACCTTCAATCTGAGAGTCAGAATCATCAGATGTTGTGGGAACTTGGGCTGGAATTCCTTGGTCTGGATGGCTTATTTGATCACCAATAGGTGTGTTGTGGTTTTCTGCAGATGTTTCTCGGCCAATTTCTGCAGAAGCATCTCTGCAATTTTCTGCAGATACAGGTGCTGACAACTCTCTGCAATTTTCTGCAGGTACACCGGGTGCCGCTGTAACGATTTCAGGTCTTTGTACTGGAAGAATAGGCATTGGTCTGCTTTGATTCTCATCATCTTTCTCCCCCTGAACAGCATGGTCAGAATTTTCTTTGAAATATGATTGCTGTTCAACAAACCTGACATCTCTGGACACAAATTTTTGCCCCAAAGCTGGACTGAAACACTTGTACCCTTTTTGTGTGCTCGAGTACCCCAAGAACACACATTTCACTGCTCGTTGATCCAATTTATCCCTTTTTCCTGCAGGCACATGGACAAAATAAGAGCAACCAAATACACGCAAATAATCCAGACTTGGTTTTATATGCAGAAGCATTTCAAGGGGGGCTCGGCCACTCAAAGTTTTACTGGGAAGTCTATTGATAACATGGCAAGCCGTAAGTACAGCATCACTCCAAAACTTCTTTTTTACATGCATTTTGAACATTATAGCTCTAGCAACATTAAGTAGATGCCTGTTCTTGCGCTCCGCAACTCCATTTTGCTGCGGAGTGTAAACATAGGAAGTTTGATGAATTATGCCAAGATCACTTAGGTAATCTTTAAACTCTTTTTTGTATTCAGTTCCGTTGTCAGTCCTGAATATCTTGATTTTGGCATTAAATTGGTTCAAAATCAGTTTACTAAAGTCTTGAAAAGCTTTGAAAACTTCATTTTTTTGCCTTAGTAAATACACCCAAGTTCCACGACTAAAATGATCAATGAAGGTTACGAAATAAAGAAATCCATCATAAGATACGATTGGTGTAGACCACACATCAGAGTGAACTAGCTAAAAAGGTTTATTATAAATAGAATCAGATGAAACAAAAGGAATTCTGGAGTTTTTCTCATACTGACAACTATCACATTGAAGTTCTAGATTGCAAAATTCAGGAAACAGCTTCTTCAACACAATATCACTAGGGTGCCCTAATCTAGCGTGCCATATTTCATGTGATGAGTCATCCTTGTGAGCTGTAAGAGCGGAAGAGTTGTGTTTAATCATATAAAGACCATTGATTAATTTTCCCTCACCAATCTTCTTCCGTGTTGAAGAGTCCTGAAATTCAACAGCATCAGCAGAGAATATAGCTAGACAATTGAGTTGTCGAGTAATTTTACTAACTGAAAGTAAGTTGTTTGACAGATCAGGGACATATAGAGAGTCTAGGCTATTTTGCTTTGAGAACATGTTAGTAAAACCGCTTCCTTGAATTGGAATTTTTGATCCGTTTGCGATGCAAATGAACTGATTGTGTGACTTCTTTAGGTCATTGATTAATGTTGGATTGTTGGACATGTGCTCATTAGCACCAGAATCAACAATCCAGGTATAATCAGTGTGAGATGCATGACATTTAAACGCATTTAAAGAATGTTCAGTCATGGCAGGAGCAGCAAAAAGAGATTGAACAGAGATACCTTCACTCGGGATTTTTGGATTCTTTGCCTCAGCTGCATTAGCTTCTCCCCCTATCTTTAGGTGTTGAAGAACACGTTGAGCAATCTCTTCAATGGAGGAGGATGCAATAGTATCGGGAGCAGCAACAAAGGCATTTGTATTTGGGCGTTCATTGTTGATTTTATCTTTCTGCTGCTGCCTTAAGTGTGGATGCAGAATCCAACACTTTTCTTGGGGATGTCCCATCTTCCCACAATGATCACACGTGATGCTGGTTCTCCCAGTTCTTCCTCCTCGGCCTCTAGCACTTGATCCACCTCTAGTGTTTAAGAATCTTTTGGCAGCATGTGCAGAACCTTCTTGATTGCTGAAGAAAGCACTAGACTCGGGGGTTGGATCATTCTTTTGAAATGATCCCATCAGTCTTTTTCGTGTTTCCTCCTTTTGAATCCTTGCACAGACCATGTTGAGGGGAGGGAGATCAACAGCAGTCAAGATCTGTTCTTGAAGTGATTCGAACTCGGATCCGAGTCCCATAAGTATTTTGAAGATTTTGTCTTCATCGTCTCGCTTCTTGAGAATTAAAGGATCAACGGTAGCTGGTCTAAGCATTCCTAATTCATCCCACATCATCTTTAGCTTGCTCAAGTACTCCACGAAGGACTTCTCACCTTTTTGAAGCTCTGCGATGCTCTTTTTAAGCTCAAAAACTCTATAGAGGTTTTCTTGTTGAGAGTATAATTCCTTGATAGAGTCCCACAAATCTTTTGCACTTTCAGCAAAATTAAAGAGATCGTGGAGATTACCTTCTATGGAATTAAGGATCCATGACATCACCAATTAATCATTCATGCTCCATTCAGCATAGGAGGGATCCGATGAAGGAGGAACAGTAAAGCTTCCATCAATAAATCCCAATCTTCCTCTACCACGGAGAGCGATATTAATCGCCTTTGACCATGACAGGTAATTGCTCCCGTTAAAGGACACTGTAGTTATTTTCAACCCAGTGTTGCCTTCAACCTCAGAGATCTTCTTGAAATTGGTCTTCCCTGGACTAGTAGTAATGATTACAGGGGAATTGTTTAGGCTTGAACTAGAGTGGTCAGCCATGATACTGCAATTTAGCAGATGTATAAGCTTTCTATTATGCTGGATTTTGATCGTGCTCTGATACCATGTAAATTCAGAGATATGATGATAATAGTTACTTATATATTATTGACAGACCTCAGAGGTATATATATACATCGAGAGGGAGTAATTCTAGGGTAATCAAGATATTCTAATTACAGCTAATTGTACCAATTATAGCTAAATAACATTGATTCAGTAGCCGTTGGAGACGCTGGAATCCCGGGATTTGATCGTCTATATTGGCGCACCTTCTTCCTTTCTATGTTTGCAGATTCCCTTCCATATTGATGCAGGCTTGATCATAGGCGTGATCAAGCTATAATCACAACATTATTAAGAATCGAGCACTCTTTTTTTAATCTACCTTTTGTACAGATGGATTGTTGTCATTGGATCGCTATGTTGAGGCAGTATGCAGAAGAGAGGGACGAATTTAACCTAGTTGCGAGCCATCCCGACATGGCGGGTACTTCAGCAGCGTTGCTCGTAGCAGAAGCAAAATTTCGAGCACTCGCAATTGAATCTGTGAGTTTTTTTTTCATTATTTTTAACATTTTACAAAATTGTTAAAACTTAAAAAGCGAATAATCATAATAATATTTCGTGCATATGTCACTATTGTTCAGGATTCCAAGTGTTTGGAATGCCTTTTCCGGAGTGTTGGGCCTCCTATCCATCGTGTCACCTTCGGTGATTGGACACGGCCATTGCTGACTGTCCGTGGACAGTTTATCATCAAGTAAGAAATATAATACATTTTGATCTTCGGTGTTTTAGATTATTAAGATTTGATAAGTGATATTTCAGAACACAAATGTAAAATCTTTTTTGTGAAAGAGCATTTTTCTCATGTTTCTATTTATTGATTCAAGCAGTGATATACTCAAACAGTTGAAGCGTTCGAGAAAAACATGTCCTTTTGAACACTAATCAGTTGTTTTCTTTGACGTGCAGGTTGATCCTCAAGCATGTCGTTTCGACTGCGAATGATTACTCGATAAATCATAGATTTCATATGAACAATGTTTTCGTGGATACCGCCAGGCGTCAAATCTACGTCGAAACGCCTTCATTCGAGAAAGATGGAGCAAAGATAGCTGAATTTGAATCCGAAAATGTGAGGAACATCATTACTGATATTTGTGGCGCGGAAGAAGTTCCCAAGGATGTGCAGCACCTCATCTCTTGGCTGGGAGATGTAAAGACGTGGAGGAAGTAAGTTTTGATCTATAATTGGATACTATTTTGCTACTACTTCAAAAAAAAAGTAATAATTTTCTCTTGCCAGATCTCTCCTCTCTCATCCTTGCTTATGGAGTTGGAGCAGAAGTCAAGCAATCGTCTCTTACCTAGTGAGCAGGTGTGACACAGGATGTAGGAGTGTTGAGCCTCGTGGATGCAAGATTGAAAATCTCGCTAGAGGGATCGACTTGTGTCTCCCTCCGAACTGCAGCAAATGGTCCGAATATGTGGTTGCTCTATTAACAGAGAGAAATGCTCCATCTTATTTCATGAAGTGCCTCCACCACAATGTTATAAAACCTGATCAAGGGGGTCCTGAGGAAATTCGTTTCTTGAATGAGAATCTTGGAATCCTAAGATATGCAAGCAACCTGTTGAAGTACGGACAGGACCAGGTAAGTTAATGCGTATGTTCTCTTTCTGATTTAGGCGGGATTTGAGAATAATTGTGCAAGTAACATTTTCTCTTCTTTTGTATAATAAGGCCGATGGCAGAGTTTTTCACCCTGAGACAACTATGAACATCATCAAATTGATATTCCCGACGTTCGTTTGCGAGCTATTAACACGCCTGCTCGATTCAGAAGACGAGGAGTTCGTAAGGTTTCTGGGGGAAGGTCGCGATCATATGCCATGGTCATAAATGGGAAGAAAAAAATAGTGTTTATAATTTGGAGACTAGAATTGTCCCATTTTTATTCTTCTCATGATCTTTCCCTCATTTCTGTTTTCTTTCTTTATTCCTACTTCATCAATGTAGAAATAATTTTAATTCCGTCTGTAAAATTTTTATCAGTAGGTTGGGACTCTTGGAACTAAGAACAGGTTCAAAATTACGAATAAAATCTATTTAACTGCTAGCAATTAATTATGAATTGTTGTTGGAAAGCCATGTAAGGCCAAGATTATTATTAAGCCAGAATTGGAGCGACGTCCGAGCCAGAATTATTGAGCTTAGACTATGGCCGGTGTTTGAACCTCCAGGACTACCGAACGAATTTTTTACAATAAGAAAATGAACAAAGTCTCTCCTAAAATAGAAATGCCGTAAAGTATGTCTCTATAAAAGGAATGCACTTTAATTACATTTATTTTTAAAGACTACAACCATTTTGTATTCACGTAAATCGTTGTAATATAAATAATATAATTAAATCACGACAATTAGAGATCTAAACTAGCTCAGGTGACCTTGAGATTTTGATGCTACATAATCGTTAACACCCAAATACAAAATTGAAAGGCACACTCCTATAACCAAAGCAACCAGAAAAATTTACAGAAAGGAGATTCGATTTGCTACACCGCCCCCATTATTCCCGAAAAATAAGAAGGAAACCAAAAATTTACCGGTTAGGGACTATATTTTGAACAAAGTACAAAATTTAATATTAAAATGCTATAGATGAATGTAAAATAAAATGTCAACTGGCGCACAAATATGTTTAATTTACAGGTGCGGTACAATAAATAAAAAAGTTACAGAATTAATTCGTGCTCAATTGCATAAATGACTTATTTCCTACTGTAAAATTTCTAACCTTCCTTCTGATTTCTTCGATCCAGTAATATCTAGATTAAAAAAAACGAATTTAAGTCATCAAATTTATCCAAGAAATTTGAATACAGCTTAAAATTAGATTCGTACCTTGTCCTCTTCTCCTTCCCATTAATTGTCGGCTTAAGGAAGTGACACAAGGCTTCTAGACGTAAGCTGGGAGTAGAAATGTGACGGAATATTGGCAAAATTTTGAAAGTACTCAATCCTCTTAAGTATGATATTGTACCAGAAGAGGAAAGAGCCATTCATCTCAAAAATAACTCTATCCCCGTTCCTTGTAAGGTACAAGGGACTAATTGCCCATGGAACCCCGAATACTTGCTGCTCGACGCGGGGTATGTACACCAGTTTGGTCCACGACGCTTGCACTCGGTATTCTTTCATCATCCATATCTCGAAATCAAGCGTCGCGGAGTTGCAGAAACCTATTGCCAGGCAATCTCCTAGCGCCCCTAATGTTGAGGGGTGGCATTCTATCTCTGGCAGAGGCACCACATGGAAGGTCTCTGTTGTCAGATCGAGCGCGATGATCATTTCCTCAAGATGTTCCTCCTCTTCCTCGAAGTTGTCTTCATCATCCTCGAAATTGTCTCCATTGTCATGGTTGACTTTGTATACAATCCAATGCAGGCTCCCGGCCACGTAAATTCCGCGTAATATATGGGCAGTTGCGGTGTAGACATAAGGACAGTCGGGCAGTCTCCTCGAGGCTCTAGCCCTTGAACTGTAGACCGCGGTCTTAGCAGTTCGATCGAGGCTGCATTGTCTGATACTGACAAGCTTATAATCGTCGTGCTCAGCATCGTAACCAAACCCGTCAAGGGTTGGGTCATCAAACTCATAGGGATAAGTGATCACGCTGTCCCAAAAATTACCAACTAATTGCTGTCTGTTTGTGGATGGATTCTGAAGGAGCATGCCTTGTGAACCTCTGTACAAAGCAACCAGGCCATTGCAGGTACCGAGCAGTCTCATGTCCATGCGTTTAATCTCAAATGTCAAAGTCCTGAATTAAATATATTTATTATTCCAATAAAATTTGGAAGGAAGTCAACATTCTGTGATAATAATCAACTTGAAAAAAATTTACCTTAAAGAAACAAAGCGCATGTATTCTAGTATTTAAAATTTGCATAAAAATTGTGAACAATGAGGAGTTTCTGAAATTTACCTCTCAAGTTGGACCACATAGTTGTCGTCCATGTCCAAGTCCACTTAATGCATAGTGCCTCCAGACTTATGGTCATCAATGGCCAAGCATAGGTCTGACTCGATTAAGACGGATCGATCAAGATGGAGCTTGGTGAACTTCAGATTTTCAATGATGGAACGCATCAATTTCGACAGGCACCTGAACCGTAAGAGGCTTTTCACAGGTAGACCGGAGAAGATAATTGCCAGGATTTCCTGTGAAAATGTTGCCATTGTGAGGAATTCTTTTGTTGTTGTGATCGGGGACAAAGCTTAGTTACTGAAGATCTGTGGTTAGGGAGAAAAAGTGAAAAATGTAGGAAGTGTCCCACTCTATTTATGGAGTTCCAAGGGTCACAAACAACAACGTCCAAAACCCACTTCCATTGTAAAAGTCGAATATGTTCACAAAACAATCTAAATTGAAAAAAGTTCGTTCACCAAATTTCATTTCTCATGAAGGGACACCAATGCCATTATCTTTTTTTTACCTTTCCTTTCTCTTTGTAAGTAACTATCTCATGACTTTTGGTTCAAAAACAAGATCCACAAATGTTTAGTAAAATATAAATTGATGATTTCCAACAAAAAAGAATTACTACATTGATGATCCCGGCCCTATCTATAGCTGCTTCAACGACAAGTAAGAAATTATTTAAACATCACATAGTTCTACCTCGAATCTTTTCTTCCGAAGGACACACAACAAGAAGCCGTTTGTCATGCCCTTCCCTAAAATTTTACCATGGGACAAAGAATAACCTATTGGGACACAAATCTTTTTTTTTTTGTAAAGGTAGAAGTTTTACTAATTAATGTAAGAAAACAATGTCTAACCGATTCCTAAGAGGATTGGTTAAAACGTGTTCAAACTACACTAAACGCAGATGTAAAAAAAAAAAGAGAGTTGAACAAGTACTAGTTCTACCTAGTTGCACCGTTGCTTTATTAAAATTCTACCGTGATAAAACTCATTTAAAAAAACCAAACACTCCATCCTTCATTGAAAACAATGTCCTCTAAGTAGTTCCAGGATATGGAATCAAAAGCCTTGCAGAAATCCAGTTTTATTAATACCCCATCCTTCTTTTTGGCTTCAAATGTGACATAATCTCATGGCAAATAACAACTCCATCATGGATTCGCCACCCTTGGACACAAATCTAATATGACCGATTCTTTGCTTATTTAGCAAAAAGTCTATTTCGGTTGATAGGGGACACTGTTACACTGTTAGCTAGGGTTGCATGGTAGAAATATTGGGTCGACGGTCTTGGGCTGAAATTATGGATATTAATCTGTATAATACAATATGCTCCATATTAATCCCAGTTAATTTTCTCCTCATATGTGGAGATCCAATAATGGATGGAAAAGAATTTAGATCCTAGAATATATTCAGATTTAGGGAATCTGGATCTTTGTACCATTGACCGAATTTATGTATGGATTGCGAAACAGATTTTTAAACGCATTAAGTATCTGGATTTGGATTAGGATTAGGATTTTATATATATATATATATATATACATATGTATATATATATATATGTATATGTATATATATATATGTATATATATATATATATGTATATATATAGGGAATCTGGATCTTTGTACCATTGATCGAATTTATGTATGGATTGCGAAACAGATTTTTAAACGCATTAAGTATCTGGATTTGGATTTGGATTTGGATTTTATATATATATATATATATATATATATATATATATATATATATAGGGAATCTGGATCTTTGTACCATTGACCGAATTTATGTATGGATTGCGAAACAGATTTTTAAATGCATTAAGTATCTGGATTAGGATTTGGATTTGGATTTGGATTTTATATATATATATATATATATATATTAAGATTTGTTGTATTTTTAATTTATTCTATTGATTTTTCATTTATATCATGTTACATGTATAATCTTATCTTTCTAAACAAAGTTTGACTATTTTTGGTATATCTAAACATATACATCATCTTTGTTGTCGTCGTCGTCATCGTCATCGATCATCTCGGATGAAAATGTGATGGAGGATGAACACAATAATCTCAGCTGATCTAATGGCGAAAGTTTGGTGCGTGACGGATTTAATGTCAGATATGTAAATCGATTTTATGCTAATAGAAACAATAATGTCATACCTGAGGAGTATTCTCCTCTCTAGAACTGAAGGTTCTAATCTTCAGCTCCCCTCTGTTGGTGCGTTCAGTATCTCGGCATCGCTCGCTTGGTCTTCCTTCCGTCTCCAGCCATTTGCTTCCCTTTCCTAATCGAGACAATAGAGAGGAGTCAACCATTTTTGCAACAATGGAATAGTTAAAAAAAGGTTTTGAAGCAAGGATCATAGCATTACATTGAAGATGATCAGGAAGTAGACAGTCTGAAATATCGTAAATCCAACGATGTACTTGAAAGGGACAGTCTCTATGAATGAAGCGTGATCTCCTTCAATGACCCTGGCAACAGTAGTCCGTTATTTCGCGAATCCATCCATACTCACAAAAACATCGAACAAATTCGTCCAAAAGGTAAAAGTTATCATCATCTTCTGCTGTTTTCTTTGGGTCGCTTTCTTTCTTTAAACCCTTAACCCTAGGTAAACTTAGTCGTCGAAAATGAATGACCATCTTTTTTAGTCGGGCTTCCAGAACAATATCAAGTCAAGGTGTGTGAAGATCAGGAAACCATAATGAATATTTTAAAACTGATGGAGGAGCAAACTGTAATTTTCCCAGGGACTAAACTGAACGTTACCAAACCCTACACTCTGAAAACCCTAGAGCTGTGCCTATAAAAGAACCCTGGACGAAACCCTACAGCTCATTCTTTTTCTGAATTTCGTGCTTCTATTCCCAAGGTGGAGGCAGCCGTCCGGGAAAATCTCGGGGCGAGGGAGAACATAACGATACTTTGCGAGACGCTAGGGTAAGTCGTCTCGTCCATATCACTGTTAATCATTAAGAAAACGTAGGGAGACATTGATTGATCACCAAACTGTAGGGACTGGAAGAGGAGTCTGAGAATTAGAGAAGACGTGAATTAGCGAGGTTAGAGGGAGTCAAGGTAAGTCGATCCTTTCTGTTTGTGTCATAATTGATGTGTTCTTGTATGTGATGTATTCTCGTATGTGATTTATTTTTGTATGTGATATATTTTCGTATGTGATCTGATCGTAATTGTGACATGTGATCTAAATGTGATTCGGTCTATTAGATCTGTCTGTATGTTCTGGTCGGGTTTATCCTGATGCTTCTGTGCCCATAGAGTACTCTGGACAATTTCGTACTCTATGTGAGCATCAGTGATATCTGTGCCCTGTGGTGAGACTGTCCTCTCGTTTCTGTACCTTTAGCGTGAGGATTTATCTTCTGTGCCCCACAGGTTCCCGATAGTTGCACTCCGGAGTTCGTCTGTGTTTGTTATTACAGATTGTAATATCTGTGTTTATTGTTTACGGGTTAATAATTCTCAATTTCGGGGTTGGCTTACTGAGTTGCGTAAACTCAACAAAATACGTGTTTTGTTTCAGATCCGACGGGGACTAATCGGGATCGGCGTGAGAGCTAAAGGGAGGACATGCATCTCATTTAGTTATATAGTCTGAAATTTCGTATTTTAAGTTTAAGACCTTTGGTTTGTTTTCAATAAATTTTGCTTGTTAAGGACGAAATTCGAATTGTGAAAATAAGATGCCCTACGGAGATTTACACTCCGCGGCGGTTGGCATGCCCAGATTATTGGGGCGTGACAACTTTAATGGTATCAGAGCTTTTTCTAAAAATAAACAATCTAATTTTAAATCTGCATACATACATCGCATTTGCATTGAGAGAGGATGGGTTTAAAATATAAAAAAGGGGTCGGTTTGGTGTCAAAAAAAAATTTTGCACCTTAATGTGCTGCCAACTTGTTTTGTGTCATTATGAAAGAGGGGAAAACCGGAAACTACTAGTGGTAAAAAGGGGGGTGCAAATCATTTGGAAACCATGGTTTGGTGTCAAAAATTTTGTGATTTTCGTGGCCAAAACCACCTAAAACTTTGAAAGGCCATAACTTTTGACTCGCTTAACCGATTTGCTATTATAACCACTTTTCGGAAAGGGAATTTCAAGATCTACAAACATTCTCGCTACGCCAGAACGATCGACTTTGGGGGCCTAATTCGCAGCCATTTGAAAGTTACAGCCATTTGAAGTTTCGGCAATAATTTTAAGTTGTTTTCTTCACAAATTTTAATTTAGTTTTCAAGTATTCGTGTTCGTAGACAAGTAATAAGTCACGAAGGGTGCGGGGTAATGTTGTGAGCGGAGATATCATGATTTTAAGTTTACAAGTTTGTGATTATGTGATCTGGTGAACTTATGAATTTGATTTTAAGATTCTGTGATCTGGTGAATTTGCGATTTCGATTTTAAGATTAGGTGACATGGTTATGCGACTGGGATCTTGAGTTAGGACGAAATCCAGGAAGTATAGATATGATTACGGTTCTAACTAATAATGTATATTGTACTTAAATTTAATCAGTACTTAGAGCGATGGCACCACAAACTCGGAGGATGACTAGAGGGTAGAGTTCGGGAACAACCTCAGGAGAGATGCCTGCGTTATTACCACTTGCTGAACCGACCCCGACACTTGTTCAGAATATGGCACAAGGGGGCGGAACCATGCCACCACCTCCACCACCTCCCGACGGGAATGATCCGCCACACACCGAGGATGAACCGTCGGAGGAGGAAGAGGAGGAAGCGGAGGAAGCGGAAGAGATACCGCCAGCCGGAACTATTCCCCCTGTGGTACCTCCTGTGATGCCAGCAACCGGAATTACCCTTGACCCGGGACTCGTGACCAACCTGTTGACCCACCTACTGGCCCAGCAGCAACAGCCTGCACCAGTTATGGCAGCCCCAGTGGCAATCGCTCAACCAGAGGATGGTTATCGGCGATTTCAGAGAGCTAAACCTCCCGCCTTTGAAGGTACCCAGGACCCCATCCAGGTGGAAGATTGGATAATGGAGATAGAAAAGGCATTTCAGATTGCTCGTATTGAAGCACGGGACAAGGCATTGTATGCCTCCTACATGCTGACAGGAGATGCACGGAGGTGGTGGGAGACGCATCAGCGAACCCGCCAGCCCGGGACACCAGAGGTTAACTGGGAGACATTTCTGAGAGATTTTCGGGCCAGGTACGAACCTGACCCACTAAAGAGAGAGAAGGCTAGAGAGTTTGACCTGCTGGTCCAAAGAGGCAAAACCGTGATGCAATATGATCAAGAATTCACTACGCTATCTGTGTTCAAGTCAGCTGCAGTTCTGGATGAGGACACCAGGGCTCGTAAATTTGAGGAAGGACTAGCTAAGGAAATTCGGGACCATATTGTATCCTTGTTCCTGCCAACGTACTCTGATGTACTAACACGAGCATTGGCAGTGGAACAGAACCTGCGATGTGACGAGACCGATAAGGAGAGTGGGAAGAGAAAAGTGGGACAATATACTGGAGGACAAACTACTGAGGCTACAAAGAAGCCATATAACCCACCACGGGGAGGTAATACGCCCACTAACTCGTCCAACAATATGGATCAGTGTCGCAGGTGTAGACGTTGGGGGCATCGTGAGGAGCAATGCTGGTGGGCAAATGGGGCATGCTTCCGTTGTGGAAAGGTTGGGCATGTGGTGGCGAGGTGCCCTGATGCAACCCCCAACCTGATACGGGCAATCGCAGCTAATTCAACCGAACAGGAGCAACACAAACTACAACAACAACCCCAGCGCGGGTTTATGCATTGAACCAAGAAGATGCTCAGCGACGGACAGGAGACGTCGTGACAGGTAAGCTGTTAGTAGCCGGCCATTCGGCAAGGGCTTTATTCGACTCTGGTGCTACACATTCATTTGTGTCTGAGAGTTTTGTAAAAAGACACAAACTCGCCAAGCAAGAGAGTGAAGAATTGTTAGCAGTCAGCACCTCTGTAGGGAAAACCCTTACAGTGACCCAGTTGTGCAAGGATTGTGAGATCACAATAGGTGGTGGCAAACAAAAAGGGGACTTAAGGGTCATGGCAATGATGGGATTTGATGTGATTTTAGGAATGGACTGGCTGACTGAACACTATGCAGTAATAGATTGCAGGGGGAAGGCAATAGTGTTCCAGACCCCAGGGGAGCCAGGAACTCGCTACGAAGGTGAACAGGGAGTCCAGATTATCTCGGTGCTGGAGGCAAGGAAATTGGTCTGGGGTGGTACAACAGCATTCTTAGCTACCGTTCGGGACACAAGGTCGGAGCAGGCACTGGAGGATATCCCAATCGTACAACAATTTCCGGACGTCTTTCCGGAGAAAGTACAAGAGCTACCACCAGATCGAGAAGTTGAATTTCAGATAGAATTGATACCTGGGGCCAGTCCAGCGTCTAAGGCACTGTACCGCATGGCTCCAGCGGAGCTGAAGGAGTTGAAGGTACAACTGGAAGAGCTGTTAGATAAGGGATTTATTCATCCCAGTGTGTCCCCATGGGAAGCCCCAGTATTATTCGTAAAGAAAAAGGATGGATCTATGCGGATGTGTGTCGATTATCGGGAGCTGAACAAACTCACCATCAGGAATCGGTACCCATTGCCACGAATAGAAGATTTATTTGATCAGCTAAGAGGGGCGCAAGTATTTTCCAAGATTGATCTGCGATCTGGATATCACCAATTAAAGATTAAGGAGGAGGATGTACACCTCACAGCATTCCGCACTCGCTACGGACATTATGAATTCGTGGTTATGCCATTTGGATTAACGAATGCTCCAGCCAAGTTTATGGACCTCATGAACAGGACTTTTCGGCCCTACCTGGATAAATTTGTCGTGGTTTTCATCGATGATATCCTGGTGTACTCTGCTAGTAAAGAGAGTCACGAAGAACATCTGAGGACCGTATTACAGACGCTCAGGACAGAAAAACTGTATGCCAAATTCAAAAAGTTTGAGTTTTGGCTTGAAAAGGTGGCCTTTTTGGGTCATGTAATATCTAAAGAAGGAGTTTTGGTAGACCCTGGCAAGATTGAAGCAGTGACGAACTGGGAGCAGCCTACCAATATGTCCGAAGTGCGAAGCTTCCTAGGGTTGGCGGGGTATTACCGAAAATTTGTTGAGGGGTTCTCTAAGATAGCAATGCCTCTGACTCAATTAACCCAAAAAGGGGTGAAGTTTGTATGGGACAACGAGTGCGAAGAAAGCTTTCAAGAGCTGAAGAGAAGATTGGTATCTGCTCCAATTTTGGTTTTACCAACCGAGGGGATAAACTTTGTGGTTTACAGTGATGCCTCAAAGAGAGGCCTTGGTTGTGTTCTCATGCAGGATGATAAGGTCATTGCATATACCTCCAGAGTGGAAATGGGAGAAAATTACTATGGATTTTGTGACCGGACTGCCGAGAAGCTTATATGGAAAGGATGCAGTATGGGTCGTAGTGGACCGATTAACAAAGGGAGCTCACTTTCTGGCTTACAAAACAGGTATGTCCATGGAACAGATGGCTGAACTCTACATAAGGGAAGTGGTGCGCCTACACGGAATTCCAGTGAGTATCACCTCTGATAGAGACACAAGGTTTATGTCTAAGTTCTGGAAAAGTCTGCAGAGAGCAATGAGAACCAAGTTACAGTTTAGTACAGCCTTTCACCCACAGTCGGACGGGCAATCCGAGCGAACCATACAAACTCTGGAGGATATGCTACGGGCATGTGTATTGGATTTTGGGGGCAACTGGGAGAGTCACCTTCCCTTGGTGGAATTCGCATATAATAACAGTTTTCATGCAAGTATAGGGATGGCCCCTTATGAAGCATTGTATGGGAGGAAATGCCGATCACCAATTAGCTGGAACAAAGTGGGCGAGAAAAGAATATTGGGACCAGAAATGTTTGAAGAATTGACCAATAAGGTGCCCGTCATTCGAGGGAGGATACAGGCAGCACAAGATCGACAGAAGAAATTTGCAGATCATCACAGGAGAGAACTGGAATTTGAAGTAGGGGATCATGTATTACTGAAGGTATCACCCACCAAAGGTGTTAGAAGATTTGGGGTGAAGGGAAAACTTAGTCCAAGGTATATCAGACCTTATGACATAATAGAATGTATCGGAAAACTAGCATACCGTTTGGCTTTACCCCCTAGCTTGGCCGGAGTCCACAATGTATTTCACGTATCCATGCTACGCAAGTATGTCCCAAGGGAGGGACAGGTAATTCATGAAATTCCAACGATACTACGGCCTGACGTAAGCTACGAGGAGATTCCGCTGAGGATTGTTGATGAGAAAACTCAACAGTTGCGAAAGAGGACCATCCAATATGTCAAGGTACAATGGAGCAACCATACAGAAAGAGAAGCAACCTGGGAGTTAGAGACAGAAATGAAGACCAAGTACCCCTTCCTTTTCGAACCAACAAGTAAGTATCTTCAGCTAAGTTTATGGACAAACTTCTATTAAGGTGGGGAGGATGTGAAGATCAGGAAACCATAATGAATATTTTAAAACTGATGGAGGAGCAAACTGTAATTTTCCTAGGGACTAAACTGAACGTTACCAAACCCTACACTCTGAAAACCCTAGAGCTGTGCCTATAAAAGAACCCTGGACGAAACCCTACAGCTCATTCTTTTTCTGAATTTCGTGCTTCTATTCCCAAGGTGGAGGCAGCCGTCCGGGCAAATCTCGGGGCGAGGGAGAACATAACGACACTTTGCGAGACGCTAGGGTAAGTCGTCTCGTCCATATCACTGTTAATCATTAAGAAAACGTAGGGAGACATTGATTGATCACCAAACTGTAGGGACTGGAAGAGGAGTCTGAGAATTAGAGAAGACGTGAATTAGCGAGGTTAGAGGGAGTCAAGGTAAGTCGATCCTTTCTGTTTGTGTCATAATTGATGTGTTCTTGTATGTGATGTATTCTCGTATGTGATTTATTTTTGTATGTGATATATTTTCGTATGTGATCTGATCGTAATTGTGACATGTGATCTGAATGTGATTCGGTCTATTAGATCTGTCTGTATGTTCTGGTCGGGTTTATCCTGATGCTTCTGTGCCCGTAGAGTACTCTGGACAATTTCGTACTCTATGTAAGCATCAGTGATATCTGTGCCCTGTGGTGAGACTGTCCTCTCGTTTCTGTGCCTTTAGCGTGAGGATTTGTCTTCTGTGCCCCACAGGTTCCCGATAGTTGCACTCCGGAGTTCGTCTGTGTTTGTTATTACAGATTGTAATATCTGTGTTTATTGTTTACGGGTTAATAATTCTCAATTTCGGGGTTGGCTTACTGAGTTGCGTAAACTCAACAAAATACGTGTTTTGTTTCAGATCCGACGGGGACTAATCGAGATCGGTGTGAGAGCTAAAGGGAGGACATGCATCTCATTTATTTATATAGTCTGAAATTTCGAATTGTGAAAATAAGATGCCTTACGGAGATTTACACTCTGCGGCGGTTGGCATGCCCAGATTATTGGGGCGTGACAAGGTGTTTTAAGGCTCCTCGTGATTTTTTTTTCTATCGCTTTGTTTCGTTCTTTCTTTAAACATAAAATTAGCCATTGAAGATGAGTCGCTATCTTTTTAGCCATTAACGACTTGGTTGCATTAGCTTCCTATAACAATAAGAACCTGTTCCGGCCAGGGATGGACAGGTGCATGCGTGAATTTATCTAGGGCAGTGATGAGGAAACTCGTCGATGTCACGTGGTTGGTTGGCCTACTATATGCCTTTCAAAGGCAGCAGGTAGGCTTGGTATCCGGCCTATGCAAACAGTTAACATGGTGGCTTTTGCTGAACTTTCTTGGCGACTTTTGCAGTCTCAGAAAGCCCTCTGGTCTCAAATCATAATCAGTAAGTATGGTAGGGGGCATACCAGACTGCAGATGTTTGTTCCTAGGTCTGATAGTTCTTCGACCTAGAAAGCAATAGGTCTGCGATGGAGTGTAGGGAACGGGTTGGATACCTCTTTTTGGTATGATCCTTGGTTGTTGTGTTCGCCTCTTCGTAACCAACTTGCATGTGATCTACCAATGGAGGAGGAAGTAAAGTGTGTTGCTGATTACTGGCAGCGGACCGAATGATGGGATTTGGCGCGCTTGGCAGACTTTATGCAGGTGCCGCAACTGGCAGCGTTAGCAGCAATCGACTTAACTATGGCACCATCGACGGTGGATACCTTGTCATGGGGGCTGACATCTGATGGCAAATTCTTCACAAAATTAATGTACAAGGCGCTACGGGGAGACCTTGATCTTGGAAACAGGAAGATAGCTTGGTCTAATGTTTGGTCCTTACTGGTCCCTAAATGGATACGCGTTTTTACTTGGTTGGTTTTGCATGGCAGGTTGATGACCAATGTGGAGCGTTTAGAAGGCACCAAACAAGCTGGAGTACTTGCCCAAGATGCTTCTGTGGAGAGGAGACACTGATACATCTGTTTCGTGATTGTAGTTATTCGCGGGGGATGTGGAATGCGCTCCAGCCTAGTGGTCGACCCGAATTCTTTTCCAAGATGGACTGCAGAGGCTGGATCCAGATGAATATTGCAGCTGCTTGTCAGAATATCGAGGGCCCTTCTTGGGTGACTGTCTTTATTATTGCGTACTGGTGGCTGTGGAAGTGGCAGAATGACATCGTCTTCAGCAATCGGACGACTTCGGGTCCACCCCAATCTCGTATATCTCTACAAGCACAAGAGTTTTCCCGTGTTATGACTAACCAAAATACTCCAAACCCCCTAGGCACGAGGTACTTGTATCGTGGACACACCTACCGCCTGGATTTGTCAAGCTCAATACTGAGGGACCTCTCTTGAAAATTCGGGTACTTCTGGTGCTGGAAGGATTATCAGAGATGCAGTAGGCTATTGGTTATAGAGATTTGCCAAAGGTATCGGATGTTGCACTTCCCTAGTTGCGGAGCTCTGGGCTCTAGTATTGAGACTCGAGCTAGCATGGGGACGAGATTTTTGACAGGTTGTGGTAGAGGTCGACTCCTCCCTAGCTCTTCTCTGTGTCAGCCGTGAGGTGGGACGGGACCACTTGTAAGCCAATTTGATCAGCCGAGCACGTGGACTGCTTGATCGTGACTGGACGACACAGATACAACATCGAGGAAAATCAGGTGGCAGATTCCCTCTCAAAGTATGCATTGTCTATAGGCTTTGGCCATGTTATACCTGTGGTTTAAAACATATCAATTGAGTCAAACTTATTCTAATTAAAATCAATTAGAGGCCCGGGCAGCTGCCCAGATCCTACCTGTCCTGCCCGAACTTTGCCCGGCCACCTAGATCAGCCACATCAATATTTGATGCTCATGTGGCACGACGTGATAGCAAAAAACCAAGAATCTAAAAACTTTTACGGAAACCCAAACAAAAAAAGGGGCAAAAAAATTAATCTAATTTTCTCACGTCTGTAGCTTCAACAGCGTATTCAACCTTGATAGCTAATTTCCTCAACTCGAATAGTTAAAAACCCCCTGAATCAAGAAATAAAAAACCCACATTAGAGCAAAACCCAGAACGGCGGCGACAACAGTGAGGAAATCCTTGACATTATTCTAAAATGGTATCGTTGCCGGAGCTCGGGATTGGAAGGGTCGAAGGAGATGGCGTCGTGGACGGCGGCGAGAAAATCCTTCTGCTCTTCAAGTTGGAGCTCCGGCGACAACAGTGAGGACCCTAGGACCGGCAGCAGGCAAAGTAGGGCGGCTCCGCAATGATCCGCACCCATGAACTCGTTGTCGGCGTTGAAGGATCCCCTCCTCATCGCAGCAGTGCATTCGACGCCCACAACGGCGTCCTCCTCCTCCTCGACCCCTTCCTGAAAGATCCCGGGCTGTAAGAACTGTCGACTCCGGCGCCACCATCTCCTCGCTGCTGCTCTCCCACTTTGCCTCGTCGTCCTCGTGCACCTCTGACCCGGCCCCGGTGAAGAGGAAAGGTACGGTCGAAGAGGAAAGGGCGGGCGCACAACGGGGGCGGTGCGGGAGGTGTGGGTGCCGGCGGCGATACGGTTATCGGTGGAGTGGGAGGATGGTAGGCCGACGAGGAAGGACAAGAAGAAGGTCGCCGGGAAGAGGAAAGGCGGTGGGGGATCGGAGGCCGCCGGCAAGGAGGGATTGTCTTGTTCCTCGGAGGACTGGGAGGTGTCGGGTTCTTTTTCTTTTCCACATTTTTCTATTTGGTTTTGGGGAAGAAGAAGATGAGATCCAGGGAAGAAGGAGATGAGTGGGAAGAAGATGAGGAAGAAAGGGGACAATTTTGGTTTGGGGGAGAGAGGGAAGAAAGAGGGGAAGGAGGGGAGAGGGGATGCCACATCGTGCCACGTCAGCATCAAATATTGATGTGGCTAATCTAGATGGCCAGGCAAAGTTCGGGCAAGACAGGTAGGGTCCGGGCAGCTGCCCAGGTCTCTAATTGATTTTAATTAAAATAAGTTTGACTTAATTGATACGTTTTAAACCACAGGATACTGACTTGATTTTTCGTGATATCATAGGGTACTTAAGTAGATTTTTTTCCTTTTTTTAATATGTAAAATTACATATTAACTTCTCCTAGTAATTTGCTGCCTTTGCAAAGTGTTGTGGGTAAAAACTTTTAATTTTCCGCTCCAACACAAAGTGATCAAATTGTCCCTTTCTTTAATCCCTAAACACTTTCTTCAAAGTCTTTTGTCCCTAAACACTTTCTTTAAAGTCTTTTGTCAATTCCCCATTCTCAACATAAACCGTGATACTAAAATGAGCTTAAAAATCTCACAGAAAACATAAATAAATGCTATTCTAGTTCAAACTCTTACTGATAAAAATAATGATTTCGAAGATAAAAAATGATAATCCCAAAACGCAAATATGTGAATAAAAGAGATTTCTTACCTGTGTTAATTATGTTACCTAAAAAAATATCAAATTTTCTCATGATTTCAAAAAGGAAAACCAAATTTAAAAAAGTCACTTCTTCTTTTTCTTGATAAACCAAAGATGAAGTTTTTCCGGTATTAAAAGGACAAGTAACGTAGATATAATTAATGCATTTTTATTTCATCAAAATAATATTAATTCTTTAATTTATTAATTTATTAAAAATAAATGACTTAGTAAGTCTCAAAATTGATGTCCATATACAGACAACAACTGTAAGATTAAAAGTAATTTATTAAAAATCAATCACTTAGTAGGTCTTGAATTTATTAGATTTTAAATGTAAGATTAAAATTAAAATTTCATTTATGAAACTTATCGAAAAGTATTTGGTTCAAAGGTCAGATCTACATACTCTATAAACCTGATGATAAAATATGAGTATGATAATAGAAATTTTCTAGGGTCCAAAGAGTAGGTAGGATAGTTTTTTTTATAGAAATGAGTAGGATAGTTAGAAACATAGTTTTAAAAAAGTGGTCTGACTGACGGTCCAACTGGTAGGACCGTGAATCATTCGTAAAAGTGGTCCATTTTTAGGGTTAAAACGGC
This sequence comes from Hypericum androsaemum, assembly GCA_963995505.1. NCBI lineage: Eukaryota > Viridiplantae > Streptophyta > Magnoliopsida > Malpighiales > Hypericaceae > Hypericum > Hypericum androsaemum. The sequence goes on from OZ023195.1 coordinate 5,909,115, forward strand.
CTCTGGTCTGATCGCCCAAATTTGGTCAGACCGGGCAGTTTACACTAGTTTTTGACTTGGATCGTCCGGTCTCACTAGATTTTATCCAAATCAGTAAAAATTAAAACAAAAAAGTCGTATCATATGTTCAATTTCTCTAAATCAACAAAGAAATTTTGATTTTATATGTTATAAATTAGTTGATTTTTCTAAAATGTGGATTTTGAAACCTATATTTTGACTATTTAGTGTACATATTATTCGAATAATAGTAAAAAAATTAATAAAAACTATCTAGTCTGACTGGTGGGCCGACCGGTCGGACCGGATGAACAGAAAAACAGAAAAAATCCGACATGTACCAAAATTCGTATTTTAAAACTATGGTTAGAAGTATAATAAGTTCAATATATAAAGCAATCGACAAATGCCTATCGTGTTCATTTTGGTTGTGTGACTTCTTTATTCACAATTTAATTAATTAATAATTACTCCAAGGTCCCTGAGCTATTTTTTTATAAGTTAAAAGGAGTATTACTTTTCAAGATCGCCAAAAATAATTACATCTTGAGTACCTAATGTACATCACCTAATTATCTAAGGCACGAGATAAACACGAATCATAGCAGAATCTATGATTAGAATTATCTAGTACATATTTCCACCATATATTCACTAAAAAACACCCCTAATTCCAACTAATTGACACCAAAATCATTAGAGGCTTGAAGATTTTTTATTGCTCCTTATTCCTGGCGGCGTCACGGACATCCTTAAGAACCTGAGGCACTTCACCCTCCCAAGTACTTGCAGCCAACCTTAGTGTCTTGATTGCTCGTTCCTCAACCCGAGCTTCAGCACGTTCATCTATTCCAGGCGATTGAAGGGAGGTATCCAAGGTTGGTTTGATTGGAGCTTTTATAACCAAGTTGCGTACTATGATCTTCCCGAGATCAGCAGCTTTACTCGTCAATTTTCTTGTCCGAGTACTTGATCGTGTCGCGGTCCGCTGAACCTCCACGCTGTCCAAGTGCTGAACCTCCTCCACCTTCGAATCAAAGGCAGACTGAGAAACAGCAGGGGCTGCTACAACAGCAGCAGCAGCAGAAATTGCAGCACCAGCCGCAGGTACCACAACAGCAGAAGGCTCCAAAACCTTCTTTAGAATTAGCTATTGTTAATCTGGGCCTGGACGAGGGCAAGCGATCCATCGAAACAGCCAAGACGTTTCATAAGGTCTATAAACACTCAATGGCCATCAAACACGTTTAATCAGTAGGTGTTTGAATATCGAAAAGTTTCTAGATTGCGTGCGAATATATGTCCCTGTTTGGATCATCAAAATTAAACAAGAATGGAAACGACGACTGAACAACACTTCAAGGGAGGTAATACGTTCGCCTGAATTTCTCATAATGCTTGCCATTCGTACAATCAAATCACTTAAACCGAAAAATTATCTTATCAAGTTTAGGATTTATACAACAGCAGGTCATCAAGCAGCGATGACCTAAACTAGCTCAGATGATCTTGACATTTTCCTCCTGTACTATCTCCCAAGATAATCGTTAACACCCAAATACAAAATCGCAAGGCGCACTCCTATAACCAAAGCAACCAGAAGAATTTACAGAAAGGAGATTCCTCTGCTCAACGGGGGCGCGGGTACTGTCTGTGAGACGGCAAGGGCGACGCACTCGGAGTTAGATGCCGCGGTGAATGGTAGTGTCCCCTCGGGGAAGTTCGAACAGGTGCACGAGAAAACTCTTGTTGCGAGGACTTCGCGCCCTTCGGGAGTTCGACTTGCTCCAGCATTGCCAATACTTCGGACATTCTAGGCCTCAATTTAGGTTCAGAGCTTAGACACTGGTGGGCAAGGTTGGCGGCCGTGAAGGCTCCTTTCTGAGGATACTGACCTCCCAACTTGGTGTCCATTATCCGGAACAATTTTCTTTTGTCACCCAGATAAGGTTTAGCCCAGTCCACCAGGTTCTGCTCCACACCATGCTTGGTTTTATCGACGGCACGCCTTCCAGACAGCAATTCGAGCATGACAACTCCGAAGCTATACACGTCACTTTTCGTAGTGAGCCGACCTGCCCAGATGCGTTTGACAGATTATAACATCATTAAAACGCCTTTTCCATTTATACAAACAACACCATTTAGAGACAAGATTGTTCTGAATTATCAAACAAGAGAACATAACACTAAATCTATGAGTTCGTAATCCATAATCATAGAGGATAAGAGAACTCAAAATATGGAATTTCGATTTTCACAAGAATGATCAGGGTCATTTTCTGCCATCGAGCTCTCCGATCAATGATCAAACTTCTCGGGACAAAGTTTTCTATATGGTATCTCTAATAATGAAATCCAATGACTAGATGAGACCCATCCAAAAAAAATCATATTCGATTCTAAAAAAAAGTCATATCAAAAAACTTTTTTTCTGTTTTACAAAAGAAAGATTGGTGTTGGGCGACATCAGATCAGTATATGGTCATACCTGTTGCAACGTACTCTGGCGCTGCGTATCCATGGGTACCCATAACTTGGGTCGAGACGTGAGTCTTATCACCAGTTGGACCAGCTTTGGCCAAACCAAAATCGGATAGTTTTGCATTGAAATCCTGCAAACAAGATGCAACGTCAGCTACTGATATGGTTATGAAAAGTATCTCAGGAAGGAAACGGTCATTCTTTCTCCAATTCTGCATACCGAATCCAGCAAGATATTTGACGCCTTGAAATCCCGGTATATCACTTGAGACTTCGCATCGTGGAGGAATGCGAGTCCTCTTGCAGCACCTATGGCTACCTTCATTCTTATTGCCCATGAAAGCGGCTGCAGTCCTCCTGCAAAGAAGTGACACCGAAGATCACAAAATGTCACCTTAGAGAGTTCATATTTCTCAGAAAACAACGTCAATATGACAATACTATTTATGGCAGAATAATCAGGGAACCGATATCAAACTTAAATCAAGAATCTATGCTTCCATGGGACAACTGAATAATTTAGCTCATGGTAATTCTTTAGCAGCTAAGCTGTTGCTATTTAATGAACCTACGGGAATTACTGAACGGAGAGGATACAGCACCAAATCCCAATCACCGAAAAAAGGGGGCAAGAACTTAAGTTTTTGCTAGTTGCTTACTTCTGAACAGATGATTTTCTAAGCTCCCTTTAGGCATAAACTCATACACCAGAAGCCGGTTCTCCCCATCAATGCAGTAACCAATGAGTTTAACGAGATTCGGGTGATGAAGTTGGCCAAGATAATTAACTTCTGTCTGAAAGCAGCAATCCGTCAGCAAACAAGAAAGCCATCGTTTTAAGTTTAAAAAAAATACAACGAAAGAGGTAGGAACCTACTATCCATTCCTTGTGACCCTGGTAACCTTCAGGCTTAAGCTTCTTTACTGCAACAACCATTCCTGATCCAGGCTTTGTGGGACTCAATGAATGTTGATCGATCCATCCTTTGTAAACACAACCAAATCCACCTTCACCAAGAAGACTGTCGGGCCGAAAGTTTCTGGTGGCATTCTTTAGCTCGGTAAAAGAGAAGGCTTTCAGATTGGGAGATGAAATTATTTCACCTTCACTTCTTGGTGTAGAAAGACTCTCAGAGCTGCTCCTTTCACTGTAAGATGGGATGCTCAAGGGAGAAGGAGCCGGAGAACGGTTCGGTTTGCCAAACACTGTTGGAGTTCCAACTGACAAAAAACAGAGAGTCAATCTCCAACTGTCATTTCTTTTCATTTGAGAGGCAAGCAGTTGAAACAAGTAACCAGACTTCAAATACTTCATCCAATACCATGTCCAATTTTAGCAATTCACAACTTAAAAACCGATTTCTGTAACCATCAGGTAAACGAAGACCCGGTAAAAGGCACATCCTTTCCATCAGGTAAACTGGAAGGAACTGCCTCAAACACCTAAACTAAATCAATTGTAGCATGGAAATCTGATAGTTTAACTGACCAACCAAGCAGAATCCTTTCAATTACCAAATCAAGACCAAGTCTTGCACAAAAGGAAACCCATTTACTTTTAAGTCTAAGTGGGGAAAAAACCAAGTAGAGCTTAACAACCTGAAACTAATGCCTTGAGAACTTAAATTCACAATCACAGAAGAGAGAATTCCTCCAAACCTACAATTTTACAGAGCCAAAAAAAAAACCAAGTAGAGCAACAAAACTAAAAAATTTAAGGACCCTCGTCTTGTAGCTTCTAATTCATTTTTTTTAATGATCAAAATGAAAAGTGAATTAAACCCAGTTGAGGAAACACCAAACACAAAAAGAAAGTTCAAAACTTGAACAAAAAATATAACATCATAAAGCTAACTTACTTTCTAAAAAAGAATTATCAACTACACAAAGTACCCCAACAATAAGCCGAGTAATATAACAAATAAATAGAATTGAAGTTACCAGTAGGAGTATGTGAGCTCTGGGTGGCGTCTACTTTAGCAGAAGAAGAATCCAAACAGTTACCCATCTGCTAGCTCTTTACTATCCACAAGAACCAATCAATCCTCAGCCAAATATTTGAAAAAAAACAAAGAAAGAGAGAAAGAAGCTATAACTTGGACTTAAAGATTCAATCTTTTGCTTATAACAAGGTGACCCAGAAGCTGATATTGGATATGGAGAAAGTTGGGGGGCTGGCTGGTCTAGGCTCAGGCTTTACGTGTTATAGATAAACGTGGAGAGAGAAAGAGAGTGGAAAAAGGAAGGAGCGAACGAGAGGAGGAATCATTGAGAAGAAGCCGAAAAGGGAATGGAAGGAAAGAGGAAGGAAGCGGGAGAGAAGGGAGAAAGAGTCGTTTCTTACTTTAATTTGTTTTTTGCTTTGTTTTGTTCTTTTAACTAACTTTTCCAAAACGCCAAATGGCATTATTTGTCCGTGATAATATAAGGCGTTTATAAATCGACGGAAATCGAATGTGTAATTTTTAACGAGTGTGAAAATTTATAAAAAGCAAAGGAAAAATAGTTTCTAAAAACTAACTTTTCCAAAACTGTCAGCTGCCTGCACACGGTATTTTGTAAGAGGATGGAAATTTATATCAAGTTTTTTTCATTTTTAGTTTGCCCAAGTGCTTAAGAAGATTGTTGGTGCTTGTATATACAAGTGACAATTTCTTGAAGTTTGTGATGTTGAGAGCAATTTTCTAAATAGTACCTTCTTTATTTGTATTCAAAATATAAAATTGTATTTGAAAAATAAATGAATGTTTTACCGTTTTCTCTGAAGAAGAATGGAGGATAATGAGAACAAAATCGCATTTGCTGCGGGTTAAACTAATTCCACTGTTTTTATTCCATTTTTTGTTATTTTCTCTTCCCGGTGTTTCCGTCTTCTTGCAAGGTTGAGAAGTGGGATATAACATAACTACATTTGGTGGGAGTGCAACTGGGTCGTCAATATATTTTCAGAAAATATTTTGACCATCGATTTTGATTTTGCGATCTTTGATAGGCTTTTCTTGTCCTGCTTAAATGTGTACTTAATGAAATTAAGAGAGTTGACTTGTCCTGATATACTCATTCCGATTGTTACGCTTAATTATTAATAAAGGTTAGGGGGTCGTTTATAATGTGGTGGTTCAATTTTTTACGTGAGGGTATAATTTATATGTTTTATTATGATTTTAAATTTTTAATATAATGTAAGATTATTTTTATAATCTCATGTGACATTTGAAGGATTAATGGATTGAATTTTTCAAAATTCATAAACTAAATAACTAAGGACCGCTCTTTGAGTATATTAGGTAAAACTTTAGAGACTTCTTAATATTTTTCAAAAAAAACAAAGGACAAACGAGACGCGTAGAGACGGAAGCTCATCAATGACGTGTGTCCCACCCACCACCCACACTTGTTAAAAAGGAAGTGTTTTATGGGGTCTTTTATGGGGTTCAAATTCAGTGGGGACATGAAAGAGATAAGGGTAATATTGAAAATATAATAATTAAAATAATTAAAAAAAATATCAGCAATAAATACAAGTATGGGAATATTGGTTTCCATTTTCTCGGATATTGGTTTCCATCTTCTATGCTATTGGTTTCATTCTACTATGATATTGGTTTCATTCTACTATGATATTAGTTTACATCTTCTATGTTATTGGTTTCATTCTACTATGACATTGGTTTCATCTTACTATGATATTGGTTTCATTCCACCGTAATATTGGTTTTCATCTTCTCCAATATTGGTATCCCATTATAAGTGAAAATATATACCATTTGAATGTATTGGTTTCATTCTTCTCGAATATTGGTATCATCGTTCTAGGATGTTGGTATCATTCTACTTTAATATTGGTATCATTCATCTATGAATTTTTGCTAGAATTTTAAGCACTAAGTTCAAACAACAACCAAACACCAACATAAAGTCCCAATCTTTAAATACAAAATCATCAGAACCACGTGAAATCGACCAATCCAGCAATAATCAAAGTCGAAACAGTGTATGGGTCATTTCTTTCGGACCAAATAATCAACGAAAAAGCTGGTGAAAAAAACCCGAAAAAAGTACTAAATAAAAAAGGAAATGAGACTTCAAGAAAAAACCCAAATAATCAAGGAATGAGCTTGGCTTCCAAAGAGGGGGGGGGAAGAATTATAGTGGAACCCTAATGAGTATGTTTGGATAAAAAAAGAATTTGATCAAATCTAAAGGCTCATATTTAGTCCATACCATGGGGATGATTTTTATGTAGTCCCCTCTGAATCCAAATTCCTTTTCAGAAGAGATTTTTTTTTAGTTGACAATGGTTTAGCGACTTGGGTCGTTAGATCCGAGACGATCTTTTTAATAATGTATTTTTTCAATTTGTAAAGTTAAATACAAAATTTTCTTAAATAAATTTAAATAAGAGTTAAGGCCGGCTGATAAGGTTATCGTTTTATCCTTATGAATTAATTTGTTACAAATAATTATGAAATTCCATTATATCTGACCTCCTACTTTTTTTTAGAAGTACATCCGACCTCTTACTATGTCAACTTCTTTAACACCCTTCCGCATGGAACAAGTCATTCTGTGTCTAATTACTGTCATATCCTCTACATGGAACAAGTCGTTAAAACTTATGTCATTATTTCTTTTGGACGCAACATATAAGGGTTAATCCAGCCACGTGATCAACGACGTCATTTTTTTTCGAATACTATGGTATACTATTTTAAGGTGGCTAAAATTCAGTCACAGAAAGCAACCACGTAAATTTTTTTATATAGATTCTGATATTCAAAAAGTCTAGCAACATCAGAGTTTATTGAAGAGATAATTTTTTTATTTATATTTGTGAGACATGAATGAAAGAATTCTATAAGTAATTTCAAGTCTCTTGCCATTAGCCTATCTATTACCATGTTGACACTAGATTTAAAAAATTATATTGTATTTAAATATTAGACTTCCACGACATCATTATCTTTAACAACGTCTCAATTGGGCATGATGGGCCCCGATTCGCCGGGGACCAAAACAAAAATGCGTCGAGGTGGGGAAGAAGGCATCTTGTAGTTATGGCCATTCCACAATTTTTAAAAAAAAATCTTGACAAAGAAAGTAATCAACCGCAATTAAGAATAGAATATTAATTGCATTGACCTAAATTCCTTCACATGCGCGAAGCATTCACACTGGACCTACCATTTGGAATAAGTTCCAGCTCAACTTCAAGTCTTATGAGTAACTTCCATTTAAAAAAATCAATTGGGGTACATTCCACGTCAATTTAGCTTGGTGGCGAATCGATGAGTCGTTGATCTTATAAGTAAAGGGATTAGATTTTTTAATCCAACTACTGATTCTTTTTGGGTTTGTACAAGATATGTTTTTTTAATGTAGATCACTTACCATTCGAATATCGTGTGCACTGACTAATCCACGTTTGAGTTGGATGAGACATTTAAAAGATGACAATATCTCTCAACAAATATTTAAAATTGTTATGTTCCCAAAAACTTGAACTTGAGACTTTTTGATTAAGTTAAAATAATATTTTTAACTATTAATCTAAGTTTTTTACCAGATTTGTTGAGAAATTTGAATTTTATATTAGTAATTAGACCATCCAACCAATATTAGATGATGCGAATCGGCCAAGTTCTTGTTGAAAGAAATGTCACATGTTCATAATATTTGTCTTTTGAATTAGTTTTGTTCTCCTTCATGTATGTACATATGTTATATTTGCTAGCCCTTGTCCGGAGTTAGAAGACCAAAAGGCTACAACACCCTTGACCTACGCAATTGGGGAACCGTAATTTTTTTCTGAAAAGGACACTGGTTAGCAATCGTTTGACATGTGAAACTACAGTTAGATTCATTTTAAAAATTATTTAAAATTATACGATCGTAAAAAATGCTATCAAAAGAGTCGCTCTAAATTTTCGGTGACAAACAACAAGCAAGAAGTACTTACTGCAGTTGGTCCCCTGGTGGCCCTTCAAATGGACTCTTTCCATGGTGATCAGACAGCTGTCTCTCTGTTTCGTACGGTTCTCTACTTCCCTCCTTGTTCTTTAACGGGGAACAAATAATTAGAACCTAACATTATGGTGCTCAATGGCACATATATTATTACGGTCTTAAGAATTTTCGAGTTCGAACACTTGAGTATTATTTTATCGTCATTCATATGCTAGTTGTTTAGAAAAAAAATTTATTTTGAAATGACGGGTGGAAAGTAAAGGTTGGGAAAAACACAAGTACAATAATAAACTAATATCAAGTATGTATGTGATAATATATATCTGTCACAATGGAGTTGCATCTGAAGTTCTAAACTCCTCATCAATGTCGCCGAAAATTCTGCAAGGACTCGTGGAGGATTTTCCATGGACAATTGACTTTGAGATCCATTCCAAAAGAAAATCAAGAATAAACATTTTCGGGGTCAACAAGACTTCGGAAAAAATACAATAAATGCTCAAAAAGGATACCTCAAAATTGTAGTAAGACAGAAAGTGCAATCGATTACATAATATCACCGAATAATTTTATGGTGATCGTTAGGAATTCAGCAACTAGGGAACAAGATCGCACAAAGAACACGGAACAAGAGAATTACGTGGTTCGGCATAGTGCCTACATCTACGGGGAGAAATAAAAAATTTTATTGATGAGTTTCCGAGCCACAAAGCCATACAAAACCTTAGGGTAACATGCCTTTATATAGAGGCAAACCCTTGTACATCAAGTAAGCTATCTAGGTCAAATTAGGAGTCCAAAAGCTAGTCCAAATAGAATAGGAAACAAGTCCACAAATCGTTTTCTCTTTAATTTCTTGACATCTCTAACAATCTCGACCTTGGCGAGAAATCATCCTGTGGACGAACCATGAAACTCCATCCGAACTTCAACAAACTCCATCTTGATGAAATACCAACACATGAAGAACCATGAGAACTTGAGAAACTAAACCGACTCAATCAGCTCCACCTTGACCATAGATACACCGCCATCAATAATACCATCTCAACTTTCTCACCACCTTTTTTTATTCAATCACATGGAGTCAGCCCCCAAGTTCGAGCTTCCGAGCTTGCTTGGCGTCTTCCCTCCAATCTCCATCGAACTCCAACTAGCAAGTCCACCTGCTGAAGCAAACTTGTGACCAATAGATGCACTCTCTATTTTCTGGTCAACCCCATGCTCCGCAACCTCGAACTGCTTCTCCGCTGGACCTTCTTGCCTCATACCAATGCTACATGTCATAGCATACAAAGGGCAACCTTTTATTCTGCCAAGTAGAACCCTTGACATACCACGAACTCTACCGTTCGGCCTTGAGTGAGATACCCAATTCGCCCGTGGTGCTACCAACAGCTTCGCATTCCCCATGCAAAACCTACCCAACACCTTTGACGTACACATCTCTTTAGACAACCATAGCAAGAACTTGCTAACTTTGTCTCCGCGAATCCCAACAGCCAACTCCACTCAAACTATTCATGTCAAGCTTTCGCTCTATCACAACAGAGCTTTTCTCCCCTCTATCAGAACCCAACGATGTGACTCTACCTATAACTGTGTTTCCACTAATCTATAGGTGTTCCTAGCATTCCTTTCACCCTTCATCACCACCACAGCATCCTTTTCCACCTCAATTAGCCCGCCTACAACATTATAGTTGTACCCACTATAATCTAAGGCTCCTAACGAGATCAAATTTTTCTCCAACTTCGGAACATGTCTAACCCCACACAATTTTTTCTCAACACCATCTCACATCTTGATTTGGATATCACCTATGCCAGCAATTCTGCAAGTAGAACCATCACCCATAGTCACCATACCTGAATCAATGAACTTGTAGGTGTCTAACCACCCTCTCTTGGGCGTCATGTGAAAAGAGCAAGCGCTATCCAAAATTCAGGAATCAGGATGCTTTGAACTTGACAAAACAGAAAGAAGATCACCATCTGACCCGTCCGAATGTGAGGCCACATTCACGGAACCTGATCTTTTTTCTGCGCGATCCCGAGTTCTTTTTCGACAATCCTTCTTCACGTGCCCTTTTCTCCGCACTCGAAGTAATTTCCCTTGAACCTCCTTGACCACGACTTGGATCCCTTCCTGTCTTTTGCCCCACTACGATCACCATGGCTACCCCTCACAACTAGCCCTTCCGCTTGTTCATCGTCAATTTTTCTTCTTAGCAGAGCACTTGTCATATCTTCCAACACCAGGGACTCCTTCCCCCAAGTTAGAGTTGTAACCAAATTTTTCTAAGAGACGGGTAAAGAATTCAGCAGCAACAATGCCTTGTCTTCTTCCTCGAACTTCATATCAACCTTTCTCAAGTCGCTCACAAGTTGACTGAAACTATTAATGTATTGGCTCAAATCCGAGCCCTTCTTCATTTTGAGCCCGTACAATCTTTGCTTAAGATAAAGCTTGTTCGACAAAGACTTAGACATATACCTTGCCTCTAATTTCTTCCATACCTCAGCTGGTGACTCCTCATCTATGACGTGATACATCACATCATCCGCTAAGCACAAGCGAATTGTCGCCACTGTCTTGACCCCCATCTCCTTCCACTCTTGCTCCTTCATCTTCTTGGGCTTCTTCTCCGAGAGCGCGATGACCATCCCTTGTTGCACGAGGAGATCCTTGACACGCCTTTGCCATAACCCAAAATTCGAAGAACCATCGAACTTCACAAGAGCAAACTTCGCGCCGTCCGTCATCCTCCAACCCAAGCTCTTGATACCAATTGTTAGGAATTCAGCAACTAGAGAACAAGATCGCACAAAGAACATGGAACAAGAGAATTACGTGGTTCGGCCTAGTGCCTACATCCACGGGGAGAAAGGAGAACTTTTATTGATGAGTTTTCGAGCCACAAAGCCATACGAAATCTTAGGATAACATGCCTTTATATAGAGGCAAACCCTTGTACATCAAGTAAGCTATCTAGGTCAAATTAGGAGTCCAAAAGCTAGTCCAAATAGAATAGGAAACAAGTCTACAAATCGTTTCCTCTTTAATTTCTCGACATCTCTAACAGTGATAATATCACGCCCCAATAATTCGGGCATGCCAACCGCCGTGGAGTGTAAATCCCTGCAAGGCATCTTATTTTCACAATTCAAATTTCATCCTTAACAAGCAAAAATTATTGAAAATAAAATAAATGGTCTTTAACTGGAATTGCAAAGTTTCAAACTATATAACTAAATGAGATGCATGTCCTCCCTTTAGCTCTCACGCCCTATCCCGATTAGTCACTATCAGATCTGAAACAAAATACGTATTTTGTTGAGTTTACGCAACTCAGTAAGCCAACCTCGTAATTGAGAATTTGGAACTTGTAAACAATAAACACGAATAGTATAAAACTGAAATAACAAATACAGATGACACAGACGAACTCCAGAGTACAACTATCGGGAACGTGTGGGGCACATAAGACAAATTCTCACGCTAAAGGCACAGAAACGAGAGGACAATCTCACCACAGGGCACAGATATTACTGATGCTCACATAGAGTACAAAATTCATCCAGAGTACTCTACGGTCACAGAAGCATCAGGATAAACCTGACCAGGACATACAGACAGATCCACAGACGAAAATAGACCGAATCACATACAGATCACATGGCTAGCAACACATGATACGTACTCACAACAGTCATATATCACAATTACGATCAGATCACATACGAAAATACATCATATACGAAAACACATCAATTATAACACAAAAACAGAGAGGATCGACTTACCTCGTCTCCTTCTAACCTCGCTAATTCACGTCTTCTCTAATTCCCAGACTCTTCTTCCAGTCCCTACAGTTTTGTGATCAATCAATGTCTCCCTACGTTTTCTTAATGATTAACAGTGATATGGACAAGACGACTTACCCTATCGTCTCGCGAAGTATCGTTATGTTCTCCCTCGCCCCAAGATTCGCCCGGATGGCTCCCTCCACCTTGGGAATAGAAACACAAAATTCAGAAAAAGGGTGAGATGTAGGGCTTCATCCAGGTTTTTTTTATAGGCACAACTCTAGGGCTTTCAGAGTGTAGAGTTTAGTAAAGTTCAGTTTAGTCCCTGTGTAAATTACAGTTTGATCCTCCATCAATTTTAAATTATTCATTATGATTTTCTGATCTTCACAGATAATTCCACACATAAAATAATATTTTAATTTATTGATATTTCAATAAACCCTAGTGGATAGAGTGAACTTTGCACGACCCGCTATAAATTTTATACTAGATAAAATCAAAATCATGTGTATATCAAGTAGATGTTACTAATTTGCACGACCCTAATATTGTTACTAATTTTTTGACAGGGAAAATGATTTTACCTCAAACAATATACTAAAATATATTTGGTAACTATCTCGAATGTTGACTATTTTATGCTAATGGAACATATTTTTTGAGAAATTTTATGGTGGTCCTTACATAGATGACTTGGTATGTACCAACCAATTAAAAATTGACAAGTGTGTTTATTCACTTTTTAATGTTAAATGAGTAGGAAAAATATTTAAGAAAATAAAATCAAGATGTTATAGTGATATTAATTTAAAGAAAGTTTTGCCCAAATAAAAAAATTTTGACTAGAAAATAACTAAATATTTTATATTAATTCTCCTATATGTGATTCCTTGCGTCAATTTTTTTTAAACCTATGCTAGTTCTACTGGACACAGCCGAGGAGGAATCAATTTAAATTATATGATGACGTAGCGTCTTTTTATTCAGCCTGTAAATGTTGCCAGGAGCTAGAGGTATTCATGGACTAGGTGTGGAGTTGCTTCGTTGATTGCTTCTCTGCAATCTCCTTGCATCTCTATTTTGTAATTACTATGGAGCATCAATAATATATTTTTACCTTTCAAAAGAACAATTTAAATTATATAAGAATAAGTAAGTATTTTACATGTGATTTATGATCCTCTAGAAAATTATTGGCATTTGGACTCATTCAATGTTGAACGCACAAGAGGATGAACAACTGAATCATCAATAATAATAATAATAATGTATCAAAAAAATGTTAATAATAATATTCAAAACATGTCTATTCTCACATAAACCAAAATTTGTTTGGTGAGGAAGCAACCAACCACTTGTATATGTCAATAAGCTGAATATCTTGTCAGTTGGGTCGTAAATTACTTCAAATATGTCCCTGATTATTATTCAAATGATAATTTGACAATCTCTACAAATAAAATATCATGAGTTAATTAACAACAAAAAATATATATTTTAAAGTTAACTAATAAGAGTTAAATACCTGTTCCAATAACTGTGTAAATGTAATATTTGGATTTTGTCGTGGAATCGCCTATCAAAGTATAAATGATAATGTTAGTGTACAATTATCTAATTACCCGACTATATATTACATTATTATAGATATTACCCGATTGTAATAAGAATAAATATTTGTATCGTCGCTCCTCCCATTGACTAACCTAATGTTAGTGTAAAAAAATTGACGCAAGGAATTGCATATAGGAGAATTAATATAAAATATTTGGTTATTTCCTAGTCAAAGAAATTTAATTTAGGAAAGAATTTCTTTAAATTAATATTACTATAATATCTTAATTTTATTTTCTTAAATATTTTTCCTACTCATTTAACATTAAAAAAAGAATAAACACACTTATCAATTCTTAATTGATTGGTACATACCAAGTCACCTAGTGACTTGGTATATAAGGACCACCATAAAATACTCCCATGTTTTAATATTCGCTCTGCTTTCCTACCTAAACCGGGTTCTCTTTTCTTAAAAGACTACGTCCCTATAAGTGACTTGCAAGAAACTTACCATAAAAAAAGTGTCTTACAAGAAAAATTCAGCAACTAACGTTAGTTTACCAAACTTCTCTCTAACCATCTAATAGCAACGATCAGCAAAATTAATTCCGAAGTATCTATTGAATGCTTATGTACAATTTATGTGTAAAAATTATAAGCGGAACGTTCAAAAGTCGAACCTGCAAATCTGTAAATAAAGGTATGAGTATTTAAAACATTCTAAGATCTAAGTTAATGTATTGGTCCGATTCCAAAAACTAGAGTACGAGTGAAGTCTAAATGAATGATATATCTACCGTTCTCAGACCCTAATTCTTTTTTTTCTTTTTCTTTTTCTTTTCGAGGCTTTAAGAGTACCCGAAAATCCCAAAACGGCCCAGCCCATGACCCAAGAACTCACACCCTTAATGGGCCCTGCTGGCGAGACGAGCCGCGTCAAGATGGGCCCACGCGCGACTTCCAACAAACCCCTCCCCTCCAATAAGAATCCTCTAGCCAAGTCACCCCAACCAATCATGGTCTTCCACGTGTGCATTCCGCGTCACTTCGCGCCCCTCCTAGAACTCCCCTTTTAAGACGAGACAAGAAACGTCGTTTGGGCCGTTAAAACGGTTTCCACTTCCCCGCACTTCGCAAAGCGGGAATCCGCAACAAACAACACCGACCTCCGATCGATCCAGCTCCGATCTGCGGCGGCCGTTGGAGATGGAAGCGAGCGGCGGCGCCGGTCTCCGGCGGGTGCTCGTCCTGTCCTTCTGCGTCGCCGGCATCTGGTGCGCCTACATCTACCAAGGCGTCCTTCAAGAGACACTGTAAATCCCCTACTCTTCTTCCCTCTTTTTTACCTTAGGAACTGAGATGATAATTTTAAATTTGTTATTTAATTTTCTTTTTCCGGTTTGTTTGGAATAGATCGACGAAGCGGTTCGGACCGGACGCGAAGCGGTTCGAGCACCTAGCGTTCCTTAACCTGGCTCAGAATGTGGTCTGCCTGATCTGGTCTTATTTAAGTAAGTCCGATCTCACTAAGGCTCTGTTTGTTTCGCCGGAAAATGTTGGTCCGAAAGTGGTTTTTAGTTGATTGATTTGGTGCTTGTGGGGGTGGTGAAGTGATTAAGGTGTGGTCGAGAGGGAGTAACGGCGGGGCTCCGTGGTGGAGCTACTGGAGTGCTGGGATCACCAACACCATTGGCCCTGCAATGGGGATCGAGGCTTTGAAGTATATTAGCTACCCTGCCCAGGCAATTGTTCTTTTCCTTGCCTCCTTCGATATTTGGCTATTTTGTAATTAAACCGAAAGGAAGGTAAATGATGTTGGTGTTTGATGGTTTTTTCCTCTTTCAGGTCCTGGCCAAATCCTCCAAAATGATTCCCGGTCAGTTGTTTTTCTTTCCTTGTCCTTCATGGTTCGAGGTTGCGGGATTGTGGTTTTTTCTTTTCTTTTTGCTTCATTAGTAACAAAGGAGGCAGGGGTTAAACAGTCGGGTTAGCTTATATGTTGCCGGATTGTGTCTTTAGGTACTTGATTGATTAAGGAGTTATAGGCGTTTTTTACTACAAGTCTATCCAAAAGTGAATATGTGGTAAATCTGTCAGCTCACGGGTTGAACACTTGGAATGGCACATTATAGAAGTTGCGTCTCTGTCGTTTATGAGCAGATAGTGTGTAGAAGTGTAATGAGAATCCAGGCATGAGAATCGAGATGTTTGAGAGGCAGTAATTAGATTGTGGCTACGAAATTGATGCTTGTATTAAAACAAACGTGTCAGGCATTTTATGTTTATTCAGCGTAATGTGGATTTGCAGTGTAGTCTACTTTTGGAGTGAAAAATTCACTGGCGGTAGATTGTTTGACTAACAACTAGCACATTGTTGTTCCTCTGCAGTGATGTTGATGGGTACATTGGTTTATGGCATAAGATACACCCTGCCAGAGTACATATGCACTTTACTTGTTGCTGGAGGAGTTTCTACATTTGCTCTTATGAAGGTGAGGAATGGAACTGTTTGGTGTATTATGAGTAGCAATTTACATTCGTGTTTGATTTCCTCAACTGTTGTGTGCTTGTGTGATAAATCAGACCAGCTCAAAGACCATTAGCAAGCTAGCACATCCAAATGCCCCTCTTGGATATGGGCTTTGTTTTCTGAATCTTGCATTTGATGGGTTCACAAACGCTACCCAGGATTCACTCACAGTAAGGTATGGCTGTTAACCAAATTTTCTCTATTTTGTTAGGGGATGCTGTTTGTTGCTGCAGTATGTGTATCGTAGCATACTTTATATAGGTTGTATATGTTTGCTCAAACATTAACCGAACATAATCGTTGTCGCAAGAAGAGAGGGCGCTAAAATGACTCCTTTTAAGAGAACAGACTGATTTGAATTTATCAGTCAAAGTTGATTTTTTTGCCAAAAATTTAAAGGAAATTCAAATGGAGTGGTTTTGAGTAATGTCACTGTGTTTACAATATATTTAGCTAAACCGCACAGAGCACTGCATTTCCTAGCCTGTGTTGGTATTGACCATTCTGAGTCATATTTTCCTCGCAGGTATCCAAAAACAAGTGCTTGGGACATAATGTTAGGAATGAACTTATGGGGAACCATTTACAATCTGATCTACATGTTTGGCTGGCCCTATGGTATCGGATACGAAGCAGTTCAGTTCTGTAAGCTGCATCCAGAGGCAGCATGGGACATTCTCTTATATTGTCTGTGTGGCGCTGTCGGCCAGAACTTCATCTTTCTAACCATAAGCCGATTTGGATCTCTTGCTCTCACCACGATCACCACAACCCGCAAGTTTGTCAGCATCGTTGTGTCCTCGGTGCTGAGTGGAAATCCCTTATCCCCAAAGCAATGGGGATGCGTGGTCATGGTCTTCTCTGGCTTGTCTTACCAGATATACCTCAAATGGAGGAAGATGCAGAAAATGCAGAAGAAGAGGAAGCCCTTGTAAAGAGGGACACACTTTTTCAAACTTACACAATTTCCGCTTTTCATTTCTTCCTTTCTTCTCCTCTTGCCAAGTTTACCAAAGTGTAGCCATGTAACGTAAGAGAATTTTGATAATGTATTCAGATGGTAGTAGTTCTTACATATCCAACAGAAGAACAATTAATTCTTTCTGTGTGATTGTCGTTACCACTTTATAGTGCATGGTCTCGGGTTCCAAACCTAGAAATACTATTGTGTCAGAAATCCGGCAAGTCGAAATCTAATTCGATTTAAACTGAATTAGTTGTTCCAATAGACTTTTGGATGCTGAGTTCCAATGTTCGAAATGGTCAAAATAGTCAACGGTGATACCAAAAGTTGGCTATCAATGAGTGCACTTTTTATTTTGTATGAGGTTCTCTCTTCAATTCATATCTGTTTCCACGATTTCCTTTTTGCTTTGGTCATCATTACACTTGTCTTCCACCACTAAAATGCTTCTTCCTTATAACAGATCTCTCGAGGACCCAGTTTTTTCCATTAACTTGTCTTCTCTTCCACAACACAAACTCTTTGGGAAATGCTCAGGTAGAGTCTGCCTTGCAAGGTCTCCTCTAGTTGGTTGGTAAGGCCTATATCCTTTCATTGTTTATGTTCTACTCCAGCAATTGCCTTTCTAAAGAACATGTTGACATGCGAAGATCCGAATCTGGTTCTGTACTACAATCTCAAATCTAGAGTCATCTTTTACCACTTGAGTCAGACCTCACGGGATTGTTCAGTTCAGTTCAGTTGTTTTTGCTGTGGAAATAGTATGATTTGGCTAAAACTGGATTGTGAAACCAAGAGAAAGAGAGAAGGGATAAAGTGAGGTCTATAGCACACCAAACCAACTCAAATTCCATTCCAATGCCAATTGAGTTATATTACAATCAGAATTTAGATAAAAGGAGGAAAAAAAAACTTAATTCTATACCCTTTTGGACATCAAAAACAAAACAGCAAATAGGAATCCAATCTGCTGGTTATCATCCTTTTACTTCTTACTCTGTCATATCATATGTTGGCGAGATGCCAATGTATACTTACACTCCTAGTGCTACGCGGTACCGGTACGTTCTGTACAGAGGGCCAAAAACCGGGAATCCGAAGATTCAACAACAGAAACCAGATGAAGAAACAAAAGAATGACACACACATGACCAAACACATTACACTAATGTGAACCATGTTAATCATACTCTTCGACCTTCGTTGGGAAGGGGGAAAACTCACTCAGACCACTTGGTTAGATGAGTCTGAGATGCTAGAACGCGCCGTTGCGTTCTAGGAAGGGGGGGCTTGGAATGCAGATCAGGAAAGGCATCGGTGAAAAACTGAAGGCTTGTGCTGGCTGTAATCCAAGCAAACTGACATCGGAAAAGACGTACTAGTTAAAAACCGATCACTCTGGAAAGCAAAGATGTGGTCGGGATGGGCTAGACCGCATGTAGGTTTAGAAGTATATTATAGGGAGGGTTGTTATAAACTTTGCAGGAGGGCTCTTTTGCAGGATGGTTGAGAAGGATTCATGCACTGGTTGGGGCACGGAGATTCCATTCCAAGTGTTTTCAGCAGGAAGCTTCTTTCCTGCAGGCAAGGGAAACAGAGTACCGTCAGTGTTCCATCGAACTTGAAAATGGAAATCAGCAGTCACCAAGACCTGCATTGACAAAGCGAGTCGTGGAAAGACAAATTCACAAGCCCAGCGCCCAATGGTATGGCCAACTTAGAGCTCTAAAATTATGCAGCCGGAGACCAGACTCACACTTTCTGAAAATTTTGGGCTCGGAATTCCTGCTGCCAGGGATCTGAAAAGTGGAGTCACTTGAATCGGAGAGCCAAATTCTACCGATGAAGCAACTTTCTCATCGTCAACCATTCGCGGATCACATGACGATACTATCTCCCCTGCACCAGTAACTTCAAATCATCAGAACAACACAAGCTTTTCGCCAGATACCAACCTAGCTGATCAAAGCTGACAGTTCCTCCATCCCAATGCAGGAATTTCAATTACCTCGACTTCCAAGTGCACCGCGAATAATATCTCTCTCGCATTCATCAACACTCTTCTGCAGATCTGGTTGGTTCATTTCCAATTCCCTTGCAATATCATGGTGTATGGCATCGATCTCAACTTGAGTTTCGTCTATTTTATCATCTGATATGTACGGCATCAGAGTCGATCCCGTACTATATTCAGAGCTAGCAGGAGAGTCCTCGTATAAACCAGGTTGCCTGCAAGATGGAAATATTACTTCTAGCACTTTTCAGGCAGGCTTAGAACTATCAAAGAGCTGCATTATATAATAATACCTCCAAGATGATCGACTCCCATCGTTAGCACTCCACAAGTCTTCAATGAGTTCTTTAAAATCTTCTAGCTGAATATCAAGTTCACAGATCCGGAAACCAGGGATATCATTTTCTTTGCCCCGTGTCAGAAAATCTTGGAGAACCTGATTACAGGCAGCCGTCGGTAAAATGAACAAGGCAGTCCAAAGACTTGGTGGCACAATGATGTTCTACTAGATACACGAGAGAAAAAATTTACCTTCCAAGCATTTTCGAGACTCTGATCTGTATTTTCCGAGTTGATTTTCATTGCTAGAGAACTGAGAAGCTCCGCTTGTTGCATCAATGCGGCTACTTTTGGATCATCCTTCCTCAGAAACGTTCCTTGAGACTTGCTTTCTTGAGCTGTCAAGCAATCTGCAAAGGAAGAGCAAATATTAATGCTAAGCTTGTGTTCATCATTACTTAATATCTAAACAAAGTTGCCGGTAAGGATCTTTGACAAGCTTACCATCAGCAGATACATCATTGTCGGAGCTAAGTTTATGTTGCAGCGCAGCACTGCGAGAGTTTTGCCGCAGCACAGAAAACGGAGGCCTAGGCTGCTGATTTGTGGATTGTGGGTGCAATCTCTCCGCGGCTACATACTGATTAGGGAGATGGGACCTCCTAATACAGAGAGATTCAGGAACATTACTTTATAAGAGATCTCAACTGGAAACTTGAGTAAAAATCTTTAAGTTCAACATACCGAATCTTCTTAGCCAGTGGTGCATTTTCCTGTGCCTCATCCATACCGACCCCTTCATAAAACATGATTCTTTTGTTGTTCAAGTTGATAGCTCCGTTCTTGTTCGCTTTGACTAAAGCCTCGTATTTAGCCCTTTTCTTACATAGCGTGGAGAAACGGTTCTTCACTGCGTTGTCAGTTCTGCATGAGAAGCATTCAGAAGGAAGATATATTAGAGGATTAGCACAAACAAAGAAATTAGAGGAAGCATGAATATAAGGGTATCTCTCACCTGCCCGAAACAACTTTTGCTATCTCTGTCCATCTGTTGCCGTATATCCTCTGGGCCTGCAGATTAGTTGAAGTTATGAGCTTGGAAAGAAATTCTCTGATAAGATAATAAAACCTGGACTCGAGCACAACAGTCCGAGATTGGTTGAACAGTGGATTGACTGATAACACATGTTTGAATCATCCGATGAAATGTAATCTACGAAGAGACGCACAACCTGATCAAGTACATGACCGACATAGAAGGTAATGTATGTGATCCAACTTGCAAAAAAGGTTTTCAGATGCACGGAGACATTGATAAATCAACAAACTTTGTCAACTTCTAAAGAAAAACCAGATTCTGGCATCCTCGATGGCATCAGAAAGTGCTCAGGCATCTGCTAAATTACCTCGCACAAGAGCATGTCTTCCTCCGGCGACCATCCCCCTTTCTTGAAATCGGAGTTCAGATAAGTGTACCATCTGCAATCAACCACATTGACATGAAAATCAGATGAAACCATAATCTCGTTGTCCTGTTTCAACAACATTACCCAACTATGATATCCTCATTGGGACAACAATTGTATTCCTGGTCAATACCTTCTCCTACACTGCCTTGTGGTTTTATCCTTAAACTTGGAAGCAATGACTGCCCAGCTGCATCAAAAAAAAACCGAAATCGAAAAGGGTCATCAATTTCATGATCCGATTCCATTCGAAAGAGGATAAGTAGCAACTTGCAACAAGTAAAAGGCCTTACTTTTCTGTTCCACGTAAGCTGATTTGCTGGCGTAGAACATCATCCTCCTAAAACAACCAAAACAAACCCATAAACAAGATTATACATTTTTTTCCTCATCCCAAACAAAAGAACAAGTGTTAGGACAAATAAACAGACAAAACAAGACAAGCAAAGAGAGGAGAGAAACAGAGAGATGTTGCATATAAGGAGGAAACCTCTTACCTCTTGAGACCAAGACACTATATGCCTCTCCTTCTTCTTGGAATCTTCAACAGCTCCATTAGTATTATTCCTCTTTGCTTCATCCATATTCCCCTCCTTCATTCAGCCAACTAGCTACTCCTCTCCTTTGAAGCTCCTCCCTTTTCCCAAAACACCAGCTTGCATGCTATAAAGCACAAGTCTTTGTGGTAACCCAAAAAGGGAAAACCCCTAAAAAGGAAGAAGTGAAAGTAGAAAAACAAAAAAAACACCAACAAAAGAAAAGACTCTCTTTTTGATCTTTTAACACAAAGACAACAAGTACACTCTACTAACCAAAGGGCACTCGCTCTAATGGTGTAAGATAAGCGTAGGGCAGGGTGGAGAGTGACCGGAGTTCAAATCTTAGACACGATAAAAAGATACCTATAAAAAAAACAAGACTGACTCTACAAGGAATTGCCTTTGCCTCGGATTCTATAATTGAGCTTCCAGTCAACAAAACTACAGAAAGTTATGAACTTGGAAGCTCCAAAGCGTATCAATGAGTACACCAACCAATCAACCCAATGAAGAAGAAGAAGGTATTTGTAAATTGGGAAAATGGGTAACTTGGATTGATGATTAGAAGCTCAAAAGTCGAGGACTTTAGGCCAAACCCAAAACTGGTATTGTACTCTATACGTTACTGTTTGAACGTAAACCGTTAAAACCGAAAAGACGTGGAGATCTCAAAAGAATGGCAAAATGGAAGTATTTAGTTACAGTGGGGAGAGAGAGAGATTGGAAATTGTGGAGAAGTGATGTGTGTGTGGGTCTGAAATGATGTCTTGTCTGTTTATTGTATTTATTTTCCCAGTTGTCTTTTTTATTTTGATCAAAGTATATATTCGAATATATAGTATTGATCGATTAATCTAAATTCGAGATATATAGTATGAGGTGATTTCTTATGGTTGGAGAAATGGGAGAGAGATGTATAATTTATATGGATCAACGGATTCTTGCCTAGTGCGCGGGGAGGAAGGTGAGTTTGAAAAATATTAAAATAGGAGAGGGGAGAGTGACTATTTGAATGGAATTTATAAAATGTGACATTTATTAATGAGGTTGAACGACAAAGCCCAACTTGCCCACAAAAATCTCGCTTTTTTACTATGTTTTAGGATATTTTCAATTTGAACTTTAAAATCTGATTTTGGCAATTTCAACATATATGTCAATGAATTACAACTTAATTTGGCGGTAGACTCCTGCTCGAGGAGGTGGTAGAACTCTCGCGTAGTTTGGGAGGAAAAATACTTATAAAAAATGTCAAAACTCAAGTGAATTTTTCCTACCTCAAAAAAAAACCACATGCATTATATCACAACTCCTAAAATATAATAAGTGAACTACTCAACACGTTGATCAATTAGTTATAAATTATTTTAGTTTAATTATTAATTTCTAGTTTAACTTTTTTTAGAGGCCTGAATCCACTTAAACCTCAATTAATTAAATTAATAGATATTCGAATATCATAAGATTTTTAAAGTTAAAAATGTTCCACGGAGGCATATAAATGATTTCTGATTTTCCACCTCTCCCCCCCCCAGTTTTCTATTTTGTCAATTATTTTGTTGGCCGCCTCAACGCACGCAAAACTTTTGCCTCTCTGACATTTTCTCTAATTCCCAATTCGGTAGTGCGTGAAATGTGTAAATGTCATGTGGGACTTGTCTGAACAGTCTTTTGTACTTGTTAGAGAGACCATTACAGAGATCGATGTTTTGAAATGTTTGAACAGTCTTTTGTAGTTGTTCGGATGGTCTTATTCCCTTGGATTTGTGTTTTTTTCTTCATATTGTTGGCTAAAACGGCTACTTCTGCTTTTGGTTTCCATGTTATCGGATGCATGACAACGCACTCAACTTGTAGGTGAATCATGGACATTGAGATCCAGTTATTTTTTTAGGAATAAAGTGGCGCGAAGTCTATATTATAAACGAGTTACAGATATTATAAGACAAGAAACTCAAATAGAAATACAGACATAAGATAAGAAATCCAAACAAATAACGAAAATCAGTCCAATGGCAGCAAAGTGGCATAGGGGGGAAGCGATGGGCGGTCGATAAAGCACGAAGGCCGACGACCAGGGCATAATTCTACCAAAGCAAACTTTGGCCAATAACCTCAAGACAAAATCAAGAGGGCATCTGAATGCATACAAGAAATACTCAGATGAGAGCCAAGGTCGATGTAAATCAACCGAGACAAGGTTCTCCACCCGCAACCATCGAACAGGCAACGAGATCCGAAAGGAACTCAGATCATGCCAGAGACAAACCAAGCAAAAGCATAACGAAAGCAAACAGAAACACACAGACATAAATACACAACGAAAGCAATAAACGCAGAAAAGCAAACAGAGAGCTGACCGGGGAGGAGATCAGAGGCGACCATCCTCCCCAAGGACCGCCGGCGACCTTAGAAGAGCCCAGCCAAAGAGATTAGGCTAGGAGTTTGGTAGGCGACGGCCACGAGCGATGAGCGACAGTAGCAGCGACCGAGAGACTGAGCAAACGATCGGCGGTGGACTCGAAGACAAACTACGCACATGTGGAGAGGCTGAGACGAATTTGAGCTCGGCGGGAACGAGAGGCTGGGACGGCGATGGTGGAGCGAACGATTGAGAGAGGCTGAGTGGACGTGGCGAGGCTGAGCGGACGGTGAGCGAGAGGACTTGGCAACGGCTGGGAGAGGCGATGACTGGAGAGGCTGAGCGGACGGCGGCTGGTGACGATGGCTGGGACGACGGGTACAAGAAGTGAAGTGGACGACGGGGACTGCGAGATCAGGAGGATGAGCGGACGGCGAGCAAGATGATGGGGACGGCGAGATCGGGAGGATGAGCGGACGGCGAGCAAGACGACGGGGACGGCGGGATCGGGAGGATGAGCGGACTGGAGAGGAGGAGGAGCGGCAACCGGAGACGACGGGGCTGAGGTAGAAGGAGGAAGAAAAGCTCCACGAAAAAATATCTAGATATTTTTAAGGGAGAGAGAAAAACTCCACTCTTTTTTTTGTTGGAAGGGAGAGAAAACCAACTAGCTCATTTTTTATTGAGATCCAGTTATGGGGAGGTCACACGACCGAGCAATCAGGTAACCGATGCTCTATCCAAAGTTTGTTATATCATTTGTTATGTGATAAAAATTATGTCAACAATAAAACGAGATTCGGTCAGGAAAGCGTTGAAATCTCAAATTATTCTAATTTTTTAGACATCTTCATCATATCAAGGTCCTTTAATTCAACTCAATTAGTAGATCGCAATTTTTGTACCAAGATTTTTGTTTGGTTGTAAGTCTTCATCATATCGAATTTATTTGTTTCAACTCAATCAACGAGTCATTATCTTTATGCCAAAGTTCTTGTTTGGTTATAAACATGAGGTCGAAATTTTCTATCGTGATCAGACTAAAACGATTAATAATTATAATATTTCGTGGCCGGATCTAGTCGCCAGAATTTGAATCATGTACTTGGTTATATACTAGTCATATCAAAAAATTTAAAACGCAGTTTTCTAGTCATCGCTAGAGTGTAGCTCCAGACTTTCGCATCAACGCTACCGAATTGACCCAAACCTAACCTCGCTACAAAATTCTATATAATTTGAACTTAGGATAATTGATTTTAAATTTTCTCGAGTGGGACACAATATGGCCGGCTAGCTACGTCTACCCATGCCTTTAACATCATAATTGAGAATGTCTTGTATTAAAAAATAATAATAACACCTCACCTAAACTGTACAGTTCTTAGGGTTCAAAGCCTATCTATCCCATTCTTTTCACACGCAAAAAAATCTTATTCTATGTTAAAAGAAAACCTATCCCTCGTAAAGTGTCTCTACACAGTGAAGATTATAGAACACAATTTTTAAACCCTATCCTTTTAAAAAATTGTAAACTATATATTCCTCTGTATCCTATGATCATATAGTATATTATATGATACCAAAAAATTGTGCCTCAACCAGGCAATCCCAATGAAGTTGGACCAGACAAGTTTTTTGTCTAAACCATAATAACTGAATACCCACACGCCGATCCAACCGAGTTATCACCGGTTTAATCATAAATATCAAAATTTTGATATAGTCACTTTCGAATTTAACAAATATTCTCCCAAAAATTGATCATTTAAATTCTGAATTTTGGAATTAACCCGATTAGCTATGAATTATGGGTCATGAATTTCAAGCTCTTTTGGACTGACACGTGGATTTCGAAAGACTCAAAAGGGTAACGTTTTTCTACGTCTTAATAAGTTCGTGAGCTTTGGGAGGGTGTGGAATCCTACCGAAACCTCGCAGATTAGTTACGAGGCGGCCATCCGTTGGTCTCATCCTTGACAATAAAATTTCCCGCCAAAATCCAGGTTTTGATTGGAGGACATAATTGGGACAATCCCATTCCGGTGAGAGCAAGAAATTGAAATGGCAAAAGGGGTTTGGAAGATATAAATATGAACTCACTACCAGCAACGATTGGATCAAGACGATCGATCACTATAATTAGCAGTTTGGTCTAGTAGTTGTGAAGTACACGATAACAGTATCTATGTTACAAAAAATATTTTTTTGAAGGGATGTTACAAAAAAGAATTGATGCTTACAAAGAAAAGCTGTTTTTTCGAGAGGGAATCTGAGAAAATGTTGAATGTAAAAAGGAAGTGGGAAGTGAAAGGTAATGGACACTGTGAAGAGATTAGAGGGGTCGGTGGAATTTTGTCCCACAGGCAGCCATCAAAGTGCAATATAACACCAAAAAAGACCGATCCGGTGGAACCCTTTGTTAAAGCTCAATTGCTACGATTCATTGCCCTTTCAAATACTTGAAATTCTCAATAGGCAACTGTAGGAGTGTCCAAATGACAATCGGTAATTGATAAATTTGGTAATTTTTGATAATTGGGAATTCGGGATCGGTAGTCGGTATTGAATTCAGTACAAAAAAGGTAAATATCTATCTTCGGTAAATTTTAAAAAATATCGATATTTTACCGAAATACCGAATATACAGATGTACTAAGTCTGCCTGATTTAGATTTGAATGAGACTAAACCGTCACTAATCTTGTTAGAGTTTTTCGTACCCAAGTCTGACTAATTTAGATCCGAATGAGAATGAATGGTAGCCACCTAAGCATGCAAAATAACCGGTCACTTTCCCTCGTAAATGTCTTTTTTTTGGGATAAAAAATGTGCTTAATAGATACTAAACTATGATTGTGATCTACAAATTGGAGCTTTGGTGGAGAGAGGCCCAAGTTCCCAAAGAGATTGGTGTTTGATTAGATGAGGTGGGCCTTACCAATACAGCCAGGGAGAGCGGCCATCCAGCCAATGGCAACACGCAAAGTGTATCCCCTCACTTCGGCT
The DNA here is from genome assembly GCA_963995505.1 of Hypericum androsaemum. Lineage (NCBI taxonomy): Eukaryota > Viridiplantae > Streptophyta > Magnoliopsida > Malpighiales > Hypericaceae > Hypericum > Hypericum androsaemum. The sequence continues at coordinate 5,936,097 of OZ023195.1, forward strand.
CTCTCTTTTTATGTCGAAACAAAAGAGGCTGGGCAGGAAAAATAAAAAAAATCCGCACGTGGGCCTTTCTGGGTCTTATTCTTAACAAAAAAAGAAAAATGATAATCATTATTCAATGACCTTATCAAAGCTTAATGGACTTTGGTCTAAAGTTTGGACTAAAACAAAGAGAGACTATGCCAATTCCATTTCCTATACTGTTTATGTTCATTATTCATTTCTTAGTTTCTTTTTTAATTCAAATTTGCCTTGGGTTGTATTTTATGAACAATAAAAATAGTGAACTATATTTAACATAATAATCAATACTTGATCTAAGTGATAAAAGATCGATTTTCAAGAAATTGGATTCAAATCTTACAAATAAAAAAATAACATAAAAAAGAATCGCTCCTAAATAGAACCGAAAAATGTTCGGCTTGATTGAAAATGGCTATTACATACGGTGCTTAAATAGACCAGAGAAATATTTTTTTTGAAAAAAATTATTTTTTTGAAAAAAATCATTAAAACTAACTTATCCGTAGTATAAATTGTTGACATATGTTGCGGTGAAAGCGGGTACAAGAACGTTAAGACTACCCGAGACGGATCTGGAATGATCGTCCCAAGGTCAGCCTGACGGAGAAGGAAAAAAAAGTGTTACACTAAGCTAGGCTAGGCTAAGAAAAGGAAAAACAATACAAGATAAAGTAAAGTAAAGTAGGGTTTGTGTTGTGTTGATGGATGCCCTGCTCTTTTACCCGAACTCTCTTTATATATAGAACGCCTTGACCTAGCCCCGACCTCTAAAATAGGAAAAACTCGCATTAGGCCGTTTCCAACTTAACCCGGCCTAGAATAGGAAAACTTGGCCGACTTCCCAAAACAAGGAGATTCGACTCCAAACCAGGAAACAACCGTTATAGAAAATCCAGAATTCGGCCTAACGTGAGGAACAAGCCGCTCTTATGTAAAAAATCTTAACTCCGGCTTCAGAATAGAAAAAATCGCTTCTTGTTCAAGCTTCCATCTTCGGAACAAGCTACCACGAACCATCCTCCATGGGCCACGTCTATTAAGGACCGTACTCATAGTGGGTCGTGCCCGATGTGGGCTGCGCCCAACATGGGTAACCTTATGTCAGCTTCGATCGGCATGGGTCTTCGAGCAGCCCATGAACCCCTTACCTCGAGCAAGCTCCATGTGGAATGGTCCCTCTTCGCCTTACCTCGATCAATCTCCTTGTGGACTAGACTTTTTCGCCTTACCTTGATCAAGAAATGAGCAGGCTTCCATTGGCATTTTGACCACCGTCCCTTCGAATTGGAAAAGATCATAAACTACAAAGTTGTAGATAAATATCTTAGCTATCCAAGGCAACAAGGATCACCTCATTCTAATGAGCGAGTAAAAAGTAAAGTATGATGCACCAAAAATGGGCGCAGGGTCGCACCCAATGGCTCGGGGTAATACGAACACTCCTTTCGAGCCATCTCTTCAACACCTCGATCAAGCTTCGTATGATGCAGTCTCCTTCTACCTCGACTTAAGTTCAACATGGCACAGGCACTCCCTGAGCTCGGCTCAGGCCTCCATACGGTATAGAACCTTACCCCGACTCCAACTCCCACGGTACATGCCTTCCACCCCCTACCTCAACTCGGTCTCTATGTGGTATAAGACCTTAAACTAGGCCTCACCTCCACGGGTATGGACCTCGAACTAAGCTTCGCCTCCAAGAATGTGGACCTTGAGCTGAGCTCGCCTCAATTGGCACGAACTTTGAGCTAAGCTCACCTCCAATAGGCATAAAATTTTCGCACTCCAACAACATATATCATAAAAATTTCGCGATATGGAATTAAACTTTGCGATTTTAATGTTAAGATAGAAAATTTTCTATCGAGGTATTTTTTTTTCTCGATTTCGTCCTAGTAAATTTTAACGTAGCAGAATGCCAGTTGCAAAGAGTAAATTCCACACATAGTAAGTTGTAAATATCTATAATACTATTAATAAAATACATTTATCAAAAAATGAACAAAAATTCGACGAACAATCTAATCTGTTCTCTACTCTCGTTGAAAAATATAAACAACATTTCCTTCTTTTGGCGCTTTCGGCATCTTGGGTGAAAAGTTATATTTTTTGGGCAAATTACCCTCAGGTCCCAGTATTTTAGTTTTATCACTCGTAGGTCCTTGTATTTCGGAAATAGTGTATGAGGTCCCTGCTTTTTAGAGAAATGTTAGTCTCGGGTCCCTGGCTGAAATTGGCAGTCTTTTTTTTGTCATGGAAATGACCAAAATATTCTCGAAAAAAATTTGTTAGGGGTATTTTGGTCATTTCTATGACAAAATTTGAAAAATCGAGTGCTGATGTCAGCCAGGGACCCGAGACCAATATTTCTCTAAAAAGTAGGGACCTCATACACTATTTTCGAAATACAGGGACTTGCAAGTGATAAAACTATAATACAGGGACCTGAGGGTAATTTAACCTCTCTCTTTTTGGTCCATTTTCCTATGGACCAAAAGAAGCGACGAGACAAAAGACGCAAGAAAAGAGAATAGGATTACAGGATTCAAAGAAATGCCGAAGAATGAATTAAAAAAAGAGAGCCAAAGATGATCATTGCGACCTATTATTTTGATCTCAAACGACACAACACGACTCTTGGTAGCTTAATTCCAATAAGACCGTCGAGTCTTCTTTTTTGGTAAGTAATTTATTCCACCATAAGAACGTTACAACCTATTTGATTGCCTTGACCTCGTTAAAAACTTGTCACATTAAAATCCCGTGGAAAATTCGCAACGGGAAAAAAGTACCCTGAGTTTTCGTTGCAATAAACACTCTAAAAGGAGAAGCAAAAGCTTGAAATTCACAGGCGGACTCAAAAGCTGAATATGGAGTCTAAGTAGAGGAATAGGTCTTGCCCAGTCAGGGCCGAAACACTCTTGGACCACACCAACTATTCTCTTGCCCTATATTTCATGATGAAGAATGTCTCGATTGCCCGAACATCAATTGCATGATGGAGAATGTCTCGATTGTAAGTTATCTTTTCGAATATTAATCAATTCTTCGTCGTCCATGTACACCATAATATTGCTCTACAAATTGAAAACTAGACAAAATTAAACTCGCTGTGAAAGTACGTGTTATGAAATAGATGGTCACAAATTTAAACTCCCGTTGAAAAACAAATGATATTATTTATTATTTAATTTCAAAATTTTAAAATAATAAGTTGACATTAAGTCCAATATATTAGACATCAAATTAATAACTCTTGTTTTCCTAATCTTGTTTTCATTTTTAAATACAAAAAACTTTTCTCTAAGATACGTGTTGAAATTTGTGTGCCTCCATTGACGTTACTTGCTCACACTAATTTTTTCGAAAAGCGAAAGAAGTTGTCTGGGACAACTTTATCCGGTCATCTGCCTTTTAATTAGAATACAATGCAACTCCTATTTAGTTTTTTACCCTAAGTACAAATAATTTGTCTTGTTGTTTGTGCACTTCCCTATAAAATTGATTTGAATGCATGATCACTAGTCTAAAAAATAATAATCATCCCAATTTTTTCTACCCAATTCCAAAAGGGCCCGATTAATTAGAACAAGCAGTTACTTATTAAAATTTTTTTATCATCATTCAAAAATCTTACCTATCTCGAACATTAATTAATCGTACATATGGACACTTTCCTGATTGTTTTCTTTCCCGCTAAATCAAGGTGGACTTGATGGGAAAAGAAGACGAGACAAGTCGAAAAAGAAGGCTGAGAAAGAGAATGTATTTTACCCTACACACAAAGGCTTTTCCTTTCGTCTCTTATTATGTCCTTAACCATCCATCGGCCGATCGGCGCGTGGCTAATGGACATTGTCTTTAGGTATTTTGGATTATTGAATAATTTATTCACAAATTCCTTATCCTCCTTAATTAATATTATCAAGACCCAACTCGATTGCCTAGTCTATGAGTTTTACAGAATCTACATTCTTCGATCACTGATCACCTAGAACATTAATATAAGACTAGCCACATTGGTAGCGATGACCAGTAGAAGACAAGAGCAAAATTTAAAAAAAATTGGAAAAGGGAGGGATTTCAGCCGAGCGTTGCTCGCGAGCTTTTTTTCTTTCTTAATCTAATCCTAATGACACGTGACACAGTATAATTCGTTAAAATAAATATTAGTGGATATTATTTGTTTGGTTATCATAATTAATATTATCTTTTGATAAAAATAAAAAAATATTAAAATTAATATTTTTCAATTCTCTATAAATAGAGCCCAATATTAATATGAATGAGCATATATGGCAAAAATTTGGTACCAGAAATTAAATATGTAATTTGTATTTTTTGAATTCGTAATTTATCATTTTACGAATCCATTTGTAGCTCAATTTATTTCTTTCTAATTTTGTATTCTAATTTTTGTAATCCTAATTTTGGTATTTTATTTTAATTTTTTTCTTATTATAATTATCGACACATAATTTTATATATTTATTATAATTTATATGTAAATATAAATTAAATTATAGATAATATATGGATGAGAGAGAAATTAATTATTTATTTGGTGAGCAGATTGGATGAGATCACCAATAAAGATGGTAAAAGATTGGGTTGGATTGAATAATAATTTGATGAGAGAGAAATTAATTATTTATTGGGTGAGCGGATTGGATCCGCTCAACAATAAAGCCAGCCCGCTCCATTTAATCATGTATTACTGTTATATTTTTATAAGTAAAATTTTGTATATATCACCAATAAATTACATTGTGTAACCTATGGTCTATACAAATCGCCTAGGCACTAGTAACCAGACTAATGCAAATCACCATATATTAATTCGCCAAGAACACAACTATGCTGAGTTACATCTCTGCCAAAATAAATATTTTAGTATTGTTAAATCAGCCCAATAACCATGATCTGATGTTGTTTTAGTTAATCTGAACATCTCATATTTTAAATTTTTAAATACATGTGCTAAAATTTTATATGACTTTTTTTGTCCTTTTTATGATTTAACTCAGTTGAAGGTACAAAAATTAGCTCAATAAATATCTAATTACCTGATTTTATAGCCACGTTGATTTGAGTGCATGTATTTGCTCCCAGTCAAATTTTGAATTCATTACACAATTTCATTATTTCTTGTAGTTCTAACTCAGATTCAATTTTGGATAAATAAACTCAATAAATGTTTAACGAGGGTGATTCTGAAATTTAAAAACAATTAACATAGAGGTGAAAAGAACAAATGGCCCACGTGTGGAGCCAAAAAATGTGTGGTACATAAATGCAAAACTTTCATCACCTCAATTGAGCTTTTATATATATATATATTTTTGGTAAGGAATTGAGCTTTTATATGAATGCTGTGATTGGGATTCCTACACATAAAGTGGGCCCCCAATGCTGTCTTTTTTTTTAAAAAATTTGATACTAGAGCCTCCTTTCCAAAGTTATTTGATGCTCACTCACTACGTCGATCGTCACTTTCTACCCAAAGCACGCTCTTCTTAAAAGCAAATATTTTTTGGGGAATCCTATGCACTGATTTCTTCTCTCTTCTTGCACGACGCGAATTGGTAATTGGTGTCTGTCTTTTCGGTGATGTCTCCATTTTTCTTATCCAGCCAAAAAAAATTTAAAAATTCTTCGTAATAATTGAATTTGGACATAGCTACAAATTAAATTATAAATCAGATTTAGCTAGGAGTACTCGATCTCAACCTATAAGATCTCCCCGGCTATTTTTTATAGGTAAAATTATTTTACTCCATAGTGAAATGTTAGTGTGTCCTTAGGCACCAATCTCCTAAGTAATCGCTCATTGGCGCCAAAATACAACACATAAAAATTCAATCGAACCCAGTTGCAATTCCTTAATGGGATCTCTCTGGCTAATGAAAAGAAGATTTCCACATGATGATCAGGTAATATAGCATTTAATATTAATGTCTTTAATTTCATCGACCACCGACCACCGGATCATAAGTCGAGGACTTAACACATGGGATTGTTTGTGTCCTTTGTGTGGCGATGAAGATGAAACTACCCCACATATTTTACGGGATTTTTTCTCAATTAGGTAAAAAACATACATATTTTCTCTAAATAGGTAAAAAGTTATACATATTCCCAAAATAGGTTGAAAGATTATTTAATATTAAAAAATAATGAAGGAGGCGCCCCAACAAATTGGCGCCTCGAGTGTGAACGCATCTCACAAACATGTACATGTCAGAAGGTTTGGAAAAAATATATATATATAAAGGAGGCGCCCCAACAAGTTGGCGCCTCCAATTTTTTTTTCAATAAATTTTCCATGAAGGTTTGATTCAATTCGTAAATTTATCCCAATACTTTGATCTGAATTTATCAAAAAAATTCAATTCGTAAATTTGCCATGAAGGTTTGACTCAATTCGTAAATTTATCTTAATATTTTGATCTGAATTTATCAAAATGTACTTATATTTTTACTTGCAATAGGATAAAATAATACAAACAACCTAATAAAAAAAAATCAAGTGGAGGCGCCAATCAACTAGGGCGCCTCCTTTAATGGTCTTTTTTAGGAGTTTTTAATGCTTTTTGTAGATTTATTTTTAGCCAAATGTTACAATAAATAGAAAATTAAATACAATCTATATCTTGAAATTTAATTTTTAAGATAACTCTTCCAAAAAAACTGTTGTATTTAAATTTTAAGATTATTATCTTGATTCTCCCTTATTGTAAGATTTATCTTGAAATTTAATTTTTAATAAAGTAGTAAAAAAATCATTAAAGGAGGCGCCTGGTTGTTTGGCGCCTCCACTTGATTTTTTTTTAAATAGTTGTCCATTTAAGTTGTTTGTATTATTTTATACTATTGCAAGTAAAAATATAAGTATATTTTGATAAATTTACAAATTGAGTCAAACCTTCATAGCAAATTTATGAATTGAATTTTTTTTGATAAATTCAGATCAAAGTATTGGAATAAATTTACGAATTGAATCAAACCTGTATGGCAAATTTAGGGATTGAAAAAAAAAATTGGAGGCGCCAACTTGTTGGGGCGCCTCCTTTATATATATATATTTTTCCAAACCTTCTGACATGTACAGGTTTGTGAGATGTGTTCACACTCGAGGCGCCAATTTGTTGGGGCGCCTCCTTCATTATTTTTTAATATTAAATAATCTTTCAACCTATTTTGGGAATATGTATAACTTTTTACCTATTTAGAGAAAATATGTATGTTTTTTACCTAATTGAGAAAAAATCCCCATATTTTACTACATTGTAGATTCGCAAGAAAAGTTTGGAATTACTTTTTCTGGTTGATAGGCATGAGCTGGTGTTCCCCGGATTCGTTGGCTGCGGCTCTTGCCTACTAGTGCAGTTTCTTTGGAGGTAAAATATCAAAAATTTTGATCAAGCTCTTTTTGGAGAAATCACTTGGGGTTTATGGCATATCCGAAACAAAGCAATTTTTGAAGAAGAGATACCATCGGCGGATCAGGTTATCAACCGTGTACTCTTCCATGCGCGAGAGTGGCTTATATGATCAAGCTCGATCAAGGCACTATGTAATCAAGATCTAATCTTGTATTTTGATTCGCAGCGTATAAATTAGCTACAAAAATTATGGCGCTGCGATTATTCTAGTTAATTTGTTTTGGCGATTTATAAATATGTAACTATCTTGGTGATTAATGCAAATAATTTATTGATAAAAAAACTTCTTGCATTACATTGATAAAAAATTGAGTACGATCATTCTTATGAATGAGAATGGTTATGCCAAGAGTTACGACATCATTTTAAAGTTTGAACTCGATTTCTTATTTTCTTAAGCTAATAAGGGACCCCGATGCAAGCAATCGAGACTGGCTCCCTATTCTAAGCGAGGACATGTGTATCTATCTGTCTATCTAGAAAAAAAGGGGGAAAATCACACCAAGTAACCTGCCCAATAAACTGAGACAGAGGATGCAACCTGCACCTCGCGATAAAGAGATCGACATTACCTAGCTTTGAACCCTCCTTTTACTGTTCACGAATACATTCTTTCTCAATACCCCATCATTTTTTACTTGCTTTTCTTCTCTGCATGGACCACGCACATTCCGTCCAACAATCGAGCTCGAGACTTCATATTATCTCATATATCCTCGCTCTTTGTATTCGGATCTCTCCATGTAATATTCAAGAGCCTGAAACATCGATCGTGGTTTGTTGCTAGGTTCAATCGTTAGGTCAGAAAATTCAACAACGCATTAGCGTATGATTTTGAAATTACATATAAAGATTGTAACATAATATTAAAACAGATGAGTAAATTGCGTGTTTTGTTTTTGTCGCACATTATTCGGGTCATGCACATGAAGTGGTTTACAAAACTAATTTGACCAATCCTTCAAATGAAATACTGTTTTACCAGGATAAGAAATACTGTTCCATCGTAACCAATCCACTATGGATTTCAAGTACTTAACTGCTAAAGGTGGGATAACACGTAAGCTTTATGGCAGACGCCTGCAAAAGTACTTAGAAGCCAACAATCTGGCAAAGTGAAGCTTGAGGATAATTTTACATGCTGTCATCCGAAATTGGTCTTTTCTCTTTAGCATCTTTCAATAAAGATATTACATGAACATCATCAACTAACGGCGGTACCGATCAACAAATATTTAGATCAATTAATTAGAATCTTATTTATAACTTAATCAAAATATTTTTATTCGAACACTTAAAAACACATCATTGTTAAATACTTGTTAAAAAAATTTTACAACCATTAAAATTTCCTACACGTCACGACCGATTATCTCCCTAGTGAATGTACATGATCATATACCATGTACCCACCAAAAACAATATTCCCCAATCCTTAATATTTTCTGTGACTTGACACCACCCGGGTTCGATTCACTCCTCCTGCTCATCTTTTTCTCTCTCATTTTTTATGAGGCAGGAATGAAGAATTGCTACTTGGTCAAAAGTCACTGGTGGATTGGTTACCCACCGGCTTCGGTCTCTCCTTTTTCTGTGGATTAATTCAGGAAGTTGGTGCATTTCGCTTGCCTTTCTTCCTCGCTAATAGATAAAGATATTTTAGTCCCTCGGTAGATGCAATATTGGCACATATATATTTATCGGATCATGTAATGTGCCAGTAGACCATAACCAACCTTTGTAAACCTTAGCAAATATCAGCTTTACGTTAACCAACGGATTGACCAATTGATTCTCGATCAGAACGCTATTTATATATACAATCATTTGTAAATTAATCGGTGAGAAATTAATTCTAGTATAATTACAAGTCTAAAATTTGATTAATGTAAATGCAAATGCATTAAAGAAGCTCAACATGGAAAATTTTGCCATTATTTGTGGTTAGACCTAGCTAAAATTCGGATTAAACGACTCAATTAATTTAATCTATGAGATTGATGAATTTGTCCCAAATTTATGTTTCACAGCAAGGTGCAACTTTCTCTCCCTGAATATTTGTCGGGGACTATTTGGTAAGGCCCAGGCCATCCCATGCAATTCGACATGATCATTGTAGGCTGGGGGCTGCCTCTGTCCAAGAAAATGATTATATTTGTAAATGCAAATACATTAATACAGCTCGACACATAAATTTAATCGTTCTTTATTATTCTACCTATCTTCAATCCAAATTATTCGAATCAGTTGATTTAAGCTAATGAACTAGTGCGTGTGTCCCAAATTTATGTTTCACAGATAGGTGCGATGGGGCCGAAGTCTTTTTCGTCCTGAATATTTGTCAGAATCTATTTGGGAAGGCCCAGGAGGATAGCTCCATCCCATACAATTCGACATTATTATTGTAGCGGCCCCTTTGTTTTCTTTTTAACTGGCTTAGGGGCTGCCTCTGTCCAATAAAATGATTATATTCGAATTTCGTCTCACAGCTTCGAGGGGCAATATATATACCCTTTCATGTTGCACTGTTTTTAAAAAAAATCTAATTAACGAGTCTCGAATTTTATTCAGAAAAAATATTCTTCTAACAATATTTTCTCCATTTGTGAAGCTTTAAACGAATACCCTTTTCAAAGATTTCATTTCTCTTATCACTAATACAAATTCTCGTCCCACTCTTTTAGAGAAGCGATTGTTGCAGTTTGCAAGCTGGTATATCGTGGATGCTAAATTATGATGAATGCTCAATAGCTGTGTAAGCTTTTTACAAAGAATAAAAGTGCTCTGCGCCATGAAAATATCTTAGTAGGGAATATCTACATTTTCTATTTAGTTACGAAGTTTTTTTTCAAATATACAAACTTAGTAGGCATAAATCGAACTTTGTATAGGACCAAAGTGAAAACATTGCTAAATTTATTTGGCTATGTCAAACCTTGGCATAGATTATGGTGTAAAAATTTACAGTCCAAAAAAATTTCGGAAAAAATATTTTTCGTCCATATTTTTATTGGCATTCCTAAAATACGATCCGAACAAATCTGCCACTTCATTCTAACCAAGTAGGGTATGAACAATAGAAAGACTCAACAGTGCGTGAGCCAAAAACCATAACATTCAGTATGCCTATTTCATCTTGGTCAAACTCCATTTCGTAGTTTGCATCGAATTTAGCTTAAACAACAAATGAAATCTTTTTGGAATCTTTAAATCGTGTAGGCCCATTGGGCTTAATGCCCATGTATCATGTCCAGTGGACCTTTTTTTATAGGGGATTTGGAAGGAACCAAAAGAAAAATATCACATGATTACTCGAATGTTAATTTTAAACGAAACAATTGCATTAATTAAAGCCATCTCGCATTTATAAATATTTTTTTAATTGGATGGCTCATAGTTCATACTAAACAATTATTAAAAAAAAATCAAATCATTTTACTACTTGAACCAGATGTCTCGATATCAGCTGAGCAATAGTAAACAAAGCTAAGTACACTATAAGAACTTGGTGATCAATCAAAGTTCGTCAAAGTTACTCCAATTTATTTAAAGATGTTTTGGATTTAAATCTTACGAATATAAAAAATATCATTGAAAAAATTATCCTCTAAAAAATTTCAGAAAAAAGAATCGTCTCCTAAATAGGATCCGAAAGTAATTAATGGTAGGTACTAAGTCGACTAATGCTAATTTTCTGAAGTGTTTAACAACTTTGAGCATATATAGGGGCAGCCTCTGTGCATGCCATTTTAGCGTAGAGCCTCAAAATTACGCGATGAAGAAATTAGCCGATTGGACAAGACCAACCGTAGAAACACTAATTTTTTTTGATACTACGAATATTTACTTAACCGACTAATGCATTTCGAACATGGTAGATCACAAATGCAACGAATTCCTCTATCAGTTGCAACTGCTATAAATTTTACATTGCAAGAAGTAAAATGAAAAATATAAAGTTTTTCACCCGTACCTTGAAGAGTTCAAAGTAAAAGCCCAAAAAATAGAAATAAAAGGCTCGGCCCACAATAGGGTCAAAATCCTTTGGCCCCGGCGCTGTCCTTCGCCGCCGCGGAGGGCTTCTTCGACATGGAGCGGCAGTACTCCGCCACCTCCCGGAACCTGGGGACGCTCCGGAGGTCAACCTTGGTCCCGTCCTTGAGTGTGATGATGACGTCACCCCACTCCCCGATGAACCTCGGCACCACCTGGACGTCCTTGATTACGGCGTAGGAGAAGTCGCTCCGATCCTGTCCGGCGAACCCCGAGACCACCGTCACCCGGAGGTCGGTGAACCGGTACCGGAGGAAGAATGCCCGGGATACGGCGGCCAGCGTCAGGGGCAGCCACAGGAGGGTGAAGCCCAGGAGGAGGTTCGCCGCCAGGTCCCCGATGTGGGACCCGCCGTCGAAGAACACGGTCTCCGCGTTGGGCCTGGTCTTCTTCGCTGGTCCCGGACCCGCTGTGGCGGTGGAGGAAGCCTGGGCCCGCGTGGAGGGGCGGGCGGTGGAGGGGCGGAGGCGGAGATTGGGAAGGGAGAGGTGGAGGGTGGCAGCCGGCGAAGAAGGTGGGAGGAGGCGGCGGTGGCAGGTGGCCATAACGGCGGAGGGGAGAGAGAGAGAGGGAGAGAGGATGAGGTTTATCCGTTTGTTTATATTTTTTGGAGGGAAATGGATGGGTGGTCGTTATTGTGAGGAGGAAGGAAGGTGGTTAGGTTGCTTGTTTTCTATTGGCTGGGATGAGAATGGTGGGGCCCTTTCAAGGTTTCGTGACCACGTGGCACACCACAATCCAGAAATCAATATCTTTTGTTTAAATTAAAATAACACATTTAATTTAGGGTAAATTGTTTTTAACCTCTGAGATTTACTTAAATTACTATTTTATCTCTTCTTATTTCGAAAGTGAAAATTTGGTTCTCCTAATTTGTTTTAATTAAACTATAAGGTTCTTCGTTGATGTCATCTAGTTAACATAATTATAAAATGACAATTATATTATTCTAATAAAAAAAATAAAAAAACTTCTTCAACCTTCCCGTCCACCACCAGAACATTAATCAGATCGCCGTGGCTCGCCGACAAGGACTTCGCCATCCTCGCGTTCCACAATGAAGGGAGGCTGGGGTACTAGAGGCGTGGGGACAAGAGCTAAACGCCGCTATCTGCAGCAGGTTGACGGCACCAATGGGTTTTCCTGTGAAAACTCTGAAACATCTTCTGCTTTTTTAATATCTTTTTTCTGTTTTTCTTTTTTCAGGGTTGGCTGTACTTGGCTGAGATTTTGGTCGGAGGTGGAGATTTTAGTTGATGGTGGTGGAATGAGAGGGTGAAGGTTGAAGAAGGGTTATTTTTTGTTTTTTTATTCGAATAGTACAACTGACATTTTAAAATTATGTTGACCGGATGACGTTAGCGATGTGTCTTAGAGTTTAATAAAAGCAAATTAAAGGGGCCAAGTTTTTTGTTTCGAAACAGGAAGGGCTAAAATATTGATTTAAGCAAATTCCACGGGGCTAAGGACAATTCGTCCTTTATGTTATGAGTTGATCTAAGTGATTATAAATTTGGTCGATTTATAACAACGATGTTAATCTTTTATTTATTTTTTATATACTGTTCTGGTATTTTTTGGTGCTCTTACTAAATTAGTGTAACGTCCTCTTCATATTTGTGTCATAAATTTGTTCATAAGACGAATTCAGAACTTAAAGTTGAAAAAAAAACATTCAATGAATTAGATTGGATCATGTCACTAGTTTTGTACAGTTTTGGTTAAACAAAATACATTTTTACAATCACAATGGCCAAGGAGCAAATCCAAAGAGAAAAATTCAGATTGAACTTGGGGATAATCAGGCTCTAATTGATGTGTTCCCCAATCGTGGCGTGGGTATGGTTTTTCTGTGGCCGAAGGACTGGGCCCGTGGGCTCCTGGCGCTTTTTATGTGGGCTAAGTTCAGAGACCCGGACAGGTGCAGCCCAACTATGAGAAGGTGGCCCAATAGAGTCTGGGCTTCGGTTCACGTTCACAGGACATGGTGGATCCAAAATTTTAAGATAATTTGTCGTATTATTTATGTATCGTACATAATTGTACCTCTTCGTAACAAATGATAATTTTTTGGGCAAATTACCCTCACATCCCTGAGGTTTGGTCACCCTCCCCCTAGGGTCCCTAACTTTTGGAAAAAAATTGTCCCGTCCCTAAGTTTTGACGCTAATAGACTCTCGGGTCCCTGGCTGACATCATCGGCTCTTTTTTGGTCATGGAAATGACCAAAATACCCTTAAACAAAAAATAAATTTTTTTACCTTCTTCAACCTTTTACCTCCCCCTCCCCCTCCCGCTCCCTCCCTCTCCCTCTCCCGCTCCCGCTCCCGCTCCCGCTCCCCCCCCTCCTCCCCCTCTCCCGCTCCCGCTCCTTCTCCTGCTCCCCCCCTCCTCCCCCTCCCGCTCCGTCCCTCTCCCCCTCCCGCTCCCGTAGGCCCAACCAACAAACCCATCCTTCAAGAACAAGTTTGGTTCTGCAAGAACAAGTTTTTAATCGATCCGCTCTAATTAAACTTTCACCCCCAAATCCCAGAAACCCATCTTATCGGTTTAAACTTTCACCCCTCAAATCCACCACCGTCACCACCAACACTAGCCTCTTCCGCTCCGATCCGAACGTCCCATTAACAAGTTTGTCGAATATGCGCTATACCCGGCGCATCACGGAGGCGTCGATACAACCGGACCCCATAACCGCCATCTGGTATAGCTTCTCCAGGAAGTAGTTCAGAGCCCGACCGGCATTCGCAAAGGGTCGATACGACGGTCCGGAACGAGGAGGCGTAGGAGGGGACGGTGGAGTTGGACTGCCAAGAGCGGTCGAAGGGGTCGGAGTCGTTGGTGAAGCCCAAGCCCTACTGGGATGTCCCAGAGGAGATCTGGCCGTAGTTGATGAGGATGTCGCTCCCATCGCTGTTCGCTCCTGCTCTATCGCCCAGATCCATCGTCGGAGCCCCCTCGCTCGAAGGAAGAAGAGGTGAGCCCTCTGTAGCGCTACCGTAGGCTGTTAGTCAGGGAAGAGAGAGCTTGTCGCTCTGCCATCGTCGTTGGTCGCCTGCTCGTTGGAAGCGGGAGGGGGAGAGGGGGAGGAGGGGGGGAACGGGAGCGGGAGCGGGAGGGGGAGAGGGAGGGAGCGGGAGGGGGAGAGGAGGAGGAGGGGGGGAGCGGGAGCGGGAGGGGGGGAGCGGGAGGGGGAGGTAAAAGGTTGAAGAAGGTAAAAAAATTTATTTTTTGTTTAAGAGTATTTTGGTCATTTCCATGACAAAAAATGAAAAAAAGAGCCGATGACGTCAGCCAGGGACCCGAGAGTCTATTAGCGTCAAAACTTAGGGACTGGACAATCTTTTTCCAAAAGTCAGGGACCCTAGGGGGAGGGTGACCAAACTTCAGGGATGTGAGGGTAATTTTCCCTTTTTTTTTCAAATACTGCAACCCGAACAACTTGTTTAACTAGAGTTTAATGTACGGCTGGAGAAGATTCTTGATTATTGGGATTCTGCCAGCTTAAGTGTCAAATTACAGGTCTGACTATATGCGTAACACATTAAGAACTTCAATAAGAATAATGGAAGTGTGCCGGGACCAGACAAATACATATTATAGTGGTTTTATCCGTATCAACCTGGATCGTATAATAAGACATTTTCTTTACAATAAATTTATGATTTTCCTCCTCTTTAAGACCCCTCATGCTTAATATATATTTTTTCCTGCGAATTATTTGTCTAAATTAATGGGTTAGCCGTTGACATGGGACCCCGGAGTTTTAATAACAACATCTAAAATATCTTAAAGGGTATGCTATATAAATTAACTTGAGATGATTGCTTTTTGACTGATAACACATAATATCTGAATATCCAATGAGTTGACTAATTAAGATTCGAAGAGTCGAATATAATTTTTGAATAGTCATAAAATTCTAACAATAAGTATGTACACTGTTAAAGAGCTCGAATTTCTTAAATTAGAACAACTCAATTGTGAAGGTTATGAAAGTATTTATTGGTAGAGGTAATTGGTTGTCACATGTGAGGTTTAGTCTTTTAATTGTAGCAACGACACCAAACACACTGCGAAATTCCCTACTCTGCAAGTAGCCGACCTCAAACCATTGATTAATTGAGGACTTAAACCACTATTCACATGGCCACTAGAGGCTAGCTATTCTATAATTAGCACTTGTTTATGGTAAAGTACAAGAAAATTGTAGCAGTAGTTGGTTGTCTTCTTCTATTTTAATTGGTTTTTCTCTCCTTTTTTGGTAGAAATATGAGTTGCCATATACAGATTAATTGGGAGATTATGACAAAGTGTCCGACCATGTTTAATTTAATCTAATCCCACGATCCCATTAAGGAACATCTGTAATGTGTCAGGCAAACTGCCGTGTCGATATTCGTTTAATTATGTATAAGAATTGAGGAACTAAAGTGATAATTTTCTAAAGTTTAAAAGAGTAATTGGCATGTCTTAACAAGATTGGGGGCGAAAGGTAATTTTTTACAAATCCTAGCTGGGTTAGGATAACTGGGGCAGATTAGGATTTTAGGCCCGAAAACTATGTTAAATAGGCTCTTAGGCCGCCCATTCTGCCAGAGAGTTAACAGCCACGAATTTCTTTTCTCTGTAAAGGCGAGGAGCAAAATCTGACTCGGGAGGAGGTGCTAGGAGAAGACAAAACTATCTGGGAATCACCGCACGAGAAGGATAAACTATTAACTCTGTCTCCCTTCTTGAATTCGAGTAACTTCTGCACTAAGTCATGTGTTCTGTCTTCTAAAAAGGTAGAGAGGACGAACTTACAGAATTTCGGAAGGATCGTTGGAAGTTTAAGAACCTAGGAGCAACATCAAGTAAGTGGAATTCGCGGTTACCTCGTAGATCGTGGATTTTAGGCAACCTGAGATAGATCGTGTTAGGTCTGAAACACGTATGACTTTAGATTAGATTTGAATCGAATTTTATATTGCCCTCTTCAGCGTTCATCTGCGTTGTGTTCTGATTTGTGAAGTGTTCAGATTTGTGAAGTTTTTGAATTTGGTATTGATATGGATCTGTATTGATAATGATCGATTTCTGTATGAGAAGTATTCTAATTATGATGAGCTCGATGGGCATATGTTATGTTACGTTCTATTTCTGAGTGGCGGGATTATTTCTGCACCTTTCTGGGCCCTATAGTTCGTACGCATCATTACAAAGGGGCTACCGGGTAACCCTAGGTGAGTGTGATCAAATGGATAGGGAGTGTAAAAATTATCTGGGCTCGTGGAGATACCCTTCTGTCTTTTGGGCCCGCGACGCGAGAACGAAAAGGTACTTTCTGGGCTCCACGAGAATCCCGTGTTGGATATGTTAGGCTCCGGAGTCTGTGTATGTTAGTCGGTTAGGGGATCCTTTCTGTTTCACAAAGTTATTTGGTGTATAAGCTTGTATTTTTTTTTGTGAAGTATATTATTTTCGTTCCATTTACTGAGTTAATCAATTCACCTTAGTCGTGTGTGTTTTGGATATTTCAGCTGAGACTCGAGATCGGGAGTAGAGGGTTCGGTTTGCATGCATCATCACTATTTTCTTTGCAAAATAAAAGTGGTTAATTTTTTGACTGCGCGTATTTAGATTTAATGATAATTAATTATTTTATAATTAATGAGTACTTCAGATGTTGGATTTTAATATTTAATAAAGTCTGATGCCTAATGAAATATTTTAGGGCAAATTACTCTCACATCCCTGAGGTTTGGTCACCCTCCCTCTAGGGTCCCTGACTTTTGAAAAATAATTGTCCCGTCCCTAAGTTTTGATGATAATAGACTATCGGGTCCCTGGAGCCGGAATATTCCATATTCTCCGGTGAACCCCTACTTGAAATGACCAAAATACCCTACGAAAAAAATTTTCTTCGAAACAAAAAATTCTCAAATTAACATTAATCAAACCCAGAAAATAATACCAATTACAAATTCAAAAAATCTCAATACCTTAGAACACTCCATCGACAACCTCAAGCCCAAGAACTCCATGTGCAACCAAAGGCAAACGCTCATCTCCCAACCCAGAAAATAATACCAATTATTGCTGCCTTCCAGAAGGCTCTATGGCCACCACTAGTATCACACCCATCTTGTCTTCTTCGAAACTACAGCCACAAAACCCATCTTGTCTTCCTTGAAACTACGGCCTCGAAATCTATTTCCTCGAAACCAGATCTAGATGGTGACCTCGAAAGGGGTTGTTGCCAGAGCGGACCTCGGAGCTCTTCTTCTCCGGTCGTCGGGCAAGCTGGGTTACAGGGTGAGGTCGAGGCACGGCAAGGCCGAGGTCGGGGAGCTGGTTGCCGGTGAAGAAGTTGAGGCACGATGAAGTTGAGGTAAGTGAAGACGCTCGAGGTCGAGGTCGAGGTCGAGGTCGGGGAAGACGTTCATCGTGGTTGATGTTTCTGGGATTCGAGGTTGAGGTTGGAGACGGAAGACGAAAGTCGGAATTGTGTTCGAGATTTTTGGGATTTGATTCGAAGCTCAAGGTTTCAGATCGAGTCTTTGTACTTTGGTTTAACCAAACACATCTTGCCTTTTGTCTCTGTCTCGGCACCGTCATCTCCGTCGCGGTGGTCTCCAACGCCTTCATCTCTGTCTCGTCTCCGTCGTGGTGGTCTCCAACACCTTCGTCGCCCCCAGCTACATCCGCCAGTCCGCCTCTTCAGAAGTTAAAGAAGATTAGTTGTTGTTAATTAGAATTGAAGGGATTGGATTAGTTGGTGTTAATTGAAATTAGAGTTTATAAAATTATTTGATTCTAAAGTTTAGTTTTGGTTAAAAGTTGGGAGGAAAAAGAAGGTGAAGGTAGAAGGAGAGAATTTTTTTATTTTTAAGTGAGAGAGACATTTTGGTCATTTCAAGTGGGGGTTCACCAGAGAATATGGAATATTCCGGCTCCAGGGACCCGAGAGTCTATTATCATCAAAACTTAGGGACGGGACAATCATTTTCCAAAAGTCAGGGACCCTAAGAAGAGGGTGACCAAACCTCAGGGACGTGAGAGTAATTTACCCAATATTTTAAACCTCAAGCATTTTTACTTCTATTTTCTACCCCTAACATTAGGGTCGTCGGTTGTACGATTGGGATTCGCTTAAGATTTGGTCACATGCTCCGTTGTATTTCATGCAAGGTTTTTGGGCACCAAATTTTTTAGTTACTCTCTCAATTAATTGTTGATTTTAGCATATTTTTTATATTCGGAATCGAACATTGTTAAATTTTTTAAAAATATTTTTCTTAATAATATCTTTCAAATTCGTTAAACTTGCACTTGAATTTGTTTAAGTGAAATTAAATCTTTTAGTATTTGGATCTACCACCGACCTTTATTATCTTGCCAAAGTAGATTTTGTGAGAAAAGCACATGAATCTCGAATAGAAGAATCATAGGAACAAATTAAATTGGCGAATTTCTAATATTCAATTTTTTATCACTTAAACTAATTATGCTTCTTAATTTGATTTATAATTTTGAATGTGCGTAGTTTTTAACAATCCGAAGTGTTAAAATGTGTATTGAAAAACAGAAGCGTTGAAAGGGGTAGCATAATATCTATTTTCAAAAAGAAAAGCGCCGGGTCTTAATTGGGAAAGGAGGGACTACTGTGACATAAAAAGAGAAGAAAGAGTTAGTTCGACAAAAGGACGTGAAAAAGGCAATGTAATGGAGGTTGGAAACAGAAAAAAAAGGTGAAGGAAAGGACTAAAATGTTGGATTCCTGGGAGTGGGTGACACAAGGTGACATGTTAAAAATCAAATACCATTTTATATTTAATCTAAATGATAAGAGACTTTGATTCAATTAAAAAGATCTTGGATTCAACTCTCATGAATATAAAAGACACAATTGAGAGAATCGTCTCTTAAATAGTGTGTCCGACAATGTTCGACTCTGATACATAAATTTCATTAAAAAAATCAAATACCGCGTGTATCAAACATATAACTACACGTTTAATGAAACTAGTTAAAATTTGACACAAATAATTTTTGAAGTATTTTGTGTTCGATTTGCTCAAACATCAATTAGTTATCAGAATAGATAATTTATTAGAAAAACAAATGACCCAAAAAGAGAGACCCTTTGTATCTAATTTTCATTTAGGTCAAATATGCCATTATATTTATGAAAGGGATGTGTGGTGGTTTGTACGAAAAACGGCGAGTTCATATTAGCATCAATTTTTCCAATGAAAATTCCCTTTTTTTTCTCTCTTTGCAAATACCAAGACTATATTGCCAAAGTCGTATTCACGAGAATGACCATTCCCATTCCCCTTGTTTCCTTGTTACCATCTTTTTCCTCATGTGTTTGTCCTCTTCCACCATTGGGATGTGTGCTAGATTCATCTCTCTTCTCTTTTCATCAACTTTGTTGTAGATTTTATGTCACCAATTGACATCCATTGGGTCATAATGTTTAGAATGAGACTTGCTCTAAGATATTAGTAAAAGAGTTGTTTGTGAAAAGAATTTGATAGTCTTATTATATTTATCAAAGATTAAAAAAAATAGTAGGCTAACAGATCAATTTTTTTTCCTATTAATACAAAAAAGTGCCACTCATGATAAATATCAAAAAATAAGAAGTTGAGGTGATCTCTAGAAGTCCGGGAAAATTAATTATCATCCAACCTGCAAAACCAACCTCATATAGATTTATAAATTATGCTTCTTTATACACAAATCTACCTCGAGCACAAGAAAAAAATTTGCACTTGTAATAAAACTCACAAAAAAATAAACAAACATGGCAATCAAATTTTCCTTTCTTGGATGTGATGATTTTACCAAACTTTTTCTTAATTGTACTTGCATGTAAAAATATTTTTCCCAACAGGGACATTCCAATATAAATCCAGTCATCATCAGTTGAAGTGGTTTTGCTCAATCCAAGGCCAAAATGCAGTCTGGTCATCAATCCCACAGAACATGTTGGTTAGGGTTTCTTCCTTCACCATTTGCACAAGCTTCTGAAACTGGATATTTTGGTGGTCTGGCCTGGAAGAAGGGTTGGTTTGGAAGAACACTTGAGCCACACTAGGAGGAGGAGGCCTTAGAGATGAAGATGGTGGGAATAGGGTTCTGTTTGTAATTGGGAGATTAGTGGAGATAGGGCTATCTATGGCTGGTGGTGCCCTAGAGATATCCAACTTGATGTCTGAGCTGTTCTCACTTCTGTTGCTACATGACCCTTGATCTGTTTCCTTGTTTAGGTTGATTGATTCTGTTGAGTCCCTACTCTTCAGTGCCAATATCTGCATCCATCCATAAATAGGAATGTGGGCTTCAGATTGGTTAGAGAATCTTGATTGAACACATCAAATTCAAATCAAGGGAATTAACAATAAAAAATAATAGCCATCTAAACGTTGATGATGAAATTTCAAAATTGCGAAACTTTATGTCAAAATCACATAGTATATAAATATTTATTAGATCGATGAATACAAATAATAGCAAAATTCTCTCTGACAAATTTAAACCAACTCAATTATTACTCGAGACTCCTGATTAAGTTAAATAAATTCTTATCAATCGATCTTGTTGGTAAACTCTAAACATTTTGCTTTAACTTCAAGTTACAACTTGAAGAGAAGAAAAAATTATAGGCTTGCTATATATTTTTCAACTCAAAGGTACAACACACTTTTATTTGAAATCAAAAGTAAACTGGATATTTTTGTAGGAAAAGCTCTAATGGACTCTAGCTGGCTAAGCCATGAAACCAGGTGCTCATTAGAAAACTATATCTCCTTGTCCTCTTTTTGGATTTATCTATTGGGTTCAATTAAATTATTGGGAAGCTGCATGTGATGAGAACAGCTCACTTAAATAAAAAAAAGCATAATCATTGGTTAAAGAAGTTAACAGTCACCAAGGTATTAGTACTCCTACAAATCATTGGAAAGGTCAAAAAGCATGGGAACATTTAGGGATCCTCATAGAACCAATCATCAAATTCTAAAGAGCACCCTGATCATTGCTCAATCTTGTCCAAAACCCAAATTACAAAATCATCTAAACTCATAACATGTAAAAGGTCTAGCTCAAACAGTAAAAATCGGATAGAGAGAGTAACAAGGTTTAAACTCTTATTTGGCCCAATGCAACAGAGGTCTCCATGGTTCAAATCATAACAAGTGTAACTTGGTGTAAAAAAATCACTTATACAAAAAGAAGTTTAAACTCTCAAACATATTAGAATCTTCATATCCAACCCAAAATTTTAAGATACTCCTAAGTAGATTTTCAATATTTATAAACAAACTCATACGGTAATCTCAACAAAATATTATAAAAGAGAGCATGAGTTATGATAATTACCTCAGCATGAAGCTTTTGGTTATGGGCTTGAAGGGCTTCATTATCAGCCTTAACAGCATCAAACTGTCTCTTGAGGATGTCATAATCCTTCTCAAGCTGCTTTGTCTTCCACCTTGCTCTCCTGTTTTGGAACCATATGGCTATCTGCCTTGGCTGCAAACCTAGCGCCCTCGCCAGTTGCATTTTCCTCTCAGGCTCAAGCTTGTTCCCAAGCTCGAAGTTCTTCTCAAGTGTCCTCACTTGCTCCATGTTTAGCCTCCTCTTCTTCTCCCCCGCCATGGATCCGTCATCGGACAGCTCATCCTCCCCCATGTTGCTGCCCTCCGGTTGGTGTTGGTGGTGGTGGTGGTCGTGGCTCGCTTCGATCCCCGAAAAGGATGATGATCTCTTCCCTAGAAATGATGCCACCCCTACAAACAAAAACAAACGTATCTGACTCGAACATGGTTTAGTCGGGTACCAAGTGAAGAGGCATGTACATACCATGGAAATCCTGAGGAGTACAAGAGGATAGGATTGAGTTGAGAGAGGCCTGAGGCTGTTGGTGTTCATCTTCATGAGAGGGTTGGAGCATGAAATTTGATGGGAAGAACGCCATCCCATTGCAAGTCATGGAAGCTAGCCAATGCTTAGCTCTGGGAATGGCTTCAGATATGGAAGAAAGTTAAAAAAAAATTGGAAGCTATAAGTTCTTCTTCTTCTTCGAGGGTTATATACTTTAGCAGCAGTTCCTTGTGAAGAACTTATTATCTTTTGAAGCTATGAGCTCATTGAGAGAGAGATAGGGGAGAGAGAGAGACGTGATACTGATAGTTGTCAAGTAGACTTGACTTTATATGGAGCAGTATTTAACGATTCAAAATATAAAGTAGATGTTGATTACATAATATCGTTATGATATTGACTAATATAATCATTCTTAGACATGGTTAAAAATGGAGTGAAGAAGAAGTTCTCGGTTTAGATTACACCGTAAACATAATGTGATTCCTTTGGTTAAATTCTCCACATTTCATAATAACTCTTCGCTTTCTAATTTCGTATGGAATTATTCTCCAATATTTAAAACAAGCTCCAAGGGTCACCCACTTGATAGTTAAATAAGAAAGAATGGAAGCTTAAATTATTTATTGGAGTTGATAGGAAAAATCAACAATTTACGATTACAACATCTTCATATTTTCTGAAATTTGCATTAAATTTTATCTTGGATATGCAACATCAGAGCATTGTAACAAATTATACCGTCGCATTTTTTCTTTTTTCCGGAAATATAAAAGTATGTCCACTTCAAATATCACGTTAAAGTTATCAATTATTCTGAGAGCACGAGTGACAAATTTCGGACGTCTTTTTCTAGATAGAGACAGTTGTCCCTCCCCTGGAATTATACTTTTCAAAACAGTAAACTATATTGATTACTATAATTGGAAAAACATATATAATACAGATAGTTGTTTCATATTACTTAGATAATATTTGAACTTTCTATATTTAAAATTGAATATCACCGGATCTTGTTTTCGTGTTCGGCTAAGATGGAGAGGGCAGGATTGGAATCAATCTAGAGGGCCCAAATAGGAAGAGAGGGGCAAGAGTTGCTACCTAACCCACCAACAGGCATCGTGCATGGAGACGAACCCATTTCCCATCAGCCTCTATCTTTTCAACCAGCTTCTTCTCCGTACGTCCAAGCTCCAAGTGTATTTCTTTTGAGAATTATAGGCTCCAAGTATATCGAAGTTCATTTTCTAAAAAAAAAGTATATCGAAGTTCTCTTTTTTTTTATCCCAGTTTTTTTTTCCAGTTTTATTGTGATATAGTTTTACTGGAATCGGCAGTCGCAATCTTGCAAGAGCGATTCTACACCTTTAGGATTAAATTAATTATTTAATAAAAATTTATTTACCATAAAATAAATTGTGTTTCCTTAATGTTTTGGTACAAACCAATTGTATTTAAATACTAATGGATCGACTAATTCAGATTCAAATCAATTGAAATATTAAAAGTGAGAAAACCAAGTATTTAATGGATTCCAAGGGATAGGAATAACTTCCCTTTGTATTATCTATCTTTTTTTATGTTTGCTTTAAACGCAAGTGACGTTTACTATAATATTCCAATCAAGGTTAAATTAGATAGATACTGATCCACCATTAAGATAGCACGTGAAAGTTTTCAATTTGGGTGTCTGCTTTTTTTTCTTTGATTAAATGAATAAATCAATCAGTTTCACTAATATCCCGTCACAATTACATTCGTTGATACGGGGATAAGTGTTTTTTATGATGGGTGAACAAAATGCAATAAAAACCTACAATCACATATATCAACTGATACGATTTTTTTAAATTTAACCACGTATATAATATACTAATTAGTTCAAAATTGAATAAGTCGGTCTAACAAATATTTAAATACTAGTTGTATTAAAAAAATGCAATAATTTCAAGGTGCATGGGATAGAGCAATGGACGTACAGTTTACAATCCAGCCAGGTGATTGCAGCGTTAGCTGCGCCGGGTAAAGAGTACAACTTTTACCGGATGATGGCCCAAATGAAGAAATGGAATAATTTCAATTTGCCCCTCGTCAACCATTTAAAGAAGAAATCTTGGATAAGCTAAAAAAAAAGAAGAAATCTTGGACTGTACTGGCAACCAAACTACAGTTTTTTTTTGCAATCAGAGGGCCTAAATGTAGAAATTGAAAAGATATAACCTCTCAGAATTTTCCTACATTTATGTGCGTATCCTTTTCTGTAGCTGTCCGCAAAATTCAATTTTCTTCTGTGGGAGGCAGAAGGTCCGTGAAAGTTTACTGTTCAATTCACTTGAATAACTTGATATTTAAATATTGGATAAATTATCTTTAGGTCCCAGATCTATATTGTAATTATTATCAGGGTCCCTGCTATTCCTAAAATTATTTTACCGTCCCTGCTCTTCAATTTAATTTGGTCTCGGGTCCTTGGCTGATGTCAGCGGTCATTTTTTCAAATCGAACAAAGCCTAACTTAAGGAAGCTCGATTCGATTCCCGGTTGGGGAGGAAGACGAAGAGATGGTAAGAAAGATCGCACTGGGAGGAAACTCGACTCAATTCTGGTTGTGGGTTGTGGATTTAATGTTCTTGAGTTTGGGTGATGTAGATTTTCAATAGAATATTTTTTTGTTTGCTATTTCAATGTATGTTGGAATTACTTGAAGATGAATCTGCTTCTTTTTTCGTTGTTTCAATATTTAATTTGGATAATTTGGATGAAAAATTGGATATCGTTTCACGTTTAATTTCAATATTTCTAGGGTTTGTTTGAAGATTGAGGAAGATGATTTTTTTTGTTCTCGGCGTTATTGAGATTCAAGTTTTTTTTTGTTATGAATTCAGCAACTAGAGAACAAAACGCGCAAAGAACACGGACACAAGAGATAACGTGGTTCGGCCTAGTGCCTACGTCCACGGTGAGAAATGAGAAATTTATTGATAGATCCAAGTCACAAAGCAATACAAAACCTTAGGATAACATGCCTTTATATAGAGGCAAACCCTTGGTGTACAAGTAACCTATCTAGGTCGCATTAGGAGTCCAAAACCTAGTCAGAATAGGAATAGAAATAGGAAATAAGTCTTTCCTATTTTTCGCCATCCCAACAATCTCTACCTTTGCGAGAAATCATCTCGTGGAAGAACCATGAAGCTCCACCCGAACTTCAACAAACTCCACATTGACAAAACACTGCCCCATGAAGAACCATGAGATCTTGCAAAACTAATCCGACTCCACCGATTCCATCTCGGACCATAGATAACTGCATCAATAAGACCATCTCAACTTTCTCTTCACCTTTTGTTCAATCACTTGGAGCCAGTCCCCAAACTCGAGCTTCTGAGCTTACTTGGCCTATTCCCTCCAACATCCATTGAACCCCAACTAGCGAGTCTACTTTCTGAAGCAACCTTGCGACCAATAGACGTACCCTCTATTTTTTGATCAACCATATGCTCCGCAACCTCAAACCGCTCTTCCGTTGGACTTTTTGTCTCAAACCAATGCTACTTGCCATAGCATACAAAAGGCAACTTTTTGTTCCACCAAGTAGAACCCTCGATATGTCACGAATTCCACTGTTCGGCCTTGAGTGAGATACCTGATTTGCCCGTGGTACTACCAACGGCTTCGCATTCCCATGCAAAACCTACCCAACATCTTTGACGTGCACGTCTCTTTAGACAACCATAGCGGAAACTTGCTAACTTTGTCTCTGCGAATCCCAACTCCACTCAAACCATTCATGTCAAGCTTTTGCTCCATCACACAAGAGCTTTTCTCTCCTCTATCGAAATTCAACGAGGTGACTCCACCTACAACCGTGTTCTCCACTAACCTGTAGGTGTTCCTAGCATTCCTTTCACCCTTTATCACCACCACATCATCCTTCTCCACCTCCATTAGCCCGCCTACAATATTATAGTTGTACCCACTATAATCCAAGGCTCCTAACGAGATAAAATTCCTCTCCAACTTCGGAACATGCCTAACCCCACATAATTTTCTCTCAACACCATCCCACATCTTGATTTGGATATCACCTATGCCAGCAATTCTACAAGTAGTACCATCACCCATAGTCACCATACATGAATCAACGAACTTGTAGGTGTCGAACCACCCTCTCTTGGGCGTAATGTGGAAAGAGCAAGCGCTATCCAAAATCCAGGAATCAGAATGCTTTAGACTTGACAAAACAGAAAGAAGATCACCATCAGACCCGTCCGAATGTGAGGCTACATTCACGGAACTTGATCCTTTTTCCTCGCGATCCCCAGTTCTTTTTGGAAAATCCTTCTTCACGTGCCCTTTTTCTCCGCACTCGAAGTAATTTCTCTTGAACCTCCTTGACCACGACTTGGGTCCCTTCCCGTCTTTTGCTCCACTACGATCACCATGCCTACCCCTCACAACCAGCCCTTCCGCTTGTTCATCGCTAATTTTTCTCCTTTGATGAAACCCTAGCAGAGCACTTGTGATATCTTCCAACACCAGAGACTCCTTCTCCCAAGTTAGAGTTGTAACCAAATTTTCCTAGGAGCCATGTAAAGAATTCAGCAGCAACAATGCCTTGCCTTCTTTCTCGAACTTCACATCAACCTTTCTCAAGTCGCTCACAAGTTGACTGAAACCATTAATGTGTTGGCTCAAATCCGAGCCCTCCTTCATCTTGAGTCCGTACAATCTTTGCTTAAGATAAAGTTTGTTCGACAAAGACTTAGACATATACCTTGCCTCTAATTTCTTCCATACCTCAGCTGGTGACTCCTCATCCATGACGTGATACATCACATCATCCGCCAAGTACAAGCGAATTGTCACCACCGCCTTGGCCCCCATCTCCTTCCACTCTTGTTCCTCCATCTTCTTGGGCTTTTTCTCCGAGAGCGCGATGACCATCCCTTGTTGCACGAGGAGATCCTTGACACGCCTTTGCCATAACCCAAAATTCGAAGAACCATCGAACTTCACAAGAGCAAACTTCACGCCGTCCGTCATCCTCCAACCCAAGCTCTTGATACCAATTATTATGAATTCAGCAACTAGAGAACAAAATGCGCAAAGAACATGGGCACAAGAGATAACGTGGTACGGCCTAGTGCCTACATCCACGGTGAGAAAGGAGAAATTTTATTGATGGATCCAAGTCACAAAGCAATACAAAACCTTAGGGTAACATGCCTTTATATAGAGGCAAACTCTTGGTGTACAAGTAATCTATCTAGGTCGCATTAGGAGTCCAAAACCTAGTCAGAATAGGAATAGGGATAGGAAATAAGTCTTTCCTATTTCTCGCCATCCCAACATTTTTGTTGAAGGGTATAAAAGTCATTTTACATGATTAAAAAATGAAAAAATGACCGTTGACATCAGCTAGGGATCCGAGACCAACATTAAATCAAAGAGCAAGGACGGAAAAATAATTTTTTAAATGGCTGAGACCCTACTTATAATAACAGGGTGAACTATAATATAACAGAGACCTCAGAGTAATTTACCTTTAAATATTTAAGGAGTGAACTAATTTATATTCGAGCGGAGCACCACGAAAGTGAATAAATTAAAGGAGGCGCGTTCAAGTCCAACACATGGCCCCCCAAATTGAGTAACTTATCCACAAGCATCCAATTCCCCGGAGATTAGTTGATGATGCAATTACAATTAATAGGTTTTAGGACCTGGAACATCTCGACTAGTATTTACAATAGACTAATTAGATTTTGTTGGATCAGTTAAGATCGATCCAGACATTTCAGTCAATCTAGAAATTGTTGTATTTCTCACACTCAAAGAGAATTATAATTAATTTAGGACAATTTTATTATTACTCAATCTAAGTGTTGGTTTGCACCGGGTTTAAAAGTGAGGATGACATAGAAACTTACAGTCCCGCTGAAAACTATTGTGAGCCAAGAGAGGGATGTCCTGAAATCTCGCATGATGAAGATGGCGAAAACTTAGTTGTCATTGATGAGGACAAGCTTGAAGGTGCGAGAAAACCTAGGAGTTTCAGTGTGTGCAGAGTTAATAAGCTTTTACAAATCTATAAAAACGACTATGTGCTACTGTGCGCATTCAGGAGCTGAATAGAAAATCACTTATTAACCATGTCAAAGTATATAAAAATGTAACCTTTATTTTAAGAAGGTGAAAAATCATTGGGCTATAGTGTTGTTTTAGCCTTATTCCAGGGCCGAGGATCGATGCATCTATAGATAGGATGGTTTGGGACCCACCAATTTGCGAATTATGGAAAGGTTTCATTTAAGTATCCCAGGAAATGCTGCCTTTCCTTTTTCTTTTTTATGTTGAAAAATACTTTTTCTTTTTTTGAAGGTTCAAGAAATGCCTGCTTTAAATATTTTGTGTCTGAATATCTAATAGAATGTTTAATCTAAATGTTCATTTTATATTTTCAACAGTTTATTTGAAATTATTATTATATTTTCAATTGGCCCAAATTGAAAAAGAAAAAAGGAAAAAGTCCACTTTAGTACCTTGTGGTATCGCTCAAAATCACTTTAGTACCCTGTGGTAAAAAACCGACCAATCGAGTCATACTTATTCCAATTAACATCAAAAAGGTCCTCGGGTAGCTGCCCGGAACTGCTCGGACCCGCCCGAACCCTGCCCAGACTACGTGGCCAGCCACATCACCAAAACTTGATGACGTGGCGCCACGTGGACGAGGAGGAGGAGGAGGAGGAGAGGAGGAGGAGGAGGAGGAGGAGGAGGCGGAGGAGGAGGACGAAGTGGAGGAGGACGAGGAGGAGGAGGAGGAGGCGGAGGAGGAGGAGGAGGAGGAGGAGGAGGAGGCGGAGGCGGAGGCGGAGGAGGAGGAGGAGGAGGAGGAGGAGGAGGCGGAGGAGGAGGAGGAGGAGGAGGAGGAGGAGGAGGAGAAGAGGAGGCGGAGGAGGAGGAGGAGGAGGAGGACGAGGAGGAGGCGGAGGAGGAGGAGGAGGAGGAGGATAGGAATAAAGGGAAGGGTCGTCCTCGTCCACGTGGCGCCACGTCATCAAGTTTTGGTGACGTGGCTGGCCACGTAGTCCGGGCAGGGTTCGGGCGGTTCCGGGCAGCTGCTCGAGGACCTTTTTGATGTTAATTGGAATAAGTATGACTCGATTGATCGATTTTTTACCACATGTTACTAAAGTAATTTTGGGCGATACCACACGGTACTAAAGTGGACTTTTCCCAAGAAAAAAAGAGAAGGGTGGCCTACCAAAATTATATATCAAAAAAAAGAATAGCTGAATCTTCCCATCCACAATTCCACATGCAGCTCATGCTTCTGGCCGTGTGTGTTCAGATTACACCTATCCCATGTGCCCTCTATTTTTCTCGACGTCACTTTAAACTTTTTCCTCTATTCGGATTTTTGCTTATTAGATTCCCTGGTGTATTTTGCATAAAATAATAAAATTGGGGTCCAGGGGGAAATACGCATGACAGTGATTTGTCAACTACTGGCTTATTTTATTTTTCAACTCTCGTCGTGGGCCATGTTTCTTTAACTTTTTTCAAATAGGGAGGGTGGCCCACTGATCAGGAACCCAGAATTGTGGGCCCTCGTGACATTTTCTGGATTGGATTGTAATTTGGCAACTAGTATGGAACTGTTTACATTAGTTCTCGGGTTGATGAAAGAATATTTCCCAACTAATCTTTCGATGATTGTGGACTAATCTTTGGGTTGGTGATTAAATTGTTTTCCGAAACTACTACATATCCAGATATTTAATTAAATAAAAAATAGAGATTCGAATAAGATTATAATATGTAGGATAGCAAATAGCTAGAGAGGTGAGGTTTTAGTTGGTACTTGCATCATCAATGTTCCGCTGGCTTTTCTGATTCTATGGGCTGAACCAGCCGAGATGGTTAAAGATTACACTAATTATGGGATGAAAGCAAATGGATGAGGCAGCAGATGGGGCTTCTCCTATTTCTTAGCTCAGCTCATTAAGGAATTTCTTGATTGGGCCACCCCATCAAACCTTTGGGGACCTTTTCTTATTCCGTATTCCGAGAGTTACACGCAACCGTATAGAACCCATTTCTGGTTGCGATTGGGAATACGATCTCACCAAGATCTACCTTCTAAGCGGTCAACTAATTAATAGTTTCGGTCAGGGTCAAAGTTACCCGAATGATCAAGAATCTCGAGCTGTTTTTATCTCTCTTGTCAGGACAGTATTCGAACAATCCGCTGGTGAATGGAACAGCACCAGATCAACATCACCCTGTCTCACCTTACTGTATCCACTCAAAGGAGGAAGCAAACCAGTTTACTTTTGTGGATGCAGTACAGGAAGAGGTGATCTCTATTAACCCGAGCACAACTAGGCATGAAGGTTCAGAGCCAAACCGACTACTCCAAGAGCGCTCATCCATAAACCGGTTACTGATACAAAGCTGTTAAACTGGTTCCGTAACAATCATAGCCGGCATTTTCATCAAGGCTTGTCATAATTCTTGTTTGTTTTATTTTACTTGGAAGACGAAAACTCAAAAATCTTGGTGAAAAGGAAAGTCGGTATATCTTACTTGTCGACGAAGGCCACGGCAGTTTCACCATGATGCACGTATTCCGGCCATCGGGACCTTGATGAAGCGGAGCAAGTAGGACAACTGCCAGCGCAACACCATGATCGGCCACTCTACACATGAATAGAGAAATCTGTTATCCATGAATATCTGAGCTGTTAAAAGACCAAAGAACTTATCATCTTTGAAGCAGTAGCTTAGCGTGAAATGGCCGGCCAGGAAACGCAGACCGGAAATCTGACAGCATCAACGGAAAATCAATTTAAGAGGTCAATATATAATATAGTACATGGAGTTGTGCACTCTCTCGTAATACAAATGATCTTCACTAGGGTAAGTAGGCCCAATACCAGGCCAAAAAATTGAATGAATCAGGCTGTCCATATACGTTAGGGTAAGTTGTGGAACTATGTACGCATGGAAGAACACGCTACTTTTGTCCATATACCTCACTGCAAAACTGGATCCGCGTTGCTACAGTGAAAGAGCCTCTGAGCTTAACCAAAATGGAACCCAGATGATTTGAATGAACCGCTGGAAAGATTTGGAAGCTTAAGAATTGCGATGACACCAGCTGGAAAGGCACAAACAGAAGCCAAAACGAAGGCAGGTATATTGCCTCCACCGAAGAGGGCGTCCCATGGACCCGCGCCAATGGATATAATCATCTGAACAGCAAACAGTGCACAAATTCAGCTACAGCATAAGGAACATCAATAATGCTGACAGGAATAACAGGAGGGACAGACGGACGTGCAATGACTGCAAACAAAGTTTTTTGTGCCAATCAAGGGCTTACACCCTCGGAATAAACTATAGCTGAGATCTAATCCATGCGAATCACATGGACACACAAGAATGCAACTGTTGAGAAATGGGCGAAGGAAAATATCCAAAATTACGAAAACGGTTTAGAACCATTCCATTGACAGATTCCTCTACCTGTGGAACAACTATTGAAAGATTGAGAACCCCTATAGCCAAACCTGCATCCACAATTTATCATCAGGAATCACCGAATTTCCAGCATGAGATACAGTAAGCAGTAGGCACAAGACAAATTAGATATCAGGCATACCTTGGCCACCACCTGAATCAGCAGTTAACTCTGCTGTAACAGAAAAGGGTACGCTGTATGTAATCTGCACCACAAGCATGATTATTACACACTATCTGAGAAGAAGATAAAAGTGCATCTATTTCCATCGCTAAAGTTGAACACACCGCAAGAGGAAAGCCAAGAAGAGCAAACACAACCAACGAAGCTATCCTGATTGCAGCACTTCCGCCAATAACATGTTCGATCCCTCCTGAATATTCACCAACAGATACCAAACTAATGATACCAGTGAGGGCCATGCAGGCAAACACAATGAAGTTGCTTATCGCCCATACTAGTCTTGAACCCATCTTTTGACACATTGGTTCAATGAAGAATGAACTTATTCCAAGAATAACCTACAAAAAGTGGAAGAGACAAAAACAGTCAATGACAATTTCAATGCAACAAGGACAAAGATTAAACCTAAACTTTCTCCCAAAAAAAATAAATTTTGTGGACTCAATTTTGTTTTTTCAGAACAGCTTTGGATATAATCGCTTTGCATCATATGGCATCTGAAATCAGAAGAGAGTTAAATCTCTCCTTAGCTTGGTGATGACTACAACTTGAAAATCAAATACACCAGCAATAGAGCATGATCCTATCCATGAAAAGCTAAACTGTTGGTTCTCAATTTTGAGCTCTTACAGAATTCAATAGCAAACCAAATGCACCTTCTCTGACACCCTGATCGTACAATTTCACTTCATCAGAATTTCCTTTGGGATCGCCATGATAAACCTCTCTACCCATCCAATCAGTATCGAAAAGGAAGAAGGGGAACCAAGACAACTGCAAAATCAAGACGAGATATAAGAGTTTATGTGCACCACCAACTCAGAGGCATTTTATAGCACAAACCATCTGTAAGAGTGCAGCTTACCCAAGTAAGGGCCATAACGACTAGCACTGAGTGCATTCCAGGGGGCAACTGCCTTAAACTAGTCAACAAGTTCACTAAAACAGCTCCGGGGCCATCAGCGAAACTATCATTGGCATCCACCCCCGAGGTTGTGGACGTGGGATTAGATTTCTCTGGACTCTCATTTGCCGAGCCCATTCCGTTAGACTTTCCAGTGAAAGACATTTCGGGTTTATATTTTGAAATTTCATTTTTATTTCCTTGAATATCATCTAACAATGGATCTGCATCTGATAACCTGTGATGCTCAGGTCGAACTAAAGGGACCTCATCAGCAAAATAGAGAGTCACAAGAGTGCATAAAGTGAGGAAGACCTGCAAATAACAAGGATAAATTTGGAAATGACCCACGTTGTCTGAAGATGGACAACACATGAAACAAGAAAAAAAATCTCAATTACTTGGAAGATCAAGCACATGGAAATACTTGTGAAACAAGATTCAAAGCCAACCACAAATAAAATACCAAAGTAATATCTTTTTTTTTTAGGGAAACCAGAGTAATATCTTGAGCTGCAAAAGAAAGTACAAAAATAGTAACCAGCAGCCATCCATTTTGAAGTTAAAACCATGGGTATAGCATTGAGTAAAATTCCGTAACACAAAACTCAAGCTTCCTGTGTTTTTTCTCCTTGCTGGTATCTTGACCCAATTATCAATAATTATAAGATATCTTTGACATCTCTCACACCAATCAACTCATACGATCGTACCGATGTGCTTAGTTAGCTCTCTTTTGACTCATTGATTGAGCGGCCACCGGTCTTACAAGTTTGTTTGGCAGGTTAGATCATGTTGATCCTCATCCCAAAGGAAACAAGCCTCTGACAGTTAACACCCTACTTAAAGGACTGCATGCAACAATCTTTTATAGTCTACTTCAAGTCATTGCCAAGTAACCAGTACAACAAGAAGCAAAGGAACATCCATTATATCTCGATCAAAGCTAGATTTATCGAATGTCGTAAATACTAACACTCTTGTCCTACTAGGACTCTTGTCCTAAACAACATTGGTAGAGAAGAAACCTAGTCGGCAGGAACACGAAATCGATTGAATTAAAACAACCAAATAAATTCACGAAGTTCCAAGCATCCTTACAGAGAGCAATAATTTCTATCTGCCAATATACATGAGTGCACATGTGAATGAAAACCAATGCAATTCTAAATTGGCATAACAGTGACGGAAGTAACAGAGTCGAAACATTGCATATCACTGGCACTAAAGGAAGATACGAGCAGAATAATCTGGAGAAAAACAACTCACTACAGCAATAATAAAGGCGGCTTTAAGATTCCCGCAAGCTTCACAGCAAGCCCTACTCATCAGGAAAGGAAACCACCTGTTCAAATAAAAACTGGTTTCAGATAACCCAAGAGACTACAAGAAGGAGAACAAGTAGGGGAGGTGAAAATGTCCAGGGAATCTGAAAACTATCTTCCAGCTTTCCTTATTCATGAGACAAGTAGGGAAGAGCAGAGCCATGCGTACATGATAAGGTGTTTAAACGAGTCTAGACCCATTTAATGCCACACAACACCCTAATTACTAGAATGAAATAGATGAAGAACAAAGTGCACCATAATCACCTGTTCCAACTTCCACTTGCACCTGCAGAGAATCCCAGGATGTTCCCAACCGCCATCCATGAGCAAAATACAGCATTTACCATATTACGTTGATCCGGACCTATAATGGCACTGCTCATTATATTTCTGTTCAGAGGTGACAACTAAGAGCTTACGCCAAGATTATAGCAGCATAAAGGCGTGCTGAAAAAGAATAAAAGATTAAAACGTAAAACACAAGAATATACCTGCTAGATCAGCCAGGAGAGCACGGGCTGGTCCCTGCAATAGTACAAGGCTATAATTGTCTCCAATTTTAAAATACTGTAACCAGTATTGCATCACTCGAAAAACAATAAACCATAAAGAATTAATACCAAAAGAATAAGCTTACCTGGACTGTGTTGTTGGCAAGATCCAGCATCCAAAACCCAATAACAAAGACAAAGGCCGCTCTCGTTCGAGTTCCTTTATATGTACTGCATTTCCATATCAAGTTGGTAAGATTTATGTAAATCGGACACCTGCAAAGGAGCTCGATGTAGGGAAGCAGGTACCTGCAATGGTCCTTTGTATCTCCTAAAAAGTATCCAACGTCTGCAGAAAATCCGATTATTATCACCTAAATTCGAACCAGCTCAGTTTAGCTTGTACAAAACTCCAGTAAACTAAAATAGTGCGCGAGAACCATTGATGGTTTGTTTTTCAAGCTCAAGCCATTGATACTTACAGCAACTGAAATCATGAGCGATCCTATAAGAATGAATGGGCGTCTTCTTCCAAATCGAGAAGTGCACTTGTCACTCCATATACCAATACAAGGTTGAACCTGAATGCGAAACGAGCTACTGAGTAAGGCATCACGGCAAGGATTTTAGTTCGTCTAGCTACAGGCATCCACAAACAGACCATCATGTTGCATTCAGAAGCAGGTAAGATTATAGTTTAAAATTGGCCAAAATGTTCCATGCTAAAGATTAATCAACAAACAGAAGCGTAAAAACTTCTGCTAGACATACCACCAGGCCAGTTATAGGACCACACAGCCAAATGAACGATGAGAAGGCATGCTCAATTCCGAGCGTCTGCAACAGAAAGTAGTAACAAGTTATAAAAAACTAGTTGTAAATTGCTCAAGCCTCAAGTACATTACTGGAAAATTCATTAGCCAGTGGTCTAAAACCCCGTTCAATGCGATCCAACCAGAAAACGAAAACTAAATTCCTGGAATATACTAAAAACCCTTACTGAACCGTTCGTTCCCTTTATATGCTACTCTCTCTGGTACTCAACACAATTCTGGAAACTCAATGAATAAGGCTCCAATCTTCCAACCGCATTGGCTCTGCAACTCCTAACCACCGCTAATGATTTCTTTCCGATATTTCTCGAACCAACGGCTATCTCGGAGCTCAACCACTGGCGCTGGCTAAAACTAAAACGCTCTCTAGATCGCCAGCATTCGGCTATCAACTTATATCTACCGCTTATTCCAATCCAAAGTAAAATGTCGATACTAGCTAGCCCTAACTCTTGGTCACGTTCCGAAAAACAGATTCAATTCCCGCGAGAAATCCGGAACCTGTATGTAGGGAGTGAGGAGGGAGAGCTGCAAGGCCCAGCCGAACTGGACCCCGGCGGCGATCGTGCAGCTGAGGACAAGCGTCGCCAGGCTGTACTGCTTCTTCGCCGGCGCCGTTTTCGGGGATCCGAGATCGGACGGGTCCCGTGCCCCGGGGTCGGGCCGCGGGTGGCCGCCGCCGTCCCCGGCATCGATCGTCTCCATCTCTATCTCATTCCTCAGGTTCCTGTACGGAACCCGCCCCGTCATCGGCTCCATCATCGCTCGCCGCCAACAGAGGATATCGGTCCGTTATGGGCCGGGGTCAACTGAAGAGGTAACTGCCTTTTGGTTGCTTTTTTTATATTTTGTTTTTCTTTTCTACGAAGGCAAGCAAAGGGAGGATAATAATAATATAATAATAACAGGGTGGTGCTGACAGGTGGCGATGAGATGTGATTTCCCACCGACCCGCGTATTCTTTAAATTGCAGCGACGACCGAAACTGCGTGCGTATACTGTATATCAGTACCATATGATTATTGACTTTAAAATTTACATTTTTTTTATGAGTCAACCAAAGTTTTTTTGATAAATTTATATTTTGGTTGAATCTATCTAGTATTTGGATGAACTTGATTGAATAAGAATGAATGTATAACTTTTTCTTCCAAAAAATGCAGTTTTAACACTTGAATTCGACATTCGTGATTAAAATAATATCTTCTTTTCACCTTTGATTTCATTTGATCTACTGGCTGAATGAATGAGTTAGTTAGCAATTTCACAATGATTAAACCAGAGAAAATTAAGCAACTTTATTACATTTGTTACACGTGGAATGAATAGTTTATCTAACATTATTAAAAAATAAAAATTTTCGTTTTAAATGATTATATTCAAATTGAACAGATTTTACTTACAAAAAATTACATATTACTGCATTCGTTTTTGTAAAGTTCCAAAAAAAAACTTCATTCTTTGAATGGGCCGGTTCCGGACTTGGCTGATTCGCCCCTACCCAATAGGGCCTGCTTGCACCAATGGTCAATTTCGTGGATAAATCGAATCTGGTTGTAATACGAAGAGCAGAACTGATCGTTCTCCAACTGAATTTTACTGTGATAGAATTTTACCGAAACTGACGAAAGATTCTACGTTAAGATGTAACTTTTTCAAATTTACATCTGTCCCTCTATTTCAACCAAAAAAGTTAAATGATAATTGGCAACAACCAAAGGAATAGAGCCACGCTTCGGAGGAAATGAGTTGAGAAACATCAAATATCTTCACATATCGGCACAACAGTCGAGTTTGTCCAACTGCCTGTAGTTTTAGCTAATGTTGTAGGTGTTCCTCGCCAGGAATCATATAAGAGGAATCGGATTCAGTGTTGAGAGCAAATTCAACTATAATGATATTCAAATTGTCAGATTCTTCTTTTCTTTTGTTCATCAGAATGTCAAGCCTGGTTAGGAGTCTTCTTTTTAGAACTCCAGAGGTCTTAACGCCTCGGACAAGCAACGGAAAGTTAGAAGTCTGGTTAGGAAGAATTCAGTTGGTTTTCTTGCAGTTGCGGAAACTAAGTTATAAGTCTCTTTCCTTGTTTCTGTAGGTTTTGGTCATGTCAGCTTTTTCCTTTTTATTTTCGGGCTTCTCTTGTTTTCATGACGGTGTGGTATTCACTTTGCGATTTTAAAGTCAAGATAAGTTTTCCTATCGGGGTGCTTTTTTCCTACAACACTTTTTTTTCCTACGGATTTTGGTATAGTAGGGTTTTAACAAAACCGGCAGTCGCAAACCCGTTTTGCTCCATGACAAGGTGAATGCCACACTAAGTAGGTTGTATATTCTATGGTGTTTAACTACATGTACTTTTCAAAAGAAAAATCAGAATTGCAGACGTGGCAGACAATACCTAGCTTCACAAAGGCAATGGAAGATATATGAAGGGATACAAAGTTCTGCCAATGCCCCAAAATTCCGGTCCCCGTAAGTATGCAAGAGAGCATACCGATGAAGCCGGATATCACAGTAAATGTAGCGAAGCTGGGATGCGCCTATGTACAGTGGACCTTGTCTCTCAATGCTCGGCACCTCGAGTACCCAAATCAGCAGCGGCTTTAGCAGCTCGGTCTAGAGCACCCGATACCCAGATGGCTCCCCTTGAGAAGTAGCTACTGTTTACCACCGTGTTAGCTGCTGCAACAGCAGTTCTTCCTGTAGCGGACAGTGCTGAACGGGTTGTTTCAGAGACGTGGTACTTGTCATCCACTGCTTTCATAGCTTCCATCCCAGCGAAAAGCTTGTCGGCCAGGCCGATTCTCTCATTCAGCTCAGCAACCTTGGCAGCAGCTGTTGCAGAAACCTGATGAGACTCATCAAAAGCTTTGGCCTTTGACATTGCATCTTTCCCCAGCACATAACCCTTAGCCAGCATGTCTTTCACCACCTCTTGTGCCATCGTAATAGCCTCTCCCACATCACTAACACGGCTCTGATCGTGCGGCTGCGAAAAAAATAATGTAATTAACGAACTAAGAGAAAGGCAAATGGATGACCATGGTCACAATTTATAATAAAGACAGCATACCATTGTCTCAGAATGATCCCGATATTCTGAAGCTCTATTCCAAAAATCAAATTCGTCTCCCCACCGAGTTATGCACACACGCTGATCCAAGATAGTGGCACCCGAATGTGTAAGCAAAGAATTTAGTAACAGATCCATCATCCCGAGTTCATGCACTTGATGGGCATTGATTGCAGTCAGGTAGCGGAATCGATTCATCAAGAGAGGAACTAGGAAGTCATTCAAAAACCGACCAGTCAACTAAGTAGAATCTTAGAATTTCGATGCGAGATCATTCAGAGCAATAGACTCCTACACCAATCAGGCCAAATATCTTATCACAATCACTTGCATTCTTGTTTGACGCTACAGGGAGAAGATCAAATCCATCATATCACTCTAGTTATACTCCAATTCGATCCCGAACTACAAAAAGATGCACAGGCATCCATCAAACCAAACACTTACGCTGAGCAAAACCGCGGTTTCTTGCGAATAGGCGTCTCGAAAAGTAACGTAGCCCGAGCAGGCACAATCCCCGGACCTGCATTTCGGAGGACCAAAATTCCACGTCATCAACGCGAAACCAGAATTCCTAACCGACTATCAAAGAACCAAAGGAGGGAGGGAAACTGACCTCATAATTTCGACACTCTCGATGGCGCCGGAGAAGGCGAAGAAGTCGTAGACATCCTTCTCCGTTGCCCTAGGAGACAGCCCCGTCACCTCCACCGTGTATCCACCTCCGCCCATCCCTTCCGAATTCCTTTGCTTTTCCTTTATAAAAAAAAGAAAAAAAGAAACCCTAGGCCAAGTCTCCTGCGAGAAGAGAAAAAGAAGCTTTCGAAGTAAGCGAGGAAAACAAACGAGGAATGAGAGAGAAGCGGTTGATTCTCCGATGACAGCGGTTATGCTAATGGGCCTGTGAGTGTAAGGCCCTGAATGGGTCCTTGTTGGGCCGAAAACCATAAGAATGGGCCTCAGAATGTTTATTTTGTATTTTCCCGTACCGATTCATTCTCAAGGACTCGATACTCGTACCACGGTAACTTTTTTATTTATTAAAAAAAGGTAAAAATATATTAACTTAAAATCATAGGTTACATTATGAGTACTAGAAGTAAAAATACAACTAGCAAATCCAAGAACGTATCCCCTAGACTCTATCCCATCTCGACCATCTAAGATACAACCCAATCAGCCCACAAGGGCCAATTAAAATCATATCCCAATCGTCGCATCTTTAATAGCGTTAAGGAGATCTGACGTTCTCCTTTTAAAAGAGCGTTTAAATCGCTAAAAAAAACCCAGCTTTCATGTACGTTGCACTCGTTAATCTCTGTCTGAATTTGAGTTATATTGCATGGAGAGATTCGTCAAACACTCTTGGAGATTCATTTTGATCGAACTCGCCCTCGGCCTCGAGTAAACTTTCTTAGATAATGGTTCTTATTTTTGGAGAGACTTACATTTTACTCGTTAATTTTCTCGCCTGGGAAGAAGTTCGTATACGCAGTAACTTGAAGAAGGACTGCCTAGAATGTGGAGTGAATCATGTCAAAATTACGAGATTAAATTAAAATTTACATTGTTTTATGCTTTGAATTATATGTGATTTAAACTTAACTTCACACTCTTTTGATATCTACCATCGTATCTACATGCAGCAAATATTTCAAATTAGACCCACGCTGTTAGCAAGATAGAAACTAAAAAAGATTTTTTAAAAAGATTTTGATTTTTATCACTTCAACCTATTATCGTTAGTTCAAAACTATATTCTATAAAAAAATATCATTTAGCCAGTTTTCCATATTCTGCCTAAGAACATTCCAGCCACACTAATCTTCATAGTTTGCTAGGCTTTATTGATTTTGGATTTTTGACCAAAATAGTGGTACGGTAAAAAAGATTTACCAAAATGGGGCTGCAGATAAATATTTTCTGAAAATGGTGTTCACGTTAGACTATGTCGAAAAAAGTCATATCTGAAAATCAAGATACAAATTTTTTTTCATTATCACCAAGATACGAGATTTTCGGGCATAGCCAACATACGCCTAAAAAACTCGTATCTTGGAAAGATATGCCTAAAAAACTCATATCTTGATAAGATACGACGTAAAAAATTATATCTTGGTCGAATATACGATTTGCGAGTATTTTTTTTACTGTTATAATAAATAGCATTGATCGTGACAACTAGACAAGGTATTGAGAGTGGGGTGATGAGTTAAAATT
Organism: Hypericum androsaemum; assembly: GCA_963995505.1. Classification (NCBI taxonomy): domain Eukaryota; kingdom Viridiplantae; phylum Streptophyta; class Magnoliopsida; order Malpighiales; family Hypericaceae; genus Hypericum; species Hypericum androsaemum. The sequence goes on from OZ023195.1 coordinate 5,977,055, forward strand.
CCGTCATTAACAATTTTCCTGCAATTTCATGTGAACTCACTGCCTTGTCTGGGTATGCTGTACTTTTTTTTTGAAAGGGTTTGCTGTGGTGGCTGACTTATTGTACCAGACGTATTGTACCACCAAGTAATATATTGTTGATCGACATTCATCATAAATAGAAAAACTACATGTTACATTAATTAATCTAAAAAAGTGATAGGCTTAACAAATAAAAAATACTCAGATTAAAATAAATAATAACATTTCAAAAATAAATAATTTTTTCCAGGATAGTGATCGATTTTTTCATCCGAGACCTAAGTGTATATTTTTTCGACCCGGGGAACAAAAAGCAACTAGGTGTTTTGACAATCCATTTTTTAACTACAGAAATTCAATTAATTTTTATTCATAAAAATATGATAATATTTAAAAATAACAGTTAAGTCCATAACTATATATTTTTTTCCCGAGAAAGATGGGTAAAATGACTCTTAAACCTTTAATCCTTCGTTTATAAGCAACAAGGTCAGTAAAAAAATATAGCTTGATTAGACAACATATCCATGTTATTCATTCCATGTAACTGAATAATTAATACATGTTATGCATTTCATTTAATTGTTTAAGATGTAGCATTCATTAATAGAATTAGAAAAGAATATCGATGTGAAAAGAAAGCTTCAATTGCAATTTTTTAACCGGTAAATTTTGTTAATGCAATGCGTGTTACATAACATAGTGTGTAATATCTTTTTTTTTGAGGTTATGGCTCTTGGGTTCATCAAAATTCTACGGTCATAAAATTCAATAGGATAAACTCGATAACACTACATTATCACAATTCTACATTCAAAATTTAGATATACTGATTGTGGGCTACAAAATTAAGACCCACATCACTTTAGAAATTATTGAATTAAAATCTTTATTTTTATTAAAATATTATTTAGAAATTATCTGTAATATATAAATCAATAATATTAGACTTTGAACAGCTTATAGGAAAAAGCAGCCACCAAGTACAGCAAATCAGACAAGGCACTGAGTTCACATGAAATTGCAGGAAAAAGCAGCCACCAAGTACAGCAAATCGGACAAGGCACTGAGTTCACATGAAATTGCAAAAAAATGTCCATTAAGGGATTCGAACCTATCACCCAACATATTATAGGTAAGGCTTTGCCCAAACTGAGATCTTAGGATTTTACGATTTGTCATGGGCAAAATGAGTCAGAGCATATGCAAGATCAGGAGTCGAACAGGATTGGTGAGATCTGAGTGATAACTCTTGAGATCCTGAGATCTACAAGTTGAAGTGGTGGGATGTTTCTCAACGCTTCCAGAGGAGAGAGAAAAATAAGGAGTTATCCTTAGTTTAACATTTTAATAATATTTCTCAACACTTCCATAGGAGAGAGAAGGATAATGAGTTATCATTCGTTTAATATTTTAATAATATTTGTTATCCGGATAACTATACTTCGTTTACTATGTAGAGCAAAATACAAAATCTACTATACTTTGTTTAATTTTTTAATAATATTTGTTATTCGGATAACTATTGATCGACTAAAATATTTAAAATAACACGATTGATAATTATTACGAATAGTTTTATATTAATTAAATTATAATAATCAAATTTATATTAATTAATATCTCTAAAATTAATAATTTTAGAGTTATTTAAATCTGTATTTTTATCATACCAATTTTTTGCCACTTATTTCTTTTGCATCAATTTTGATGTTTATTTTATTTTTTTATTGTTCGTCAAACCACATTATGTAACCTATAGATATGTAGTAGATTACCATTAAAAATTGTATTGAACTGAGATTTTTGTGTGTAAATTTATGAAGGAAAATTGGTCATTAGTAAAAAAAGTTTATGGAAAGGTTATTAATCTTAGTTATTTCTATAATTTTATCTATTTGGTAAATTTTACGATCCGTGTTACGATTTTACGATCTACGATTTTTCTATTCCCAAACGATCTTTAGTGGAATTCCGATTTTGACAACCTTGGCCAACTCAGTTATGCTTACTACCATATCTAATTGTCACGATTAAATATATTTATTATAACAGTACGAAAAAATACTCGAACGTCGTATACTCGACCAAGATACGAGTATTTTACGTCGTATCTTACCAAGATACGAGTTTTTTAGGCTTATGTTGGCTACGCCCAAGAAACTCGTATCTTGGTGACAACGATAGAAAAAGTCATATCTTGGTTCCAAGATACGGCTTTTCCGATTTAGTCCGAAATAGACACTATTTCCGAAAAAAAATTATCGGGAGCTCCATTTTGATAAATCTTTACTACTATAACACTATTTTGTAGGGATGGCAGAAATACTCATACTCTGAGGGTCAGACCCTACCCTTACCCTACGGGCCTAGACCCAGTCAAAGTCAACATACCCTTACCCTACGGGTCTAGGGTATGTTGACTTTGACTGGGTCTAGGGTAGGGTATGTGTATGTGTCCATGTTTAGAGGTAAGGTCTAGGGTAGGGTATGAATTCATAGTTAGACCCTGTGGGTCGGACCCTACCCTTATATTTTTACCATATTTTAGACTCTACTCTAATTAGACTCTAGTTAGACCGTATTGATAATATATATAATATACTTTACGGTTAACTTTAACATATTTATTATGTTATTCCGCAACTAGCTTAGAAGATGTCGTGAATGATGGATCACTAGAAGCTGACATGCTATATTTTTCTTTTGTTGAATTGTTTATGTACTTCAAACTCTAAAAGAAAAACCTTGGACCATTGAAATTAAATTACAAAATTTGATATTTCATCAATTTTCTATTGAATGTTGATGTGTAACGTAGTAGATGTCTTGAATTTATTTAAATTTTATATAAAAATTAAGTTTTGATTAAAAATTATCAAAATGCAGAACATTAAAGGGTCGGACCCTGCAGACCCTGTAGACCCTGGGTCTCCAAGAGGGTAGGGTATGAATCTAACAATAAAAAATTTGTAGGGTCGAAGGTAGGGTATGGGTCCATCCAAAAAAACTAGGGTATGGGTAGGGTCCTATCAATACCCTACCCTACCCTACCCATTACCATCCCTACTATTTTGATCAAAAATACTCGAATTTTCAATCTTCAACGTACTTAAAAAATACAATATGTGATAAAATTCTACATACACCACGGTTTTTTTGAAACGACTACATACAACACAGCTACATCAACAACCTACCTATATATTTTGAGAAAGAATAAGAATAATATAGTATCTATATTATACTTATGCGAAAGTACTCTAAAAATAAAATTCAAAATTTTAATACGGAAATTTGATGCTTTTGATGTAATGCTAAAACTAGAATGGACATATGAGCTGTTTTCATGTCTAGCAGTGTTCTGGTCTTGCTTAAATTTATTGGATCCCAATAACTCTTAAATAAGACTCAAACTCGACTTCATTCGCTTAATTACATTTTTTTATCGTTTGAACAAATTCTCGGAAGTTATTAACGTCGATATTTATTAATATTGGTATGGCATAGGATAGGAGCCCACTGATGTGGGTGGGGGGGGGGGGGGGGGGGGGGGGGGGGGGGGGGGTGGGGTGGTTTCGTTAAATTTGGTATTTGGAAATTATATAACTAGTTCTATTAATTAAGAGACAGTTATGAAAATAAAATTTACTCCTAATCATCATGATTCTTTATTCAAAAAATAAAAAATCACAAACTAATTTTATCAGATGTCATTTCAAATTACAATTAACTAGTAATCGATGATTTGTATACTGAAGAAGAAATAAATAATAAATCTATTTGTTGGCAAACGACATGATATGTTATGCCAAAAGACATGATATTTGTTGGCAACTTGCAGAGTCTCATAGGTCAAACGACATGGTATGTTATGCCAAAAGGCAAGATATTTGTTGGCAACTAGTAGAGTCTCATGGGGGTAGATTTGGTGGGGACTTGGGTAATCCCCAACTATGGGAACTAACTCAAACCAATATCACCACACATGCAAACCAATATCACTTCACATGCAAACCAATATCACTTCATATGTAAACCAGCGTCTTCTAAACCAATATTACTTCACATACAAACCAATATCACTTCACATGCAAACCAATAATACCTGATAGGTTATTGACCATCAGATTTAAAAATAATCAAATCTGACGGCCCAAAATGTAGTCCCCACCTATGGACAAATTTTCTTTAGTCCCCACTCAATCCGATCTCGAGTCTCATATGTCAAATAGCATGGTAGTTGTTGGCAACTCACATGGTCTAATATGTTAAGCAGCATGGTATGTTATGATAAAAGGTACGACATGACTACGTAAATACTGAAAAATAATCAAGGATTGATTAACGAGACAAAAATAAACAAGGAACCAAACCTAACCATAAAATATTTGAAATAAAAATCGAACCTCGCCTCGCAGAGAAAATCAAATCTGGTACTAGCAGTGCTTCCTCAAAAAAACCACAAGAAAAGGAGGAAAACGAGAACTGAAATGAAGGAAGAAGATCGGGAAATGTGAATTAGAATTTCAAAAGGCATGAGAGAAGGACAAAATCGTAGAGATTTTTTTGATTTTCAGTCGATAATGGGAGGAAGAAGCGGAAGGGATGGGGGGAGAATTAATATCTTTCCTTTCTCTAATATATTTGATTTTTTCTTTCTGATTCTGCATGGAGAGAAAATCTCAATAATACCCCTATTAAATTATGAGTCGTTAAATTGAATAGAAAATTTATTTATCAAAATAAATGGTAGGTCAGGATTCATTATGTATGATGCATAATTAATTTACTCCTATGTACTGAATCTGACCTCGAGGCGAGTGCGACTCTTGCGTTGAAAGCTCAGTCTATGTAGTGTAAGAGTCACGTGATACTCAACTATCAGCTTCATATGTTGGCCAATGGCATACTCCCCACTTCAAATTTTCCTTGCAGGAAACCGTTTCTTTGTCGCCGGAGAATTGCGCATAAAACATCTGAATCAATTGGATGACGCAGATATGACATGCTGATAAAATTTAATGATGTAATATAATATGTGAAATAGTTCAAATAATTGGAGTTAGCATATATCAGTTTTTTAAGTAAACTTATACCAACTGGTCAAAATTTTTAAGCTACAAATTGGCGAGGTTGTCAATTTGTCGTATAAATTTATGTCAATCTATCGGGTAAACTTGCGGTAAAGTGAACTTTAATGTTTGCATGTAGCATTTAACAAATCGGTCTTCAGATCGGAACTTAAGGAGTACACCTTCATGAGAAATTTTATATTTTATGGTGTTTCTTTTATACCAAGTCATGTAATTTTTGTAACGAAATCAATTCATTATTGTAGCATCGGTTAAAATAAATTGTTTCCTAAAAAATAGAATTAAATCATAAATGAAAAAAATAAGTTGAAGTTTTGTTATATTTTAATTTTTTTAAGTACGTAAAAAATTTAAGTTTTAGTTTTACAAAAAGTTACCGATACTTAAAGTAAAATGCCTGCTGGGAAACTTGCAAAGTAATATAACAATTGTTCAAGAAAATAAAGCATTCTATTTTAATTTTCATGATTAAAATAATAATTATTCTTCCATCTCTTAAACCTGCATTTTCAGAAAAAGATTTGCTAACTTTCTTTTTGCAGGATGCAACATTCTTAACAACCACGGCCTTGCGTTGTTCTCAAAATTATTAAATTATTATAATAGTATAAAATAATCTAATACCAAATAATATTTGTCAACATACTTGTCACACGATATATTACTGTTCATAATACGATTTTTTCGTGCGTGGGGTTTTGAAAAACTTATACTCTCAAATTCCTCTCGAGTGTATAGTTAGTGTCATCGATAATTTATTAGTTTTTAATCATGAAAATTACTTTCATATCCATCAAAAAGCATAGATCTGTCAAATTATTATAACTAATTGTTATATTGGTTTGCGAGTTTTCGATGCATTAGGCACTTTATTTAAGTGTCTAAACTAAATTCTATTTCTTTGAAATTAAAATTAAAATTAAATAAAATACTTGATTTTATTTTCATCAACTTTTTGGTAACTTTCCGTAACATTAAAATTATATTTTTTAACGTAATTTTTCTCTACTAAAGAAATTAAAATATAACAAACTTGAAAATATTATTTTCATTAATCATTTAGTTCTATTTTCTTGAAATAGAATACTTTGTGTAGGAAATAGTTTATTTTTAACCTATTCATAATAATGGCTTGATTTTATTTCTATAATTACATATCCTAGTCATCTAATTAATTAATTTGTCCTAAATCTATTTGACAATTGTGTAAGTACATACCAAATTATCAAATGACTTGGTATGGAGAGACCACCATAAAATTTCTCCACGAGGGGTTTAATTAATTCGTCAAGGAGCTTAGCTAGTGTTGGAAAAAATATATATGTGCGTGATTTGTATATTTACCATTTTTAGATTATAACTAATTGGTATGTTATTTTTTTGAGATAATTACTCTCAGGACCTCCAGGGTATAGTCAAATAGACTCTGAGGACCCTTTAGTTTCTCTACTAATTACTGAGCCCTTATAGTTTGGTTATTATTATACTTTCGGGTCCCTGGCTGATGTCATTAATCAATTTTTTCTTATTTTATATTTGAAATGACGGATATGCCCTTAATCTGGTCAACTAAAATCGCCGGTCATCTTCTCCGGCCATTTTTTCGGCCACTTCCTTTCTCCTCATAAAGTCGCCGCCTTTAACTTCATCTAAAACCAACATTCGCAAGAATCCTATACACAGAGGGCTTCATCTAATCACGGGACACGATAAATACAAACAGGACGGCGAAGAAATAAACACAAGAACCTAAGGAAAAAAGTGAAACAGAGACGGGAACGACAGACGGGAAAGGAGAAGAAAGACGGGAACGACGGACAGGGAAGGAGACGGAGACGGGAACGACGGACGGGGAAGGAGACAGAGACGAGAATGACGGACGGGGAAGGAGACGGAGACAGGATAAACGAGTCAACATCCAAGGAGTTACGGAGGATGATCAGCCACATGTGCCACCGCTGGGACCGCTTCTCATCACTGCCGCCGCCACCACCGGGCAACAACAACAACAACTTCCATCTCCCCCACTGCCGCAACCGCCTCTTCTTCTTCCGCTCCTCCCGCCGCCGTTAATCGCCGCCAAATAGATTTTCCAGTTCTATTTGGTAATTGATTTTTTTTCTTTCGGATCGACGGGGAAGGAGAAAAAAGGGGTTAGGGTAATTAATTTTTTTTAAATTTTCTTGCAAGGGTATTTGAGTCATTTACTTGAGCCAGGGACCCGAAAGTATAATAATAACCAAACTACAGGGGCTCAGCAATTAGTAGAGAAACTACAGGATCCTCAGAGTCTATTTGAGTATACCCTGGGGTTCTGTATGTAATTATCTCTACTTTTTAAATAATTTTTACCTTCTAATATTCGTACAATCGTTCAATCTCCCAATAAATCTTTCAGTTTTTTTCCATGTTACATCAACAGGTCACTTTCGAACATGTTATCCTTTTTAAATGGATCAGGATCAATCTGTCCAAGTTATGGGTATGGATTGGGTACGGAATGCTCAGATTTTGAACCGTTCAGAATGAAGACACGCAAGGGCTTTTTTGTAAAAATATAAAAATACGGGGACCAAAATAAAAAAGCCACGCACAAACACAAGCCTGAAACAAATGCCATTATAACATAACTGCGCATGCCAGTATCACATAACAGTGCATGCCAGTATCATATAACTTTTTTACAAAAATGCTAAAACACGGGGACCAAAATAAAAAAGCCACGCGCGCCATTATAATAAACGGGACTTGCCGCTGTCACAAATACACATGCTATTGTCACATAATTGTGCTTGTCAGTATCACATAACTGCGCTTGCCAGCGCAGACCCCCATTCACTCCAAACAGTTCGAAATAATTTTTTTACTCCGTATCCAATCCAAACTCCTAAGTTACGACAGGAACGAGAAATAATCTATAACATCCTCTTGAATACATTAAATTGCAGCCAAAATTAGGAAACGGATGACCGTGTTACATTTGGAGTTATTTTTAAGGATGTAATACTACAAAATCGTAGAATTAACGTACGAAGGACGTAGGTCACCGTGGGAGCACAGCCCATGTCAATAATATATTTTTCTTGTACCACTTGATCCCCAAGACATTTATTAGGCTAACTAATATAGATTCTATGCGAGTAGAAGTTTTGAATATCGACAAAACTCTTCCATCAAATATTTGATATTTTAGTATTTCTGATGATTCGAACTTGATATCTAGTAGACATGCATATGTCTATAAGAGGAAAATCTAGGAAATATCACGTACAAGAAAGTGGCAACAACAATAACAACATGGGATACGTATATATGATAAAATGGATGGGGCCACTAACTTATATAAATACGTTATTTGGCTTGGCTACTACATAAGCAAACTCCTAATTATCGCTGCTTGTGCACTATCGGTGTCACTTGAAGCCAATAGAACGGACAACCGATCGCTTAGATCATCGACCTCCCTGTGTAAGCTTCTAATGTAGTTGCAAGTCTCCTGGAGAACCTTGGGAGCTGATACCTGTTTCAAGTATGTAAAAAAATAAGTCATGATTAATTTTTTGGTATTGTTTAGGGCTAATTCGTAGTTTCTAATCTTCGATAGCGCATCGACCACTCGGTTACCTTTGTGTGTACAAGGGAACAAAAAACGAGTCCTACAATGCAAGTTGTAGCAGCTAGGTGTACTTTTTATCCCAACACTAGGAATTGACCACCACAAGAAATAAATGAGGCGGCGAGGGAGTTTGGTTTGGTTTGGCTTGGCTTATCCATACGTTAGTCCAATGAAGGCCACACAAATAAATTCGAGCATATAAATACATGCATTGCCCATACTTAATACATACAAAGAGATGTTGAGAATATATGAGGTGTTAGGATAACAAATGCGAATTTTGGGACAAATGCTAACACGATGCAAATAAAAGATTAATAATTACCCTCTCGGATCGCCCATTGCTAAGCTCAGGGATGAGTCGTTGTAGCTTGGACACCAAGTCAATGATCTGGTCGTCACTGATCCTGGAGACACCTGACTGTTGCCTGGACCGAGACGATCTTCTGCTAGACATTGCCAAGAGTTGCACTAATATTAATGGTGTCAGAAGCTCTATGAGGAGTGCAAGTTACTTGTCAGAGGGAACTAGCTAGGGAGTTTAAGGGAGCGAGGAAGGTGTTAGAAATTTCTGATTTTTAAAATATGGGGAGTGGGTTTTGAGAGACAAATAATGGGCTAGAGGAAATGGTTTCCATGCATGGGAGAATAATAGAGAATTGGCCAAGGTATATATAAGGAAAAAGACTAGACGTTTACATAGGGAGGTGGATGTGTAGTGTAATTAAGTAGGGGAGAAGGAGACAAAGTGCATGGGAGAAAGAGGTGGGTCCTATAGCAATACTTAGTAATATATAGGGTTCTTGAATATTGAAGGAGAGATAGTAAAGAAATATCTCTAATCAAATAGCACTTGATGAATTATATTAGAGTTGTTATATCTTAACTACATGATTTTGAGTTCAAGTTAGTGTCGACATAGAAATGTTAAATATTTGTTTTGCCATCTTCCATACGCCATATCTACCTAAATTTGTCTATTCATTGGGTATTCGACTATCAAATAGTATCAACCAAAAAATAATTGTCTCTACACTATCATATAATCAAACATTTATTTTGATGATTAATCCATGCTTGAATCGAGTAGAATTTCAAACGTTAATTAAGCCGAGTAGAACAATGTTTTGGTATATATCACCTGGTATCCGGGTACTCACTGAGCCGACTAATCCAGATTTAAGTCGGGTGAAACTTTTAAAAGATGGCAAAACTCTCCCACCAAATATTTAACTCTATTGCGTTTCTAAGAGGTCGAATTCGAAACCTCTTAATTAAACTAAAATAATACTCTTACAAGTTGATTTAAGTGCTCGTTGATACCGAATATAACGGTTCTCCCTACTTAATAACTACTTGTAAGTTGATGTAAGAGAATAAATACAATATGAAAGGGATCAACTAGGACATACGCCATATGGTGTCCTCCCCTATGTGTCTCCAATCTGGGGTTAGACGCCAAGTGGGTTAGAGGAAAATTGCTTGTTTATCAGCCAGCAGCGACGAGGCCCCTCTGTGTCAGTACTAGCACGCAAGCCCACGTTATCTTATTACCTCTTGTCATGTGAATTATGTCCGCCCTCCCTCGTCTTATTTTATAAAATACGTACTACCATACCATAGTATATGTAATCCTTCAATTCTTTTATCATATGTGAGACTACTGATTGGCCTCATGATATTGGTGTTTTTTCCTCTTTGATGCTCTACATATTGATGCCAAATGAGTCAATACCATATTTGTAACACCCTGTGATCTGAATGACTATTTTCATAGACCAAAACGAGCATTTTCCAGCGTAATCTGTCCTCACACACATGCATCTCAGAAACTTCCCAGGAGGTCACCCATCCTGATTCTACTCCACGCCAAGTGCATTTAATCTTAGAGTTCTCTCAAGATGTGTGCCAGAAACGAAGGTGCACCTTATTAGTATGGATAGTACTAATCAAACCATTTAAGGTCTTTCAGATTGAACATATCATTTACAGGGTGTCGCATTCATCTCTCCTTAAATACGCGATGTCCTCGTCGCGCCATAATCAGACAATCCCAGAATTCTTCGTATTCGGGTGCGTTTGATCCCCGAACCACACTGTACTAGACGAGGTCTTGCTCTAATACCATATATAATGCCTCGTGATTTGACCGACTGTCTCCACAAACTAACACGGGTATTTTCCAACATATTTTGTCCTCACTCGCACGCATCCCAAAAAATTTTCCATGAGGTCACCCATTCTGATCCTACTCTGGGCCAAGCGCATTTAACCTTGGAGTTCTCTCAAGATGTGTGCTGAAAAAGAAGGTGCACAATGTTGGTAAGGATAGTATGAATCAAATCACTTATGGCATTTCAAACAGAACATATCATTTACGGAGTATCACATTCATCCCTCCTTAAATATGTGACATTCTCGTCGAGCCAGAATCAGACAATCCCAGAATCTCTTGTATTCGGGTGCGTTCGATCCCCGAACCACACTGTACTAACCGAGGTGCTGCTCTGATACCAAATATAATACCCCGTGATCCGACCGACTGTCTCCACAGACCAACACAAGCTTTTTTCAGCAGAGTTTATCCTCACTCGCACGCATCTCGGAAAAATTTTCAGGAGGTCACTCATCCTAAGACTAATCTAGGTCAAGCACGTTTAACCTTGGAGTTTTTTCAAGATGTGTGCCAGAAAAGAAAGTGCACCTTGTTGATATGAATAGTACCAATCAAATCGCTTAAGACCTTTCAGACAGAACATATCATTTACGGAGTATCATATTCACCCCTCCTTAAATACGTGACGTTCTCGTCGTGCCAGAATCAGACAATCCCAAAATTTCTCATATTCGGGTGCGTTCGATCCCTGAACCACACTGTACTAGCTGAGGTATTTCTCTGATACCAAATATAGCCCCGTGATCCGTGACAAGGGTGTTTTTACACTCCGATGCAATAAAAGGAGTAACGGGTACAAAATGTCAAACCATGAGGGACGGGCTCAAGACATCCAGAGAGACATGCAACTTAGATTAGGTTGGTAAAATATTTTTGGTTTTTTTGGAGAAAAGATCAAGCAATGACAACTAGAGAATTGAGGAAATAAACAATAAGAGGAAAATTGGCAAGGTACCCATCATGTAATACCTCGTGACTTGGTCTCTCATGGGCTTATTAAGTACATGGTGGACCTAGGTGAATCTAAGGCATGGTGCTTCACAGTCAAGTACTTCACACCACAAATATTGGTTTCAGACATCTGACTCGCACTCCTATCACACCCTACAGTGGTGAGTTGTCAACCTCACCAAGATGTCCAGGTTATCGCTCGGCAACACCCAATCCCAGCACTCATTATCGAACCACCCAAAAGCTGACTAGGATCTACCCTCCAATCTCACTACATCGGGTATCCTTTAGTCAATTCAGATAGGTATCTCCATGCTCCTATTCTCAATCAAGTACTTCGGATAATGCTAAGATCAATTGGCAAGTACCTACGGTCGGGAGAGGTGCTATCAACACTCAAACCTAACACAAGGTCTGTTAACCAAAGCATTATGACTCACTACCCACTACACGTTCTAGTCGTTAAGCCCACTCATAACCAAACCACTCGAGGTGCACTAGGGCACCCAACCCCAAAATCGACTACTCACACATCATCATTTAAAAATGATAATGCATAAATAAAGGAACAATGGCACAAGAGCAAGAATAAAGGGAAAGGAAAAGAGTATGCTCAATTGTGAAGAGCCGCTCGATCCTTGCCATGCATCCACTCCTTGCTCCTCGAGGGCTCCTCCTCTAAAACATCTAAACCCTAATTTTAATCTCAAGTGTCAAGCTTACAAATGAGAGGGTGAGGGGTATTTATAGAAGAGCCACCCCCTCAACCCTAAAGTCCTACCAAATGTCCAAAATGCTCTCAAAATATCTAGTTTTCTCGGGCAAAATTTTAGCAAAACCGCAGTTCGGTGACAAGTTCCACCATTCGCTGGGCTGAGCTGGTAGGGAAATAGGCGTCGTTCAGTGGGAAATATGTTGTTCATCGGACGATCTCGCCGTTCGACGGTTGAGTACGGAGAAGGCAATTTCCCCCGAGGTCACCATTCAGTGAGTTACCTACCGGGTCCAAAGTTACATAGATTTTTCGGGGAGAGTCGGAGGAATTCGTGGAACAGAGCAAACACATTTTGAGGGTTTCACAGGTTTAGCGCCGATCGATGCGGATTTCACCGTTCGGTCGGTACAGTGAATTCCCGGCGCATCTTCTCTCATCACGACTCCATCCGAGCTCCGCGTCTTCATGTGTTCCTCCTCTCAACAAACCTCCAAAACACACAATGACACACGAGTGAAATCATCCAAGGCAATGAACCAAGAAATGGCATAAAAGACGCAAGACTCGATAAATAAAGGCTCGAAAATGGGTCTAAATGACCCTAAAATGACAAGCCTTTTCACGCCTATCAATCCGACCAACTGTCTCTACAGACCAAAACGAGCCTTTTTTAGCGTGCTTTATCCTTACTCGCACGCATACCGAAAAACTTCCCAGGAGATCACCCATCTTAAGTCTACTCTAGGTCAAGCACGTTTAACCTTGGAGTTTTCTCAAGATGTGTGCCAATAAAGAAGGTCCAACTTGTAGATATGGATAATACTAATCAAATTACTTAAGGCTTTCAGACAGAACATATTATTTTCGGGGTATCACAATATTATATTGATTTTTTTTAATAAATAGAATATATTATACCGGTCTCGAAACTTATGATTCAATTAAAACAACTTCTACAAGTTCCTTTAAGTATTTTGGTAAAAATCTACTTCAGCATTTTGTGGTTTGACCGACTTGCACACTTCTCTATGTGGTTTAAGAATCTCGACTCACACATATTTCTCTAGTTGACATCTCCTACTATTGAGTTTTTTTTGACAAAAATACCCCCGACAATTTAAATTTTTTATATTTCTTAATTATTTTCAATTTTGTATTAATGATACTTAGAGATATTTTTTGTAAAAAAGTTCAACTAGTAGAGTATCAAGTAGATAAACTTTATTACTTTTTTTTGAGGGGTAATATAAACTTTATTACTCGATTGGATATTTTTTATATACAAGTCAGAAGCATAAAAGTCTATCAAATAACAAAATATTCGTATGGACAAATATATCAGCTACATAGCTAGCTAGTGACGAAATAGCTGGAGCATTTGCAGGGACTGAGATTTGGTTTGTATGACATTTTTGACCGGTTGGAATTACCATTAGCACCTAGGTTCTTGTATATTTTCGTTTACGACAAACGCAATAGCACGTGCTTTCTAGTAATCGCTGCGTCTTCCCTCGTAGTAATTTACTGAACAAATTGGGAGATCTTTCTTGTAAATATAAGTCGACGGTTTTTGACTCAAAACAAAAGCCTTAACAAAAAATATACTAAACTGATTTGATTTCCTCTATTTCCGCTAAATAAATACTGCACCGCTAAGATCCTGTCAGCTTGCACGTGATCTCTCGGTGTAATTACTGTTAAAAATCCTAGTATTAATTAGTGAATTAAGAAAAGGGATCACCAACTAATTAATGAAAATCTTTGAGATTCGAGAATCTCGCTAGCAGGTTTACGTATCCCATCTCGAGATCGCATGAGACTAATCATCGTTGACGATTTGTCGTGTACAAAAGCTTTGATATTTTGCAAAAAAGACACTAACTTACTAACTCATTTTCGAATACCAATTAAATCGAATTTATGAGGAAATTGTGAGGCTATATAATCAGGACAAGACAAGAAACAAAGTAGCCGAACTTAAGGATAGCGGTGTAAGATTACAAGGTTAAAATGACAAATTCACCTCAAGTCGTGCCTGTTTTGAGGCGAGGAACGGAGCGTTTCGTCAATTCCCATGTCTAGATGCGCTCATGATTTCATTTTTTATTTATATCTACATTGAATAAATAATTTAAAATTTAGGAATCTGTATCTTAATGTGGAAGTTTAAACTCATATTATCTACAGAGCATTAATGATTTTTTAATAATAAATTAGAATTTATCTACCAATCATGTTAAAGATTTGGATTGTGCATAGAATATGTCATGTGTGGTAACGTAGTAATTCGATACACAGACTATTTGTTTCAATTTTTTTTCTTATAAATAAGTCCTTGTATTATACACATTTTAGCTGTACATAACAAAAGCTTGAAGAAGCAAGCTAGTGCCACCCAAAAGTTACACACCCAAGAACTAAAAGCTACTGGAACTACTGAGTCGAGGTACAACATGAGCTCCTAACCGCCAAGGATTCAATCGACTATGACGAAATTAGCTATTCTTTCATCTGTAAGATAGTAGTATAGAAAAGAAGCGAATGACTCTTTGTTTCGATGTATGTTACAAACGGTTGCAAAACTTTCCATCAAGTATTTTCAATAACTTGAATTCGAGACATATTAATTAAAATAGAATGTTATTATTAATTAGTTTAAGTACTGTTAGTCGCTGAATATAGTTTAGCCTCCTATTAGAATGCACATGACGGCGAAGATTGACATATAACGGAACATACGCAATTTGTCCTCGTACGGTCCAAAAAAGAGAGGCTCGCTTAAATCAACCCAACAAGGTGGCCCTAATGAGCAAGAAAACGTGCTAATGTTTAATTTGCTTGTGACTGAAATTCATCTCTAGGATTACATAAGACATGTCTACAACGAGGACAGGTGACTCTTTGATGTCTTAATTGAAGTGATTGATGTTGGCAACTTATTGATAAGAACAAATTAAGAACATCCTAGATCAGAATCTTGTGTCACCATCACCTCTAAAGTCTAATAATTATGGAATCCGTAGGAATGTAAAAAATTTAGATTTAATTATTACAAATTTAAAAGATACCATTGAGAGAGTTTAAGATCTAACCGTGCTCATAAATTCATTAAAAAATCAAATTATTAGTTCATTCAATTATTAAGTGAATAAGAATCTAACCACGTAATAGAGAGTAGTGCAATGATATGAAATAGAGAATTCGTACAACAGCGTAATATAGGTTATTCAAACGACATTTGACCTACTAGCATAAGGTCTATGACAATTTGATAGAAGATTAGAATTTAAACCATGACAAGACACCTTTTTAAAAAAAATTTACCTTTCAAAAAAAAATACTCTTATAATATTATAGCAAATTACTTTCAGGTCCCTGGACTTTAGTTATATCACTCCTCGCATTTCTTAGTTTTGCATAATGATTCTATTATCCCCGTGTTTGGTTTTATTATACTCCCGAATCCTTCGTTGACGTCATAAGTCACTGTTGGCATAGAAATAACTTATATACTCTCACAATAAATAAATATAAATATTATTTCTATCTCTCCTCTCTTCCACGCCGTCGACCACCGGGCACTGTTAATGTACAACAGCCAAGCAGCCTCACTCGATCTCCGATATTGACAATTTTTCATGGAATGGTCCACCGACAAGAGGATGGCCAAGTTCTGCTCATGTGAGCCTTACTCAATCTCGACCCTCATCGGAGGAAGTTTTGGGAGCTTTACCTCGACCCCCATCGGAGGAAGTTAGAGAGGGAGGAAAGCGGCGATCTCAACCTGAGGTCTTGGAGCTGGAGGAGACCTGAGGTCAACGAGAATCTTATCGCCGACACTAGTATCAGGGCCACTCGCTCGACATCCTCTCCGCCACAGGAGTATAGCTCTTCCAACCTAAGCTAGCTGGAATCCTTCACCGAGCAATGAGCTCATGGCTTGCCGAAGACATTGACGGAGAGTAGTTTATCTCCTCCCTTCTCTCTCAAGGCTCGCAGGAGACGCTGCCAAAGAGATATGGCGATGCTTGTCCCCAAGTAAGTAAGCATCAGACACGCTAAAAATTGTGGTCCCCTAGTAACAGTGAACTACCCAGAGAAAATCTCATATTAGCTCAATTCTGCATTTCAAGCCCATCCCAGCCCACAAAGTAAAGCAGTTCCCCATAATTTTTATTATTTAGAAAGCAGTGAAGATTACTAGGGACAATATCGTAAAAAGCATATGACATGAAGAGATAATTAAGAACACATTGCTCCATCATTTCACCTAGCCCCAAAATAGTTTTTGTTAGTGGTTAGCTTCACTTATTTGACATATTAAGAGTTCACACGTAGATCTGTAGGCAGAGTCAAACACCAACCCTGACACTCACTTGATTTCCTACAATGATCCCCGAGCTTATCCCGATTAGGCTGGAGTTCACCCCTACCAAGATCCATATCCATTCCCCACATCCACATAATACATACCACATTCCACAATCTGAATATAACATTACACATTCTGTATATTTCATAACCAATTTCATCTAATCCCTTCTTTTGTTTTGTTTTCACTTTCTCCCATTCCATTATTTTTTTCACATTCCACACAACTGGGTAGGAGCTTTGCTCCAATTTATTGACCTAACCGCTGCCATTTGCCTAAATTTTTTTTTCAAAAATGGGTTTTTGGCAGCAAGCACATCACTCGGTTATACTCGCAAGTTAGCTAAAACCTTTTTAATATTCAGGCGGGGTTCAGTTACTATGAGCGTGTTTCCTCAACTACTCATGTGATCTCTTGGTCCTGTACCTAGCAATCACTTAATCCAATTATGAGGTTTTGAAAAGCAAGAACTACTTCTCAATATGGGCTTAATCCTATCCTTACTACTCTTGTCCTGGCATGAACCTTCTTAAGGATATTCGGTTGCTAGGAAGCCAACAATTTAAGGGTAAAGTTTCCTCATATGCTTAAGACACCACATCAACCACAAACACAAACAAACACTCCTAAATTCAGATCTAGACTCGATCAGACACCATAAAGGAAACACAAACACATGTTGACACCCCTACACTTATTGAACACAGTTTCCTCAATGTGGAGACAAGACACATATAAACAGAACATCACAGGAACACCAAGTACGAGGACATAACAGACACTAAAGGAAAAGACAACGAGAAAGGGAAGAAGATTGGTACCGCCCTGTCAATCATGAGGCTGAGATGGTGGTAGAAAGGGGAAGTTAGCGTGTATCCATTCGAGCTGAGCTTGCTGATCTGCTTCCATCCGTGTGTTATACTCTTGCTGGATGGCAAATTGGGCTTGGTAGGACTGCCTCCATTCAGGTGTTGTAAGCCCGTCGCTCCTGATAGAAGACATCATGGGTAGCGATCGAGGAGGTGTAGCGAGTGTTGAGCTCTTGCTGGGCTGCTTCTAAGTGAGCATTGTGCTCGTGTTGCCTTGTCCAATGGGCCTCGTGCGTAGTGACCATCTCTGTCATATGAACCTCGAGATCAGTAATGCGCTCTGTAAGCTCTACCAAATCAGCTTGATAACCTGGGACACGTACAGGTTATTCTTAGAGAAGTCTTTTCACAGTCCTCCGGTCCTTCCATTCCTTGAACGAGATCACCTCCTGACCATTCCTCTTGGTTTTGGTGATGAGATGATAGGAATGGAGAAGTGGAATGTTGATCACATTCGGGGGCCAAGGTATGCCTGCAGAACCTGCAAGATCATCAGGAAAAAAGTGCTCCGCAATGCAGGTGATTATGTGACCTAAAAATACCAAAGTTCGATGACTCGATACAGTCTTCTTAAAAACTTCCATAATCAAATTAAATATGCTGAAGGTAGTCCGACGACGCACGCTATGCAAAATATATAACTATGTAAGGGTCACTCGACTCTCCTCATTAACTCTAGTGAATGATACACACATAAAATGATGTAGCACAGACATATGTGGATCACTAATGAGAGCGGATGGAGCTTGGCCGGCGGTGTACTAATGAAAACCAGTGATAGCGTACCAAGCCCTATCCGTATCCCCATCAGTGGCAAAATCTAACGGTACCCCACCCGTCTTAATGTCCAAAATGTTAATTAGAAGTGGTTTAGTAACCGTAAATGGTTCGTCAAACAAGCGTGCAGTAAACGATAACTTATTCTCAGTAATTACTAACGTAGTATAAAACTCGAACATCAACCCAAGATATGCTTGTACTAAGTTATCTATAAAATACTCCCATCCTAATTACTGTAATACAGTACGAAGAGTAACGTCAATACCAAGTGTACGCATGTCATCCCACTCAATCACATTGTATGTATGCACGCGAATTTTGTGAAACTTAGAAAACCTAGAAACTTCCCAATCGTGGAGAAGTGGGAAGGGTGTCTCGCTCTGGCCGGTAGAAGCTTCTGGAGATGGGAATGTCGGTGGTGAAGGAGAGTGCGACAGTGAGGAAGATTGTGATGGTAAGGAAGGCAGAGGCGTAGGTGCCTTTCTTTTCTTCGCGGGGGGCTTCTTTTGGCCTGCCTTGCTCATACCAGCACTCTTGGTCATTTTGGGACCCGAAAAGACGCAGAATGACAAGGTCGGGAAGTCGCCAGAGAGTGGTCGGACGGTGTTCGGCCAGTGATTGGATGGTGACCGAAACTGGGGGATCACACCTTTAGAGAGGCCTCGGTCTGGTCTTTGTCGTGGTGTAGGTGGCCAGAAATGGAGAGCGCCGGAGTGTCCGCAATCGGTCGCAAAAGAAAAAATTAGGGTTGCCCCCTTATAACTTAAGTGGGCGCCGACAGTGGTTGAAAGCAATGAAGAGAGGGTCACCAAACATGTAGAGGAGGTCTGCCAGAAGGTGAGGACGTCGGTGGAGCAAGTGCTGGTTGCCAGAGTACTCAGTTCTTTGTGTGGGCGAATTTTCGTGGGGAATCTTGTGAAAAGGGAGAGGAGGGAAAAAGATGGGCTCTCGATGCCCTTTTATACTCCTTGTTTCTTCGATCAATTAAAAGACGCTAGTTTAGTTGCGGGCGCTAGTTCGCCTTCAGTGAAATCGCCTAGAACCACCCACTAGCAATCGCTAGTGAACTAGTGGGCGCTAGTCCGTGCATTTTCCTTTCTCTTTTTTTTATTCTCTGCAAAAACAAAAATACACTAGATTAGACATCGTTCCCAATAAAAACACACTAGATTACACATCGTTCCCAACAAAAACACACTATATTAGTCTAAAGCAAAAATACAGAAAACAAAATCACTTGAATTAAAATACTAAACATGCTAATTTATAGTCTTTAGCTTGACTTGAGACTCCCGGAGGCTAAGGTGCGGATGGTTGGAGCAATGTGTGCATAGCTCGAGCGCACTCCACATCATTCCCAAGATATAGCTTGTACCACTGGCCGTTGACTTTGAATGTCTGCCCCTCTGAATTTTTGAGTTCAATTGCTCCATGAGGTGCGATATCGACAATCTCAAATGGCCCGCTCCACCTTGACTTTAGCTTCCCGGGGAATAACTTCAAGCGAGAATTGTGGAGAAGTACTTGTTGTCCAACCCAAAAGTCTTTATTGCCAATATGAGCATTGTGCCTCTTCTTAGTGGTCTCCGTGTATATCCTCAAGCTCTCGAAAGCACTGACACGGATTTCTTCAAGTTCTTAGAGTTACAGGACTCGGCGTTCTCCAGCGAGCTTGTAGTCGTAATTCAATGCCTTGATCACCCAAAATACTCGATGTTCGAGCTCCACAGGGAGGTGACAAGCTTTTCCATTGACCAGTCGATAGGGTGTTGTGCCAATATGGATCTTGAATGTGGTGCGATAAGCCTATAGTACATCATCTAGCTTCAAAGACCAATCTGTTCAGGCCGAACTCACCTGCTTCTCTAGAATCCTCTTCAACTCTCTATTAGAAACTTTAACTTGGCCACTAGTTTGAGAATGATAGGGAGTGGCCACCTTGTGAGTAACGCCATGGCGCTTGAGAAGTATGGCGAAAGGTTGGTTGCAAAAGTGTGAACTGCCATTATTGATAATTGCGCGGGGAATACCGAATCGGGCAAAAAGCTTCTTGAGGAAGCGTAGAACTACCTTGGCATCATTGGTTGGGGTAGCCCAGGCCTCCACACACTTGGAGACATAGTCGACTCCAACAATTATGTACTTATTGCCTTTAGATGGAGGGAAAGGACCCATGAAGTTGATCCCCCACACGTCAAAGAGCTCAACTTCTAAGATGCTTGATTGAGGCATTTTGTCCCTTTGGGAGATATTGCCCGTTCATTGACAGCGATCACAATATTTCATGAACTCTCTCGCATCCTTGAAAATGGTGGACCAATAAAATCCACACTCCAGCACTCCTGAAGTTGTCCTTGTGGCTCCGAAGTGACCAGTATAAGCTGATTTATGACATTCTTGTAAGATAACTGGTATCTCCTCATCCAGAATACATCACCTTAGTAGGCCATCGGCATATCGACGAAAGAGACATGGCTCATCCCAAACATAGAAGCAGACATCGTTGAGAAATTTCTTTTTCTAGGAGTAGCTCAAGTCTTCAGGCATGACTTCACTCACTAGGTAATTGGCAAAGTCCGCATACCATGGAGGGCTCATTGACTGCACATAGAACAAGGCCTCATCCGAAAAGTATTCAAAGATCCTCCCTTCTTTTTCTATCCCATCGCTGTTCTCCAATCGGGATAAATGATTCGCTACTACGTTCTCTGTGCCCTTCTTATCTTTGATAACTAAATCGAACTCCTACAATAGTAAAATCTAATGAATAAGTCGGGGTTTTACATCTTGTTTAGCAAAGAGATATCTCAAAGCGGCATGGTCAGTGTAGGCGATTACTTGAGAGCCTAGTAGGTAAGGTCGAAACTTGTCGCAAGCATACACTACTGCGAGCATCTCTTATTAATAAATTGGCGATAAAACCTGGCATGTCCAAGGAAGGCGCGAATGCCTTTGACCATCGTGGGTGGTTGCATTTTTTTGATTGCTTCGATCTTGGCACAATCAACTTCAATCCCCGTCTTGGAGATCTTATGACCCAACACGATGCCTTCTTCTACCATAAAGTTGCACTTCTCCCAATTCAGCACGAGTCTATTCTCTTCGCATTTCTTGAGCACCATATCCAAGTTATGAAGGTAGCCCTCAAATGAATCTCCAAAGATGGAAAAATCATCCATGAACACCTCCATTATGTCTTCATTCATCACCCAAAAGATGGCCATCATGCACCGTTGAAAGGTAGCGGGAGTATTGCATAGACCGAAAGGTATTCTCCTATAGGCAAAAGTACCAAAGGGACAGGTAAAAATAGTCTTTTCTTGGTCTCCGAGATAGATGAGTACCTGATTATACCCAGAGTAGCCATCAAGAAAGTAATAGTAAGCATATCCAGCTATGCACTCCAATATTTGATCAATAAAGGAGAGAGGAAAGTGATCCTTCCGAGTAGCGACATTGAGCTTCTTGTAGTCGATGCATACACGTCACCTAGTAACTGTTTTTGTTGAGATAAGCTCTCCCTCTTTATTGGTTTGTACTTTCATGCCTCATTTCTTGGGTACACATTGCCTAGGGCTCACCCATTCACTATCTGAAATAAGGTAGATAATTCTAACGTTAAGAAGCTTGATTACCTCCTTCTTCACGACCTCCTTCATGTTACGATTGAGCCTTCTTTGACGGTCTGCCTTGGACTTTGTATTTTCCTCCATGTTGATTCGGTGCATCACAATGTCTGAGCTAATTCCTTGGATATCAGAAATTTTCCATCCCATGGCCTTGATCCTCTTATTCACCAAGGTAAGGACTTTCTCTTCTTTCTCTTGAGTAAGCTTGTTGAAGATGATAATGGATAGCCTTCCTCCTTTTTTCAAGAAGGTATATCATAAGTGAGGAGGCAATTCCTTCAGCTCTAAGGTGGGAGCCCTTACAGTAAAGCTCAGCTCCAATTTGGCTTCCTCCTTGTCTACCTCTTCATTCTCTTCGACCTCTTTGACTTGGTATGCTTGTTCAGTAGATTCCTCATTCCCGCTCCATTTATCTTCAAAATCAAGAGTTTCATCGTGCATCAATTTGATGCACATGCAAGCTTCATCCTCTTGGTGGTATTGCATCGCCTTGGCCATTTGGTGGTACTCCACGGTCTCATCACCAACGTGTAGAGTCAACTTTTCTCCATTGACATCGATAAGAGCATGGCTAGTGTTGAGGAATGGCCTCCCCAAGAGGAGAGGGCAATTCTTGTCAGGATCAAAATCCAAGACCACAAAGTCTGCTGGAACAAAGAATTGCTCGAACTTAACTAGCACATCTTTTGCGATTCCATGTGGCCTCGTGACCGTTTGGTCAGCTAGCTGAAGACGCATCTCAGTTGGCTTGAGGCCTCCAAGTCTAAGTTGCCTGAAAATAGTTGAAGGCATGAGGTTAATACTGGCATCAAGGTCACAAAGGCATTTAGTAAACTCAACATCACCAATATAACAAGGTATAGTAAAACTTTCTGGATTCTTAAGCTTAGCTGGCAAGTCCTTGGATATGAGTGAGCTGCAATTCGCGGTCAAAGAGACTGTTTCTTCCTTGTCCCACTTCTTCTTCTTTGTAATGAGCTCCTTGAGGAATTTGGCATAGTGTGGCATTTGGTCTAACATCTCCAAGAAGGAAATACTGATTTGAATGCCCTTCATCTTTTCAATAAAACTAAGGAATCTTTCATCCACCACTGGTTGATTCTTGAATCGTTGAGAAAATGGTGGTGGTGGAACCTTAGGTGGTGGAGGAACATAAGGTTCTTCCTCTTCTTCAATCTACATAGGTTCTTTCTCCTTTTTGGGCTCCTTTGTCTTGGGTGATTTGGTTGTCTTAGTGGTCCCTTCAATATCCTTGCCACTCCTTAAGGTGATGGCTTTAGCATCTCCCCTAGGGTTGGCATCCGTGTTGCTTGAAAGGGACCCTGGCTTGTGCGTTCGAGCAGTACCAGAGATCAGAAATCGAGATGTTCTTAACAAAGATGCTGGATGAGATCGATGATCATGATGTTGTTATGCATGCCCTAAGCTCTCGGATAGGTTCGGGAGGCACGAGCTGGTAAAGGAGGAGGCGATTGTTAGGAGCTACGAATTTGAAGGTTTAATTTTTTAGATCTAGACCAAAAATATTGCCAAGACGATCGGAGGATGATAGTACACTGAAGAAGATGATGGGGGTTGATGTAGGAGTATAAAAGTCAGTTGAAAGATAAAATAATAATAAAATGACTGACGATGTTAGCGATGGATCTGATAGTATAATAAAATCAAATATAGTGGACAACAAAATCCTTTTTCAAAACCAGGGGAAGCGAGACATATATAACCAAACCCAAAGTCCATAGGATAATTTTTAAGCGAGACATATATAACCAAACCCAGAGTCCCTAGGATAATTTTTCCTTAATATTGTCCTCATAATTTATAAATCTGATCCAAAATATTGGATCTATGAATCCAATCAGAATCTTTGGAGGAAAGAATCCAGTCAATTGGATCTAGCCTTCAACAAACAGATTTGATCCAATGGAAGAATATCTTGCAAAAAAACTCTCTCAATGAAGTCTCTCTACCCATTTTAGGGGTTTTTCTCCTTTTTATTATGCCGCCGCCGCCGCCACACATCCATCCATCTCCTTCAAGGCCACTTACTCCTCATTAGCCATCTCCACCTCCTCTCCACTTAGATCTCCATTTTTTATCCTAACTATACCCCTTACCTCCGGCCACCTCCCTTTACATCTCGCTCCAAGGTCATTGTCGTCCACCGCTCAAGGTCATTGTCCGTCAACGGCTCCTTTGAGCTCCAGGTTGCTCCTGTTGTGAAGATCTGCACAGATCGATAGCCAGCCAGCCATCCATTTTCTTACCTCGCCGGAGCTCTGGAGCCCGTCCTCCACTCCACTCGTCCCAGCCTCCTTGCTCCCGTCGTCACCTACTACTCGGTTGTCGCCACCTCCTCCTCGTCCCAGTCCTTGAAGGATCCTGGCTCAGCCACACCCTTTCTCGTGGCCTAAGCAGAGCGCCGGTGGGGTTGGTCATCGTAGACCTCCCCACCGGCTAATCTTTACGTTTAGTTGGGTTTATTTCTGTCTGCTTTTTCATTTTTCTCTCAGTGCTGTTGTTATTTCTTTGGGAAAAGTTCACTTTAGTACCCTGTGGTATCGACCAAAATCACTTTAGTACCCTGTGGTAAAAAACCGATCAATCGAGTCATACTTATTCCAATTAACATCAAAAAAGGCCTCGGGCAGCTGCCCGGAGCTGCCCGAACCTACCCGAACCCTGCCCGGGCTACGTGGCCAGCCACGTCACCAATTTTTGATGACGTGGCGCCACGTCACCAATTCTCCTCCTCCCCGCGTCCTCCTCCTCCTCCTCCTCCTCCTCTCCTCCTCCTCCCCGCGTCCCCCTCCTCCTCCTCCTCCTCCCCGCGTCCTCCTCCTCCTCCCCGCGTCCTCCTCCTCCCCGCCTCCTCCTCCTCCTCCTGGTGACGTGGCACCACGTCATCAAAAATTGGTGACGTGGCTGGCCACGTAGCCCGGGCAGGGTTCGGGTAGGTTCGGGCAGCTCCGGGCAGCTGCCCGAGGCCCTTTTTGATGTTAATTGGAATAAGTATGACTCGATTGATCAGTTTTTTACCACAAGGTACTAAAGTGATTTTGGTCGATACCACAGGGTACTAAAGTAGACTTTTCCCTATTTCTTTTCATGCTTTATGCTGCTTACTAGACTACTTTTGCTTGGATCGGTTTGATATCGATCTAAGAATTGTCCGAATTTATTGTCTATTTTTTTCAAACTCGTGGCTATCACTGTCTCGGTTGGAGCCCGACCCCTCTGCGGGTACGCCTGAGGTGTAAAACAGTCTCCATCCACTCTTTGTTGCATCTTCAGAGTAGCATTACGCCTATCAGCTGCCATGTTTGTCAGCATTAGTTTGGTATGGCTCTTCTCGTATGAGAAGCTATCAGCACTCGCAGCTGTTATTATTGTCATAGTTTCTTACTCTGCCACGAGGCTTTTGCGGATATCTTACACTATTTTTACTCTTTGTTGTATTTCGTCTACTGTGTCTATTTTTAGTTTCAATGTCTTTGTATTTGTTTTCAGCTGATGTAATTCGACTACTTAATGAATGGCTTTAAGCCGCATTTTCCCTTTAAAAAATGGAAGGTTGATGAATATAAGGAGTTTTTTAAGAAAGAATATAGGAGTTTTTTTTAGAAAGAATATAGGAGTTGTCCATCATAAATTTCGGTATTATCCGGAAAGACGAGGTGGACAATTTGGTGCAATGGGAGGTTTTTGGCGAATATGATATTGTTTACCTTTACTAGCTATGTGTATATTATATGTAGGATAATCATGTATAACTATTTTATTTGGAGTAATATAATAAATGTTACCTGACGCTTTCTCATCCCAAAGATATTTCAACTTATTGTAAACCGAAGGGTGATTTAGAGCGTTAAGAAACAAGCATCAACAAGAGTCTAATTCTAGGTTGACTAACATCCTTATGCAATTCTAAAATAGCCATCACATTTTTCCAGTAAATGGATGAGATATATTATTCCGAATCAGTCACATGACAACCTCATATGTCATAAAATGCAATGTCTTGGAATATTTGAACAAGAAGGATACTGCTAAACTCGTTCTATTTTGCAGAGGTACTCATTTTTTCTCGCGGGTTTTTCCAACTGAATTTTAGCGCGATAAAATTTTACTGACGTCGGTGACCACATCCTCGAAAGAATAATTATGTTCGTAGTAGTAGTCATCACAATGATGAGATAGAAAAAGACTATCAGGTAAGAAATTATGTTACAGTGGAATGTTATTTAAGATATAATAGTGGTTTATTATCGTATTTATATATAAGAATTTTGTCGCTCCGTTTTCAAAATAAAAGTTATGAGAGGGATGGGGCACTAGCGCTGATCCAATTGACCTTAGGACGCCAAACAATCTCCCACCCTGTTTTCCTGTATTAATTTTTGACCAAGAATTCGCTATTTCCCTTTATCTGCCCAGTTCTCCTTTAAAAGGGTCGGAACCGTCCGCCATAAATATAACTGACTTGTGGGCTCAGCAACTGCTCACATTATCATCAGCAACCGAATTTTGGATGGTGAAGGAAAATGGTGGTGAAAGAGACGTCTGAATTAGGCACCGAATGGCGCAGATTTATGATGATGATAATGCGTTAAGATTACGACATTACTAGTTTTAAACATGGTTTCTAATGTGGTGTAATATTATTATGAGTATGATTTAATTGTTTATTTTTAAGTGTGCAAATTTTATTTATAAGATTTTGGATTAGAAATGAATTTTTTTACATGGTATCAAAGCTCATTGTTGCTTGTACTGTTTTACTAGTTACAAGTATAATAAATTTGTTTATAATTGTGAAAAATCCAAATGTATCATAATGCTAAAATATTTCAAGAATTATAGAATTTGACTCTTGGAATAGTCAATGGACAACAAGTGGCCGATGATTTTTTTTTCAGGAGAATGTCCTTAAAGCGATCCGACAAGACCATGTCCAAGTTTACTAGAGCGACCACGATGCTATTCAATTCAAGGGCTCCAGTCTCAAATGAGCCGACTTCTGAGTTTGCATCCAAGCCATGTGCTATGTTTCCAAAAAGACAAGCGTATTCAAACAACTACTATTGGACCAACTAATTTTATTAGAGCGACTAATCTAAATTCGAGATAAGTAGTCACTTTTAAGATAGTAAAATTCTCGCAACAAATATTTAACGCTGGTGTGTTTCCAACAACTCGAATTCGAGATCTCTTGGTAAATTAAAACAACCTTCTCACCGGTTATGATCTAAATGCTAGTTGGTTAGAGACATCATTTTAGGCATCATTTTATGGAGGTCGGCCTAGAGTACACAAACTTAAGACTACAACTTGATGGAAATAACCAGTCCCATTCCCGACAGCAATATGGAGAATTCTATTATGTAGAATGAGGGGAGAGTGCATTGTTTTTATGAAGAGAAAAACACCAAGAACAAAGCAGAAATTGTGTTGTAGTGCAAACACGTCGAACTATGGGTATCAAGGTGAAGTTTAGCCAATCGAATGCGTACCGAGGCGGAAAATTATGTACTCACATTACCAGGCAGACCATGAGTCATTTGAAAGTAAGGGCAGTCACCGGATTGAAAAGGATGCTTGGCCTCTGAAGTTTACATTCAGAGTTCTGAAGGATTTAGTCATCTGATAACACTGTCTTGCACCCCGGTAACACCATGAAATTGGGGTTTAAGCTAACCTTATTAGTGAGTGTTGTTCATTTTAATCAAGTTTGCTTGTAGTTTCGTCGGGAGACGGTAAAAACTGCTGGTAATATTGACCGGTGCTCGCTGAGGGAATCATGGGAAGCACTTCATTCTCTGCAAGTTGCAATAATGGGCCAGAGTTTGTTCAGAATCAAAGGCAATATGACCAACCATACTCAGAAAACTTGCTTAATTACCTGTCTTTCGACTTCGACAACAGAAGCAGCGAGTCTCCGTTTCAATATGGGCATCTCCTCTGCGCACCTTTCCATCTCAGTATCTGCAAGCGAGTACCACCACGCCGGAGCAAAGACACTTATTACTTAACTCTATAGTTCAAACTGAGAGAAACACTTGTTGCATCTCAGGACATGATATATTTCAAAAGCAATTTTGACTGGACATGGAAAATTCTTGCAGGCTGAGCCAAGAAACGTTCCAGCGAACAAGACCCTCGGATATTGACTTATACCAATGAAGCAAATCTTTCCCCAAAACATTATTGCACTGGAAGAGGCTAAGATGATCTTACCGTAATAGTATGTTGAGAGGATTGTTATCCGCTCAGTTGGCTGCATAAGAGATCGTAGGATGTGCATTAGATAAATTCAGACACAAAGATCACTCAATAGGTGATACCCCAACATTAACATAAAGTTAAATATGGGCAGAGCATGAGGTTTGGTGCGTCTCTTCATGCTTTACTAGATTAGTTGTTGCAGAGACAAGAGGTAGAAGCTATGTCGATTGAATCAAATAATAATAAACTGCTGGAGCGTCTGATAGTGAGCTTATCCAAAGACGAATACGATTTCGTGTTTCTACCATGTTATTGCAATGCTAAGATGGAAGCTTACCATAACAAACATTCCCTCGCGACGAGTAGGCAATTGCTCGAGCCGTGCCAAAGTTTCATCTCCTTTAGTAACTTTGCCGAATATAGCATACTGGAACAGTCAAATAGCGAGTTTTGATGTTAGATGGATAATGATAATCTAACAGCTAAGAAGGGTCAAGAAATACACACACACCTGACGATCTAAATGAGGAGCATTTCCAAGTAGCATTGAGAAAGAGGACCCCCCGCTGTTTGGATCGTCGTATCTACATGCGGACAAATCAGGAAAACAAATCTTCACACACACACACAAAGAGATTAAGAAATCATTCAGCTATCCAAGTGTGTTATTAACAATCAAAGAACACCAAACTAGCCAAGAGTGTTAAGCAACAACAATGATACGGTCCGGCTTAGACATAGTCTAGCTCAGAATCTCAAGCCCAATTCTTTTTTCTATTAACGAGTGAAGCAACATTACGCTCTTCGACAAGCACCGAAACAACCTAAACTTCCGTTCAAGCAATCGCTGCACGTCAAGCAAACAAAATGCAAGAAGAAGCATACACAAACAAGAGTAACCCCAATGGAAGGAACATTACAAGTTACTTACCTCCCCATTGAAAGGATCCCCCTGACATGTTTGACCTCACTGAACTCACCAACCACAGTCTTCTCCGCTTCGGCCCTCTGCTCCTCGTTCATCGGGGCCGACCGCCCCCCAACCACGTCCGCCACTTGGGCAACAAACCCTCTATCAACCTTTAAGCAAAGACCAAACCCTCCCCCCATTAGACACCAACAAAAGAACCAAATCAGACCAAAAGACTCCAACTTTAACCAAGTTAGTACCCGAAAAAAGTGGTTGGTGTTGTAGCAACCAAGCCGGACCAGCTTGAAAATGTGGGCCACAGTCTTAGGAGCCACCGATGGATAGAACCCGAACTCAATGTCCCCGTAGTTGGTCTAAACTTAAAACACACAATATAATTTTTTTTAGTTTGAGCACCCGAGAACGCAGCTGTTCGATACTTTGTGGTCCTACCCGACTCGAACTCCCAATAAATATATGTTAAGTCTACGTTTCAAACCAGACAATTCTTTGTTTTGGTCAACGATTGGGATTTTACAAGATAAAGAAGAGGGGGGGTGGGGAACCTGGAAGACGACACGGGCAGAACCCATGTGGGGTTCTTCCTGGGAAGAGACGCCATTGAAGTAGAGGGAGAGGACGGAGACCAAGATCAGCTTCCACCAACTTCCGCTCCCCATTTCTTATTTTCCTTTCTTTTTTTTAATCTTTTCCCTCTTTGTTCTTTTCCACTTTCGCTTTACCAACTGGAGAAGAATTACCGGGCTGGGCTGAGAATGGGCCCATATTGGATTTGGCCCGTTAACTGAGACCTTGAAGCACAGATCAGTACTTGGCCCGGCCTAATAAGCAAATTAGCTATTGCAATATTGGTTTTTGCATAGTCCAAAGTCATTTTGTCGTGCGGCTCATTGTTTTCAAAACTGTGATTCGACTGGTCGGATGCTACCCAGACAGATATTTCTGGGTGATTCGGTTTGTCTGGATCAGAAAAATTAATATTTTTTTCATTTTATTTGATTTAATTTAGAACTAACGCTTCCACTTTCATACTCGGAACGTATTCACCACATTTGGATTACAATAAACTTATCTTTTTAAAATATTCCGGATAATATGTCAACTAAGTAAAGCAAATTTGACTAATATGTCAAATAAGAAAACTTGTATTATCATATTCATTTACTTCAAGACTTATTAAATTAATGTTTGAAGATATTGTTTGGATAAATTGTATGCCAAAGTAAGTAAATATTTGAACTTATTTGGTATTTTATCATTTTTAAGCTTAATTAAATTTAGGACAAATTACACTCAGGTCTCTAGTATTTTAACACTCTACCTCTCAGGTCCTTAGGTTTCCTAAAATGATCTTGTAGTCCACCGTGTTTTGGTTTGATTATACTCTGAAGTCCCTTGCTGACGTTATTAGCCTTTTTTGACATGGAAATTACTTATATACCCTGACCAAAAAATTAAAATATTTTATTTTATTTCACCTCCCTTCTCTCTCATCCCCACGCCGCCGATACATTTGGTATGACCGTCGGTTCGCAGAAGGGTCCCAGAATGCGTGCTCTGACTACCAAAACAACCCGGCCTTATTGGTGTTCAACGACCAGATTTTGCTGAGCAAGTTCGACAACCAGTACTTCGAGAACCTAGAGAGCGGGCTGGGGCTTCTGAGGTCGGACCATGCCTTCATGGCAGACCCCACAACGTGCGGCTACGTGGCGGAGTACTCCCACGACGAGGGCCTCTTCTTCAAGGACTTCGCCCGGGCAATGGTCAAGCTCAGCGTCATTAGGGTCAAGGCTGGTCGCCACTGTGAGATTCGTCGAAAAAGTTGACCGAAAATTTTTTTTTGGCCAGAAAGTTGGCCTGGTTTTTCCTGAGAAGATGACCAGAGACTTGGTTTTGCCGGAACAGTTGGTCGGAGTTCGTCGGAAAAGATGATCGAAGATTTGGTTTGGACGGCCAGGGGTTTAATAGTTATTTCAAATATAAAATAATAATAAAATGACTGATGATGTCAACTCGGGATCCGAGAGTATAATAAAACCAAATACGGAGGATAACAAGATCATTTTCGGAAACCTAAAGACCCGAGGGGTAGAGTGTCAAAATACCAGGAACATGAGAATAATTTACCCTTAAATTTATTTTACCTTATTAATAATTATAAATAAAAATGAAAAATCCCGGTCCAATCGACAAATCGATCGAGTGAACCAAAAAAATAAAAATTTTGCGAGTCACCTCCCGGTTCAAAAATTGAAATATTTTAATAATATCGTACTCATTAGGAGCCATACTTGTTGTGGTCGCAATGATATGACTTAAGATTTTGAGATCCTCACCATGGTTTTAAAAAACGCAGTCCGACTGGTGATTCGACCAGTTGGACCGCGAATCGGTAGCTACATCGGGTCATTTTTTGCCTTTGAGATGGGTGCCGTATAAACCGCTCAAAATTCGGTTGGACCGGGTGATTCATACCCTCGTCTCGACCGGCCATAAGCGGTTTGTACGAGAACTTGAAAAAAATGGGAAAATTTTTCAGAAACCAAAAATTCACCCCCAAAATTAAGAAACCATCGACAATATCAAGAAACCTTACATGGCCTCGAGGCCCTCGACAGTCTCCACTCGCTGCAAACTCTTCAACAGTCCCGAAATTGGGGGTAAAATTTTGATTTAGGGTATTTTTTAAACCCCCAAATCGACAAGCATGCAAAACAGGAAGTGGCCGACCTACCACAAATTGCCGACAACCACGACTCTCTTCAAGCCACCGCCGTCCACCTACGAGCCTCTCTAAGCCACCACAAGTCACCCTCGCCTCACGTGGAAGAATTTGAGAGACAAAATTTGTACTAAATGAGGAATGAACTATGGCTGCATGTGATTAGTACCCTCCTTTGCTAGTTCTGGAACAAGATCTTAAGGCACTAAGAAAATAATTGGAGACAGAGAGACTGAGAGGGTTAAGGAGAAGGAAACTTGTAGGAGTGGTGATGGTATTTTTGGTGGAAGGAAGATTACTTTTTTAGAGTGAGAGTGAGAGTGAGAGTGAGTGTGGTGGGATAAAGTTAAAGAGATTTCTAGAGTGGTATTGCTGTTTTTTTAGGCTTGGAGGTTATATATTACTTATATATTTAAAATATTTTAAAAATAAAAAAACTTTGGTCCGATCGGAGGTTCGCCCGGTCGGACCATTCGACCCGGAGGACGGGAGAAATCCCGTGTCGGCCTCCGAGTCATTTTTTAAAACCATGATCCTCAACGGAAAAAGGAAAAGATTAAAAGAAAAAAAAACAGGGGGACCAATTGGTGTGTTCCATGGGATTTCCACATACGGAAATAAGTTAAAGCTCTTCATTGACCCAATCCCACACGCCAGCTCAATTTCCTTGTCCACCGGAACCTAAATTTCCAAACGTATAGATTGGTCCCTCTGGCTGAGCTATTTTTCCGGTTAATTTGTATAAGTGGTTTTTCTCACTGTACAATTGTCATGTTATTTTAGGTCGAATATTGATTCTAACGTGTCAAAACTTTTTTGTTTTTTATATTTGTACGAAGTTGTCGATCTAATTTGACACCACATTTACTGAAAAATCATCAAGTTCTCTTCATTACGGTGCATGCGCATCAGGACAATTCAAAACCAGCTTAATCAAGATTTTATATATCTACTCAGCGTCCTATTTAATTCCCAAAAGAAAAAATAGTTGTCAGAAAGTAGAAAGTTCCTTTTTTGTTTAAGAATTAAAGAATAAAGATTTGTGATCTCATTTTGGACAACAACGAGGAAGGTGCAGTACTTATTATTCCACCCAATTGGAATGGAAACCCTATGTACTTGTTCTCAATCAAAGTCGTAGTTTGTATTCTCCATTTATGCATGGGAACCCGATTCCATAGCATGGGATACTAATAGTTCCTTCTACTAGGGTCACTATGAATTATATTCGATTTTGATTTGATTCAATGCATCGAAAATTTGATTCGAATTTGAAATAGTTCACACAAATTTAAATTTTTTCTCGGATGAATTAATAATTAGAATTCGGAAAATTATAAGTCAAATGTGCCTGAATTCGAATGTGATCACTCAACCAAACCACATGTATTTGTTTTATGTATTTAAACCATAAGATGATACATGACAATTTAACAAAGGGACGTAGTGCTAAAGTGAAATTATCTATAAAAATAATTATGTATCTGAAGTACGGACAATTTGCGAGGAGAGTTTAAGAGGTGTGGCTTCTTAATAAAACCCCTTATATGTTCAAAAAAGGTGACCATGAATTAATTTATATTCAATTCAACCAAATTTTATTTGGATCTCAACTAACTCATACGAATCAGATTCGTATTCAAATTCATATTTGGTCATCCCTACTTCTACCTCCCCATGGTCTAGTCAATAAAAAAATGGGAATAAAATTTGGTCAAAATAGTAAGAGACTCAATTTTTTTTAAATGTGTCAGGCCAAATTTTACTAATGAGAAAAAATCTTTGGAAGAATCATTTTACAATGCTCGTCTAAATTCTAAAGTTAGATACTTAGATCAATATCAACCATTTAATACATCGAATTTGGGAGAAATGGATCTCGAGTCAAGCTAGATGCCGCCATATACTTTTGCCAAAATTATTGATGCACAAATTTATTCCTAGCTCATTATTGGCATCGACTGTTTTCACTCTCTAAATATCTCGGACTACTTTTCATTCCATGTATATCAGCAAAAGAATGGACAAATCCAACGAAAAAAGTCCAGTATAGTCTTATTATAAATATGTTTTTGTGTATCGGATCTGTAAGATTTTAGGATTGTTGCGCAGAAAATTGGAGAGAATGTCGATCGAACTTAAAGACGGTCAGAATGGTCCTTCCAAAGTCAGTCTAATGTGGGAGAAAAAAGTAGATATGAAGAGATTTCCTTGAGCTAAAAAATAAAAACGATACAAAGTAAAACCAAAGCTTGAGGGTTTTGTGTATAATCTTTGGGGTGTCTATGCCTATGCTCCAAGCCATGCTTATATAAAAATAAAATTGCACTGACCTGGCCTCCTACCCTAAGTAATGTTCTAGTCGAACACGATGACTTCAAAGTCTATCTCTATCTAATGTCTATCGTCATCCAACCCAGACTTCTTCGACTTGATGAAGTCTATCCCTCTTTAATGTTTATCCTGCCTTCTTGAATCTATGTCCATTCATAATTCCTAGAGTTTGAGTTAATCTGGTCTCTTTGAGTCCACCTTCACCTTACTTCCCGGAGTCCTCGTTCGCCTATAACTCTGAGAGTCCGACTTCCTATGGTCTCCTCGAGTTTGCCCCGCCTTCTTTAGAGTCTGTCGTATCCCGATCTCTTCGTGTCCTTACTCAACCGGTCTATCTCGATCTGGCTTCCCGTTCTCAATCGCAATCAATGTCGAGTCCGATATCAACCCGAGACATGATGACTTTACCTTAGGCCGCTTCAATCAACCATGTTGGAATATAACTAGCCATGTAGTTCGGCCAACTTGGACTTAATTAGTTCCAAAAGATTGACGATCCCCACTTGTACCTAACCAGATGGATCGATGATCCATTCTCGTGGCCAACCTAGATGGATCGATGATCCACTCAATCACCTCAATTAGGATCAACCATCCATCAAGATTGACCATCTCGATCCTTGTTCACCCTAACATGGATTGACCATCCCGATCACTGGTCGGGTCGAGCGAATTGACTATTTTTTTCCTCACACCGAGTTAAATGGATTGACCATCCTATCCTCACATCAAGTTAGATGGATCGACCATTCTTTCCTCACATAAATTTGGATGGATCAACCACCTCATACTAACCCCGAGGATCGACCACCTCATACTAACCCCGAGGATCGACCATCCTCACTTCATACCAGATAAGCAATCTTGAATTCAAATAGATTTTTGACCCCTTTACACTCCGAATTGGAAGAAGTCATGAACTATAAAGTTATAGATCTATGCCTTAGCTTTCCATAAAAACTTAAACCATCTCAATCTGACTTGTAACTAATAAGAAAAGGCCATTATACGAAATCCTGGCGAACCTCCACGATGAAAGTAGCGATGGTTGATGGATCTATAATTTTAATCACTGATGATCGACAACTCTAATGGTCGATCATAATTTCCCCTAGTTTAACCTTTTAGCTTTCCATAGCCATAAGAATCATCTCAATCAGATATCTGAGCCAAAAGATGTGATCGATTTACCAAAGTTTGATGGTCTCAATGATGAAGCATCGAGACTTAAAGCATTATTTTGACACTCAATCAGAGGTCTAGATCCATCTTGGATTGCTTGATGTTCT
The DNA here is from genome assembly GCA_963995505.1 of Hypericum androsaemum. Lineage (NCBI taxonomy): Eukaryota > Viridiplantae > Streptophyta > Magnoliopsida > Malpighiales > Hypericaceae > Hypericum > Hypericum androsaemum. The sequence goes on from OZ023195.1 coordinate 6,012,784, forward strand.
TGTACACTTTTTTCCCACAACAGAATTAGGTAATGCCTTAGAAACATAAAATAGAGATCCACCTCTCGTCTTCCAATAGAAGAAGGAATCACTTCATTCTGATGCTCGATCACAAAGTTATAGTCGATGTACCGACAATGAGTTCTCTGAGATAACTCCTACGAGCCAATGAGTGCCCGGCCTCTCCAGGTGAGTTATCTATCATGACTTGACGAAATTTGTTATGACCTAAAGGTAACTCAAGATGTGGCAGAGCGTAACCCCAATTGAAGCTGAGTGTAATCTAAGTTAAAGCTAAGTATAACCTAAGCTGACTTGAGGCTAAGTGTTACTCAACCTGCCTTGCCATGAGGAAACCCAACCTGACTTGAAGCTCAGGGTAACCCAAGCTTACCTGAGGCTGAGGGTACCTGTGAATAGATGCTGATGGTACCTATAACTTGAAGCTGAGAGTACCAAAGGTGATTTAAGACTGAAGGCACCCAAGCCGACTTGAGTACACCCAGCCAAGGCAAGTTGACGTCTAAATATAGGTATCTCTATAATCGCCCTAGTCGACCCCAAGCTCCGAGCATATTATTTTTGTAGTTCAATAAGAATATTATTGCTCAAATGGTATAAGTAAGATTGAGGTAAAGAGTGCAAAGTTTCAAATTTTGGTTACACAAAAATTTACTTATAAATTTTTTTTAGAGTATTCTATATTTAAAAAGATGAAAAAAGTTTATTAAAGTATCTTGTAATTTTACTAAATTAGTATAGTACCCTGTGCTCTAATGGTGTTTGTGATTTATGATTATGCCTTTGGAAATAAAAGGTCTCAGCTCGGGGTTATAAAGGAACATGAGGTGAGGTTTTGGTGCATTAAGCTTGGGGTCTTGCAATGCAACCCGGAAATTGTCGCAGAAGGTTTTCTTTTTGTTGAAATCGTTTTCTTTTTTTTACATGGAAATAATTTTCAATGGATAATCATGTTTGCCTTAAACTACCTCATGTTAATGGGTTGATCCAAAAGACCCATCACTTTGTTCTGGTTTTTAAGTTATCAACAGGAAGAATCGTTGTATTTGTAATTATTTTGAAAGGCGTTGTGAAATTTGGATGTTTAATTAGGGTTAGAAAATTTTAGAATTTTTAATTATGCCACGTCAACGTCACTTAGAATAAAAATGTATGATGTGGATGTGATGTGACGCTAACTAGAATGGCCTGGTTGGAAAATTAACCATGGTTACTAAATTGTCACAAAAAATGTCGCTTTTCAAAATTTCTGTCACCTAAAAAAAAACTAAATTACAGGATACTAAAGTAAAAATGTGTGAAATTACAAGGTTTTTAGTGAACTTTTCCCTTAAAAAAATTCTGCAGTATTACTTTTCAATATTTAATTTTCCTTAGTTTATGTGGCGAATAGACTATAGGCTAAGATTGTTTATATTCATATCAAACTTTAAGATTATTCGTATTTAGAGTCTCATTTGTTATATACATGAATCAAATGTGAGATCAAACGATATTATGTCTTTTTATTAGTAGAATTTATGGCATATAAAACCTTAACATGTCCCACCAAAAAACTCACCGAATACATTGTGTTTAAATTTGGACGGTTTACATCGCGTGTCAACATGTGTTTGAACATTTTTGCGTTGTATGTCATAAGATGATAGTTTTGTGTAGATTATTTACCAAATTTTCTATAAAACCATGTAAAATCTTCATATACGGTAGAACCTTCGTAAAGTGATAATTTCTGTAAATTGATAAAAAAATTTAGTCCCGAGTCGAGACGAGTGTTAAAATTTAATAACCTCTACATCGTAAATAATTAATACCTTTTCGGAAAATTTTAGTATCAAATTGTTGTCCTAATTTTCGTAGAAATCGATATTTTTTAATAAATACATATGTTTTTACATACTTTACGAATCGGAAAAATATTTTAAGATACAAACTTTGTGTTATACTTGCTTATTTGATAATTTTTAAGTTATCATTATCTTCTCAAATATCTTCAAATGGTCATTGTGATAGTATTCTTGTTGTAAAAAAATATCTCACTCAAGTATAGCATTTGAATAATGATATAAGTCAAAATTTTAGGTGACTTGGATATAAATAAAGTATTTTTTTTAGTATTTACATATTTATTGCTCAAGAATTCAATTTTAATAGTTTTGTATGAAAAAAATAAATTTTCTTATGTAATAAATTTTCTAAAATGATATTTTTTCTAGTTCCAATAATATTATTTTAGAGAGGTTTTAGTTTATATAATTAGCGGCCTTAGCATCTCGGCTCCAAATCTTATACAAACATTATCGTAACATTTGTATCGGAGTAGTTCGATTCAAGAGTCAGTCGTATATGACTTCTTATTTCATGATACGCGATGTTCAAGAATATGTCAATCGACAACTAATTTGAACCGTTCAAATTTTGACTCCATATATCAAATAAATTTCATTTGGGAGTGTGTTCAACTACTTAGAATACGCAACCATCTGTCTTGGCTTCGCCAAAAGGCCTCATCTCGCTAAGCCCGGCTCACGAGGGCCAAGTCGCAGCTGTATATCCTTCGGGCATTGATCCTTCGGTTGACATCTTACCTGAAGTTTGAGAGATGTTTTCAGCCATTCCAAGGACCTATCCGATATCAATTGCAATTAGTAGGCTCGGAAACAGGTTTCTAAAAAAATAGATGTTTTAACCACCTAGACTTTTGCAAACTGAATTTTTCCATTGAGGTTGGCCGAATTTCAAGGGTGGCACAAATTGGTTCAGGCCTTAAAGAGCAGTCATTTGGTGTGACCATTTACCTTTGGGGCCAATTTTTGACCGACGATCGGAATTGTCAAAGCATGTATTTGGAAGATTTCCAAAGATGGATTAGGAGATCCAAATACAATTTTTAACTAGCTACTTGCATTTGGGTTGATATTATATATTTAATCGATTAGACGGTTGGTATTTTAAATTAAAGGATAAATTATCCTCAGGTTCCATCTCTATGTCATAATTACGGGTAGGACCTCTGTTATTCAAAAATTTATTTTACCGTCCTTACTCTTTGTTAAAATATTGGTCTCGGGTCTCTGGCTGACATCAGCAATTAATTTATTATTATTTTATTTTTAAAAAGACTATTATACCCCTGTCTTCCCTTTACGTCGTCTTCTCCGGCTCGGACAACCAAATCTGACCCACCGACAGGCGAGGTTGTCCCCGGCCCGACCACAAAGGAACATCGACCTCCCAGAAAGCTCCTCCGCCACCCGGTCATCATCTACGCGGTCTCCCCTAAGGTCATCCACACTGAACCCTCCAACTTCATGTCTCTCGTCCAGCGCCTCACCGGCCTTACCTCCTCCGACTTCTCCTCGTTCTCCACTGGCGACCTCTCCCCCGCCTCGCCACCACCTGAGCACGCCAGCCCCAGCCTTCCCGTTCTTGTCCCTACCCGTGACAACATCCTAGACTTAAACGACTTCGTTTTGAGCCCTTACGTTGGTGGCGGCAGCGACAGAAGTAGCTTCATTGTCAGTCCGTCGGGGATCTTCTCGGCGACTCCTGGAATGTCCCTTTTTGGCGTCACCCCTACTCACCTCTCCTTTGCCATTCGATTCAGAGTCCTCCTCCCCTGATCTGGTCCAATGAATCGGCACCGCTTTGAGCTGGGTTGGGAGGATCGATTGAATTGGGAAGCGATTGGGTATGGGCGTTATTGTCGGTTCTCACCGGAGAAGACAAGATGAGGGATCGGTTTCCATCCAAGAGTCGTGCCTCGCCGTCGTCCTCTCCATTGATGGTGAAGGACATTGATTTTTTGCGGTGGTCGGAGGAAGCAGAGGGTTGGCCGGAGAGGTGGGGAGAGGGAAGGGAAGGGACAGCGAGAGAAATTAGTTTTTGTAAGGGTATATAAGTAATTGCCATTATAAAAAATTTCTTATTGTCTGCTAGAGATCCGAGACAAATATTTTAACAAAGAGCAGGGACAAACAACATGCACTTAGATCAATTGGTAAGTGAGTTATTCTAGTTTAACCAGGTCTCGAGTTTGAGTCATTGGGTTCGCAATAATGATAAATATTTGTTGTGAGAGGTTTGTTTCCTTTTAAAAGTCCTATACGTCTCAAAATGGATTAGTCAATTAGTTAAACCAAAATAAAAATAAAGAGTAGGAACGACAAAATAATTTTTTGAATAGCAGAGATACTACCCATAATTATGATATTGACCAGAGATCTAAGAATAATTTGCCCTAAATTAAAATTACCAACTACCAAATCATATGCACGTTGTTCCGAATAGCTATGGCCTATAGAACAACAGTGAAACATTAGATTCGAGAAATCCTCAAATTTTTTCTAAGAATAAAGTAGCGCAAAGTCTATATTAACAGAGGGTTACAATACAGGAAAGATAAATACATAAACATAAGACGATAAAAACCAATCAAAAAATGAAATTCAATCCAACGACAGCATAGTGGCACAAGGGAGAGCAAAAGACGATCGAGAAGGCACGAAAACCAAATGACCGGGCAGAATTCTGCCGAGACAAAACTACGGCCAATAACCACAAGACAAGTTCGTGAGCATTTAAATGCATGCGAGATGCACCTAAATGAGAGCCAATGTCTAATAAATTCAACCAAGACAAAGTTCTCCACCTGCAGCCACAGAAAAAATTTCGGAAACGACAGTAAACAATACACAGATAACGGCCAATAGCAACACATAGAAAGCAACACACGGCAAAAAACAACACACAAATCCTGAAATTGATCGATGAAATAAATTGTTAACAGCGTGGAACGGAAAGCACCACAACCGGTCGCCAAACCAGTAGCAAGTAGTTTTTATGAAAAAACTTGGATAACTATTTTGACCGGTGGTCAACGATAGATCAATCAATTTAATTTATAAGATTAGTTAATCAAAATTAAATTACTTAAAATTCATTTTTTAATTTTTTGAGTGATTAAATAATAATTTTGATATTTATAAATAATAATTTTTGCAATAAATTATAGAATATATAAAATTATTATTTTACATGTTAATACTAAATAATTTATTTTATAGAAAAAATCTAGTAAAACTAGTGATTTAGTCGGTCGGATCGAGAAACAGAGAAAATTTTGGTGGCCTCCTAATCCATTTTTAAAAACATTGAGAAACAGTCATTCCGATTTTTTTAATCAGTTTGTCACGGAGGCTTCCTCTATGATCAATATTCCTCTTTTTATTCCGCCGGAAAAAGTCCTTTTGATCATCTGGAAGAGGGCTGATTAGTGTTGAAATCTAATTTTGTGAAATATATAGTTAATCTGAATTTTATCACTACTCGTGATCTGATTCGATTTTCATAGGAATTATTCGATTAAGTAAGTAAATAAATACTAGACAGTTTTTACCCATAAAATATATATGAAATCTTAGTAAGTACACAGTTCCTACCAATAATTAAAGTCTACAGATGAGAAGTTCATCTTTTTACAGTTGTACCTGAACAATAAACAAATTTTAAATTTACAAAAAATATGATTATTCGAAATCAAAATTTTGGTAGGGCAAAGTCTCAAGTCATATCAGTAACAAGAAGAAAAGCACCAAACATTTGGCTTTTGGAGAAAGTGATCAAAGTTGACAAATGAGTAATTTTACGGTCATACTAGTATTAATATTTGAATCATTAATAATTTAATAAAATTTAGAGAGAGTGAACATTTTAATACCTACCACAAAATTATTATTCGATAAATTTTACCAATTAAATATACCAAATTATATTTGTGGAGCTTTAACATTCTAAAATTTTCAGCCGACAAAGAGGAAAGTGGTAGAAGGCATGCAAAGGCAAAGCTAGGTTAAGCTTGTCCTAAAGCTTAAAAAATATTCAAAGATGCTTTCTGTTTTAATTGTCTGTCACTTAATAATGGCCCAATGTCATTGTCACGAATAATGAGGTCGTTTAAATGTCCATATTCTTTTTAGCATCTTCCTCTTTAATTTCTTCCAATTATTTTCCCCTTATTAACTTTCTTTCAAATAACCTAAACTAGATCAATGGTGAAGCGAAATTCACGGATTTCTTGCCCCCTTCTTCAATACAATTGAAGAAGACATAATGCAGAGGGTCATTTGGAATGCTACTAGAGATTTGTATGCATGTGTACATAATTTTGGAGCTATAAAATTAATTACTTATGAAAAAAATATAAAATAGTAGTTTGTTCGATCCGTAAAATACATCAATTTTTATATAAAAAATTTGAGTTAAACTTTTCAAATAAAAAAAATATCAATACAAAACAACAAGGTCCGACTTTGGTGTTACCTTTGAGCATGTATTAAAATAGCGCATGTTGTTGTAGTGCGTCTAATATCCATTATTTGGTATCTAAAATATAGTACCTTTGGTGTCATTGATGTAACCATTCTTGGTAGACATTTTTTGAAAAATATAATACTTTACTTATAAAAAGACAAAAATTCCGACACGGAAGTTTAATCGGGAAAATTCATACAACATCACAGAGACATGGAAGTTTCCTAATTTTCAATGGAGGAGGAATCGGCAAAGGTTGAAGGTGACGTTTGCCTAACAATTTCTTTTCGGCAAATTGCCCGCGGGTCTGAGAGATTTACTTAAATTATTATTTTAGTCCCTGTTATTTCAAAATCAAAAGTTTGGTCCCCCGAGTTTACTTTTATTGAACTCTAAAGTCCTCATTGATGTCATCATTCGATTTATTTTAAAAATGACAGTTATACCCTTCAATAAAAAAATATTCAATTTAGTAATTAGTAATAATTTTATTAGATAAAATTATCTAAAATTATATTTGATGATGGATTATGCAACCTCTAATTATGTATCAATTTATACGTTGTCATAAATTTTATTATAGTTGATGAAATTCTGTAATTTTATTTTCATAATAAATTTTGTCATTAATTTGTTATGTTACTTATACAACAATCTTGTTATAAATATGAAATTAGTGCATAAGAAAAAATAAGCGGAAATTTAGTAATTAGTAATAATTTTATTAGATAAAATTATCAAAAATTATATTTGATGATGGATTATGCAACCTCTAATTATATGTAAATTTATACTTTGTCATAAATTTTGTGATAGTTAATGAATACGGTCAATTTTATTTTCTGAATAAATTTTGTCATCAATTTGTTATGTTACTTGTATATTGTCATAAATATGAAATTAATGCATAAGAAAAGAACATACATGTCTCTTGTTTGGTTGTTTATTAAATTCATTCGCAAATTTTAATTACATTTGATGATGGATTATGCCACCTCTAATTATGTGTCAATTAAAACTTTGCCATAAATTTTGTTATAGTTGATGAATTTCTGCAATTTTAATTTCTGCAATTTTATTTTGTGAACTTATGAATTAAGCTACTCTAATTAAGTGTCAAATTTTTTTGTTATAGTTGAAAAAATGACTTTGCGGAATGTACGAATAACTTTGAAATATGATTGAGAAATGTACTACAACAGTGAAATCAGATTTTATTACATCGGTGGATTTGAAAAAAAGATAAAGTGTTATAAAGATTTTTCCTATGATGTGTTATTAACAAAAGTATATGAAAAGACTATTGGTCCTGGTGAAGAAGTTTGTAGGCTGCTATTTAGATATCCAATTGACAGAGAGAAATTTCATCAAATGCCTATTGACAATGATGGAGATGTTAGGAATATGGTTTACACAATGATAAGATTTGTAGGACCGTACAAGAGTGTGATTTATTTGAAAATCATTGTGGAGAAGAGGGTGTCAAATAATTACCAAATATTGGATGTTCATGAAAACCAGTTAATGAGTAATGATGGAGCTGCAACCATCTTCTTCTATGTTTTCTGACAATTTTCTCAGAAACATACCGATTCCAACGACGGAGAGGCGACCAGGAGGCCACCGAGGCCTACCTCTGTCGGAAATTTGCACCCACCACTACCACCTCTTCCACCATCCATTTTTACCGATCACCACAAAACACAAACAATGGAACAATTCAATCACAGCAAATTTCATCTCCGAACTGTCGACTCCTCGCCTCCACCTAAAAGAAGTTCTCTCCACAAACCATAGACAATCAAACTTGAAAATCAACCCAAAATTAAACAACAAAACAAAGAAAAATTAAGCAAAAGGAATAAGAGAAAAAGGAAAATTTTGAAAAGTAATTTAAAAGGCGGTTACTGGGATGCTAGGGTTGTCCAGGAATCGAGGAAGGCGTGAGCAGAGGTGACTTGGTGATCGGAGAGAAGCTGATGGGCAAGGAGGTTGAGCTCGAAAATGAGCGAGTTGAGCCGAGCCGAGCCAAACCATCCTGAGACAAGCTGCTTAACCTCGATAGTGACGATGATGACGTCGGGGAGCTCAATAAGCCAAAATCAGAAATTGCCCTCACGTGGCCCTGCGTTTTACCAATGGCCTCCTCCAACTCGCACCGAGCCAAATCGCCCTCACCTTTCGAACCCTAGACAGGTGGAGACATTGATTTTGGTTTCTAGGATTTAGTGAGATGGGAAGAGAAGATGTATAAAGGTTGGATTTTATGATTTGAATGGTGTGATTTGGGTGTTCGAAGCCGGTTCTGATGTTAGTCTAGTCGGAGAAGATGACCCTCTCGTCGGAGCTTATTTTTATTTAAATAAAAGGACATAATAGTCATTTGCATGACTAAAAAAATAACTTAACGTCAGCGAAGGGCCTTAGAGTTCAATAAAAGAAAACTATGAGACCAAATTTTCTATTTCAAAATAATAGGGACTAAAACAGTAATTTAAACAAATCCCCGGGACCTGAAGATAATTTTCCCATTTCTTTTTATTTTAACCCTTTTCTTATTTGGCTATACTTGTTGACTTTAAATTGCCATGATCGATCGTCGTAGTCACTAATTATACATTAGACTATTCTAAACTAATGTGAGTTATGAAGTCAAATTTTAATTAACGGCTATATTAAAATTTGTTACAAAAATTATTTAATATTTTTTACGACTCTGTCAGTTTAAGTATTAATTGGTCGCTAAATCTTCGAATATGTACTAGTTCTTATGTAAGATAAAAAAAAGTCCATTCAAAGTAGCTGCCCAGTACGAGGTGTGCCCGGGCACTTTTGTATATTTTTTTTATTTTCAAGTCTTAGAAATAAAAATTTATTATTAAAAAAATCATCTCTAAATAAACACGGTGCTCTCCACTTGATCTACTGGACTTCGTTTTTCACTTGAAAACACATTCTTTTTATTATAGCTTTGTTTCTTTCAGGTCTTCAGCAACAACTTTTGCATTGTCACCTTCATGGTCAGAAAGAGAAAAATATTCAAGCATTCTTACTTATTAAAAAGAGAAAAATACTGAAGTTGAAATAACAAATGAGAGTATGAGCCAATTTAATAATAATTTTTATTATTAATCAATCAATTTTCGAAATTAAAACCAAATATGTAACTTTTTTCAACGACTTCACCGTGGGTGCGTTGGAAAAATGAAATGCAACCTTTTAGTGACGTCCGGTGTAATGGGCCGTTTGCCGGATAAGACCCAAACTATAATAAATGCCATTAGGCAACCATACATCTCACGTGGCTAGTCTCCACATTAATAAACCTCACTTTTTTAATGTTATTCAAAGTCAAAATTTGTCTAATTCTGTCTTTATATCGTAATTTTTCTAATGGTATTTTTTATATTTATCGTATTTGATTCTAAGATATTCTTAAATAAAATTAAATTTTTTACTAATTGGATCAACTTCTATCGATAAACCTTACTTCTTTTTCACTCAATAATGAAAGACCAACACATCATCAATCACTAAAAACACACACAAAATAACTCATCATTTTTTCCCGAAAGGGGGCAAGAAAATTTTAGATTGATGCAAAAACTTTATAGCCTTTAAAAGATATATTGAATAATCCCTCTCTTTCTCTCTTGCAACGGATTGTAAGCTCTACTCTTTATCATTATAGTGTATATACATCTAATCACACATAGAAAAAATAATAATTGGAGAAAGATAAATTACAATTATTAAAAATTCAATTTAATACAAGATATTTGTTAAATGGAAAGATTCATCTTACTCAATGGTGAATCAACTACAAAGCTTATGTACACGAGTTCCTAACGCTTAGATTGGTGATAAGTTAATTACATGTATATCTACACATGTACAAGATTAATTGTAGGTGGCTGATGGAGGTAGTTCTAATGTCAGATTGAATGGCTAGAACGTGAGGAATGAGAAGACGAAGATTGCAGCCAACAAGAGACGTTGCAGGATTTCATAAATTAAAAAGAACTTCGATCAAATCAGCAACACGATCCAATAACAAGTAACGTAAAATTATGCAGCAGTAAAAAACTGCAGGCATCGGTTGAATAATAGCAGGTTCACATGATTAAAGATTTATTTTACCCTTTAACACTCTCCCTCAAGTTGGTGTGTAGATATCACAAACACCCAACTTGGAAATATGCTCATTGAACAACTTTGTGCTGACAGGTTTAGTGAACAAATCTGCAGGTTGCTCTTCAGGTGGCACATATGGCGTGATAATGTTAACAACTTGCACATGATCTTGGATGAAGTAGCAGTCAATCTCTATATGTTTGGTACATTTGTGGAAGACATGATTGGAGACAATATGGATTGCAGCTTTGTTGCCACAATAGAGCTTCATAGGACCCTTAACTGGGAACTGTAGTTCATTAAGTAGACTTTTAACCCAAATTAGTTCTTGGGATGTAGCAGGCATTGCCCTGTACTCCACCTCAGCATTGGAGAGTGACACAATATTTAGTTTCTTTGATTTTCAAATGAGTGGATTGTCTCCAACAAGCACACAATAGCCCATGGTGGACCTTCTGTTATCAATGCATCCACTGTAGTCTGAATATGTAAAAGCAGTAACATTGAGATTGATATTCCTTTCATCAAAATTCTTTTGCTCGGACATCCTTTTAAGTATTTCCGAATTTTCTCCATCACTTCAACATGTTGAACACGAGGAGAGTGCATTATTTGGCTGATTAAACTAACAACATAATTGATGTTCGGCTTTATGAGTTAGATGGATCAGTTAACCTACTATTTTTTGAAGCTGGAGCACCTCTTTATAAAATTCCTCTTTTTATTTGATATTTTCATATTATGTTCAACAAGGGTGTTAAATGGTTTTGCTTCGAGTTTCTTTGCATCTTTTAATAGACACTCTGTTGGATGAGTAGGAAAGCTCAACACCAAGAAAATATTTTAATTTTTCCAAGTCCTTAATAGCAAATCTCTTATGTAGATCAAGTTTAAGTTATTCTATAAGTAAATCATTACTATCAATAATTAAAATATCATTAACATAAATAAGAAGAATAAACTTACATTGGTTGCCATTGGAGATAAAGAGAGAGGAGTCTGAATATCATTTCTTGAATCTCAACTTAAATAACTCACTACTGAGTTTGTTATACCAAGCTCGAGGTGATTTTTTGAAGCCATAAATAGCTTTGTTTAGCTTATATACCATGCCATATTATTCTTGCTCAAGTCTCGAAGGCAGATTCATGTAGATTTTCTCTTCAATGTTGCCTTATAAGAAGGCATTTTTAACATCCATATTCTTCATGTTCCATCACAAATGGACAATAACAAATATTAAAATACGTATGGTGTTTATTTTGACCATGGGAGCAAATATTTTACTATAATTCATGCTAGGAGTTTGAGTAAAACCTTTTACTACTAAACGTGCCATGTGTCTCTCTATAGAGCCATCACTTTTATGCTTTATCTTATAGATCCACTTACAATCTATAGCCTTTTTTTAGTAGGAAGATCAATTATGTTCAAAGTTCTTAAGTACATTAAGCTCTTCTTTCATAGTTAACCTCCATTCCTTAAACTTTACTGACTCATTGAAATCTTTTGGTGCAGTAGCATTAGCTAAACAGGTTAAAATGCTATATGTTTAGGAGCTACATTCCTATAAGACGTATAATTTTTAATAGGATGCTGACAATTGAATGTCTAAAAGTCCTTTAATATGGTGTTTGGTACTCTTGTTCTATTGTACCTTCTTAATAATGCAATTCTATCATTCATGTCATCAATTTTCCTTCCTTCTTTTCTAATTTCTCCCGAGTTATTAAGTGGGTTAGGAGACATACCTTGAGTAGATTCAAATTCTTCTGTTTGATCGGTGCCTTGAAGTTCTTGTCTCTTTTAAGTAGCTTCACTACATGCAATTTTATTTTCACTCCATAGTTCATGTTACTTACCTTTTGCAGAATAAACAGAGAGATGATCAACGATGCATCTTATTCATAGTTCATGTTATGATTCTCCCCCTTAATCACATAAAGAAAAATAATAATTAAAGGAAGATAAATTACAATCACCAAAAGTTCAATTTAGTACAAGATATTTGTTAAATGGAAATATTCAACTTATTCAATGGTGAATTAGTTACAAAGCTTATATGCACGAGTTCCTAATGACTAGATTAGTGATCAGTTAATTACATATATATCTACAATTGTGTAATATTAATTGCAGGTGGCTGCTGGAGGTAGTTCCAAGGTCAAATTGAATGGTTGGAACGTAAAGAATGAGGAGAAGAATGTTGCAGCCAACAAGAAACATCGCACGAATTCATGAATCAATAAGCACCTCAATCAAATCAGCAACATGATCCAAGAACAAGTGGCGTAAAATTCTGCAGTAGTCAGGTGCAGAAATCTGCAGTAGTAAGAAACTGTAGAGGAACAGCAGAGTAGCAGATCCTATCCACACATGATTAAAGATCTTTTTTACTCTTTAACAATATTTTAATATATTTTTAACAGAGTATCATATTGTTAGTTTAATTTAAAAAATACGAGTATGAAAAAACTATTTAAACCAAGAATCCAAACACAAAATTAGAGAATTTCTCGGTGAGTTGGTATACAATGTTAGATTTGGAGCATGATGAATCGTACACTGCTAAACTAGTATCGGGGATACATATAAAGTTCAGGTTTTTGCATAAATTTAAAAAAATGACATGGAGGTTGACCCGAGATTTCTCCCATCCTCTAGGTTTACCGGTCTGACTGGTCAGATTACAGGTCAGACTAGACCTTTTTAACCCCCTACCTTTCACATTTGGCTTTCCCAGCGGTCCCCATTTCTTAAAGTCCAACCCATAATTTTCGAGATTTTAAGAAAAAACACAATTTTACTATTCTCTCTCAAAAACTAACGCATCATTTCCTTCCTAACACACTTTCACTTTTCTCTCTCCAAAACTAATGCAGCACATTTACTCTTCTCTCTCCAAAACAAAGCAACACACTTTTACATCTCTCTTCAAAAAAACTAAGAAAATTTTCTTCACCCTCCAATTCTACCTTTTCCATTTTCTAAAACGATTTATCCTTCCTCCTCTTCCATCTCTTTTCTACAATGAAGAACCCACATGGTGTCGACTCTCATGGAGAGATAAGAATGAACGAATGGGTTCCATACATTCCTAGGTCGGAAGACAGTGTTGGCTTTTCAATCTTTCTCTCAAGCTTTTTAGGTTATCGATCTTGCATTTCTTATTCCTAATCTTCTTAACTGGGCGGTGGCTGGTAGATTTGAGGGGTGGGAGGTGAAGAGTGAAAAGAAATAAGAACTCATGAATGAGCTTCAATAGAGCTCAGTAGAAGCTCGCGTGAGCTTGGAGATGGTAAAGGCTCGAAGAGAGAGAAACAAATAAAGGAGGCAGTAGTTTTGGTGGGAGAAAGAATTATTCCCTATTTTCACTTAATTTCTCTGTACAATAACTAGCTATTTATTTATACTAACTAAACTTTGTATCTATTTACAAGTAATAAACTAACGGGCCTTATGTTGAGAGCCCAAACTCAGCCCAGTTCAATCATACAACCCATCAGGAAATATATCTTCAAGTAGTACCATAGGTTCACTTGTATGCTGCAACTCAATACTACCAGTAGCCTCTGCATCAGCGTTGTGATCATGATGCTCATGAGTTAAGATCCCCCTACAAGTTGGGTTGTGTATGTCAATAAGACCCAACTTAGAGATAAGAAACTCGAACCTCTGAACTGCGAGGCCTTTTGTGAGAACATCAGCAAATTAAAACAGAGTATTCACATAGAATAACTTAACCAAGTCATGTTGCACCTTCTCGCGCACAATATGACAATCTATTTCGATGTGTTCATACACTCATAAAACATAGTATTCTCAGTAATATGTAAAGCCGATTTGTTATCATAATACAACAAAGCTAGTCCGGGAGATGGATGATCCATATTTGTCAATAAATAAGTTAACCACTGCACTTCACGAATAGTGGATGTCATAGCTCGATATTCGGCCTCAGAAGATGAATTAGAAACTGTCATATTTCTTAGCCTTCCAAGAAACCAAAGAGTTGCCAAGAAAGATGCAATAACCAATAACTGTGAGTCGTGTATCTTCGCAAGCTGCGCAACTACTATCAGAATAGGCCTTTAACTTGCCATCGGATGCAGCAGAGAAAAAAAAACCAACTCCTAGAGAGTGCTTGATGTACTTTAGAACTCAATAAGCAGCTCGCAGATGAATATCAATAGGCTTAGTAAGAAACTGATTAAGTTGTTGCACAATAAAGCTGATATCGGGCCGTGTAGTTGTGAAATACAATAATTTACCAATAAGGCATCTGTAAAGATGAGAATCTTCAACTACCTCGATACCATCGATGGTGGTTTTTGGAATAGGCTGCCCTTTGCTATCGTAAGCCAATAAGTCAAGCAGAGTACCCTTTTCAGAACTGAGTTTCACAGTGATATCAACTAGAGATCGAGCAGGTTTGCAATTTAAGTAACCAACATCCTGCAGAATGCCAATAGCATACTTTTTCTGTGACAGATGAATACCTGCTGGATTTTGTGCCAGTTCTAAGCCAGGAAAATACTGCAAAAAACCTAGATCTTTAAGCTTCAGTGTTAACTCTAAATGAGCTTTAGTTGTTGCTATAACTTATTCTGATGTTCCTGTCAAGATAATGTCATCAACATAAATTAATAGGACTGTAAAACTGCTAGCATCCTTCTTAGTGAACAGAGAGTGATCATGGTGAGACTTGTGATATCCAAAGGCAAGAAGGATGGAAGTGAGCTTGGCAAACCATTGTCTACTGGCTTGCTTGAGCCCATAAAGTGACTTCTATAGCTTACAAACATTGTGTTTATCCTCTGAATTGGCAGACAAACCAAGTGGAAGCTTTATATAAACCTCCTCCTCAAGCTCACCATAGAGAAAAGCATTATTCACATCCAACTAATGAAGATACCACCCATTTTTAACTACCAAGGCTATAAGAATACGAATGGTTGTCATCTTGGCAATGGGACTGAAGGTCTCAAAATAACCAAAGCCAATAGATTGGGTAAACCATTGAGCCACCAATTGTGCCTTGTACCTTTCTATAGAGCCATCAACCTTGTGTTTAATCTTAAAGACCCATTTATTACCAACAAGCTTTTTTCCTGGTGGTAAAGAAGTTAACTGCCAAGTATGATTCTCCTCAAGAGCCTTGAGCTCCTACTTCATTGCATTGATCCAACATTCATCCTTAATAGCTTCCTCAAATGTACGAAGTTCAGTAGCACTAGCTACAGAACAAGTAAAAATCCTATATCTAGATGACAAATGTTGGTAAATAAAGTAAGAATGTATTGGATAAGGAAGTACAGTAGCAACACAGGTGGAAGAAGATGATACCTGAGTTGGAGAGTTATTATTTGAACGCGATGGAATCACATGATAGTCATATTGGTTGAGGTACTGTGGGATAGTTTTGGTTCTGGTTGACCTGCGATGTGCAGGAAGTACAGGTTGGGTTGCTACAAGAGAAGATGGATGAGATGGTTGGGCTGGTACAGAATCTGGAGAATCGGGTAAAGATGGAGATGGGAGTGTAGGTGGTGGTAGTGCAATAGAAGGTTGTGGTATGGGCAAAGAAGTTAGCGGTGTGGGTAGGACTAAATCTGCAGGTTTATAAGTCTGGAAATAGGTACCATTGTAAACAGAGTCCTTCTTGAAAGGAAAAAGGTGCTCATAAAAGATCGCATCTTATGAGACTAAAACACTATGGGATTCTAGATCATATAACTTGTAACCCTTAATTCCGATAGGAATTCCCAGAAAGACTTATTGCCTAGCCCAGGACTGAAACTTGGTTCTATGTGCAGAAGGAGTTGCAGCATAGGCCAAACAGCCAAATATACGAAGGTGATTATACTGAGGTAATTGCTAGAAAAGAATAGCATATGGAATGTTATTCTTGAGGCTAGAGGATGGGGTTCTATTCATTAAATATGCTGCATATAAGACAGCATCCCCCCCCCCCAATATATTAACAGGCATACTAGACTGAAATGGCAGGGCTCTAGCTTTGTTTAATATAGTTTGATGTCGCCTTTCTACCCGACCATTTTGCTGGGGCGTGTAGGCGTAACTCATCTCATGTAGAATGCCTTTTTCTTTACCCTGATCAGTACTAATCACCTTAACTAATCTGCGAAATTGAGTGCTCACCATAGCACAGAAGCTGACTATAATTCGTCTAACTTCACTTTTTTTTCATCAAATACAAACAAGTGTACCGAGACTTGTCATCAACTATGGTTAAGAAGTAGTAAAAACCATCAAAAATTGGAAGAGCATATTTTCCCCATATGTCCATGTGTACTAAATCAAACACATCAGCTGCAACAGAGCCACTGTCATGAAAAGGCAATTGTTTATGGCTAGCAAATGACATATCTCACAATGATAATTTGCTCTAGGTATAACAAAAGAGTCTAATTGATGTATATGCTATAATTTTGGGTAAGGTAGATGTCCTAGGTGACAATGCTATACATCTAAATCAAATTGGTGAAAAGTGGTAGCAGCAACAAGTTTAGGAGAAGTCGTGGGTAAGGAAACAGGTGAGTGTGTAGGATATAAAGTCTATGTGATTCCACGATGCTACCAATCACTCTCGAATAGATTAGGTTCTGAATCAAGCAAACATTAGATTTAAAACAGGTTAGAAGGAAAAAGACATAGTTAATTGGCTAACAGACAAGAGATTAAAAGTAAAAGATGGAACAACTAGGACATTGAAAAGATATAGGTTAGGTGAGAGCTTAATTGTGCCTCTATGAGTGGCTAAGGTAGTATGATTGTTAGGTAATGTGATAAGAACATTTGAGACAGACTCATAAGTAACAAAAGAGTCAAGAGAACAAGCTATGTGATCGAACACCCCTGAGTCAATGATCCAGTTGCTGGAATAAACAGAGTGGACATTGACATGATGAAAAAAATGAGTAGAGTTGACAGAATTGATATCAGAAATGCAGTTGGTACCAATAGAATTGGCATAAGGCTAGGAAAGAGCTGAACTATCAGAATGTGTGGTAGAAGACTGGAAATGGTGATCTGGATATCCACTAGAATGTTAAACCAATACAATTAGGCTAGAATATTATTCTGGGATTAAAGCCAGTTTGGTTAAACCCTCATTCATGTCTTATAATCCTTCTACGGAGACTTAATTAGAAGAATGTGAAATACTTCAATTAATAGGATAAAGACTACCAAAACGAGCTCTAGAGACTCCAGAAGATGCAGTAAACTGTCATGGTGACCTTCTAGATGATCCACTTCCAGTGTTCATAGTGTTAGTGAAAAGAAAATTTGGTGGAAAGCCATGCTTCATTTGACACTTATATATGGTATGTCCATTTTTACCACAATAAGTGCAAGTAGCAGCTTTCTTGATGTTATTCCATGACTTCTTGCCATTAAAACCACCATAACTAGATCCAAAAGCAGTATTAGCAATTGATAAACTAGTTCCTAGCCTAACATCATGTACAGAACCAGATCCAGAAACTAAATTCATATAAGCTTCATTCAAAAGTTGTTGTTCATGTTGCAGTGCAAAAAATAAGGCTTTATTAACATCAGGAAGTGGATCCATGAGCATAATCTGAGAGGTAACGGTACTATAGTTCTCATTTAAACCAATGAGAAATCGAATAACCTGATCATCCTCCTAATATAAATGATTCACTCGCACAGATTCATAGAGATTACTGCATTTCTCTTTATCTAAACATTTGGAGAGAGCAATTGGCCTAAACTCACAAAAATCATCCCAATAGTTTGAAATGCAGTGAAGTAATCAGTGACAGATATTGCACCTTATTTAAGAGAACAGAGTTCCATCTGAAGTCTCGCTATCTTCATAGAATCTCTGCGACCAAATCTTCCCTTAAAATCTGCCCAAATTACAGCTGCGGTCTCCAAGCAGCTTACACTTCGAGCAATCGCAGGCTTCATAGAGCCTACCAACCAGCTCAATACCATACTATTGTAGATTTCCCATTCCTTGTACGAATCATCGTCAATATCAGGTGAAGGAGTAGATCCATCAACAATCGGCCGCTTCCTCTTAGAACGAAGTGCGCGTTTCATAGATCAACTCCAGCTCAAGTAATTACTCGCTTTAAAGATGGAGCTGCTAAGATTAAATCAGCATTCTCGCTCGAGTGGAGATAGTAGAGTGTATTCTCACCCGGAGTAGTTGACGAATGCAAATCCACAGGGAGCGGACCTCGCGGCTCTCTAATCGCAGCCATCACTAGTCAAAATCAAGAAGAATGAACAGAATTGAAGGATCTACTCTATACTTGAAGTGTCTAGAGCTCTGATACCATGAAAAGAAATAAGAACTCGTGAATGAGCTTCAATGGAGCTCGGTAGAAGCTCGCACTAGCTTGGAGATGGTAAAGGTTCAAAGAGAGAGAAACAAATAAACGAGGTAGTAGTTTTGGTGGGAGAAAGAATATTCCTTATTTTCACATAATTTCTCTGTACAATAGCTAGCTATCTATTTATACTAACTAAACTTTGTACCTATTTACAAGTAACAAACTAACGGGCCTTATGTTGATAGACCAAACTCAGCCCAGTTCAGTCATATAGCCCATCAGGAAATATATCTTCAAGTAGTGCCATAGGTTCCCTTGTATACTGCAACTCAATACTACCAGTATTGGGATTTGTCGAGAAGTGGCAATTGGCGGGCGCCATGTAGTTGGCGATCCCCAATAGCCTGTTACAAAAGTTAGGAAAATCGGGCAACTTGCGATCGCAAGTTAACTAGCGATCGCAAGTCCTCAGCGGCAGAATTTTCCTGTTTTGTTTCGCTCTTATTTTGGACTCTTGACTCGACCTAGATAGATTTCTTTTATACTAAGAGTTTGTCTATTATATAAAGATGTGTTATCCTAGGGTTGGTTATGGCTTTGTGACTCGTATCAATCAATAAAAGTTCTCTTTTTCTCCGTGGACATAGGCATTAGGCCAAACCACATAATCTCTTACGTCCGTATTCTTTGTGCATTTTATTCTCTTGGTTCCTGGATTCCTAACAAGTGGTATCAAAGCTAAGGTAAGAGGATGACGGACGGTGCGAAGTTTGCTTTTGTGAAGTTCGATGGATCATCAAATTTTGGGTTATGGCAAAGGCGTGTCAAGGATCTCCTCGTGCAACAAGGGATGATCATCGCGCTCTCGGAGAAGAAATTCGAGAAGATAGAGGAGCAAGAGTGGAAAGAGATGGGGGCCAAGGCGGTGGCGACAATTTGCTTATGTTTGGCCGACGATGTCATATATCATATCATGGATGAGGAATCACCAGCTGAGGTATGGAAGAAATTAAAGGCAAGGTATATGTCTAAGTCTTTGTCGAATAAACTTTATCTTAAGCAAAGATTGACGGGCTCAAGATGAAAGAGGACTCAAATTTGAGCCAACACATTAATGGTTTCAGTCAACTTCTGAGCAACTTGAGAAAGGTTGATGTAAAGTTCGAGGAAGAAGACAAGACATTGTTGCTCCTGAATTCCTTACCGGGCTCCTACGAGAATTTGGTTACAACCCTAACTTGGGGGAAGGAGTCTCTGGTGTTGGAGGATATCACAAGTGCTTTGCTAGGGTTTCATTAAAGGAGAAAAACTGGCGATGAATGAATGAAAGACTGGTTGTATGGGGTAGCCATGGTGATCTTAGTGGAGCAAAAGACAGAAAAGGATCCAAGTCAAGGTCAAGGAGGTTTAAAGGAAATTGCTTCAAGTGCGGAGAAAAATGGCACGTGAAGAAGGATTGTCCTAGAAGAAATCGGGATTGCGAGAGAAAAGGATCGGGTTCCGTGAATGTGGCCTCTTATTCGGACAGGTCGGATGGTGATTATCTTTATATTTTGTTAGGTCCAAAGTACTCTGATTCCTAGATTTTTTATAGCATTTGTTCCTTTCACATGACGCCCAAGAGAGGGTGGTCGATACCTACAAGTTCGTTGATTCAGGTATGGTAACTATGGGAGATGTAACTGTTTGTAGAGTCACTGGCATAGGTGATATCTGGATCAAGATGTGGGATGGTGTCGTGGTGAAGTTGTGTGGGGTTAGGCATATTCTGAAGTTGGAGTGAAATTTGATCTCATTAGGAGCATTGGATTGTAGCGGGTATGGCTATAATATTGTAGGCGGGCTAATTTAGTTGGAGAAGGATGCTATGAGGGTGATGAAAGGTGAAAGAGATGCAAGAAATACCTACAAGTTAGTGGGGGCACGGTCGTAGGTAGAGTCACATCTTTGGGTTCCGATGGAGAGGGAAAAAGCTCAGGTCATATGAGATTGGTTCGAATGAGGGAGCAAAGGCTTGACATGGATGGTTTGAGTATAGTTGGGATTCATAGAGATATGGATAGCAAGCTATGGTTATTTCGTGGAGGCATGGTTGGCAAGGAGCCATGGTTATCTCAGAGAAGTATTATTAGCTGGGCCCCGCTATAGTTATCTAAAGGGACGTGCACGTCAAAAGTGTTGGGTAGGTTTGGCATTGGGGATGCAAAGCCGTTGGCGACACTACAGGTGAATTGGGTATCTTACTCAAAGTCGAGCGGTGGAGTTCGTGGCATGTCAAGGATACTACTTGGTGGAACAAAAAGTTTTTCTTTGTATGCTATGGAACGTAGCATTGGTATGAGGCAAGATGGTCCAACGAAAAAGCAATTCGAGGTTGTGGAGTATGTGGCTGACCAGAAAATAGAGGACGCCTATTGGTCGCAAGGTTGTTTCAGCAGGTGGACTTGCTAGTTGGGGTTTGATGAAGATTGGAGGGAATAGGCCAAGTAGGCTTAGAAGTTCGAGCTTGGGGGCTGGCTCCAAGTGAGTGAACAAAAGGTGGTGAGAAAGTGGAGATGATCTTATTGATGGCAAAGTTCGAGTAGAGCTTCATGGTTCTTTCATGGGATGACTTCTCACCAAGGTGGAGATTGTTAGGATTTGTCAAGAAGTGGAAATTGGCGATCGCCAATAGTCTATTACAGAAGTTGGAAAATTCTGGCAACTTGCGATCGCAAGTTAACTAGCAATCGCAAGTCCTCAGCGGTAAAATTTTCCTGTTTTATTTCAGACTTTTGATTTGACCTAGATAGATTTCTTGTACACCAAGGGTTCGTCTATTATATAAAGACATGTTACCCTAGGGTTGGTTATGGCTTTGTGACTCAGATCCATCAATAAAAGTTATCCTTTCTTCCCGTGAACGTAGACATTAGGTCAAACCACGTAATCTCTTGTGTCCGTGTTCTTTGTGCGTTTTGTTCTCTTGGTTGATGAATTCCTAACAACCAGTAGCCTCTGCATCAGCGTTGTGATCATGATGCTCATGAGTTAAGAAAGAGAGTCAAAAATTTGGGGGTTGAAGTCAAAAGTTTTGTTTCAACCAGATTTTTCTAGAGGATCCGAACGTAAAAAATTGTCTGGTTCGACGAGATTTAGGGCGGTTCGACCACTCTCCATTTTTAGAAGAATGAATGATTCATTTCTAAGATTAATTTGTGGTCTGATTGGTCAGACCGGTGGTTAGACCATATTTTTTAAAATTATAATTTTTTGCATTTTATTATTGTATGAATTCTATTAGGATTGTAGTAGGGTTGAGTTTTTTTCCCCTATAAATACATATTTGTATCATTGTAATAGGTGTCACATAAAACAATTGAGAAACCTTAGCCTGGCTTGGCAATAGACATAATTAATTTGACAAATTTGGTTAACAAATTCAAGATATCTTTCGTTTTTGTTCTTTCTTTTCCATCACTTAGGTTTAATTTAACGTATAAGACGAATAGAAATCACTTCAGCCTTTTCGTGTCAGGTGGTCGTATTCCAATTGGAAGGTTGTTTTCTGAGTCAAATTGCAAAACGTTCAATTTGGTTCAGCTCCTTATTAGATTGCGTGTTAACAAATCCCACAGCTCTTTTCTAAAGTGCGCATGCATCATGTTGTTTTCGCTTGCATACGCATAGAAGCTGCATCCACTGCGATTTGGGGAGTTTTACTTTTATCACGTACCACATCCACTTCTTCCAATTTTTGAAGATAATTTTCATATACAAGCCAAATTTAAAGTACATGTCATTTTTCCTACGTTAATTTTTATATATAACCCAAATTTAAAGTACATGTCAATTTTCCGATGATAATTTTATATACAACCCAAATTTAAGGTACATGTCCTCATTTTTTCGGGATAAAAGTGGCGCGAAGCTTATATAATAAATGAGTTACAGATAAAGAAAAATACATAGTCATAAGACAAGACAACCAAGCATAAAACAAAAGCCCGTCCGATGACAGCAGGGTGGCACAGGGAGGAGCGATGGGCAGTCAAAAAAGCCAGAAGGCCAACGACTGGGGCGAATTTTTGCCAAAACAAACTTCGGCCAATAACCTCAAGACACTGTCAAGAGGGCATCTGAATGCATACAAGATACACTCAGATGAGAGTCAAGCTAGACTTAAATCGACCGAGACAAAGTTCTCCACCCACAACCACCGAACAGGCAACGAGATCCGAAAGGATCTCGGATCAGAGCTACTTAATCCAAGCAAAAGTCCATACTACAGCAAAAGCATAAGGAAAGAAAATACTGAGCCAAAAATCCACTAACAGAGGTAGATCTGGGCACAATAACAAACAACAACAACAACATAGAAAAAAGATACGACGCAAGCAATCAAAAGCAACTATAAGATAAGGAAAAGCATAAAATAAAGCAGTACCAAACTGGGGGTTGGTCCACAGAGACCAACCCCACCGACCGTCACACAGGACCGCTTCAAGGTGGGCAGGACCACGACGAGCGACGGTGGACAGGCGGACCAACTGAGAGGAATGTTCGGTGGATATCGATGAAGGACCTTTGACAGACGAAAGACGATGAGATGGACGGCAGAAAGGCGAACCAGTAGAAACAGAAGGTTGAAGGAGAACGACGGAGTGCGACGGACAGGCGATCGACGATGAGCCGGACAGTGGCAGGCGGACGACAGCGACGGAAGGATGGAGGAGGTTGGGGAGTATAGAGGCCGACGAGCTTGAGGACCAGTGAGCTTGAGGACGTGAAGGGACAGGGAGCGACGTATGACGGCGAGGTGATGGTAGATGGGGACAGAGGAAGGAATGTGGTGATGGTGGATGGGATTTAAAAAAAATGTGTAAGAGATATTTTGATAGGGACAGACGCTCCTATTAAGAGGAGAGAAAAAGTCTCTCTCTAAAAATAGAGAGAGAAGGAATTGTGAATTTTACATGTCCTCATTTGATCATCACGTTTTAATCATATATACCTTTCAAAAAAAATGTCCTCATTTGATCAAAGTGGACCCAAATTTTTACTTCACTAACGTGTCATGATATAATTATCATGAAAGCAAATTGATTGAGGTTCGAGGAGTGTAGAATATTTGAAAGGTGACAAAGGTCTTCCAACAAGTATTTAACAATTGTTGTGTTCCCTCGTGCTCGAACTCGGAACTTATTGGTTAAACTATAACAACGCTTTTAATCGTTGATCTAAATGATTGTCACTCGGTCAGTACGAACCAAAAAGGGCATATATGTGTGCAAGACTCGAACACAAAACCTTATTAAGATATAATACTTCATTCGTCAATTGATCTACGTATTTATGGGTGCTTAATTATTTTTATTTATTTTTTTGGTGAAAAAATGCGAAGTGTTAATTGCGATTAGAAATTTAAACGCCTTTCTCACCGCCCAATAATGCTTCACATGGCGACACGGCTTTACACGACGATTCAAAACGTGGCCAGCGTGGATTGGACGAAAGGTGCTAGGTTTGCGAGACGAAGGGTAGATGGATTATTGTATAAATCGTTGGTGCACGCTAGACTTTTTTCCTGTGGGTGCGAGCGACGCTTGTTCTTGACGTTGGTTTTATTACCGGAAGATTTTGGATTAATCGATTTTCAATAATAAAAATTTCAAATTCAAATACCGAGAACACATTAATATCAAAAAAATTATTTTTGTTGTCTCGTGTGGATCAAATATAAATTAAGCAATCAATCAGGTGCTTGATATCATGCAGCTTCAAAAAATTAACTTGTATGATTAAATATCATGCATTTCAATAAATCGTATTCAATAACTCATAAACATAGATATTTTTTTAAC
The DNA here is from genome assembly GCA_963995505.1 of Hypericum androsaemum. Taxonomy (NCBI): domain Eukaryota; kingdom Viridiplantae; phylum Streptophyta; class Magnoliopsida; order Malpighiales; family Hypericaceae; genus Hypericum; species Hypericum androsaemum. Next base: position 6,037,424 of record OZ023195.1, read on the forward strand.
AGTTGATATAATTACATGATGATAATTTGTACTTTAGTGTGGATGAGTCATGACCCTTTTGATTAAAATTTGTAATTTGGGTGGCAGCAAAAGCCGGCAGAGGCGGACATTCTCCACATGTGTACCTGCTCATAGTCACTATTTATAATTAGTCAAAACTGGAGGCAACCGTCTTATAAAAAAGGATTTCCTTGCAAATTTATTAAATATTAATAAGGAAAAGTAGTTGGACTTTTCTGAAAATATTTATATATTTCCTCCCCCCGGAGGAATTACTTCTTTATACGGTAGTAGCGGAGATGGGTTTTTTTTTCTGAATGGTGTTACTATTCACCGCGTTTTGTGAAAAAAGCGTCTGATTTGAAAGTATTGCGGGGACGGTGTCCACGTGGCACGGACGCCAAAAAAAGTCAGATCTTGGACCAAGATCTGACTTTTTTTGTCGGATGACCAAGATCCGACTTTTTTAGTCGGATCTTGGTCGATAAGCCACATCCGAAATCTGCACACGAGATTTCGGATATGACCAAGATCCGACATTTTTTGGCCAATATATCATATTGGTCCAAGATCCGACTTGGCCTATATAATGGATACCTCGCAGAGGCCTTTTGTCATCCATACGAAGACGTCATGCATACCATAGAAGACCCTGCCCAAAACCAGGTAAATTAATTTATTTTAATATTTTGGTATATATGTAGAGTTTGTTCATTAATTAAAAATAATTGGCATATTTTAGCTTTGAAATTATTAATTCCTTCTATTTTTTGAGTGTGATATCTGATTGTTTAAAATTTTGTGAGTGTGCGGATTTTATAAACTGACCAACCCCAATGGCCAGACCGGTTTAATGAGTCAGACCGGTCAGGTCGGTCAGACCGGTCTGGTTGAAAAGGGTGGTTTTGCGTCTGACGACAGATACCCTCTCTGATTGAGGAAGATCGTATGTCATGTGCTCCGCCAGTCCCGCAGGTGGCTGGCTGTCGCGGAGACCTAGGTACCGTCTTTGCTCGCCAGCGAACCCAAGTGCAACCTGAGACAAATTCTGAATTTCGGAAATGTCTGAAGACCTGTGGCGTATATGCTCAACAACATCCGCATACAAATAAAATTATATTATCATTAGCATTGTGGAACATCGCTATTAAAATTAAAATAGACAACATCTTTATTTAACATAGCTAAATTGACTTACACTCATGTGTAACATTGCGCTAGCAGGGCTGATGAATCGCCGAGTAATCTTCCTGTACCAATTCATATATCCATCATGATAATGGATATACGGCGATGTAGCTACTCCGTGATACACATATCTTGTCCGAAATTCCACCCAGATCTTCACATGGCCTTCGTAAATAGCATTCCAATTTTGGCCAGCCTGACCCCGACCATCCACCGCACTATGTGTCGCCTCATCGATCTCAGGGCTAGCCGGAATACCTTGGAGTAATCCGAACTATCGTAACACCCGATCAGGATAATGCCACTCCACATGCAAAAAGTATATCAACGGGACTCGTGCCAACCATAAGCCACAATCACGATGGCATATTGTCAGGAGATTGCCAAGAATCTCATCGTTATACGGCATCCATACAACCTGTAACAAATGTACACAGTCGTAGCTCATCCAAATGGTCGTGGTGATTTGTATGCAACACAGTATGATTTAAGTCAAAACTATTCATTAAAATTTAATAAACAAATTACTTACATCTGATTCTCTAAGCTCATCCAACCTGCGTCTGTAAACAGATACGGTTGTTATTTTTTTGCTGGCCGCTCTGTTAAATTTTCCATTCCACCTGCACAATGACATAAAAATATCATGTCAAGTCTATAAGGTTAATCAGCGGCTACAGCGCATTAAGTAATAATTTGTATCTGATGCCCAGTGCTTGCCCAGGTTGTTGCACTGCCGGATTTAACAAAACCGGACGATTTGGGATGATCTGTTCCCAAGCCCACAAACATACTAGCGTCATCGCCCCGGCAATAAGTGAACGTGTCGAGCTTGTGGCTCTACATAAATGGATGTACGTGTGTGACAAACACGCACTACCCTAGCTGTAAGAACCAATTGCCTCTACATTCTCTAGAAGTGGCAACCAGTATGTGTTGACCCTCGCATCACTGGACTCGGGAAAAAGAATGCATCCGATAAGTCGCAATATGTTCGCTCGAACATATCGTTTCACGACCTCATCACCAGCATCAATCGGGATAGTAGAAGGGTCAAAATGGTCCTCGAACTATTTAAGGGCAATTTGGTTTTTCCAAACCATTCCAGGGGTATCTGCCTGGTTACTGCCAAATAGGCGTACGCACAACTCGTGCCAATCAGGAGGTGTCTGCAACCCTGTTACTGGGTGTCCATCAATAGGAAGCCCGAACAACACAGCAACGTCCTGAAGAGTAACTGTCATCTCACCCACAGGCATATGGAACGTATGGGTCTCGGGCCGCCACCGCTCCACTAAGGCTGTAACAAATGCTGTTTCGAGAACGACCCAGCCAATACTCCACACATCCCAGAAACCTGCCTCCTTCATATAGGCTATAAAGGCCTCGTTCTGCACATGAGACACCGTCCATTTCCGTCGGTGTATCTTCAACAATGTGTCCTGATTATCGTTAATCCCTTCACGAACCTCACGGTTCCACACGTCCTGAGAACGGTGCACATCCTGGTGCACTAATACCGACGTATCTAAGGGTCCTCCATTCCCTAGAAGATGCCCGTATGGCTGTGCATCCATATCTAAAAAACACAATAGACATATTACAACATTATATTAACTTACCAATATATTAACAAACTTAGCAAATCCAACAATGTTAAACATTGAACAATTAGAACATTAATCAAAAAATTAATTAAAATAGCGTTATTACAAACCATATTACGGTCACACTGTTTAACGGTCAAACCACTCGGACTTTATTTTGGTCAAACTGGACGGACCATATTTTGGTCAAACTGGTCGGACCATATTTCGGTCAAATCGGTCGGACCATCTTTCGGTCAAACCAATTGGAACATATTTCGATCAAACCGATTGGCCAATATTTCAGCAAAATCGGTCGGACCATAACAATGTTAAACATTGAACAATTAGAATATTAATCAAAAAATTAATTAAAATAGTGTTATTACAGACCATATTACGGTCACACTGTTTAACGGTCAAACCAGTCGGACCTTATTTTGGTCAAAATGGCCGGACCATATTTTGATCAAACCGGTCGGACCATCTTTCGGTCAAACCGATTGGACAATATTTCAGCAAAACCGGTCGGACCATAAATTGGTCAATTTGGTCTGATCAATTTTTTTGCCAGACCGGTCAGACCGAAATTTTGGTCACACCGTTCGGACCAATATTTTTTTAACCAATTATCTACAAATTATAATTAACCAACATCAACAATTAACCAATAAACTATTTAACTAACATCACCAATTAACCAATTAACTAACATTCACAATTAACTAATTTAAAATTTTAAAAATTTACCTAATACGACGTCGGGGGCCGGACCGAGAGGCAAGGCGAGGCGACGAGGGGGACCGGCGACGCAAGAGAGGCGGGCGAGCCGGCGAGCGGGAGCGGGGAGCGGCGAGGCGAGCGAGAGCGGGAGCGGCGAGGCGACCGAGCGGGAGAGGCGAGGCGAGGCGAGGCGAGCGAGCGGGACAGGCGAAGCGAGGGAGGGCGAGCGGCAGGCGATGGACGCCGGCGATCGGAGAGGCGAGCGACGGGAGGGCGATAAACGAGTCGGGGACGGGAGTGTGAGCGACGGAAAAAGTCGGATTTTGGTGTGTATACCGACCGAAATCCGACTTTTTTTGTTAGATCTTGTTATAGTTGGATCTCGATATCCTTCGGAAATCCACTTTATAGCGGATAGGATTATCGACCAAGATTCGGATCTTGATCATCTGACAGAAAAAGTCGGATCTTGGTCATCCGACAAAAAAAGTCGAATCTTGGAAAAAAAGTCGGATCTTGGTCCAAGATCCGACTTTTTTTGGCATCCGTGTCACGTGGACTCCGTCCCCGCAATACTTTCAAATCTGACGCTTTTTCACAATGCGATAAATAGTAACACCATTCAGAAGAAAAAAAACCCCGGAGATGAGATGCCCACGTGCGCCGACACGTGGCTCGCGTCCCCAGGGAAATGTCCATTGCCTCTCCGTGGGAAAGTGTGCGGCGCGTCGCGAGGGAAATTCTGTTTTCCAGACGACGCCGTCAAGTCGGGCGATTAATTTGAATGTGGACAAGTACTCATATCTTATATTAGATTTAATTCAACATATTTTTGACTCATAAGTTACGAATAGGATCCTCTCAAGGAGTAACGTGGTTGTATTTAGAAGGATGTTTGACGGCGTAATATTTTTTTGTAATTTAGCTTTGAGATTGGTTTTTTTATTGGGTACACTTTTATTACTATAATTTTTTCTAACTGAATTTTATCGTAATAGAATTTTGATAAGGTCAATAATGATAACTTCATAAAACTATATCATACTTACTATATCATACTAAATATGATGTAAATACTATGGTAAATAAATTATACATTTCAAAAAAATGTTAAGAGTAGAATCTGAACAAACGCATCATGAGTATTTCTGTCATTCTCGGCCGTTAAAATTAGTCAACGATTCAAACGGTGGAGGTTAAATGCTGCGCGAATAAGACCAAAATCTCGTGGCACGCCTCGAACCTTATACCTGCCGTCCATAAAGGTGGGACCCCCACCTCAGTGGGAAGAAATGCGCCACGTTGCCTCCCAAAACTCTCGTGTAAATTTCAACTACCGTGAAGGTTTTAATCCGGCGATTATTTGTTAAGTAGGAACAAATTTGTCGATAATTATTTAGTTGAACGAAAGTCCTGAACCCCAACCGCTGCCGCCCGATGGGCTGGCCTTGGAGGCGGACTCCGAAGTCAACGACGAGGAGGACTCCCCGAAGAAGTAGTGGCCATGGTACTGGTGGTGGGGCCCACCAGCGAAGGAGAAGAAGAAGGCGAAGGTCCTGAACCGCCACCCCTCCTCGATTCCATGACGGAGTCGACCGCTCGGGTCTAGAACGACCCGGGGGCCGAGCTGAACCGAGTCAGCACGCCCGGGACCGGCCGATGGGGCGGCGAGGAGGAGGGGTTGGTTGGGTGCTGGCCGTACATGTCCTCCTGTTTTTTCCAAGGGAGCCTACGCGGCAAGCCAATGGATATTTTATTTTCGTCGCCTCGAATGGACTGTATACTATAAAAAAATTAGAAAGTAGATAATTAAATTATCAAATTGAAATTAGACGGTCTAAAAATAAAATCGATAAAACTATAATTATGTAAAATGTACTTTTTTTATAAAAAAATTTGTGATGTTTGGCTATTCGCCTAATTGATACTGAGAGGAAGGAAAAAATGAGATGTGAACGATGACAGTGGTCACTTTCGTGGTCACCTCCATATGTCTAATCCAAGATAAGCTAAATTAATTGGTGCATTTTTTATATTGTAAAGTAATTGGTGCTTTATCAACATTGACCACGTCAAAAGCTCTAATTTGCCAAACCCTATCTGGGTTTGGCCGGTTCTTAAATCACGGCGCTGGCGTAGCGTAATGACCAATCTGCCATTGCTCATTTGTGGTTAACGGTTTTTCAGAATTGTGACGCAAATCCTATATTAAATTATTGGGTTACAAAACATAAATAGAAAATATATAGACAACATAAAGAAAATATCAAATGGAAAACTATAACCAAACTCTGGTTCACAGAGTGGCACGGGTGGAACCGATGGGTGGTCGAGAAGCTGCAAAAGTCAACGACTAGTTCGGAGTTCTGCCGAAACAAACAATAGCTCATAACCACAAAGAAACGTCATAGATGCAACCTAGTGAACACTTGAACGCATACGAGATGTACGCAAATGAAAATAAAGATCGAACGAGTTCAACCAAGAAAATTTTTTCCAACAGCAACCACAGAAAAGAAATCGAGGAATCGAGATCCATACGGATCTCAGACAAAACCTAAATTGATCCAAGCAAAAATATTCAACAACAAGATAAACTAATACATATAAAAAACAACAATATAATGACAAAAGCAACCGGAAAACAGAGAGAGAAAAACATAAGGAAGCACACTTAGACTATGTGCAGCAGTGCCGAGCGCCCTATTATTTTATTATTTTAAAAAATGGTGTTTAATAATTTCCGCTCGGCCGAGTGGATTGGTTGGCTTTTTTTATTTATTTATCTAACTATCTAGTTATTTTCACTTAGCATAATATTATTCGTAAAAATAGATTTATTCGGATAATATTTTTGTAGTTAGCTTATCTTTAGCAATAAATTTTAAAAATAATTTAAAATTTATTAAATTTTGTATCTCTATAAATAGAGTCCAATATTAACATATTTTCATATATCATCTAAAATTCTCTCTTCTTTCACTACATAATCTCTTCTTATAAAATTTGAAATTCCTGTATTTGTAATATGAAATTTTCATATTCGTAATTTATCACTTGTACCTTAAATTATTTTTATCTAATTTAGTATTCCAATTTTTGCTTTTATAATTTTATGACTTAATCACAATATTTAATCGTGTTATTAAAAACATAATTATTTTCGTAATATATATTTTTAATCTAAACAAATCAGAGTAGATAATATGTGGATGAGAGATAAATTAATTGTTTATTCTGCGAACTGGGTTGCTGATGTGGGTAGAAAATATGTAAGTGGATTGGATTGGGTAGGGTAGGAATTGGGTATGGAAGAGAGAGAAATTAATAATTTATTATGTGACCTGGATTGAACGGGTTGCTGATGTGGGTAGTCTTAAGAGAGGAAAAGCAAAGACGAAGTTTGCAATGAAAAGAACGAACACAGCCATCGAGAGTGATGGTCTACAGTGACCAACCCTTCCAAGAATCGCAAGCGGCCGCCTATGGGAAGCCTGTGGTTGAGCCAGTCCCTAGCTACGGTGTCGGAAATTTTTTCCAAAATAGGAAAAAAAAAAGATGGACTAAATTCATCTGAAGGACTAGAACGACCGAATCATTGCATTCTATACTTTCCATTTTGATTTGTTTTTTGTGAGGGTTGAAAGTAGTAGGCGGGTGGACATCGGATTAGTAGGTATATAATTGTCAGGATGTCCCAAAACCCTAAATAAGCAAAAACTTAATATATTCTCAAAATATGCAAAAATTTAATTAAAAATTTTAAAAATAGTGGAGTCGACCCAAGAGTGGGTCGATTCACCTGCTGTTAGTGGCAGGTACTTTAAAAAATTGTAATAAAAGGGGAGGGAATGAGTTAATTTTTATTTTGTAAGTGTTATAAGTCATTATTAGATTATTCGAATGAGTTAAATTTTGATTTGATTTTGCTTAATTTTTCGAGACCTACGCGTCGAGCTCTAAAAATTATGAGAAATAAAAAAAGTAACTCATTCGGATAAACGATCATCAACTTATACAAAGAAAAAAATACAAAAAAATTAGTGGAGGAAGGAGACGACCTATAACTAGGTCGACTCCACTATTCAATTTTTTTTATTTTTTTAAGAGTGTTAAAGTGACAAGCTATTGCTCGGGTATCCGAATGAGTTAATTTTTTTTATTTCTCATAATTTTTTAAGTTCGACACGTAGGTCTCGAAAAAATAAGCAAAATCAAATCAAAATTTAATTCATTCAGATAATCTAATACCGACTTATAACACTTACAAAATAAAAAAATTAACTCATTCTCCTCCCCTTTTATTACAATTTTTGCCTATTTTAAAAATATATTAAATTTTTATCTATTTTGAAAATATATCTATATTTTTTTATCTATTTTAGAAAAAAATCCCACGGCGTTGAGGCCTAGCCAGAACTCGAAGCTCGGACCTGGCCGAAGTTCTGTGCGTTGACGGCTGACGACTATTATAACAACCAAAGATGAGAAAATCTACAGCATCTCCCTTCCTAACCTTTCACATTTTTTGTGGTTGACTGAGAATGTTATGGTTGACGAAATAAATCTAGCTACCGTGTTACAATAAATATAACCATAACTTTTAAATATTATTTTCTTTTTATAATTGGGATAAACACCAACGAGATAAGAGAGAAAAAAGGTCAAGACTCTAAAAGGTGATTATTGACGAGTCAATAGGCTACTAGAGCCTCCTCCTCGTCCTAAAAAAAGTAGGCTATTAGAGGGGAGGGGCCGACCTTGTGGCTGTGGCCTATCTCAAAACCTATGACACGGTATTCAACCAATTAGATCCGGTAACGTCAATATACTCGCAAGAAACCAATTAGATCCGGTAATGTCAATATACTCGCAAGAAACAATGACATAATCTTAATAAGATAGGAGTTTATGTTTTTTTATAAGCAAGATGTGATGTTTTGTGATTGACAATTCTTAAAAAAAAATCTTAAATTTGTGGCTTCCGTTTCTCTTTTGGAGATTAAAATATTTTAAATGATAACGAATTTATAAGAAATTTAAATTATAAAAATATAAAAAATATTATTAAGAAAACCTACATTTTGTTTGAAACAAATGTAAATATATGTACATATTATTAAGAGAGCCTACATTGCGACAATGCTTTATACAGTTGGAAACAAAATTCTGACACCTTAGGTGAAAGTAATCCGAAAGGAATAACAAGAAAAATGGAAAAAAAAGTTATAATTAAAAAAAAATTCCGAAAGCAAGTGCAGTGTGCAGAGAAATGCCGCTGATTTTATTTAAGGGTAAATTACCCCCAAGTCCTTGATGTATAATGAAATAGACGATCTGGTCTCTGTATTTCTGAATTGCATGTAGCCGTCCTCGTAATTTGGTTAAATTATACTATAGTATCCCTCGCTGAAGTCATCAATTTTTTTTCTTATTTTATCTTGAAATGACTATTATACATGGAAGGGGGTGTTGATGAAGGGGTCGATGTTAGCATCGCAGCAGGTGTTTTGAACCTAATCAGAGAAGACGGCTCAGGCATCGGTGATGAGCTGGCACACGATCTGCACTCCATTTTGTTGAAGCTCCTCAGGATGCTTGAGCACCTCTCTAAGCTTTGGAACATGATCTTGGTCGGGGGAGGTCGTGGCCGGAGGACGGCGAGGAGAGGGAGAGCTGGAAGGAGGCAATCAATTTGTGTAAGTCCTTACTGATTTTTGTAAGGGCATATAAGTCATTTACATGAGAAAATGGTTGATGACGTCAGCGATGGACCCAAGACTATAATAAGATTAATCTGCGGGGAAGCCTACATACATTTAAGAAATAGAGGGACTAAATCGTCTATTTAACTTGAACGTAGGGACCCGAGGGTAAATTACCCTTTATTTAATTATGATCATTTTTTCATGATTTTAAGGGGTGAAACAAGCTGGAGAGTATAGATTATAATTGAAGTGTTGGAGTGCGGTTATTTTCCCAGAAGAACAGGGTTAATTTACATGTGCTAAAACGTGGGTTGCATTTAAATTTGACAAGGCAGTTATAAATTTCCGTATGGATCTTTACCGAAAATTATGGAATAAATAATTTTTAATTTGACTCTAGAAATTGATAAATAAATTTTATCTTGTTCATTTAAAGACATCTAGTGTCAAAATAATATTATGGATATTGTAGAAATTTGTTATCAATTTGTTTACCCCCTACAAGTTTACCATTATGGAAATGAATTTATTAAGATTTCTGATTATTGTTTGATATATAGTGCTATTTCCTAAACTTATGTAGATAACAATTTTATATATGTTTTCATACAATAAGCCAACCAATATCTCCTCTGGAATTGAAAGTGACAAAGTGTCTCGTTTTGAGTTATAGCAAAGTCCAAGTTGCTATCTTGTTTAAATTCAAATAAAGAAACGTGGAAACTATTTGCTTCCATCTCTCTAAGGAAAAATATCATTCTCGTCAGTTTTGGATTGAATCGGGACAACATAAAAATTGTCCATACGGAGGAAATTTCGTTTGGACCATCAGATTTTATTAAAAATCGTGTCTACAGATCTGACAGTCATAAAAAACCGTGGCTATAAATCAAAAATCTTGATCTATTTCAGTGGGGACAATCCAACCCAATTCTCGTCCTCAAAACCTTGTTCATAATTGGTTGCACTCAAGTACTTAATACATGGAAATTCCACCCCGAATATATGCAGTAAAACTCGTCTAAAATGATATTGATGGGACCAGAGAAAAATATTATTTTAGAGAAGTTATTAGATAATACATATTTAATTTTTTTACTTTGAAAAAATTAAAATTAAGTTTTTGAATAACAAATACGTAAATACCAAAAAATTATTTTGTCTCTTTAAGAAAAATCTAAAATATTGACTTATAAAGTTGTCCAAGTGTTATAATCAAATGAGATATTTTCTTACATAAAAATGACGATCACAATGACCATTTGAACATAATTGAGAAGATGAATGATGATGTCAAATTTATCAAACAAGTAAGTTTAGCACAAAGTGGTGTCTAACAATCATTTTTGTATTCGTAAAATAGTAAAAATATATGTATTTATTCATAAATATGACTTAACGCGAATATTAAGACTGAGATTTAGCACCAAGTTTTTTCGAAAAAGTATTAGTTATTACGATAGAGGAGTTATTAAATTTTAACACTAGACTCGACTCGAGACCGATACATTTTATCAGTTTAGAAAGGTTATCACTTTAGAGGAGATCACTTTACATATGTTTTATTGTACGTATTTAATAGTATAACTAATAAATTTTTGCTTTAAAAAAACAAGTTCATATATTTTTATTAGTTAATTTTTTCTTTAACCATTCTCTCATTTCCGCTGATGTTACATTTCCATTTGTAATTGTGAATCCACTCATATCTTTAAATACGTTGATAGATGAATTTATGCTGCTGAAAATTTACCTGTTTCGAATTAAGTCATCAACAGTTTTATAGCCATATCAAAAAGCATCAACTAAAACCCATATGAGTTTGATTAATATATTTTTTTTTGTCATTTTCTAAGAAAATTAATTTTTTAAATATCTGTATACACACATCCAACAAAATTACAAAAGATTTATAATTAATTGGAGTGTGAGGACTGAAGTTGAAGATGCCCAACGTTGAAAGGGGATGCCCAACGTTGAAAGGGGATACCCAACTGGGAAGAATCATTTCACATAGGTCATAACGAGTTCGATAAGATCTGACACTCCTATGGGTTATCCATTTACTTTTTTTGGGGGGGATAGTTTATCCATCTACTAGATATCCGTTTTTTTAGGGGATTAACTGCAAAAGAACAACAAAAACTGAAAGCTGGTGGTCGAAAATGATAAATTGCAATTCTGGGTTATACAATATTCACTTTCTAAAAATCGACTTACCAAAAAAAAAAATATATATCCACTTTCTCTTCTACATTCGATCTGAAGATTAATGGTTTGAAAATTGTAGTTATTTAGGACATTTTTTCTAGCGGTATAAGATATTTGTGACTTGACGAAAATCTAAGATTTAATTCTTTGTAAGTATAATCATGGTATAAAAATTTATAATTATTTTGTGTTTAGTGCATTTATTTAATTATATGAAAAAACTCATAATAAAATTGAGCTACATATCAAAAAGCTCATAGAGGTATAAGACATGACTTGACATAAATTCAGGGTTCAATCTCATCTAGGTATAATTATGGTATCAAAATTTATCTTAAAATTTTGTAATTATTTTGCTACTAGTGCATTTATTTAATAATATGAAACAAAACTCATAATAAAATTGAGCTACGTATCAAAAAAATAGAACTGAGCTCTTTTATAATCAATTTGACATCCAAAAATTAATAATTTGTTTTTAGCTGTTGAAAGACTATCTGGTGAATGGATGCCGTACAGTCAGATTTTAATTTGTTATATAGAAGTAGTCAGATTTTAAACTGGGTTGGGTTGTAGGAATCAAAACATAATTCAGCTATTATAGTATTATTCACAAATTTCCAAAAGAAATAAGTAGCACTGATTTGACTAGTCAAACTGAAATTCAGACGTCTCACATCCTCGCAATCACCAATTCATCGACCTACCTAACCCAGGTAACTATTTGTTTACTGTCTTTTGGAATTATGATAAAGAAAATAAAAAAATAATCAAAATTTACTATTTTAATAGAATTGTATTTTAAAAAGGAAAAATATGTGGTGCACTATTTTTTTTTGTTAATTCTTGATATATATTTGTGCATGTCCAGACTTCACCGTAAAATTTGAACATCAAATCTTTAAGGAAATTTAAATCAGTTACGATCGAAACCAAAAATCGGAGGGTACGGCGGTGACGAAAGTCCTACTTTTCCAGCCACCACGTGTTTTAAACTGCAACAGCAGGTTGCCGGTCCCCCACTTGGAACGCCAGATCTCCGCCATTTGGAGCCACGGGGTGCAATCAAAAAATTTCCTATTTCTCTAAAAAGGAATAAAGTTGAGAGAATAGGAAATGGGATAAAAAAAATATTTCCAAATCTATAACATTATTTTACTCTAAAAAAATGTATAATATTATTTATCCAATTTGGAGAGGAAGTAAGACTAAATTGGGCTAGTAAATTGCAATATTACCTTGACAGCTTGGGTATTTTAATAATTTATTTTCATTTTTCAAACAATTAAAAACAATTTACCTCTCCCACTTAATATTTTTTGGCCTATCTTCTTTCTCTCTTTTTCTGTCCTATTTTTCCTTCCAAAAAGGGGTAAATGCAAGTGAAAACCCATCGTTGAAATATGGATTCTACAAGCCGGAAAATAATCTTCAAGTTTTTATTGCTTGAAAAACGATTATTAATTTCTATATCACTACGTTAACCATGTTAATTGTACGGTCAAAATACAAGGACGTTGCCAAAAAAAAAGTCTCAAGCCCCATCAATTCTTATATCATATCGGTCGCACGGGTAATTCGTTCATGCATTAACTTCGATAATATTAAGGCTCGTTTTTTTCCTAAGGTACAAGTAGTTTTTTAGGTTGATAACGTAAAGTACCTGGATACTAACTTAGCGAATTAATTCGTATTATAATCTAATATATTTTTCAAATAGTGACAAATCTCTCTTAACATATATAATATTATTATATTTTTAATTATTGAATTCGAGATCTATCAGTTAAAATATATAATACACTAGGAAACGGTGTCGACAATAGGATCACCCGCCATTATATTTTCTTGATATGTAACTCGACGATCCGAAGGTAGTTGACTTACTTCATTGTAATAATTGTTCTTATGTGTTATTATGTGATTAATAAAAATAAGTGAATAAGTTTACATTCGAATTTTTTAAAAACCTATATAAGAGAGTCTAATTAAAGCGAGATATATAATTCCATCCCTTAAAAAGGGACTATATAATTCAACGACAAGTCGACAACAAGCTGGACCAATTAATTACCTCTTTTAAAGAAAGACTTATTAATTACTTGGAGAAAGCCAAAATTTTCAGATAACCGCGAAACGTGGTGCTGCACTGAATTTAATATTGGCAGGCTGAGGTCTTTTCAGTCGTATCTGGAACTGCAGGTTTATAATTGTCATAAATTTTATTATTGCATTCCCAATTTTATCTACAAATTTCGATCAAATTACATACAACATTCTTACATATTTAATTCTCCGAATGAATTATTATTATTATTATTGGTATCATCAATTTCTTTTATCAACTCGCAAGTGATTAATATCATCTAAAATTTGGCAAAGGAATTTTTTTAATCAGAGTTCAAATCTAAATTTATTAGTAATCGTACCACGTTTTATAAAAAAATACATAACAGGTTATTTGACTTATTTCTGTCGAAAATGTATTATTATTTGTAACGTATAACAAGATAACGACAAAACAAGGCATCCTTAAGAAACCACTGAGACAAGCGTTACCGGTTAACGAAACCCGTAACCCATAAGTACACGCTTAGTTGTTAAGTAGGACCCACAGATGCCACCACTTTGTCATCTCCACGTGATAGCCAAACGCGGCGGCGATCACCGCTCACCACCCGGCTAAAAATTAACAAACACTAAAATTAATTACTGAGCAAATTATTAAATATTTATTTTGATAACTTTGTATCTTTCAAAAAAGTATCTGAATCAAATTTTGATTAAAATAGGGTCGAAGGTAATTTTCTACTCGTTGTTTACACAGAGAAAGAAGAACAAGTGGAAAAGAAGGAAAAGTAAAGAGACACGAGGATTTCAAGAGAGAGAAAGATAGGAGAGAGAGGGAGGAGGGGGGACCTCTTAGAAATAAAAAGGGGATTATAGCTCCACAAAGGCCCCTCCAAAAAAAAACCAAAGCCCTCTCCTGATTTGCAGAGAGAATCCAAAGGACAACTAATACACAGAGAGCAACTCAGAAAGAGAACTAACTTAGAACGCGAAGAACAGAAACTGAGGAGAGAGAGAGAGAGAGAGAGTGTTTTTTTTATCTCCTCCTTTTGGGAAATTACTGTTCGGCCCTTTCCTATTCTTATCCAATAACGGTAAGTCCCTCTCCTCCCCCATCCCCTCCTTTTGCTGCTTTTGTTTATTAATTTTACTGTATTGGGTACTGGCCTTGGGCTACACTAGGCCTAGAACAGATCTGAATATCCTTGGCCTCTCAGATTATTATTATTGATCGTTGGTTTCTATGAGCTCGGGGATTTGCACGGGAAGAGATCTGGGCTCAAGTTTTGATCTTTATACCCTTTTTAGCTCCGGTTGTTGATTTAGTGAATTGGGTTCTTCTTTGTTTTCGAAACCCGATTCTCTTTTTTTCTTGAGGTGGGTTTCAATTGGATCATTTAATTCCTTGTGGGGGGTTTTTCCACTTGGCCGTTTCTATGTCCTGGGTTCTAAACGGACGTTCAAGCGGGGAAAGATACGATCTTTATTTGCTGTTTCTGGGTTTCGGCTTGTTGCTTGAGAATAACCATAAAAGTCGTTAATTTTTAGGTTTGGCACTTTTCCTTGATATTTTTTTTAAATAGTGTTTGTGGAGGCAACAGGACTTCTAACAGTGTTTCTTTTGTCTCAGGAGGGAATGATTCAATAACTGGAGAGGCAATACTTGTTGGAGTTGTGTAGTGTTTGCAAGGAATAAGGGACTTTGGAGCTGTTGATTTTGATTGATTGGTTACCGACCGTGCCGCCGTGTTTCTCTTGTTTAATTGGCCTAACTGCAGAGATATGTTAGAGGGTCGGCCCTGTCCGGTTCGAAGGGTATTTGGTAGCTCTTGCCAGCCTGATTCCCAGTGGTCTTTCATGACCTGCCAGATTCTGGGTGGTGGTGGCGGCGGGGGGAAGCGTCCGCTAGATGAGTCCGGGGATGATTATCCCCCATTCAAGTCTCGCAGGCTGCCCGAGTCCTCGGAGAGCTCGAGCGAGCAATCTGATGATGATCAGACGGGGCAATCATCTGATTCTGGGTCTCTGATTGATGACATTGGCAGGGATATGTCCATCAACTGTGTCATTCAGTGCTCTAGGTCTGATTACGGGTCCATAGCATCACTTAACAGGAGCTTCCGGTCTTTAATCAGAAGCGGAAAAATATACATGGAGAGAAAACAGCGGGGTGTGATTGAACACTGGGTGTATTTCTCTTGCCAACTGCTTGAGTGGGAAGCCTTTGATCCCATTAGCCGAAGGTGGATGCATTTGCCACAGATGACTTCTAACGAGTGTTTCATGTTCTCTGATAAGGAGTCCTTGGGCGTGGGGACAGAACTTCTTGTATTTGGTAAGGAGGTGATGTCCCATGTTATATATAGGTATAGCATCTTGACTAATTCGTGGACTTCTGGGATGCAGATGAATGCTCCCAGATGTCTTTTTGGATCTGCTAGCCTTGGTGAGATCGCCATTCTGGCTGGTGGTTGTGATTCCTTGGGAAGAATCTTGAACTCTGCCGAGATGTATAATTCTGAGACTCAAACATTTACGATGTTGCCTAACATGAATAAACCTAGGAAGATGTGTTCAGCTGTCTTTATGGACGGAAAGTTCTATGTTATTGGGGGAATTGGGGGTAGTGATTCAAAGCTCCTTTCTTGTGGAGAGGAGTATGATCTGGAAACCAAGAGGTGGACTGAAATCCCAAATATGTCCCCCGGACGTGGAGGAGCTGACAGAGAGCCCGAGGCACCTGCAGCTGCAGAGGCTCCGCCTTTGCTCGCTGTGGTCAAGAACCAACTCTATGCTGCTGACCATGCCGCTAGGGAGTTGAAGAAGTATGATAAAAAGGAAACATCATGGCGTACAATAGGAAGGTTGCCCGAGCGGGCTGTATCGATGAATGGTTGGGGTCTTGCATTTCGAGCATGTGGAGATCGGCTTATTGTTATCGGTGGGCCTAGGACTTCTGGGGAAGGTTTTATAGAGCTCAGTGAATGGATTCCTGATGATGGACCCCCACAATGGAGGTTGCTTGCCAGAAAACGGTCTGGAAATTTTGTCTATAATTGTGCAGTTGTGGGTTGCTGATACAATAGGCTGTGCCTGAAACATAGAACTTTCAACCGTATCTTCTTCACTGGCATCTCCGTCGTGTTCTGTCCCTGCAAAAGGCATATCCAATGGGTAATTTCCTCCCCCTTTCATTTAATATCGTTCCCAAAGCTTGTGGGATCGAGAACAACTTGGGATCTTACTCAAAATCGAATAGAATACATTGGTTGAGGGGAGTCTTGAGGTCCCCCTTTTTGTCTTTGTCTTTTCATGTTTCCTCAAAACTTATTTATTTTGCTTTTCCTGTTGGAATTCTACCGTACCGCATTGTTAATGACATGAGAAATTTCAAAGGCTCATGATGTGTAACACAGGAATAGGTGTAATACTTGAAGTACCAACACAATTACCGGTTGTCGTTTGCTGTCCCGCTAATGCCCTCATTTTTTTTCTCCTTTGGGTTCTTCTTCTTTGAAGAACGTATGACTAGAGTGAGGTGGGGTTTCTAATGATCTATGATTTTGTTTTCATTTGCTTTGGTGGAGAAAATAAGTTACCAAAACTTGTAATCTTGTATCATGTCTCATGTACTGATCACATTTATCAATCCAGTTGATGGCAATTCATCGGTATTCTTATCATTTCATTTTGCCTATTTCG
This sequence comes from Hypericum androsaemum, assembly GCA_963995505.1. NCBI lineage: Eukaryota > Viridiplantae > Streptophyta > Magnoliopsida > Malpighiales > Hypericaceae > Hypericum > Hypericum androsaemum. Next base: position 6,054,612 of record OZ023195.1, read on the forward strand.
CTACGGTCGTTGCTTGCAAAACTAGATTCGTGTGAATTCTTCGATGACTCTGGCAGCTCTTTTTGGTAAATCCTTAATTCTGCTGATGCTCTTTCCCATTCAAACTTTATATGGGAATTAGAGTACTCTATGCTAGACTGATTGGTATGTCAGAGCCGGTGTCTGTTCTTCGGCTTTCGGCATGTCCAAGCCGAACGAGCACTATGTTCTTTGTTGTTGGCAAGAAGTTTTTCATGGCACCTGTTCTGTTATGGGACCGACGACGAACACGATAAACGTGTTTCTAGTTTGCGCGGGCTTCAGCTGACCAGGACAGTCGCAGAAGCCTCAGATACGAACACTACGGATTTGCAGATATCTGTTGATGCAGTGCTCATGATTCGTACTTGCTAAACACGTAGATTTGCTGGCTTTGTTCTGTCTTTGGTTTGGGCATACTCTTTTCTGACAGTTCTTACGGGAAGATTTTCTGTTGTTCCTGTCCGATGACGATGACACACTGATGTCCAAAAGTTTTGTAGCTAAACTTAGTGGCCTCGTCTCTCTCGCTCTCTCTCTCTCCACATGCTCTTTTCTTTTCGTGTGGGGTTAAAGATGGTGTGGAAAAAGATGCGGGTGGTCCTTTAATGTACGTAATTGCGGAATTCTATTCTTGAACCAAACAAATAATAATCCCACGTGGAAAATGTGGGGTCATAAGCTGAGACTTCCGTTGGAGAACGGCTGTGCTGTTTACATATGGCTGCTTTAATTCTCTGACTTTGTACGAAAAAATATTCTCTTCAACCAAGGTATTCGTATTTGGATGGCAGCTCAAGACCAGCCTTCTACTCCGTGGAGATGCTCTTTATTGAAACTTTAGATGGTCCGTCTTATCGATTTATTTTGTAAATTATCGGGAGCTCATATTGGCTTAATCGTATTCTCGGTCGAAACAATAAATTTTTTTGAGGTGTCAAATTTTGTACCGGAGAAACCAAATGTATGAAGGACTTCCCATGAACCTTGATTCTGGCCAAGGTGATTTCAACCGACAAAGCTAATTACTAATCAAAATATATATTTTAAGGAAATTACATGTTCAAATACTCATTTGATCTAGCATTCTAAATTCATGTTGGCGTCGTGTCAGAACTGATGTGGATTATTCTAGCCTATAAATTTAAAGTTTGGCATAAAAATTTAGTAAAAACCAAATTTGTCCATCTGCGGTCCGACTAATAATGAATATCGGGATATCATCTACTTTGTAAATCAGTTTTTTTTGGGCTCCCATGACAAGGAGATGCAATTGGTTGAAAAATAGGCGGAACTTTTTAACTTTATGATATGACGGTAACAATGGGTTATTGCATATGGTATCACATTGGCGAAAAAGTAGTGTCCTACTTCCAAAGGATAAACCAAAATATGGTAAAGTTCGTTCTTCTTTGTCTAACCATTTTTGGTATTAAAATGGCTGCATTTACAGGCCGCACCAAAGATAAGGGCATTTCGTTTCTTGTCAATGAGTCAATTAATTCGAGTTTAAATCGACTGGAGAGAAGAGGAGTACGGAAGAAAGCAAATTAGGTGCAGTGTCACTAATAAATTTTGAAGGGCGATTGATACGCTTGAGATTTTCTAATTAAAAACAAATCAGATTGACATCTGGTCCACATCTTCCTCCGATAATAATTAATTTACAAAGTACTTTCGGCTGGTCATAATCATAGGTGGATAATATCTATTAATTTAATTAGCAGCCAACCACGTCCATGTATCTGACAGCTACCAATTTTGACCATCTACGTGTCCAAACATTTGCTAGGCCCAGTAATTCAAGTTTGATCCGTGACAAAATTTTCTTAACGAATATTTACTCTTAAATATTCTAATTTTTAATTTATTTATTAAGATAAAATAGTGAATTAAATTTATTGATATTAGTGTCGTTGATTCACCCTTATCTTCTTTTATGTGTTTATTATTTCCCAAACTTTCAAACCCTTGATTGCTGGCCTCGAGGCCTAGACACAACCTAGTCTTCCACCTGTCAAGCATTTGTCTGAACACGTAATGCCTGCCAATCGTAAGTGGGCTTTTCCATCGGCCTTTTATGCTATGTTGGACCTAACTTCTGTTTGCTCCGATGGACTAGCCTTTCGAATGGGCTACTAAAGAAGCCTATCCGAATCCTAGCCTGCCATTTATAAGTGCCTACAGTTTTTTTTTTTGGGTACAAGATCTCGGTATTCAGAATCGATACTGTCAGTGTTATGTCAAGGGCGGCTCTCTCATCACTCTCTATTATATTCATAAATTTGTATCCAAAACTTTCTAAATCTAAGTCTATTATCATTCGGGTCAACACTTATTGGTGTTCGCTAATATCACCTTACAGACTTAAAATATTTTCACTTTGATCGATTAAATAATTGAGAAAAGTATCAAGTTTAGATAAATTACAATTTTCAGCAAGTTTTTTTTGTGACTAGATAATATTGAGTGAGTTACTATTCCCAAACACAAAGATGGATATCACCTTTTGGCTACGGAAGTTGCTGTTTTATTTTTCGTCAATCACACACAAAGCAGTTTATTCCACGTTGATAATTGAACCAGTAGTGCATTTCCAGCTAAAACCCGTGGTGTTGGCCAATGGCAATAGACATTATTGGACTTTGCTTTATGATGCCATTATAACCAGCCACACTTCTTGATCGTGTTCATCTTTCACTTGATTACATCCAAAAATCAATTTTGATTTTATCTCATTCGCCCCATGATGGCAATCAAATTATAAAATAAAAAAGCAATGCTTTAAAAAAAATCCGGAAGTTAAATCGAGATTTCTCTCGTGTTTCGAGTCAACCGATTAGACCAGTCCAGTATTAACTATGTATATTATTAACTGTATCTAGTATTTTAATTTACAAATATCAAAATTATAATTTAATCACTTTTAAATTTTAATCTAATAAAACTAAAAATATATATTTCAAAAGCCCCTTTTCTGACTTTCTTGACCACCGGTGGAGCATAGTAGGTGAAAAATGACATGCAAAAAAGAAAAATGACATGGAGTTTTTTTTAATAAGTAACATGGAGTTGTTCTCTAAGTCCCTGTCCAATTACCGGTCCGACCGCTTTTCTAGAACCATGAAAAAAGTATCATCTAGCTGATCAATTTTTATGAATAACTCGAGAACTTACAAAGCAAATACAGTGTTGCTCAAGAAAAGAGCTTTATTATTTATATATAATTAGCATTTATCGAGTTTCAGTTATGAGAATTCACTAAAGTTAATATTTTGTAAGATGAGATCTGCCAATTTTTTCTTCGACCCAACTCGAAACTAGATTAGTTCATTTTTCTATAAATACTTAAATCAATTGATGATTGAATTGTTCTAGGTTAACCAAAAAAATTTTAGTTCGGGACTTTCGTAATAGATCAATGTGCAGTACTTGTTCGGATAAATTTGCCACATTCAAATGTCATATTTCGTTCAAATCTTAATTAACCGACCCACAAAATTTCTGGTTACAGCGTGAATGGCTTGACAACTAGTGTTGGTGATCTCCAACTTGCTATTTATTAATTACATATTTGAACCCCCACTTAGGAAACCACATAAATGATGCACCTATCTGGACAACATGTCACAGCATCCATTATACGAAGATACCAATATGGTCACGTCCATGAGTATAATGTGGGTTGCAACCTTTTCTGCTTTACTTTAACCCTAAGTGTTCCCTTTACGAGATTTCGTTAAGATTTATTGCTTACAATTGATTAGTTTGCCACCTTAGTCGATCACTAATTGGGAATATAATTCTGTCGCACATCAAACTTTATATCTTATGATAAGATACATATACAATGCACTCATGAGGTTGACATGAACGGTCCAGGACCATGGAGCTGAAAAGGCATGTCATCTTCATATCTCTATTTGTGTTTAAAGATTCCATACATACAAAAATTGAGTCAATCAAGCATCAATCCAACATTTGGTGCTAAGATTCACATATAACTTATTATGATTTGCTAGAACTCTATTTTCTAGCAATATAACACTTACCCAACAACACAAGACATAGTCATGATTTGACAAAAGTAGATAGTTCAATTTCTAGCGAGGTATAATATTATATAAAATTTTACTTCTAAAAAATCTCTATTTTTTGTTGAATAGTCCATTGGTATCGTCTCATGTAAACAAGAGTATATGTATATGAGTTTGTTGGCTTAGTTTTGGCATAGTTTGGCTAGGGTAGGTGTGCATACTCTCTTCATATATTATAGTGATGATCGTATTAACTTCGTATATTTAAGTCTTTCGAACGAACAATGTGCATTGTGTTTCATCTATTCTATATATATCTCATCTACTATTTGTTATAGATGTTGAAATATTGATGTATTTGATTCAGCTGCTCCTAATATAATATTATCGTGATTTGGTATCAAAATTCATACCATAAAAGTTAAATAATATTCACTTATAAAATATAGGAAAAAATATATTTTAGTACCTTGTGGTATAATAAAAAATTATATGAGTACTTTGTGATTTAAAATGCATCAATTGAGCCAAAAAATTTTAAATTAAAATTATTTAGAGTCTCACGCGGCTTCCTGAGCCTAGCTGGTCGAAATGACGTGGCAATTGCAACGGCGTGGCACGCCAAATGAGCTAGTACCAATGACACAGCAGTTGTCTCCTCCTTCCCTCTCTCCTCCCTTTCTCTTCTCCCTTCTTCAAGTACATGCACAAAAGATGCTAAGCAAGTACATACATCATTGTTGCTCATGAAGTATCTCATTGTCTTAAGACTAAAAGTAGGAAGAAAATCAAACATATGGCCATCAAACTTGACCTCAAAAACTCATGATTTTGTTAACTGGTCTTTTTTAAAGAAGGTGTTGTTGAAATTGGATTTTTCTAGGAAAATTATAGCCTATATTATGAGTTGCATCACCTCTACTACATACAATATCATATACAATGGAAGACCAATTCCTTGGTTTCATTCTATTAGAGAAATTAGACAATAAGAACCTCTTTCCCCTTTGTTAAGCCTCTTTATTTCTGAAAGGGATGGCAAAAAGATCGGGACCCGGTGAATCAAACCCTTACTCTGCCCCATGGATCTTAGGGTCTATGGATCTTGGGCAGGCTATGGGTTTGGGTCTATCTATATAGATAGTGTCTGGGTCTGGATATGGTGTATATGAATCCAGACCCTGACCCTACCCACAAACTCATTAATTAGACCCTAGTTATACCTTACTTATATTCATATTTATATATTCATAAGAATATTTAAATACAACTGTAAAAAAAATTAGTCTACACTCAAAATAACCTAGAGGGTGACTTAAAAAGATGTAGCAGCTAACATTAAAAAAAACCTAGCCACATATACAGGTCCTTATTCAAAGGAGAATTTTTTTAATGATTCATGTTAATTTTTATATATTGTTTATATAGAAATGATAAAAGTATGCAATAAAGCGATGAGTCTATGGGTAGGGCATTGATCTTCGTTTGGACCCTAGGATCCGGGTCAGGGTCTTTATTCAAAATACTCATAGGTTTGTGGGTATGGTTTGGATCCTATAGATCTTAACCTATCTTATGCATTGTCACTCCTAATTTTTAATTATTTGGCTCACTACACCTATAATGCTAAATCAGTGGGCACAATTCATGTTTTTCCATTGAACATACATTGTCCCATGTCCTTTTTGCTCATGACACTCTGCTCTTTGGAAGAAAAAGTGTTACTGAGGCTGAGGCTGAGGCCTTGAAAAAATTGTTGACTTCTCCATTGCCTCAAGACATGAGATAAACATCAGTAAATCAACCATTTGCTTCTCCCATTGAGAAGCTGAATCCAACAAAATACTACTCTAGGATATTTTGGGTATGCCTATAAAGAGAACCAATGATAAGTACTTAGCTTTGCCCTCTTTTTGAGGCGCATTAAAAAAGGAAGCACTTGGACTCATCTATGATAGGATATGGCATAAAACATTGTCATGAAAATAAAAACTATTGTCTATGGCTGGAAGAGAAATACTAATTAAAATAGTTTTGTCTTCTATTCCATGTAACATTATGCAATGCCTTTTGGCAAAACAAGTTGGCTTGAGTAATACGAAGCTTAACAACTTGATATCCAAATATTTGTGGTCTGGGGATGTCACCGCCAGTAAAGTACATTGGATGAGTTGGAACAAGTTGACTTTCTCAAAAAGTAAGGTGAGTTAGGATATAAAGGCTTGAGACATTTCAACATCGCACTCTTGACAAAACAGGCCTGAAGATTGTACAATAATCCTCAATCTTTATGTTTCAAAATCTTAAAAGGGCTTTACTTTCCCTCTTGTGGTATGTTAAGTGCTTCAAGGGGCTCTAGGTCCTCTTGGGCATAGAGCAGCTTCATTGGGGGATTGAAGGCCCTTTCAGATGACATTGTTCATAGAATTGAGAATGGTTTCAACACCAACATAGGGAAATACCATTGAGTCCCTGGTGTGCCAAACAATAGAGTTGTCTCTGAACTAATGGCTAGCAATTTCCTACAATCTTTTGCTGATCTAATATGCTTTTCTTCTAGCACATGAAGAACTGATATTTTGCGGACTGTGTTCTCAGGAGAGAAACAACTGGCCAAACATAATATTAGACTTTTTAAGCTTGGATTACCTGATATAGTTATCTGGAAATATTCTAAAGATGGTTTCTTTTTAGTAAAAAAGACTACAGGGTTTTGAAATCCAGGCAACGTGCTGATATACATAAATTCCAGGATGCTTCTAACTTTTCTCCTTTTGATCCAGATATATGACTAAAGATTTGGAAGCTGCAGGTCCAACCCAAAGTCAGACACTTCATGTGGCGAGCTTTCAAGAACAGTCTCCCGACTGCTGAGAATCTACAGAGAATAAGCTTTTCTTCCTTCTCCGTTTGTCCAATTTGCTTCTCTACTAATAAAACTATAGTACATAAGCTTCTTGAATGTCAGCACGCCAAGGTTACTTGGTTTGGTAGTCCTTTTATTTTAGACTAGAACAACTGTCACATTTTAGTTTCTATGAATGGTTTAATCAGTTGGATGCTATGAAAATTGCACCTAAAACACAAAATTTACTTGCTTTGGCTACTGCACCTAACACATAAAATTTACTTACTAGCTAGGAATAAGTTCCTTTTTGAAGCCATAGAATCTGATCTCAAACCCAGCATGACACGTGCTACTTATTTCCCACGTCGACGGAGTTGCCCGAGCCCGAACTTAAAACCTGACCTATCTATGGAGATAAACCTAGAAGGAGTAAATGACAAAGATGAAGAAGCGGCAGGAACCTGGTCGAATGCGATAGATGTCGTCTGGGTGTCGAAGATTAGAGGAGCGGAGGCCCACCTATGGTATGCAAAGCAGCTCATGCTTCCGGAGTAGATGATCGACGTCCCCAAATGCTTCTCTCAGGCCAGGCCAGGTCATGATTCTCTTGCTCTACTCCTCTTTAATAATTCATTTTTCAAAAATATTATTTTGAGCTAATGTAGGGTCTTGGATTTAGAAAAAAGAAAAGAAATTGGGAGTGGCTAGTGGGAGGAGAGAGGTAGAGAAGAGAGAGGATGGGAGGAGAGAGCTACCACGTCATTTGTACGAGGTGATTTGGCGTGACACGTCATTACAAAAACGAGACCAGCTAGCCTCAGGAAGTCGCCTCAGGAAGTCGCCTGAGACTCTAAGTAATTTTAATTAGAAAAAAATCAACTCAGTTATGTATTTTAAACCACAAAGTACTCATGTAATTTTTTGCTACACAACAAGTTACTAAAGTATATTTTTTCCCTAAAACATTTGTCTCTTGTTTGTTTCATATAAATTGACTCAGAGAAAAAACTTAATAGAAAGAATTTGAAAACAGAAATGATCAAATTAATTGGGAAATTGTCAAATTATACTCAGACATCTAAAACTATATCTATTTTTTTATTTATATGATAGGACAACAACATTAAGTTTAACCCAAGACAAAAATACTAATTACGAAACCCAGACTTCTTTAAACATTGATGTTACAGATTCCAACAATATTCTGAACAAACCTCCAAATAACGAATCCAGTGAGAAACCATAAACTAAGATAAGAAATGATATTTAATTTGAAATAAGATTTCTAATTAAAATGATACTAAACTGCCATGATGACTGCATCAGGCTATCATAGAGATAGTATACAAAGATATGTAGATTACATCATTTTTAGATTACATTAGCCTATTCGCTCTTTGATATTATAAAATCATAAAAAAATATTAATAGTTTTTGCCGTAGTACTTAACGGGTAATTGCGACCTTTTTTTATAACCTCAATATGTTCAACTTTATTGCCGAAGCCTGGACGAGCCAAAGATTCTGGCTCTTAATTAAAACGAAGAATAAACTATTCAATGAACACGATTTCTAAAACAAATCAATCATGGTCAAGCGTCACACTACCAATTTAATCATCTGTCGATTATTCCGTTGGTTATAAGTCGTAAGTACATGGTGCTACTTTTTCTGGGTCTTGTTCGCTGCGTGCTGGTTTAGAGCCCAATTGAGGAATCATAACTCTTTGAGATTTATACCACGTCTTACCGTATCGAGACATCTACCATATTGATTAACCGTGCTTGTCCTAGAAAAATTTCAAGATAGATGACCTACTAAAAAGTTTTTTATGGTACGTGTGAGTGAGGACAAAATGCATTGACAAATATTCGTGTTGGTCTATAGAGTGAGTCGGTCAGATCATCGGGGTATGACAAATGGTATAAGAGCATGATGTTTACTAGTACGGTGTGGTTCGGGGACTAACCAAGCTGAAGTCGGTGGGCATGTGACACCTAGGACCTAGAGGGCCGGTAATATTCATATCAATAAAGTCCACCTATCTTTCTAACACAAATCTTAAAAGAATTTCAAAGTTAAGCACGCTTAGTCTGGAGAAATTTCAAGCTAGGTGATCTCTTGTAAAATTTTGAGAGTGCGTGTAGGTAAGGACAAAATATGTTGAAAAATATTCATTTAGTCTATAAAAAATAGTCTGTGAGATTAAAGGATATTACGTATTCATGAACAAGATTTCTAAAACAAATCGATATATTCCTAATCATGGTTATTACATTGCCAATTTAATCATCTGTCGATTATTCCGTTGGTTATATGCCGCAAGTGCATGGTGTTACTTTTCTGGGTCTTGTTCGTTGGGTTGTGGTTTACAGCCCAAATGAGCAATCATAACTTTTTCTGATTTAAACTATGTCATAATGTATCAGAATATTTATCGTATCGATTAATTCAAGTTCAAATAAAATTATTATTATTATTATTGATGACAAAAATTTTCAAATAAATATTTAACGATTTCTAAAACTTGGACTCGAACATTGGATTCCTTTGGTACAAAGGAGGGAGGTTGACGTGTTCATTCTTTTTTAGGGGTAAACTACATTACATATATTATGTCAAAAAATTCAAAAAAATGATTACAAAGATGGAAATAAATATATGAATAATAAAGCTATATAATATCACAGAACAACAAGGGGTAAACATAATACAAAAGAACCACAAAAGCGACTTAGAAGAGAAAAAACCATGACAATATTTTCAACTACTAGAGCAAAAAGTAACTCAAGGGAGAACAGTCAAACCAAACTAAACGTGTACTGACAAAAATGACAACAAATAAGAACAAAGTTACATCAAAGATGTAACAATACACAGATGTCTCCGAAGAGACCTTCGTTATACCCCAAACATATTCAAAGAAGGGCCGGACGAATTCAACCAAGATCGAAATAGCCACAAGTCTATAAATGATAGACACTAACACTCGAATAGAGCATAAAATTAAATTGAAAAAGTATAAACATAACACAAAATAAGCATTAATAAATACATAGAAACTGACAGCAAACCAGGGGGTGGTCTACAGTGACCACCCCCACCAGAACTAAAGCGAGGCACGCACTGGCGTGCCATAAGTGTGGAGGAGGAGGCCGACGACGAGCCGAACCGGATGCTAGAGATTACTGGGTGCTAGGAGGCGGGTGGAACGGTGAAGAGGCACTTGAACCACCGGGCAGGAGCGGGCTGAGGGGACTTGAGGACGCTGATACGGAAGGCTAGATGCGGATCTGTGAAAGAGGTGGATGGGTGGATGGTGGTGGAGAGGTGGTGGTGGTAGGAGGAGAGGCGACAGAAGAAAGAGTTTAATAAAAAAAAACCGTAATTATGTTCTGAAATAATAAGAACTCATATTGCAATGCTGCCCTTGATATTATGTTCCATATTCCAATTTTTTAGGAAATAAGCTGCTGTTTCTTCAACCGTAATTTTTTTTGAAAAATAAATTATTACATCATGATATTACCAATATTTGAACCTTGGACCTCCTATGTATTTATAACGTTGTCCCATTGAACTACAAGGTCTTTAGCTCTTCAACCGTAATTTGGGCTAACAAAGTTCACGAATGTTTCATTTTATCTCGTATGTGTGCCATCAGATAGAAGCTCTTGCGAAATTTTCAATTGAATTTTCAAATCGATCTTTAATGGCCACGTTTTCATGTTATTTTTATTGAACTTTGATTTTTTATCCACGTAATGTTATTTGATACATTACGATCATAATAAAATTTTGCTAATCACCAACTAAATGCCTAGTTGCCATATAAATATATATCCGAATATATTTTTTTCAAAAAACTAATCCCTATCGAGCCCGTAAAGCCTATTGATGGCAACACGGCAGAATAGGTCCATCTGCCAAGTAGTTGGGCACTAACTAATTTGGGTGGGAATTCACCCCAAAAAAAAACTAATTTGGGTTTAAAAAGCCTTTCTATCTATCTGCATATATACACCGTCGCGGTCCCCTTTTCGTTTACACAACGCCACGCCTAATAAATAACGCCAAATTACTCGTGGAAACAAAAAATAATTAATGAATCAAGTTGGCAATTTGGCCAGCTAGGACCGACAAGCCAATAAGAAAACGTATCAAATTGTAGGGCAATATGTACTAGCTTGATAAAAAAAATTACTGGGCATTATTGACTCTTTTATATATATATATATATATATATATATATATATATATATATATATATATATATATATATATATATATATATATATATATATATATATAAAGTCAGACTAATGTTCGTATATCATGTTTCAATTTATATGTTTTTTAATCAACCAGTACTTAAATTAACTTGTGAGAGACTTGTTCTAACTGAATAAAAAAAATCAAATTTGAACTTTTGAAAATATAGTTAGAAGATATTTGTCACTTTTTAAATATTTTACATGATCAAATTTAGATGAGTCACCCAATAATTATCGAGATATCATGGTGTATCAACCATAAAATGTATGTATATTTTTTATAAATTTTTAATTAAACTAAAATAATTATTTGTGAATTAGTGGTGGTTATGGAGGAGACTGGATTGACTGGGAACTAAAGAAAATTTGTCCACAGGTGGAGACTATATTTTGGACCGTCAGATTTGATTATCTTTAAATCTGATGGTCAATAACCTACCAGATGATATATTTTTTTTAGGACACCTACCAGATGATATTGGTTTGCATGTGAAATAATATTGGTTTGCAGGAGGGTGGTTTGCATATGAAGTGATATTAGTTTGCATGTGTAGTGATATTGATTTGAGTTAATTCTCATAGATGGAGACTAGTCTAGTCCCCACCAAATCCGTCCCCGTTATGGAGTATCATTGGCTTGAAGGACAAGATCCATGTACTATGGATCACCTCTGATTAGGTCCACTAACCACGTGCACTATGCAAATTTCAGATTTTCAGGTACCAATAACGAACCCCACTTGAACCTCCTACTCACATGGGTCTCTTCATTAATCGTTGGTTAGATGATTAGTTAATGATTATGTTTATTTTTGAAATATATGTATCAGAATTGATCATTGTCATATCATATTCAAGACTATAATTTTAATAGTATTTTTTAAGTTCGTAAGAATTAAACTCAATATTTTTACAAATAAATCCAAATCTAGAACCAACTCTCATTTGTAATTCCCTAAAAAAAATCACATTTGTAATTAATAATAATGTTTGGCCAGCTGTAAAAGGTTAGATCCGTAGTAAGCATGTCCAGCTCCATAATTACTTTTAGGACCATTCTACCCAAAAAAAATGTAGGACCAAACTGTTTTTTCATAATTGAGGGTTTTAGAATGTTCTCGGTGCGATGGTCAATGATTAATTACGTATTCATTAATTTTTTTGGTATTCAAATAGAATACAACAACGAATAACGATAGAATTTTTCCATACCAAATTTTAGTATTGCTGCATTCTTGATATTTATTGACAATATCTTTCATTACGTACATTTGAATCAAACTTCCATACAAATAGCGAAGTACTAAACTAACTATGCATGTTCTTGTTTCTTAATTTTACTCAAATGACTAAACTTAATCAACCAATCCTTATTGGAACCATAAGAAATTACAATGACTACATAAATACAGGCCAAATCGACTTGCGACGAAATTAAAGCTAAACATATCCATGTCGTTTGGTAAAATAGGGGAGAGCTTGAAATCCGCAAAACTGTAAAATTGATCGACCGCGAAACCGACCGATCGACAAAATCCAAACCGCATACTTAAATAGTTTCGTAGTGCGGTATAATTTTGGGTTTGGTCTCAAACCACACTGACCGACCGCGAAACTGTACATAATAAAACAACGTCATTTTATATATGTCTACTATGTAAAAAAATGACGTCGTTTTCTACTATGTGTATTATGCAGTTTAATGGACTTTATTTTTTGACCGTGAAAGTTAAAGAAAATAGGTTATTTTTTTAAATTTGGGCCTATTAAAAGGGCCTTGCGAATTGGGTCTAATTTGTGGTTTCAAATCGCAACACCGCACTATTCGCAATCTGCCACACCACTAGGGATGGCAATTAGACCCTTACCTTGAGGGTCTACCCTGATCCAGACCTTAAGGGTCCAAGATCCGTTGACTTTGACCGGGTCTAGACCCTGATCCTGCCCGAATCCTGATATTTTAAAAGGATAAGGGTATGGATGTGGATCTATAGGATCCTGCCCTGATCCTACCCTAATACTACCCGAATTTTATAAATTAATATTAAAATAATATATATGTATATTAATTATTAGATATAATACCAAATTCTCAATTTTTTTGGTAGCTAAATATTCTTTACTACAACGATAGTTCAAAACAGAGCAAGCACAAAAAGAAAGAAGTGATACAGGGGCCCGATATTTATATCAGTTACAAACAACTCAAGCCTCGACCAAAATGTTCCCTCAACCTCAAGAGGTGAAGAAGAGGGACCTATAAATCCTTGTAGGCAATCAATAAATTGAGCAACAATTGATTGTGAATGATCGAGCCATCCGTCCAAAGAATCCACTCTTGAGCATGAAAGAAGATAGAATGCAGGAGAAGCTTATTACCGCACCTCGCCTTATTAAAGATAATACTGTACGAATCAGCCACAAGATAATATTGTATGAAGCAGCCATAGACCCCATGTAATAGCAGCTAGAATTATGAACCAAATTCTCAATTTTAACTTACCCAACTTCAATTTTTTTTTGGATTTGCTTGTTTAGTTTCTTTGTATTGATTTGTTTAATGCATGAAAATGTCCCACTGCTATTTAAAAACTATCAAAAGATAATTTAATTTTTAAAAAATTAAAATTTAAAAAAAAAATAAGACCCGTGGGCCGCCCTAATCCAGGCCGGTTTTTTCGGACCTAGATCCTGCCCAAATCCTTATTTTTAAAGAGGATAAGGGTAAGGATCTGGATCCACCATTTAAAAAGAGGATGAGGATATGGAGATGGATCATATGGATCCTACTCGGATCCTGCCCATTGCCATCCCTACACACCACGGTTTTTTCCTAAACTGCCACACCGACGGTGTGGATTTTGGTTATGTCAAAAGTGCGGTTCGGTGTAAATTTCTACACCGATACCGCAAAACCGTACCGAACTCATCCCTAGGTAAAAGTGAATCTCTATTTTTGTTGTACCAACCATGGTTTTAAAAAATGTGGTTCGACTGGTTGGACCGTGAAACGGGCACAAGACCGGGTCGTTTTTAGGCTTTTAACCGGGTTCTGTACTAACTGGACCAAATCTGGTCGGACCGGCTGATTTTGAGGTCCACTCTGACCAGTCGAACCCGGTTAGTACAAAAATGGGCGAAATTGACTTTTTTTGGTAGTTTTCGAAGAAAAAAATTGATTTGACAAGTTTATAAAGTAATAAATTAATAGATTTATAGAGTGGAGAGATAAAAAATTAAGTCTACTTTTTTTATGAAAAATAAGTATATTTTAACCTACATATATATATTATTTAAAATATTTAAAAATAAAAATATTTTTGGTCCGACCGGTAGTTCGATTGGCCGACCCAGAAAATAGCAAAAATTTTGGGTCGTAGCTCCAGGCCGGGTTTTAAAACCAGGGTACCAACCAAAAACGGATCAAGAAATTAATAGAAACACAAAACGAGACCAACTTTTATGACCGGCCAGCGGCCAGAACCAGAGAAAAAATAATGATATAACCTATGGAGCGGAGATACGCTGCATATGGCATTTTGATGGAAACGAGGATGGCGAGATATTTCCGGTTAAAAAAAAATAGGATAACTATATATTTTGGGGTAATTACACTCTAGTATTCTCGATTCTCACTTGGATACTGTAACACTCCGTGATTCGACCGATTATCTCCATAAACCAACACAGATATTTTTCAGCGTATTCTGTCCTCACTAGGGATGTGCATTCGGGATATCCCGATCCCAAATATCGAATACCGAATATCTCGAATACCGAAATTTAAAAAAAAATCTCATACTGATCCAGAATTTAATTCAGTATCATATCAAATACCGAATTAAATTCGAAATTGGGATCGGAATTTACCTGTAATACCAAAATTTCACAAATTCAAAACACAAACAAACAGGTTCTGCGAAGCTAAATGTGATAAAAATGGAAAATCAACTTTATTCCACGAAGCTGCAAACACAATTACAACTCCTCTTCTACAACCTGAGCAAAGAACATCAGAAATTTCCCATTCACTTCTATCAGATGATCATGTAGAGTAGGAGACAATCCAAATTAGAAAAAAAAATTCCCAAATTAGAAAACCCTAAATTTCAAATCCTAATTTTATTTTGCAATTTAGGGTCGAGGCTGGCCTGGACTCAGAGAGGCTACGAGGTGTGGTGGCCAGAGTCGTCGATGGAAGCTCTGAAGGAGGAGGCGTCATGGTTGGTTGGTCGGAGTGTTTATCCTTATTCGTGTCGAGAGAGAAGAGATTTTTTTGGATAAATTACCCCCTAGTCCGTGGTGTTTGGTCATCCTCCCCCTCGGGTCCCTGCATTTTCAAAAAATATTGTACCATCCCCCGTCTTTGATTTTAGAAACTCTCGGGTCCCTTGGCCGAAATATGCCATATTCTCTGGCGAATCTCTACTTGAAAAGACAAAACTGCCCCTCCCACTTAAAAAATTTAAAAATCAATCTATTCTTCTCCCACTTCATCTTCTACCTCTCCTTCACCTTCAACCTACCACCACTAACCCAAAAACCTAAAACTATTGGAACTTTTCCAACCCAGCTTGGAACCTTAGCCGCTCAGAGCATTTCGGCCTCCATCCTCTACAACTCCGACCGCTCCGTCCTCTGCCACGACTGCGATTGGGACCGCCACCGCCCACCTGATGCCTGCCCCCACCACGGCCGCAGCCTCCTCGATGGCTTCTCCAGCTGGCCATCCCCCTCCAAGCACGTCGGCATCCTCGGCTTTGATGACCTCGGCTGGAAAAAGCCCAATGAATGCGAAGATCGGATGTGGGAGACCGCCGGGGCTGTCAGCTTCGATGATCTGGTCATTTCAGGGTCTCGACTCTTGCCTAAGGTGAAGCACTACTCTCGACTCTTTGTGAAGCGTGACACATAGAATAGCACAACTCAAGGACATGTAAGGTGTTGAAGAGCTCGGGGATCTCGTCGTAGCTAAACCCAAACCCGAGATCCAAATAACCCTTAAGCTCGTCGAGGTCCTCATCGGTGAGTGATGAGTGTTTAAACGCTCATATTTTGTCATATGTTTCGTGTATGTTTAGTCATGTTTTGAGTTATATTTATCATGTCATATCAATTCTTATGATCGTTTTAGTATATATATGTTCGGGAATGGATTTCTACCCATCGTCATATTTTGTAGGGAATTGGAGCTCAATGAAGGTCGTTCGCGGGTTAATTTCGAGAGACCACATTGAAAGAGTCATAACTTTCTGCTCGAGTGTCCGATTGTACCAAATGAGATACCGTTGGAAAGCTTGATGAGAGAACTACATTTTGTCTTTTATGGTCGAAGCCAAATTCGAAGTGGAAGAGGGTCAAAACTGCAAAATACGAAGATACGACGAAGCTGATCAACTAAGTTGGCGGGCGCCAAATATGTTGGCGGGCGCCAAGTTGCTTACAGAAGGTGCAGTTGGCGGGCGCCAACATTATTGGCAGGCGCCAGGCCCTTGACGTTTTTTTCGAACTTCCTTCTTACACGGGGACTCGATTTATTTTAGTTATATTTGACTTTTAGCTTCCTGTTTCGGCTCTAAAACTTAAGTTATATTATTTATATTATTACTTGGCCAGCAAGACTTCCAATTTAGCTTAAGATCCTTTAGGTTTTCCTAATTTTTAGTTAGACTTTTGGCTATATATAGCCCTTAGTTGCTAGGTTTTGGGAACGGGGTTTTGGGAGAGACGTTCGTACTACGGCAACTCAACACAGCTTGAAGCTTAATAAAAGTCACGATTTCAGTTAGCACGGGGAAAGGATTGGCAAAGCTTGATCATCACGACTAAGTTTTCTCTATCTCTACCTTTATGTTAATTGCTATCATGTTCTTCGTTAATCTATTGTGCTTTGTTAACATGCTTAGCGAGTAGTTCTCTTGTGAGTGCGATGTCCTAATTATGTGATTACTCGTCTATGTTAGCTATGGTTTGATTATCTTTCGTAGTAGTTGTCAATTGATGATCTTAATGCTTAATCTAACTTGATCACTTAGATTATGATATTTAGTTGATAATAATAGACCGGAAGGCATTAGAATCAACGGAAGAGTCAATTGCCATGTCTTAAGGTATTAATGAGGAATCTTGATACTAAGGGATAACCCGATAGGAGTTAACTTCATAATTGAGTTTAGTTTAGTTCTTGGTCTAATTAATAAGCGAAAGCGTTGATTAGTAATCATGAACTACTCTAGTTTAGTTTTGTCGTCCTAATGAGCAGAAGCGTTAGAGAGATGTATTAGAACACTCCGAGTACTAGTTAGAACTTCATAAAAACCATAGTCTCAACATAGATAGGTAGTCCATAAGGGTATCGTGCTCGTTTATCTCCATTGATTTACAACTCGTCTTTTATTTGCGTTTCCGATCTCGTTTATTTACTTGCGTTCTTTCACAACCTTATAAAACTTTAATTTTTCTGCTTCACATAATTATTTGCCTTGATTTAGTGTTCAACCCTCAGTTCTAAGAACCTTACTTACCACTATACTATTTGCTTGTGCGTTTAATTGTTCGCAATTTTGCGTACATCAAATTGGCGCCGTTGCCGGGGAACTCAGATTTTAGGACATAGAATCAAAAGTAATTAGTTTTGTGTGGCAAGTTGCTGATTTCGTGTGATTTCTTTTTCAGGATTCTCTAGTGCATGCCAAGAACCCGGAGTGAAGGACTAGACCTTGACATAGACACTGTGCTTGAGGTTGACATCGGAGTACTCGAAAGGGTAATTAGGCATGAAAAGAGGGACCAAGCGAGAGCAATGGCACAAAATCAGGAAGACGGAGCGCTCCAAGCTGTAGGGGACGCTCCACGAAGAAGGACGCTGTTGGAATCATCTGTTCCTACATGGAATGGGAACCCTAATGGTCTACAACAACCACCTGTAGGTCCCCACTCTTTCCAGATTTCAGCAGCGATTGTCGGACTATTGCAAAACTCGGTCCAATTTGGCGGCTTGCCAAGCGAAGATCCTCAAGACCATCTATCTCGATTTGAAGATATCTGCAACATCATGAAGTTCCAAAATATCGATGATGATGTCTTGAAGCTGCGCCTCTTTCACTTTTCTTTGAGAGATCGAGCTCGTGTTTGGTACAACAAGTTGAAAGGAGAGACGATTCAGAGTTGGAATGATCTGGCCCATGCTTTCCTCCGGAAGTTCTTTTCTATGGCCAAGTCAGCCAAACTCTTGCAAGAAATCAACACGTTCATCCAAGGAGATGGGGAGAGCATCTATGAAGCCTGGGAACGGTTCACGGATCTCCAAAGTGCCTTCCCTCAACATGGTATAACTCAAGATAACCTCATAAAAATCTTCTACAACGGGTTAGATGGCCCATCCCGTGACCATATTGATGCCTCCTCTCAAGGGGTGTTCTTGAGAAAGACTGCTGATGAAGCTGCTCGCTTGATAGAGGAAATGGCTAAAGTCAATGGTATGTGGCCAAAAGAACGTGCTAGGCAACCACGTAAGGAAGCAGCCCGAGGAGTACTCGAAGTAAATGCCAACATGAAGCTCGAAGCTCAAATAGAAGCACTTACCAAAAGACTTGACAAGTTGACCAAGGACAAGGAACAGGCAGTGGTGGTGCAAGATACTTGTCAGCTTTGCAAAGGGGCACATCCCACAACTGACTGTCCAATGTTGGAAGAGATCCAAGCCATTGCTGATGGAACACCACCAGGAATGGGCTACTTACAACAACCTAATGCTCAGGCAAACTTCTCTCGATTTGGTCAGCAGGCAAACAACACTGGTGCTCAGCAAGAACTCAGGAAGCCATATTTAGCAGATCAAGTCAAAGAAATGGGTGACAAGATCGATAAGTTAGTGGAGATAGTTCAGCAGTCCATCCAACAGCAAAGTATAACTGTGCAGCGGATGGATCGTTGTGAGGCACGTCAACAAGAGTTTGAGACATACCTAAAAGGGCAGGCCACACAACTTAAGAAGATGGAGATCGAACTCGAACTCGGAAATTTGGCTGCAGCAAACACTCTAAGGGAAATAGGTGCTCTACCCAGCAACACCGAGTCGAACCCGCGAGGACAGGTGATGGCCATCACAGTAAGGAGTGTGGACGAGGATGATGAACCATATATTCCTCCACCACCTTATGTCCCTCCACCTCCATTCCCGCAAAGACTCTGGAGAAAGCTTTCACTTGAGGACAAATCCTCTTCAAAAGAATGTGCCAAACTGATCAAGCCAGCCATAGAGGATGAGGTAGTTACTGAGAAGAAGGAGCAACCAGCCTATATCAGTACAAAAAAGGATTCTTATGTTCCTCCACCATCACCTCAACAAGTCAAGAAAGTAGCAGTGATCGATGAGAAGGCCCTTGAATTCATAGAGACAATGGAAGAAATTCAATGCCATGTCTCTTTCCTGGAGATGTTAGATAAAAGGCCACAATATGCAGAGTTTCTGAAGGAAATCATCACAAGAAAGAAGAGGCGGCATGATGGCAAGACGACCCCTTTGGTAGAAAATGACATACCGCCAAAACTAAAAGATCCATGGAGTTTTACGATTCCTTGCACTATTGATGGTGTTCAGTTTCCACATTGTTTATGTGATTTGGGTGCCAATATTAATCTTATGCCTTTGGCTACTTTCAGGAAACTGATGAGTGTGGAAACACTCATCTTTTGTGTTTATTTTAGAGTAGATTTACCGTTGTTTCTATTGCTTTTGTTTGTTCTTCGTTGTCGTAATGTCATTTATCGTGCATTGTTTGTTTTTAGTGTAGTCTTATGTTTTTATTGTGTTTTCTTCATGCTAGGAGATTTGGTGAGGTGAAGTGGAGGAAGTGAAGTCACCTTGGGTCATCGTATGCGATTTGATTTGCCGGGAGGAAGGACGCTTAATCGAGACCTCGAAGACGTGGGCGAGGTGGACCTCTTGCGACTCCAATGCTGATAACTTTCTCATCCGAAGTCCGATGGAGACGAGTGAGATGGCTCTGGAAAGAAGACATCCGGAGCTACAACTTTGTCTCTAATGGTCTTCTTCAAATTCGGAGTCTAAGAGGGGAGAACGCTGGATTTAATGTCGTAGTCCAATTCTGTCAAGATTTCATCACAAGTGGGCCGAATTTGAAGACTTGTTTTGGGCCCATTTTGGGCTTTAACTATAATTTCGTGGCTGAGACATTTTGGGGGGGTTAAATCTTGTATATAAGCCTTTGCTTAGATATTTTAAGTAAAGAGATATTTTAGAAGGATTTTTTAGATATTTTTGGTAACAACTCTCCACTAACTCTTAGTTTTGGAAGAGAACTTGGCTCACCATTGTTGGAGTTTGTAGAGAACTTGAAGGAGAACTTTTGGAAGCTTGAAGATCATCTTGAGCTTTCTCTAACCCTCTCTTTTATGTTTATGGTTTACTTGCTTCATTTAATGGATGTGTTTAGTTGTGTAGTTGATATGTGTGAGTAGTTGTTTAGTGGGTTTGGTGCCTTGATGGCATCTATTTAGCCAATGGTTTTGTGGGGTTAAAATGCTAAGGTTTGTGAACTAGTTAATGAGTTTAATGCTTATTCTTGATTGATCACCTTGATTATGAATATGGTTAATGTTAATCGCCGAGAGGGGTTAGGATTAACGGACCATTTAACTAGTTGAGTAGACACCTATTGATGAGAGATCACCTTAGGTGACTAGTTGTCCAAAGGATGGTGATTATAGTTGGTGTTTAGTTAGATTAGATGGCTAATTTGTCACGAGAGCGTGGTTAGTTTATCTAAGTCTAGTTAAGAATCAATTTAGACTATTTTGTCGCGAGTGCGTTGATTAGTTGCCTTCGAAACATCCGGACCATGTCATGAACTTAATAAACCCCATAAGCCATTTGGTTATTTAGTTTGTCATTGGTACCTTGCTCACTCTTATTTTATTTGTAAAATCATCTTATTTAGTAGTAGTGTTATTTCTACTAATAGTTTGTGTGTTTAGACTTGACAAAACCTTCTCATTTAGTCCTAGACTAGTGGTGAAGTCGAGTTTGCGGCTTAGAACTTAGTCCTTGTGGGACGACATTCCCTTACTTACTCTTTATTGCAAAGGGGGGGGGGGGGGGGGTGAAAATACTTCCTTTCAATTGGCGCCGTTGCCGGGGACTTAGTGATAGACGCTTAATTTGGCTTACGAACTTGGATTAGGATATTTATTTTGTTTACTCGGTTACTTAGTGCATTTGTTGTTTGTCTTGCAAGGTATTAGATTGTCGCATGCCCTTAACTCGCTCCACCAACAATTTGCCTGTGGAAATCGAAGTGGACATTGGATATTTAGAAAGGACATTGCGACAAGAAAGAAGAATTCAAGCAAGGATGAACCAACACGCTCACCAAAGGGATGAGGCGCAAGGAGAAGTGCAAGAAGATGCGCAAGGAGATGGAGCTCCACGAAGGACTCTCATGGATTATGGTAGGCCTACCTTAAGGGGGGCAATGTCCGGAGTTCAAAGGCCTACTATAGAGGCTAATAACTTCGAGATCAAGCCAGCCGTGATTCACATGCTTCAAGCTTCGGTCCAATTCTATGGATTACTAAGTGAAGACCCCAACGATCATATTGCTAACTTCATGGAGATAGCCGATACTTTCAAGTATAATGGAGCTTCCGAAGATGCCGTGAAGCTTAGGTTGTTTCCATTTACTTTGAAGGACAAGGCTAAGCTTTGGTACAAGCAATTGGTCGGGACATCAATAACCACATGGGAGGAGTTAGCTAACGCCTTCCTTGACAAGTATTTTCCCTTCTCAAAGACAAATAGACTCGTGAAGGAGATAAACAACTTTCAACAATTTGAGAATGAGTCTTTGAGTGAAGCTTGGGAGAGATTCAAGGGATTGCAAAGGGGTTGCCCACACCATAACTTGACGGAGGAGTCTTTGCTCTAAACGTTTTACTTTAGTCTTGGACCATCTACGAGGGGTAAGGTTGATGCTGCCTCTAACAGATCCTTTTTGAGAAAGGAGAGGGATGACGCCTACCACATCTTGGAGGAGTTGGCGGCTACAAACATTTTAATGGCAAATGAGAGAACAAGGCAACCCAACAGGGAGCAAAAAGGAGTGATTGATCTTGATGTTGCCTCCTCCATTCAAGCTCAATTAGCATTATTGGCGAAAAAGGTGAATGAATTAAACTTGAACAAAGTCAATACGGTAGCCATGCAAACAACTTGTGAGGTTTGTGGTAATGTTGGTCACGAGATGAACCAGTGTGCAATGATGAACTCCAACATGGGGCAAGTGAATTTTGTTGGTGGCCAAGGGCAAGGAGCAAATCGGATGGGAAACAACCCGTACTCTTCTACTTACAATCCCGGGTGGAGAAATCACCCAAACTTTTCTTAGAAAGGAGGAAATAATGAAGATAATATGGCAATTGTCCCAGATAAAGGACCTCCTTTACGTATTCCGCATCAAGGGCCACCTCCGGGTTTTCAACCACGTGCTTTCTTGGGGGATAGAATGGGAGCTATGGAAGAGAAATTTGAGAAGATGGACAAGTTTATGCAAGACGTTGGTGGGGTGGTTAGCCAACAAGGACAAATTCTGACAGCCATAAATCAACAAGGAGCAAGGCAGAATAATTTAGAACAAATCCTCAAGGGTCAAGCAACCGCCATGCACAATATGGAGATGCAACTTGGGGAAATCGCAAAGGCAGGTGCCCATAGAGAGTCTGGCTCTCTTCCAAGCTCAACGGAAGCAAACCCTCGAGGAAATGTGAATGCAATTTCCTTGAGAAGCGGAAAGGAAATATCTTCTCAAGAGATCCTTCTCGGTGGTTGTATAATTGAGTTGGGCACCCGCCAACACTCTACTTGCATAGTAGATGACATGAAGCTTTCCCTCCTTCTTTTGACCAAGCACACATCCCAGAGCAATATCACTCGCGTCACACATCATTTCAAATGGTAGCTTCCAATCCGGAGAAGAGATAACCGGATCTGTGACAAGAGCTTTCTTCAGAGAATCAAATGCTTGACAACATGGCTCATCAAAGTTGAAAGGCACTTCCTTAACTAGCAAATTTGTAAGCGGCTTTGCGATTAGAGAGAAATTCTTGATAAATCTTCGGTAAAATCTAGCATGGCCAAGAAAGGCTCTCACTCCTTTAACTGAAGTAGGTGCTCTCATCTTCTCTATTGCTTCCGTCTTGGCTCTATCAACTTCCATACCAGCTTGGGAGATCTTATGCCCAAGAACGATCCCCTCCTCCACCATGAAATGGCACTTTTCCCAATTGAGAACGAGGTTCTTCTCTTCACATCTCTCCAATACTTTATCTAAATTAGCCAAGCAACTTTCAAAAGAGTCTCCAAACACTGAAAAATCATCCATGAAGATCTCCATAATCTTCTCATTCATTCCCCAAAATATAGCCTCCATGCATCGTTGGAATGTTGCTGGAGCACAACTTAATCCAAAAGGCATACGTCGATAAGCAAAAATACCGAAGGGACAAGTGAAAGATGTCTTTTCTTAATCTCTTGGGTAAATTGCGATTTGGTTGTAGCCGGAGTATCCATCCAAGAAGCAATAATGAGAATACCCAGCAATTCTCTCCAACATTTGATCAATGAATGGGAGAGGAAAATGATCCTTGCGTGTGGCATCATTCAACTTTCGGTAGTCAATGCACACCCGCCATCCGGTCACCGTTCTTGTGGAAATGAGCTCGCCTTCATCATTGATCACAACAGTCATTCCTCCCTTTTTTGGGACACAATGGATCGGGCTTACCCACTCACTATCCGATATGGGATAAATAATGCCGGCCTCGAGGAGCTTGATCACCTCTTTTTTTACAACTTCTTTCATGTTGGGATTCAATCTCCTTTGCCGATCTACCCTCGGCTTCGCTCCCTCTTCCATGTGGATATGATGCATCACAATTTCAGGACTTATCCCCTTGATATCGGATATTTGCCAAGCCATGGCCTTAATCCGTTTGTTCACAATTTTGAGCACTCTCTCCTCTTCCTCCTTGGAAAGCTTGTTGGATATGATAATAGGGAGTCTCCCTCCATCTTCCAAGAATGCATATCTCAAATGTGAGGGTAGCTCTTTCAACTCTAAGGATGGAGCCTTAATAATAGAAGGTGGAGTACGATACTTCAAATGAAACTCCAAATCTTTATGGAGAACTTTCTTATCAGCTTCTTCCTCGAACACTTCTATGTTCTCCTCTTCTTGTTCTCTATATAATGCACCCTCTTTCTCATCTTCAATCCTTGATATGCTCTCCTTGCCGAACTCGAGGACACATTCCTCCACCACATCAATCTTCATATACATGCCTTCATCAAGAGGGTGATGCATCAAATTAGACATCTTGAATTCTACTTTTTCATCCCCTAACCAGAGAACCAATCTTCCATCATGAACGTCCACCAAGGCACGTGCCGTGTTAAGGAAGGGTCTGCCAAGAATTAATGGACAACTCTTGTCCTCAACAAAATCCAGTACCACAAAGTCCACGGGAAAGATGAATCTGTCAATCTTCACTAAGACGTCCTCAACAACTCCGAAGGGCTTCTTTATAATTTGGTCGGCCAACTGGAGAAGCATAGAAGTTGCTTTCACCTCACACAAACCAAGTTTCCTGAAAATAGACAAAGGCATCAAGTTAATGCTAGCGCCTAAATCACATAAACATCTGGGAAATTCAACATCACCAATAAAACAAGGAATAGTGAAACTCCCTGGGTCTTGTAACTTTGTCGGGAGATCCTTTGAGATGAGAGAGCTACATTTTGCTGTGAGGGCTACCGTCTCTCCATCGTCCCACTTCCTTTTCTTTGTGACGAGTTCCTTCAAAAACTTGGTGTAGTGGGGAACTTGGTCCAACATCTCCAGGAAAGAGACACTAATTTGGACATTTTTCATTTTCTCCATAAACCGAAGAAATTTCTCGTCCATCCCATTCTTCCTCTGAACCCTTTGAGGATAGGGTAGAGCGGGGGTCTTTGGTGGTGGTGGCACATACACTTCTTCTTCATCAATCTCAATATGCGGACGTTTCTCTTTCTCCGTCTCTTCTTTGTTTTCTTCATTCATTTCTTCATCATTGGCCTCCACATTGTCTTCCTTGCCCTTTCGATATGCTTGCGGTCGTGTATGCTTGTGATAAATTTCGTCCATATTTACTTGGGTCGAAGGTGATTATCTACACGGACCATGCGGCTTTGAGGTATTTATTCTCTAAACAAGATGCTAAGCCTCGACTTATGCGGTGGATTTTGTTGCTACAAGAATTTGACTTGTCCATCAAGGATAAGAAGGGCTCCGAAAATGTTGTCGCGGATCATCTCTCTCGGCTCGAGAAAAGTGAAGGAATGGAGGCTCACGGCAAAATTCAAGAAGAGTTTCCGGATGAATCTTTAATGTTGGTGAATAATAGGGAGGCCCCTTGGTTTGCAGATTTTGCCAACTTCCTAGTTGGAGACATTATACCTATAGACTTGAGTTATCCCCAACGAAAGAAATTTCTAAGGGATGTTCAACTCTATGTGTGGGATGATCCTTACCTTTTCAAGAGGTGTAGTGATGGGATGCTTAGACGGTGCATTGCTGATTGGGAAGTTGTGAATATTCTGGAGCAATGTCATAATACCCCATACTCAGGTCACTATGGAGCGACGAGAACCGCATCCCGAGTCTTTGAATGTGGATTTTATTGGCCTAATATCTTTAAGGATGCTCGTTTGTTCGTTGCTCAGTGTGATCGATGTCAAAGGACCGGGAATATCTCAAAGAGGAATGAGATGCCGCTCTCTGGAATTCTTTGAAGTAGAGCTCTTTGATGTTTGGGGATTGGATTTTATGGGACCGTTCCCAACCTCTTATGGCAACAAGTACATCTTGGTGGGAGTGGACTACGTTTATAAGTGGGTTGAAGCTTCGGCCTCCCCAACAAATGATGCTAAAGTGGTTATTCGTTTCATCAAAAAGCTCTTTTCGAGATTTGGAGTGCCAAGGGCTATTATCAGCGATGGTGGATCGCATTTTTGCAACAGACCATTTGAGATTTTATTGAAGAGGTATGGGGTCACTCACAAGGTTGCTACACCTTATCACCCCCAAACAAGTGGTCAAGTCGAGCTCTTGAATCGGGAACTCAAGAAAATCCTAGAAAAAATGGTCGGGGGAGCAAGAAAAGATTGGGCGAACAAGCTTGACGATGCTTTATGGGCTTATCGAACGGCATTCAAAATGCCTATCGGGATGTCGCCTTACAAGCTTGATATGGCAAGGCGTGCCACATTCCGGTTGAGCTTGAGCATCGTGCATTTTGGGCCATTAAGACCCTTAACTACGATTACAAAAAGGCCGGTGAACGAAGGGTGCTACAACTTGAAGAGTTGGATGAAATTCAAGACATGGCGTTCGAGAGCTCAAGACTCTACAAGGAGAGTACGAAGAAGAGACATGATGCCAATATTGTCAAGAAAGAGTTCAAGGAGGGCCAACAAGTTCTTCTCTACAATTCCCGATTGAGACTTTTTCCGGGAAAGCTCAAGTCAAAATGGAGTGGCCCGTTCAAAGTTGTGAGGGTTTTTCCATTCGGAGCACTCGAGTTACAAAGTGGAGACGGAGGAGTTTTCAAAGTGAATGGCCAAAGGTGCAAGATTTACCTTGGTGGCGATATTAAGCGAAGTTCGGAGGTGCAATCCGTGACTTCACCCTCCGATGCATGAAAAAGGGGAGTAAAGTCAAGCTAATGACTATAACTTAGCATGTTTTTTGTATTGTCCTTGTATTTTGTCATAGTCTTTATGTGTGTGTTTCTTTTTATGTTTGTCCTTATTCCAGTATGATTTTGAAGTGTTAGTTCATGCTTATGGGATCTCTCTGTATTTTGAAGGTGATTTGGACGGTTGGATGCTCGACAAGGGATATGAGGGGCGAAGCCCCCGTCCCAAACTGGGATCGACCTGGCGTACGCCAACAAAGTTACAGGGGATATTGAGCGTCAGGGCTTGGCGGACGCCATGTACCTGGCGTACGCCAACCAAGTTACAGGGAATTTGGTCAGTCAGGTCTTGGCGTACGCCAGGTCCTTGGCGTACGCCAGGTCCTTGGCGTACGCCAGGTCCTTGGCGTACGCCAGGTTTGCCCAGCCAACATAAAACTCAAATCGAAATCTCCTTTTTCTTCCCAAAAACAAAATCACCTCCACCACCACCCCTCCTCAACTCTTCCTCCCCAAAAATAACAAGAACCCAAGCTCCACCTCCACCACCACCACTCCTCCTCAACTCACCTCGCACCTCCGGCTCACCATCCACAAGGCTAAAAAGGTAAAAGGTAAAACCCTAATTTTTGTTCTTCTTGGGTTCATTGCAGGCTCACCATCATGGCTGACGGAGCAAGCTCAAGCCGTGGAGGACGCAAGCCACCTACCAAGCGTGCCCGCAACTCTCCACCTCTATCTCCATCTCCACCTCCACCTCCACCTCCACCCCAACAAAACATCGCCGATCAATATGAAGCTCCCTTTGCAATCTACCACGATTGGGAGGGAGAGAGGTATTCCCGATTCTCTGATATTGACACTGTTAGTCATTTTAAGATTAATTGGGATGATATGCGCAAGTTGGGGTTAGATGAGCCATTGCAAAATGCATTGAAACACTTTGGTTGGGAATATTTTGCTGATCATAGTGTGGCTGCTAGATGGGAGTTGTTGTGTGAGTTCTATTGCACATTGACCGTAGCTGATAATCGTAACTCCTTTACTGCACGTTTATTTGATACTGAGTTTACGGTTAATGCACAAACGTTCAATAGAATCTTCAAACTTCGTCCAGGGGGTAGTGCCTTAGATTTTACGCCTCAAGACCTTGCTCATCGTGAATGGTTTGAAATCTCTGGTTTTGAGAAATATGTGTCTGGTAAAGCAACTAGCGTACTCATTAAACAACCCCACATTGGCATTTTGCATCGTTTTATGAGTCTCACCTTTAGTGGTCAGTGGGAAGAGAGTAAGGTGTTTCGAACTCAGCTGTATGCCATTCATTGTTTACGTTACAAATTACCGTTTAGTACGTTTGCAATGGTTATGGATATCTTTGCACGTACTCTGGCGGAAAATCCTGCCCGTTTGTATCTAGGTCATATTATCTCCCGCCTTGCACATCACTTTTTCCCTGAGAAATATGCAGCCTTTGAAGGAACCCAAGTTCTTCCGGTGGGCCTTGACATCAAAAAGATCCACTTAAGCAAGCTCATCGAGAAAACTAACCGCGACGGCGAGGAGATCGTAACTAACAAGGCTTGGGCAAATCGCAAGGCTATCCAAGAACGCCTCAAAGCAGATGCCCCAATACCAATTCCTGACCATCAGGTACAACTCAACGAACTTCATACGCAGTTTAACGCTATGCAGGTGCAGCTGCAAGATTATGCCGCTACTAACGCGGCTTATTGGGAGAGACAACACGAGTACAATGCTCGTATGGAGGCAGCCCAGCAAGCACAATTCGAGGCCCAACAAGCACACTATGCTCAACAGCAAGCCCACGCCGACTGGATGAGGGCATGGGCTGAAAACTATGGCAGCAACTTCACGCCTCCACCTCCTCCTCCACAAGATTGACCAGGGAGCCCTCCTCTACCTTTTTCTTTTATTTTCTGTTTTGATGTCTTGTCGTCTGGTTAATGTGATGTTGAATTATGTTACTTTGTTTGTGTGATTCTTCCTATTTATTTGTGGGTTGTGCTTCGTTGACTTTGCTTTATTTTTTTTGTCTGTTTTGTTTTGACACCTTGAGGACAATGTGTCTTTCAAGTGTGGGAGAGGGTGAATCTTTTATGTGTTTAGGTTTATTTGGTCTTTTATGGTCTTGTTTAGGTATAGACTTGGCATAAATTGTTCAAAAATTTGTCCCCTCTCAAAATTCTTTAACTTATGTTAGAAGCTTACCATACACCTAGTTAGGAAATGAACTCGAGCACAAGGCCTAAGAACTTGTAGAAACCTCACCCTCGGTTGTTTAGACTAGTGGTCTCACTATGTAGATTAGACTAGAGGGTTGACGAGTGACCTTGTGAGGAACTTTGAGCCGAAGGAGGAGACAACCGTCTTCATTTATTCATGAGGTGCCTACATGAGTTCGGTTGATCGAGGTATCCTACCAGTACTTGACATGGTCTTGGTTGTGTGGCGTGAGTGAATGACGGGGACTTATCCTTTGAAATTGAGCCTAGAGCTTTACAGCCAAGAACCTTTATATCCATTGTTTTAACCCATTGAGCCTAGCCATTCTTTGATCATATTATATGTAAAACCAACTTTAAGCTTTATATCCACCATCCTCCCGACCTTTGTTCATCCGATCCGAGGACACATAGGTTTACACCTTTTGGGGATGTTATGTATTGAGTTTAGTTGGTAGCTTAGTGTTCATGTGGGTTAATTTATTGGGAATTTGGGTAGTTGAGAGGCCATACAAAGAAGCCGAGTTTTTGCCTAGAAAATGCCAAGTTTGTGTTTGTTGAAAGAAAGAAAAAAAAAAGGAAAAGAAAAAGAAAAAAAAAGAAAAAGAAAAAAAAGGGGAAGTGAAGGTTGAATAAGGCATTAATTATTCGCATAACTCGTGCTACACGGTCTTAGGAAATGGGTGAATCTTGAGAGTGTGCTTTAATTATTTATGGTGAGGATGTTTAGAATAGACGAGAGACTAGAATGCTTTGGCAACAAGTCCTCGGATTGGGTGGTTTAACTACTATCCATATATATTATCTCACCAATACCTTAGCCCCATTACAACCCAATTGAAAGTCCCCTATTCACGAGCAACCACACGACTTTGAGACACTGTTGAGTAGGACGTAGGATATTTTGAAAGACATCGGTCATGTACGCGAGAGATAGGAAGTTGGCTACTTACAAATCGTGAGCTTAAAATTTCCGAACCTCTGAGTGGTTAACCTTCTAGTATCTTTTACATAGTGATAACACTTGATTAAACCACCTAGTGGTGAGGTGTCTACCGGGTCTTACTCTTTGTGTTTGGGTTGATGAACTAGCAAGGTTGTGGGGTGGTCTTTTTGATGTGAGTTTGAGATTTTGAGGGGAGTCAATTTGTGAACTTGTCATGCCAAGTCTATTCCTTGCTGTGTTTTTCCCTGTTGTGTGTTGTTGTTTTCATTTTTCATGTGTTGAGCTTTGCTTGGGGACAAGCAATGATTCAAGTGTGGGGGTATGATGAGTGTGGAAACACTCATCTTTTGTGTTTATTTTAGAGTAGATTTACCGTTGTTTCTATTGCTTTTGTTTGTTCTTTGTTGTCGTAATGTCATTTATCGTGCATTGTTTGTTTTTAGTGTAGTCTTATGTTTTTATTGTGTTTTCTTCATGCTAGGAGATTTGGTGAGGTGAAGTGGAGGAAGTGAAGTCACCTTGGGTCATCGTATGCGATTTGATTTGCCGGGAGGAAGGACGCTTAATCGAGACCTCGAAGACGTGGGCGAGGTGGACCTCTTGCGACTCCAATGCTGATAACTTTCTCATCCGAAGTCCGATGGAGACGAGTGAGATGTCTCTGGAAAGAAGACATCCGAAGCTACAACTTTGTCTCTAATGGTCTTCTTCAAATTCGGAGTCTAAGAGGGGAGAACGCTGGATTTAATGTCGTAGTCCAATTCTGTCAAGATTTCATCACAAGTGGGCCGAATTTGAAGACTTGTTTTGGGCCCATTTTGGGCTTTAACTATAATTTCGTGGCTGAGACATTTTGGGGGGGTTAAATCTTGTATATAAACCTTTGCTTAGATATTTTAAGTAAAGAGATATTTTAGAAGGATTTTTTAGATATTTTTGGTAACAACTCTCCACTAACTCTTAGTTTTGGAAGAGAACTTGGCTCACCATTGTTGGAGTTTGTAGAGAACTTGAAGGAGAACTTTTGGAAGCTTGAAGATCATCTTGAGCTTTCTCTAACCCTCTCTTTTATGTTTATGGTTTACTTGCTTCATTTAATGGATGTGTTTAGTTGTGTAGTTGATATGTGTGAGTAGTTGTTTAGTGGGTTTGGTGCCTTGATGGCATCTATTTAGCCAATGGTTTTGTGGGGTTAAAATGCTAAGGTTTGTGAACTAGTTAATGAGTTTAATGCTTATTCTTGATTGATCACCTTGATTATGAACATGGTTAATGTTAATCGCCGAGAGGGGTTAGGATTAACGGACCATTTAACTAGTTGAGTAGACACCTATTGATGAGAGATCACCTTAGGTGACTAGTTGTCCAAAGGATGGTGATTATAGTTGGTGTTTAGTTAGATTAGATGGCTAATTTGTCACGAGAGCGTGGTTAGTTTATCTAAGTCTAGTTAAGAATCGATTTAGACTATTTTGTCGCGAGTGCGTTGATTAGTTTCCTTCGAAACATCCGGACCATGTCATGAACTTAATAAACCCCATAAGCCATTTGGTTATTTAGTTTGTCATTGGTACCTTGCTCACTCTTATTTTATTTGTAAAATCATCTTATTTAGTAGTAGTGTTATTTCTACTAATAGTTTGTGTGTTTAGACTTGACAAAACCTTCTCATTTAGTCCTAGACTAGTGGTGAAGTCGAGTTTGCGGCTTAGAACTTAGTCCTTGTGGGACGACATTCCCTTACTTACTCTTTATTGCAAAGGGGGGGGTGAAAATACTTCCTTTCAATTGGCGCCGTTGCCGGGGACTTAGTGATAGACGCTTAATTTGGCTTACGAACTTGGATTAGGATATTTATTTTGTTTACTCGGTTACTTAGTGCATTTGTTGTTTGTCTTGCAAGGTATTAGATTGTCGCATGCCCTTAACTCGCTCCACCAACAATTTGCCTGTGGAAATCGAAGTGGACATTGGATATTTAGAAAGGACATTGCGACAAGAAAGAAGAATTCAAGCAAGGATGAACCAACACGCTCACCAAAGGGATGAGGCGCAAGGAGAAGTGCAAGAAGATGCGCAAGGAGATGGAGCTCCACGAAGGACTCTCATGGATTATGGTAGGCCTACCTTAAGGGGGGCAATGTCCGGAGTTCAAAGGCCTACTATAGAGGCTAATAACTTCGAGATCAAGCCAGCCGTGATTCACATGCTTCAAGCTTCGGTCCAATTCTATGGATTACCAAGTGAAGACCCCAACGATCATATTGCTAACTTCATGGAGATAGCCGATACTTTCAAGTATAATGGAGCTTCCGAAGATGCCGTGAAGCTTAGGTTGTTTCCATTTACTTTGAAGGACAAGGCTAAGCTTTGGTACAAGCAATTGGTCGGGACATCAATAACCATATGGGAGGAGTTAGCTTGCAGATCACACTAAGAAGAAACCACATAGAATTGTGGAGGATGTGCATATCGAAGTCGACAAGTCTCTTATACCCGTAGACTTTGTAGTGCTGGACTACATTGTAGATGCAAGTTGTCCACTAATTCTAGGACGTCCATTTCTCAACACTTGTCATGCAATGGTAGATGTTCACAATGGCAAGCTACTTCTTCGCGTCGGCCTAGATGAAATAGAGTTCCAAGTAACCGATAAGCGCCTTCGTCCACCATAGTGACACAGGGAGTAACAAAGTCAAGCTAACGACTCTAAATTAGCACGTTTAGTATTTAGTTTTTCTTTATGTTTGTATTTGCTTCAGTATCGTTATTTTGATTTAGTGTTTTAATGGCCTTTGCAGGAGGTTTCAAAAAGAGAAAAATTGAGCTGCAGCAGAATTCGCCAGTCCATACACAAACTTTGTTGCGCAAAAAGATAATTAGAGCGAAACACCACCGCCCTTCCCCACCACCTCCTACCGATTGACAGGGCGGTACCAGTCCTTTCCTCTGTTCCTCTATGTTATGTGTATGTTTTGTGCCTCGTGATGTTCCTGTTCATGTTTGTGATGTTGTTGGTGTCTTGGCCCTACATTGAGGACAATGTGTTTAATAAGTGTGGGGGGGGGGGGGGGGGGTCAACGTGCATTTCATTTCGGTTTGGCATATGTGATTGAGTCTAGATCTGCCTTTAGGAGTGTGTTTGTTTGTGTTTGTGAATGAAGTGTTGTCAAAAGCAGATGATGAACCTCCCCTCTCAAATTTTGAACTTTTGTTAGAAGTTAAAACCCATACCTTGTTAGGAATCAAGCTTGAGTACGATGAGTAGGAACGTGTAGGAACAACACCCTTGGTTGTTTAGGTTAGTGGTTGCACTTGGTAGATTATATTAGCGGCATTGACGAGTGACCTTGTGAGATTTTAGAGCCGAAGGAGG
The DNA here is from genome assembly GCA_963995505.1 of Hypericum androsaemum. Lineage (NCBI taxonomy): Eukaryota > Viridiplantae > Streptophyta > Magnoliopsida > Malpighiales > Hypericaceae > Hypericum > Hypericum androsaemum. The sequence continues at coordinate 6,088,113 of OZ023195.1, forward strand.
AGACAACCGTCTTCGCATAGCATGAGGTGCCTACATTGCTCCGGTCATCGGGTTTCATGCCATCACTTGATACCGTTTTGGTGGTGTGGGTGTAAATGAGAGGACGGGGGCCATATTTGATTTTGAGCCTAGAGCCTTAGAGCTGAAAACCCTGTATATCCCTTGTTTAAACACGTTGAGCTTAAGCCTTTTTCTTTGAAATATTATATGTAAGCCAATATGTAAGCCCTATATCCACAATCTTACCCACCTTTGATCACTTTGGTCCGAGGATGCATTAGGTCTTAATCTTTGGGGTATTATTGTAAGGGTTAATTTGGTAGAATAGCTCGGGAATGAACAATGGGGAAAATGGGTAGAAATGAGGCCAACAAAGAAGCCGAGACCAGTTGCCTTTGATGTGTAATGTGATGAATTTCATATGATTGAGGAAGGTTGTGAGAAATGAAAAAAAGAAAAAGAAATGAAATGAAAAGAAAGAAGGAAAAGAAGAAGAAAAAAGTGAAAAAGTGATGAAAAGGGAATGTGAAAGTTGGAAATGGAACAAACGTTGAATGATGGGAGTGTGGAAAGTTTGGGAAGAAGTTGGAAAGTGAATAAATGGCACGGCTCGAGCTAAGTGGTCAATAGAATTTGGGTGTAATCTTGGGATGAGTGCATATTAGATATAGTGTGAGGTATTTAGAGTAGACGAGAGCTAGAACATTTTTGTGAGCTCCTCGGCCGGGTGGTTTAGCTACTTCCCATATATTTTATCCTCACGTGACCCTAACCCCATTACAACATAATGAAAAGTCCTATTGATCATGAGCCCCGCATTTATCGAGGCATCACTGAGTGAGACGTATGAAACTTTGAGATCCCGGATGTGTACGCGAGTGATAGGTAGTTGACTACTCATATATGTGAGCTTAAATTTTTGAACCTCTGAGTGGTCAACCTTCTAGTATAATCTACTAAGTGCGAAAACTGGGTTAAACCATTAAGGATGCGGTGTCTACACGTTCTTACTCCTTGTGCCCAGGTAAGTACACTACTTGGTCGTGGGGTGGTGTTTTAATGAGAGTTTGAAAGTTTGGGGGTGTGTCTGATGCGCCTTACTTGAGGACAAGCAAGGAAATAAGCGTGGGGGTGTGATGAGTCTTTAAACGCTCATATTTTGTCATATATTTCGTGTATGTTTAGTCATGTTTTGAGTTATATTTATCATGTCATGTCAATTCTTATGATCGTTTTAGTATATATATGTTCGGGAATGGATTTCTACCCATCGTCATATTTTGTAGGGAATTGGAGCTCAATGAAGGTCGTTCGCGGGTTAATTTCGAGAGACCACATTGAAAGAGTCATAACTTTCTTCTCGAGTGTTCGATTGTACCAAATGAGATACCGTTGGAAAGCTTGAAGAGAGAACTACATTTTGTCTTTTATGGTCGAAGCCAAATTCAAAGTGGAAGAGGGTCAAAACTGCAAAATACGAAGATGCAATGAAGCTAATCAACTAAGTTGGCGGGCGCCAAATATGTTGGCGGGCGCCAAGTTGCTTACAGAAGGTGCAGTTGGCGGGCGCCAACATTATTGGCAGGCGCCAGGCCCTTGACATTTTTTTCGGACTTCCTTCTTACACGGGGACTCGATTTATTTTAGTTATATTCGACTTTTCGCCTCCTGTTTCGGCTCTAAAACTTAAGTTATATTATTTATATTATTACTTGGCCAGCAAGACTTCCAATTTAGCTTAAGATCCTTTAGGTTTTCCTAATTTTTAGTTAGACTTTTGGCTATATATAGCCCTTAGTTGTTAGGTTTTGGGAACGGGGTTTTGGGAGAGACGTTCGTACTACGGCAACTCAACACAGCTTGAAGCTTAATAAAAGTCACGATTTCAGTTAGCACGGGGAAAGGATTGGCAAAGCTTTATCATCACGACTAAGCTTTCTCTATCTCTACCTTTATGTTAATTGCTATCATGTTCTTCGTTAATCTATTGTGCTTTGTTAACATGCTTAGCGAGTAGTTCTCTTGTGAGTGCGATGTCCTAATTATGTGATTATTCGTCTATGTTAGCTATGGTTTGATTATCTTTCGTAGTAGTTGTCAATTGATGATCTTAATACTTAATCTAACTTGATCACTTAGATTATGATATTTAGTTGATAATAATGGACCGGAAGGCATTAGAATCAACGGAAGAGTCAATTGCCATGTCTTAAGGTATTAATGAGGAATCTTGATACTAAGGGATAACCCGATAGGAGTTAACTTCATAATTGAGTTTAGTTTAGTTCTTGGTCTAAATAATGAGCAGAAGCGTTGATTAGTAATCATGAACTACTCTAGTTTAGTTTTGTCGTCCTAATGAGCGGAAGCGTTAGGGAGATGCATTAGAACACTCCGGGTACTAGTTAGAACTTCATAAAAACCATAGTCTCAACATAGATAGGTTGTCCATAAGGGTATCGTGCTCGTTTATCTCCATTGATTTACAACTCGTCTTTTATTTGCGTTTCCGGTCTCGTTTATTTACTTGCGTTCTTTCACAACCTTATAAAACTTTAATTTTTCTGCTTCACATAATTATTTGCCTTGATTTAGTGTTCAACCCTCAGTTCTAAGAACCTTACTTACCACTATACTATTTGCTTGTGCGTTTAATTGTTCACAATTTTGCATACATCAGTGAGGCTCTTGAATGTGATTTTGTGAGAAAGACAAGAGAGGCGGTGCTTAACTCAGGCTGACTTGTATCATTCTCACCATACAGAGATATCAATTGAATGAGCTTTTGTCAACAACTAGCAGAAAGTTTGCTTGCCATTCTGATTTTGCTTATTAGGGATTTTCAAATTCAGAACCTGAAATTAGGGTTTTTTAAATTCAGAAAATGATTTGGGTTTTAAAATTAAAGTTGTTTAAGTTTTGATTTTTTCTAAATAATTTAGAGTGTTCAAAATTAAGTTTTGGTTTTAATTGAAGGTTGGGGGCTTGCCAGAGAAAATAGCATATTTCGGTAAGAAAATAGAATATTCCGACACCAGGAACCCGAGAGTTTCTAAAACTAATCCCTAAAAATTCATACCGAATTAAATCCCTAATCCTGATATACCGATCCCGAATATCAAAAAAATTCGGAATATCCCGAATTCCATTTGCACACCCCTAGTCCTCATTGACATGCATTCCAGAAACGTTCTAGGAAGTCACCCATCTTGATCATACTTCTAGCCAAACGCTTTTAACCTTGGAGTTCCCTCAGGATGTATGCTGGAAAAGAAAATTTACCTTGTTGATATGGATAGTACCAATCAAATCAGTTATTCAGAATTGAGGTATCACATTCACCCCTCTTTAAATACGAGACATCCTTGTCGCGCCTGTCAGAACAATCCAGAACACAGAGCACATAACAATTCCATAATCATTTTTGCTATGACACCAAATGTAATGCCCCGCAATCCGACCAATTGTCTCCACAGACCAACATAGGTCTTTTCTAGCATATTTTATCCTCACTCACAAGCATCCTGAAAACTTCTCAGGATGTCACCCATCCTGATCCTACTCCTGGACAAACACATTTAAGCTTGGAGTTCTCTCAGGATGTGTGCCGAAAAAGAAGGTGCACCTTGTGGATATGGATAGTACCAATCAAATCACTTAAGGCTTTTCAGAATTGGGGTAGCATAGATACCTTGTGGTGTAAAATCGATAGAACCGGTCTAACTAATTTTATTTTTCTCACTTAAGTCCACCGAGGTCCGATTCGCCCTTTTTTGGGCAAACGATGTCGTTTAGACACTTATTTGGAGTGCAATGTGGCTTATTTTTTCCAAATGTCCTAGATTAGTCGTTGCTCGATGGATAAATGATCAAATTAGTATCAAATTTGTTTATACTTTTTAAAAAATCCTATATAATATTATTAAAAGGCTCAACCCTAAATACTTCAAAAGAAAATAAATGGCGACCTCCATTCCTCAAAGAAATAGAAGTGTGGGTTCAATTTCAGGGTTTTGATTTAAACGTTTAGCAACTTTTGCAGCCTCTTCTTGTAAACTCAACCCTTAATTTTTAGGTTCGATTTTTAGCCTTCTCCTTGTAGCCTTGCAGCCTCCAACCAGGTTCAATTTTAGGGTTTCTCAATTTCCAGGTCTGGTTCTCCCCAAGTTCGATTGGGCCAAAAATTTGTCAACTTTTTCATCCTCAAACCATGAGTATTAGCTCTTCTCGGTCGTTCGATTTCCATAAATAGAGGGATATGATATGCAAATATGGTGTCCAATGGATGGCTCGGACAAACGCAAATGTTATGGTAGATACAACGAGTGTGGTGAAAAGAAGTGCAACTTCTCCGTGTGGCTCGATCCATCTACTTGCAACTACGGCATGAAGGTGTTGCCTGAATTTTTTGCCTCCATTAAGCATAAAAAGATCAGATATTAGCTCCCTCGGCAATTGTGGCTGATTTGCAAGCTGAAGTTAGGAAGATTAAAGAGGATTTTTGTGACATGGTGATTGCATTGCACAATAGTGAGAAAAAGTGCAGGAGATATTATTATCTGATATCTGTGTTTCTAGTTATCATCGTTGTAATGTTTGTGTTTAATGGTAACTCCAGGGTTTGTAACGATGTTTGCCTAAGCCGTGACTTTGTCGATCGATCCTCACTGACGCTCCTCGTCGTGGTAGATCGCTCCCTCCGTGGAATTCATGCACCGGCTCTCCCCCTCCTCCTTGCCTGACCTCCTCCGCTACCATATTCTCATTGAGTGCCTCTCATGGTCGTTGTTCCTCCAGTTTCCCCTTCTGGCGTTGTCGTCACTACCCTCCTCGTCATCACCAGGGTGAACTCAACCACAGTCAAGGGCTTGGAGGAAAGAAAAGGGAAAAAACAAGAATGTGGTGCGTCCTGATTTTTTCAGGCGAGTTCTCTGCTATGGAGTCAAGCTTCCATAAAGAAGGTTGAGGTTGAAGATGATCAAAAATCTGATGGGGGATGGGACTGGACATGAAGGTGGAGCACGTCGGGGTTCAGTTCTTGTTCCTCGCTGTCGACGGTGAGCAATGACAAGAGTTGAAAGAGGGAGGACTCCACATCCCGAGCTCCCTTACTTTGGTTCCCGGTGGTCAGACGGGGATATCGGTTGTCGGAACTGCTCTCGGTCGGATTATTATTTTATTTTTTATTTTTTGATAAGGGTACAAAAGTCATTTTATCTAGAAAATTGACTTATTACGTTAACGAAGGACCCGAGAGTACAATAAAACCAAATACGGGAGATGAAAAAATTATTCCTAAAAACCGAGGGACGCGAAAGGTCACATCACCAAATCTCAAGGAATTGCGAGTAATTTAACCAATAAAAAGAAGAAGATTAAACAAATTAAAAGTTGGAACCTTTAATTTATTTTATTACATAACAAATTAATAAATGACTGCGCGAAATATCCATGAACCACTCTCTGGTTTTAACTGTAAATTTTTTAGTAATTTAATCTGTGATCTTTGTTTATAAATAATTAGTTACAGTTACTCTTAAAAAATATGACTAAAAATGTGATTTCCTGTTTAAAAATCACAATGAATGTAGGGTTAATAAGGATAATTTAAAATGGTAAAACAAAATTTTTTGAAAATTAGGATTTTGTTTTTTGAAAATTTAAGCTTTTAGAAAACATCTAAATGAAAAAGGCAAAAAATACCACAAATGCAAATGAATATTAACTCCAAAATAAACAAGGGAAATTAAATCACCTGGTCAGTAGGAGGAAAATGCCCGTTTATAAAACCTGACCTAACTTTCTTGTTATCTAATCTTCAAAAAACTTTCTTGTTATCTGTACCAGATAAATTTAAAATAATTAATTAAATTGATATCCTAATAATGCGTAATTTATAAAAAAAATATATGAGGTAGCAACGAAAAGGAAACAACCGTTTTTTAAATCCAAAATCCATAAGTGTGAAGATCAAAGGGTTGTTTAGATTTGGAGTTTTGAATACTTAGGAAAATTAAAATATTTAGCAGCATAATGGATAAAATAATTTAACGAAAGTTTGGGTTTAAATTCAGATAAACTGTAATTCTTGACGTAATAATATACCTTTTCAAAAGAAATTCTTAGTAACATATCACTATGAAATACTCGTTGAAAAAATTTAATCACCTTTTAAAAATTTTACTCGTATCAAATTTAATGTTAGAATGAATATTTCTATATGTCTTGTAAATTTAAAATATAAAATATCTTCTTTTTTCAGATGATAAATATAAAAAGAATACGTTTATTTTAGTACCCTGTAGTTTTACCCTTTTCACCTGGAGTATCATGTGGTTTCAAATTGGTATTTTAGTACCTTGTGGTTGACCACCAATTTTCTGGGCAGGTCCAAGGCACCCAACCAAACTCACCAGAAACGACGTCGTTTTGAGACAACGTGGAAGACACGTGGTGAAAGACTTTCTTAAGTTAAACCTGACGTGGACTGTGATAAATTACATATTCAGTCTCTAATTTATTTATAATTTTTAAAAAACTCTATAACTCATCTCATTTATTGTTTCTTCTTCGTCAACCACCACCCCCCTCTCTCTCATCTCAATTGACCAGTGATTGAGTCTCAAATCTTTTCACCTGCGGCTAAGAATCTGGATGGCAATAGTGCTCCTAATGACCTCCTGGATGTTGGCGCCAATGAGGGCCACCTCAGCAAGGAACCAGAGTGTGTAACGGGCCCACGAGGGGTACTCCTCTCTGCAGAGCTCGACGAGGTGGTGGCCTCGACATTAGTTGACAGCATCTGGATGAGGAGGCCATTGCGGTGGCCCACATCAACAGCCAGAGGAGTGAGTAGCCTGCGATGGCCCTGGCCTGGAGATCCCCCTCGAGGTTGCCCCAAAAATCACAACCAAACCCTAACTCCGCCGCCCACGCCACTCCCAAAGCCGGCCGCTCACCATCAGCATTCTCTTCCGACCTCACCGTACCTGCCAAAACCAAACGGCTACGCGTTAATAATCGCCTCTCCTCGGACCTAAAAGCATCGTCTCTCTTACAATTAAGAGCAAAATTAGGGCACCGTACTTGCGGGGATGAAATTGATGAGCTTGCTGTCGAAGTCCTTTTCCTTCCTACGCTTGCGGGAGCACCATCGTTGGAGTCGTGGGTGAAGGCATCGTGGGTGATGTCATCCTCCTCCATCTCTCTCGTTGAGGAAGGGGAGGTTATTTTGAAAAGTTATAAAAAATTATGACCATTGTGAAAATTTTTGCCTTGCCAACTCATAGCCACGTGTCTTCCACGTGGTCTCAAAACAACATCATTTTGGGCGAGTTTTGACAGACAGCTGCCCTGGATCTGCACAAAAAATTGGCGGTCAATCACAGGTAGGGGTGAGAATAGGTCGGTGTCACGGGTTTTTTCTTTTTTCTTGGCCCGACACCGACCATCCTATTTCTCAGAAAGTGAAACCGATGGTGGCATGGTAAATTGCAACACCGACGGTGGCACGGTGCGACGGTGCCAAGCATTTCCAATTAACGCCGACGGTGTGACGGGTTGAAAATCCAACCCTTTTTAAGGCCCATTTGACAAATTCACAAAGATCTAAATGGGCTTTGTTGGATTAAGGATCGTGGGCTTGCAAGCCACGTGACCTAATGACTTAGACTAGATGTATAAATGGGTGTGAGTAGGAATTGGAAGGGGGTTTCTTCACTCTTCTCTTCTTAAATTCTCCATCTCTCGTCGTCTCCCTATCTGGGTTTTTAGGGTTTGTATTTTATTTGGCGGAGGGAGACCAGAAAACAACAGAGAAGGCTAGAAGGGAGGATGAGGGAGCGACAGGGGAAGGGCGGAGGAGCTGGGCCGGCCGGCGAGAGAATGGAGGAGGAGGACAAGCAGGGATGGAAGAAGGAAGGGGGTGAGAGGCCCGGCTAGGAGAAGAAGAGCCCAGAAGGTTAGACATAAGGTTACACAAAATGACCTTGTTTTGTTCGGTGTCTCGGTGTCTCGGGTTTGTCAAAAAATGACACCGAACCTACACCGAGAACTTCGGTTTAATAATAAAACCAACCCACACCACCATTTTTACAGTCGGGTTATGTTTGACGGTCGGTCGGTGCAGTCGGGTTATCGGGGTTGCGGGTTTTTGTCGGGTTTATTCTCACCCCTAATCACAGGGTACTAAAATATCAATTTGAAACTACATGGTACTCCAGACAAAAAAATATAAAACTACAGGATATTAAAATGAACTCATCCTAATATAAAATATGTAGCACCCACCTTTGGGCAGACAGGCAGGCGCATCATCTGCGCCCCATCTGTCGTTTGTTACACACTTCTCCCCTTGACCTCTCATTTAATCAACCTTTACCCATTCGTCTCGTCATACTAATGTCTTCCATCCATTGGAGTTTCCCAACACCTCATCTACCGATTGTACACCGTCGGATCGTTTCCTTAGATCACGAATAGGATCCTACGGTCTCAATATTTATGTCCACCAACTAACCAAAAGGCGAATACTTGAGTAGACTGTCAAGAGATCCTACCTCATCCCATATAAATTAGTGGGTCAGTTTTCTCCTGTTATAGAAATAGAAAAACTTTGCTTAAAAGAAAAATAAAACATGAGACTATATAAAGTTCCAAAGTTTATGTACATTCGTAAATTTAAAATTCACAAAAAAAGGTAGCCGGTACTCTTTAAAAATGCAACTTTACCTTTATTTGTCAGTAATCCGGTCCCTTAATCTTAATGTTTTCCACTCAAACAAGAAAATAATTATTTCCTTCTTTCTGTATAAGCTAAACACCTCACCATGTCAAAATTCTTCTTGTTTTATATTTTTTGTTTTATATTAACTGATATCCAGATATATAATATACCAAATAATTCATGTTTGAATAATAATTGGCAAAGCAAACCGATATCTCCATTATCTTGTACCTAGAAAACGAAACGTCATTGAAAATATTAAATTTCTCTCTCCTCCCTTTTGATTTGACCGGGACGTCCACTCTTCCTTTCCTCTCTCTATATAACCCTTTCCACCCCAATCTCTCTCTCCTCATCCCTTCCCCATTCCCCTATCTCCACACCCATTCCTTCTTCCTCCACTCAACAAAGATGGCATCTCTAGAAAATATTACTGTCGCCACTCCGAAGCGCCCGAGGGACGAAACCCTAACGGATGACGAACATCAAGAAGAAACGAAGCGTTTTAAATCATACAACCAAATTCTCTCCCTCCTCGAAGAGGAAGAGGAGGACCCCACCCAGGACCTGTCCTCCCTCATCAACACCCTCCAGGAGGAGCTCTTTTGCCCTATCCCCGCCGTGGGAGACGCCGCCGACGAGGAGGAGGAGGAGGGAGAGGGGGAGAGGGTGATGAGGCACTTGCTCGAGGCGAGCGACGACGAGCTCGGGATACCCAATAGAGAGGAGGCGGTGGTGGGTGGGAGTGGAAGTAGTAATAGTGGGAGTGGTGGTAGTGGATTTGAGGAGCTGGAGGAGGTGTTTGTTAATTATGATCATGTGTTTGAGGAGCTATGGGAGTTCGAGGATGTTGGCTTCTCTAATAGCTTCTTCCAACCTGAGATGTTCATTTAATTACCAGATTAATTCGGTTGGTCTTAGCTTAATTAAAATTAGAGTTTTACGTTTTTTTTTAGTTTCTAGGATGCTTATTTGGCAGCTGGTCTTCATTTTAATTAGCTTTTCTCCCCAATTAATTCTCAGGAGACAAATTAATTGTATAATTCAAAGTGATATTGCTCCTATATTTATCTGATTATTAATTCAATTCCACCGAGTGACTACTGCATATTTAATCTTGGTGACAATTTGTTCCAACAAGTATTTTATCTATAATTCAGCCGTACTTGACTAATCATATCACATGAATTAATGCAGTCCAAAGAATTTTTTTCATTGCTTGAAAACTTGATGTCCAAGATTTTCTTATTTTAAGGATAAACACCTCGGAAAAGCTGGAGTTGAACACTGGACGGCGTAATGTACGGTTGACACTTTTTATAGTTTTTAGGTGATAATTTTTTCCAAAAATTATTTAACACTATTACATTTTCAGTTTAATTTAATATTTTTTGTTAAATACTAGTTATAATTTTAAGTTTCTTTTAAAATTAAAGAAGAAAAGTTAGTGTTGAATAATGCTTAGAAGCACATATCGTCTAAAGATCTACTAATACATTCAATTCTAATTAAATATAACATTTCTCATACTGCTTGCCTAAACCCGGATTTACCAAAAAAGGGTAAATATAATTTAATTATAAAAAAAATTCGAGTTAATTAAGTTGATGAAGATTCTCCGGAATGAGAAGTACTAGACTTAAAAATGGTAGCCATTCGTCCGAGGTGTGGATTTGACGGGAACTGGACTATTTCTCGCTCATGGAAACTAAAGCAAATTAATATCACTATACATGTAAATTAATATCACTTCACATGTAAATCAGTCTCATGCAAACTAATATTATTTTACATGTAAATTAATATTATTTTATATACAAATTATTATTACCTAATAGATTATTGACCATCAAATTTAAATATAATCAAATCTGACGGCTCAAAATTTAATCCACACCTAAAGACAAATTTTATTTAGTCCTCACTTAATTCAGTCTCTAAAAAAGAAACCGAGAAAAAAGCTTCAACCAAAAAGAAAAAGCAAGAGTGAAACTTCGGTGGAGTGCGGGAAACACGAGAAGGTGTACAGTACGGGCCGATAATAGGACCAAGTAGTAATAATACAAGTGGGCCCGTTCTTTTAGGAATTTGTGGACAATGGGACCCAAAACGTCTGCGGAAATTTGAAAACGATTAATTTAAATTTAAGTTTGTAAAATTTTAACAAATTTTACTTTATTATCTTTTAAGCAAATATCAGCTAGCATTTAACCGACAAAATTTTGATATTTATATTTTGTGTGAATCTTCACTCCGGCATTATGATATATATTTTTATTTGTATGACTTAAGTTTAAATTTTAAGATATCGGAATCTAAATTTTTTTACAAGAAACCTAAATCTCTTATTATTGGACGAAGGAACATCGAATAATATCTTAATTGTCTTCCATCTCCCTCGCATCAACATGTGCGTTGCTACCCATTATCGACATAACACGAATTAATTATGCTAATCAATTGAAAACTTAATATTCTGGCAACAAATCGATGTACATTATTATGTAACCGGTACAGCCAACACATTATTGAATTATCACATGAAATATTTTAAAACTCTTATATTATGTGACCAGTGCATGCGTGGGACTCAATTATTATGGCCACATACGCGTGCTTAGTACGTAACAACAATTTGACCTTATTTTATAACTTGATCTATTAAATAAAAAACCTAATATTATATATAGACTAATTTAAATTTGAGTTATTTATGATATTTGAAAGATGATAATATTCTGTCACCAAATATTTATCATTACCGTATTTCTACGGACTCAAACTCGAGATAATCTTGGTTAAATTAGAATAATTTATCACACTTATTTGTTTGTCTAATTGGTATTTTTTAATTTACGTCTAATATCGATTAATTAATTACTTTTTTTTATCGCAACCTGCTTTGATTTAATTGTCTTTCCCCCCTGACAAAGTTGATAATGCATAAATCTATATTTGACGCTAAAGTGGTTACACATCTTTTATACGCATCATCTCACTGTTTATTTCTATAAAAAAAAGCATCTCACTATTCCATAATGATAAATGCCCCTCTAATCAGAGGGATGCATTAAGATACCGTAAAACTTAAAACCTATTTAAAGTGATCCTCTTTATAAATTATCTAAATTGATAAAAAAATCTCGGTCCAGAGTCGGAATCGGTGTTAAAATTTAATTATTCCTATATCGTAATAATTAATATTTTTTAGAAAATGTTAGTGGTAAATTTCGGTCCCAACTTCGAATAAAGTGATATTTTTGAATAAATACATATACTAAATACATAATTTTTTGGTATCTACGTATTTATTGACAAAAAATCAATTTTAATTATTTTGGAGTAAAAAAATGTAAACTTCTATTATGTCATAACATTTCTAAAGTGATATTTTTTTTCGATCTCACCGATATTACTTTAGAAGAGTTTTACTATATATCGAAATAGGTAATTTTGGTTTAATAATTAGTACCACTTCTTATATTAAATAAAACATATCATAATGCCAAAAATTGTACAGACTTTATTTTTATTTCACGTGGTACGTGGTTTGGACACGGACAGCGGCCTCGTGTTGAAAACTGATCCATGATGCATCTGTTTTACGGTATCCTTCGTTATCACGATTAACCCCTAGCATCTTAATCTTAAGCAAGTGGCGGCATCATTTTCTTCTTCGCTTAATGAATTACCCACTAGAAACTTAAGAACAAAACAATTATAGCTTTATTTGTCAATTCCTTAGCTTTTACTAATCCTCTTATCACCTTTTACGGTGAACCTCTTTTATATCCGGATATTGTCTAGACTGTCTAATCCAGATTCGAATCGAGTAAAATTTTCGACGTCTACCAAAAGTATCCTAACAATTATTTAATATTCTGGGAGGATATCCGGGGGTTGTAAATATTACTCAATATGATTAATTAAGTTTTTGGAATTCAAAATTTTAGATCTGGCTTTGATTGGTTAGAAAGTCGCTGCCTTCGCAGAAAAAGAAAAGAGAACCAGCGAAAGTCGCGTTTCATCAAAGCGTGTGAGGAAAGAGACAGGGAAGGGGAGGCCCATTTCCGTTGGGTTGGGTGGGCGCTTCCTCGAAGGTCGGTTTCAGATTCCGCAACCACAACCACAACCCAAGTACGTGTACGACACTCTCATTTAAGATTTGATGTTGGGAATTCCGGACCACCTGGGGTTCCCATTTGTTATTATATATATATATATATATATATATATATATATTTCTAATCCAAAATTTGTCTCCGTGGTTTCAAAGAGATTGTGTGAGCACAACCTGTCAAGTGACACGTGATCAAACCAGTTTAACATTACGTTAGAATTTTCATATCAATCTTAAATCTTAATTTATCGATTTTTTCACACTTTCATTCAATATGGGATTTTTTATTGGGCAAATTATCCTGAGATCCCTGGTCTACAGAAAAATCACCAATAGGGTCCCTGTCTTTTGAAAAATTATTTTGTCGTCCTTACTCTTTGAATTAATGTTCGGATCCCTGGCTGACGTTAACACTCTTTTTTTTTGTCATGAAAAGGACCAAAATACCCTTAAACAAAAAATAAAAAAAAAAGAGAATTGTGTTCATAACAATAAAATATATCATTGGAAGAATTGTGTCAACTATGTTCGATTTTGAATGATTGATCTTTTGTATTTTTTTCAAAAGAAAGTCTAACTTGGTCGACTTTAAATTAGTCCAACTTTAAAATTTTAAAAATTCCATTGTTCATAATATAACGAGTCTCAAATCTAAATTTTATTTGATAATAATTATGAATGTTTCAGACAATTTTCATAGATAAAAACTTGCATTAATCAGTCCGTACCCGACTCGATCATCATGAGCTTCTTATTATAAAGTTTGGGCTAGCAATGAGGACCCATTACTAAAACTATTCTCGGCCCATTCTCCCTCGGACCGGCCCAATCCTTAAAAGCCTTCACTTCCTCGCCAAGAGGTTTCAGAAAATCCTCGAGAGGAGGAGGGGAAATGAATTCCCTCGCGAAGGCAAACAGGATCATGCGGTTAGTATTGATTTTACATTCATAGTAAGGAAACATAGTTCCTGACCATTGAAAGCATTAAAATTCTTCTCTCAGACTTCACCTCATCCGGCTAATTCTTCCATTTCAGTTTGTTGGTCTCAAAATGTGGACATGCACGACATGTAAAGGAATGCAGATGTTATTAATTTATCGAGTATTAATTTACTAATGTTTTAATGTATAAAGATATGAAATTATGTATGCAAAAAATTAGGGATAAATAAATGTGTAAAATACATCTGGGATGGAGTTGGAGTTAATATATTGCTACTAATAAACAGTTGCAATTCAGGTTCTTCATCGAAAAATGGAAATTTTAATTTTTGCCTAATTTGCGTTTACTTGGTAACAGTTATAAATAGTTGATACGAGACTGTGTAAAACATATTTAACAACCTGCACCATTCCTAGAAAATATTTCCCTGCGTTCGGTTGCAAATAAGTTTTAAATTCAAAATAAATTCTATAAAATTTTTGGAATTTATTTACAAATGAAATCCTAAAACTCTATATTTACTATTAGAAGGAAAATAATTTTTTTGAACAACTAGACCATACGGGACCAATAAAAGTCTAATCATAAATTGTAAAGTATTAAAATATTGCAAGTTCAACCCAAAATCCACACGGGGCAGCCATTTCCACAACAAAAACCACAAATAGAAATCCTTAGCCCACGTATCCAAACCCAACTCCTCACAACTTTTTTTATAGAAAGAACTCCTCACAACCTTAATGGTCCCAGCATCGACTACTTTTTTTTCTTTGTACGATTTGTTATTGTACGACTAATTTAAATTTGGATAAAATGAGATATTTAATATTGTTTTCTAAAAAAAAAGTTAATATTGTTGTAATCCTAATAACTTGAACTCAACGCATAATTCACCTAGAACAATGTCATCACTTATTGACCTAAGTGTTTGTTGGTCCCACTTCAATATGAAATAAACATTTAGATTAATTGCAAGAAAATTGTTGTAATTTTTGAGTTCGAATCATTCAAACACAAACATGAAACATGAACTGCAAGTCGCGAACTCTCCAATGATTCGAATACTATTTGATTCAAATTTAGATTAATAAGAATACGACAAGTATTCAGATACGATATAATATGAAGAAAAAAACTACTCCGATTCCGTGAATTGGACAAAAAGGGAAAAACCAAAAGAACCGCGAAACACGAACTCCCCAGAAACACAGAGTAAAAGACCACCGGTCAGAACAGAGAGAGCCATTAAACCTTAAACAATGCAAAACCTAGTAGCTGGGTAATGAGCTTAGCCACCAACGCAACCTTAAGGTTGATCCAAACCCTAATCCACCACCTTCCTCCTCACGACCCAATTCTTCGAAAACCCTCCTCCTTCCTCTCCCAATGTAACAACCTCGCCCTCTCCCTCCTAAGATCATCCAAAACCACCGCCCAAGTCTCCCAAGTCCACGCCTTTATGGTCAAAACGGGCATTTCCAGCGACCCCTTTTTGTCAAGCAAGCTCCTTGCCGCCTCCTCTGTACGTGGTGACACCCGCTACGCCGCCGCCATTTTCGAGTCGGTGCGAAGCCCGAATCTTTTCATGTTTAATACTATGATTCGTGGGTTTTCTATTGGGGAGGAGCCCAGGAGGGCCTTTGGGGTGTTTAATGACCTGAGGGGGGTAGGGGTGGAGTTGGACCAATTCTCTTTTGTTGGTGTTCTTAAGGCCTGTGCCCGCGAATTGGCGGTTGGCGTTGGGGAGATGGTTCATGGGGTGGCTTTGAGATCAGGGTTTCTGTTGTTTGTTAATGTTAAGAACAGTCTTTTGAATGTTTATTGCGTTTGTGGGAGGATAGGCGATGCGCGCAAGGTGTTTGATGAAATGCCCGAGTGGAACGATGTGGTCGGTTGGAACACTTTGATGGGCGGGTATGTACGTGCGTCGCAGCCTGGTTTGTGTGTGGAGTTGTTCAAGGAGTTGGTTCGCCGCGGATTGGAGGTCGGTGAGTCTACATTGTTGTGCATATTGTCTGCTTTGTGCCAGTTGGGTGGCTCGTCGTCTCCTGCGGGTGAAGTGGTTCATGGGTATTCCGTTAAGGTGGGGTTGTGCTCGAGTTCGAATTTGAAAGTTCTCACTGCACTGATTGAATTGTATGCGAAAATGGGACGGATTGAGGAGGGGCGGAGGATTTTTAATGCGGTGGTGGATCGGAAGGATGTGATCGTATGGAACTGTATGATAGATAAGTATGCAAAAGCTAGAATGCTGGAGGAGGCTGTGGCTTTGCTAAAGCTGATGAAAGTTGAAAGAGTGAAGCCGAACTCATCGACCTTGGTGGGCTTGCTCTCTGCTTGTGCTGCCTCAGGGTCATCAAAGCTTGGTAGCTTTGTCTATGAACTTGTCAAAGATGAGGGATTGGAGATGGATGGTGCTCTTGGGACGGCCTTGCTCAATATGTTTGCAAAATGGGGATGCTTGGACAAAGCAGTTGATGCTTTTGAGAGAATAAAGAGTAAAGATGTAATATCTTGGACAGCGATGATTTTAAGTTATGGTTTCCATGGGCAATCAAGAAATGCTGTTTCTCAATTGGATAGGATGGAGAAGGAAGGATTCCGACCAAATAAGGTCACTTTCTTGGCTGTTTTGAGTGCCTGCAGCCATGGTGGGTTAGTGCCAGAAGCAATTGATTGCTTTAACAAGATGGTTTGGGTATATCGCTTAACACCAGATATTGAGCACTATACATGCATCATTGACCTCTTAGGTCGAGCAGGGTTGCTAGAGGACGCGTACAACCTTATTAAGAGCTTGCACATCAAGAGTGACGCCGCTACCTGGCGTGCCTTGCTTTCAGCCTGCCGACTTTATGGGAATGTTGAACTAGCCAAGCAAGTAAGAAGAGAGTTGGGGGAGATAGAAAATGAACACCCGGCTGATTCACTTCTTCTTTCAAGTACTTACTCCATTGCTGGAGGGTTTCCGGATGAGATTAGATGGCAGGAACAGGAGAAAACAAGTGCTAACGTTGGAAGTAGGACAGTTCCGGAGAAAGAAAAGGTGGTGAAAGAAGCTGGACGTAGTACAGTTGAAGTTGATAGTCACTGGATCAAAAACTTTTTGAAATAACACATTCATGCGACATTCTTTACATTAGTTGGTAAAGCTCTTTTCTTGAGTGTAAATTCAGTGTTCGGTTTAACAGGCAAACAGAATTATGTTACTCGCCACAACTTGAGAAAAAGAGATAAGTTGTGCATCTAATTTTCGGAAATGTGTTCGAGCCACATCTCAGTTTCTTGTTCATCGCTGACTGCGAACATATAAGAGCATAGCAGAGTTCAAAATGGGAGAAGCTATCTGAAAGAACGGTCATGCTGCTAAAAAAAGCTGTATTATCTTGTCTACATTTCCTGTCTATACTCTTTTTTCTCTATGCTCTACCTATCTATCAAAATCTAGTACATCAGTCGAGGAAAAATCTCCGAGGTCTTGGTAATTCACAGCATTCGGTAAAACGAGGAGCTTCAGTCGGTAAGAGAAACCTTCTGCCATAACTTCAATTTAAAGAATATCTGTGTTAGGTTGTGATTTGTATGTTGTGCTGCTCTATTACCTTGACGCCATTGTCTGCCCATCACTTTTCAGCTTGTTGTTCGTTGAAGTGTTTCCGGCTGCAAAAGAAGAAACATTAGGGGTTGCATGAAGTTGCTGCAAGGCACGACTTGGAGACCGCATATCAATGCATCTAGTTACGCATGTGCATGAAAAATGATGTGAATGCCCTAGTACCTGAATCGGACTGGCTTGAGTTGGGCAAGGGGGAGATAGTTATGTACACACCCAGTTCAGCTTGGATTACACGCTGCGGTTTTTCTGCTTGGCTTTTGGATCCATTGGGCAGAATTTGATGGTCTGCCAATTTTCCATTAGATTCAACATCACGAGAGCGCATTGAATTGGAGCCAGCAGAGAATGTTACTTCGAGAAACACATTTTTGCACCAACTGGTGGCCAGCAGAGGATGCACTTTAAGAATCAGTTATTGGCACTGAATGGTGGTCACCAGAGGTTGTTCTACTCTGAAAATCAGAGTTTTCTGATTGTCTTTCTGCCATTTCCTTCCACTGCTAGACCAAACAGTTGTTTCATTCTTAGCACAAAGAGCGGGGATTGCATCGCACAAGTATTGATCACTTCAAGTCTAGCTAATATCTGCTTATCAAGCTTAATGCTTAACTGACATTTCTTTATAGTTAATACCCTTTTTTCGTATGTTCTTAAGATGGCCACGCTCTGCATTAAACCAGCAGGCAGTTAACTAAAGTGCTCGGGCTGCACTGCAGCATAACCAATATGAACAGACTGTAATAAAACTGTATGTGTTCAACAAGTTGTCAGAAACTTTTGCTTTGCGTCCGATCACTTATCCTAAAAAGCAAGCATGCATGCATTGGTGCTCCGTACGATCTTGAGCACAGTTCCGGTAGCCATTTCTTCAAGGAGATGGATGTTGATTCTTGTTCTTCCTAGAGCCTTGAAGTTCAATCATATCTTCTAATTTCTAACTGAGTTACGGATTGATAACTGATGCATGCATGCTTCGGCATGGTGTATAAAATTCAGCATTCGTGCGAGTGATAGTTTAGTAATGAACCTGAGCGGTCAGAGACTTCTTTTGCAGATTCACATTTTTCAGCCTCATCTGCTGCTCTTGTTGTGATTTTCTTGCAAGCTCAGCTTCGAGATGTTGTGATCTACAAGTGACTTCTTCAACCTACAAAAGTTAAGACGGGTCCCAGTTTGTTTGTGGCAAAACGCCACTGCAATTAACTTCAGGTACTTGCCAACCAATTTGCTCAGACTGTTACCTGAGTCCTCAAAGCAGCAATTTCTTGCTTGAGACTTTCTGTCACATGTTTTGATTCACCAGAAGCAACTTCAGAGGGAGAAGGGGGAATGGCCCCAGTAGTAGGAGATACTGCTGACGATATCGGTGTCTAGAAAATGAAGATGTACTTGTTAAAACTCGTGTTGTACTTGGGTTTGGTAAAGATGACATGTTTGACAAGCAACTTAAAGCTGGTCAACTGAAGCTTTCCGTCTACAACAGGGAAAATACGAAATTGTCTGTCTTGTTACTTTTAAGTCGTCTGTAATGCCAACTTTCAGCTGTAATTGGCTCGGCCGACGAGAGTCTTGAAGGTTGAGTCTCTGCTACTTGGGACCTGCAAGCTCTTTTCATCAGTTGCTCTTGCTTCACTTGCCTTATTACAATCTCCGAATCTAACTTCGGGAGCCTCTTACAGCTTGGTTCGACTCTGCAGCCTTCCTTCTTGAGCTTGTTAAAACACTCATCGCCACACTTGGATGCGGCTTGTTCATGTTCGGAGCGAAAGAAAGTTGCTGGCTTAGTACTTGGAACCATTGTACCATAGCTGAACCACCCATTGAATTAACAAAGGTAGCAAATCAGCACTCCACATTCAAGCACATTACAGAACCTCGACTAAAGAGAAGGGCAAGATCGAACCTGCTCGATATCCGACACCTGTCCTCTGAGCATCAGCCATTCAAGTAAGTTGTTGGCTTAGTACACACACCAGACCACCACTCCCATTTGAATATCCAAACACCTACTACTAATGTTCACTGACCAACCTCCAATTCCTTTGACCCATAAACAACTACAACAGCAACAACAACAAAGCAACACAATTCTTCCAAACCCTAACAAATGGGGAAAAAAGGAAATCTAAAAATAGAATGCAAGGAAGCTACCCCATCACACCAAAAAGAAAAAAACAAGTTGCCACCTTTTAACTCTCTTCCATTACATGACCTAACCTATAGGGCTCTCAAACCCAGCTGCATTTCCCCAGTCATAAACCCTAATTGCCTCCTTTCTCTCACCCAATCATCCCTTTTTCTTTGTATTAATTTTAAGGGAAAAATTCACTTCAGTAACTTGTAGTATCACGGATTTTCACTTGGGTACCCTGTGGTTTAAAACGCATAGAACAAGTCCAACTTATTTCAACTTGGAAAAATTATGCTAAGGTCCCTGTAGTTTGGCGTCTCTCCCTCTGGGGTCCCTACATTTCCGAAATCGTTCCTGATGTCCCCGAAGTTTGATTTTAGAGACTCTCCGGTCCCTGACGGCTTTTTTTTCATTTTTTGTCATAAAAATAACAAAAATACCCTTAAACAAAGAATAAAAAATTTTACCTTCTCCAACCTTTGAAAAAAAACACCAAAAATAAAAAACCAATCCAAAAATAAGATCAAACTAACCAAAATCAAGAATATTAAGAAAAAAAACTCAGATCAAAATTAAAAAATAAAATATCATCCCTACATTTCCGAAATCGTTCCTGATGTCCCCGAAGTTTGATTTTAGAGACTCTCCGGTCCCTGACGGCTTTTTTTTCATTTTTTGTCATAAAAATAACAAAAATACCCTTAAACAAAGAATAAAAAATTTTACCTTCTCCAACCTTTGAAAAAAAACACCAAAAATAAAAAACCAATCCAAAAATAAGATCAAACTAACCAAAATCAAGAATATTAAGAAAAAAAACTCAGATCAAAATTAAAAAATAAAATATCATCCCTCTCTCTCATCCTTCTTCTCCTCCAGCCGATCCAAGCTCAAGAATTAAAACCTTTTTCAACTTCAATTAAAATCTAACTTCAACAGCTTCAATTACAATCGATGTTGGAATCATCTTCCTTTTCATTTCCGGTGACAGGAGAAGAGCTCCTCCTTTACCAAGAGCGACCGACACCAAGGGCCTAGGTGTTCTCGCCACCAAAGGCTTCTTCTCTGACCGAGCCTAGGGGTTCTTGCCGCAAAGGGTTTCTTCTCTGACCTGAGCTAGTTATCGCCGGAGCAGCGAGTCATTGGAGGTGGAGCTCCATGTTGCCGTCGTCATTGGGGCCGGAGGGAGAAAACCACTGTGACGTCTCTGTCGAGAGGGAACATCGCGGCGGCGGCGGGTCTGAACTCGAAGGGGACAAAGTTTAAAAACCCATTCATCGAGGGACCCGACGACGGTGGCTGAACCCAAAGGGGACGAGGCAGCATCAATCGAGCGAGGGTGAGGATCTGAAACCTCTTCATCTTCTCTATCCTCTTCATCTTCTCTATTCTCGCGAGGGTGAGGTGGCTCTACGAAGGGGAGGAGGAGTACTCCCCGGCTTGGGCTCCTCCCTGGGGCCAATCTCCGTTCGCCTCTCAACTGTCGTCTTCGCCACCGTCATCATCTCGTCGACGCCCAACAGAGAAGAAGACCACCCAGATCTGGTCGGCGGGATGGTGTTATTGGGGTCAAAATTGCTGGATTTAATTTCAAGTTTTGGATTGGTTGAGGATTTTTTTTAATTTTTGGATTGGTTGGTGTTCTTGATGTTCAAGATTGATTGAA
The DNA here is from genome assembly GCA_963995505.1 of Hypericum androsaemum. Classification (NCBI taxonomy): domain Eukaryota; kingdom Viridiplantae; phylum Streptophyta; class Magnoliopsida; order Malpighiales; family Hypericaceae; genus Hypericum; species Hypericum androsaemum. Next base: position 6,109,314 of record OZ023195.1, read on the forward strand.
GGTTGAAGAAATGAAGTTTTTATTTAATTGTTTTCAAAAACGACTCAGAGAGCGATCCGGATTTTGGTCCGTTCTCCGGGTCAACCGGTCCAATCGGTCAAACTGGCGGTCGGACTGGTAGTTTATTATATATATTTTTAATATATATTTAGTAAATAATAGGTTTAAAAATTAATATTCTTGAAATGTTGGTAAATTTATTTCATATTTAGTATAATTATTTTTGTAGATTTAGTTTATTTTGTGTTGATTTAGAAAAATCGAGTAGAAAATCTGATTTTTTTGGGTTGGGTTGGGTGAAATCTGGTTTTTGGGTTGGTTTTTTGGTCAAACCTAACGAACCGGATTTTTCTGGGTCAAAAATCCGAGCCAACCGCCCGGTCTGACCAGAAATCTTCCGGTTCGTTAGGTAACCGGGCGAACTTGGTTTTTTGACCCGGGATTGGCTCCGTTTCGCGGACCACCGGTCGGACCGCCGTCTCGAAAACAATGGTATTTTGGTCATTTCCTTGACCAAAAATGAAAAAGAACCGTCAGAGATTCGAGAGTCTCTAAAACCAAACTTCGGGAACATTAGGAACGATTTCGAAAATGCAGGGACTCCAGCGGGAGGGACGTCAAATTATAAGGAACTGAGCGTAATTTTCTCTTTTAATTTTTATCAAAAACAGGTCCCGGTCAGCTCGGGTAACTGCTCCCAATTTTTTTCAAAACGACGCAGTTCTCTTGATGACGTAGATTGCCACGTCAACAATCCATGTGATAAGTTTTTAATGACATGGCTCGTGATAAATTACCATTATAATACAACATTGGTCTATAAATTTTTCTATTAAACATAACCCCAGCCACGTCGACAATCCCCTTAAGGGACTTCATTCAGTTCACCTACCATTAGGCTGTCCCCTCACAGAACCTAGAGCTTCTTCAACCTCCAGCCCTTTCTTTTTGTCCATGGGACCTTTGTTCTTGATTAAAATCGGTCCAGCAAACCCCGAGTCCCCCCTTTCTTGAACTTTTTCTTTCCTTTTCTCCGAGTCAGAGGTCGTGGAACCTTGGTGCGTGCGGTTACCGGACGTGATATCCATGTTGCCCCCTTGTCGTCATCCTCTCGATTCCCTCGACCCTCCCAAGGTGTCTATTTTGGTGTCATCAGCGCGTCGTCGCCCTCGTCGGGGGTTGCTCTTTCTTTAAGCTCCAGATTCTCCATTGTTGAAGCTTGCGACTCCAGATTTAACGATGACCTTGAGCAACCATCTCCGCCGTGACCAAAATATTCGGGGGGCGGCGCCACCGCGCCGTGCTTCTCCAGCACGTCGAGCTCCCGGCGCTCCTCCCAGCCTGGTAACAAGGAGGTGGGGCTTTAGGAGGTGGGGGGTTTGGAAACAAGGAGGAGCAGCAATCTTGGTTGGTCCACCACGCGCTCCTGTTAATCGGCAACCATTTCTTTTTTGTGATTTGTTGGGTTTTTGGATGTTCTTCCCGAGCGGGAGGAGATGGAGGGGAGGAAGAAGGAAGGAAGTTAGGTTCGGGTTGGAGTTATGTTAATTGAAAGATTATAAACAAATGAGGTATTATAATGGTAGTTTACCACGAACCATGTCATTACAAATGTATCATGTCATTACAAATTTATCACATGGATTGTTGACGTGGCAATCTACATCATCAAGCAAACTGCGTCGTTTTGAAAAAAAAATCGCGGGCAGCTCCCGGACTGACTGGGATTGGGGCCTGTTTTTGATAAAAGTTGAAGTAAGTTGGACATATTTTATGCGTTTTAAACCATAAAGTACTCAAATAAAAATCTGTGATACTAAGAATACTAAAGTGAACGTTTCTCTAATTTTAATGGGTTTTTAAAAAAAATTTCGGGACTTATTTTTTGTGTCGAGATTTGTGTTTCCCTGTGTAATTGAGCTGTTCGTTACTTTCACTCGCTTTCCATTTCCCTCTCGAACCAAACAGATACGTGTGGGGTTTTATTCACACGTGCGTGATCATTTGGGGTTTAGGGCTTCCTTTTGGGCCTGGCCCTGGGCTTCACGAGTCCAGGTAACTAACTACTATACATAAAAATATTAAACTCCGGAATTGTAAAATTTTCAAAATATTTCGAGCTTTTTTCCTCCCTCTTTTTCTGCTCTCCTATTTTCGGAAAAGAGTTGTCTTGACTTTGTTGACGTTTGTCACGTTACCATTCAGGTCTCGCGACGCAATTATGGCCTCAATTTTTTATGAGATAATTAACCACATTTTTCAATTTTAATTATTTATGAATGTTTCATTCAACAACTAGTAAAACAAAAGATACACCAAATTTATCAGAGTAAAAACTTTTTACTGATCCGGGCTCCCCTACTCGATCCACACACTTGAGTACATAGAAAAGTATATGCACAGCAGATATCGCAAAATTCAGAAGTCAATGTAACAAATCAATAATGTAAAGCCTGAATGGGCGTACGGACTGTTATATATATCAGTGTGGCAGAAGATCATTAGCAAACAAAATGATTCCCATGGTCAATACAATTAGGGTTTGGAAACCAGTGTTATATCTGATTAAAAAACAACTCTAAGATCATCTATCGCTTAAATCTTGGACTAACAATTCAAATCGTGAAAATATAAATTTGTAGAGATAATTTTTCATATTCTGATTATTTTTTAGGATTACTCGATGTAATATTGATCTCGGTTACGTTGCCGCGGGAGATTATAGGCGGACGGAAATCATAATAATATATCTTATGAAAAAAGGAGGAAGGGCTGACCACCCGAGGAGACTGTGATCAAATAAGAGACTATCTGATCCCAGATTATGGTGGGGCCTGCCTCCATCTTTGGCGCCTCTGTCGCCTCTGTCTGCTGCATATTATAAAGAGAAAAGTCCACTTAAGTACCGTATAGTATTACGAAAAATCAAGTCAGTACCTTGTAGTTTAAAATGTATCAATTGAGTCAAACTTATTTTAATTAAAATTAATTAGAGGCCCGGGCAGCTGTCCGAACCCTGTCCATCTTGTCCGAATCCTGCCCAGCCACGTGGACCAGCCACGTCAGCTTTCACTGACGTCCTGTGGTTGAAGCAGCTTGGAGTTGGTGCGGTCATCACCATCAACAAGCCCTACGAGCTTTCGTCCCCTCCTCTTTGGTTGTCTCAAGAGAAAATGAGGGAAGAGAGAGGGGGGAAGAAGAAGAAGAAGAGAGGGAGAAGAGGAGAGAGATGGGGGTGTACACATGGCAGATATGTCATCAGAGAAAGCTGATGTGGCTGGTCCACGTGGCAGGACAGGGTTCGGACAAGACGGGTAGTGTTCGGGCAGCTGCCCGGGCCTCTAATTAATTTTAATTAGAATAAGTTTGACTCAATTGATACATTTTAAACTACAGGGTATTGACTTGATTTTTTATGATACTACAAGGTACTTAAGTGGACTTTTTCCTATTATAAATGGTACATAGCACATGGTGCATTATCAGAGATCACAGTTTTCGGTTCATCAATTCATTCAAGTAAAAGATTTTGATTATGTTAAAGGAAATTTGAGTTTAAAGTTTACGAATGAATAAAAGATCATTAAGAGAGTTATTTTTTAAATAAATTTTTACAATATTCGACTCTTAATAGTAGGTGACTAAAATACCAGTGACCCCTCCAATGGAGGACCAAGAAGTTTCAAATCTTCTAGCCTAAACACTAGTGATAATACAATATGGCTCTATACATTTCATACCGAGTTTTCATAAACTAGACTTACTCATCTCATCTTTGTACATTACACAAAATTGCTCAAGGTAATAAGATACAATCTCGCTTGAGCTTTAAACTAAAGCTTCAGTGCTTGTAATTTTAAGGGTCATGAGACTGATATTCATGGAATATGCATTTGTTGGCCAGGTGAATCACATTGCACAAAATGCAAGATTCTAATGTTTTCACGATGAGAATTAGTAGTTCGGACTGGAAAATCTCGAGGAGAAATTAACTGGAGAGAATTGTTATATAATCAACACTAATATAGCTTGCACTTCCCTCGTAGGAGAAATAAAGAATCTAATTAACATAACTAACCAAACATCTATATGCATATAAAATAACTCGGGTACATAACATACCTAACCAAATCCCAATCGGCTAACATATCACAACTTTCCGAACAAGTATTTAACACAGTTGCGTTTTGAAGAACTCAAACACGAGACATTTGATAGATTCTTTTTAACAAAACCCTAATATATACATATATATATATATATATATATATATCATTGCGCTCTTTAGTTGCAGCAAAAGCCTATTCTAATTGATCAAAGGCTCAAAGCTATATTAATCACACCAATCAACTTCTACTAACTACGTACTCGCTCATTGCTTGCAAATGATTTAAGAAACAATTATATACTATCTATATTATGGCAAAATAGATAATCTAGATAGCAAAAGAAATATTTATGTAGAATTGTAGATAGTACATCAAACCATATGTAGAGGCGGCTATCTCGCAATCGGAACAGATCGAGCTAGGAATGGTGCTGGTGATGATGATGATGCCCATGATCTTCTCCGGCTCCTTCGCTCCCTGGCGAGTCCTCCTGGACACCTACGCTGGCCATCGTCGGCCGGTACGCGTTGTACGCGGCGAGCATACCCAGATGGCCATCATTGACCACCCCGGGGCCAGGAGGGAAGTTGAAGAAATGCATTGGGCTAATTCTGTGCATGTGGTTGTAGCTATGGTGATTGCTGCTGCTGATATTCCCATGGCTACTCCCTCCGTAGGTCGGGAAGGCGGCCACCGCGGGTTCGGGAGGGCTAGTCACCATCAGAAACGCCGCGGCTGCCGTGGCGGGGATCACCCCAGAGCTACTAGACTGCAGCGAGTAGTTGCTGCTACTATTAGGGTTAGTGTTCTGGTGGAAGGATAACATCAACTCCTGCTCTTGACTAGGCCTCCTCGGGTGACCGGTCGTCTCATCCAAGCCGCTGTCGTCTTCCTTCTTCGACGTGCCTTGTAAAGAGAACAAAGTGTTGGCGTTGCTGGTATTAGGCTTAGGGAAGAGAAGCTGTTGCTCCTGCTGCGGCCTCCGGTTTTGGAGGGAACTGAAGCTAGGGTTTTGTGAGTAGGTATCTTCGGCTTCAAGTAAGCCACGGTGGTAGAGGGTAGTAGGGGCGGGGTAGTGTAAGTAGGAGCTCCGGAGGTGGTGGGAGGCGGAGAGGGAGGAGCCGGAGGAGCGGAGGGAGATATTGAGGGAGGTGAAGTTGGCCGGGATCGTGCCGGTTCCGGTGGCCGCGATTACGGAGGGCTCCGCTTGCTGGAGGAGCCACTCGATGGTCTCGCCATCGGACTTGTGGCCGAGCTCCCTTGTCAGCTGAAAGACCCTGGCGGCGCAGGTGGCGGGCATCCGGATCCGCCGCCCCCGGCCCTCCACCTTGGTATGGCGGTCCTTGGTGGTGGTACGCTTCGGCTGCGGCTTCTTGTTCCCGCCGCTAGGCGGCGGGGAGGAGGTGGAGGCCGCGGCGAGGTGGTGGTGGTGGCTGTTATCAGGTGCAACAGTGACTAGTTGTTGAAGTTGCTCTTGCTCTTGCTCTTGCTTCTTCTCTACCAGTAATTGGAGAGGGAAATTTGGCCTGCGGATCCCATTTTCTGGCTCCATGATCATATGTGGGCTTAGTCAAGTGTAAAATATAAATTATAAGAAAAAAAGGCTCCTAATTTGTTGCTCTAGCTACCCAAAAGTACATAGCATCATTGTATAGGTGCATATGTAACTATGGTATGACCCATCTATTTTTTTCCGAACTTTTTCTATTCAGAATCGATCAATGTCTGGACGACTTTCCTAATAATGATGTGTATGTTAATAATTTTTGTGTGTATAGTGTAATTTGACAATGGGGATTTTTTTTTCCCTTTCAGATGGGAGCTGGCAACTGAGTTGTTTAGAAGATAACGGAGTTGGAAGAGGCCAAGAGAGAAGAGGAGGCCAAGCTTTAAAGCAAGATATACAATGAGTGTGAATTATAGAGGATGGTGGGCTAACAAAAGTAGAGTAAAGCTGTTCACTATCTATCTTGTCTCCCCTTTTCTTTTTTTTCTTTTGTCAAAACATATATATTTGGTATTCAAATAATTACCATACTAATTACTTCAAATTCAAGTTGAATATAACAAGTAAAAAGTGACAATTTTTTTGAGACTCTTGTGTGTTTTTCAGCATGGGATGCATATTCAATTTCTTTCATTCTGTTGGAAAATAACTAGTACTGTTGTTGGGTTATTGGTGTTTGCCTTGCCCATAATATTTTGGTGAAATTTTATTTATTTATAGGTTTCGCTCCCTTCTTTTTCCCTTCGCCTTTTGTTTGTTTGAATTTCGGTTTGTGCTTTTATTGTGGTTGCACAATGGCTTGGTTCAGATTCCACGTGCGATGTGTTCTTTTATCATTCAATCCATTAAGACAGTGGTTGCCAGAGTGTAGGACCCAATTTTTCCAGGTCAAAAAATACATGGGAAGAAAAATCTGGTCTCTATAGAGGAGATAGTCATATACAATTGCATAGCTATAAACTTAGGTGTACGTTTCGGACTGTCAATGAAGTCATAAATTAAATTGCAACGATAACTTTGTCGTCTCCGGAGCTTGATTTTCCAAATATAAGTGTGACCTGTTTGGTTTTCAAAAAAAATATATAAAGGAGATAATCAATTAGTGGCATCTTAGGCGAAAAAAGAAATAAACTCAGGTGGGTCCCATCCCATTCCGCTAATCATTGCAGTTTTCCCTTTGCTATTTGGACCTTAGCCTTCGTTCATCCGTTATATAGTATCTTTTTCTAAAATAAAATAAAATCAATAATTATACTTATGCTGGTTGATTCCTTAACGATAGCTTGTCCACCATACATATGTATAGTGTACTGCAATTTCTTTTTCTTAATTATAGATGGGAAGCTTTGTAAAACAAAGCTCATTCCAAGTATTGAACCGAAATTTACTTGATTTGCATATGCGGATATGAATTGATCTCTCTGTCTTGGTTTGCATTTGCAAATATTAGTATATTCGGTACTAAATTTTAAAGGAGTAAGTGATGGTAAAAAAAGATTAAAGGGAAAAAAGAGAGAGCAAACATTCGATGACCATATGTGAGAAACAGGGCATGTATAACCCATGTGGCTAACTGCTTGAGTTGTAACTTGAAAGGGAACAAGAACAATTGATTTGATATATAGGTGTTAAAGATCTTAAAATTTTCAACAACCACCATATACATGACCAATAATTTAATAGAGTTGTTTCAAGCAGTGTCATCATGTTACTAATACATGAGAATTAAAACCCATTGAAGATTGTCCTTAAATAGAAAACCAACTTCTGGTACGTACTAAACTTTGTCTACATGACACTTAGTTATGTCAATATCAACACATTAGTGCATGCGGACATTGTTTTAAAACACATGATCTAATCAGTGGTTCAGCTTGTTAGAGTGCAACCTACCGCCAATACTGAATCGTTTTGATGCAAAAATCAGAAAAGTGGTTGTATCGGTGGTCAATCGTTGATCACTGGTTCAACTAATCGGACGGACATATTTATATGATTGGACCAACTGGTCTTCACCCGTTTATCCAATTAATTTATTTTGGAGTTTTGTTAGATTAAAACTAACTAAATTATGATATTAATATTTGTAAATATAACCTTTACAATAAATTAAAGAAGATTTAGAATTATCATACATTTTAATGCTAAATATGATTATTTATAAAAAATACATAAATTTTATTAATAAAGATAGTTTGAGAAGGCACGTTGAGATTTCTGCAAAATATACATTTTAACGAATTAGCAAAATAATGCCATGTCTGATTCTCATTGAATTTGTTACCATGGCCGAGGATATGCATTTTGTCATATTCCCTAGCCTATAAACATTATTCATGGGCAGCTAGCATATCAATTAATCATAGAGCTAGCTCCATTATTGTTTCTATTATGAAAATGAATAATCCAATCAGAAAGGAAAAAGGTCTTGATAGGGGCTTCTCTAGAATGCCCCGGTACGTACACTAAAAAAAGAAAAATTAAACCACTACTCATAGGTTAGGGATAACCATATTTAGCCTATCATTTTGGAATCTTTAGTCTAATTTGGAGAAAGACGAATTACAAATGCCCATCGAATCGATGTCTTAATTTTTCAGGAACATATAAAAGATCCTCAATTATATACTATATAGTGTAATTTTGAATATCTTATAATTTTACTGTAAAAAATATTATTTTTAAGTATCAAAATTCTAATTTTAACCACTTTTAATCTAACAAAAATTCTAAATATATATTTTCAATAATGGTTAGTTTGATCTCGATTGATTAAACAGGTGGTCAACGACATTGAACTCTGGTCTAACCGCTCTCCAAATTTTAATATAAAAATGACATGACCTCGATGACATTTATCGTATCAGGCAGATCACATTTTTTAAAACAATACTAATAATACATGGATACAGAATTTAATTACGAAACTACAGGAAAATTATTAATTTCTTTCTGTTATTGGGCAGCTAAGAGATCACGTGAGTTGCCACCTATGCCTGTGACGAAGATGCCTCACCATCCAACTTAGCTATAAAAAATATGTCGGACTGTTGGGCAATATAAACGAGTTATTTCGCTACCCACTTTTGGTCAAGCTGGTTGGTCGTTTAGAAAAACACATATATCGTTGGAAATTACTCTATATCTGGATTGATTGCTTAATCCAATTTTTAAAGTTAATACAAGAGAGCACTAAACTTTAAGAGCCAATTAGATGCAAATAGTCTCGCTGCTCCATGATTAGAATTGTGAAAATATGCACACAGAAATATCGAGCTAGCCTCATTGTGGCCACCGGAAAATGATACATGTAGAAGTGACAGGTTAATTTGACAAGCACAAGCTAGCAAACAAACAGTAGATTTAAAGAGATAACGAGAAAGAATGACATGTTAACTAGATGGAATATGACCCTTCACTACTTTGAAGGAGTACATTTTTTTATGGTAGTCCAACGAGAGAAATTAACTATATTTCATTCGACTTTCAGTACGTCACACTAAAAGACTCATCCTCAAATTCGTTTTCGATCCTGCACCACCTATCTAATGTTCTTCTTTTCGATCACCATGTCTAGCTAGCTAGCTATATCTGATTAGTAATTGAGGCACCGGTAAATGGATGGTCCTTTGATCCATACCTGAATTGGGTTTAATCGCCATGGCAGGAAATATTTGTCCAAAATAGATAGTCAATCATGAAACATGACATTGACTATGGATACGCGCACAAATCAACATACATAATTTAAAATCTCGAATTTAAGTCATGAAAGTTAAACACCCGGAGTTCCGTATGAGATACGGTCATCTTTTGATGGGCAAGTTTCGTGTCAGTCTATGGGGCATCAGGTGATGGATTAGATCCAATAATAGACAACATAATCCTAATATTGTTGTCGGCAATTATTCTAGGCAAGATCATGTAAACCCAGTAGCATATTATTTCCGCCAATTATTTATTGCGTTTTTTGTTTTTTAGTTTCCAGTTGTCAATTTCATGCTTCCCGTTGCATTTTGCTTTTTCGAGAAATGGCATTTTAATTTTAATTTTCCCTGTTCTCACGATGGACCCATATTAAATATACACTGTACCTTGACAAGTATGGAATAATATGTCTCCACATATTTGTGTGCGTTTGTGCTGAAATTTTAGTAGTCGACGTTAGGATTCATAATTTGCTTTATGTACTGATAAAAGTTTCTTGAGCGTATGTTAAGCTACGTTTTAATATAATTTGCTGGATTTAAAGGCCACTTATCCAGATGAGACAAATAGATGAAAATACATGATTTAAATCCTCCTTGGTGTAATAATTAATAAATACATCTCTATGTCATTTAGACTAATTTTTAATTCAAATTTCATTCCTATATTAAATTAAATCAACCATTTTAAACATCGTATAAGTTTTATTGATGAAAATATTACTTAAACTGATGCTTATCTTTTTGGGAAACAGAAGGGGTCTTATAATTGTCAATCTTCATTTAATTAGGTAAAGGAAAAAACGGGGTGATTCAATTAATATAGTATCCCTTGAATGATCTATCTTGATTCAATCAAACACCAATTCTTCAACAATTTCTAGAAGCATGAGAAAGTGGGATCAAGAAGAAGGAAAGTTGCATTCCCACCTATCTCATCAAGAAGCTGTTGCCACTCACAGAGATATTTTTTTAAAATATATGATATTCAGAAATATAACAGATCGACTAATTAAGATTGATCCCTACATTAAATATGAAGTGAATTGAGTAATGCATCTAATAGAGTTGGCTGCATCATCCAGACAAAAAAATATGGTATCACTAAATGCTAAATGATATCACTAAATGTTAAATGATATTCCTAAACACAATATGGTGTACCACTACTCGTAACATAGTATCGTTGCACGCTACATAGTATCACTAATTACAATATAATTTCACATTTTTCAAAATGTTCTTATGTAATTTTGATATTACAAATTTGTTATTCATGTGCGACCAATTTTGTGTTATCCGTTTAATATCGATGAAACTTTATAACCACTCAATCCAGAACCATATAGGACCCGAATATTTGACTTTGTTGTGAATCCCAAATATTAAAAAAAGTCCTTTCTATTTCTCCGGATAATCTTTGGGTCTGGCGTAGCAAGATTTAGATGGTTGGCGATTTGGCGGACTTGCTGTATCAAAACTCGACAGTCGGAATCTTCACCATCTAGGGCTTACGTAGGAGCGTCTATTTACTTTACACCCCATTTATATATCCTCTGTATTTGTATTCTTTTGTTGGGAAAATAGAACCAATCAGTCCATTGAAAGGAAGAGCCAAAAGATATTGGCAGCCTGGGTCACATCTTTGCACGACTTTTGCCCACTTACTGCTTTCCTTTTCTCCACCTCTAAATATGAACCGCGAGTGCTTGATCTAAAAATGAGACGTTAGGAAAAAAATTCTCATGTTTATCAACAGATCAAATTGACAGGTATATACTCTTGGCTTTGTCTGGTGTATCTTTTGCTTCGAGTAAAACAATTATACCGTTTCAAAAAAAATTTGTCGGGTATATATGTGTGTGAAATATATGATCCGACCCCTTAGAATTGAAGAATCCTCTAGACTACAATCACACTCACTGTCGCGAGTTTCCTTTTTCCTGCAAAGACGAACTAATATGTTACACTTTTGCCATGATTTGGTCTGTGATTTACAACTCAAAGGAGCCGATTGCTCACAATTGACCACAATGGTTTCTGAGCTGAGCTGGTTTCAACTTCATCATTGATATCTGCCGATACCGCTCCATTGATATCTCCATTCCGAATCGGATTTAATTCATAGCCACCTTTAACTATTCTGAATTAGATTCAATTCATGGTCACCCTTAACGTAAGACATGAAAAGTGGAAGGATCAGGCTACTTTTTATCAATGAATAAGTAGCAAAAATGCAACTTCCATCCCTTACACCCTTAACCATGTGACAACTAATCCAACAATAAACACTGGAAACAGAGAGAAAATGGCAGCAGAAGTAAAATTTGCAGTCCAAACTCGTATTCCTCCCAAACATCCCGAACTCATTGGCGGTTTAATGAGACAAACAATATGCAGAAGATCCTTTTTATTGTCAATGGGCCACGACGGGAAGAGCTTGGGCTGGTCTAGTTATGGGCCTAGTCCAAAAATTGTTGTCGTGGGCCTGGGCTCGAAGGGTAAAAAGTAAGTATCTTGGGCCGAGGCCTGCGCATGAAGCAGAAGAAGAGAAGCAGAGAGGAGTGAGAGATTACTTCAGTGAGAGATTACTTCCTTTAACTCTTCTGTCAATTCATACATGTCTTTTCAGTTCAAATATTATTTGAAAAGTAAAATAAAATTTTTTCTCCTTCATTTTATTTAGGGCAAATTTCCTTTAAATTTTTGGAGTTTGTTTAAATTATCATTTTAGTCCGTGCTCTTTCGAAATCGAAACTTTAATCCACCTAAAAAGTTAGGACATGGGCATATACATTGGTTGGGGCAGTAATTGGGTGCTTAATCAAATCATTGAAGGAAGAACTTTCTGGGTTTCTTTTCAACCATGTTCCTTCCATCTTGAAGGGAAGATTTGCAACTATCCAGATTTGCTACCATGTTCCTTCCGATCGTGGGCCTCTATTTTTGTGGGTTTTTTAAAGATTAACTTTATGGGTTTTGTGCTGGTGTTTAGGAGATATGGTTACTGAGTTGTGGGTTTTGGATTACTGAAGAAGATGATGACGTTATTTGTCGGAAAAAAAATGACTGGATGTATTTTTTATCGCCGGAGAAGATGACCGGACTACCAAGAGTTTGCCGGAGAAGGTGGGTGAAGGAGAGAGGATATATTTCTTTTATTTTATATTTAAACGTAGGGGTATTATAGTCATTTTCTTGATTAAAAAATAAAAAATTGAATGATGACATTAGCGAGGGATTTTATATTTCAACAAAAGCAAATTAGGGAGATCAAAGTTTAGATTTTGAAACACCATAGACTAAAATAATGATTTAAGCAAACACCTGGGACCTCATGACAAATTTTCTTTTATTTAAGTTTCATAATAACCAACAACGCATCTAACTTAATTAAGAGATCTGAAATTTAAACTTTTAAAAATGCTTTAGTGTTAGATATTTATATCGGCTCGAACTTGAATCACTCGATAGTGTCCAGTGTTAGAAGGTGAAGAAAATTGGTGACATGTTGATGGGGAATTCAATGAATCACTGCCGCAACTATAACGATCTAGCAAAATTTCTTATCAAGTAAGTTTCGAGCTGCATACTGGATCTCAATAAATTTCGTGGATTGCACCTGAAAGGGAGATCCTGAAATTCAATTATGATGCGTCTTGGAAGGAGATATCGTCTCCTGCTAGGATAGCTACGATTGCAAGAAACTATAGAGACCTCACATCTGCGAGTCAGTTTGATATCATCTCAGCACGTCTCTTGTTGGAAGTTGAGCTCCAATCTATTGCCTTGGCCATCTCTTTTATCCAGAAGGACCACTCTACTAGACGGTCAGCTATAGAGACGGACTGCAACCTTACATTCACCTTCATTAGTGACGTCCTTTCTCACAGCCATTGGGATCTCGAAACTATAGTCATAAACATTCACCTATTCACTTAGTCTCATCTCTCGACTGCAAAATGTAGTCGCTGATTGGGTCTCGAAGCAGGATAGATTAGGCGTACTCCCTTGTAATTGGCTTGTTTCTCATCTAACGGAGTTAGATGTACTCATCTTTACTGACTTTTCTACTTGATTATTAATATAAATTTGGTGTGGTTTTCCTTAAAAAAAGAGTAAATTTCGAGCTGCACCCAGTACCTTCAAAAGATAATTCATTTTTAACCTCGAAGATTCTAAAAAAAAGCAACTTCAGAAGAAATTTCTTAAGCTTTATAATAAAATTTTCTTAGAAAATTTTCATTTCAATTTCAGCTCCAAACCAAATCCACTCGTAAAAAAAAAAGAAAAAATTACTCTAAAGTCCCTCGAGTTTACTTAAATACACTCACAAGTTCTCCCTGTTTGCAAAATACACGCCAAAGTCCCTCATATTTGATTTTATTATACTTTTGGGTTCCTAAATGAGTTTTTTTGTCATTGAAATGATGAAAATACCCCTTACAACAAAAATAAAAAATTGCTTACGTCATATCTTCTTCTACCTCCCCCAACCGCTCCCCAATCAAAGAAAAGAAATCTCAAAGCCGTCCCGACCAAGAGTCCGGCCAAGCTGATCACCATCCCATCAAGGTCGAATAAATAGTTTACCCGCGAACAATTCAGCTTGCCCTTATCTCCCATAACTGCCACTCACCTTCTCTCTCTCTCCCCCCCTTTCACGAAATAACCGTCACTTTCCCTTCAAAAAGTAACCGCCGCCTCCAACCCCACCCGTGGGTTGCTGCTACGCCCTAACGTTCCTTGGGAGCAAGCCTGCTACCTCCCAGTCCCCGACCGGGCGTCAGTCCGGCTCCGGGCCAGCGCCGCAGTGGAGGAACGAGAGCCAGCGATGAGCTTCTACGAGCTGATGGGAATACCAGAGTTTGGGAATGGTGGGCAAGGAGGATGCCTCAGATTCAGGTCATCCTATGACAGCTGACGTGGCGGCGGCGGCGACCCTGTTGCAGCCTTCTTCCGGTGTTGGTGATGGCAGTTTTGGGGCGGCCCAGAATCGAAAAATATTTTGGCGGTCTGCATCATGGTCGGCTTGATTTATCATCGATTCAGAGGAAATCAGATAAGAATTGTGGGTTGGTTAAGAGAGACAAGATTGCTTTCTTTTATTCTCAATTAAGATCGATTGTGTTTGATTTTGATTTCTAGGGTTTTGGTTTTGGAAATTTACTCTATCTCAAGTGGAAAGAGAGGAAGAAAGTTGATTTAGTTTTGGGTTTGAGGTAGAAGAAGATGATGATGTCACTAACTAAAGGTAGAAGAAGAGATGATATCGATATTTTTTTATTTTTTGTTCTAGGGGTACTTTTGTCATTTCTATGACAAAAACGAAAAAAAATTACTAACGTGCGCCAATGACCAAAAAATATAATAAAATTAAATATGAAAAACTTCGACATGTATTTTACAAATAGGAAAATTTGTGAGTATATGTTAACAAATCCGAAAAACTTCAGAGTAATTTTTCAAAAACCAACCCCGAGTTCCATATCTTATAATATAATATAATATAACATAACATAATATAAGCTCTTTATTTTTTATATAATTTCGCTCTGAAAGAGAAGAAAACCAGAGAGGCGCAATTAAAAGAACGTTCTTCCGAAAAGGGGAGACCTAAAAGAAAAAAAACCAAATTAAATCTGTGAAACTAACCTCCTTCGTCGGTAACGGTTAGGGTTGAAGACGATCGGGAGGGAGGGAAGAAGGAAGGAAGGATGAGCGGGAACACCGGAGGAGGAGGAGGAGGAGGAGGAGGGAACCAGAAGCAGAGGAACTTCCAGATAGAGGCGTTCAAGCACAGGGTTGTGGTGGATCCCAAGTACGCCGACAAGACCTGGAAGATCCTCGAGCACGCCATCCACGAGATTTACAACCACAACGCCTCCGGCCTCAGCTTCGAGGAGCTCTACCGGTAATTCCCCCCCCCCCCCCCCCCCCCCCCCCCCCCCCCTTCTTCATTTCGCGCTTGGATTGATGATTTTGCTAATTCCGTTGCGGAGACGATGGATTCGGATTCGGATTCTGCTTGGTGGCGTGCTGTTGTTTCGGTGCCCCGTCGCGGTGTTTATAATGCTTGTTTGGGGGAGCGGTTGTGTTTAGGGTTGGTGCGAGGCGTGGGGACTCGAAGAAGAAGAAGGAGGAGGATGCTTGTTAGTGTGTGATTAATCTATTTACGTAAAGATAATCGATGAAGTTGAACCGGAAATTATTACGGATTGTAATTGCTGCAGCCTTTCTTTACATGATGATAATTGGTTTGTTATGTGTTGGTGTTGCTTGACGTCGAAAATCTTCAAGTTTGAAGTGGAGGGGTTTATGTCCGGCTGATTTCCTTTTCGAAACTTGCTTTTAATCTTTACGTCTATCTTCTTTCTGCTCTTTGCTGGCTCATTTGCTCAATGATAGTCGTGGAGGTTGTTGATGTGGGCACATGTGTGCTACTTTGTCGTGGTTTCAGGAATGCTTACAATATGGTGCTTCACAAGTTCGGTGAGAAACTGTATTCAGGGTTGGTGGCAACTATGACTTCCCATCTCAAAGAAATTTCTAAGTCGATTGAGGCAGCTCAAGGAGATTCTTTCTTGGAGGAGTTGAACAGGAAATGGAACGAGCATAACAAGGCATTGCAGATGATCAGGGACATTTTAATGTACATGGACAGGACTTACATACCCAATGCTCATAAAACCCCTGTCCACGAGCTTGGATTGAACTTGTGGAGGGATACCATCGTCCACTCCAGCAAAATACAGACGAGGCTGCTAAGCACGCTTCTTGAGCTTGTGCATAGAGAGCGGACCGGTGAAGTTATAGACCGAGGATTGATGAGGAACGTGATCAAGATGCTGATGGATTTAGGCTCTCCGGTTTACCAAGGAGACTTTGAGAAGCCATTTCTCGAGGTTTCAGCTGAATTTTACCGGGTTGAATCTCAGGAATTCATCGAGTGCTGTGACTGTGGGGATTACCTGAAGAAAGCCGAGAAGCGATTAAATGAAGAGATGGAAAGAGTCACTCACTATATGGATACCAATAGTGAAGTTAAGATCACCGCTGTAGTGGAGAAGGAAATGATTGCTACCCACATGTCAAGATTGGTCCACATGGAAAACTCTGGCCTGGTGAATATGTTACTTGATGATAAATATGAAGACCTGACTAGGATGTATAACTTGTTTCGCCGGGTTTCTACTGGCCTTCCTGCAATAAGAGATGTGATGACTTCTCACCTCAGGGAGACTGGCAGACAACTAGTCACTGATCCAGAGAGATCGAAGGATCCTGTTGAATTTGTCCAGCGTTTGTTAGATCAAAAGGATAAGTATGATAAAATTATAGTCACGGCTTTCAACAATGACAAGACCTTCCAGAATGCTTTGAATTCATCTTTTGAATACTTCATTAACCTGAATGGTCGTTCTCCTGAATTCATTTCATTGTTTG
The DNA here is from genome assembly GCA_963995505.1 of Hypericum androsaemum. Taxonomy (NCBI): domain Eukaryota; kingdom Viridiplantae; phylum Streptophyta; class Magnoliopsida; order Malpighiales; family Hypericaceae; genus Hypericum; species Hypericum androsaemum. The sequence continues at coordinate 6,126,083 of OZ023195.1, forward strand.
TGGATGACAAACTGCGGAAAGGTTTGAAGGGAGTTAGTGAAGAGGATGTGGAGATCATTCTTGACAAGGTGATGATGCTGTTCCGCTACTTGCAGGAGAAGGATGTATTTGAAAAGTACTATAAACAGCATTTGGCTAAGCGGCTGCTTTCAGGAAAGACTATCTCCGATGATGCAGAGAGAAGTTTGATTGTCAAACTGAAGACTGAATGTGGTTACCAATTCACTTCAAAATTAGAAGGGATGTTCACAGACATGAAGACGTCTCAGGATACGATGCAAGGGTTCACTTCAAGCCACCCAGAGCTAGCCGAAGGTCCAACATTAGTGGTTCAAGTTTTGACTACTGGCTCTTGGCCGACGCAGTCTAGTGCTACTTGCAACTTACCTGCTGAAATGTCAGCATTGTGTGAAAAGTTCAGGTCATATTACCTGGGAACCCATACTGGCCGGAGACTGTCATGGCAGACTAATATGGGCACAGCTGATATTAAAGCAACCTTTGGGAAGGGCCAGAAGCATGAATTGAATGTCTCCACTTACCAAATGTGTGTTCTTATGCTATTCAACAACGCTGAACGGCTTACATACAAGGAGATTGAACAGGCCACTGAAATTCCCACTCCGGACTTGAAGAGGTGTTTGCAGTCCATGGCGTTGGTGAAAGGAAAGAACGTTCTTAGAAAAGAGCCCATGAGTAAAGATATTGGGGAGGAAGATACATTTTTTGTCAATGAAAAGTTCAGCAGCAAGTTTTACAAGGTCAAGATAGGAACCGTAGTAGCTCAGAAGGAATCAGAGCCCGAGAAGCAGGAAACTCGCCAGAGAGTGGAGGAAGATAGGAAGCCCCAGATCGAAGCTGCAATAGTTAGGATCATGAAATCAAGGAGGGTGTTGGATCATAACAACATAATCGCCGAGGTGACGAAGCAGCTTCAATCCCGTTTCCTGGCCAACCCCACTGAGATCAAAAAGCGTATCGAGTCTCTTATCGAGCGTGATTTCTTGGAGAGGGATAGCACAGACAGAAAATTGTACCGGTATCTTGCTTAAAATGATAGCTTTTGGTATGGTACCTTTTTTCTGTGGGAACAAGGAGTAGCATCAACAATTCGGTTTGTACTTGGTCAGTGGGTTTCTGCAACTTAAATCTTTTTGATGAATTAATACCCAGTTATATCGGCTTAATATGTGTTTCTTCATTTGTAGTTGTTGATCACTTTCACCGAGTTGATGCTGGCTCTTGTATTAACAGTCCACAAAGCTGATGAATGCGAAGAATCCGACAGACTATGCGAGGACGAAGATGAACCTGCTCCCACGGATTGCTCGATTCTCCTACGATTCGCTCGTCTCTTATGAATTCCATCCTCGTCGAGAAACACTGTCCTAGTTTGAGATACAATTCCCTTAATGGTGTTGATACAAAAGCAGTTTGGGAAAAGATGGAACTTTGCTTCCTTCTATACTCTAAATCTTGTTCATAAATTTGCCTTAACATCAGCTCGTCTGTGAGGATTTCTTGTTCATAGCTCGCTAGTCTTTATTTCATGATCTAATTTTATTCCCACCATTGACAATCTCCATCAGAGTTGGACAAGCCAGAAGCCAAAAAGAAAAAACGAGAACTATAAATTTATCCATCATCGAATCAGTAGCTCTCACATTAGATTGAACAGAATTCGACGAAGAGATGCAGTAATCATACAGTGATTAGCATTCAGAAACGACGACTCGGGTTTTGATATCAGCGAAGGTCTTTACGTCGGCACCCCATAACCTGTTTGCCACAAAAGTATAGCATGAGCTACGACATTGTTCGTCAAGCTGAGGCTTCACATGAGAGTTGAGATCACATTGCACTTACCAGCAGGTGATACCTATGGCATTTGCCCCGTCCTTGTCGGCCTTCTTATCGTCTCCGACGTGTACTGCATTGCCAGGCTCCACGCGCAATTGATCTGAAACCCATAAATCAAGGGGGCTAGGCTTAGGCATGTCTCTCAAACATAGCAAGCATCAACTTTCAATGAACTTCCATTCATTTGATGAGACAGCCTAATATCCATACCCAAAGTGGTGGTGAAAATTCTAGGATCGGGTTTCTCGTATCCAACCTCGGAAGATATGATCAAAGCATCAAACCTGAGAGTTGTGACCAATAATAAGTACTTGAATGAGAATTAATCATCGGTTTTCTATATACACAACGAAAAATTGTAAGCAAGAAACTAGAAGTATTCACAATTCCACTCCACCAGACATATTCATGCTCTCATTAGACAACTTCTAACTTATGCCTATCTAATAGAAAAGTCGTCCCTGTTCTAAGGTCCCCAGTGTCTCCGTCTATTAAGCAGATACAACCAACAGTATAGAAGGATCGTGTCGGCTATCTAGGTTGCTGCAAAGAATGAAGGAAGTGGAGAATGAGTGTGGCTTACAGATCTATAACATTTAGGTCCTTCAATAGCTTCCTCAATCGTGTATCGAAGTTGGACACAACAGCCAGCTTAACTGTATTGTAGATCAAACAAGTCAGGATAGCAACAAAGGACCAGATACTGAAACACACGGCATATTTTGTCCAAGCTGAAAGAAGAGTACTTGATGAATATAACCTCCAGCTTCTCTGAGACAGATCAGTGTTTCATGAGCCCCATCTGGAAGATGCCATGCGTCACCATTTGCGTAGTACTGAAGAAGACAGACAACATGATTTCAGATGAACGAGCACAAATATAACGTCGAAATTTCTCCGTTTGCCGGGCGACATCAGGCTTAACAGCACACAACTTGTTGTTTTACAGAATTCATTACCTCATAAACTTCTTCAAAGTACCCATCATCTGCACAACCAGTAGCTTCTGAGACAACAAGTTTCCAGAAGGGTCTCCCATCTCCCTGCCAATAGTTAAAAAGAAACAGCCAATTACAGGATGGGAACCGATTGGATACGCCGTCTACTAGTTATGCTACGACTGCCTACATATGCAAGATAATATGGTGGTAGAAGCTCTGGCATGAACCAGATGCTCACGGATATTAAGTAAGGATCTCCGGACATAACAAGCGGTAGGTAGAATTGTCGGAAGGGGAAATTACATTGAGCTAGATAGAAGTAGCGAGTTGGGAACCAACTCTCAAAAAAAGGAAACCAAATTACAAGTTCACTCCAGAAAGCAAAACCAAATCACAGGGGCATCAGTTGGCGCCTTACTCAGAGAGGAACCAAAAGCTAACGAATTTCACATCAAAGACTGACCTTGTAACGGAGCTCGTCGGGCCACGACGCAGCAAACGCTCTCTTGAACCCTTTCTTTATATCAACTGCCGTGGCAATCACACCTAGACATAGAATCGTGATTGATCATGAGCTCAAGAATCGCAGTCAATTAGAGGTCTTATGGACAACAAGAATATTTCACAAAATGAGCCTGAGGTGAAATTCTTGGATTTATGAAAAACGAATAACTGCTAAAGCATTTGCCAAAGATGTTTTCATTAATCAAGAACGAAAGTTGGGGGCTCGAAGACAATCATATACCGTCTAGTCTCGACCATAAAGGATGCCCACGACACCGGAACTTCAATACACATTGGATTTGTAGACATCCAAACACAACATAAAAAAAGCTGCAAACTTTATAAACACCTATAGCTTGCACAACCTCTAACGTAACAGACAATGGACAGAAACAGAACCCAAATGGGCAATTTGGAAAGCAAACTAACTAACCATACTTTCTCCCAATGGCAGAGTAAGTTTCCTCCACTGGCTTCGTCAATTGCAAGAGGGTCCCACCTGCGTCCAGCAACAACGCATCGTAGGCTCGTCCAGCAGACTTCCCACCTCCTAAAACACACAACAAACTTTACCGTTCCTTAGTGGGGAAAAGGAGTTACTAATAACAACCCAATTCGCTGAAGGGCATTTGGCCTAATGACACTAAGCGTAATAGAAATTTATGGAAGTTCGTGTTTGAATTCCTACCAGGTGTAAACTTAAAAAGAAGAACATCCCAATTCGACGAGGGGATATTTAGCCTAATAACACTATGCATAATTGGCATTGACGGAAGTTCGTGTTTGAATTCCTATCGGGTATAACTCGTGTAAACTCGAAGCTATCGGGTATAACCACTTGATGGGTCGGTGTCAAAGGCAAACACAAAGAGAAAGATTCAAGCTTTATTGATAAAAAGGGGAAGGAGGGGCAACCAGAGTAAATGGGCAAGGAGGAGGAAGAAGAAGACATGGAGTGGCTTTGGAGCTTGAAATTGGGAGTCTTTAGAGCTCTGAAGAGAGCGTTTCCATTGGAGCACTTCAATAAGCACGCTTCCATGACCCCTTTAGTTCAGACCAAGCTCAAGATTCTGTCTTTTTTCTCTCTTCTTCTCTAGTGAGTCTTCAGTTGATGATCATTCTACTTGTGGTTTCTTGTTTGGTTTTGGACGATTAGTTCCAAGCTATTGCCTAGGTAGCTATAAGAACTAAGGAATGATATAACGAATTCGAGGCAAGTTCCAAAATCGCTCCTCCATATTTCTTGAGGTCCCAAGTTGGCATAGTAAGTTCATAAAACAGCTGTAATTAATAAAATTATTTTAAAAAACGAATCCTTATTAACTAATGAGAGAGTTATTCTAGTTTAGCGAGAAGAAATTTCTAATTTGACTCACTGAAAATATGTTAGTGTTAAATAGTTGTTGGGAAAGACTTGTCATTTTCAAAAGTTTTATTCGTTTAGAACCTAAATTAGTTGGTCAAGTGATGTTCAGATACTAGGTTATTATCAACCAAAAAAAAATCAATAAAACTCATAAACACGAACAACTATAACATATAAAAAATTACAATCATAGAAAACCAATTAGAAAAATATCCTATTTAGAGCTTTTATGTTACAGAATGCAGTTTTTATGGAAAATTAGTTTTAGGCTCTTATTTTGTTTCGCCAAAAAATCATTTTCCATTTCTTTTAATGGAAAATTGAATTTCGGTGCTTGTTTAACTCCGAAAAATATTTTCCAACAAAACAAACGACTCCGACAATTGATGGTTAGAGATTTTGCACAACGAACAACCAGAGTATTTTTCTACATAAGTCCGATGCTAACACGCTTCAATTTATCTTTGTATTGTGTGGAAAATATATTGATGTTTAGCTATGAATCATGAAGGTTGACTTTTGTTTTGACTTTTCTTTTGAATGAAACAATGTTAAGTTGGCAAGTTCAGCATTTACAAGCAAGATTTTGGTAGTCTGTTGCTGCTCTACCACATTTCCCTAGCCATAAACTGCTCTTTTAACCATGTTGTTTGACAATGCATGTGGTAGGCGATCTAATATCACTACAGCAGCTCGGACGGGTTGAAAAATCGATCAAAATTCGATGGCGTGATCAGCCTCCCGGATCAGGCAGCAGCTGGCCGAGGAAGGACTCGCCGTGTTACATACAGGATGATCAATTGATCCCTTTCCTGAAGAAGATAGGAGGGTTTTATGCGCCGCGTTCTTCTTTCTTTAGGCCACTGCTCCTGCAGGTGAAGTGTAGTATCTGTAATTCCATCTGAAGAAAAATTATGGTATCCATATCGGAGAAATGGATAATCATAAAAATGAATGCAAGAAGATACAGTCCAAAAGAATTGTATTGAAAAGAAACATGTGTGCTGCATCTGGTCCTACACTCTCCATTTCTAGTTTTCATCAGACGATATGCTCATCGTGGCATAGATCGAGCGTTTTGGCACATTGATGATACTACAGTTAACCAAGTTAAGAACTGAGACGGGAAAATTACCGGTTGTACTTGGAAACAACATGTCCATCAACCTTCAGGCAATTCACTAGGATGATGCCTTGCTTAAGTAGGAGCATAACTATACGAACATGTAATATCATGAGCCTATAAGAAACGCAATGCACAATGAAGCGGGTGTGACAAGTGATTATCACCTACCATTCATGGAGTTACTTCAAAATGTCCTTGACGTCATCGAGGCTCGGATGGAGGTGACAGCACAGTCCTATGTCGGAAGAGCTTCGCTAATGATCTGCGTTCACAATCCTTCAAGCATAACAGAACTTAAATGATTATCAGTTCTACATGTCGAGAAACAGATCTTTGCGGTATGATATATATTACCTTAAACATATTAAGGTACAATGGTCGATTTGGGTTTAGTCTCTTGAGCTTCAAGTAGGTAACTAGGTATATGCAAAACTGAGCTGATCGCGAGAAGTAAATCGATCGACTTCATTGAACCAGAGACAAGAAAACAAGTTTGACATTGATGTATGAGCCCGAATTATAAAAGAACCTTCAGGTACATCTGCAGGCCTATAGGACCAATTAAGCCTCATTTTCAGCTGAGACATAAGAGAAGAGCAGTAACTCAACAAATGGAAAGACTTGAAGGCCACGTACAACTTGGAAGAGGTAGATTCTGATCTGATGGATCAAACTTCACGAGACCGTCAGCCTGGTAAAAGTTAATCTGTTCATCGATTGCAGTATGATTGTACTTATTCAGACGCTTGTTTTGGAGCACCTCCTCCCAGACACAGTGGCGATCATAATAGTTTGAAATATCATACTCTGACCCAGCTCTCCAAAGAAAGTGCTCAAGTATCAGCATTGGATCAGCATTAAGCCGCATCTTACTATCAAGCCAAATCGAATACCTGAAAGACAGATTCGTAAGAAGACCAATTAGAATCGTTTCTGTCAGCATCAGAACAAACAAAGGACTTGACTTCCTGCTACAAACCAAATGCTAAATTATAGTGTCATGATTACCGAGAGGAAGGGAAGAGGCGATGTGATAAAAGTTTTGGCACCTTTCCAGTTCTTCGTAGAATTGTCGTAGGGCAAGTTCCTGACAACAACCATTCTCCACAAACCTACATATCCTTTTTCATCCGGGATGTATCCTTCGGAAGACAATTTGGGTAGTGTTTGCTCATCCACAAACATCACAAAACAGACATTTCTTTTTGAAAATTCACTGATCTGAAACAGAATGTAAAATCCGAGACAGTATTAGCAGAATTACAATTTGACGAAGAACAAAATGCAGGGAACCATTGCAGAAACCTATTCTATTTCTGATGGATATTGATTTTTGAGGTTATGTGAAGTAATGTAAGCAGCAAGTGATTTACTTTTTTGCTTATCGGCCTCCTCAGGAAGTCGGAATTCCCAAATATGCACGAAGATACAGCCACTCGACAAGTATTCATATACTCCCTGTCCTTTACATCAAGATCAAATCCGGTATTTGGAATTCCAGGTGGTCCTTGAACAAATCCGCAATAGAATTGTCTGACTTGTTGCATGGAAAGATTTTTCCCTCTCCTCAAGTGTTTGATGCCCTCCAAATCTAGGCTTCAATGAGCTGGTCCTCAAAAGTTCCTCCTCCGAGGCCACATACTCGATCGAAAACTGTGTAAAATTTCTAACATCTAAACATCGAAAAGCAAAGTGTGAAACACACGAATTGGGTCAAACAGCGGGGGCTTGAACCGAAATATAGCCGAAAAGACTGATAATTGAACCATGCCAATGCATCTTCGCATATAACCGAAAGGAATAACTATCATGCGAGAACAAACAATGCGGTGCTTCGCATTCGAATAGCAAGATTGCCTCAGCAACAGAGTTTCCGCCTCCGCCAATATCGGTCCAAGCCTTGTCGCCTCCACCAACTTTCCTGGTTTGTAAGAACGGTATCCGATTTTCCAGGTCACCTGCATTTCAATGTTCACTGATATCACACCAGAAAGTGAAAAGCAATCCAGAAAGTTGCTTAATTATTAACAAAACCAACCAAATTGTAACTCACGAAATTTCCAAACTTGAAACTCACTTCACTTGTAACTAAGAACCCAAAAGATCAAAACTTTTTTTCTTTTCATTTTAAAGCCAAGTGATAGCTAAACAAAAGCTACCCTGTAGATAACAGAATAAAAACTCCATCTTTTTTGTTCGAAACCAGCTGCTTTAGCTTTATGCCGACTAATAATCCATGTTCGAGCCGACTGCAATCTCATACTCGAACTCGAAACCTCTAATTAAACTATAATATGCAACTTATTGGTAAAACAAATCCATCTTTAACCAAAATGTAAGTGGAAACAAGTGAGTGAATGGTTTGGTTACCCGGGAAATGAAGCCTAAGGCAAAACGCAGCGAGGGAGACCAAAACGAGAGAACCCAGAAGAAGGAACCAAACCGGCCGGCACCAGCCTGTTTGGAAAGGCTTAAAAATGAGAAATGGAATTCTTTTCCGGAGTTTTAAAAAATTTAGTCTGTTTGGAACCAAATATTTTCGGAAAGAAATTCCTTTTTTATTTAAAAAATCGGATTTACAATTCCATTGAAATTAGGTCGGATTTGTAAGAGACTAGACTGAATTTAATAGTAAAATGTCTATTATACCCTTAGTTATATATTAATTCTTATTGCAGGGACTTTAGGAACCCTAGAACACCTCTCGGCCTCCTCTTTCTTCCTTCTTCGAGCTAGAGCTCGAGTTCATCTCGTCTTCCTTCTTCGAGCTGGCGTTGATCTCCCATCCTCGAGCTCATCTCGGCATGGAGCCCTAGAGCCCTTCTCTCCCGTCCGTGGCCTCCTTTTTCGTCTGGTAATCTCTCTAGCTCGAGTTTATCTCCTCTTACCTTCTTCGATCTGAGTTTTTTTTATGGGTTTTGAATCTGGGTTTTTTCCGGTTCAACGATATGGGTTTTTTAGCTCGAGTTCATCTCCTCTTCCTTCATCGATCAGAGTTTTTTATGGGTTTTGAATCTGGGTTTTTTCCGGTTCAACGATATGGGTTTCTTAGCTCGAGTTCATCTCCTCTTCCTTCATCGATCTGAGTTTTTTATGGGTTTTGAATCTGTGTTTTTTTCGGACAACACAGATTTGAGAGATTATTTGTCATTATTGGTTGCTCTAGTTCCTGTGCTCTAGGGATTTTTCAATTTCTGCTGGCTTCGGGTTCATATTTCAGCGGATATTGGTTGCTTGTGTTCCCACAATCCCTTTAGCTAGATTCATTGCTGTCTCGAGTCATCTCCAGCAGATGAGTTAGTTTGCGGGAGGATTCTATTACTCGAGTCCCTTGTCGTTCCAGATCCACAATCCCCTCTCGAATTCTATTAGTTCGGCAAAGATGAGTTAGTTGTCAGTTCGTCCAACAATTTACTCGAGTCAGCTGTTGGATATTATGATATGTAACTGGGCTGTGCTAATATTACTAACAGAGAAATTAAGGATCTAATGTAAAAAGAATTAGGACAGTAAATAAGCTTGTTCCAGCCATATTCTCGTTGTTCATACTTTCTGATTTCGCTATGATATGTAACTGGGTTTCTTGCGGCCAGAATTACTTTTTTGCTCTGTTTCCATTGCCTTCAATGGCTTCATGGAGCTTTCGTTGTTAATAAAAGTAATTCTCCTATTTAATATTATGCTGAAACTAAACAACATGTCCGTTGTTGTCCAGAATTCTCCTATTTTAATATCCTAATAGTTTATTGATAAGTTCTTTATTGATAAGCTGTTCATAATAATATAATCCTTCATTTCGACTAGATGGTACCGATCATTGACCATTGCTCAACCATCTTGATGTATCTTGGAGCAAATGCTTTTGTTGACTTTTAGTTGGATGAATTGGTTTTGTAGGAGATAAGATGGATGACTTGCATTTGATTGCACTTTTAGTTGCCTTGGTTGGTTTCTATTTAGTGTTAGCTATTCAACAAAATAGGGAAGATTTCGTGGAAAGAGAGTTGATTCATCCTGCAAAAAGAAGAAGAGAACTTGCGAGACGGGAAGTTATGTACGAGTTAATGGATGAACAGATCTGTCGTAAAAATTTGCGCATGTCCCCTAATGCATTCACAACCCTTTGCGAGTTGCTAAGAGGGACTGGTCTCATAAGAGATAACCAATATAGTTATGTTGAAGAGCAAGTTGCTAAATGTCTCCATGTCTTAGCACATGGCACTAGAAGTTCGTTATCGTCATTGTTGTATCGACGATCTAGTGAGACAGTCAGCCGTCACTTCCATCAAGTCCTGAGAGCTATCATATCTCTCGAAGATCGCTTTTTGATACAACCCGACGGTAGAAATGTTCCCACCGAAATTAAATGTAGCGGGGGAAGATTTTTTCCATACTTCGAGGTTGGTTTTCTTGTCTTGTTTTGCATTTGCAAATTAATTCAACTTCTATTTGCTAAAATTATCTTTTCAATTATAGAATTGTGTTGGCGCAATTGATGGGACTCATATTCGTGTAAAGGTGCTAAAAGGTGATGTCTCAAGATATCGTGGAAGAAAGTTTTACCCTACCATGAATGTATTGGCTGCTTGCAGCTTTGATTTGCGTTTTACTTATGTCTTGCCGGGTTGGGAGGGTTCTGCGTCAGACTCAAGAATTTTAGATGATGCACTAAGAAGAGAAGATAAATTGATAGTTCCTCAAGGTACTAGCTATTTTATATTGTAGTTCTTCAAGGTATGATAAGCTAATATTACTTTTTTCTGAAAGATTCTCTCTTCTTCGTAGGTAAATATTATCTGGTTGATGCTGGATATATGTTAAGGTCGGGGTTCGTTACTCCTTATAGGAATACACGTTACCACTTAAAGGAGTATTCACGACACTACCCTCCTTCAACTCCACACGAGCTTTTCAATTTGCGGCATTCATCCTTACGTATTGCTATTGAAAGAGCATTTGGGGTGTTAAAGAATCGATTTCCCATCATTGGTTCTGGAGAAAAGCCGAGATTTAACTCTGAGACTACTTCAGAAATGATTATTGCTTGCTGCATATTGCACAACTATCTTTTGGGGACTGATCCGGATACATCGATATTGGCAAAAGTTGATGAGTCTCTAAGAAATTCATATATGAGTTATGAAGAATACATTGGAGTCTCGAGAGATGTTGATGGGAAACAAGGAGAACTATTGAGAGAATCAATAGCGGCGCGAATGTGGCATGATTACAACAATAGAAAATAGGACAATTAAGTTTTCTATGTACTTCATGTTCCTTTTTTCCTAGTGAATTTTCAGCTATGGCTATGTATGATGTTCTATGTACTTTTGGGATTCTGTTTTGTGTGATGTTATGAATTTTTATATATGAACTGGGTTCTATTTTTTTGCAGGTTCTATATGAATTTTAAAATCTTTTGGGAGTGTTTGCTTGGAGTAGAATATTCTTTATTGATCTTAGTTGCTATGTTTGTTGCAGCTTGCTGAAACATGGCTAGTATAAGTGAATCCAAAGATAGATTAAGTGGAACACAGGCAAGTTTGGAAGTTGAAGGTACTGGTGAGTGTGAAAATGAAGGGAAGGGTTATATCCGCTGGACTGGAGAAATGGATAGGGTCATGTTGGAAGTTTTGCGAGAACAAAAGACGAAGGGGCAAAAGAATGATAGGAATTTCACCAACCACGCATATACTATGGTTTGTGAGACTTTGAAAAGGCAATTTAATGTCAAGCTATCCACTGAGAAGCTACAAAATAGATTGAAGACTTTGAAGAAAGATTTGGGTTTGGCGCTTGATTTAATCACAAAAAAGAGTGGTTTCACTTGGGATGATACGAAGAAAAAGATTGTCGCGTCAAATGATTTGTGGGCAAATGTAATAAAGGTATGATTGTCCTTTACTTGCAAAGAACTTGTGATTCACATGAAACCGTATAAATATCTGTGGGCTAATGATTAACGACATGGTTGTTCCTGTTGTTGTCTGCTGTGATTAACGATCTGAATTCTAGATCCTTTGCCGTTTCTCTACCCTGAATCTTGTTCTTTTTTATCTGATCATTATGATTGTTATTGCAGGCTCAAAAAAGTTTCAATCAAATTCGCGACAAGGAGTTGAATAACTTGGACCTTCTTCGTGAGATATATGAAAAGGATCGAGCAACTGGTATTGAGGCAGAGAGTGCTAAAGAGAAGCTACGAAGGTGGCAAAATGAAGCGACTCGAGTTAGTATTGATGAGTTGGATCAGATGCAAGCCAGACAAGAAATACATTTGGAGAATTTTGACCCATTTGCTGAAGTTAGTCCACTGACTAACTCGAAGGGAGAATGCTCTTCGTCTGGACCAAAACCAAAGTCTAAAACTTTGAAAAGAAAAGCTGCATCAATTGACACTACAGATGAAATGAGTGGGCTGAAAGATGCGATTGTGAAAATTGCACAAGTTCTCGAAAGTGCTCATCCCCTAACTAGGTCCGAGGAAGAGATTGTCGAAGAATTAGGGAGAATGAGTTTCGTTGAAGAACGCCTCGCGGATGCCATTGAATATCTTATGTTTGATCCAAGACGTGTGAAGACCCTTTTTGCCATACCGCGAGATATCCGTGCCAACTGGTTATCGAGGAAGATGAACGACTAGGCATCTCATTGGTGTTCTCATTGATTTAAGACGTGTGAAGACCCTTTTGTACCTGTTTCTGGTTTACTCAGGACCATATTTTTATTACAAACTAGCGTTTTGAACAGTAACCAAGCTTCGTACCATTGGATGTACCATTGAGGTGAGCTAGATCTTTTGCAAGTTGAGAAGGGTGTTTATGTAATATTTTAAATCAATTCCCAAAATTTAACTTAAGATTCCAAACGAGAAAATAGGAAAGTGATTCCTTTCCATTAACATTAGGAATTGGAAATAGAATTCTTTTCCTGTCGGAATTGATTCCAAACAGGCCCCGTGGAAAGCCATGTGGGAATTGGATCATCACCCAATTAGCTTGCCCGCCAGATCTCTGGTCCCGTCTCGAAACGACATCGGATTAGTGGGAAAACGCGTGATGTAAAGAAGAGGACCGTCGTCAAGTTCGTTACTTTTTTCTAACCCGTAAATTTCAGTTCTTCGACTAGTTCTTGTGTTTCCGGCGTTTTTACGTCCTGGAAACATTTTTTTTAATCCGGGAGTATAGTATTTCGATATTTTATATTTTAATTAATTTAGTTTTGGTTTATTTGATCTGACCGGTCGGACCGCCAGTCGGACCAGTATTTCTATTTTATATTAATATAATTAAATAATGTTTAATATATTTAATTTAACATAAAAAATGATAAAATATTAAATGAGTTCAAATATTTAATAACTTTGTTCAATTTATCCAAACAAAGTCTTCAAACATGAATTGAACAAGTCTAGAAGAAGAAAAAGATGATTATACAAATTTTCAGGTTCGACATATTAGTCCAATTCGTTTGACTTAGTTGAAATATTTCAAGAATTTTTTTAAAAATAAGTTTTTTGTGATAAAAAAGTGATGTAAACTCTCTAAGTGGAAGTTGCGATTTTGTTTCTAAATTAAATCAGATAAAATGAAAAAAATAAACACTAATTTTTCTGATCCGGACGAACCGGGTCACCCGGAAGTACCTGACCAAATGGTCCGACCGAGTTTTAGCCGGTCGAACAGCATTCTGAGTTTTAGGGAAAAATCGACCCGAATTTGGTTCTTGGTAGCGATCCAACCGGTCGGACTGCCGGTCGGACCGCAATTTTTAAAACATTGATAAGATGTATATTACCAGTAGTCTTCTCAACCAATACTGTCTTTTGGAGGGGTTGGATTGGGTCCGGACTCTAATAGGCCCAGTCCGGCTCGAGCAAGATAAGATCCTGGCCACACAACGCATTAAAATTTTCGCAAAGTAGATCCAATGGCTTAGATTCACGCAGGGGCATTTGTGTCATTTTGCTATTTTTAAAATCTTTTTCTCTCTCCTCTCCTCCCAACCCTCCTGCGTTCACCCTCTCTATCTCCAAGGGCGGAGACGGATCTCCACGAATCTTTCCCCGACTGCGAAAACGGAAAAGGGCGGCGAGGAGTGTAACAGATAGATTAACTACGAGTTACGGATACGAACAATAGGCCAGGAATTCCTATGAACAGAAAGGAATTCGAAACCAATTCCCAGATAATTTCAAAAGAGAATTGAGGGAGAAAGAAATCAGGGGGAGAGAGATCCAATTAACCAACTTGGTTAATCCGTATCTATTTCCTTAGACATTCACATGACCAAAGTGACGCACGTTCTGCAGTTTTTAACAAGGAGGAAACTAACTCACAATTGAACACACTTAGGGCCCATGGCCCCAACCAACACATTTGGGCCCAAGGCCCATAAACAAAACATTATACAAAAAATAATCTAAAACACTAGAAGCTAGAAGTCATCCTGCCATGGCCATCTTCGTTTCTTCTCCAACACGACCTTTCTTCATTTTCCATGTTACAAGGAGATGTTGTTGCCGGCGAGGAGGTGTTGTTGCCGGCGAATCCTCGGTTGGGGACAATGGACGAATTGAAAGAGGTGGAGATTGGGACCTCGACGGCGTCGTTCGGGAGGTTTTGCTCCAGTTTGCTTCGTCTCTCTCTCCTCTCCGGTCTCGGAAATCTTGGCTGAGCGCCGTCGTGTGGGGGTTTCCTTTACAGACAACCATGAGAATCACTGTCACGACCCCTAGTGAACAAATCATATCCCTCCATTTTTTTTGATAAGTCATCTCCCTCCATCTTTTTGTTTAATTCGGTTGTTGGTCAATGCAAAGGAGGAATCTTTTGTCATTGCTTTGGATGTTTTGGCTGCAATTGTTGGTGGAAAGAGAAGTTTGGCTCTGGAATGGCACCCGGAGACGACGTCGTCTCCCTCCGGTAGACAGGTTAAAGGACCTCTTGATGTACGCAAAATTGCGAAAAATTAAACGCAAAAGCAAATAGTATAGTGGTAAGTAAGGTTCTTAGAACTGAGGGTTGAACACTAAATCAAGGCAAGTGAAGCGGGAAAATTAAAAGATTGTAAAGTAAATAAAACTAGATCGGAAACGTAAATAAAAGACGAGTTGTAAATCAATGGAGATAAACGAGCACGATACCCTTATGGACTACCCATCTATGTCGAGACTATGGTTTTTATGAAGTTCTAACTAGTACCCGCAGTGTTCTACTGCATCTCCCTAACACTTCCGCTCATTAGGATGACAAAACTAAGCTAGAGTAGTTCATGATTACTAATCAACGCTTCCGCTCATTAATTAGACCAAGAACTAAACTAAACTCAATTATGAAGTTAACTCCTATCGGGTTATCCCTTAGTATCAAGATTCCTCATTAATACTTTAAGATATGTCAATTGACTCTTCCGTTGATTCTAATGCCTTCCGGTCCATTATTATCAACTAAATATCATAATCTAAGTGATCAAGTTAGATTAAGCATTAAGATCATCAATTGACAACTACTACGAAAGATAATCAAACCATAGCTAACATAGACGAGTAATCACATAATTAGGGCATCGCACTCACAAGAGAACTACTCGCTAAGCATGTTAACGAAGCACAAGAGATTAACGAAGAGCATGACAACAATTAATATAAAAGATAGAGGAAGAGAAAGCTTAGTCGTGATGATCAAGCCTTGATAATCCTTCTCCCGTAGTTAATTGGAATCGTGACTTTTATTAAGCTTCAAGAGCTGTCTCAAGTTGAAGTAGTCTCGTCTCTAAAAACCGTCCTCAAAACCTAAGAAACTAAGGGCTATATATAGCCAAAAGTCTAACTAAAAATTAGGAAAACCTAAAGGAGCTTAAGCTAAATTGGAAGTCTTGCTGGCCAAGTAATAATATAAATAATATAACTTAAGTCCTAGAGCCGAAACAGGAGGCTAAAAGTCGAATATAACTAAAATAAATCGAGTCTCCGTGAAAGAAGAAAGTCTGAAAAAAAACGTCGGGGGCCTGGCGCCCGCCAGCTTCATTGGCGCCCGCCAACTGCACCTTCTGTAAGCAGCTTGGCGCCCGCCAGGCTAGTTGATCAGCTTCGTCGCGTCTTCGTATTTTGCAGTTTTGACCCTCTTCCACTTCTAATTTTGCTTCGATTATAAAAGACAAAGTGTAGTTCTCTCTTCAAGCTTTCCAACGGTATCTCATTTGGTACAATCGGACACTCGAGCAGAAAATTATGACTCTTGCAATGTGGTCTCTCGAAATTATCCCGCGAACGACCTTCATTGAGCACCAATTTCCTACAAAATATGACAATGAGTAGAAATCTATTCCCGAACATAAATATACTAAAACGATCATAAGACTTGACATGACATAATAAATATAACTCAAAACATGACTAAACATACACGAAACATATGATAAAATATGAGCGTTTACACACTCATCACCTCTCATGGTAGAATTTTTGGGAGCGGATTTGGCCTCCAGCCAGGACCGTCCTGAACGATTCAATAGTTCATTTAGTTATGATTCAATAGTTCACTTAATTATGATTCAATAGTCTACCTAGTTATGATTCAATGGTCCGTTTTTTTCCGTCCCGGATAAATCGGGGTCCGTCTCAGTCACCCAGTTACGATTCAATGGTTTACTCAGTTACAATTCAATGGTTTACTCAGTTACGATTTAATGGTTTACCCAGTAATGATTCAATGGTTGTGGACTTTTTTTATTTTTCACCCCCGTATTTTTGTTTTTTTGCAAAATAGTCCCCGCGTGTCTTTCAATAAAAATCCTCCAGCACCGTACTGGATTTGGCCTCCAGGACTAAATCTGGTCCCAGAATTTTTTGTCAATTTAATTTTTGTGGAATCACTAACTGTGTTATTTTTGTTAATTTGACAAATTGACTCGAACTATTATAATTAAATGGCACGATTGTTTTGACAAATTGACACGAACTATTATGATTAAATGGTAGACAATGTTACGATTAAATGACAGGCTCGGTTATAATTAGATGGCATGTCGAGTTACTTTAAAATAGCATATCTGGTTACGATTAAATGGCAAGCCCGATTACAATAAAATGGCAGACAAAGTTACGATAAAATGACATACATGGTTACGATTAAATGGCAGGCCGAGTTACGTTAAAATGACATACCTGGTTACAATTAAATGGTAGGTCTGATTACGATTAAATGGCACACCGAGTTACATTAAAATTGCATATCTGGTTACGATTAAATGGCAGACCCGGTTATGATTAAATGACAGACCAAGTTACATTAAAATGACATATCAGGTTATGATAAAATGACATGTTTGGTGAGGATAAAATGACATGCCCGATTAATATTTAATAAAATTTATAATAAATAAATTAATTGATTAAATGACATAAGTGTTTATGTTAAAATGACATGCTCGACTATGATTAATGGAATGTTCGATTACGATAAAATATCATGTTATATTAAAATGATTAATATTAATTAATATTTATAATAAAAATTAAATAATTAAGTTAAATAATATATCAGTTTGATTTGTTTGAGTATAATATACGAATAAAGATAAAAAAATTTAAAAAAATGGGAGAGAGCCACCCGTGAACTTGCTTTTTGGCTTTGAAAAGTTGCCCGCGTGTCATCCCAGGACGGAACGTGAACTTGAGCATCAATTGACATTTTTACCCCTTTTTATCCTTTCCCTGGACGGAACGGAAAAAGGGATCCCGCACGGAATCCTGACCCCTTTTGGAGAGATTGAGAAGATTGTTTCAAAGTTGGGGTTTAATTCTCCGTCCATATCGTTAATTAATTATTATCGTGTACGGTTTACGTGTGACTAAGTATGAAAAATGTAAGAGTTGAAAAAATGAGCAAGACACCATGGTCTGATATACGTAATTAGCGTTTTGATGTACCATACGTTTATTTAGTATATTCTCGTACTAGATTAAAAAATCCGAGCAGTGGTTGTATCAGAGCATGCAAAATAGAACTGACGAAATAATTTAATTTCACTTTCACTTTAGTCTAACTTTTTAAGATAAATTTATTAAATTATGATTTGAATCGCTTTGTACCTTGTTATTGATCATATTGAAACTTGCAAAATAAAATTTTGGACTATTGACATCAGCTAGCGCCAATAAATTTGAGAAAGCAACGTATGCATAGTCAAAGAGCATACAGGACGACTTGCACGTGAATGATCATGTCTTTGTTACAAGACATTCCTTATTCCAATAATTTGAATAATCCCCTTTCAGAAAATAAACTGAATAATTCTGCTCTAATTGATCCCTTGAGACTTTTACACAATTTGCAGATGAGTGGTTGGAAAGACAAATATCCGGATCCAACAACAAATTATAATGCTCTTTCCTTTGTTTTTTCTTCTAACAAGCAATAATTTTGGGCAGTTTCAAGAATATAGTCAGACGTACACTTTCACACATAATTACACAAATCAAGTTGTATCACCCGGATTGGAGATGATCTATATTCAGAGTAACTAATCTAGTTTAAGCGGTGTATGATCCAGCTGAGTTTGAAAATTCTACGCCAAATTGTTATTAGCTAAGCACTCGATAGTACACGAATTGTAATTAAACATACAGATAATGTGGACCATTAGGAGAGCGAGGGCGGAGCAAATTGGCATTAGCTGCAATTTGGTTGGATTGCCCGTAGACTAACTTAACCTGATCAGCCTGGAACCTTCCCAGGGAAGCCAGGTAAGAATCCGACATTCTTTGTAGATCTCGTGGCCCATTGTTGCTGCACCTGTTGTTCATTCGTCTCCGACAATTTTTTCTGCCTTCTGACTGTTACAGCGCGTCAGAATCCCTGTTCGGGGCAACTGTTCTTTGTCTCTCCGATTCCTGCTCTTTGCACCTCCTCGGACTTTAGACTCTCTCGTTGGGCTGGTCCAGGGCTGGAGCTGATCGTGTTCGTAATTGGACATCACCAAGAAGTCTGCTGCGCTCGCAGTCACGACGCTCCAGTCTACGCTGGCCTTGCTTGGTGCGTAGCACGTTCTCGGCGTCAGGCACCCTGAGGTGACCTTCCCGGAGATGCTCTCGAGCTCGAACAAGTCCGAGCTTGCAGCGCTGTCGTTGTTGTCGTTGTATCCGCCACCAGAAGATGCAGAAACTCCTGCCTGTTGCTCCATTCTCGGTGTCAGGAAATCCCACGGCAGCTTCTTTTCCAGGCCAAAGGAATTGGCCTTTCCAAAAACTTCCAGGGACTTCAGGAATTTCGGTTCTCTGTCCGATTTCCAGGTTGTCGAAATCCTGACAACTCCGGATCTTCTGCTTCTCCTTCTTGATCCAGGATGTTCCTTCAACTCGACCATTTTGTTTGTTGAGATCGAGACTAATCCTGATGGGCTGTTTAGTAGGTATCTGTCCAGCAATCGGATTGCGATCTGTAGCAGATTTCTTGAGTTCGTCATGAACATCAACAGATTCCTTGTCGGAACAAGAGCAGTAGTTGCAGCCAATTGCAGCTAACAGCTTTTCCGGTGAACCTTGTTAGTCCTTTTCCCGAGTCGGTGTCCTGATCAGAGGATCTCGGATGAGAGCGGTCTGGCTATTGCAGCTAGATTCGGACAGAACACTTGAGTTCCAAGCCGAACCTTGAGCCGAGTTTTTCCATCTCATCCGACTTGAATCTGGATTAGTCGGCGCAGTGATGTCCTGATGGCAGGTGGTATAATCGCAAAAAATATATTTTTTGCACATATTTTTTGACCAACTCAGTTGGCTAAGTCGTTTCTTAAAGGAAACAAGTGAGATGCAATTTGGGTTACTTGCATGTGTATAGAATCGTCTTGACAGGTTGGTGGTGGCCCTCCAATAGGTCAAGTCGATCAAGATAAGCATTGAGTGATGCAAGTTTCTTTGTTGAGATGAATTGAACAGTTGGGAGCTTAAGTAAAGGAGCGGTAGATGTGTCAGGAAGAAGTTAACTGTCACAAAGATTGGTTAGTTGAGAAAAAGAAGAAGTTAGTTTTATGTTAATCAGAGATCTAGCATTCAAGTCCCAAGTATATAGAGGCATTAAAGCTCGAGAAAGCTTTGTTGTCTTTTTTGTTCTATAATTCTATCTAGTTTATCAACACCTATGGCTTGCACAACCTCTAACCTAATAGACAATGGACAAAAACAGAACCCAAATGGGACTTG
Source organism: Hypericum androsaemum (assembly GCA_963995505.1). Taxonomy (NCBI): domain Eukaryota; kingdom Viridiplantae; phylum Streptophyta; class Magnoliopsida; order Malpighiales; family Hypericaceae; genus Hypericum; species Hypericum androsaemum. The sequence goes on from OZ023195.1 coordinate 6,146,080, forward strand.
ACCATACTTTCTCCCAACGGCTGAGTAAGTTTTCTCCACCGGCTTCAACAATTGCAAGAGGGTCCCACCTGCGTCCAGCAACAACGCGTCGTAGGCGAGTTCAACAGACTTCCCACGTCCTAAAACACACAACAAACTTTACTGTTACTTAGTGAGGAAAAGGAGGTAATATGTGGCCTAATGGTACTAGGTGTAATAGAAATTGACAGAAATTAGTGTTTGAATTCCTAGGGGGTGTAACTCGTGTAAACTTATAAAAAAGAACAACCCGATTCCCAGCTAATGCAAAACCATATGATGGGTTGACGTCAAATGAAATATAAAAGAGAGCTTAAAAGCTTTATTGATAAAAATGGGAAGGAGAAGGCACCAGAGTAAATGGGAATGGAAGAAGAAGAAGAAGTGGCGTTGGAGCTTGAAATTGGGAGTCTTTAGAGCTCTGAAGAGAGTGTTTCCATTGGAGCACTTCACCAGGCGCGCTTCCATGAGTTCGATGTGGTAGGCGATCTAATCTCAGTACACACAAGTCCGTCCTAGGCCTCTCGGATCAGGCAGCAGCTGGCCTAGGACGGACTTGTGTGTTACCCACAGGAATGATCAATTGATCTCTTTCTTGCAGAAGATATGAGCATGTCAATCAACCTTCAGACAATTCACTAGGATGATGCCTTGCTTAAGAGGAGCATAACTATAAGGATATGTAATATCATGAGCCTATAAGAAATGCAACGTACAACGAAGCAGGTGTTACAAGTGATTATCATCTACCATGCAAGGAATTACTTCAAAGTGTCCTTGATCGAGGCTTGGATGGAGGTGATGGCACAGTCCTATGTCGGTAGAGCTTTGCTGGTGCTCTACGTTCATAATCCTACAAGCATAACAGAGCTTATATGATTATCAGTTCTACATGCTGAGAAGCAGATCTTTGTGGCATGATATATTACCTTGAACATATTAAGGTCGATCTATCTGGGTTTAGTTTCCTAAGCTTCAAATAGGTATATGCAAAACTGAGTCGATCCCGAGAAGTAAATCGATCAACTTCGTTGAGTTACCAGAGACAAGAAAACAAGTTTGACATCGGTGTTTATAAGCCCAAACTATAAAAAAAAGTTCAGGAACATCTGCAGGCATATAGGACCAGTTAAGCCTCATTTTTCAGCAGAGATATAAGAGAAGAGCAGTAACTCAACAAATGGAAAGATCTAAAAGCCACGTACAACTTGGAAGAGGTAGATTCGGGTGTGATGGATCAAACTTGATGAGGCCGTCACCCTGGTAAAAAATAATATGTTCATCGATTGCAGAAACTTGTTCTGTTTCTGATGGATATTGATTTTGGTGGGTTATGTGAAGTTCTGTTAGCAACAAGTGATTTACGATCAAGTTCACTTGTAAAAACCCAAAAGATCAAAACTTTTCCATTTTAAAGCACCAAAACAAAAGCGACCCAGTAGATAACAGAATAAAGATTCTATCTTTTTTGTTCAACACACCACCCACCCGGTTTATGCTAACTAAACTAATCCATCCATGTTCAAACCAACCAGGACCGCAGAGAGGAAATAGTTTGATGTCTTTCAAGATTTTATTCGGTTATTCGTTTGAGAAAGTAGCTTATTATATAAAAAATTGGATAGTGCAGCACAATGGTCATGAGCTACACCCCGAGGTTCACAAATATCTGTTGAGGTCCAACAGATCTGTCAATCCACTCCAACAAGAAGTAGCGATGATGAATAATGATGCTGGTATGAGCAACAAGTCATTGTACGAAATAATGGCAATGGCGGCTGGTGGTAAGGACAAACTGGATTTTCTTCCTATAGATCTGAAAAATTATTTGGGACATCAAAGGCAAAAATCAATGAAGGCAGGTGAAGCCACTGCCCTTTGAGTATTTTAGAGGCTATGCATACCAGAATCCATCTTTCTACTATGAGATAGAAGTAGATAGCAATGAGTGAATTACAAATATTTTCTGGGCAGACAAGAGGATGAGGACAGACTACAAATGCTTTGGAGATGCTATATGCTTTGAAACCATGTACCGAACAAACAAGAACTACCGTCCATTAGGTACAATATCCAAAATTGTATGTTTGGTCTGAAAAGCATGCTTTGTTATGCAATAATTCATGAAATTTTATATTTGTTGACAAATGGCATTTAAAACAAAACTAATTATGCTTATTAAGTCATGCATGACTATTTGTTGGGTTCAACAACCATCGCATGAGCTCCATCTTCGGAGCAGCACTATTATTTGATGAGACGACTGAATCTTTTGAATGGTTATTTAGGACTTTCTTAAAGTGTATGGATAATAAAGCTCCACAAACCATATTCACTGACCAAGATGCTGCAATTTCTAGAGGCATAAGTACAGAAATGCTGGGTACGTATCACAGTCTATGCAGATGGCATATCTTAGAGAGTGCGAAGAAAAGGCTTAGTCATCTATACACAAGTAAAGTAGCAGAAGCTTTCAATTACATGATATATGAGGCTGATGATGCAAAGGAGTTTGATCATGTATGAAAAACTATGATACAAAAGAGTTTCAAGTCAGAAGGACATAAATGGTTGGATTCTATACACAAGTATAGGGAGAAATGATCATCTGTGTGGGTTAAGCAACACTTTACTGTTAGCATGGCGATAACTCAACTCGTTGAATCATTCAATAGTATTGTGAAGGTGTATTTGCAGCTTGACTAAAACATTACAGAATTCTTCACACATTTTAACAACCTGCTAGATAAACGAAGGCGAAAAGAGGCTAAGGCTGACTTTGATTCCAGAGATAAGAAACATAGAAACAAGTTCGGTTGTAGCTCTTTAACTAAGTCTGTGGAAGTTTACACACATTCAATGTTTGAAAAGTTTCATGAACAATATTCAGAATCATTAAGTTACCGCTTTCAGAAAGAAATGGATAACGAAAATATGACAGGTAATACTGCATGCAATTTAGTTATAAAATATGATGCCATCTATTTTTACTGTCCATGCCTTTTGGTCATATGGGTCAAGCCATTTATCTGATCTATCATTACTACCATGTCTACATATTTCATCATTCAATACCATGTGTATTGCTTTGCAAAAGGAGACAGCACAACTAAGCTCGATGAGAGAATGATGCATATTCAGAAGGAGAAAAAGATTATTTCTTGCTCATGCCGTTTATATGAAACAGTTGGGTTATTTTTCAAACACATTCTGAGAGTCATGGAAACTTTAACTTCCTTAGATGAACCCGAATTCAGTAGGCTGCCATAGCATTATATAATGAAAAGGTGGACGATAAAGGCTAGGGATGGATTCGAGTCCTCCGACACACAAAAAAAAGAACGCCAGAAGGTAACAACAGACAAAGCTTTAATCATTATAATTGTCAGCTGATACACAATTATCAGATGAAGGTGCACTTGATCCGAAAGAGGGTAAAATTATTCAAGACCTAATTAATAATGTGAGGCAGCAATTCGGGCAAGGTAAAAAGATTAAACTTAAACTCAAACTCATTTGTATTGTAAATGTGGTATATACAATTGGTTCATTCGTAACATTTCAAAATGTTTCACTGGACAGGTACGAAAGCAACATCGACACGGCCAGCTGAAGTTGATCCATCTACTCAAATAGTAGTGAAAAAATTAAAGACAAGAGAGAATCCATAGAAGTTGAGAAAGAGATATAAGAGTGTGAGCGAGATTGCAAGGAAGATAACGAAGGCTAAATACATAGATATTCTGACTCAATTTGATATAGACTTGAATTATGTACCATCACCATTGTAAAAGAAGAATTTACTTAACTGAAACAACGTCAATACTTATGAGAAATGGCATTAACATTCAAATCAAATGGCATGTAAGGCGTCAGTCAATGAAATACAAGGCAACAGTCAATGGCAGTTTCAAATAATAGAACCTAATCTCAAATGCAAATAAACATCAATTTAGGAATTCAAACATGTTTCAATGGAAGTTTCAACTCGGTGATGATATATTTTTATTTACTTGTTATTATGGTTATGTATTGATATAGTCAAACTACGTCAAACGGCATAGACTCTTCTTTGAAATGGCATGAACAATCTATATCAAACAACATGGACTCTTCTTTCAAATGGCATGAACTGCATTATCTGAGAGGCATGACTATATACAACTTGGTGGCATTATCTCAAAAATAAATTAAAAACATAAATTAAGGAATTCAAATGTCATTGAATAAACAAAGCATCTAATAAAAATATCCGTACTAGAAAATACATCAATAGAAATGTCAAAGAAATATCAAAATAAACTAAAGTGGGATCAAGAGATCTTCTTTTCTTCATTTTGGCAATATTGTCTTCGTCTGTTTCGGCTTTAACCATTCACATACTTTTTTCCATGTCCATGGAAGGAGAAGATTTTCTGGGCGTACAATCAAGTCCAAACACATCTGCTTCCAGAAGCTGTTGATATAACTTTTTCTAATTTTCTAGGTATATGGGATCATAATAACCCCTGGCCCAGCTATGATGGTAGAGTTCACTAAAGAGACAAACAAAGACACCACATCTTGAATCATCTTTTTGCTTTGGAGCATCTTCTAAAACCTTGCACTGGAAAGAATCGACGTCGACATTATGACAACTTTTCAAAAAAGGAGCGGCAAGTCCCATTATATTCGTTTCATTCATCACCAGCATATCAGCCCTCTTATCACCCACCTTGAAGCTATCAAGGATGAAACATCCTCTTATGCGTAAACCAATGACGTAAACGGCAAAATGATTCCCGAACAAAGGAAAAATCCACTGCAATCAATATTAAAATATATCAACTCAAATTTGTTAATCATTGTAATGAAATAAAAAATGTAGGACCAAAACATAAAACTATGACACTTACTAAATTTATTTTTGCCATGTAGTCAACGGCAAAGGAGAAGATTTCCTTGATATACACATGAAATTTGTTAATGAGAGCTTCACACTTTGGATCATCCAAATCATCAATGAAGAAATGCTAATATTTCAACCACTTCAACTACAAGAATTTTTTAGATAAAATATTGATAAAATAAAACAAACAATCCATCAGATGCAAAAATATACCAAAAAAACTATGTCATGGCATGATTAAAAATACACGCAAGCATGGACTCATATGCCAAATGGCATGAACTGTTATTACAATAGGCACGCACACAAGGCATACCCGAATATGTTTATCGAAAAGGAAAATGGCATATATATCCATAAGCCATATGGTGTAGATCGCAATGGCATGATATGGCTTATGGATATATCTGCCATTTTCCTTAGACGCTTGCTATTGTCCTCCTGTACACCCACATTAGGTTTCGCCGGCAACTCTCCTTCAATTACAACCTTATTGTGGCCCTTAACATGAACGACCATGTCCTTTTTTCCAGCACCAAATTCTCCTTCAACCTTATCTAAAATGGCAATAAATAATTCCAAGAAAATATGATCATGAAGGGGGAGTTGCGAATCAAATTCTTTACACTGAATTACTTCTTCAGATTGCCAATCATCAAAATTTATACCTAATGAAAAGGATAGAGGGTCAATACATGTCCTCTCCATCACAACATTGTGCATATCTGATTCCACAGGACGATGCTGGTCTTCCTTATTCTTCTCACCCTCAACAAATACATGATCAACAGTCTCCTCCCCAAATACATGAACTTCATCAGTTATAGCATTAGAAACAAGTTCAATCTGAGCATCAGCCTCTGGCATCTCATGAACTTCCTCCTCACGATGAGCAATAGGATGGGACGGAGTAATTTCCTCTGGCCTCTCTTCAATTCACCAGTCTTCTCCTCGTCTTCATCACCATAATACTCTATTAGAGGTAGGACATCTTCCAATGCTAAAGCATCTCCAGTAGTAGTTATAATCGCATCATAAAATCTTCACAACTAGCATGATCTGATTGAGACGGAAAATAGTCTGGGTCAGATTTGTCATCTGTCATGTCAACAACATCAATATCCATCCCCCGAGACTACTTCACATGGTACAGAATAATAAATAGCGTCAAATACAATATGTATGGCATGTTATGTCAAAAGGCAAATGACATGGTATTTTATGTCAAAAGGCACAACATCACTACATAAACAACCCTCGTTTTAGTAACCACCAGATTTGTCCTTGGATGAACATATACTACAATATCGCCTTCATCCCTGCTCTTCCTCTTACTCTTCTTCTCCTTTTATTCAGCCTAATAACATCCATCATTTTATACAGTTGGTGAGGGACGGGCTCTACAAAATCATCATCTGAATCTTGAACTTGGATGTTTTCACCTACGTCCTCCATTTCCTGGTCCACGTACACTTGCTTCCCTTTTTCCTTCGCAATAATGATTTGTTGAACATCCAATTTATTGGAAATCAACTCATCAATCTGTTGTTGAACTCTGCCCAATTCTTCATATAGATGTAATGAAATAAAACACAATCTAATAAACAAACTGATTCAGACATAAACACTAACCATAAATAAAATTTTGCAATAATAAATACAACAAATCACCTTGGAAAAATTCATTTTTGCCCATCGGAGTTTGGAGGAACGATGATCGACACAATCAGATGCACTTAAAGAAGAAGGGGCACTTGAAGAACCTCCAACAGCAGCCATTAATTCTTTGTAGTGGATGTACTCCATCAAAAGATTAATGTTGCATCCAATCTTGACACTACAAGTTCTTTGGAAACACTTGTCAAATTCAGCTTTTCCCTTGTCAGAAATATGTTTCCACCAGTTGTACCTTATACCATCCAACAACGGATCAAGATAACCAAAATATTTGATTGTGACCACTTCCTAAGGACCCGGCGCAAAAAACACAGCAATCCGTATAGAATATATAGTTTGACCCAATCTATATCATTACCCATCATATCCCCAAGCAATATATCTTTTATCTTTGATACAGTAACATATATACTCCCTTGATTAAACTTGAAACTATACCTTTTCATCCATTCATCGCATGTTGTCTTCCTCCTCCCTTTTAAAGGAAGTAATTCCACATCAACATGTTGACTACCAAACGGAAAACCATAACTCTCACGAATATAAGAAAGAGGTACAACCACCTGTTCAACACTAGCATCCTGTTTTGATAACTGATTTGCAAATAGATTATTCATCTCTGTTGGCATAATATCATATAAATCAATGTTAAGCAGGTAAACAAACCCTACTTCATTTATCATTTTAATCCTTTGTTCCACCATAATGCACCCAAAGAGTTTCTTGTTTACAGGTGCCATGTAAGTAGGTTTGCAGTGGCTCCTAATCGATTTAGGGGCCATCTGCAAAATAAACCTTAATCAGATAACATGACCCATGCAAACGACATATCATGTTAATCCAGACTGCATAGCCCCATAATCCAGACGGCATAGCCTCTCAACCCAAACGGCATAACAAAATTACATAAACCCAAAAATATCATAATCAAAATGAGGAAACCCAAACATAAACAGCACGAAAACTTGTTCACAAACTGCAAGAACCCTAAATCCTGTTTAAACCTAATTGACTAATTAAGAAATCCCTAATAAACAATCCATAAGAAACCATAAAATCTAAAATCTCTAATAAATAATCAAACCTAAAAAAACTCAGAAAAAAGAACCTCACCTCAAAGAATTTCAGAAACAATTCGGTTGTCTTCTCTTTTAAAAAGAAGTGCGCTCGTAGACCAATCAAACTGCATCAAATTACAAAATAATTCATCCTGAACAAAGCTTAATAACCTTAGGTGGCGATGAATTTCAGCCCGCCCAAATTCAATTGCCAGATTAATTAAGCCCCAAGGCAAAAAGGGAACATCCTCGTCAAAATAAAGTGTATGTGACAATATTTAGCAATTAAACACAAAAAATGAATTATCTCCACCATGTGTGGAACACCATAAGGTTTAGTCATCAGGTGCAAATCAAAAGAAACGCAAAAAGGGGAGCATCCTCGTGAAAAGAAAGTCTATTTGATCTAGAGCCCATTCCTGCATGCTCGACAACATTTAGCAATGAACAAAAAAAAAATATCTCCACCATGCAGGGAACACCACAAAGTTCAGTCATTATGTGCAAATCAAAAGGAATGGACTTGTATGAGAACAAACACAATTAACTAAACAAAAATATTGAAGAGGAACAAAATCAAGATGCATTACAAAACAACTTACTAGAGAATCTTCAAGCTCCTTGCTAATTCTACCTTTTAGGACTCCATAAATAAAATGTGGAATAAATGCCGCGAACAAGATTTTCACAATATTGAGTATCAACTCACTGTTAACCCTCTCTTTGTATTGCTGCATTAATAAAAATATACAACTTAACCATTAAAGATAATAATATATGATCAATAAGGTTCGGGTCAATACCTGATGTTGATCATTAACAAAATGGGCAAACAATGTGTGAATGTAGTAAAACACCTCTAAGCCCCCTTGATGTAACAAAGGATCCCTGAGGTGCTTCTCAATTGATGAACTGAAGTTTAACTGACGGGCTGTGTGAACTACCAATCGCTGTATAACACTTGCCCAAACTTTGTCGTTATCGGGAAAGCATGTTACTGGGACATTCTCTGCAGCTCTTTTGATGATCGTCTTTGTAGCTCTCCTAGCATAGCCATAATCCTTCAATTCTGAGAAGCACATGTTGACTTTTGCCAAAGTCCACAGGCACAAATGGTTGAAAAGAAGCTTACTGCAAGAAAAAATAATCTTGTTGAGTTAATAATTATACTAAATAGTTTTCAAAGAAAATATGTCTATGTTTATGCTTGTTGAATAAGTAGTTATACCAACTAATTTCCAAAAAGACATTACCATATATCATGTTGTCTAAACATATTAAGCATGTGTCAGACGTCCTCGGGCATCAATGCTCCCAATAACCCATCAATCAGTTCTGCTACTAAATCATATTGACAAGTCTTCTCAGCAATAGCTAGGAGATAACTGCAAACAATAAGTCACCGAACAATCAAAAGTGAGATACTTTGCTAAGAAATGTAAATTGTTTACTATATATACTTAGCTAAGGGATCAAAACTTACCGAACAATAAGTCACCCTTTTTGAGTGAGCGAAAAGCCATGTAACTCCCGGAAGTAGTGAAGGGTGACTAAATCTACTTCAGGCAGTGAGATATGACGATGGATATCAATGTAAAGTTCATTAGTTATTTTTGCTAATACCAATTCCTACCAACATAATATAATTACTTACCATATGTAGTGTAGGCGGATCCTGTACTCCTATTTGTGATAATATACACACGTGAAAAAAAATTAGAAAGTGGAGCAGAAGGTCAATAAAAAATAGTATACAAGATATACTTACGTCGTCTGGATGCGTGAGACAAGATCATCGTATTGGGGCTCTCTCATGGCTAGCTTCCGCCTATCAATAGTAAGAAATTACAAGAGCTTCAAATATACCATTTGGATTTAAGTTGTATAATACAGAGGTTAACAAACTAAATACTAAATACAATAGTGAGAATGCTAACACTTGAAGTCACAATACTGAATGACAATTATCAAAATTTCAATTTAAAAATCTAATAGGCATTGGAACCAAACCAAATTTCATGTTCAGAACTGACGCGAACCATTGGATCTGAAATCAGCATCTTAACTCAAGTTGGCAGTCAGTCAAAGTTTCTTTCTAAACATATGCAACATGTTCTCAAGTTCCAATTCTAAAAAAATAAACATACACCGCATTAAGAACTGGTAAATAATAACTCGAAATCTTTTCAACAAAAATCATTTAACAAGTAACACTAGCAAATAACAACTTGAACACTATTTAAAAGAAATCATCGCCAGCACCATCATACTACAACATCGCTCAATTTTTAATGCTAAGGGAACATACAAGATTAAGAACACAAAACTGAGACAATGCAACTATGTAACCCAATAACCTCGCAAATATAAACCATTAAAGATACCCAGTACCTCGCTATGGAATATAAGATTTACAAGGCAGCAAACACAATTTGTGGCTACAACTAGGTTAGTGTCACATATAATCAATTCATGGCTGCAACCAGGTTAGTTTCTACGTTTTGTTTTGGAATCAAAAGTCGTGCTCATGCAAACCCAATGGTTGCCAAAAGACGAAGAGGAAGCAAATATAATCCAGGTTCGAATCGACATCAAATCCTCAATAACATAAACAATCGAAGAGACACAATCTAAGAAAATGGAAACTCAGAAAACCAACCCACATCAATACTCTAAACTATTTAACTTTTAGCAGCTAATCAAAACAAAGATATGAATTCTGAGCGGAGGCAGGCCGGCAGGGGGACGATCACAGATATGATGATAACAGAAGCTCCAATATACAAGGGAAGATGAATGATAAGCGTTTATTCGAAGAAAAGATTAATTCGATCGCATATATCACTATAGGTAACACAAGCTCTAATATGCAACCAAGGGAAGACCAATGATAAAACGATCAGAAATAGAAGACTCACCTCGGAGGTTGTGGACGGAGCGGAGGCAAGCCGATAGGGGGACAATCACATATATGATGATAACAGATGCTCTAACATGCAAGGAAAGATGAATGATAAGCGTTTATTCAAAGAAAAGATGAATTCGATCACATATATCATTATAGGTAACAGAAGCTCTAACATGCAACCAAGGAAAGACGAATGATAAGACGATCGAAAATAGAAGACTCACCTCAGAGGTTGTGGACAGAGCGGAGGTAGGCATTGGATTTTGGGTTTATGGGGTTTTTATGTCCAAACAACAGGTCTTTCACTGGCCTAATATAACTGGGCCTGGCTCAACACTTTTGACTTCTTTCCATCTGCATGCCAAACATGGAAAAGCCGTCAATCCAAGAATAGACTAAATTATCTGTTATGTTCGAGAAAATAGATTGACACCTTCTGATAAAATGGTTCGAGTGGGTGTCAACCTTTTTTGAAACCAATCCTCCAAACCCACTCACAAAAACTCCATCAATGGCCAAACAAACACATGCAAACAAGACATGCATGAGCAATTACATCAATATCAAATTACAACAACACTAAAATCACAAGATAACCTTAAAAATACATATCTAAACCGTAAATGCAGTTCGTAAACAAAGAAATATTTAAGAAAATATTGCTAAAAATAAAAACTAAGAATATCAAGAGAGAAAAAGAAACAAACCTCAAGGGACCAAATTCTATGAAAATGTGGACGATGAGGCCTAAACTAGGAAGAACGAGTGAAGAGGATGAAGACCGAGAGAAAATTTTGGTAATTTAATGCGCCTACCAAATTCCTAAACGGCTTTTAGTGAAAAAATCTGGGGATTCTAATTTTGAAATAAATTTCCCCTTTCTCTCTCAAATCCTGCGCCAAAAAAAATCAATTCGAAAATATTTCTGACCTGGGGTAGAAAGACAAAATTATCCCGCCTCCGTTCTGGTGAGAAATAAACGTCCAGGCCTGAATCCGATTCTATTTAATTATTGCATGTTGTACGCCCTCAGAAATTACAACAATAAATGCTTTTTAAGTTCCAATTTTGGGGATAGAGTACTGCCTTACAATAGAAGAAGACTGTTTTAATTCAACTAAAATTGTGTATTTAAAATTGATTTAGTATATATTATGTATAATAAAAGACTAATACACTAAAACCTCTCTAAAGTGATATTATTGGGATCGGAGAAAATTATCACTTTAAATAGGTTATCATATAAGAGGAGTTTACATTTTTTTACTACAAAAAAATTATTGTGTAATTCTCATTTGACCAAGACCCCTCTATCTGCTACACTCCGACCGAACAAGATATTGTTGATGCAATTTTGAATCAATCAAATAAAAGTGCAAATAAAAGTTACGAGATACCTTAAATCTTGGCTTAAAGCGTTATTCAAATGCTACACTCGATTGAAATTTTTCTTACAACAAGACGACGATCACAAGGACCATTTAAAAATAATTCAAAAGATGAATGATGACATAAAAGTTATCAAACAATAAAATCTAATACAAATTAACATCTTCAAACAATTTTCAAATTCGCAAAGTACGTAAAAATATATGTATTTATTCAAAAATATCACTTTATGCGACAATTAGGACCAAAATTTTACACTAAAATTTTCTAAAAAAGTATCAATTATTACAATAGAGGGGTTATCACATTTTAACACTGGTCCCGACTCGGGACGGAGACTTTTTATCAGTTTAGAGAGATTATCACTTTAGAGGGGATCACTTTACAGAAGTTTTACTGTAGTTATATATTATCGATGAGGACAATACCATTCTTTTTTCTAAACATGCTGGCTTAAATAATTTGTTGATCAAGAAGGTTGTATTTTTTGGGAGGATTTGGTGGGGACTATGTTAGTCCTCATCCATGGAAACTAAATGATATTGATTTACATGTATAATAATATTGAATATTGATTTGCATATGTAGTGATATTGGTTAAATTGATATTTGTTTACATGTGTAGTATCCACCCAGGAACAACTATTCTTTAATCCCACTATTCCGTGATATAAATGACTTCTTGTTGTTGTTGATTCCCATAACATTCAAAGTCCGACTCTTCTCCTTCTCCAATAAGGGCCCGCCTCTCTCCTCATTAATTAGCCGACCTCATTAGATGTAAAAAAATACTGATTTGCATGTATTGTGATATTAAATATTGATTTTCATGTATAAAAATATTAGTTAAATTGATATTTGTTTACATGTATATTCTTTAATCCCACTATTGCGGGATATAAAAGAATTCTTCTTCTTGTTGATTCCCATAACATTCAAAGTCCGACTCTTCTCCTTCTCCAATTAGGGCCCGCCTCTCTCCTCATTAATTAGCCAACTCTCATTAGATGTAAAAAAGAACACTGATTTCGACGAGACCGGATTCGATCCTGTATAGGGGTCTCCAGGCCCGTACTGGACCTCAAATATTGAGGGTAAAAATGTAATAATATAATAATTTAAGATGGAGAATATACACAGCTTTTTAAAGGAATTAATGGACATGGGTTGGACGGTTACGGGAAGCAAGATTTACGGGATATACTTAATTACTAATGAAATCAAATTAAGAAACTCCAATTGGTGATAACTTCTCCCAAAAACCTTAGATTGAACATAAAAGGGGCGATGAAAAATTGAAGAACCATGGTGAATTCTTAGTCGATCAACTAAAATACACCAGCTGTCAATGAACACGATTAGTTTGGATGTTCAATTTCCAGACCAAGGATATTTAACTGGGAAAGGTTAGTCGATCAACTGAATCCCTCTACATAAATGAGCTTGATTCAACTATTTGGTTTAAAAAATTACACCAATACGCTGATTAATTCAATTTTTTTGAAGATCATGAGCAGCAACCCAATGAGATGGCCTTTCCGAATCAAAGCGGAGCCAATTTTGAAAATGGTGAACAGCGCTGAGGTAACTATTGGATTGAGATTGGTCAGTTATTTGCAGATTTAATGGTGTGTCATGACGTAATAATATGGATGTTATATTGTAATTGAATGGTCGGACTGCTTTATTGATTCTATTGTACGTTAACTTAGTTTCTGGTGTCAATAATTACATGTACGTCGTGGCATGTAATGGAATGTGAGGTTTAGTGGTTTATTATGTAACCTATTGGTGGTCGGTTATGCTAAGATTTACATGTACGGCTGTTTTGACGTCTAATGGCTTGTTAAGGCACATTTTACTAGTTGTTAAGCCAAGTTTTGGTGGCCCGTCATGTCAAGATTTTCATGTACGCGATGACATGATAAAAATGGAATGTACGATGGCCCTTTGTCGTAAGTGCATTGGATGTTAATTGTGTCAGCTATATTTTTACATGGTTGGTTTGGACGTCATTTACTGGTTTGATGAAATAGTATGTTCTGCATTACATGAATTGTTAGTCCTACTATCATAGAATAGTTTTTAAAATGGTCTATTGAAAGCATGAAGAGTTGTGTGTTCTATTTTTTCAATAGATACAGGTGAAACTTTGGAAGAGCTTGAGAAAGAAGAGAATTGAAAAAAAAAGTTTGCAACCCCAGAAGATATGTGGGAATTCTACACTACTTATGCGCACCAACTGGTTCTGTCTTCCTTCTCTTCTTCTTCTTCTTCTTCTTCTTCTTCTTCTTCTTCTTCTCCTCAGTAAACGGAGTCCCAAGCATAACGCTACACTGCGTTTTACGCTTGCCTTCCGCGACAGGCAACACCAACTCATCTGAAACATCGATTCTCAAGGCGCTAGTAATGTGATCACTAACACAAACACCTACAACCTGCTTCTTCTCAGCAATAAGCTTAGCTTCAACCTCATCTACACATTTAAAAAGTAATTCAACAAATTTAGGATCATCAAACATGCTTGGCGAATCAAATTCTTTGGGCCGACTTGCATCTCCAGATTCATGGCCATCATCATGGTTCTGCGACATATCAAAACCTAACGAAAAGGAGGGGGGTTCAAATTTACTACCTGAATATGTAACAACACTCGGCCTACCTACAGAAACAAAAGGTGAATCGTCCCTTTCCTTCTCATACTTCTGATGATCGAACTTTGATTGCTCAACTACAACTGTCGGTTGAGCAGGGGTATTGGTCTTCTCACACCCACTGTCCTCATTGGGGGTGAAATCAATGGGCTGAGAAGGGAAGTAGTCTGGATCATTCTTCTAATTATCATCCAAATCAACTGGTCGACCTCTGCTCAACTCTTCCATAAGCTACACATGTAAGCAGTTATAACCAGATAAGAAATGATCAATTCAGACGGTTATAGAGGAAAAATGTGTGAGCATGTAATAATGGTTCAGTGTAATATCATTTCATGGTCTGTTATTCATTATTAAATGGTTAACTATGCATGATTAAATGGTACAGCGTAATATCATTACATGGTCTGCTATTCATCATTAAATGGTTAACTATGCATGATTAAATGTTTCATGGCGTAACATGGTTCATGATTAAATGGTTCACCTTTTAAACCTTTAAATGGTATACTACGCATGATTAAATGGACCAGCGTAATAGGCGTAACATGATCTGATAGTCATGATTAAAAGGTTCAATGTAAATATCATTAAAGGTTTAATATGCATGATTAAATGATTCATCGCTTACAATTTAATGGTTAATTATGAATAAAAAAAGGTATACAAAAACATACCATGTCGATCTCAACAAACAGCTGCTCCTCTTCCCCAACCACTCCAACATCTTCTTCAACCCCATCCTCATTCACATCCATTTGAACTCCTGTCCCCTTCCTCTTCCTATCAGCAAGCACATTGAGGATATTCTTAATGTCATATTCTAAATCATCAATACGTTCGCGATATTCTCCAATTTTCTCACGCAGCTGCAACAAAAAAGGAGCCAAAATTTCAAAATTTGCTCTTTCGCTTCCGCCACACTATTCTGTCCAAACAATAGGTCGTTCACTGACCTCATATAACTGGGCCTTCTGCAACACTTTTGACTTCTTTCGATCTCCATACCTTCCATTTCCATATCTTTCATCTCCATACCAAGGCCAGGAAAAGACTTCAACCAAAGAACAAAATAGTATGTTATGCTAATCACAAAACAGTTGACAGGTTCTAATAAATGGTTCGACGAGTATCGGTAACTTGTCTAAGTGTCATGATAGAATGGTCCGGCATCCTTCTAACATAAATCTATTCGAATCCAAACTTCAATTCCCAAAAAAAAAACTTCAACAAAAGCCGGTACACAAACATGCATGAGCACGGAAAAGCAGATCTTGAACCATATCAAGATACTAAATACATTATAGAACAAAATAGTATGTAAATGCTAAGAAAAAATAGATTGACAGCTTCCTAAACCCAATCTATTCGAACCCAAACCTCAAGACCCGAAAACATGCATGAGCCTGGAAAAGAAGTTCGTAAACAATGTCAACATACAAAATCATTAACCCCCCAGAAAAGCCCCTATAATTATGTAAAAAGTGTGAGTCTTCTTTAATCATAACTTCTCGCAAATGAGCAAAGCAAGTGACTTCAACTAATTTCTCCACAACACAAATGGCTTAAATCGGGTAAATGGGTGGAGAGGAGCAAAACCCAGTCGCTCAATACGGTAAATTACTTGGTCAATAACCTAACAAGGGACAAACAGAGACATGAACGAAGGATAATCGAAGCTCGTAAACAAAGAAGAAAAGAGCGAAAGAAGCAAATAGAGGGATTTACGCAACGGAGCTCGTAAACAAAAAATGAAAAACACACCAACCTTAAGGGACCGAGCGAATGTGGAAGACGAAATCGGAAAACCAAGACGGACGAGTGGAAGGGATGAACACGGAGAGGGATTTTTGGGTTTTAATGAGCCAATAAAGAAAATCCTTAAACTGATTACAGATTTGGGGCGAAAAAAGGGGATTTTGATTTTTGAAGACCCTCTCTCCACAATCCCGCTTGGACAAAAAAAATCGAAAACGTTTATTATATGGGGTACAAAGACACATATACCCTGCCTTATTCTGGACCGTAGGATGATCTCGACTTTTTGAAAAAATTAATCGGACGGCCCATAGGGGTTCCAGGCCCGTACTGGATGGAATTGAACGTCCAGGCCTGAATCCTCTGCCGATTTCGACGGGTGAAAAAAACTTGCTGCTTGTAAATATCTAGATCGTCAATTAATTGAATTACATTGATTTTTTTTGGGAAAATTAATTACATTAATTATTAGTTATTACTACCCTTTGGAATCCAGTGTCAACTAGTCGTCTGTACCCTGTTGGTTTTCTTCTAGGATAAAATAAATTAAATTCCACAGATAGTATAGTCCGCACATGGAAAATGATTATTTTACGAGGATATACACGATATTTATAGTTTTTCCAAGTAATTTTTTATGGTAAATTATACATATGTTCGTTGTCCAAATTTCTATAAAGAATTTAATATGCACACGATATTGAAGTGTAATATAATTAAATTTGAAAATTTTGGAATATGATTTGTTCCAAATATTAAAAGACTTAAATTCATTTAAAAATATTTTAGATTCAAATTTTACGAACTTAAAATTATTTCTCATATATATTATATCCTATCATTGAATAGATCTGCTCGCTATCCTCCAAAACAGCTGTTTCAAATAAAAAGGTCAACGGATAATCAATTTTGACTTAGTCAAAGCAATAAATTAGGAACAGTACTTATTTTTATTACGTATGCTGCGTCATATCTTTTTTAAGTTCAATGTGAACTTTTTTTATAGAATAAGTTCGATGTGAACTTGGATGAGAGAGATGATAGAAAGAGGTGGGACCTACATGGACCTAAATAACTTAATCTAGACCTAAGTATGTAAGTTTCTACATGGAACTCTCCCCCACACTTGAACGATACATTGTTCTCGATGTGGGAAGAGCTAGGAAAAGAAAATGAGAAAGAAAAATTATAACTTTTGATGACCTCTGTGGTCAACAAAATCTTAATGACAATTCAATCAAAAGCACAAATAAAGACCTCTGAAGTCACAATAAATACGATGATTGAAGACAAATACAAAACGACAACATGATCATGACTCAGGAGGAGAGATAGGGGATGTCCCTGACTTGCCAGGTTGTGGTTAGGGAGCACGGTTGAAGTGAGTGGCATTGTTCCCCTGCATCTGCCACCGCTCGGTGAGAAGGCTATCGCCCGGCGAATTTTGGAAATTTACCACCTTTTCTCAAGCTCGCTTTCCGGTTGTTGACGACTTCTGGCAGTCACCAACACAAAATTACTTGATCACCTAAAGGGTGGTGACCACCGGAGGGGGGGGGGGGGGACGTCTTCTACCTACATGAATAAAAACAAACATAACGTGCTAATTTTTGGTCTTTAGCTTGACCTTGCTCTTCTTTCAGATGTTCAGACGAGAAAATATTAGATCCTCCCCTCCTCTCACGCTCGAACCTGAGTGCATGCTGCCCTCACTTGGGTCAATTTCTTCCTTACTGCGATCGGCCTCCCCGATGCTCTCTTAATGTACTTCGATTTTTCCCTGGGCCAGTGCCACACTGAGTTGAACAATTTAAAGATCAAACACCTCTAAGTCGCCGATGGAGGAGAAGATGCGCATCCTCTCATGGGGGCTTCTCATTGGTGGGCCAAAAATGTTATGTGGTCCCTTCATAGTTTCTCTATCATAATCCACTGTCACGGCCTCGAGCATAGTCTTGGCGCCATTAATTGTGAGGGTGATAAGCCTTTCTTGACCATCTACAATTGCTTGCATTTTGGATAGGAATGGACTTCTGAATATGGGCACGAGTTGAATTGAGCTTGGATGCCCTACCACCACGAAGTCTTCCACCACTTCTTCACCTTGTATATAGATTCGGACGTTTCTTGCATGTCCAAAGGGGGTGATGAGCTACCCGTGTGCGAGATGAATATTGGAGTGGAATGGGTATAACCCGACAGTGTCAAGTTTCTTCCACAAGCGCATCGGCATTAGGTTGACAGGGGCCCTTCCATCACAGATCACGCACGGGACCCTGACATGGTCGATGATGACTGGAATTCCTAATCCTTGTGCTTCCTCCTTTCATCTCCTCACCGTCTCTTGACTTTCTCGATCTTCGTTCGGTGCGATGTCTCCCCGTCGAGAATGTTTTCCTTGAACTCTCCCTTCCATCTTCTTGCTTATCTTTTACCCCTCCTCTTTCTTGCACTCCGAGGGACCCCTTTTCAGTAGTCACAAGGGGAAGATTAAAAGTGTAGAAAAACTTGTTATAAAGCAATCAACCTAAACTAGAGTGCAAATGTCAAGGGTGCCTTGGGAGACGCCGCTCCCTGGCAACGACGCTAATTGAAGAGTAGATTTTTGAGTCACCTTGCAATAAAGGGAGTACGGGTATAATGTCGAACCACAAAGAGTGGGTTCAAGACATCCCGAGCGAATTGCAATTAAGATTAGGCTGAAAAGTATTTTATGAATTAAGTTAGATAAAGCAAGCAAAGACAAGACTAAGTTGAAAGGGTGTAAAGACAATTTAAAGAAAATTGGGCTAGGTGCCCTTCACACATCCCTACGTGCTTGGTCTCTTTTGGGCTTTTGTGTCCGTAGTGGGCCTAGGTAAACTATCGCATGGCGCTTCACGGCTAAGTACTTTACGCCACAAAAAAGGTACTATGGGGGTCCCGGCGAGACCGTCACTCACACCTAATGTTGGTAAGTTGTCAACCTCACCTAGGTGTCGAGACTACCACAACTTTCCTCTCCTAGACCTCACTCATTAAAGCACCACCCTTTGACCAACTACATACTACCATTCTTGGCAAAGTCCATTTTTACGGCTAAGTCTATCGGGTAAATGTATAATCTAACGGTTAGGCTTTTCCACGCTCCCCTTCCCAGCTAAGTACTTCAGGTCACGCTATAATCGATTAGGAAGGACTCTAGGTCGTTACTGACGCTCTCGCCATTAGGTTCCAACGGAGGTCCATTACCCAACGCATTACGCCCACTAACCGCTACACGCTCTAAAGATTAAGCCCATTCGAAACCAAGCATTTCGGGGGTGCCAAGGCACCCGACCCAAACGAGGACTACTCACACATAGTCATTTAAAAAGAAACAATGTCACAAAAGCGATAAAGAGAAAGAAAAGAGAGTGCTCAATCTCAGTGAAGAGCCGGTCGATCTGAACCCGTCATCCACTTCTCGCTCCTTGAGATCCTCCTTCAACAACTAGAACCCTAATTTTTAGTCTTTGGTGTCCAACCTTACAACTTGAAGGATTAAGGTGTGGTATTTATAGAGAAGTCTCCCCCTGAACCCTAAAATGAGATTAAAAGTCCAAAATGTCCTCAAAATATCTAATTCTCCAAAAAAAAATGGCAAAAATGCCGTCCGGTGCAAGTGGCATCGTCCGGCTAGCTGAGCTGACGGGCGATTCTGGGGTTTGGCCGTCGACCGGCAGGTGCGGAGTTCAAGCGGCGACATGGGCGCCGACCGGTGGGCGATTCTACCGTTCGGTAGTTTCTTCGTGAAAACATTTGCCTCACTCTCTTCTGGCGCCGCTCGAAGAAATGGGGCGCTGCCCGGTGGGACATAGGAGATTCGGGAAAATCTGGATGAAGTCCTCCCGCCGTCTGCCGGATGGGGCACCGCTCGGCATGTGCCTGTAGAAGAGACACTGTCCGATGCAAATTTTGAGGTTCGGCAGGTGCAGCTTGGTTCCGGCTGGCTATCTCTCGGCCTGACTCATCCAATGTTCGCCTCTTCTCACTTGATCCTTGCATCCCTGCAAAATCCTCCTCCAAAAGATATGAAGACAAAAGGATGAAAACATCCTAGGCAACAGACCTAAGAATGGCATAAAATAACTCAAACAAACTCAAAAACAGGTCTAAATGACCCAAAAATGAGGAGATAAAATGAACGTTTTTTGTGCTCATCAATTCATCATCAACAGTGCCTATAACGATGTCCACCATCAACTATACGGCACCAAGTACAACTTCTTTTTCATGTCATGTGGGATAGAATCCTACATGCATGCCATATACTCTTGAGAAGAGAAGGGAGTAGAAGGAAGATTCGAAGCTCGGCCAACGAAAGAGTTCGAGATGCTTTGCCGATGATTCATCTTACTATACTAAAGCGCATCCATCACCACCGGATTTCTTTCCTGATTAGTGAGCTTAAGCTTTAGTAGCTATGGTATGTATGTATATGCATGTAATCATTGTGCTTTGGTAACACTTGTTCCTAGGAAACAGAAAATTCGATAGGTTGTTTTTCATTGGAGCTAATTTGGTGATGACAGGTTGGATGCGCTAGCAAATTCTCTTTTAAGATTTACAATCCAATGAAGGCCATAGCGTTCTGGCTTCAACTTCAACTGTTGCTTCCTCCCATCTTAATATAATAAAAGAAATAATCTTTTTTTTTCGACAACAAAAAAATGTAAAAAATATCATTGTAGAAATTTTATTCTAATTGGTTACCTTGAGAATCTATGCAACGGAATCTTCGCGAGCTGAGGCGTCGAGGGAGTCGAGCGGGGACAGGTAGTCGCCGCCGGGGACGAAATCCCTCTCCCCTTCGATGCACCTGACGATGGACTCCTCCGCCTCCGTCGACTACGGCGTCGAACACCTGCCGCTCGGCGACTCTCCGGAGAATGTCACGAGTTTGGTTGGTAGAAGGGAGAATTTATGGAAAAGGTAGAGAAATGAGGGAATATTAGTGGAAAGGGAGAGAGACAGAGAATATTTGAGAGAAATGAGTTGATAATAATTCCCATCCTCCAATAATTCAAGTACAAGCACGGCTTTATACCAACCTAGATAAGGTGGTTGCCGTAACTCGTGGCTCAGCCACTTGAAATCAAACGAATAACAACTTATCAATTCAGCTACTAACGTGGACAGGCCTACTTCTTGGAATTGAAATAGCAGATAAGATCCTAATAGAATGCTAACAGCTTGACCGCCACGTCACGTCATTCAGGTAGACACGTGACAGAGAACACCTCCGAGGAGTCCTCGCAACAGAGAAGATCGTCGTTGATGGACGAGTTGGAGGAGGAGAGTAGATCGGTGCACGGCACCGCCCACATCATCGGCTTCCCTTTTTATTTTGGATTTCCCTTTTTATTTTGGATTTCCCTTTTTTATTTTGGATTTTCTGTTGGTTAACTGGCCCCTTAAATATAATTGAGAAAAAACCGGTTTTGGGAAATAGAGGGATATTTTTTTGATTGAATCCTTTTCATGGTACAAGTTATAATCCACCATTTTATAAAAGAAATAACTTGAAATTGTATCGAATTCAATTATTAGATTGTAATGTAATTTCATTCTTATAATTTAAATTCACGAAATTATTAAATTTTAACAATAATACATTATAATTGATTTTGGTGCTCGGAGATTTTGTTCGTATTAGTGTTAAAAAAATGGAAGAAAATATATATCATTACGACATAATATATTGTCAAGTGAAAATACAAAAAAAAAATAGAACTTATGTGGATGTCAATATTTTCACCTCGCTACTTTTAAACCATGTATTTAAATTCAACAAATTTACAACTATTTTTTTTGAAAGGTAATTTACAACTATTAATCTTCAGAATATTGTGACCCCGTGATCTTGATGCACTGTCTTCATAAAACCAGTTATCACATTTATTTCTCTTTAATTAGACAACTTCTTCTTTTTTGTGATAAAATTAGACAACTTCTTAGTTGTGCCACACGGTAAAATTACAAATCTTCCATTTTCAGGCATGGGATGTGTTTATCTATATTCCCTTCACCTAAATGTTTGCTAATAACAATTCACTCACTTTGCACACATTCCTATAATCTACAAAATATGAAAATCTATTAAACATGAGTTTTAAATTTGTTTTGAAAAATCGATGGTAATCTTAACAATTAGCTTTATTGTTTGAGGATTTTTATTGAGAGAACAGAAACAAGGAGAAAAATAGCGTGTGTGAGGGGCAGGAAAGCGAGGGAAAGGAAGGGAGTCGGACACCAGACACCGGACCTCCGGATCCTAGACCCCCGGACCCCGAAACCCGATCTCTGATTCCGCGACTCCGGACCCCGAACCTCCGACCCCCAGACCCCGGACCCTGGCCCTCGACCCTCGATTCCCGGACCCCGACCCCCGACTTAAGAACATGAACTCTAGACCCGGACACTCGGACCTCTGCACCCAGGACCCGCGGACCTCGCCCCCCCTGACTCCTGACCTACCCTGGACCCCCGGACCCTCGAACTTTGACCCCCAGACCCCCGAATCCCGGATCCCTGACCCTGACCCCTGAACATGAACCCCCGACCTCCGAACTCCGACCCCCGACCCAAGAACCTGAACCCCAAACCCCTGGTCCCCGGACCAAGACTCCGACACCGGACAATATATTTTACGGATTTTGAAACAAAATGGCACTTGCATCGCTCGTACGTTTTTACTAGTTATAAATAAAATAAAGCTCAGACCAATTGTATGTTCATCTTATTTCAACTAGTCACTGATCCAGAGAGATCCTGCTGAATTTATCCAACGTTTGTTAGATGAAAAGGGTAAGTATGATAAAAACATTTTATAGTCACAGCTTTCAGCAATGACAGGACCACCACCACCTTCCAGAATGCTCTGAATTCCCGCTCCGGACTTGAAGAGGTGTTTGCAATCCATGGGATATGTGAAGGGAAAGAATCTTCTTATTAAAAAAAAGAGCAAAGATATTGGGGAGGAAAAAGGAATGAAAAGTTCAGCAGCAAGTTTTACAAGATCGAGATAGGAACTGTAGTAGCTCCACAGATACTATTGGTTTTCTTCTAGGATAAAATAAATTAAGCTCCACAGATAGTATAGTGCGCACATGGAAAATGATTATTTATACAGTTAGATACAATATTATATATTTTTGAAACAGGAATGGGGGGGCGAAATTGGACTCTTCGGAGGGGCTGTAGTAGGTAAAGCAGTCCTTTATGGAATTAATCAACAACATTGCAAAAGCCCACGGGGATATCCGTATTTGGAAGACTAGGTGAACGTATTCGTGAAGGAAATGATCTTTATAAGGAAATGAGAGACTCTGGAGTAATTAATGAAGAAAAATGATTATTTTACGAGGATATACACGATATTTATAGTTTTTCCAAGTTATTTTTTAGGGTAAATTACTCTCACGTCCCTGAGGTTTGGTCACCCTCCCCCTAGGGTCCCTGGCTTTTGGAAAATGATTGTCCCGTCCCTAAGTTTTGATGATAATAGACTCTCAGATCCCTGGCTGACGTCATCGGCTCTTTTTTTCATTTTTGATCATGGAAATGACCAAAATACCCTTAACTTTTGACCAAAATACCCTTAACTTTTCATTTTGGTTAAAGGTATTTTGGTCATTTCTATGACCAAAAATGAAAAAAGAGCCGATGAAGTCAGCCAGGGACCTGAGAGTCTATTATCATCAAAACTTAGGGACGGGACAATCATTTTCCAAAAGTCAGGGACCCTAGGGGGAGGGTGACCAAACCTCAGGGACGTGAGGGTAATTTGCCCTATTTTTTATGGTAAATTGTACATATGTTCGTAGTCCAAATTTCTATAAAGAATTTGATATGCACACAATATTGAAGTGTAATATAATTAAATTTGAAAATTTTGGAATATGATTTGTTTCAAGTATTAAAAGACTTGAATTCATTAAAAAATATATTAGATTTAAATTTTAGGTTGAAATTATTTCTCATATATATTATATTCTGTCATTGAATAGATTTGCTCGCTATCATCCAAAACTGCTGTTTCACATAGAAAGGTCAACGGATAATCAATTTTGACTTAGTCAAAGCAATAAATTAGGAACAATACTATTTTTTATTACGTCCGCTGCGTCATATATTTTTGGGCAAATTACCCTCACGTCCCTGGACTATGGTCAGCCTCCCCCTAGAGTCCCTGAATTTTGGAAAGTGATTGTCCCGTCCCTAAGTTTTGATGATAATAGACTCCCGGGTCCCTGGAGCCGGAATATTCCCTTTTCTCCGGCGAACTCCCACTTGAAATGACCAAAATACCCCTTCCCCATTTAAAAAAATCCTCTCACCCTCACCTTCTTCCCCAATTCACCTTCTTGCCGACAACTCCCACCATCAAGAACCAAAATTAATTTCGGCGAACAAAAACAAAACCAGACAGATTGCTACTCCTTTAACCATCCTAAAACAATAACAAGACATCCAAATTATCACGTAAAGGCTCCAACTGGACAATCAAAACAGACAGGTTTTGAAAATTCCCAATTTAGGAGGAAGAAGAAACAACAAAGGAATAAGAACACCATCATCGGCTCAAGTAACCTAGCGGCGGTTCCCCTGAGAAGTATGAGAGAGTCGCCGGAGGAGGAAAGGGCGGCAAAGGAGGGAAGTAGGAGAGAGTCGCCGGAAGAGGAAAGGGCGGCGGTGGTGGTTTGAATCAGAAGGCGGTGGTCCCTTTTTGTCGAATCGAAGGGTTGATTGTTAGTAATTGGACCAGCGGTCGCACTTTCGTGCTTGCGACAGAAAATGGCTTCACCGTTTGGCAAACTGTTTGAGACTGCTTCACGGTCAGATCGAACAGGGCTTCTTCGGCTTCACCGCCAGGACCACAATGACGGCAAGGAGCATGATGGACCGCCTTGTCGGCCTCTGCCTACACCTGCTTGGCGAGGGGCCTGGCGACAGATTTGGAGGAAGAGAGGGAGGCATTCTTGGCCTTAGCGTAGAGCTGGGTCCCGCAGATAAAGTGGTGCTTGGATTTGGCTTTGACGGAGAAGCTCGCTTGAAGATGGAGATCGCTTGAACAACCTCAATTTTTGGCCCATCGGAATGACATCATCGTCTAGGGTTTCCTCGGATTCGTACAGGAACGACGGCACCATCGAACTCCGCCGTATGCGTTCGATCTCTTAGGCATGCATCACCATCTAGGGTTTCCTCGGAAACCCTCTAGAGACGAGCGGGGTGGGGCGGGAGGGGTCAGAGCGAAGGACGAGGGTGGTGGTGAGGGAGAGCTCTTGGAAACTCTCCGCTCGTCGTCGCCTTGATTTTAATTTTGAGTAATTAAAGAAATTTGATAAATCTTTTGTTTGGAGATTGAAGATGAATTGGGAAAGAAGATGAAAAGAGAAAGAGAGATTTTTTATTTTTTATTTTTTAAGTGGGAGGAATATTTTTGTCTTTTCAAGTGGGAGGGATAATTTGCCCTATATTTTTTGGTTCAATGTGAACTTGGACGAGAGAGATGATAGAAAGAGGTGGGAAGTAGAGAACTATAGAATGAAAATTAGGAAGAGATATACAATCTTCATTAAATCATAATATTACCGTAAAAAAAGTAAAAAAAAAATTGAAAGTCCATTAAATAGTTTTACATATAACATTTTAGTCTTTAGTAAACTAGTAAATCTAAGGTGTAGTATCCGGATTAAATGGTGTAAACAGCTTTGGTGTGACTTTAGAATTTATGGAATTGGGGTGTGCGTTTGGTGGGCTTCGAGAGATGGAAGTTGTTGGGTTGGGGTCATAGATGCAATCGCCCAAAACCCTAGCTAGCTAGCGCAGCAGCCGTTTGGTGATCGATCTTGTGGGGGAGTATGAGGTCGAAAGTGAAATCGAAACTGAAACCGATGACGTGCCGGCGACGGGACGATCCGCTTCCACTGCCAAAGGGGGCGTGGGCGGAGTGGGGTAAGGACGCGGTTTATTTCGTGACGCTAACCTACGAGGCCGAAACCGGTTTCAATTTGCACGCTATCAACCCCAACGACGAGAAGCTTCTGCTTTACCGCATCACGCGCTTCAACTTGGAGGCTCACGGCATCAAACATGGCTGGCTCACCGGGTCATGCGCCATCGTGGGTTCCCGTGCCTATGTCATTGCCGAGGAATCTATGTGGTTTTGTGACTTCGCCGGCGGCTCGTCATCGGTTAAGTGGATCAAGGGACCGGGGCCATCTCCCCCATTGTTTGACATGCCATGCCCGACCCTCTTCTCCATGAGAGGTAACCTCTACGCACTTGGCTATGAACTTCCATTGGATCGGAACAGCTTCCAGGTGCTTATTGATGGGAAACTCTGGCGACATATTGATCCTCCTCCTCCCGGTCCCTCTCCCGAAGACCTAAAGCTCTGGAACTCCGACTATCCGTATCAAGGCTCTCCATGTTCCTACCCGGGAGCAGGCTCGTATAGATGCTACCCGAATGGTGAGCATTTCCGGCGAGAACCATTTCCTAGTGTTCGAGTTCGAGGGCGACTCCATCATGCACGGCCAGTGGACCCGCCTCAAGATCAGGCCCTATGATTCTTGGGGCTGCGATCCATGCCCTCGTGCCCCTTACCCTGGCCGTTCCTACTTTCCTGCTTACCGATCTCTTCTGGATGCTGGCTCGCCCTTGCTCCTCCCTGTGATGCCCGGACAGCTCCTTGCTTTTGGCGGTTTTGGCGACTCTGATTCCTCCGCCATCCGTCTGGAATTTCCCCAAGAGGTCCACATTGAATGGCCCCGCTCCAAGTCCTTCTTTGATTTTGAGTCCCAGATCAACACCACGGACCAGTGGGAAATCATCCACCTTGGTGGGGGAAGGTATTTTGTCATCGCTTTCCCACCGCTTAGGCTTATCCGGGATGATGGTCTGTTTGTTTTTACTTTTGATCTCGTCACTAGCCCTCCCCCTCCTCCTCTTGGCGATGGCGACACAGACACACACGACCCTTCTTCTGCTCCATCATCATCATCCAGCAGCAGCAGTAGCAGCAGCAACAAGTTTACCGCTGTAAATGTTCGCACCAATTACCGCTACTGCCATGTCGGGATTCCTTGTCGCTTCCTTTCTGGGAAAGCTTCTACCTCCTCCACCAAGTAGACTAGACTGCCAGGTTTGAATTGCTATCCATTTTCTGAGGGTTCCCATGAGATTTAATTAATTCTCCGGTTGTATTATGGCATATTCACATTGCATAATCACCTTAGCCCCAAGCAATCAATCTTGTGTTTTTTTTTTGGGTCTCCTGATCACTATCATCGAGAAGTTTCACCGACGTATTTATTTTCATCAGACATCAATGCCATCCATGCCTCTTAGCCAAACTGTCTTGAGAGCTGTTTGTTTTGTTTTTTTCTCGTCCTTTTCAATTGGGAAGTTTTTATCTAATTCAAGATGGTCGGTCCGCCGCAGGTTTCCGATTGATGAGTGAGTACTGGAGATGATCAAATTCAAGATGCATTTTGGTGGTGTAAGACGACATGCTGTTGTTTTAGGGGTGTAGTAGTAATTGTGATATTAATTCGACTTTTTTATATTTATTTTGGCCTATGTGAGACTTAATCGGACGTGTTAGTGTTAAAATTGTTATGCATGTTGTTAAACAGAACTTGTTGTTTTTGGTGGTGTGGGGTATCTGGTTTTTATTATGCGTTGAAGAAGATAGGTAGGTGATGTTCAGGTGCTCTACTTTTTTCTGAATCGAGATAGATGGCCGGGATGAGTTAGTTCTTACTTACCTTGTTAAACTCACCCCCACCCCCAGTTAGTTCCCCCTCTTGAGCATGTGTATGTTTATTAATTAGATAGGAGGAGGAAGGTATGATCATCATCAACATTCATATGAGTGTTCCCAACACCTAGCTAGAAATCCCTCACAAGTCTGTCTGATATAGAACTTCACTTCTATATCAGGCATGTTGGGGGGCCAACCAACCAACCTCAAATTCCACTAGTTTCTCCGTGTGTGTGTGTGTGAGGGAGATGGAATTAGAAGACAAGGAGAGAAGAAGAAGAGAGGCTTGGGGAATAACTTAATCCTTGAGGATGACGTAACAGTTGTCTCATAAATTTTCTTGAAAAATCTACAATTCAATTATTAACGGTCAGTAGATAAAGACCACCACAAAATTCACTCCCAGCCATCTTCCCACAAGTTCAACATGTTGACTACGGAAGCAAGTTCGTACTTTTCCAAGTTTGGGAGAAACAGTGAAATTGAATCTGGAAGGAGGAAGGGGTCAAAGATTTATTTACGGACAACAGCGGTGCCGATCTGTGGGGTTTGCTATTTTAGTATGCAGTCTCGGATTGGTGATATTTTTACGTCGATCCGGTAATTTTGCCGGAATCAACCCCCAATTTTAATATGCTATATGAACACTACAATGTCGACTATAGAGACTATGTTCATTTAATATTTTTGCAAAGTGATGCGGGTTGCTCGACGTCGCCTGGGCCGAGGGCAATGAACTCGATAAACTTTCCAGGCTTCTTCGTTTAATAATCGTATAGCGATTCCTGTTAGTAAGTTTATCAAAAGGTCAAAGATTTGGTATATCGTGCTATGACATATCACCTTTTTATATATATTTTTTGGTATCTAGTATTAGAACATCCATTAGAGTGAACAATTCACATTTGAGTATGATAAAAAACTTTGAAAGGTGAATAAACTATCCAACAAGTATCCAAATATATTTTCAAGCCTCGAATTTGAGATCTCTTAGATAATTTAGAACAACTTAATCATCTTAGGCATAACATGTATACAAATCCTACTTTTTTCTTAAAGTAAGAATAAATAAAAAAAATTCATTTTGTCCACTGTGTTTTTGTTGTTGTTCTTAGTATTGACAATTTTATATTCAAAATACAAATCTGGGCACTAGAACCAATAAAAAAATTATTAACTTAATTAGCGGTTTCACCTCAAATTACAAAAATAAAAAAAATTCTATAATAGCACTCCTTTTAGTTAGAATGATAAATTGTTACCGAATTTTATAATGTGAAATTATTTTAGGGAAAAAGGAAGAAGAAAGAAGCAGGCGGCCTATTTTGATTCATCATCAACGCTACCTATAACGATGTCCACCATCAACTATACGGCACCAAGTACAACTTATCGCAGCCCTTCTTTGTCATGTGGGATAGAATCCTACATGCCATATACTCTTGAGAAGGGAGCAGAAGGAGGCTTCGAAGCTCGGCCAACGAAAGAGTTCAAGATGCTTTGCCGATGATTCATCGATCATCACCACCGGATTTCTTTCCTGATTAGTGAGCTTAAGCTTTAGTAGCTATGGTATGTATATGCATGTAACCATTGTGCTTTGGTAACACTACTGTTCGTAGGAAACAGAAAATTAGAGACGGAGTCTTTTGTCGTCTAATTTGGGATTTCCAGTATCCAGGGGACAAGGTTCTATATATGTGATGTTTTTATTTTAATACAACATCTTTACTTATCAAAAAAAATAGAGAGGGTGAGTGTATTCTTTTTTTTTTTTACTTATGTAGGACCTTTGTCATATGCTCTAACTAACTATTACAGAATGAGTTGTGTTAGTGATTCATGTTTTATGGAGTCAATGTTGTTAATCATTCGGATCAACCAGAATCTAGTTCCAACACTCACATATCCATAAAACAGTGAAACGGAATCAGAAGTTCCCACTCACTATATTCGATAGTTGATAATTTCATTGCTCAATTTATTTATAATACCCCGAAGAAAATTTCAATCCCTTCCAAAGAAGAAATTATATAATTCATAGGCGTCCATACCCCGGGTCTAGAAATACTAGCTTGGGCTCATCTCCCATTACCAAGCAAATCTTTGCTCCGTGTTGACAAGAAATTTAGATTCTGATTCTTGTGTTAAAATTTTGGACGAGGAGTTTTATTATCTTTCAGACGTCATGGGACTTGAATCTACATTATTAGTGGGTCCAAAGTCACTGTTTATTATCCTATCCGCTCAACAGTCAACCCACAATCGTAAACCAAGTGATTTCGAGAAAAATAGAGCATAGAAAAAGAAGGGAAAAAAAAAAAGAGTAATGTAGGTGACGAGCTTCCGATCGTAGAAATCGGACTGTTTTCGGCATAAAACTGGTCCTTTCCTGTTTGGTTTTTCATTGGAGCTAATTTTGGTGATGACAGGGTATTGGATGCGCTAGCAAATTCTCTTATAAGATTTACTATCCAATGAAGGCCATAGCGTTCTGGCTTCAACTGTTGCTTCCTCCTATTATAAATAAAGCTCAGAGCAATTGTATTGTATGCTCATCTTATTTCAACTAGTCACTGATCCAGAGAGATCTCAGGATCCTGTTGAATTTATCCAACGTTTGTTAGATGAAAAGGGCAAGTATGACGAACATTTAGTCACAGCTTTCAGCAACGACAAGACCACCACCTTCCAGAATGCTCTGAATTCCCGCTCCGGACTTGAAGAGGTGTTTGCAATCCATGGGATATGTGAAGGGAAAGAATCTTCTTATTAAAAAAAAAGAGCAAAGATATTGGGGAGGAAAAAGGAATGAAAAGTTCAGCAGCAAGTTTTACAAGGTCCAGATAGGAACTGTAGTAGCTCTCAGAAGGAATCAGAGACTGAGAAGCAGGAAACTCGTCAGAGAGAGAGAGAGTGGAGGAAGATAGGAAGCCCCAGATCGAAGCTGCAATTGTTAGGATCAATGAAATGAAGGAGGGTGTTGGATCATAACAACATAATCGGCCGACGTTTTGACAGAAGCAGCTTCAATCGCGTTTCCCTGGCCAACCCCGCTGAGATCAACAAGCGAATCGAGTCTCTTATCGAGCGTGATTTCTTGGAGAGGGATGGATAGCACAGACATAAAATTGTGCCGGTATCTTGCTTAGAATGATATAGCTTTAGATGAGGTCACCTGTCTTCTGTGGGGAACAAGGATTAGCATCGACAAATTCGGTTTTTATTTGGTCAGTGGTGGGTTTCTGCAATTTAATCTGGACGACTTAATATCCATTTATATCTTCTCATATGCTTTTCTCCATTTGTGGTTTTGGATCACTTTCACCCGAGTTGATGCTGGCTCGTGTTAACAGTTCACAAAGTTGATGAATGTGAAGAATCCGAGTCTATAGCAGAGGTTGAAGATGAACTGCTCCAAGTGATTGCTCGATTCTCCGACAATTCGATGTCTTTTATGAACTCACTGTCCTAGTTTGAGATACATCCCCTTAATGGTGTTGATACAAAAGCAGTTTGGGAAAAGATGGAACTTTGCTTCCTTCTATACTCTAAATCTTGTTCATAAATTTGCCTTAACATCAGCTCGTCTGTGAGGATTTCTTGTTCATAGCTCGCTAGTCTTTATTTCATGATCTAATTTTATTCCCACCATTGACAATCTCCATCAGAGTTGGACAAGCCAGAAGCCAAAAAGAAAACACGAGAACTATAAATTTATCCATCATCGAATCAGTAGCTCTCACATTAGATTGAACAGATTTCGACGAAGAAGTCGACTCTTGAACTAAAATGGTCGAAGCGAGCAGGAAGCTCCCCTGAAACAGGTAACAAGTACTCTTCTGTCAAATTCTAGTCGCATTTCCTGCAAAACAAGGTTAAGTTATTGGTGAGAACAGAGTTCCTTCCAAATCTAAGGGTGAACTTGAATCCTTGATTGCCTAGAACAAGAAGGGATGCAGTAATCATACAGTGATTAGCATTCAGAAACGACGACTCGGGTTTTGATATCAGCGAAGGTCTTTACGTCGGCACCCCATAACCTGTTTGCCACAAAAGTATAGCATGAGCTCCGACATTGTTCGTCAAGCTGAGGCCTGACGAAGAAAAGAAGTCACTTGAGAGTTGAGATCACATTGCACTTACCAGCAGGTGATACCTATGGCATTTGCCCTGTCCTTGTCGGCCTTCTTATCGTCTCCGACATGTACTGCATTGCCAGGCTCCACGCGCAATTGATCTGAAACCCATAAATCAAGGGGGCTAGGCTTAGGCATGTCTCTCAAACATAGCAAGCATCAACTTTCAATGAACTTCCATTCATTTGATGAGACAGCCTAATATCCATACCCAAAGTGGTGGTGAAAATTCTAGGATCGGGTTTCTCGTATCCAACCTCGGAAGATATGATCAAAGCATCAAAACTGAGAGTGGTGACTTATAATGAGTACCTGAATGAGAATTAATCATCGGTTTTCTATACACACAACAAAAAATTGTAAGCAAGAAACTAGAAGTATTCACAATTCCACTCCACCGGACATATTCATGCTCTCTCATTAGACAACTACTAACTTGTGCTTATCTAATATAAAAGTCGTCCCTGTTCTAAGGTCTCCAATGTCTCCGTCTATTAAGCAGATACAACCAAAAGTATAGAAGGGTAGTGTCGGCTATCTAGGTTGCTGCAAAGAATGAAGGAAGTGGAGAATGAGTGTGGCTTACAGATCTATAACATTTAGGTCCTTCAATAGCTTCCTCGATCGTGTATCGAAGTTGGACACAACAGCCAACTTAACTTTATTGTAGCTCAACAAGTCAGGATAGCAACAAAGGAACGGATACTGAAACACACGGCATTTTTTGTCCAAGCTGAAAGAAGAGTACTTGATGAATATAACCTCCAGCTTCTCTGAGACAGATCAGTGTTTCATGAGCCCCATCTGGAAGATGCCACGCGTCACCGTTTGCATAGTACTGAAGAAGACAGACAACATGATTTCCGATGAACGAGAAAAATGTAACTTCGAAATTTCTCCATTCGTTGGGCGGCATCAGGCTTAATAGCACACAGCTTGTTGTTTTACAGAATTCATTACCTCATAAACTTCTTCAAAGTACCCATCATCTGCACAACCGGTAGCTTCTGAGACAACAAGTTTCCAGAAGGGCCTCCCATCTCCCTGCCAAAATTTAAAAAGAAACAGCCAATTACAGGATGGAAATCGATTGGATAAGCCGTCTACTAGTTATGCTACCACTGCCTACATATGCAAGAGAATATCGTGGCAGAAGCTCTGGCGTGAACCAGATGCTCACGGATATTAAGAAAGGATATCCGGACATGGCAAACGATAGGTAGAATTGTCGAAAGGGGAATAGAAGTAGTGAGTTGGGATCCAACTCTCCAAAAAAGGAAAAGGTACCAATTCACTCCAGAAAGCAAAACCAAATCACAGGGGCATCAATTGTTGCCTAACTCGGAAAGGAACAGATAGCTAATGAATTTCACATCAAAGAATGACCTTATAACGGAGCTCGTCGGGCCACGAAGCAGCAAACGCTCTCTTGAACCCCTTCTTAATATCAGCTGCTGTAGCGGTCACACCTAGACACATAGAATCATGATTGATCATGAGCTCGAGAATCACAATCAATCAGCAGTCTTATGGACAAAACAAGAGTATTCCACATAACGAGCCTCGAACACCCGAACTTCAATACACATTGGATTGGTAGACATCCAAACACAACATCAAAAAGCTGCAAACTAGCTTGCACAACCGAGAACCTAATAAAAAATGGACAAAAAAAAAACAGAACCCAAATGGGACTAACCATACTTTCTCCCAATGACAGAGTAAGTTTCCTCCACTGGCTTCGACAATTGCAAGAGGGTCCCGCCTCCGTCCAGCAACAACGCGTCGTATGCTCGTCCAACAGGCTTCTCACCTCATAAAACACACAACAAGTTTTACAGTTCCTTAGTGGGGAAAAGGAGGTACTAATAATAACCCAATTGACATGGTTCAATTGTTGACGAGTGTAATCATAAACTTTTATATATATATATATATATATAAAAGAACAGCCCAATTACCAACAAATGCAAAACCACTTGATGGGTCGGTGTCAAAGGCAAACACAAAAGAGAAAGATCCAAGCTTTATTGATAGAAAGGGGAGGGAGAAGCAACCAGAGTAAATGGGCATGGAAGAAGAAGAAGAAGAAGAAGACATGCAGTGGCTTTGGAGCTTGAAATTGGGGGTCTTGTGGGCTCTGAAGAGAGCGTTTCCATTGGAGCACTTCAATAAGCACGCTTCCATGACCCCTTTTAGTTCAGACCAAGCTCAAGATCCTGTCTTTTTCTCTCTCTCCTTCTCTAGTTAGTGAGTCTTCATTTGATGATCATCATCATTCTGCTCGTCGTCTCCTTCACGTGAAATGACCGTAATACCTTTAAACAAAAATATCTTCATCTCCAATCTTCATCTTCAAACACCAGGAACAATAAAATTAAACCTTCAAACACCGTGAAATTAACCCAGGAACAACTCTTCAAACACCGGGAAGGGGAGGGGGTAAAAGGTCGAAGAAAGTAAAAAAATTTATTTTTTGTTTAAGAATATTTTGGTCATTTTCATGATCAAAAATGAAAAAAAAACCGATGACGTCAGCCGGAAATCCAAGAATCTATTATCATCAAAACTTAAGGACGGAACGATCTTTTTCCAAAACCTCAGAAATGTGAGGGTAATTTGCACTAAAATTAAACCTTCAAACACCGTGAAATTAACCCAGGAACAATGAAATTAAACCAGGAACAACTCTTTTATCGGAAATCGGAATACTCAAACCCAAGAACACCATGAAATTAAACATTGAAACAGAAAGAAAAAAAACGAATTCGTCATCCCAATTATTCCACCGCCAGACCTTCAATGAATTCCACCGCCACCAAAAAATTAAAACTCATTTTAGAATCTTTTGTTTTGCAAAAAAATGACTTTTCAAAAATAATATTCCGGTTTTTGTTTAACTCAGAAACAAAGGATTCTGAGAAATATATTCTGGCGAAACTATCAGCACCTTGTGTATGTTTGGAGATTTGGTACAATCAGGGTAATTTTTGACGTAACACCAATACTAATGCGTTTCAAATTGTCTTTGAATCGATGATTAGCAAGGTATATCTATGGACTATGTTCATCATGTCCCTTCACTCCTTTAAGAACTGATGAAGACTGTGAATTGGGAAAGTAGGATGATGGCTTTCCACCATCTTCAGCCATTAGCCATCTCCACCTTCTAAGCAGCTCGGACGGGTAAAACAATCGATCAAAATTCGATAGCGCCATCGGCCTCTCGGATAAGGAAGCAGCTGGCCGATTGTCACATACAGGAATGATCAACTGATCTCTTTCCTGAAGAAGATAGGAGCATCATGTTCTTCATCTTTAGGCCACTGCTCCTCCTGCAGAAAAAAGTATGGTATCCATATTGGAGACACGGATAATCAAAAACATGAATGCGAGAAGATACGGTCCAAAATGAAGCGGGTGTGACAAGTGATTATCACTTACCATGCATTGAATTACTTCAAAATGTCCTTGACGTCATCGAGGCTCGGATGGAGGTGTTGGCACAGTCCTATGTCGGAAGAGCTTCGCTAATGATCTACGTTCACAATCCTACA
Source organism: Hypericum androsaemum (assembly GCA_963995505.1). Lineage (NCBI taxonomy): Eukaryota > Viridiplantae > Streptophyta > Magnoliopsida > Malpighiales > Hypericaceae > Hypericum > Hypericum androsaemum. The sequence continues at coordinate 6,181,920 of OZ023195.1, forward strand.
AGCAGAACAGAGCTTACATGATTATCAGTTCTACATGTCGAGAAGCAGACTTTGCGGTATGATATATTATTACCTTGAACATATTAAGGTAGAATGGCTGATCTGGGTTTAGTCTCCTAAGCTTCAAGTAGGTATATGCAAAACTGAGCTGATCGCGAGATGTAAATCGATCAACTTCATTGAACCAGAGACAAGAAAACAAGTTTGACATCGGTGTATGAGCCCGAACTATAAAAGAACCTTCAGGCACATCTGCAAGGATATAGGACCAGTTAAGCCTCCTTCTGAGCAGAGACATAAGAGAAGAGCAGTAACCATCATTCTCAAGAAAATGGAAGTTTTGAAGGCCACGAACAACTTGGAAGAGGTAGAGTTGGGTCTGACGGATCAAACTTGACTAGGCCGTCAGCCTGGTAAAAATTAAACTGTTCATCGATTGCAGTATGATTGTACTTATTCAGACGCTTATTTTGGAGCACCTCCTCCCAGACACAGTGGCGATCATAATGGTTTGAAATAGCATACTCTGACCCAGTTCTCCAAAGAAAGTGCTCAAGTATCAGCATTGGATCAGTAATAAGCCGCATCTTACTATCAAGCCAAATCGAGTACCTGAAAGCCAGAATCGTAAAGGTGGAAGACCAATTAGAATCACATTTCTGTCAGCATCAGAACAAACAAAGGACTTGACTTCCTGCTACAACCAAATGCTAAATTATAGTGATATAATTACCGAGAGGAAGGGAAGAGGCGATGTGATAAAAGTTTTGGCACCTTTCCAGTTCTTCGCATATCTCCGTAGGGCAAGCTCCTGACAACAACCATTCTCCACAAACCTACATATCCTTTTTCATCTGGGATGTGTCCTTCGGATGACAATTTGGGTAATGTTTGCTCGTCCACAAACATCACAAAACAGACATTTCTTTTGGAAAATTCACTGATCTGAAATAAAAGGGTCACATGGCATCACTGGCATGAACAACAGCAATCAAGCATTCAAAGACAAGTTCAATTTGATCAAGAGAAATTCAACGCTGGGTTACTCATCATCAGAATGTAAAATCCGAGACAGTATTAGCTGATCTAGGAACAAAATGCAGGGAACCACTGCAGAAACTTATTCTATTTCTGATGGATATTGATTTTCGAGGTTATGTGAAGTTCTGTTAGCAACAAGTGACTTACTTTTTTGCTTGCCGGCCTCCTCAGGAAGTCAGAATTCCCAAATATGCACGAAGATACAGCTACTCGACAAGTATTCATATACTCTTTGTCCTTTGCATCAAGATCAAATCCAGGTGGTCCTTGCACAAATCCACAATGAATTGTCTGACTTGTTGCATGGAAATTTTTTTCCCTCTCCTCAAGTGTTTGATGTCCTCCAAATCTAGGCTTCAATGAGCTGGTCCTCAGAAGCTCCTCCTCCGAGGCCACATACTCGATCGAAAACTGTGTAAAGTTTCTAACATCTTCGGGCTCAGTTAGAAACTCAACCGATTCAGCAAGCTCAACTTCACAGGGAAAGTCTGAAACATCGAAAAGCAAAGTGCGAAACACACGAATTGGGTCAAACAGGGGGCTCAAACCAACATGTAGCTGAAAAGACTGATAATTGAACCGCGCCAATGCATCTTCATAAGTAACCGAAAGGGATAGCTATCATGCGAGAAAGAACAGTTACAAGTCCTTAAAGGAAACAATTCAACAACAATGCGGTATACTTACGCTGCTTGCGGTGCTTGCTTTTACCAACATTCGAAACAGACGATTGCTGCTCTACCCCCTCAGAAACAGAGTTTCCGCCTCCGCCATTACCGCCACCTTGAACTTCTTCCCGTGATTCAGAGGTCCAAGCCTTGTCGCCTCCACCAACTTTCCTGGGTTGTATGAACAGTATCCGATTTTCCAGGTCACCTGCAATTCAATATTCACTGATATCACACCAAAACGGGAAAAGTAATCCAGAAAGTTGCTAAATTGTTAACCAAACAAACATCGGTACTCACTAACCACCGTAAATTTCCAAACTTGAAAAGCATTTCACTTGTAAAGATATAAACTTTCCATTTTAAAGTCAATGGATGGGGCAAAACAAAAGCGACCCTGTAGAAAATTCATGTTTATACTAACTAATCCATATTCGAGGACTAAAAAATTAGCAAACATCAGGTGCACGAACTTGAAATCTCTATTTAAACCGGAATAACCACTTATTGGTAACACAAATCCATCTTTAACCACAATGCAAGTGGAAACAAGTGATTGAATGGTTTGGTTACCCGGGAAATGAAGCCTAAGGACAAAGGCAGCGAGGGAGACCAAAACGAGAGAACCCATAAGCAGGAACCAAACCAGGGCCACCGGCCGGACCACCCGGCCGAACCGCTTCCCCCGGCGGCCGGTACCGACAATGTTGTACTTGTGGAAAGCCATGTTGGAATTGGGATCACCATCCAATTATAGCTTGCCCGCCAGATCTCTGGTCCCTTCTCGAAACGACATCGGATTGTTGGGAAAACGCGTGATACGCAGATGTGAAGATGAAGACCCTCAAGTTCGTTACTTTTTTCTAACCCGCAAATTGCTAAATGTGTTTGGCGAAACAGATTAGGCAGATAGTAGATTGTTAAATATGTTTGATAAATTCAACTAGCAGATATCAAATTTAATTTAGTAGATTATATTTTTGGTTAAATTAATTATTAATTTATAAATTAAACTTAAATAAAATAATCTAAATTATTTATTTAAATTAAAGTAGTAATAATTTAATATTTTACTTATTTATATTCTAAATAAATATTTTGATAAAAGACAAATGGTTAACTTATTAAATATATTAATTTCTTACATTTAATTGGATATAAGAATAAGAATAAGAATATAAATAATAAGACCATGTCAATATTTATTTCAATATGTTAAAATTATCATTTATTCTAATTCGTATAGTTAGCTAATTCAAAACTATATTTTTTATAATTTTCTGTAGAATAAATATCATAATATTAAATAGTATTTTTTGGTTAAATTAATTATTAAATTTAAATTAAACTTAAATAAAATAATCTAAATTATTTTTTTAAATTCAAATAGTAATAATTTAATATTACTTATTTTGCAAATTGATGTCTCAATGAGTGAAGAACTTAGTTATTTACTATATTTATGAAATTTATTTTTTAAGAGATATTAATTTTGTAATTTTTTTGAAATATTGTTTTATATAGTATAGTTAACATTAAAAACTTTTGATCAAACATATAATATACAACTATCTAGTAAAGATTCATATTCATTGAAAGTAGAATAAAAATAACATATAATTTCATATATAGTGAATAATTTTATTTTTATTTAAGAACATATGCATACTTTAAAAATATTAGGAATGAGAAAAAATCATTTGTTAATTTTGTGTTTATTCTTTTTGATATTTTTAAAATAATTATTACAACTTTTTTATTCGATAGTAATATTGAGAATTTTATTCTCCAAAAATATTTTTATGTTCAGTTCCATGACTTTTGCGGTAAAAAATAGATATCATTAATTTTATGTATATTAGAAATAAAATAATTTGAAATTCTTATCTTTAGAAAAAATAAATTTACTAAAAAATGCAACCAAAATTATAAAGAAAAAAATGACCAAGATATTCTTAGAACAAAAAATAAAAAAATACTGACATTATCTCTCTTCTCCTCCTTCGTCTTTCTTCAACAAATCCAAACAATTAATTTCAATTAAAATCATCCCTTAACTTCAACAATTAAAATCATCCATAAAGCCCTCTCGTCCATTGTCGATTACAGCGGTGGTCGGGAATGGGTCTTCTCTTCCTAACGCGGGGACAGGTTATCATCTTGGCGTTGGAATGATATCGTCTTCGCGGTAAGCATGGTGTCCAGGAACGAGTGGTTCTCGTCACCCTCTTAATCCCATCGCTGCCGTCTCTTTGAGGGCGGTCGAGTGGTTCTCGTCGAGGAACTTCAAGGCGTCAAATTTGGGGGACTTCAGCATGGTCGCTCAGCGACTCAGTGGGGTCCATCATCTTTACGGCGGCCACCGCCGGGAGGTGGTGCCGCCTCAGGAACACTGCCTTTTACACTAACCCGAACCTGCCGTGTCCGAGCTTGTTCGACGCAGAGAAGGAGGAGGTTGCCCGCCGGATGAGGGAGTACGAGAACCGACGGCGGGCGAGGGGGAGTGGCACGCGGTGGTGGTGGTGGCGAGGAGCAGGGCGAGGAGGATGAGGGTCAGGGTCCCGGCGAAGTGGCGGGAGGAGTGGCATGCGGTGGTGGCGACTCGACGGCAGTGTGGGCTCCTTCGGGAGAGACTGTAATTGACGAAGGGAGGGAGAGAGAGAGGAGGATAGGGAAGATAGAATGAGAGAGAAGAGGAGGTGTTGAATCGATGAATAGGTATGGAAGAAAGTAGAAGAAGAGATCACATCCGCAGTTTTTGTTCTAAGGGTATTTTTATCATTTCAATAATAAAAAAAGAAAAAATTATTTAGGGACCCGAAAGTATAATAAAATTAAACACGAGGGACGTCGGCATGTATTTTGCAAACAGGGAAGACTTTTGAGTATATTTAAGCAAATCCGAGGAATTTGAGAGTAATTTTCTCTTCGTTTTATCCTGATATTCTGATATTTGATGATCAAACTAATTGAATTTTGAGTTGATTTATATATATATATATATATGTACATATCGAGTTTTAAGATGTATATTCCAGTAGTCTTTCTCAACCATTACTGTCTTTTGTAGAGATTGAGAAGATTGTTTCAAGGTTGGGGTTTACCATGTAATTGTATTGCGATAGATGAGAAGGGTGTTTTTGTTCAGTATTTTATTCTAGATATTAATTTTGTACCAAAAAAGGAAAATTACCCTCAGGTCTTTGACTTTTGGATACTCTCCTTCTAGGGTCCCTGATTTTTGGAAAATGATTGTCATAATAGACTCTCAGGTCTCTGGAGCCGAAATATTCCTTTTTCTCTAGTGAACCCTACTTGAAATGATCAAAATGCCCCTCTCACTTAAAAAATAAAAATATATCTCCTTCTAGCTTTTGGAAAATGATTGTCATAATAGACTCTCAGGTCCCTGGAGCCGGAATATTTCTTTTTCTCCAGTGAACCCCCACTTGAAATTACTAAAATGCCCCTCTCACTTAAAAAATAAAAAAATATCTAGCTTCAGCCTCCTTGGATGCCATCTCCGGAGAAGTCCGGTCACCATATCCGACAATCTCGAACGTCGGTGGACCTCTACTCTACCCCCTTCCCCGCACCGGCGTCTTCTACTACCCCTCCGCCGTGGAGACGAGGGAAATCTATGGTGGATTGAAGAAGGTTCGTCAGTGATCGTGCTGAGAGGAGACCCAATTTATTGGCGAACCCCGTGGTTGAAGAGGGCCCTCTGGGATCAGAACTCTCTTTGCACCCTGGCTGTTAGTCATTTTTAGAGTCTGTATTCAGAGGAGGAGCCACACCGGCCGGTCTTTCTGTTCCGGAATGGTTTTCCTACCTTGGAGGATAGCCTCCTATCTGACCTGTGTCACCCAATTTCCTGTGCAGAGATCCATGATAGTTTGTTCCAAATGGGGCCCTATAAGGCCCCAGGTGAGGATGGCTACCAAGCTATCTTCTTCCAGAAGTGCTGGGAGGTTGTTGGTGATTCAGTATGTGCTCAGGTCCACGAGTTCTTCTGCAGCGATCGTCTTCCCCCTCACCTGAACACTCCCTTGATCACGCTCCTCCCTAAAGTCCCAACGCCTGAGTTGTTGACCCAGTTCTTCCCCATCAGTCTTTGTAGTGTTCTTTATAAGATCATTACAAAGATCTTGGTAGGCAGACTGAAGCCCATTCTTGATACTATAGTTAGTCTGACGCAGTCCAGTTTTATCCCGGGTCATTATATGTCGGACAATATTGTCATCTTTCGAGAGGTGGTCCACTCGATGCACCATAAAAGGGGTGAGGCTGGCTGGATGGTTATTAAGCTTGACCTCGATAAGGCTTATGATCGTCTTAGCTAGAATTTCCTTGAGAAAATGCTTATTCTGACTGGTCTCCTGGCGGACTTTATCGGCTGGATTAAGGAGTATATCTCGACTACCTCAATATGGGTCCTCTGAAATGGGGGAAAGACGGATGTCTTCTCTCCTATCCGTGGGCGTGTATTTTGTAAACAAGAAAAACTTTTGAGTATATTTAAACAAACTCGAAAGACTTGAGGGTAATTTTCCCTAAAAAAATTAACTATGATTAAGAATTTGTCATAATACAAAAAATATCTGTCACAAAAATAAATAAAACAAAATTAGATGGCATTTAGTAAAATACGTGCAAACTATATTGTTAACACGAATTTTTAGGGTAAATTACTATGAGATCCATGAAATTTTGTCACCTTACTTTTAGCGTCCTTAGATTTCCAGAAATGATCTTGTAGTCCCCTGTGTTCAATTTTATTATACCATTGGATCTCTCGCTTACGTCATCACTCATTTTTATCATGAAAATGAACTAAATACCCTTAAAAAATAACCATCTTCTCCTCCGATGAATGAAGACCCACGAATAGCAAATCACTAAGAACACCTAATCAGGAGCTCACTGGCGACGACCAAATTGATTGGTCACCAAGAACACCTAATCAGGAGCTCACCATCGGTAACCGTCTCCTCCTCCCCGTCCATCGGCAATTGTCTCTTTCTCCCCTTTTGTCGTCGACCGCACTCCTCCCATCTCGCCTTGAATCCCACCGGACTTCGCAAATCTACAAATTTGGAACCTTAAAGGTGCGTGTTCGTCTTCTCCTGAGCACCGGCGATGTTGGTTTCTGGGATTTAAGATGATTATTTCTAGTTTCATAGTATTGCGAGAAAATGAGGGGTCTCTTAGTATAAATGTCCTAGAGACAATCGTAATAAGGACTTTGTACTAGATCATATTCAGTTGTATTATTAATTTGATTAATAATATTCGGCATTACATAAAATGAATATAATGTTTGATTGTTTGCATATATTCATGTTTATGTTCCCATGAACTAATGTTGTTATCGAGAATGTGAGATCTCGGATAACTATGAACATAGTTCTTAAATAGCCCCAATCAATGATCATCGAGAATGGGATATCGATGATGCGATTGAGATTGGTGTGCGATCTGGATCATATCCTTAGAGGATGTAGTGGTTCTCACAACTACGAGATACTAGGTATTTCATGATGGATGCACAGATACTTTGGAGAGTATTGGCATACCCGATCGAGAAACCGTATGGTGTATTCTATTTACGTGTCTACGGTAATATCGGTTTGTGGAGTAGTGAAATAGTCCTCAGACTTGAGGTCAATACGCACGACATGTACGGAGTAATGCACTTAGATCATGACCGACGCTTGCACTCCTGACGGGGTAGATATGGCATGAGTCAAGTACGTTGCGAAGTATATGTGCGTGGTAGTTGAGCCAAGAATAGGATTCATTCCTCTAATAGACTTGGAGAGAAAACTTGTCTTCTCATAATTAATTGGATCGTTAGTCATTGGCCAATGCACGTCATTTTAGAATGGTGTCTAAAATGACAATATGATCAATTAATTGATGAGATAATATGATTAAGTTATTTGAACAGACACATTATTATGTTCTAGAGTTAATCGAGTATTCGTGAATGAAAGGACCGTACCACTATGAACTTCACATTACAGGTAGTTGCAGTATCCTCGCAACGTACCTCATATGTTGAGATTGTCTGGTTTATTGTCTAGGGTTAAACTAAGACCATTAGTTTGACTAATCGCTTGACATATGAGGGCCTATGGGTCACACAACAGTAGTCTTAGTTACGAATTGAAGTTGGTTAAATTAAATATTGATTTGATCAAGAATATTTAATTTATAGAGAAATGAATTATAATTTTATTAGATAAAATTATAATTACAATTGTTTAATTAAATTAGATTTAATTAAATAATTTTGTGTATAAATATATATAGTAAAAATGTTGGACATATTGACTCGGTCAAGAAATTATTAGATTGGGTTATATATATATATATATATATATATATATATATATATATATATATAAATAAAGTGGGGCGGCTGCGCCGCCCACTTCCTTTAAAGGATTTAAACCCACTATGTCCATCATTCTTCCTATAAAATGGTGAGGTTTTGGAAACCAATTGACAGACAGAAAAACTAACGTGAAACACCATATATATGATCAATTCAAGGTTGCCTTGAATTGATCGAAAATAATAGGAGAGTTCTTGAAGAATTCTCGCTATATATTTTTCTAGTTAAATCATCGTAGAGAATTGTCCTAGCAAATTCTCCGGTGATTTCAACTGTCAAAGAATTCGTAGACGAGGGCTACGTGGATACCATAGTAGAGGATTCGAGCAACGAGGAGGATTCGATCCACGACGAGCTCTGATCTACGGAGATTTGTAAGAACTCTATAACCATTTTGTTATCGCAGATAATTATGTTATACAGCCAAATCAGAAGTTCGAGTGTTGGCGAAAATTTTAAGCTTCCGCTGCTTCGACCTTGGAGGTCCGTACTGATTAATTCCCAACAATTGGTATCAGAGCTAGGCTGATTTTGTGGCTGTATACATAATTATTTGTGTTTTTCGAATATATGTATCTTGTATATGAGAAAAATACTTCCCTGCGTTGGTGACGAAACTCTGTAATGATTTTAAAGCCTTTGAAAAAGCAGTTTGATTAAATCCAAAAGCTTTGTGAGTTTCTGTTCAACATTGGTGACGGAACCAACGAGTTTGAAGCTTTGGAAGCTTGCCAGTAACGTCGACGGGGAAGAAGCTTCGGCTTCATCATGTCCGTTGACGGGGCACCCCGCCGCGGAGCCTCCGCAGGCTACGAGGTCGGGTTTGAGCCAGGACACGGCCTCGGCCATGTCCACGTTGTCGACCTTAGAGGCGGCTCCGCTGCGAGCTCATTTCCGGCGGTCACGCGCCTAGAAACCGAGGTCTAGGACCACCGGTGAACTCGCCCAATCATGGGCTTCATTGTGGAGGTCGAGCGGATCAGCACCGGGGAGACGCGAGAGCCGAGCGGTCGTCGAGCTCCGTCCGGGCTCATTCGGTCGTCAACGACCGCGACGGCTACGCGCCGAACCACCTCTCACGGCCACCACGGACGAGCTCGCCTCGTCGCGGGCGTCGTCGTGGTACCGGCAGTGTTGCCCGGATCGAAGCGAGCGACGAGGTGTCGTCGAGCCATTTTCGGACTCGGTCCGCGGCTCAACGACACCGTCGTCAAAGCGCCGATTCACAACGTCGGGGTACCACCGACGTGCTCGCAGCGTTGCGGGAGACGTCGTGGTACTGACGGTGACAATCGGAGTTGCTCCAATGGGGAGATCCAAGCTTTCGAAGCTTCGCCGATGAGTTCCAGCTTTCGGAGCTCGATTTCGGCGTGCACGCGCGAAAACCCGGCGGTTTGGGACCACCGGCGTGATCCACGCGTCGCGATCTACACAACGGCACCGCCGGTGACGAGCGGCGTTGCGCCGTTCGGCCGATGGTTCTCAGGGACTAATCTGCAATTGTCCCAGGGACTTGATGTTGAGAATTTGGAATTCTGTAGGGGCCTCTTTGCAAATTCGAGAAATCTGAAATTGCAGATAAGCCCTTGGGGCCTTTCTGAAATTTCGGCTGTATGGTTAATTACGGTATGGTACCTGGAGTAATCATGAAATTGCAATCTAGTCCCCGGTTAATTACAGGGACTTATTTGTAAATTTGCCTGTATGGAAAATTACAGTTTGATCCTTGGACCTTTCTTGAAATTTCAGTTTGGTCCTCGGATATTTCTGAATTTTCGGAATATCTGGAAAATTACTATTTGGTCCCTAAATTAATTCTAAAATTGCAATTAGGTCCCTGGACTGAACTGAAAATAATGAATTAGATTCTAAATAATTGTTTACATTTAATTTCTAAGTTGGAACTTATGAAATAATATGTGGACAATAAATGGATCTTGTTTGAGCAAGTTAAATACCCCGATAAAATGTTCCTCAAACTTAAATATGGTTTTCATTTAGAATGAATGATGTCTTCCATCATAATTAAGAGAAACCGAGATTTCATTCTATAGTATTTAAGACCAAAGTCTTTTGCTTGGAATTACGTCTTATGGAACTCTTATAGGGACATGTAAATGTCGCCGTGTGATGGTTGTAAACCACCTAAGTTATTTCACTAGCCAAAGCAAGGAAATAATGATGGGACATCGATTGGACTGGGTCCGATAACTAGGAATTGTATGAACTACAATTGGTTTGGAGACCTACCAGTTATGTTGTTACAATCACCAGCCAAAGCAGGGGTTGTGATAGTAGGAATGTGGATCCTAGTCCATTAAGATTTATATTAGATATAAATTCGTACTCTTCCGATGAGGTCGTTGAGTATGTGAAAATAATGGAGACAAAATAAAGCTAAAGGCCGTGTTTATTTTGAATACTGTATGATGATCATAGGAATTATGTTTAATTCCCGTTTTAACTTATTTCTTTTAGGTGTGTTGAAATAGCGAACATGTCATTGAGATTTATACTGGAATCAAACAAGTTGGCTAGGCCAAACTTTCTAGATTGGCACCGAAACATGCGTTTGATGCTAAGGCAAGGAAGGATTGAGTATGTGTTAGACACGACCATCCCTGTTACCCATGCGGCTGATTCTTTTGAACTTGCTACGTTTGACGTAGAGGCTCAAAAGGAGCATCAGGATGATGCAAATCAGGCGCAGTGTGTAATGTTGCTTGGAACGGCTAGGCCTAAGCTGCATAACATGCTAAAGACTTTTGAAGGTACTTCTTCGAAGGAAAGGAATGTGCTCATGGTGGGCACCTCTTCTTGCTCTGCGCTTAAAGGCAGAAAGAAGCAGAAGAATAAGGCTAAGAATAGTTCTAAGCCAAAGTTCCTTAAACCTAAGGGTGGTATTCAAAAGAAAGAGCGGGTAGACAAGGATGTGTGCCTCTACTGTAAGAGGAAGGGGCACTGGAAGAGAGACTGTAAAGTTCTGGCTGCTGAGAATAGGGCACTAGGTGTCTCTAGCTCCGGAACTGGAATGTTTGTTATTGAGATAAATATGTCCACTAATAGAACTGACTGCTGGGTATTAGATACCGCATGTGGCTTACACATTTGTACGAATGTGGAAGGTCTCACAAAGAGCAGGGTGGTTAGACCGGGTGAAGTCGCCCTATGCGTAGGTAATGGAGCACGAGTTGCTGCCGAACGCGTAGGGAAATATAGTATTGACTTACCCAGTAGGTATAGACTGGAACTTAATAATTGTTATTTCGTTCCATCTATTACCAGAAATATTATTTCCATTCCAATGTTGGACATTGAAGGTTTTTCCTTCTAATTTTCTAATAGTAGTTGCTACTTTTCGAAAAATGGAATTATTTATGGAAATGCCTCTCTAGAGAATGGTTTATATTTGTTGAATAGTGGACATGATGTTCTTAATATGCAGAACAAGAAGCTCAAATTAAGTAATCAGGAAAATCCCACCTTCTTATGGCATTGTAGACTTGGTCATGCCAATGAGAAAAGAATTGCAAGGTTAAGAAAGTTAGACTACTTAACCCCATTCGACTTTCAGTCTTATGGAAATTGTGAATCTTGTCTCAAAGGTAAAATGACTAACAAACCCTTTTCTGGGAAAGGGGTAAGAGCCAAAGAAGTGTTAGAGTTGGTTCACAGCGACGTGTGTGGACCATTACCCACTCTAGCAAGGGGTGGTTTCAGATACTTCATTACCTTTACTGATGACCTCTCTAGGTATGGATATGTGTATCTTATGAAACACAAATCCGAGGCCTTTGAGAAGTTTAAGGAGTATAAGGCAGAAGTAGAGAAACAACTTGGGAAGAGTATTAAGACTCTTCGATCAGATCGAGGAGGTGAATACCTTAGCCAAGAATTCCTGGATTATTTAAGGTTACATGGGGTCCAATCACAATGGACACCTCCTGGAACACCACAGATGAATGGTGTGTCCGAGAGGAGGAACCGAACCCTGTTAGACATGGTAAGGTCCATGATGAGTTTCTCCTCTCTTCCAATATTTCTTTGGGGTTACGCACTCCAATGCTCAATCTACATTCTGAATAGGATTCCATCCAAATCAGTTGAGAGAACACCATATGAGATATGGTGTGGCAAGAAGCCATCATTCTTACATATCAAAACGTGGGGTTGCCCCGCGTATGTGAGGAAGATGCTCACTGATAAGTTGGAATCCAAATGTGAAAAAGGTTACTGTATGGGATATCCTAAGGAAACAAGAGGATATTATTTCTATCTTCCTGAGAAACAAAAGGTTATTGTTTCTAGACAGGCGACGTTCCTTGAAAATGACTATGTCTTTAAAGGACAAGGTCGTAAAAAGATAGAGCTTGAAGAAATTCAAGAACCACAAGGTAATGCTGAGGCTGAAGACTTGTCGAATAACCACGACAAAGAATCAGTGGGAGCATTCAGTGATTCTCATGGTAGGAGTCTTTCACTAGGTGATAGTCTTCCAGCCAGTGGGAGCGTAATTAGGGATAACTCGCATACGCAAGCTACCCCAATTAGACTGAATGAGGACAATTTGGATATTGTTCAATCTCCTGCTCAGGAAACGCTTGAGAGCGTAGCTCCTGAGAATTCTCCTGGCGTTGATCAGATCATCGCAGAAGAACCTCTTCACGATCAGAATGTACAGCCTGCACAAATGCAACTCCGTAAGTCTACGAGGATTCGTCGTCCACCCATCAAGTTTAGTTTCCTCTCGGAGGAACACGATGATGTGGAGATCCCGGACAAGGACGAACCCAAGACTTATACTGAAGCGATGTCAGACATCAATTCAGAGAAGTGGCTAGAGGCCATAAAATCTGAGATGGACTCGATGTATACAAATCAAGTCTGGGACTTGGTAGAATTACCTGAAGGGGTTAGACCCATCGGCTGCAAATGGATCTTCAAGAAGAAGATCGATGCAGAAGGTAAAGTGCAAACCTACAAGGCTAGGTTGGTGGCAAAGGGTTATAACCAACGCGAGGGCATTGATTATGACGAAACCTTTTCACCAGTTGCAAAAATCAAGTCCATTCGGATTTTACTTGCTATAGCTGCATACTATAATTATGACATTTGGCAGATGGATGTCAAAACGGCTTTCCTTAATGGAAACCTCGAGGAGCGTGTGTTTATGACACAGCCAGAAGGTTTTATATCCAAGTCAAATTCACAATTAGTATGCAAGCTGCAAAGATCCATTTATGGATTAAAGCAAGCTTCTAGGAGTTGGAATATCCGTTTTGACGAAGCTGTCAAATCGTTTGACTTCGTTAGAAATGCGGAAGATCCATGTGTTTATCGGAAATGTCAAGGGGATAAGACTGTTTTCATTATCATATATGTTGATGACATATTGATTCTGGGAAATAGTATCTCGCTAATGCAATCTATGAAAGATTTGCTGTCCAAGATCTTTATGATGAAGGATTTGGGTGAAGCCTACTACATCCTTGGAATAAAGATTTATAGAGATAGATCTAAAAAGATGTTGGGGTTGTCACAATCCACATACATAGACAAGGTACTAAAGCGTTTTAAGATGGAGGACTCTAAGAGAGGTTACCTGCCAGCGAATCATGGGATTAAGCTGTCAAAGAAGGATTGTCCTTCTGAAGAAGCAGAAATCGAGTACATGGAAGGTATCCCATACGCATCTGCGATTGGATCAATCATGTACGCCATGACTTGCACTAGACCCGATGTGGCCTACGCTATTAGTATCACTGGTAGATACCAGAAGAACCCAGGTGAACGTCACTGGGTTGCTGTTAAGAACATTCTAAAGTATCTTAGACGAACTAAAGAATGTTTCTTAGTCTATGGTGGACAGCCAGAACTTGTGGTAACTGGGTTTACCGATGCCAGTTTCATGACTGACTGTGATGACTTTAAATCACAGTCAGGGTATGCATTCATGCTCAATGGCGGGACGGTGAGCTGGAATAGTTCCAAGCAAAATACGACCGCAGATTCAACAACCGAAGCTGAGTACATTGCTGCATCAGAAGCCGCAAATAAGGCTGTCTGGGTTTCAGAGTTCTTGAAAGAACTAGGGGTAGTTCCGAGTGCCAGTTTTCCAATAAAAGTGTATTGCGATAACACTGGTGCAGTTGCACAGGCAAAGGAACCAAGATCCAATAACAGAAACAAGCATGTACATAGGCGCTATCACTTGATCCGAGAGATCATAGCAAGAAAGGAAATAGAGTTAGAACGTGTTCCCACAGAGGATAACCTAGCTGATCCTTTCACCAAACCATTGGGTGTGCAGCAACACGCCAGACACTTTGAGAGTCTGGGTGTTAGACGCATGGGTGATTGGCTCTAGGCCAAGTGGGAGATTGTTAGTATAAATGTCCTAGAGACAATCGTAATAAGGACTTTGTACTAGATCATATTCAGTTGTATTATTAATTTGATTAATAATATTCGGCATTACATAAAATGAATATAATGTTTGATTGTTTGCATATATTCATGTTTATGTTCCCATGAACTAATGTTGTTATCGAGAATGTGAGATCTCGGATAACTATGAACATAGTTCTTAAAATAGCCCCAATCAATGATCATCGAGAATGGGATATCGATGATGCGATTGAGATTGGTGTGCGATCTGGATCATATCCTTAGAGGATGTAGTGGTTCTCACAACTACGAGATACTAGGTATTTCATGATGGATGCACAGATACTTTGGAGAGTATTGGCATACCCGATCGAGAAACCGTATGGTGTATTCTATTTACGTGTCTACGGTAATATCGGTTTGTGGAGTAGTGAAATAGTCCTCAGACTTGAGGTCAATACGCACGACATGTACGGAGTAATGCACTTAGATCATGACCGACGCTTGCACTCCTGACGGGGTAGATATGGCATGAGTCAAGTACGTTGCGAAGTATATGTGCGTGGTAGTTGAGCCAAGAATAGGATTCATTCCTCTAATAGACTTGGAGAGAATACTTGTCTTCTCATAATTAATTGGATCGTTAGTCATTGGCCAATGCACGTCATTTTAGAATGGTGTCTAAAATGACAATATGATCAATTAATTGATGAGATAATATGATTAAGTTATTTGAACAGACACATTATCATGTTCTAGACTTAATCGAGTATTCGTGAATGAAAGGACCGTACCACTATGAACTTCACATTACAGGTAGTTGCAGTATCCTCGCAACATACCTCATATGTTGAGATTGTCTGGTTTATTGTCTAGGGTTAAACTAAGACCATTAGTTTGACTAATCGCTTGACATATGAGGGCCTATGGGTCACACAACAGTAGTCTTAGTTACGAATTGAAGTTGGTTAAATTAAATATTGATTTGATCAAGAATATTTAATTTATAGAGAAATGAATTATAATTTTATTAGATAAAATTATAATTACAATTGTTTAATTAAATTAGATTTAATTAAATAATTTTGTGTATAAATATATATAGTAAAAATGTTGGACATATTGACTCGGTCAAGAAATTATTAGATTGGGTTATATATATATATATATATATATAAAGTGGGGCGGCTGCGCCGCCCACTTCCTTTAATGGAGGATTTCTTTTTCTAAAGAAATCCTCCCTTTTAAACCCACTATGTCCATCATTCTTCCTATAAAATGGTGAGGTTTTGGAAACCAATTGACAGACAGAAAAACTAACGTGAAACACCATATATATGATCAATTCAAGGTTGCCTTGAATTGATCGAAAATAATAGGAGAGTTCTTGAAGAATTCTCGCTATATATTTTTCTAGTTAAATCATCGTAGAGAATTGTCCTAGCAAATTCTCCGGTGATTTCAACTGTCAAAGAATTCGTAGACGAGGGCTACGTGGATACCATAGTAGAGGATTCGAGCAACGAGGAGGATTCGATCCACGACGAGCTCTGATCTACGGAGATTTGTAAGAACTCTATAACCATTTTGTTATCGCAGATAATTATGTTATACAGCCAAATCAGAAGTTCGAGTGTTGGCGAAAATTTTAAGCTTCCGCTGCTTCGACCTTGGAGGTCCGTACTGATTAATTCCCAACAGGGTCGTGAAGGAGCAGCAGTCGAACTAGGTCTGTGGGAGGGGTTATAGATTGAATGCAGCAGTCAAGGTCGCGGTTGGTGCATGGTAGGTTTTCAGATCTGTCTAGCTCTTTTTCATCATGAAATGGTTTCTGATTTTTTTAGACGGAAATTAGAACATGGTCTAAAATGATTGAAGATTTGGATGCCGGGGTAGACTTGGGTTAATTTTGATGTTTGCCGGAATTTGTCATCGGAGATGACGACCGAAAGCTGGTACGTCACCGGAGAAGATGACCGGAAGTTTGAATAAAAAAGAGACAAAGTTATAACAGTCAATTCATAAATGAAATAATATTAAATTGATTGATGATGTCAGCGAGGGACCCGAGAGTATAATAAAACTAAACACGGAAGACTAGAAGATCATTTCTGGAAACTTGGGGGCGCTAGAGGTAGGATGACAAAATTCTGGGGACCTGATAGTAATTTACCCATTTTTAAATTATGATCCGATCCGACCGCAATGATACCGAGCCAAATTACCGGACATGTCCCTCGAGTAAAAAACGCAGCGTTTTTCGTGCGACAGGAAAAATCTATTTCGAGTGTTTATAGACTTCAACTCTCGAGGGGTAGGCGGCGGCGGCGAGGAGAGCTACCTAGTTTTGGAGCAGCGGCGGCGATGGCGACGGAGCTAGAAGAACTAGTGGGCTTTCTTTCCTCTCCTTCTCTTCCCGTAAGTCTCTCTCTCTTATCTCTTTCTCTCTAAATTTCCATAATTATTGTAGCTCAGACCCAGAAGTGTAATTAAATTAAAGAGAAACCCTAACGAGTGGCGTAATTTGTGTTCATTTTGTCTTTTCGTTTGGAAATTATTGGGATTTAGGTGAGGAAGGTAGCCTTGGATGTTGTTCGGGACTTAACCGGGTCGGAAAACGGGTTACGGTCCCTTTCGGGGCACGCCGGCGTCGTTCTTCCCTCGCTGTCTCGGCTTTTGAGTGAACAGAAGGTGCTGCCTCACTTTTCGTGCTGATTCGTGTTGTTCGTGTGTTTGTTCTTGACGGCCCTTGCGTTGTGCTGCAGGCGTTTGCGGAGCCTGCTGCACAGGCTCTTGTCAATCTATCCCAGGACTCGGGCTTGGCCGCGAGGATGGTTGAGATGGGGATGATAAGAACGGCCATGGATTTACTCGACAAGCCAGACTCTGGTATCACGGGATTACTCGTGATGCTCCTTGTTAATCTCACTCAGCTTGATGCCGGCATTTCATCCCTGCTCCAGGTGCTCTTCTTGGACTCGTTTTACTTAATATTCTAGTTTCTGAGCTATACTCAGAGTCTGATATATGGTATTTGTTAGGCTGATGACGAGAAGATGCAAGGACTTTATATTATGAAGCTGGTCAGATCATTCTGTAGATCCTCCACCGAAAGTAAAGGTCTGTATCGATCTCTTTGGATGTGTAATTGATAATTCTTCTACATAGGAAAAATTTTCTTATCTAGCAAATAAAGTCCATGTCATGAACTGTTTTGAGCACAGTTTTCACGGGCCATGAATAGCTAGTGTGGATGGTTCTCGAGCTTAATGATGGAACCTGCTAGCCCCAGAAGCCATCGTTACTTCCAATCATAGTATTTTAATCGCCTAAGGTCTCTTAAATGCATGAACAGTGCATACCTTATGCTTAAGGTTACTCACCTTGAGATTCTTTTGTCTAGCTTGGAGGTCTTTATTTTTTTTAAATGTTCTTTGCTCTGTGTCTTTTAAAGGGCTGCATCAAGATGCATTGGTAACAGTTTTGCATTTTTGGTGTCAACTAGATGATCCATTTGATCATGTTGGTTCAATACTCGTGAATATTTCCAAGAACGAATCTGGAAGGAAACTGTTGCTGGACACTAAGCGAGGATTGCTGAAGCAAATTCTTCGACAGTTTGACTCAACAAATCCGTTAAGGAGGAAGGGGGTATGCATTAACTAGTAACTACTAACCCACAATCCCGAGGTTCTTTTCAAATGACCCCAAAAATGTTGCATTCACTGTGAGGTCTATGCTATTTGATCTATATCCCTTGCTAGAAATTTATTTGAGGACACTGACAGGTTTGTGTCTATAAGAATGACCTATCTTTTGGTTAGTCAAAGTACCTTGCTTGATTTGATGTATGTGAGGTGTCTCTCTGCGTGTTTTGATCTCGCTGCTGTTGATGAAGACTTGTTTTGCATGGTTAATGAGATGTTCAGAGAGTATTTGTGAATATCAAACCCAATAAAAGTCGAGGTAAGTGTACATGTATCGTGAGATTCTAGTTTATCTATGCTACTCAATTTTTTAATTTGACCAATGGGAAACCGGGTCTTGTGCGCATGAGCTTCATGTCATTATGTTCATCTTTTTCTTCATCTACTTTGTTTTTTGTTTGTCATTCGCAGGATAGGTGAAATGAATAAATTTATGCTCGACTATCCGATTACACAAGTACCTAACCAGTTTCTTTTTGCTTGCAGGTTTATGGAACAATTAGAAATTGCTGCTTTGAAGCCGAGAATCAGCTCCAAGATTTGCTTTTGATATCCGAGTTCCTCTGGCCGGCATTGCTTCTGCCAGTTGCTGGTACCAAGGTAAATGTTCTCCGATTATCTAATGTTGGTTTACTTGATAGGCTTCTCTCCTATTAAATTAATTATATTAACTTCCATTCTGCTCACCTTTTGCACAGATATACGATAAGAAAGACATATTGACAATGCCTCTCGAATTAAGCAGTGTGCTCTCGATTGAGCGTGAACCATGCGGTGATCCTCAAATCCGTGTCGAAGCACTCGAAGCTATTTATTTGATCACTTTACAAGTAAGCCAAGTAGCATCATGTTTTTAGTTGGAGAATCTCTATTTAGCCGAGCTGTGTCAGTCCTTTTACACTCTGATTATCATCAGGAAGCAGGTTTAAGATCTTTTTGGTCCGTCAACGGAGCGCACATATTACAAGTCGGGTATGAAAAAGAAGAGGATCCTAAAGTAATGGAAGCCTACGAGAGAGTTGGTTCCTTGGTGAGTTTGAAGTTCTCGCTTTTCTTTACGCACGGACGATTTTCTAGCGGTTTCCACAATTTACACCACGTTTGCAACAGCTGGTTCGAGCTTCCGGATCCGAGGAGCCTGTTGGTGAGAAGTTGAAGTAGCAAATTCAAGAGCTTCTAAGCGATTCAGATCAAGTTGGTGACCAGATGATGACGATGGAAGTAAATGAATTTAAGCCGCTAGCCATTAACGTAGTTTGCTGTTTCTCCGTTGAGATGTGCTTAATATGGAGGTCTTGTGCCTGTGATCCATTAAGCATCGTTGCTGGTTTTTTTACGGATATGTAATTTAAACCCACAAGAGCAAGGGCGGAGCCAGAAAATTTGGGAAGTGGGGTAATATAATTTTTGGAGTCCGACTAGCATATGATAAGTCGGTAATGAGCCATTCTGGTTTTAATTTTTAGGTTGATTAATTTTTTAGTGGGGTCAATTTCTAATTTTAGTGAGAATATATATTAAAAAATATACATAATTATCAAACATTTAAAAAATTAAGTGGAGGCAATTGCCCCCACTCCCCTTCAGGTACCTCCGCCTGCACAAGAGTTTTGGCTTCTCAGTTTCAACCTAGTCCTCATAATCGGGTGCTCGATTCTGATTATTAGAGGTAAAAAAAAGTTACATTTTCCTTCTTGTATACCAGTCGGGTCAAAATATACATCACTGCAACTTTGGTATATATTTTTTCTATCATCTGGTTTGAGTCTATTTCGAAGTTAGATTAGTCGAATCAACGAGTTTTCAAATATTAGATGCTACAAATGGTTGTTTGAATATTAGGTGGTATCAACAAGAAAAACAAATCTAGTTTCGATCTTTTGTCACATTAATATCTAGAAAAAATATATAAAATGCATCTTATTAAGATTTCACATTCCTTAAAATAAACAGAGCGTAATTAATTAGATTTGGTGGTAATTTACGCACACGAGTTAAATGCACGTTGATGGTGGGAAGATTTATACCGCGAAGATTTGGCGCCCCCGGTGGAGAAAAAAGAGAGAGAAACAAACAAATAGTTAAAAAAGCCTGAAAGGGGGGGGGGGGGGGGGGGGGGGGGCGCGCGAAACGGTTGGAAAAGGAAAATGGCGAAAACCCACCATTTTCGAATTTCGATTCCCGCCCTAATCCCTCCATCTTTCTGTATCTATATCAATTCCCATTCCCTCTCTTTCTCTCTCTATCTCCTCTAAAGAAGAAAAGTTATGGATCTTTCGGAGGTGGCTAAGAAGCTGGGGATGTCGCCCAACAAGGAGCTCCTCCGGAAGGCCGCCGAGCTCCGCCGCCTTTGCGACGTCCGCTTCGACTCTTCCATCATCGGAGTCGTGAGCATCCTTCCCATTTTCCAGAAAAAAATGACTTTTGTATTTTTTTCACAGTAAATTATTTATTTTTTCCGTTAGACTAAGTGTATAAAATCTACCTGTCGGATATCGAGATTCTAACGAGGTCGGTTTGTTTGTTTTGTAGGGAGAAGTGTGTAAGGCTATAATCTGCTTGGAGATCGCCGCCTCGTGGTAATCTTTCTATCCCTCCATTACTTTTTCTTTTTTTTAAATGAAAATGGGATTAGGTAATTTTGGTTGGTTATAATATAATGGGAGTGATTTCTTAATTTTAGGTTCCAAGTGATTTTCAATAGGCAAGATGCGGTGAAGTTGAGTGGGATGTCCGAGAAGGCTTACACGAGGTCCTTCAACTCCCTCCAGAACAACCTCGGCGTCAAGTGCGTTTTCCCCCCTTTTGGACCCTGTTTTAGGGGCGGCTCTTCCAATCGTGTCGTGTTTGTTCTTGCGGGATGGGTGCGGTTGTCTAAATGGTGTGTGTTTGGTGAGCAGGAACACGCTGGACATCAGGCAGTTGGGGATCCAGTTCGGGTGCATTCGGCTCATCCCTTTTGTTACCAAGGGCCTCGCCTTGTAAGTTCCCGCTCGCCCTTTACTTGTTTGTGGAAATACCTGTGAGCAGCATTTGATGTTTGTTAGTTTGGCTTCTGTGCAATCGTTTGGATGATCGCGATTGCGTTACTTACTGCGTACTGTTTGATTAACGATGTTGAATTTCTCAGATGAATGCGGTTTATGTGGGTGTTTCTATGATGAATGTGTATAGTTTGTTCTTTTGCGCTTCATTGCTAAGCGATGTTGACGCTGCTGGCAGGTACAAAGACAGGTTTGTTGCATCATTGCCGCCATCCAGGAGGGCAGGTGCCGACTGCACCCGTCCTATCTTCACTGCTGTTGCTTTCTACTTGTGTGCGAAGAAACACAAGGTCGGTGACTGGGATTGCTTGATTCAGAATCATGTTGTTTCTGTACCTGTATCTTGTAACAACCTGAACGTTTCTTCTTAGCAGCTAAAGGTTGATAAGACCAAGTTGATTGAAGTTTGTGGAACATCTGAATCGGAATTCAAATCTGTAAGTAATCCACAAAAAATGATCAATGTCTGTTTTTGTCTCGTCTTGGTTGTGACATGCTTGTTTGATCAAAAACTCTATAACAGGTCTCAGTCTCAATGGAGGACCTTTGTCATGATGTATTTGGTACAGCTAAAGAGAAGAAGGATCCGAGGGAGGTGAAAGGAAACCGAGGTAAGAGGCAATTGAGTTCGCACGCAATTCCTATTTTGCAATTGCACTGATTCTGAATAATGGTTTGCTCCATTGTCTACGGGAAGGTCGTATATGAGCTTTGGTTTATTTGTCCCCAGATTTATTGGATGTACTACCAGAGAAGAGGCAATTTGAGGATGGTGGTTATTCATCTGATGATGGAACTGAGGTACATTACATCACTGCTCTTAACGAATGAACGAACGCCCTCCAACGTCCAACCTTTCGCCTGTCTTGAAATCTATAACTTACATTGAGATTGCAGGATTCCAGCTACAAGAAAAGGAAGAGAAAGGAAAAGGCAGACTACAACAACTGGAAGTCTTCTGTCTTATCTTCCAAGAGCAAGAGCAGCACGAAAGACTCTGCAGGTACTTGCTTCCCTTTTGCTATTCACCTGCATTGCAGATCAAAGTGAACCAAATATAAAGCTAACCCCTTTGTTTTCCTCAGGTCAATGTAAGAAAACGAAGCAAATTCGCCTCAGCTTTGAGAAAAAGAACCCGGGGTCTGCTCAGCTAGGCGCTTCATGAAAACTCGCAAGCTTTTCAAACTTCTTTTGCAAGTTGGCTTGATCAGTTTGAGCCAACTACAGTTGAAAATGATGGGACGGATACAGGGGAGATTTTGTAGGATAGTTGTATGTAACCCTTTTCAATGAACAAGCATTACAGGTTTTGCTGCGGTTTTTTTGGGCCCAAATTGGTGAATTACATAGTGGTCAGCCAAGTTTATGATCTCTTCAGATAAGTCCATAAAATTTTGCCAAACTAGGGGAGATTTTTAATCAATTTTCGAATACTAGGGGAGTGAAACAAATATGCCAAATATCAGAGACCTAGTAGTAATTTTCCCTAAATAAAATGTACCTAAAAAGGACAAACAGTCCCTGTGTTTAACAAACAGTCCCTATTTATTACATAAATAATATATACCTAAATATGTATTTATGTAATAAATAATATATACCTAAATCGTATTTAGGTGGATTCCGTATTTATGTAATATATTATTTATTATAAAGAAACAAGTCAATAAGTTCTCGGTAGCTCGTTCGATACCCAACAAGAGCATTGTGTATTTTTTATTGGATATTTTTTTCTTGCCTTCCACCTTTCACTCGGCTTCAAGGAGCTGACTTTTGGTTCGGCTGCAAACTAAAAAATGCCCAAACTAGAGTATTTTTGGGCAAAAATGCTTTATTTTAAGTGTTTTCATGCACACAAAAATTCAACCTCAGGAAAAATATTTTCCGAGAACCCCATTCAGAGAATAGTCAGTAAAATTAATCCTCTTTAAGAAAAAAACTCGCATTATCCACACCAAGTACAAATCTGGAATAGTCGCATAGCAAATACTATTAGTAATTTATAGGAAGGTCAAAGATTCCGTATATCGTGACAACCCGGCAATGACACATCACCTATTTTTTTATACTATAGAATATCTGATAAATTACTAACTTAAAACATCTTAATTAATCAAAAATAATTTAACTCGAATTCAGAGTGTTTAGGTAGTTTTTAAGTTTATTATCGATTTTTATAAAGTGAATTTATTTTAAAAAAAGAAAAAGTCCGTCCTGTGTCGACCAATGAAAGAGAAAGGGGAGAAGAAGAAAGAAGAAAGAAGAAAGAAGAAAGAAGCAGGCGGCCTATTTTATCTCTTCCACCCTGTCTTTTTCTTCTTCAAACCTCCCAAACATAAAAACCAAACCCAGCTCTCATTCTCTCTCTCTCTCCCTCTCCCCGGGCGACGACCGGTCGTCCTCCTCGTCCATATGCTCTTCTCTGACCTCTTAAAGAAGACAGAATAAATGGGTATTCAGGTGTCCGACGAATTACTGGGCACGATTGCCCCGATAGTAGTGTACTGGGCGTATTCGGGTCTATACGTTTTGCTAGGGGACTTGAAGAGCTATCGTTTGCACACCAAACAGGACGAGGAAGACAAGAACTTGGTCTCCAAATCCGACGTCGTCAAGGGCGTCCTCCTTCAACAGCTTGTCCAGGCCCTCGTCGCTACCATCCTCTTCGCGGTACTTTTTAAATTTGACCCTTTTCTTGTTTGTGGCCAAGATTGGTGCTTTCTTGGTTTGTTTTGTCCGCGGGGAAGGAATCTCAATTGGGTCGTGTTTGGTTTTGTCTGAATTTTGATTGTCTGATTTACCCCGGGGTTCGAACTCAAGACCCTTGGTTTAGGGAGGTTGGTGTTTGATGTATGATAAAGGTTGATCCTTTTTGGGTTGTTGAATTTGTTAAATCTGGAATATTTTGGCTCAATTTGTTAGTACTAGTTTGGCTTTGGTGTGCGGGTTTCGAGCTTTTTTGGGGTGTTACTATTCTGGATAGAGTATTTTTTCAGCTCTCTGCCAAAAATACATTAAGCTAATGTAATTATGTCATTCTGGGGCTGGAAAAGCATTGGGGTCGTTTGATAGACTGATGGATTGAATTAGTTATGGTTCTCTTTGTTACTTATGAGAGATTTTACGAGCTGGGGCCGGATTTTGCATTTAGCCTCGAGTTGAATTCGAAAAGTTTGGACATGTGTGAAGGTGGTTGGCGATGATGGTTAGGGAATTATTGAGGATGTCTTTGTTTACCACACAAGTTTATCCAAGTCCATTCGTTTGATTATTCCGCTCTTGAGCTTTTCCGACTGATGGTGGTGTTTCTTTGTTCCGATAGGTAACCGGGGATGATGCTGCCTCTGCTGCAAGTCAACAGGCTTCCCTTCTTGATCTGGCTAAGCAGTTCATTATAGGCATGTTGGTTTTGGATACTTGGCAGTATTTCATGCACAGATACATGCACCACAACAAGTTCTTATATAAGCATATCCACTCGCAACACCATCGGCTTGTTGTGCCATATGCTTTTGGAGCTCTGTACAACCACCCGGTGGAGGGTCTCCTACTTGACACTATTGGTGGTGCATTGTCTTTTCTCCTTTCGGGGATGTCCCCTCGAGCTTCAATCTTCTTCTTCTCTTTTGCAACCATTAAAACAGTGGATGACCACTGCGGGTTATGGCTGCCCGGGAACCTCTTCCACGTGTTCTTCACCAACAACACTGCCTACCACGATGTCCACCATCAACTATACGGCACCAAGTACAACTTCTCGCAGCCGTTCTTCGTCATGTGGGATAGAATTCTAGGGACCTACATGCCATATACTCTTGAGAAGAGAGCAGAAGGAGGCTTCGAAGCTCGTCCAACGAAAGAGTTCAAGGATGAGTAAACGATGCCTTACCGACGATTCATCGATACTAAATGGCATCACCACCGGCCTTCTTTCCCGATTAGTGAGCTTAAGCTTTGGTAGTTAATGTATATACGTGTATTATTGTGCTTTTGTTACTATTGTTCATAGGAAACAGAAAATTAAGAGGGGGAGAGTGTATCTTTTAATGCAGTTTGGCGTAATAACCAACAGTTGGCATTTATCCCTTTCTCATTTGCTTTGCCAGGGTTTAGAGTTCAATTGTGTCAGACATTATTATATGCTTACTATTACAGAATCGAGTTACGTCGGATCTGCGTAATTCATACTTTATATGTAAAGTTTGAAATCAAAATTTTAGATAGAGAGTATGTTGTTAATCATTACTTGTACAACAAAGCTCTGAGAATGAGCCGTGGGCTAGAATCAAAAGTTTCATTCACTAATTCGATAGTTGATAATTTCATGGCTCAATTTATATACAATCCCCGAAGAAAATTGCAATCCCTTCAGAAAGAAATTATAATTCATAGGCGTACATACCCAGGGGCAAGAATTACAAGATTGGGCTCTCATTCGGCCTTACACATTAAATAAAGCAACCATACAAAAAATTTAGATCCATGTATAAACAACAAAAATCTATTCATAAAAAATTATACGTAGCTATAGATTTATTCGCTCATCAGTCAAGATCAAAATATATCGTCAAAATGGAGTGCATGAGTTATTTTTCGCATCAACTGGACGCCATAATTGAATGGCACACTTTAACACCAAAAATAAAATAAAATTGAATGGCACACTTCTCTCCATAAAAATCGGTGGCGAAGCAGCGTTAGAGCCTTAAATGCTTCGTCTTCTTAGGGGTCCATAGCCTAAGACTAATAACGAATCAACTTTTATAAATTGGACATTTTCTGCGCACCATTTTTATTGTGACCTCACTTCTCACCTAATGTTGCTTTTTTTGTTTGTCAAAATAAATCCACTAAACCAACTAATTCGGGTTTCGGGTTAAGTATGAAAAATGTCAGAGTTGAAAATGAGCAAGACACCATGGTCTGATATACGTATTTAACGTTTTGATGTACCATAAGTTTATTTAGTAAATTCGTTCTAGATTAAAAAACCCGAGTAGTGGTTGTATCAGAGCATTCCCATGGTGCGTAGGCACACCACAAAAGACCCACTAGACCTTTCATACCATATGCATACATCTCCCATTCAAAAAAGCTCGTTCAAAAAATCTTAAGAATAATTAGTGATACGAACCTTCTCAATGATGCGACGAAATATTTTAATTTCACTCTTAATCAATAAATTTTTGTGAATTCACTTGAGTTAAACTTTTTAAAATAAATTCATTAAATTATGACTTCAATTATTTTGCGTGTGCTCTTGTTATCGGTGAGAATGACACTTAAAATAATATTTTGGACTATTCACATAAGGTAGGGCCAAATAAACTTGAGAAAGCAACGTATGCTTAGTCAAAGAGCATACAGGACGACTTGCACAGGCATGATTAGGGATGACAATTAGATTCTTATCCTGAGGGTTTACCCTGATTCAGATCCGAAGGGTCGAAGACTCGTTGATTTTGACCGGGTCTAGACCCTGATCTTGTCCGGATCCTGATATTTTAAAAAGATAAGGGCATGGATATGGATCTATAGGATCCTGCCCTGATCCCGGCCGAATTTTATAAATTAATATTAAAATAATATATATGTGTATTAATTATTAGACATAATATTAAATTCTTAATTTTTTGGTAGGCAAATATTATTTATTAAAACGATAGTTCAAAATAAAGCAAGCGCAAAAAGAAAGACAAGATAAAGGGGTCCGATATTTATATCAGTTACAATCTCATCCCCGACCAAAACGTTCCCTCAACCTCAAGAGGCGAAGAAGAGGGACCTATAAATCCTTATAGGTAATCAAGGCATCCGTCCAAAGGATCCACTCTTGGGCATGAAAAAGTATAGAATGCAGGAGAAGCTTATTTTGCACCTCACCTCATTGAAGATAATATTGTACGAAGCATTCACAGGCCCCAAGTTATAGTAACAAAAATTACGAACCAAATTCTCAATTTTAACTTACCAAACTTCAACTTTTTGGATTTGCTTGTTTGGTTTATTTGTATTGATTTGTTTGATGAATGAAAAGGTCTCATTGCTAGTTGAAAACTATCAAAAGATAATTTAATTTTTAAAAATTAAAATATAAAAAAATGGACTCGCGGGTCGCCCTGATCCTGCCCGGTTTTTTAGGACCCAGATCCTGCCCGAATCCTTATTTTTAAAGAGGATAAGGGAAAGGATTTGAATCCAACATTTTAAAAGAGAGTAAGGATCTGGGTCCTATGAATTCTACCCGGATCCTGTCCATTGCCATCCCTATGCATGATGTCTTTGTTACAAGACATTCCTTATTCCAATAATTTGAATAATCCCCTTTCAAAAAATAAAACTGAATAATTCTGCATTAATTGATCCCTTGAGACTTCAACTCAAGTTGTAAATACAAATATCCGGATTCAATGACAAATTATAATGCTCTTTCTTTTGTTTTTCCTTCTAACAAGTAATCATTTTGGGCACTTCCAAGAATAAAGTCACAAGTACACTTTCACACATAATTACACACATCAAATTGTAATCATCCAGCATGGATCTGTCGCTCTTCAATTTTTCCAAAATGAACTGAAATAATCTAGTTCGATCCGTGTAATCAACAAACTTCCCAATTTGTTATTAGCTAATCTATGCATTAAATAATACCCAAATCAAATTGTATATATATTTATACACTTGGTATAATTTTGGATACTTTCAAGAATAAAGTCACACGTACACTTGCACACATAATTACACAAACCAAATTGTACCACCCGGCATGGAAATGATCTATATATGGAGTAACTAATCTAGTTCGAGCCGTGTAAGAGAAGTTTGTGATTTTGAAAATTTCTATACCAAATTGTTATTAGCTAAGCACTCGATAGTACACGAATTGTAATTAAACATACAGATAATTAGGGGAGCGAGAGCGGAGCAAATGGGTATTAGCAGCAATTTGGTTGGATTGCCCGTAGGCTAGCTTAACCTGATCAGCCTGGAACCTTCCCAGGGAAGCCAGGTAAGAATCCGACATTCTTCGTAGATCTCGTGACCCGTTATTGTTGCACCTGTCGTTCGACTTGTGAGCGTCTCCGACAATTTTTACTGCCTTCTGACTGTTACAGCCCATCAGAATCCCTGACCGGGGCAACTGTTCTTTGTCTCTCCGATTCCTGCTCTTTGTAGCTCCTCGGACTTTAGACTCCCTCGTTGGGCTGGTCCATGGCCTGAGCTGATCGTGTTCGTAATTGGACAGCACCGAGAAGTCCGCTGCGCTCGCGGTCACCACGCTCCAGTCTACGCTGGCCTCGCTTGGTGCGTAGCAAGTTCTCGGGGTCAGGCACCCTGAGGTGACCTTCCCGGAGATGCTCTCGATTTCGAACAAGTCCGAGCTTGCATCGCTCTCGTTGTCGTCGTTGTATCCGCCACCCGAAGATGCAGAAACTCCTGCCTGTTGCTCCATTCTCGGTGTCAGGAAATCCCACGGCAGCTTCTTTTCCAGGCCAAAGGAACTGGCCTTACCAAAAACTTCCAGGGACTTCAGGAATTTTGGTTCTTCCTGATGATGATTTCCTGACGAGGAGCTCAAAGCTGGAAACGCGAAGCAGTTCTCTTTTCTCTGTCCGATTCCCAGGTTGTCGAAATCCTGACAACTCTGGATCTTCTGCTTCTCCTCCTTGATCCAGGATGTTCCTTCCACTCGACCATTTTGTTTGTCGAGATCGAGACTAATCCTGATGGGCTGTTTGGTAGGTATCTGTCTAGTGATTCCCTGGTGTTGCTGGACAGCAACCGGATCGCGATCTGTAGCGGGTTTCTTGAGATCTTCATGAACATCAACAGATTCCTTGTCGGAACAAGAGCAGTAGTTGCAGCCAATTGCAGCTAACAGGCTCTTCCGGTGAACCTTGTGGGTCCTTTCCCGAGACGGTGTCCTGATCAGAGGACCACGGATGAGAGCCGTTTGGCTGTTGCAGCTCGATTCAGACCAAACACTCGGAGTTCCAAGCCGAACCTTGGGCTTCACAAGGTGATCAGGAGTCGCGGACTGATGTATATCTCTCTTTGGTTGGCGGTACTTCCCTGAAACAGGTGAAACCATATTGGCAAGCTTCGGATTATCATCATCATCATCCTCCTCGTCGCCATCCATCCCGCTGTTGAAGTACTTCTCAGCACCGAAAACTCCGATCTCCCCTTCTTCTTCCGAGTGATACTCAGGCTGATTGAGATGGACATGATCCTTGTGCTGGATGTCATCCCTTCTCTCGAGATTCGACTCTGCGAGTTTTCGGATGAACGTTTCCTCTTCGGTGTTGAGGAAGGAGGAGAAGGAAGCATCCCTGTGGTTGTTATTACATTGTAAGGTCTGTGATAAGCTTGCCATTGATGTTAAAGTGGTGGTCATGGCCATTTTGGATTAGGTCCTGGAGATTTATCTATCTGATGGAAAGGAACCTGACATGGAGAAATTGGCAAAATAACAAAAAAAAAAAAGAATGGCTCAAGTTAGGCCAAGAGAAGAGTCTTAAGGAAGGAGACTTGCAATTTTGAGGCTTTGCCAAGTTGGCCTTGCTTCAAGTGATTGCCAATCCAACCCTATTTAAGTAAGCTAGAGGAGATATGCTCAAGCTGCTAAATTGTGTAGGCCCCAATGTATTTAGCCTAACAGACAGTCAGGTTTAGGTTTCACATGAATCTGATTTTCTAGTTCGGAAGAATTTCGCCACCTTTAAAAAGTATTATCCTACTCGAATTTTATTAGCGGGTTCAATGGATGTATCGTATCGTCTTGACAGGTTGATGGTGGTGGACCTGCAAGAGTCAAGTCGATCAAGATAAGCATTGAGTGATGCAAGTTCCTTTATTGAGAAGACTTGAACAATTGGGAGCTCAAGTAAAGAAGCGGTAGATCTATCACCAGTGCGCATAGAAGAAGAAGTTAAATGTCTCATGGTAGGAAATCCCCCAAGGAAACAACGCACATAAACGAACATAAGAAATTACGTGGTTCGGCCTAATGCCTACATCTATCGAGAGAAGGAGATTTTTTATTGATGAGCAACAAGCCATTAAACCATACACATAAACTAGGTAACATGCCTTTATATAATAGACAACACTTGTAAGCCACAAAACCTATTTAGGTCGATCTAAGAGTCCAAAACAAGACTCGGAACAAAATAGAAAATTCCACCGCGTTGGACCTGAGTGGCGCCAACTCCTTCATGCATCAGTTTCTCGTCACTTCCCAACATCTCAATGAATGGTTACCTCAGTAGTAGAACGTGCAGGTTAGTTGAGAAAAATGTTAGTTGTATAAATGTCGAGTTTAAGTCCTAAATATATAAAAAATGTTAGTTGTATTTTAATTGGAGATCCCGAGTTCAAGTCCTAAATATAGAAATGTATTAAAGCTCGAGAAAGCTTTGCTGTCTTTTTGGTTCTATAATTTTATCTAGTTTGAATCTGAATTGGTGTGAGTTGGTGTTGAAATAAATGGTAGATGGAATTCACTGCATTTAAAGGTGAACTCTAGAAATCTCCTAAGGAGACTTAACGGAGCTAATTCCAATTCGATGGGCAGCGGCAGACGACAGCATTTAACGCAGTCAGCGACCCCTTTCAAATCACTGCTTCATCTGTCTGAATAGATCGGTCAGTCCTTTCCTATGATCAATAATGAAAACGAACGTTTTTCCTCGAAATTATTTGTGCCCAGATACTTAGTAAGTTGACTGATTCAAATTCGATTCAGGCAGGGTTTCAAATAATGCAAAACTCTCTCTATTAAATTATAATATTGTTGTATTATCAAGACTCGAACTAAACAACTCGGTTAATATATAACAATTTATGACAGTTGATCCAATCGGTAGCCGTGGCAATGAAAACGAACTATCGACTCAGAGAAAAAGAATAATCAACGAAAAGGAACTGGCAGGGGAAGCCTTTCCTCTAGCCTGTATAATTACATTGACTTGGAAGAGCATGAACTTGGGATTATCTCCACTTGATTGTTTCTCTAGAAGAGTTGAAGAAATTAGGCACCGCTGTCTACACCAAGTAGAAATGCAAATTATCATGCCGAAATTTGCACAGATTTTGACTTTATCAATGCACGATAAAATGAGATCCTATGAAAACAACAATAAACTTAGAATCAACCTACTTTGTTACTATCTTAGAATGTTCGTATGCAACCCAAAACCTTACATGTAACTACTTAAGGCGCAAATGGACTAAATAAATCCGAGCATATTTGATACATGCTTAAACTAGGATACTATATAAATTTTATCATAATGCGTATGTAATACGATAAAATATTATCTGGTGTATATTCGTAGGAAATTAATATCGAAAGACATATATAGGTGATGAAATCAATAGCAAGTATAACTCCTTGTTATTGATGGCGAGTATTTTTCTGAGTAAATACATTTATACTTATTAAAAAAAATCAACATGCAAGTAAATTTTATACTTATAAACACGTCCACAACTTTTACAATTAGTAATGTGATAATCTCAACGATATTAGCCCGACAAAAACCCTGTGAAGTAACTATCTCTCTCCAGTCCATCACAGATACATGCAAACCGTCCACTTTACTTTTGTCTGGACAAGTTAGTCTCAGGCACGCAAAGAGTTTAGTACTCGTCAAGAAACCAAGCCCCACCCCTGACGCTGGGATACCTATCGTCCTCATGATCGCCAACTGTATATTGTAAAGATTCCAAACTGGATCATCGGGGAAGGTGACAAAACCCTATTGTTTCTCGTTCCATATCCACCACAGACATAATGTTACACATTTTGTAGACCACGAAACATGTGAAAACGTGTTCCCTGCCGGTTCCAAACTTATCAAATCAGTACACGAACTCTGCACAGGACAACAGGTACTTGGAGCTTCGAAGCCACTAGTTGTTAGTAGCCCACATTGCGCTAAGCCCATTGTAACCTGTTTTTTTAATATTTGTTATTTAGAACCGAGCATTATTTGACACTATTTAGAAGTCGACTCTCCCAATAATATCTTTCACATTTGTAATAGTTGACTTCTCTTTAAATAAATCCAAAAGTCTCTTTACCACTCGAAGGAATGACCAATAATATTTCGCTTGTTGGGTTTTGCTTGGTGCATCAACAAATGAAAGATTTGAACCTGTCAATCTCACACTCGTGACTCGTGAACCATTTAATTTAACGTATCATGTTGACATGAAACGCCTGATTCAAAATTAAAAACAATGTTAAAAGATGGACCTCTAAAATAAAATAACGACTATTTCAAATATTGTCAGATACTACTAATAGATGTAATTTTCCTCCATCTCAGAATTTTAACCCGAGACCTTAATGAGGAAACCCAAATCCACCTCACTACTTATATCAAACCGCGTCCCTAATTCAGATTGGAGTTTACCTAAATAACAATAGAAAAAAATATTCTTCTTAATATACGGGTCCTTAAATCGACACATTTCAGCTCGGTACATAAGGGCATATACTCCCCATCCTTGGTTATTGGTAAGATCATCTGGACACATACCGAGTTAATTAATTCGAGTTCAAATTGGACCGAACTCGATTATATTATCCAAAAAAATGACACCAGTCACCAGTCCAAGACTGCCTTAGTCATGAGATCAACTAGCTTCAAGAATGAAGATCGGTACAGAAGCAGAATCCAGCGACGTCGACGTCGTTGTAATCCAGATAGTTTAAGCAAAGATTAACTATGCTCATTGTTCAGTTCATAAATTACCACTACAAAAACAGCACAAGCCTAACCGGAGTCAGCCGAAACATTACTCGTGTAAATCCCCCAGCTCGGTCCACGCCAACGACTGAAGTACTTGTCTTTGAACTCTTTCTCCGGGGGGATGAGTGACGCGACGGAGCATTACCGGTGCAATAACTATCCGGTTTTGTCTCCCCGTTCGTTCCTCACTGTGTGGTCGTGGAGTTGTCCCCCACAACCCAGTACTGCTTGACAGCAACTAATATCTTCTCAGGAACTAGAGGACCATCTTCGTGGTCCACCATTTTGGTATCCCACCTCATTCCTGCCACTAACTTTCTCACCTTGATCAGCACGTCGACCTCGTCTCGAATAATAACTGCACCTTCTGGTCGTAAAATCCTATCCATCTCCAGCAAAATGTCCTCTTCGTTGCATCTGCATTCAATCAGCTTAATAGTTAGATGCATCGACGTGAGATTTGTCAACAGTAAATAACTTCCGATTAGAGATACATACAGGTCATTTAGTTACTGATTCACCAATGCCATATAGGGCACTCTTTTCCAAGTTGAACACATATAGCATCCATGACGAAGAAATAGTCGAAGGCGGAATGGTGCAATAAAAAGAGGACGTCTTATTTTCGAAAATAAATAAATAAGGAGGACTTCCAGTATGAAGTACATCGAACTTACTTGCCCTTGTACAAACTGAAAAGTCCATTGGCATGAATAAGATCATAGGTCCTTGGATACGTCGAGAAAGCTTCACACCTGTGCAGACCAACATCATTATTACCAATGAGAACTTGGTGATCAACAGATGGAGTTAACTATGGCAGAGTCAAAAGTTTGAGATTACTGTACCAGTCATGATAGATTCCGATCAATCCTCTCTCATATATGGCTCCCAATGTGCTCTTCTCAGCAATGGTGGGCACAACATTCATGACCCATAACTTCGGAGAGTGGAGAGCAGCAGCAAATCCTCCTAACCCAGCATTCATATCCATGATATTGCGATACCTTCCGGAGTCTATCAAACGATTGATTTTCCTGTAAGCATTTACATGCTTCTTCCACTGTTTGTTATCCTCCTGGTATGTCTCGACAGAAACTCCAGGAACAGAACCACTAGAAACTCTAGGTGGGACAGCGTAAAGCCTTTCTGGGAATGGCTTGATCTCCCCTGCAGCAACCTCATCCGAGCTGCTAACCTCGGGGTACGGGGTAACACATGGCTCCATTTTCTTATACCTATCAAGGAAAGAATTCACGGTTAAAAGGACAAAGATCGCGATGGCAGAGCACAATCATTGGAGGCAAGACAATGACAACTGATTAATGCAAGGAACATACCACACATCATTTGGATCCGTGGACGAGCAAAATGTAATCTGTGCATCATCTTGTCTACCTGGACAAGATTCGCCATTCACTCTCTTTTGCCAGATGGCCATTTCGCCCTTTTCATATTTCTTGTCCCAGCAAAGAAGCCTCGCAGCCTCTTCAATTTTCCGCTGTTCCTCCTCAAGGTCCTCCCTTGGCCTCTGCCAGGACTTGTAATTTACATTCCAATTAATTGGAGGTCCAGAAAGAATCCAGTAACCACCAGGGCGAAGAACCCGGTCAACTTCCATCAGGTAATTACCATCTGTAGGAAGACAAATCATTTCACAAACAATGCACCAAGTTAGTCGGACAGAAAACATTTTAAAATTGAGGATATCAGGAACAAAAAGGAAAAACCGTTCTATGATAGGTAGAAGTACTCACCATTGGCTCCCCAAGGAATCAAGCAACGGGAACAATGTGCCATGTCAAAGGATCTAGGAGGATACGGAAGCTTTATGGTGCCAAGAACACCAATTATTGCTGGTATACCTCTTTCAAGAGCAAATTGAACCTGTGCCTCATGGGAGTCTCTCGGGGCAAACGACATGACTATAACATTTCTGCTCCAAAGATATCCACCCAGGCTGGCAACCTGCACAGATCGATCCATAAAGATAAGGGATGCTTATAAGAATATATTACCAATTATAAAACTGATGCAGAAGGACAAAACAAGAGAACTTAACATACCCCACAACCAGTGTCCAGTGCAGTTCTAACTGTTCCGTTAGCGATTGGTACCACTGAAGCAAGCTCATCAATGTACTTATCAGCCCCCTGCGGAAACTGTGTTCCACCACCGGGAAACCTAAAAACGTTGCCCTCGTATTGAACCCAGTTCTGAATAGCCTTCTCAACTGTCAAGCTCTTGTATGGTGCATTCGCAAAAGGTACATAGTCACGACTCTTGGGCCAAGGAAACGGAGTCACATAACCGTGGGGTGCAGGAATCAAGCAATGCAGCTTTTCTTCCTCAGGAGGACAATGCCTCTCCCTGTAATTCATGCTTTCCCTTGGGAAAGTCATAGCTCGCTTCTGATCTTGGCAGGGGGTGTAATCCGTGTACTGAGCACCGCAAGGCTCGAACATCTTCAGTTTGGAATCAGCATCACTGGACCCAAGCTCTCCACCATGATGGGTCTCAAAGTTCAGACTAGGGATAATATTACAATCCTTGGTGCTCTCCGTGATCTTCATGGCAAGATTATCCGCCTTTCCAAATCCGCTCCTCTGCCATGCCCCCAATATGTAAAAGAAACAACACAAACCAACTACAATAAAGATCTGAACAGAACTCCTGGTTCTGCCATCGCCCGTGTTACCCTTAATCGCCATTCTGTACCTAAAGAACGAAACTTCATCAAATCAGACAAGCAAGAGGTAGAATCAAGCAACAAACATAAACCACGGCCATTCCCCATATCGTCCAACTTCAAACTAATAGCCACCACGAATCAGATCGCGCGTTAAAACCACGGCCAGTTCGAGATCAGATGTAAATAGACATCCCTATTCAGCAAGAACAGTGACATTATCAGTAATCAAGTACAGAACTTTATAGTTAAACCCTTCACAACATCCATTAATTTCCTCCTTACAAGCTAACCCAGATTCTCTTTCCCTCCCAAACATTCACAAGGAACCCGAAAAATCGGAACTTGATCAACTAATGCAATCCAATTTCATGGATCCAAACAGCAAATCCACAAGCCACCCGATAAACCCAAAAAGATAGAGGCTTGGAAGACGGGGCCCAGATGGGCTCTTACCAATCGCATAAAGGAGGAAACTTGGCTCAGACCCAGAAAGAATCACAGGCTCTTATCACCAATCAATCAGGAGAAGGGCTTCCAGGAAAAATAACAAAAAAGAAAAGGGCATAGAGAGAGAAATTCCTACAGTGGTCTAGTTTATTACAGGACAGTGGGGAACTGAGAAAACACAACTCCCAGTTGGGCTTGGGTCCTTAGATTAGATCTCCTTATATCTCTGTAGTTATAATTGTTTTTTTATGAGACCCACCCAGATTGGGAAGAGCGAGAGGTAGAGAGAGAATTAACAGGCAGGCAGGGAGGTTGTTATTGATTCGTACCTTAAACCTTGGTGCAAAATTTAATGTTATTTTCTTTTTTAAGAATATCTGCAAAATTTAATTTTTTTATTACTTTTTTCTTGTTTCAAAGTGGATCTGTTCTGGAGGATTATTTTTTAATGGTTTTTTCAAGGATCAGAGACGTTGTTTTACGTGTGTGTTTCTATGATGTTACCTTCCATTTTCCCTAATCTGTCAAAACGGAACAGTGAACAGTAAATAATGCCATTTCAGCAAGGTTTTCAAATACGATCTGGAGAGCGACCCGCTCTTGCTTCCGGGTCGTATTTCAACCGATCTAATTGTTTGGATCGCCGGTCGGACCGATATTTTTTTATATTGAAAAATATATTTTTATTAAAATTTTAATCACTCCTACCCTACTGCCATAGCCAAAATATCTGACTAATCCTGATTTTTTGGTTCAACCTCACAAAAATATCCTTAAAAAAAGAAAATATCCGACCAAACATAATTTTTCTCTTTTTATTAGGGTTTGGTTAATTTTTTTTTATCTTTTTTCTTAGTCAAAATATCCCACCAACTCCGATTCTTTGGTTCAATCTTACGAACAGAAAAATAGAGGGTCAAAATTTTAGTCAAACCACCCAGTCCGACCATTTTTTGGGCGGTTGGTAAGGTTAGCAATTTTTTGGCCAAATTCGGTACACTTTTCAAACCAAATTGCGGTCCGATTGGTCCGACCATCAGTCAGACCATGTATTTAAAAACCTTGCATATAAGGAGTCAATGTTGTTTAAATTTTCTGTTCTCAGGAACATCTTTGGTTTAGTACAGTACGATAATGTTGTAGTATGCAAATGGTATAAATTCTTTATGTATGTCATGACGAATATTGCTATAATATTAAAAATAATTAGATAAATTACCTTCATATCCCTGGACTTTCGTCATCCTACCTCTGGCGTCTCTCAATATTCGAAAATGATTGTTCAATAATTAATGAATTCATTCAAATATAAATAAAATTATTGAAAAATATTTTTTCATGCATTTATATATTTACTCCAAAAAAATATGCATATATTTTTTTCAAGTCTGAAATGTACGTAAAATAAATAAATAAATATTTTTAAATTATGTACGTGCAGGTATAATTCGTGTATATGCATACAATTATGTGCTATTATCTTTTACCAAATAAGAAAATAGCATGTAGATATCTATTTCAGAATCCAATTGGGAATAACTGTCGCTCGATCCATAATGTTTTT
Source organism: Hypericum androsaemum (assembly GCA_963995505.1). Lineage (NCBI taxonomy): Eukaryota > Viridiplantae > Streptophyta > Magnoliopsida > Malpighiales > Hypericaceae > Hypericum > Hypericum androsaemum. The sequence continues at coordinate 6,219,632 of OZ023195.1, forward strand.
GAAAGAGAGAAGAATAACATTTAAATCATCTATTTTTATTTTTATCTTCAGGAAACAAAAAATGAGAAGAAAAAAAACAAACATTTGCTATTTGGTGTCAATAACATGATTTTGAGCTAAAGGGTCATACATGATCAACAATTTTTTTTCTGTGGGTCCATCCATATGTTCAATGGGTCTGCACATATTAGAACTGATATAAATAAGGGTAATAATAGTTTTTTTTGTATTACTATTGTCAAAAATATTGCAATTCCATTTATCTGGACTTCAAAACTTCCAATTCGAGTAAAAAGTCGCAGATCGATTACAAAAGGAGGAGAGTGTCATCAGATAGTTGTTTAGGGCCTCAAAAGTGGGATATATGAGAGGTTGGCGAGGGAAGCTCGCATGCATCTAACGTGGTTTCGGTTGCCAAGGAAAACTTTATGTTGGATTTTACATAGCAAATTGCATGATGACTTTTTTTAATATGTGTTATAGGTTTCTAAGTAAAGATATATTTTTTTGCCGGGTGAAAGTAAAGATACTTGTGGCCAAAGACTCGTCCAATTCTCTACCTTGTATATATCTAGTGAATTTGTAATACTAATTAATGAACTAAATGACTAAAATAAATAATTAACAAATCTTAGCCCCTAAACAACAAATTATATTAGTGGGATAATTAAAATATTTCTCTTCCTCCGTAGGTCATTATTTATTTTAATCATTTAATTGATTAGGTGATCTCGCAAATTATCACACTCACCAAAAGCTTTCCAGGTAATACTGCATCATCCTATCTAAATTCTTGTTGGAGAAGTTTGAATTTCTTAAATAAATGTACAAATTAATGAATAGTACGTCCTATAAAATTTTGGTATTGCGAATTTATCTCTGGTTGATTCTCTCTATTATTGAGTTGATTTTTTCACTCTCATTGGCATAATGTTCTTTTGTATTCATTAATGAATTTTAATCGATTTATTTTTATATTCGTGCAAAATCGATTCTGCATAAGAGTAAGGAATTTTTTTAATTCAAAACAAATAGAGTCTAGTACGCTCATCTAATCTTGAGCTATCTGTTTGATTCCCGGTCCTTCCCCCTCCATATGATTTATATACGGTAATTGAAAGACTTATTGAAAGTCTTGTTGTTTAGTTTTTCTTTGGTAAAGTAGAGATGACTGCATGAATATGAAGGGCTCATCGATTCTTGTGATGACAAAGAAAATCCCTTATCTTCCCTTGATCATGGACTTCTACTAGTTCAGCAAGGAGGTAGAAGCTGATCCCTTTCATCTGCTTCTCTGTATTTGGATTTTGTTAGAATTGAGGTGATTTATTTGGTTCCCCCATGTTGAGAAATAAGATCGAAACGAGTAAAATGCGAGACACAAGAATTACATAGAAACCCCAAGACGGGGAGAAAATTACAGGCAAAGGAGAGTCGTCCACTATGTGAGTCCAATCGGTTACAAGGCCTCCGTGAGGGTTCTCTATACCTCACAACTCTCAACTAGTACAAATAAGACCTAGGCATAGGCCATATATATATAGGAGACTAGTATTCTATTCTGATCAGGAAATAGAGCCCTACTCTAATTAGAAATTTGGAACAATCCCTAACAAATCTCCACCTTGGACCAAATTCTATGACTCAAACATCAACGTTTCTCCACCTTCACCACCAGCTCCTAAGGGCTATCAGCATCAAGCACGAATACCTACCAAGTCCAAGCAATGCTCGAACTTAGTACCAGAAAGCGGCTTCGCCAACATGTCTGCAGGATTATCCTTTGTACCCACCTTGCTCACAACAATGTCACCTTGAGCAACATGCTCCCGAATGAAGTGGTACCTCACATTAATGCACTTTGTCCTCTCATGATACATAGCATCCCTCGTGAGATGGATAACACTTTGACTATCACAGTACACTGTACCGACCTGCAGCTTCTCACAGATTTCACTGAAGAAACTTTTCAACCAGATAGCCTCCTTCACACCTTCAGTTATAGCCATGTACTCTGCCTCAGTGGTAGACAACGCCACTGTGGCCTGTAGACAAGCTCTCCAACTGATAGCACATCCTCCAAGAGTGAAGACATATCCAGACAAGGACTTAGACTTATCAAGGTCTCCAGCATAATCTGAATCAACGAAACCAACAACTCCATCATTGGTGCTTCCAAACTGTAGACACACGCCCTTGGTACCCTTCAAGTATCTCATAATCCACTCCACTGCTCTCCAATGACCTTCTCCAGGATTTGCCATAAACCTGCTAACGACACTCATAGCATAGGCCAAATCCGGGCGTGTGCAAACCATAGCATACATCAGAGAACCAACAGCATTGGAGTATGGAATACCAGACATGTAATCGACCTCAGCAGCTGACTGTGGAGATAAAGCAGACGAAAGCTAAAAATGTGTACCAAGAGGAGTACTCACAGGATTACCAGTCACATCAAACCTGTCAAGTACCTTTTCAATGTAACTCTCCTGACTCAAAAATAATTTCCTTGCTCCTCTATCTCTGGCAATCTCCATGCCAAGAATCTTCTTAGCAGGACCCAAATCTTTCATCTCAAACTCGCTACTCAATAGAGCTTTGAGCTTTCTCACCTCTCCTTTGTCACTTGCAGCAATTAATATTTCATCCACATACATGAGCAAATACACTTGGGAACCGTCGCTTAGCCTTTTCAGGTAAACACAACTATCATACTTGCTCCTCTCATAACCATGAGAAATCATAAAAGAATCAAACCTTTTATACCACTTCCTCGGAGACTGCTTAAGCCCATACAGGGACTTTTTCAACAAGTACACATGGTCTTCTTTGCCTTCAACATGAAAACTCTCATGCTGTGCCATATAAATCTGCTCCTCAAGCTCTCCATTCAAGAAAGCTGTCTTCACATCAAGCTGTTCAAGCTTCAAATCCTGCATAGCGACAATACCAAGAAGAGAACGAATCGAGGTATGCTTCACAACTGGTAAAAATACCTCATTAAAATCCACACCAGGAATTTGACTATATCCTCTAGCCACAAGCCTAGCCTTGTATCTAGGCTCTTCAACCCCAGGTATACCATCCTTCTTCTTGAATACCTACTTGCAACTGACAACCTTCTTATCCTTAGGCCACTTAGTAATCTCCCAAGTCTTGTTCTTGTGAAGAGATTCTATCTCTTCCTCCATAGCAACCAACCATCTAGCAGAGTCTTTCGACTTCACAGAGTCTGAGTAACTAGATAGTTCTTCATAGCTATCAACTTCTTCTGCCACATTCAGGGCAAAAGCAATAATATCAGCCTCTCCCAACTTCTGTGGAGGCCTGATAATTCTTCTGGGCCTGTCTCTAGCAATAGAATACACTGGCTCTCTCTCAACTGTGCCAACATTCTCAGCTTCATCAGACAACCCACCTTGAGTAGGACCATGGCAATCAACATCACGGAAGGAACTCACTTCTGGATCAGCATCAAACTCCACCTGTACTTTTGACTTTTGCAAGTCCATACTTGGAGCACTGGAAATACCAGGTGAAGAAACATCCTCCCTCTTACTCAGCATGTTTGTCTCTTTAAAAATAATATTCCTACTCAACAAGATCTTAGACAGCTCGAGACACCACAACTTGTATCCCTTCACTCCAGAAGCATAGCCAAGGAAGATACATTTCACAGATCTTGGCTCTAACTTGCCATTGTTCACATGAGCATAGGCAGGACACCCAAATATCTTCAAAACAGCATAATTAGGATGATTTCCAGACCACAATTCTTCAGGTACCTTGCCATCAAGTGATGCATGAGGTGAACGATTGACAAGGTGACAGGCAGTGGAAGCAGCTTCAGCCCAAAATGACTTAGGCAAACCAGCATTTGATAGTATACAACGAACTTTCTCCAACAAAGTTCTGTTCATTCTTTCAGCGACTCTATTTTGTTGAGGTGTACCCGGAATTGTCTTATGCCTGACAATACCCTCATTCTTGCAGAACTCATCAAACTAACTAAAGCAAAACTCCAATCCATTGTTTGTGCGGAGATGCTTGACATCCCTCCCAGTCTGCTTTTCAATCATAGTCTTCCACTACTTAAAAGTGACAAAGACATGATTCTTGTTCTTCAAGAAGAACGCCCACACCTTCCTCGAATAATCATCAATGATAGTCAGCATATACTTGGAACCATTCTTTGTTGCAACTTGAGATGGTCTCCAAAGATCAGAATGAACATAGTCAAGTTTTCCTTTTGTAGTGTGCACACCTTTCTGAAAACTGATTTTCTTCTGCTTGCCAAACACAAAGTGCTCACAAAATTCCAGCTTCCCAATACCCTGTCCACATAACAATCCTCTCCTATTTAGCTCGGTCATGCCTTTCTCGCTCATGTGACCAAGTCGCATATGCCACAATGAGGTATTCTCAGAATCTGTTAACGAGCCATATGCAGCAGCAGCAGTCCCTGTAACTGTAGAACCCTGCAAAACGTACAGATTTTTAACCTCCTTTTTGGCCTTCATATGCACTAATGAGTTCTTACTCACACGAAGAACTCTACCTTCTCCGGTATACTTGTACCCCAATATATCAAGAGTACTCAGCGAAATCAAGTTCTGCTTTAAATTAGGGATATGCCTCACATTCGTCAAGGTTCGAATGATACCATCATGCATCTTGATCTTCACTGTGCCAATATCAACAACCTTGCAGACAAAATTATTTCCCAAGAGAATATTACCCTCTGCACGTTCATATGTTGAAAACCAGTCCCGGATGGGACACATATGAAACGTACAAGCAGAATCAAGGACCCAAGCAGCATCAACTTTAGACTTCCCATCAATCACAGACAAAAGGACTCCATCAGATTCTTCTTTCTGAGTGGTGGTGGCAACACTAACACTGCCGCTATTAGAACTTTGTCCTTTCAGAGCACTGGACTTTTCGTCCTTCTTCTTGTTCTTCAACTCCAGACAGAACCATTTAATATGCCCAACCTTATGACAGTTGAAACAAGTCTTATCCTTGTGCCTTGACCTTGATTTACTTCTGCTCTTCTTCCTCGAACCAGACTTAGCATTCCTCTCCTCATACCTCCCTCTCACGACCAAGCCAGTCCCTTGGCTATTTTCAGAGGAACTCACATTGTGCTTATCAATTCTCTCTTTCTCCAAGAGCGAATCATGAACATCATCCCAACTCAGAGTATCATGGCTGAACAACAAAGTATCTCTGAATTGCTGATAAGAAGCAGACAACGAGCACAATAAAAATAAAGCAAGATCTTCATCATCATATTTCACATCTAGAGTTCTAAGATCAGCCACTATATCCTTGAATTCATTAAGGTGGACGTGAGCAGACTTATCTTCTTGCATCTGGATAGAAAATAGTCGTTGCTTCAAGCACAGTTTATTGGTCAAACTCTTGGGCATGCACAACTTTTCAAGCTTTGCCCATAATGAGGAAGCTATTGTCTCCTTCAACACGTCCCACAAAATATCATCTGACAGATGCAACTGGCTCTGACTCACAGCCTTACGGTTCTTTGATGCCTTCATCGCAGCATCCCAACTCGGAGGCATCGACTTCTCATCAAGTAGAGTCTCATCCAGCACTAAATGTGTCAGAATAGCGCGCATCTTGACCTGCCACAAGGAAAAATTAGTTTTCCTCATCACCTAAGGAATCTCGTACTTCATCGAAGTCATCCTGAAATAACTCGAACCAAGAAAATCAGCCCAAAATTGGTTAGAAAACCAAAATCAGCCAAATCAGTTGACTTTCGATCAACCAGTCAAACTGTTGACCAGTCAAAATGTTGACCAGTCAAACCGTTGATCAAGTCAACTCGGGAATAGTTTTTTTTTCAACCCGAAACTCCCTCTTTCTCTCTCCCCATTTTTTTTCTCTCTCCTTCCGTCGTCGGTCTCCTCTCTCTCCCCGGAAATGATGAGCGGCAGAAAAGCTCTAGGCGACGGCGATCTCTCCTCTCCTTCCTCGGCGGTGCGGGTTCGTGGGCTCTTTCCCCGAGCTCTCTCTCTCCTCGAGCTCTCTCTCTCCTCGCAATTCCTTCTTCTTCCCTCTTTCTGCGATAAACGAACAGAGCTCCGCCCCGGTGCGGCGACGGTGCAGGGGGGGTGGTCGCCTCCTCTAGGCGACATCGAGGACGACGTGCAGAGGGCTGGACGGTGCGGCGGGCGGCGGTGACTCCAAGGGTTTCAAAACCCTAAATCCCGATTTACCCCCAAATCAGTTACTGTTCACGATTTTTTTTGTCAATACTCGAAACTCAAATCTAGCTTTGATACCAATTGTTGAGAAATAAGATCGAAACGAGTAAAACACAAGACACAAGAATTACGTGGAAACCCCAAGACGGGGAGAAAACTACGGGCAAAGGAGAGTCGTCCACTATGTGAGTCCAATCGGTTATGAGGCCTCTGTGAGGGTTCTCTCTACCTCACAACTCTCAACTAGTACAAATAAGACCTAGGCATAGGCCGTATATATATAGGAGACTAGTACTCTATTCTGATCAGGAAATAGAGCCCTACTCTAATTAGAAATTTGAAACAATCCCTAACACCCCAAATGGATGAAAAAACTAGCACGATTACAAAGGGTGTTGATTGGAAGATGAGAGGGATACAGAGTCTTAGTAGCAAGATATGTTTGTTAGGGCAGATAAGATTGTCCTTAAAAGCTTGAATGAAGAGCTAGAGAAGCACTGAGCCAGATTTGGTCGAAGAAAAATTTGGAAGAACAAAGGCGCAAGGAAGAATGGGAGATTGATTTGTCCAAGCTTGATATACGTTATGAGATTGCGCATGAGATTTATGTAACCATTTATCGGGCTAACTATAATATTGAGGTAAAAGGTGATTTACTTCATTGATGTTCGTCGAGTATATACATGTATTATAACTACCTGATAAGCCAACCCCTACTAGATAAAGATAACTATATACATCTCTTGTGTGTGGTACATTATATACTAAGTAACTGCTAGATAAGTCATAATCTCTACATGGATGAGCATGATCCAATACCCCCTCAAGCTGGTGCGTGAGGTCACGAAAGCCAAGCTTGGACATCAGAATACAAAGTCGGTCGTGCGGGAGAGCTTTGGTGAGGCTGTCAGCCAACTCAAGGTTGGAGGAGATGGCAGTAGGAATGATACGACCAGCCGATAGTTGTGCTTAGTATGTTCGTGAAAAACTAGGTTGGCAGCAATGTGTCAGGCTGCCTGATTGTCGCAATACAATGGGATTGGTTGTGAAAACTTTAATCCGAAAACTGCCAGAAGCTGAAATAACCATAAGAGTTCACGTGTCGTCGCCGTCATGGCTCGGTACTCTACTTCTACGGATGAGTGGGAGATGCTCTTTTGCTTCTTAATCTTCCAAGAAATAAGGCTGCCACCGAGTGTAATGATGTACCCTGTGGTCGAGCATCTCGTTGTGAGATAATTTGCCAATCCTAGTCCATATAAGCTTCTAGGTGGAGGTTGCTGAAGGAAGAATAAAAAAAACCTTGACCTGGTGTGGATTTCAAATAATCGAGAAGGTGTTCATCTACTTACCAATGGGGAAGTCATGGAGCCTGGATGAACTGGCTGAGCAGGTTAACAGCAAATGATATATCAAACCTGGTGACTGTCAAATAAATTAGTCACCCGATGAGGCGGCAGTAACGACATGGGTTGTCGTACATGTCCCCGCTATCTTCAGCAAGTCGGATGTTAGGCTCCATAGGTGTATGAGCTAGTCATGTACCGAAGGAGCCAGTGTTCGAGAGAATATCTAGCGCATATTTAAGCTGTGTCAACTAGATCCCATTGCTACTATGCTACCTCGATCCCCAAAAAATAGCGTAAGTTTTCGAGGTCCTTGATGCAGAAATATTACAGTAGGAGGAGCTTAACATATTTGAGTAAGCTGGCATCGTATCCTGTTAATACTATGTTACGCTAGATAATGAAGAGGGAATGATCCGCATGTGATTGGCGAAACCCGATATCAAAGAGAGCTATTCGTAAGGTGAAGAACCAGTTACGACCAGCCTGGTTCAGGCCGTAGAGGGATTTTCGGAGTTTGCAAACCAGATTTGGTTTGCCATGGCATGGATGACCTGGTAGAATCTACATATAGACATCTTCAGACAAATAACCATGTAAGTACGCATTTTGTATGTTAATTGATATAAAGGCCATTTGCGAACAGTGGCAATAGATATAAAGACCCGAACAGAGACTAGTTTTGCCACCGGTGCAAATGTTTCATGATAATTAATTCCTTCCACTTGAAAGTACCCTCGAGCGACTAATCTGACTTTGTATCACTCTATGGTCCCATCAGAGTTACGTTTGATCATAAAGATCCATTTGCAAGTAATAAGACGCTTACCAGGCAGCAGACGAGTGAGAGACCACGTACAGTTGGATTTAAGGGCATCCAGTTCCATCTTAATCGTAGAACGCCATGCTGGGAATGTGATGGCCTTTTGGAAGGATGTTGGTTTGGTTTCAGTGTCAATCTTGGATTAGAAAGAACGATAACACGGAGCAAAACAGTGGGTAGATAAGAAATGACCTATGGGGTAGGTAGTACTCGTGATCAAAGAAGGTGTTGTAGAGGGGTTGGTGTGAAAGTTGGTGAGCCAACGTGGGGGATTTTGCACCCAATAACTTCACCTGGGTTGTACGGTAGGTGTGACGCTGCTGGCCCTCATCAAAAAGTGGGGTCAGAAAGGCTTCGTGGATAGGTGGTCCATCCTCATCGTTAGTAGGTGTGCCTGGTATTTCTTCATCAGGCATGGCAGCGAACGGGTCATCTATTGTAGGTATGGGCAGGACAAGGCTTTAGTCATTCAGGGTATAGTTAATGGCTGAGAATATGGTTTCATCGAAAACTACATCTCGACTGACAAATGTTTTTTGGTAGACTATGTCAAAAACCTTATAACCTTTATGTAGTGGTGGGTATCCTATGAAACTTCAAGGGACGCTTCTATGGTCTAGCTTGGTTAAGATGGTCGTGCAAAACAAAGACACCCAAAGACTCTTAGATGATCAAGTGATGGTGGTTTACCATTAAGAACTTCAAAAGGTATTTTTTCGTGTAAAACTTTTGTTTGTGTGCGATTGATAAAATATGCAGCACAGAGAATACATTCTCCCCAAAAAGACTTTGGCAACCGAGCCTGAAAATGTAAAGTACGTCCTGTGTTAAGGAGGTGTCGATGTTTCCTTTCGGCAACAGCATTTTGTTGTGGGGTTGCAATGCATATATGTTCATGTTTTATGCCGAGAGATTGAAAATACTCGTTGATGAGATTATTGAAAAACTCTGTACCGTTGTAACTTCGGACACATTGTACGCTGACATTATATTGTTGTTCGACTATAGTGATGAAACTTTTGAGTATGTCAAAAACTTGTTCTTTGGAATTAAACAAATGAATCCATGTGCAACGCGAAAAGTCGTCAGCAATTGTTAAAAAATACCTTGCACCAATAAGTGAAACCAATGGAAAAGAACCCATACATCCACATGTAATGACTGGAAATATCATTTTATTTTTATGACACTACATGAAAATGACTTTCTAGTATGCTTGGCTAAGGGACAGATCGTGCAAGTTTGTTGCCTAAATAATATGCTAGAATCTAAATGAGAGATTTGAGGGTGTAGCTTTGAATTTGGATGACCCATTTGCCAATACCATACGTTAGTTGTTGAATTCTCGAATGTCGTTGTTGCCGCGGTGCCAGACTCGGGTGTGGAATCCACTGTGATATACAGTCCATTATGTTCCTGGCCACATCCAATCACCTTCTTCGTCGTTAGGTCCTGGAAATAGAAACATTTTGGAAATAAGTGAATTGAACAATTTAGATCATGAGTAAGACAACTAATAGATAGGAGATTGAACTTGAAATTTGGGACATAGAACACATTGGACAGGTTTATGGCATTTGATAAGGTTACTAAACTGATGTGGGTGACTGGAAGATTGGTTCCATTAGGGATGGTGATTGCTGGTCCTGTAGTTGGTGAGCTATGATCAAGGTTATCAGGAGAGCATGTAATATGATGAGTGCTACCTGAATTAAGGATCCAATGTATGGATTGTTTCGACAGTAGGCATGGAAATGACTGGACATTACCATAGAGGGGAGTTTCTTTGGAAGGGTTCAAAAGTAGGGCTAGTAGCTATTGGAGTTAGTTGGGTGTGATTTGAACATTCTTGGCATTTTGGGCGTTGAAGGGAGGTAGATCAGACGCTGCAACAATAGCTCGGCCATGACCTCCTCCTCTACTGCCACAGTTGCTCGATCCACCACGCGAGCTTGGATTGCTGCCTTCAAGTGTAGCTTTCTTCTTGCGACATACATCCTCCTCATGACATTGAATGCTCTAGTGAAGGTATATGACTTTGCACTAAACATATGATTTGTGTCTCTTTCTCAGACTTTAAACCAACTAAAGTTTTTGGAAGAAAAAGAGTAGGCCAACGAACATCTCTAACGACAAAATAAGCGAAGAGAAATAGAAAAGACACCACCTTAGCAATGATAAATTACCGATCAAATCTTTAAAAATGAACAAAGTCACCTACCTTCAATGAAAAACAAAGTCGCATTCAGAGTCAATAAGAGGAGGGATCAGCCCTGTAGTGAGTGGTGCATCATGATGAGCATGCACAGGTGCAGACTACACAGCTGATGAGGGATATGCCTCCAAAGGAACAGCAGTGTCGGCCACCGGATGGACTGCTGGATCAGCCATCGAATGAGCTGTTGGACCAGCCTCTAGATGGGTAGCTGGACCAGCCTCCGGATGGACAGCATGATCAATAGCTGGAAGAGCAGTATGATCAACAACCTCAGGAGCTGCAATTGCACTAGCAGCCATACGAGCATCTCTAGTGCGTCTTAGCCTTTCTTGCAACTTGCAAAAGTTGTCAGCGGAAACTGAGTTGATCAACCACGACTTTACTAGGTTGTTGGCACATCTCCACTCCGGGAAGGCCTCCAACGTCTTCTCGGGTTGCAATAACGTGCCATCGACGAGAGAGAATTTGTTCTTTGTATCGAGGATCATGGCCATCGCCTCTTTTCACATAGCATAATTGTCTCCTGAGCTCGACAATTGTTGAGAGATTAGGGACGCCTGAGATGTCTTTGAACTATGAATGAAATAGAGCGAGTCTGTTTGACAGCTTTCCTTATTAGCAGCTGCTGTACGCATCAGAGGGATGATCCTGAGGACCTAACTCCTGGCTGTTTGTGCTTTGGCCTTACTCGTGGTCCTTTGATTATACTAACTTTTACTCTTGCCTTTCGATGATCCTCCAACTTCTACTTGTGAACCGGTTTTTCTTTGATTGTTTGTCTTAATTTTATTACGTGACGCCTCTTTGGTCTTCAATAAATATATATTTTATGATATTTCAATATTGTCTAGTAAATTTAAAATATTACTTTTATAATTGAAGAGTTGCTAATTGAATAAAAATATTGTTATTTATTTATGAATATGATAGCTTAAAGTAGAAATATAAAGTCATCTAACTGTAGTTCATTTTATATTTTTCAAAATCTTTTGACTAACGAATTGGAACTTATTTTGGAAATAGTATTTTTTTTCAATGCACTAATTTTTCATGTTGATTACCTATTGAGCCAATTATAACCACTTTGATAATAAATTGATCCCTCTAGTTTATTGTGCAGGTGCAAGTGCAACATTCACATGTACAAGTGTAAAATTCTCGGGCGCAGCATTCTCATTAGCATGGCGACCTCATCCATATGTGCGCCTAACCCTGACACGAGCAGTGCACTCAGCAGCAGCAGGTTCGGCCTGCTTTTACAGTCTCCTCCCAGTGAAATGCTCCCCAAACTTAGTCAAGTCCATGAAAAGTGTTTCATGGCAGCAAGTACACTTGCAAGATGGTGTCATCTGAAGGTCTGCAATTCTGAAAGAGTATTTAACTTAGTATATATGTGACAAACATAAAAAATTCAGTCCTCCTCTCTTTGAATAAAAAACTCTTAAATAATTAATAATATTGACTCCTAGATAATATGTAATTTCACCTCCTCTATTTACTAATATTTTAATTTAATTTAAGGTTGGGGAGAAAAGGGGAGAGTCCTAGCTTGTTGAAGGGTTGCGGTGGGTTTAAGGTGGATGACGCGTGGTGGCAGAAGAACCACGTGTGGGCCACTGTTGAGTATTGTTATGCCATGGTCGCATCCTATGTGGCTTACTTTCGGTTAGTGAGGGTCATAGGCGAGGCTTCGTCGAGGAGGACCTCATGGTAGGGGCCCTCTGATCCTCCCCCATCCTAAGTGTGATACTTATTGCCAAACACTCGTCTGATTCTCTGCATTATGACTTCTTATTTTTTTTAGCACAAGAAAATGGGTGGATGTCAGTTTAGGCCTAAACTCTGAGGGAGACAAGAAACTCAAGTGGAGAGCCCTCCACTGATTTATAAGTTTATCGGTGATAAACAAGAAGACCGAGATCAAGTAAATGTGCTACACAAAGAGCACAATAGAGCCTAACATTTGACAAAAAACTGTTGTGTTTCTTCCCATTCGAATGGAAACATTGTTGGAAATTCAGCCACAGTGTTTTGAAGTCTTAACTCATTTTTTAATTCCTTGTCAATCTCCACATTAGGGGTAACACCTACTTTGGCAGGTCAGGTTATGCGATTGTATAGTGTGTATCCAGGCTTCAAAACAGCACTGACCGTGCCTGGTGGCTTAGAAGCATCTGGAGCTTAGAAAATAACATTGTGTCTGTGGGGATCAAACGCCTCATTGATCAAATCATATTTTTCAACTCCAAACTTCTTGTTCAAGATTTAACTACAACAGTGGAACAAGATTACCGAGTTCAACAGGAGCTCACTCCAAGCACAACAGTGGAAAAAGTTCAAGGAACAAAATTAATCGCATAAAAAAGAGAGTTCAAGAGGAGCGAGCTCTCCAGGCTGATCTCAAAGGATTATTGTTAGGCTGATGTGTGTTCAACAGAAGCTCCACAGGATCAGGTCAAGGATAGCTGTGCCGAGAAAAATAAAATTAAATTCAAAAAGAGCGAGCGATTTCCATGAGGCGTTGGCGGTTGCGGAGACTGAGGCATCGTGGAATTACAACCATGACCTGCACATTGTTGTAGCGAACAAGAAATCTTACTGCCTCCATGATCCTGAAAGACGTCGCTACGAGATATGTGAACCCTTCGAATTTGAATCAGGATAGACCCTCACAGTAAGGCTCTAATTGCCATTCCTATGTCGGTGGCCCAATTGCTTTGAAGATGGAAGCAGACATAAGACAACGAACAAGGTCTCGGGTCTAAACATTATTACATGTCAAAAGCCTGGCAATAATTTCCTTTATAGTGTTCTTTTCAGAAGGTGAGATCAAGCTTCCTATTCAAGACATTACAGAATATATTTATTTCACCAACCTACAAATTATCCCCACTTTTAAGACATGACCAAACCTTCGAGTTTTGTTGTTGTTGTTATTTATAGGCTTGTGCAGTCGGTATATACCAAACCAAAATGTCGAATATCAAAATTTAAAAAAAATTATATCGATCCCGTACCAAAATTATTTTAGTACCATTCTGAATACCGGAATTGTATTAACCTTCAAAGATTGCTGCTTACCAGACATTACATTAACCTTCAAAGATTACTGCTTATCTTACTATAATAATATAAATATTTTTTTGTGTGGTTTGGTCTCCCACTCGAAAATATCAGAACTACCTCTCGAATATTTAAAAAACAGTAGAGCACTAGCGAGGGAGGTGCGTTGGAATAATTGTTACCGATAAATATAGGATCAGATCACGGAGTAGTGACTAGCGAGATATGTGCTCTCTCTATCTCTCTCACCCATGCCATTTTTTGTACGGGTAATTAAGAAGACATAACAACATAGAGAAAAAGCAGTAAAAAATAACAAACAAAATAATAATAATATGATTCATGAAGAGGTAATTAATTAATTCACCAGTTAATAAAAAAGAAGATAACTATGAAATAACTAAAAGGGGCCAGGAGGAGGAGGAGGGAAGCCGAGGAAAGGCCTGGAGGAGGAAGAGTAGTGGATGGAGATGGCGTGGATGTGCTGGAGGTACGGTAGGAACACGCATCACCTGTCCTTCTTCCTGATTGTCAACACAAATACCCCGGGGGAACACTTCCCGACAAGGTAGTCGTCGCAGAAGACCTGTCGTCCGGCATGGTTGAGGCCGAGACGATGATGATGGGCTTGGCGGACGACCAGGTTGGTGGAGTCGGCATCCTCGAGGAGAGATGGCAGGGAATTGAGGTATGGGGAGACCTTACGAAACAAGAGATTATCCTGAAGCATCCGACCTTGAACTCGGGGACTGATAAGTGTCAAAACACTCTATCATCTATGTAAGTTTTAGTGTCGATTTTTTATTGTTTCTAGTATTTTTGTGTGTTATGTATCGTTGTATTGTTATATATTGTGCTTTGAATATTTTAGTGTAGTTCTTGTGATTTTTATTATTTTTTGTTCATGTTTATTACTAGGAGACTTTGTGGTGATGCGAGGAGGATATTGGTACACTTTGGTGCGTGTCATAGGCGATCGGATCAGCCGGGACGATTGGCGTTTTACGAGACCCAAGAAAGCGTGGAGCAAAACTGACCCCTTGTGACTCAAATGCCTATAACTTTCTCATCCGAAGTCCAATGGAGGCAAGAAAGGTGGCGCTGGAAAGAAGACATCCGGAGCTACAACTTTGTCTTCATGTGCTTCTCCAAATTCGGAGTCTAAGTAGGAGAAAAATTGCGTCCAAAGTTAACCTTCGAATCTGCCAACAAATCTGACGAGTGGGCCAAACTTTAGGATTTGTTTTGGGCCCATTTTTGGGCATGAATAGTAAATTTCGTGGCTGGCACTTCCTAAGCCAAAAACTTGTATAAATAGCTTCCTTGGCTTATTTTGGAAGCCAACCAACTTAGAACCTTAGACTTTAGATATTTTGCTAAAAATACTCACCAACTCACCTACTCTCATCTTCCATCTTGGTGGAGAAAACTTTAGCTCTCCATTGTTAAAGCTTGTGTAGAGAACTTGAAGGAGATATTTTGGGAGCTTGAAGATCTTCTTGAGCTTTCTTTATCTTTCTCTTTTATGTTTATGCTTTGCTTGCTTTGTTCAATGGATATGTTATGTTATTTGGTGAATATGTGTGAGTAGTTGATTAGTGAGTTTGGTGCCTTGATGGCACCTACTTAGCCAATGGTTTAGGGGGTTAACATGCCTAGGAATGTGTACTAGTTAATAAGTTTAATGCTTAATCTTGATTGATCACCTTGATTATAAACTAAGTTAATGTTAATCGCCGAGAGGGGTTAGGATTAACAGACTATTTAACTAGTTGAGTAGACACCTATTGATGAGAGATCACCTTAGGTGACTAGTTGTCCAAAGGATGGTGATTATAGTTAGTGATTCGTTAGATTAGATGGCTAATTTGTCGCGAGAGCGTGGTTAGTTCATCTATGTCTAGTTGAGAATCGATTTAGACTAGTTTGTCGCGAGAGCGTTGATTAGTTACCTTCGAAACATCCGGACCATATCATGAACTTTATAAACCCCATATGCCATTTGGTTATTTAGGTTGTCATTGGTACCAAGCTCACTCTTGTTTTAAGTGTTTAAACTATCACCTTGTTTAGTTGCAATTTTATTTCAAGTAGCATATTGTGTTTGGAATTGGCAGCTCCATTTCTTATAGTCCTAAACTAGTGGTAGAGTCGGGTTTGCGGCCTAGCTTAGTCCTTGTGGGACGACAATCCCTTACTTACTCATTATTGCAAGAGGGGTGAAAAACCTTCCTTTCAATTGGCGCCGTTGCCGGGGATTAAGTACTAGACGCTTAATTTGGCTTACGAACTTGGATTGGGATATTTATTTTTTTTGTTTACTTGGTTACTGTTACTTAGTGCCTTTGTTGTTTGTCTTACAAGGTACTTATTTGTCGCATGCGCTCAACTCGCTCAACGCACCACATTCTGATCGGAGTAGACGTTGACATTGGATACTTGGAAAGGGTATTGCGACAAGAGAGAAGGACACAAGCAAGGATGAATCAACAACCTCATGAGCAAGAAGCTCCATAAGGAGCTCTGTAAGGCGATGGGCAAGGAGTTGGAGTTCCTCGAAGATCTCTTATGGACTATGCTAGGCCCACCTTGAGAGGGGCAATGTCCGGAGTCCCTAGGCCAAATATCCAAGCTAACAACTCGAGATCAAGCCGGCTGTGATACACATGCTCAAATCTTCGGTCCAATTTTATGGGTTGCCGAATGAAGACCCTAACGACCATATTGCTAACTTTTTGGAGATAGCCGACACATGCAAGTACAATGGAGCTTCCGATGATGCCGTGAAACTTAGGTTGTTCCCATTCACTTTGCAAGACAAGGCCAAGATTTGGTACAAGCAATTGGTCGGGACATCGATAGCCACGTGGGAGGAGCTAGCAAGTGCCTTCCTTGAAAAGTACTTTCCCTTCTCAAAGACGAATAGGCTCGTGAAGGAGATCAACAACTTTTAACAATTTGAGAATGAGTCTTTGAGTGAAGCTTGGGAGAGATTCAAAGGATTGCAAAGGAGTTGTCCACACCATAACTTGACGGAGGAGTCTTTACTCCAAACATTTTACTTTGCTCTTGGATCCTCAACAAGGGGCACGGTTGATGCCGCCTCCAACGGATCCTTCTTAAGAAAAGATAGGGATGATGCCCACCACATCTTGGAGGAGTTGGCGGCTACAAACATCCTTATGGCAAATGAGAGAGGAAGACAACCTATTAGCCAGGAAAGGGGAGTGATTGATGTTGATGTTGCCTCCTCTATTCAAGCCCAATTGGCATTGTTGGCAAGAAAAGTGAACGATCTTAGCTTGAACAAAACCAATGCGGCAGCCGTAAGGACGACTTGTGAAGCATGTGGAAATGTTGGCCACGAGATGCAAGAATGTGCTATGATGAACACGGAAGTGGAGCAAGCACACTTTGTTGGTGGCCAAGGCCAAGGTCAAGGGGCAAATAGGATGGGAAATAACCCCTATTCCTCCACCTACAATCCGGGGTAGAGAAATCACCCAAACTTCTCTTGGAAGGGAGGAAATAGTGGCAAAAATATGGCGATGGTCCCTGATAAAGGACCTCCTCTTCGGTATCAACCTCAAGGGCCCCCTCCGGGTTTCCAACCACGTGCGTTCTTGACAGATAGAATGGGAGCTATGGAGGAGAAGTTTGAGAAGATGGATAAATTTATGCAAGAAGTTGGAGGGGTGGTTAGCCAACAAGGCCAAATTTTGGCCGCTATACAACAACAAAGCTCAAGGCAAGATAACTTTGAACAAATCCTCAAGGGTTAAGCAACCGCATTGCATAATATAGAGAGGCAACTTGGGCAAATAACAAATGCAAGTGCCCACAGAGCGTCCAGTTCTCTTCCTAGCTCTACGGAAGTGAATTCTCGAGGAAATGTGTGTGCAATTTTTTTGAGGAGTGGTAAGGAAATAGCCTCTCAAGAGGAAACCTGGAAGAACAATGACGATCCTATAGAAGCCAATAAGGAGGAGAAAGAAGTAGAGGCAGAGAGAGAGAGAAGTCCACTGGTTGAGAGTGCTGAAGAAGAAGTCTACGTGCCACCACCACCTAAAGCTCCTCGACTACCATTCCCTCAAAGAGTGAAGAAGAAGAATGTGATGGATGACAAGTTTATTGGCTTCATGGAGAAGATGAAGAACATCCAAATCAGTGCTTCTTTTCTTGAGATGTTGGATCAATTGCCGTAATACTCGAAGTTTCTCAAGGAACTCATCACAAAGAAGAGGAAGTGAAAAGATGGAGAGACGGTAGCCCTCACAGAGAAATGTGGTTCTCTCATCTCCAAAGATCTCCCGACAAAGTTAAAAGATCCAGGGAGTTTTACTATTCCTAGTTTTGTTGGTGATGTTGAGTTTCCCAAGCGCTTATGTGATTTAGGCGCTAGCATTAACTTGATGCCTTTGTCTATTATGAGGAGACTTGGCTTGTGTGAGGTAAAACCCACTTCTATGCGTCTCCAATTGGTGGACCAAACTATGAAGAAGCCATTCGGGGTGGTGGAGGATGTCTTGTTGAAGATTGATAAGTTTATCTTCCCCGTGGACTTTGTGGTGTTGGATTTCGAAGAGGACGAGAGTTGTCCATTAATTCTTGGCCGACCATTTCTCAACACGGCACGTGCCTTGGTGGACGTACATGAAGGAAGATTGGTCCTATGAATAGGGGAGAAGAAAGTAGAGTTTAAGATGTCCAATGGAATGCGCCACCCTTTTGATGAAGGCGTATGCATGAAGATTGATATGGTTGAAGATTGTGTCCTCAAGTTGGGCAAGGAGAGCATATCGAGGATTGAAGGTAGAATGGAGGAAAAGATTAAGGGAGAACAAGAAGAGGATGACTTGGAAGAGTTCGTGGGAGAAGCTAATAAAAAAGGTCTCCATGAGAATTTGGAGCTTGATTTGAAGTATCCTACTCCACCTTCCATCATTAAGGCTCCAAGCTTGGAGTTGAAAGCGCTACCCTCTCATTTACAATATGCATTCTTAAAGGATGAAGGAAGAATTCCCATTATCGTCTCCAACAAGCTCTCTAAAGAGCAAGAGGAGAAGGTGCTTGAAGTTGTTAACAAACGGATTAAGGCCATGGCATGCCAAAAATCTGATATGAAGGGGACAAATCCAGACATAATTATGCATTACGTCCACTTGGAGGAGGAAGTCAAGCCAGGGGTGGAAAGGCTTCATAAGGAGAATATGAAAAAGAAACATGATGCCCACATCGTGAAGAAGGAATTCAAGGAGGGTAATCAAGTGTTACTTTACAACTCTCGGTTAAAACTTTTTCCGTGAAAACACAAGTCCAAGTGGAGTGGACCTTTCAAGGTGGTAAAAGTTTTTCCATTTGGAACCCTCAAATTGGAAAGAAGTAATGGAGGAGTGTTCAAGGTGAATGGCCAAAGGTGCAAGATTTGCCTTGATGGCAATATGGAACGACAAGCGGAAGTGCACTCTGTCACCTCACCCTCCAATGCATGAAAAAGGGGAGTAAAGTCAAGCTAACGACTATAACTTAGCATATGTTTTGTATTGTCTTTATATTTGTTATAGTCTTTTATGTGTGTTCTTTTTATTTATGTGTTGTTCTTATTCCGGTATGTTTTGTTTTGAAGTGTTAGTTCATGCTTATGGGATGTGTTTTAAATTTTGAAGGTCGTCTCAAAGATTCGTGGATACATTATGGACGATTGGAAGCTCATCAGGGAACGTGGACGTGGCTAAAAAATAAAAAGTTGCTAGCGGCCGCCAGCCCACCCGGTGGCCGCCGGGCGGAAGAGGAGCCCCCGTTGTCAGCGGACGCCAGCCGACCCAGCGGCCGCCAGGTGTAGTAAAACCCCCTTCCGTAAATAGGCCATATCTTGGTGCTCGAGACTCGGATTGAGGTGATTCTTATTGCTATGGAAAGCTAAGAGATAGGCCGACAACTTTGTAGTTGATGACTTCTTCTAGTTCAGGGTGGAAGGGGTCTCAAATCCTTTCCAACTAAACCTATTAGAACCCTACCTCCTAAATCCTCACGATTCCACACCTGACCGATGGAGCGAGATATTTGAGGTAATGCACACCACAAATGCCTGAACCAAACGAATGAAGTGGGAACTACGACATCAAGGCCACCACAACCCTCTCCACCTCAAAGCTAAGGGAAGTCTCCTAGCACTTTATTTTTCTTGAGTTATTTTCTTATCTTCGTGAATTCTTGAGTTTGCTATGTGTTTTTATGATGTCTTGTTCTTCTTGTTTGTTTGTTTGATGTTCATGCTTGGTTCATAATGCATTTGTTAGTTTAGCTTAATTGTTTAGATGTCTATGTGCTCAATACACCTTGAGGGCAAGGTGTTATTCAAGTGTGGGGGTGTGGTTCCACTTAGGAATCCTTTGTGTGTTAGGTCTAGTATGTCTTGTTTAGGCAATAATTTGGCATGATTCTTTCAAAAATTTGACCCCCTTCAAAATTCTTTAACTTGTGTTAGAAGCTTACCACACACCTAGTTAGGAAATGAACTCGAGCACAAGGCCTAAGAACTTGTAGAAATCTCACCCTCGGTTGTTTAGACTAGTGGTCTCATTATGTAGATTAGACTAGAGGGTTGATGAGTGACCTTGTGAGGAACTTTGAGCCGAAGGAGGAGACAACCATCTTCATTTATTCATGAGGTGCCTACATGAGTTCGGTTGATCGAGGTATCCTACTAGTACTTGACATGCTCTTGGTTGTGTGGCGTTAGTGAATGACGGGGGCTAATCCTTTGAAATTGAGCCTAGAGCTTTAGAGCCTTTATATCCATTGCTTTAACCCATTGAGCCTAGCCATTCATTGATCATATTATATGTATACCAACTTTAAGCCTTATATCCACCATCCTCCTGACCTTTGGTCATCCGATCCGAGGACACATAGGTTTACACCTTTTGGGGATGTTATGTATTAGGTTTAGTTGGTAGCTTAGTATTCATGTGGGTTAATTTATTGGGAATTTGGGTAGTTGAGGGGCCATATAAAGAAGTCGAGTTTTTGCCTAGAAAATGCCAAGTTTGTGTTTGTTAAAAAAATGAAAAAAATGAAAAAGAAAAGAAAAAAAAAAGAAAGAAAGAAAGGAAAGTGAAGGTTGAATAAGGCATTATATATTGGCATTACTCGTGCTACGCGGTCTTAGGAAATGGGTGAATTTTGAGAGTGTGCTTTAATTATTTATGGTGAGGATGTTTAGAATAGACGAGAGACTAGAATGCTTTGGCAACAAGTCCTCGGATTGGGTGGTTTAACTACTATCCATATATTATCTCACCAATACCCTAGCCCCATTACAACCCGATTGAAAGCCCTCTGCTCACGAGCAACCACGCGACTTTGAGACACTGTTGAGTAGGACGTAGGATATTTTGAAAGACATCGGTCATGTACGCGAGAGATAGGAAGTGAGCTAAAAATTTCCGAACCTCTGAGTGGTTAACCTTCTAGTGTCTTTTACATAGTGATAACACTTGATTAAACTACCGAGTGGTGAGGTGTCTACCGGGTCTTACTCTTTGTGTTTGGGTTAATGAACTAGCTAGGTAGTGCGGTGGACTTTTGATGTGAGTTTGAGATTTTGAGGGGAGTCAATTCGTGAATTAATCATGCCTAGTCTTGTCCTTATCATATTTTCTTTCTTATGTATTTTGTGTTGTGTTTGTATACCATGGTTGAGTTTTGCTTGAGGACAAGCAATGATTCAAGTGTGGGGGTGTGATAAGTCTCAAAACACTCTATCATCTATATATGTTTTAGTGTCGATTTTCCATTGTTTCTAGTATTTTTGTGTGTTATGTATCGTTGTATTGTTATATATTGTGCTTTGAACGTTTTAGTGTAGTTCTTGTGATTTTTATTACTTTTTGTTCATGTTTATTACTAGGAGACTATGTGGTGATGCGAGGAGGATATTGGTGCACTTTGGTGCGTGTCATAGGCGATCGGATCAGCCGGGACGATTGGCGTTTTACGAGACCCAAGAAAGCGTGGAGCAAAACTGACCCCTTGTGACTCAAATGCCTATAACTTTCTCATCCGAAGTCCAATGGAGGCAAGCAAGGTGGCGCTGGAAAGAAGACATCCGGAGTTACAACTTTATCTTCATGGACTTCTCCAAATTCGGAGTCTAAGTGGGAGGAAAATTGCATCCAAAGTTGACCTTCGAATCTGCCAATAAATCTGACGAGTGGACCAAACTTTAGGATTGACCAAACTTTAGGATTTGTTTTGGGCCCATTTTTGGGCATGAATAGTAAATTTCATGGCTGGCACTTCCTAAACCAAAAACTTGTATAAATAGCTTCCTTGGCTTATTTTGGAAGCCAACCAACTTAGAACCTTAGACTTTAGATATTTTGCTAAAAACACTCACCAACTCACCTACTCTCATCTTCCATCTTGGTGGAGAAAATTTTAGCTCTCCATTGTTAAAGCTTGTGTAGAGAACTTGAAGGAGATATTTTAGGAGCTTGAAGATCTTCTTGAGCTTTCTTTATCTTTCTCTTTTATGTTTATGCTTTGCTTGCTTTATTCAATAGATGTGTTATGTTATTTGGTGAATATGTGTGAGTAGTTGATTAGTGAGTTTGGTGCCTTGATGGCACCTACTTAGCCAATGGTTTAGGGGGTTAACATGCCTAAGAATGTGTACTAGTTAATAAGTTTAATACTTAATCTTGATTGATCACCTTGATTATGAACTAAGTTAATATTAATCGCCGAGAGGAGTTAGGATTAACAGACTATTTAACTAGTTGAGTAGACACCTATTGATGAGAGATCACCTTAGGTGACTAGTTGTCCAAAGGATGGTGATTATAGTTGGTGATTAGTTAGATTAGATGGCTAATTTATCGCGAGAGCGTGGTTAGTTCATCTAAGTCTAGTTGAGAATCGATTTAGACTAGTTTGTCGCGAGAGCGTTGATTAGTTGCCTTCGAAACATCTGGACCATATCATAAACTTTATAAACCCCATATGTCATTTGGTTATTTAGGTTGTCATTGGTACCAAGCTCACTCTTATTTTAAGTGTTTAAACTATCACCTTGTTTAGTTGCAATTTTATTTCAAGTAGCATATTATGTTTGGAATTGGCACCTCCATTTCTTATAGTCCTAAACTAGTGGTAGAGTCGGGTTTGCGGCCTAGCTTAGTCCTTGTGGGACGACAATCCCTTACTTACTCATTATTGCAAGAGGGGTGAAAAACCTTCCTTTCAGGGACCCAGTAGGATTGGGACACGTGGAACCCATCCTCTATCCATCTCCATAATCTCTTGGTCTGGAATTTTAGCCCTGTCTTGATGAGGAGGATCCTTAGGAGATAGAGCAGAGTTAGGTCTAGAATTGAAATTCTAAACGAGTAGTACAAAAACTTCTTGGTATACTATTTGGTTCTTCTTCTTGGGAGGGTCGGGGGATTTTCGAAGGTGGGAAAGAGGATTTGTGTGTGAGAGAGAGAGAGAGAGAGATAAATGAGACTACATGGAGAGGCCAAATGATAATTGTACAATATTAATTATCACGGGGTATTTGTCAGCTAAAAATAATAATAAATGATAGGCACCTGCATCGCGTGTGCATTTTACTAGTAAGACATTACATTAACTATAACATCTCGTGATCTGACTGACTTTCTTCACAAACTAACACAGGGCTTTTTCAGCGTGCTTTGCCCTCACTCACACGCATCCCAAAAATTTTCCAGGAGGTCACCCATCCTGATTCTACCATTTTCCTGGCCAAACGCGTTTAACCTTGGAGTTCTCTCATGTTGTGTGCCAGAAAAGAAGGCGCACGTTGTTGGTATGGATAGTACCAATCAAATCACTTAAGCATTTTATATAGTACAAATCATTTGCGGGGTGTTGCATTCACAACTCCTTAAATACGCGAGGTCCTCGTCGCGCCAGAATCAGAAAATCCTAGAATCTCTCGTATTCCTGTGCGTTCGATCCTCGAACCACATCGTAATAGCCGAGGTTTTTACTCTGGTACCAAATGTAGCGTCTCGTGATCCGACCGACTGTCTCCATAGACCAGCACGGATCTTTTCCAGCGTGCTTTGTTCTCAATCACACGCATCCCCAAAAATTCTCATAAGGTCACTCATCCCAATCCTACTCCCGGCCAAACTCGTTTAACCTTGAAAATCTCTCAGGTTGTGTGCCGAAAAAGAAGGTATACCTTGTTGTTATGGATAGTACCAATCAAATCATTTAAATATTTCAGACAATACAAATCATTTACGAGGTTTCACATTAACCTTCAAACATTACTGCTTACAAGACATTACATTAACCTTCAAAGATTGCTCATTCCATATCAATAAAAGCAGTTGAGCAAGCTCCTTTTACGGTTAAAAGACAAAATGGGAATGAGACGAGGACATCAAAAAATAAGCAGATGGCTAGTTTCTCAAGAGAACTCGTATATACTCTAGAAAGAAATAACACAATTAGCAACCACAAAATAACGCCTGTAGAAAGAATTTAGCAATGCGACAGTTAAACCCAGAACATAAAGATTTGATCCCCTTATAACTTGTGTAAACTCAACATCGCCCAAACCATGGATAGAAACAGATGGAAATTACGAACAAGCTATCATTGGAAAAATAGGATTACAAGCTAACTCGTGTAAAATGAAGGGTGAAGAAGATGCGACTCGTGGGAAAATAGGTTTAGGATAGCATTCTGTTTTTATATTTGGTAAAATTATATTTTAGTACTTCGATTTATTCAGTATTTCGGTAAAATATTAAAATTTTACCAAATACCGAATTGCACTTAATTTCTGAAAAAACTCATACCGAATTAAATATTGAATTCTGAAATATCGAATACTAAAAAATACTAAAAAAATCAAACACCGAATATTATTTGCACACTCCTACTTTAAAGTTAGTCCTTAGAAATCCAATAAAGGTGGTTATTCCCTAGAATGCTTGTTATGGAATTACAAAATTGTGGCTTATGTCATGAATTAGAGTGTTAGAAATGTAATTGTATACAAAAGAACCAAAGTCAAAAAAATTACTTATGGTGCATAACCAGGTATACATTAGTTTGGTCTGGTTATTAAATTTCAAAGATTTTGATTTTCAAATATGGTTTTATTAACTGACCTAAGAACCCGAGAAAACTGAACCAAATTATAATATAATAACCAGAGATAATTTGGCTTGTATATTTAATATTTCTGTTCTTGTTAAATGGAATTATAATATTTTGAACTCTTTTGAAGTTGTTTTTGCTGTTTATATTTTGGGATCAACAAACATTTTGATTGAAGAAATATATTTTGCTTCTGTCAGTTTTTAGGTGAATATGCTATAATATTGCACCATTTTTTTTTCGCTTAATTTTTTGTCAGTTTTATAACAACTATTTTTTTTCATTATCCTCGCTCATTTGGTTCATTTTTTTCCGAGAGAACCAAAAAATATTAGTCAGATTTTGGATAGCGTCCTCTATTAATTTGGTGAGGTTCGAATTAAAAAAAAGCCAATACCCGACTTGGCCTGTTGCCAGTTGTTTAGATGCAATACGATGAACATAGACTTTTCCGAATAATTGGTCCAGCATTTAATATAAGAGGGGTTATTGATCATGATGACACTTGGCCAACTATAACAGAAAAAGATAATACATAGTGGGATCGATCTGATGTTTTTTTATGGTAGATGGTGTCAATGTGGTGTGCCTGCAACCTTTTTAATGTATTTATTTATGTCAACGCTATAAGGGGAATTTGAATTGATTAAGAATGTCTAGATTCAAATTTTTGAAATGAAAACACACTACTCAAGTAATTTCTAGATAGATCCGATAATTATTAAATTATTATTTTCTTGAAAAGTAAATTTTAACTAGGGAAAAGTAAATTTTATCTATCTGTGGTTTGCTCGATTTCACGTTCAAGCCGTGTGGTTTCAATTTGGTAATTTAGTCCCTGTGTTTTGAAATTTTTTAGAGTATACGGTCCACTCCGGATGACTGGGCTAAAAGTGCCACGTGGCTTGCCATGTGGCGTAGAAAAATTATAAATCAAGCCACGTGGTGTGAAAAAATTACAAATCAGTCCTAATTATTATTTATATTATTTAAAAAACCCCCACCTTTGTCCAAAAACTCAATTCGATCAAAACCCAATCTGATCAAGCTCGGACACCCCGATGGTCTTTGGAGGAGGATGAGAATATTGACGGGTTCTCTCCGACGAGGCAGAACGTCGATGGGTTCTCTCCGACAAGGTCGCCATCGGTATCCGTTCTGACGCTGTCGTCGCCTCCAAATATGGATGGCGACCTCGTTAGAGAGAATCCGTCGACGTTCTCCTCCTCCTCCTCGAAAGACCGTCGGGGGTGTCCGATTTTGATCGAATTGGATTTTTGGACGAAGGTGGGAGTTTTTGAAATAATATAAATAAGAATTGGGATTGATTTGTAATTTTTTCATGCCACGTGGCAGCCCGGTCATCCGGAGTGGACCGTATGCTCTAAAAGATTGCAAAGCACAGGAACTAAATTATCAAATTGAAACCAAACGGGCTGAACACAAAATCGGATAAACTATAGATAGGTAAAGTGTACTTTTCCCTTTTAACTATGACTATTCAGAGTTTGAATCTTAAATCCCGTAAATATGTATGACACTCGGCTACAGATTGCCATTTTAAAACGAGCTGTCAATTGGGCATCAGCCCATTTAGAAAATGTCAACCACAGGGCTGTAGCCCAGTTCACACACGGTTTGGTATAAGTGGATCGTGAATTGGTTTAGGAGTCATTTTTGCTTCAAATGGTAACAGTAACCGAGGAGCAATTTTTTACAAGATTCTGGAGATCTCTAAAAAACACCCAATTGAACACTTTTAATTATCTTCATCTTAAGATTCAACTCGACATCATTTATTAAATGAAAACAATTATACCATATCCAACGCAAAATCATACTATTGAGAGAAAACGAAAAGTGACTAATTGGTAGGAATTTTATCCAAGCTAAACACAGTTCCAAGTGAAAGAAGACAACCATCTTCTGTTCGACGTTCTTTAAAGGTTGGTGCTTTTTCTGTTTCCGTTGGTTAAAGTTTCGATTTTTTTAAGGAAAATTACGAGACCTGGGCATTTTTATGACAAAAGGGTTGTCTTTTCTTGAAGTGAAGTGGTCGATACGTGCCTTGGCAATGGCAAACTGCTTCCTTGCCCTCACTCGCTTGTGGATTAAAGGTTATTTGCTCTTTTCGTTCGTGCTTGATATTCCTGTCATTGTGGTGGAGAAATCTATTGGACCATCTTGGAAAGTTGTTTCCTTTTCTTGTACTTGTGCAGGACTACTGCTCGAACTCGAATTTTTTTGATTTCAATCACAATTCATGTCTTCTGGAACTCCGGTCTTATTCCATTCCTGACATATCTTCAGGTCCTTTTATGCATCCTCGAAATTTCCAAGCTTTGATCACGCAATTTCATTATCTTGCGTGTTTCATTGCTCAGTATGCTCCACTCTTATTGAAGCTTAGCAGGCTACACTTGGTAATTCATCACTTAGCCTGCTGGATTTGGCAATTCGCCAAACGATATTTAACCTAACGATATAAGAATTAGCCTAACGATATAAAAAGTGTACTTTATCAAAGAGGTTCAAAGTTCAAACCTTTACAGGTGTAAAAAAATTTACCTTTCAAAAACAATTCCTGCAGCCATTTGCTGATTTTTCGATTTTTGATGGTCGATCCCCTGGTCATCTACTTAATGCGTGCTGTAGCTCAAGTCCAGACAAGCATTGTCGTGCCTTATATTAGGCAACTCTACCAATAGTGTAAGACCTAAGCCTAATATATCTTTAATGAAATTCACTGTGTCTTGCCATTTTAATCAACTCCTATTTGTCAGTTTTGAGTTTTGATAGAAAGCAATTGTAACATTACGCTTATGGTGGTGAAGGGGATCTCTCACGCTCAAACCCTAACATTATAATTTAGCTAAATTTTGGGAAAGAAAATTTTGTTAATATGTAGTCTTGCGTGACTCAAATTTGGATACAAAGCCACAAGCCATGTGATTCCGAGTCTGTGATGCCTTGCGTCTTACGATAACGCAAAAACAAATTGCTTCATAATTTCTTAATAGTTAACGGTCGATGGAAACTTGCATGAGGGTGGCAAGACACTTATTTAGTGTACGGAGAGATTATATTTGTATGAAGAAGCTCTTTGAGGGACAGCTTGGATAAAGTGTTTTAATTATCTAGGAGGTACAAAGTTCAAATCTTAATTATGTCGTAAACATTTACAAAAAAAAGCTCTTTGAGGCATCCAAACTTAACAATTTACGCAACAACCGGCGTGCTTTATGAAGCACTTAATTGCCTCTATTATCAGCAATCATCTGGAACAAGCATTAAAATATTATTCTAGTTTAATTAAGAGATCTCAAATTTGAATTATTAAAAATATAACAGTGTTAAATACTTATTAGTAGATTTTTGTCATCATTTAAAAATATTATCCAACTTTGAACCTGATTTATTTGATTCAGTGGATATCAATAACCAGAAGCTCACATTAGGAGTAATTCACACTCACCACTAAAAAAAGGAATATTAAAAGTGAATCAGAAGCTTACCTGATATGGGTAACGAAAAAAAGAGAAAGAACCCGCAATATCAGAAGCTTACCAGATTACGTGGCAACATTTTTCTATTTAAATAGTGACTAATCAAAAGTTTGATTTTTATGAAATATCTGATTTCCTACCATTGAAGACTGGCTCAAAAATCAAAATCCGGAATTGTTATTCAAATGTTTGAAATTATAATAACCGTAAAATATGTACATATAAAAAAATGACTTTCTAATTACCACCTGGCCAACTCTTATTGGAATCTGAGCATTTACATTTGATTCTTTACCGCCAAACGATTCATAAACCTGGATCCCTATGCGACTCGCGATTTTAATCAACTCTAGATAATAATCCATTAACTAGCTTGGATATAACCATTTTGGTGATTTAGTGTATATAACTCTTGTTGGCTATTAGAATTTACATATTCAATCTAAAAATTTAAGGGACTAAATAGGTGAATTCTTCTCACTTATAAACAGGTCTACCATATTTTCAGTAACTAATGTAGCATTCTCAACAAACCTCTTTAAATGAGACCCATCGGACCAAAATTTATAAGGATTTTATCTTTACCAACGTGCGATGAAATAGGGGTCATGCGAGCACAACAATGAGTACGAGATCAAATTGCTCTGATACCATATTAGAATTTCTATATCCAACCCAAAACCTTAAAACAATGGGTAACTGAATTTTCCACACTTATAAACTTTTCTACCACACTTGTACTTGGCAATATGAAATTCTCAACATTAGCTACCATGACTCGGGTCTATCAAATCGAGGATGAAACGCAATGAATATCGACTACAGTGAAAAAATTGCGTCTATCAACACAACTATATTTCTAAAAATTGCACTTGAAAATACTAATTAAGTTAGAATAACTTATCACCAATTAAATCCACTAACTTGACAGTATTTCGTAGTTAATTTATGACCATTATGAAGTGAACCAAATGAGGTCCATTATAATTTGTATTATGACCTTGGGTTATGGGAGTTTGACCCATTAATATTTTTTGGCTTTGGTCACACGCATGGGTCGCAAAATCAAGGCCATGGAGAGAGACAAGGAGGGTTCAAACCGAGGGGCTACACTTGGGGAGTTTCACTGAATTTGGAGTCCCAAGTGTGGCATTTGACT
Organism: Hypericum androsaemum; assembly: GCA_963995505.1. Taxonomy (NCBI): domain Eukaryota; kingdom Viridiplantae; phylum Streptophyta; class Magnoliopsida; order Malpighiales; family Hypericaceae; genus Hypericum; species Hypericum androsaemum. The sequence goes on from OZ023195.1 coordinate 6,249,128, forward strand.
CAGTGAACTCTGCCATTAAATTCCATGGTACCTCCACTAAATTCACTTGCTAGCCCATAACTAGACATAGTTAGCAAATTTAAGAATGTTGAAATTAGTATCCGGACAAACAAGTAAATGTTCGAGTCAAGTGAGATATTTAAAAGTAAAATTATTTGTCAAAAAAATATTTTACTATTATAATTTAAATAGCTCGAGTTCGAAATTCTTGATCAAGTTAAAATGATTTTTTTATCCGTCAATTTAAGTGCTTTCTCAGCAAAGTACGATGAAGTGGAATACGATGCAAATGGGTACTAGGCAGAGCTCAAACTTTTATGGTTGGTTTCACTTTTACCCTTGCAATTTACCAAAAGCAAGAGATTGAGGAAACCCAAATCTTGGTTTCCCCAACCCCACAAAAAATCATAGGAACTTGACTTTTGCGTACCAGAAACACCGGTCCACCCTTCCAAAAAAAGAAAAACCAAATGACCCTTGCTTGATATATTTCTTTTCTCCGTTAAAACTTAAAAGAAGTTGGAAGAAAGTTTATCATTTTGAAGTACAAAATTTTAATTTATTAATTTTTTTTATCTTATTCCAAAATTTAATTCCTTTACTCTTCATTTTTCATTATAATTATTCCAAAATAAAAATCCAATTTTCAGTTTGGTTTTTTTATATTATGAAAAATATAAAAGATTATTCTTAAATTCATAGTAGTTCAATCGTCAAGTAAAATTGTCGCAACCCGGAAATAGAGGCGACAATACCGAGGTATTTATTACAAAATGAAACGATTATCCAAAACAAAAAATCCGAAACAACCAAAGCGATTTAAATGTTCAGAAATCTGAATAAATACTAAAAGCTGAGATTTTGATAGTCTTTATTATTTGGGAAAAATACTGTGATGATGCATGCAATCACTCTACTCCCGCTCTCGGATCCCACCTGAACGATCTGAAATACATACAGCTAGGGTGAGTTAATAAACTCAGTAAGTGGAACGAAACAAACTAGACGAAACACAGGAAAAATGATTTCACCTTGCAAACCGAAAAGATCCTCTATCCGACTATCTAGCCAACTAAACACATCCAAAATTTGAAGCATAACATATCCACACGAGTATTCCCTAACCGACTATCCTAACCGACTATCCTAACCGACTACATATCATACGCATAACAAAACTTATCATAATTCGAGTTTTGCCAAACACAGAATTTTCCACAATCAAAATTTGGACAGAAGTATTACGGTTTCAAAACAACACAGATCAGTACTTCGAGAAAACAGCAGTATCAACACAGATTAATACTAGGTAGAGGGGTCGGCTTAAGCCAGATTCTGAACTCAAGCCATACGTGTTCCGGGCTAAGATGTGAATCATCTCAGGAAAACCTAAACCTCGATCTACGAGGTAACAAAATTTCCACTTACCTGATGTTGCTCCGGGCGAGCCTAATCCAACGATCTGTCCGAGACTCCTCGAATTCGACTCATCCTCTCACATATTCGTCTTCTCCACCTTTTATTTGAGAGGCAAACACAGGACTCATAATAGGAATCACTTAAAATCAAGTTTACGAGGATAGAATAATGTTAGTGACTTACCCTCCTCGTACAGCGATTCCCAGATGGTCTCGTCCTCTCTTGGCACCTCCTCCCGAGTCAGATTTTGCTCCTCGCCTTCACAGAGAGAAGAAATCCGTGGGTGTCATTTAGGCTGACAGAATGGACTGCCTATAGGCCTATTTACATAGTCTTTCGAGGCTAAAAATCCTAATCCGTCTCAATCACCCTAATTATAGAAAATTGTCCTTTACTTCCCCAAATCTTATAAAGTTTTCACTGTAGTTTCCCGATTCTTACAAAAATAGTGGTCAAAGAATCATCAGTTAGACGGAAAATCGACCAAAAATTTATGAAGGAATAATTTGTTGCATCTACCGAATTCCTTCAGGGTCCCAACAAATAACTTAAAGTATATATATCGGTGAAGCCAAATTATTGGAACCTAGCCAGCTATTTTCCCATTGGTCAAATTAAGAGGCAAATTACATGATCCATTAAGTCAATAAATAACATCCGGTTGTTAATTATTGACAATCAGAATTGGTCTAAATAATAAAAACTTAAATTATTTTAAAGAAATGTTGATAATAGTTCTGGTAGTAGTATTTAACTCTGAATATCGTATATAAAAAAGATCACACTCATAACTCAAACGGGGCAAACAATCAAATGGGGCAAACAATCAATATCCAAACCATGTTCTTACTAGCTAGGGCCCAAAATGTGGTCCAATGTGTTTAAATATCCTGATATACATAACCCATCACACGGTGGCAATATTTTTTTTTGGAGAAGGGTCACACGGTGGCAATATTATTTTTTCCAATTTTGACTTGAAATTAATATGAAACTGACAGGTTCAGTGGAATAGAAGCTTATAAGAATGGAATAGAAGCCGGATTTTCGGATTCTGAGATTCCAAATCTCTAAAATAGTATTCAACTCTCTGACAAGAATTTTCCAAATTGAATTTATTTTTTAGGACCCCCTCAATTCTCATGTATTGGGAGTTGGTTCAGGGCCACTTCCCAAGCAACATTTAAGACAAAGAGACCATTACGACAAATTTGGGGTGATTTAAAAATCTATGGCCATCTCCAAACCTTACTTTGTCTCGACGTCAAGTACATGGATGGATAGAGATACAACAAAGGCTCACTAATTAATATTTGTGATGGACATGGATATTAAAATAAAATCTCAATGTTGTAGTAAGTTAATGGCTTATTAAGCAACAGTATTTAAATAAATTGATGGTGAATGTATTGTTACAGTTTAATCAAGAATTCTCAAATTTAAGCTTTCGAAAATGTAGTAGTGATAAATATTTATTGACTCAATTTGCCACCATTCAAATGTCCTACTATATTCGAACCTGAATAGTTAGCACAGTTGGAATACAAGTTATTATCAACTAAAAAGTTAATGGCTCATCATCCCTATGAACCGGTAATTTGTTGGTTTCTTGAGATTCCTCACTCTGGATTAATGATACCTCAGTCCCAGATGTGTTCAATATTACGATCTCAATATTTTTTCAATTCTCTAGATCACTTTGAACAAGACTCCGTACCGCTTCTATTTAACGTTCAATATATACACAAACTATGTATTTTCTTATTGGTAGTACTGTTTCTTATATTAAGCCCTTAGCTCCTGATTATAAGCCAAGCCTCGCTAAAAGAAAACTCACTAATTACACACACGTTGGTCTCGGAAAGTCACCAGAAAAGGCGGCTGATACTTCGGAGGCAGAACCCTCCTTAGGAAGCATATATTGGGACTTCAAATTAAGTGAAAAAAGATACCAACAACTAGTTGATCAATCGTCGAATGAGTTGTTCTAGATTAACTAGATCTGGAAACGTAACTGTGTTAAATATTTATTTAGAAATCTTTGTCACTTTTCAAAAATCTTATCCGTTTTCAAAAATCTTACCCGACTCAAACTTGTATTAATCGATCCACTTAGTTAGATATCAAGTAGTATAAACCAAAAAAGTAAGTGAACCAAACTCCCATTGTCAACCTCACCCTCCCCCCTCCCTCTCTCTCTCTCCAAGCTCTTGAGCTAGGGTTTCATTTCTTATCCTAGGGTTTCCTCCACATATATATTCTCCTTACTTTCTTTGAAGTCAAACACCACTTTCGTTAGACTTAGAATTAGCTAGGCGAAGAGGCATGGATGAGCAGAGAAGCAATGGAGTGGAGAAGGTGGAAGAGATAATGTTGCCAGGTTTTAGGTTCCACCCAACAGATGAGGAGCTTGTTGGGTTTTATCTAAAGAGAAAGATCCAACAAAGGCAACTCCCAATTGAGCTCATCAAGCAGCTGGACATCTACAAATTTGACCCTTGGGATCTCCCAAGTAAGAACATATTACAAACCATTATCTATATTTTTTGAATCTCGTATTCATAGCCTTATTTATTTGTTGTTTTGGTTCATTTTTTTTCCATGGAAGAATTGGCGTCCACCGGAGAGAAAGAGTGGTATTTCTACTGTCCAAGGGATAGGAAGTACAGGAATAGTGCGAGGCCGAACAGGGTAACCGGAGCCGGGTTCTGGAAAGCCACCGGCACCGACCGGCCTATTTACTCATCGGAGGGCAACAAGTGCATAGGCTTGAAGAAGTCACTCGTCTTCTACAGAGGAAGAGCAGCCAAGGGGATCAAAACCGACTGGATGATGCATGAGTTTCGCCTGCCTTCCGTCGCCTACTCCGCGCCTTCTAAGAGATTCATGGACAAGTCTACTCTTGCCAATGTAAATATTTTCTCACCCCTAATCTCCACCCGAAATATCGGAAAAAAAAATCGACCAGTCTGGTTCAAACGATAAAAAAAATTTCCAAACATTTTTACACCCTTATTCTCTTTGACCAATATTTTGTTTTTTTCCTTTTTAGGAGATGTGTAGTTTGTTCATACATCTATTGATATTCTCTCTCTTGTGTACTAGCTAGGTAAATATCAATTAATTAATGTACATATCCTTAAAAGTTCGTTTTGATGTCAAAACTTTTCCAAACATGAATTTTGACCAAATAGTAACGTTTAACATTTTTATTATGTTAATCCATGCAGGATTCATGGGCAATTTGTAGAATATTCAAGAAGACCAACTCAACAGCACAAAGAGCCATATCCCAATCTTGGGTGGCATCTTCTCCACTTCCAGAACCCCCAACCACATCAGACCACCATCATCATCTTATTGCTACGAACCCCGCTAACAATACGACGAGACCCGACAACGAAGCGTTGCTCAGATTCATTTCAACCCGCCACTTCACTTCACAAAACCACCACATCAGCACTACTTCTCCCTCCCATTTGGAGCACTACCACGATAATAGTGACCACCACCTCCACTCTTCCATCATCTCTCATGACTTCTCTACTAATTTAGACCACTTCCCATCTTTCAAGCTTCCCTCCTCTAATGGAGACCTAACAAGCAGCTTGTTCTTCTCTCCCCTTGAGACCCTACCCCCACCCAGATGCACAGCTGATGTCTCCTCCATGATCCTAAACATGTCCTCCTCTGATTCATCGTCAGTTTTCGAGAGGGTCGACGAGTTTGGCGGGTCTACATCACAGCTCCAGTACCCCATCAATGGCTTCCCCTTCACTAGCTCGCCTTCTCAAGTAATGCAAGTAAATGGTACCAATGGAAGCCAGTGGGAAAATAACACTACTACCGGTGACGTTCCTTTCGGGTTGCCTGTGAGCTCAGGAGATGGTACTTGGAGACTCAATAACTTGCTTTGGGATTCTTCCTCTTTTCTTCGTAGCGAGGTCTCTAGTTTCTCCACTAACAAGTGTTACACTTGAATAGCTAGATTACCATTTTTTTTCAAAATCACGTGTTATTCGGACATTTATAGTGTATGATGATAATACGGCTTCATTAACTTTCAGAAGTCGTAACTAATTCTCTTTTTTTTTCTTGCTTAGTCAGGAGTAGAAGTTGTACTGAATTTTTTTACATGCTAACCTTTTCGATGAATGGAAAGCCATTATTGAGTATGTTGTGATTTTGCCTTGGACATTTGATTTTCGAAGCCTATCGTCCGTCCATGTCTCTCTGCTATTTTCGGATTGGTTATCGTGTCCTGTATAATGTCTTCCTTTGTTTTGTATGTCATTCTGTATTGTAATCCGTTTATTTTAATATAGACTTTGTGACACCCTTCTATCAAAAAAGAGTATGTTGTGATTTGAATTCGAAATTAAAAAAAAAAACTTATTGTTCGTGAGCGGAAATCCATGTACGTACGTTGATATAAGAGAGGTAGTAGGTGAAGCGCATAGTTTCATGTCGCGCAAAAGCACAACAAGCCATTAATATCTAGTTTTTTTTAATACGTCCATTAATATCTAGTTTGATAGTGTTATTCTCATACACACATTATATATAAACCCATCTATATCTTTTTTCCTATAATATATTTGTTTCACATAGTGATTTTATAATTGAAATTTATTAATAGTAATACATAATATTTACAAGCCATTGCCGGGGATCAAACCCGAGTCACCCGCGTGACATGCGGGAATACTTACCACTGTAATATAACGATCTTATTTTTTCACATAATTATGATTAAATCAAATATGGATATTTCATACTCCAAATAGTAAATGACAATTTCCACAGAATTTTTTTAAATAAGTTTTATCCCCGTAACCTTGTAAGGAATGGGCGTGCTTCTTGATGGGCTTCAAGTGCTTGGGCCACATTACCTTGTCGGACGAAACTTATATTGGGCTCGGTGGAACTCTCAGAAGTCAGAACTTCCAGTGGCCCACGTAACCTTGCCTGATATATAAATACATTAATATATATATATATATATATATATATATATATGGAAATTAAAGTAAAAGTGATAAGAGATTTAAATTTATTTTAAAAGTTTTGGATTCAAATTTTGTCAATAAAAAAATACAATTGAGAGAACATCCACAAAATGTGTTTGACACCGTCTGATGATTTTCCCGACTGAAGTCAGATCTAGTAGATCTATTGAGCGTTATTATTTACTTTTTGAAGAGCAACAAAGGTTTTCAAAAATGATCCGGAGACTGACCTGAGATTTCTCCCGTCCTCCTGATTGACCGGTCTAACTGGTTAAATCACCAATCAGACCACATTTTTTAAAATCTTGAGCGCAACAGTAAACTAATATTTATTTTCTGGAAGTATCTAAACTTAATATATCATGCGACATAATTAAGTGAAGTACAAAAAGGGAATCAATCGACCGACTGGAGGATAAAGATGAGGGATGGTCGTCCATTTGTGGACTGCTTATGTCACCTAACACTGATTATTAGGTAGAAAGCCTGCTTGCCTTGCAAGGCTCAGGTCCCAGAGTCACAGGACAACAGAAAAATTTTTTTTTATCTTATTCGAAACTTCAAAGATACTTATGGAGTGCAAATTACAAAACACCAGCTAGATTAATTTCAAATTATAATTCGAGAATTATTCTGACCTAATTAATAAATTTTTGGAAAGACTCAAAAAATTCAGTCATCTTCCAAAAATATTAGACTCTGCGGAAATGAGATGATATATATAAACAAATGACACTCTAATTGATCGGCAAGTAACGAATAACTTCCATACGTCGATTTGTTGTTTTTTTTCCCTCCGTCTTCTCTTACATCGTCCTCCATCGCTAACACTAATTAGCAATTAGCCAAACTAATCACTGACATTTAACATCCCCACGACAAACAAAACACAAAATAAATCTTAATTAAACCCTAACCAGAAGACAACTAACGGCAAGACAAAAGGGATTAAGCCATTAACGACCTCCAAATCATTCCGACCACCATTAATCCTCCACCGAAACCCCAGTTAAGAACAAAAATCCTCACGACGAAGAAGGAGACGGGACCGAAACAAACGCCTTCCTCTCCATACCACCAACAAGCTGCTCCTCTTCACCGCCGATCTTGTTAACGTCCTTCCGGTGCTTGTTATTGTGCATCCACACCTTGAACACGTTCCTCCTCACCCCGACCTCACAGCAGAACTCCTCCACTAGCTTGTCCTCGGTGGGCCCCCTCGCCATCCTCCACCCTAGCCTCTCCGCGAAGGCCAGCATCCTCGCCTTCTGCTCCTCGCTGAACTTGGTCCGTGCCCGCTTCGGCCCGGGAAAGGGAACCGGCGGGAACGCGGCGTAGTAAGGGGTCGGAGAGGACGTGGTGGTGGTCGCCGTCGTCCCGGAGGAGGAGGGGCTCCCGGTGGCACAGAGGAGGTGCGGCGGCGGCGGTTGGGTTAGGTGTTCGCGGCGGTGGAAGTTGCGGTGGCAGCCGCAGGCTGCGCATTTGAGGGAGGCGGTGGGGGAGGTGGGCATGAACTCGCCGCAGCCGTCGAGGGCGAGGCCGCCCAGCTTGGCCGCGTGGTTCTTGAGGCATTCCTTGTAGAAAACGGCGGCTTTTTGGGGGTGGCAGGGCTTGAGGAGGGATGCGCCGTGGGGGTTGGTGGATAGGGATAAGGCCTTGGAGAGGTGGGTCGGGAGGGGAGGGGCATTATCGGTAGTTTCTGTGTCGGATTCCGGCGACGTTGGTCTGGGCATGTGCAAGTCCAACTCCATTTGGGTTCTTGTCTTGACAAACCGTTAGGTTTAGGTTATTAGCTAGCTAGTTGGTGATGTCTTGGAGTTGAAAGAATTGGCTGAGATGGGGATTTTAGGGCGTGGTGACGGTGCGAGGATATATTTATAAGCGGGTTTGATGATTATTGATAATTGTGGGTTTTTAGGACAAAGACAAAAACTTTATTTGAAACTCCAACCATCGTAAAATGGGGTAGTGTGAGGATAACAATGAACAAACGATCAACTTGTTCTCGCACCATCTTCATATCAAACTCAAAATTTTAAGAAAATGAGTCTCTAAATTGTATACACTATAAGGTCAATACTCTTGCACTCAGCAATTTTTTTGAACGATACATTTTTACACAATTATTATACTTGTTAGAGCTTGAATCCAAAATTTTTATAAACTTGTCAATGTCATTAGGCTACATATCCTTCTGTCTCTCTTGCACTTTGCAGTTAAAATAATATTTATGGTGATAAAATATGCGGATGGAGACACGGTTTCAATAAGCGGATAACGCATGGAAGGACTCACGTTAAATTAGCTACATGGTTAATGCGTAATCTTTTTATTTGGCTGAAGGGTTTATGCGTAATTGGATAAATGGCACCGGGTCCCCTAGAACGAAAGAGACAATTGGGACCGGGACAAGACAGGCTTTGTTTCCTATTGCAATAGCAGTTTAATTAGATAGAAATTATATCTTTTGTATTGTAGATTAGGGTTAACCTCTTTATAAATAGAGGACAGGGTTTAGTGATTCTTGGAACTAGAGCACTTACTTACCGTAGTATATGCAGAGAAAAAAGTTAGATGTAAGTCGCCTCGTCATAGTCTATATATCTTTGTACTTTACATATCATAGAAAAAGATCGTCACACCTTGTATATATAGATCAGTTGACCGAATCACGTATATCGCGTGTCCTCGTTATTCATCATAACATTTTTGCTGCGCTAACACTTTTGATAATTTGCCACTTGGTATTACATTTTTTTTGAACCATTTGGTACAATTTTTGGTTGCCTTAATGTAGATTGGGAAAACTAATCGGATAAAACAATATTAAAATATTTTGAGTTGTTTTCAATTATAAAAGTTTGAATTTCTTAAATAAAACTTTGAGTTAAAGTCTTAATGACATTATTAAAATATTCACCGCTAAATAATTCGATTCTAAATAAAATTCGATAACGAAGTACACCAAAAACATCAATTCCTCAATTTAAATTGGCACGGGTTATACTTGGTGACGTATTAAGTAAATGGGTACTCTTGTTCTGTATTGGAAACTAGCTGTGAATTTGGTACAGCCAATATTGTCAGTAACGCACAGAAGAGAGAGACACTAAATTTTTCACATTTTCCGTCAGATGTATATGATCCGACGCTCATCCATGGGTCTCACATATAAAGTTTGCTGACTAAAATTCTCAAAACTTTGTTGAGATTGAAAAGTCGTTAGTTACCAATGTAGTGTGATTGTTTGTAAATATAAAATACGTACATATTTATTATCATAAAATTTTGGATTGAATATAAAAATTATAATATAATATGACAGTTAATTGTTCTTACAGGATCCCAACTGAAAAAAATCTTCTCAAAAAAACTGGAAAGAATTGTCCTTAGCCCGAAAGATGTGTAGCTATTTTCTTTTTAAATTTTGGCCGAAAATTTCTTTTTCCTATATTTCTTGGTAATGTATTATTAACAACGTTTAGAGAATTCGGCAACAACAAAATCAGGAACGAGAGACTTTTCCTCCATTCCGTCCCATAGATGAGCTATTAGACTTGCGACGAAAAATAATAAACGTATATATTTTCGCAACAAAAAAAATTCAAATATTAAATGTGTCCTCACATAACCTCATGGCGCCGCGAGGTAGAGTTTTTGTTGGTTAGTGGGGGTAAGAATATATTCGGTGGTGAAAAATATCTGCGGGGGAAGAAGGGAGCAGTAAACGAATTGGCAAAAGGGACAATGGCAGTTGAACACGTGGCTCCCATACGGTACCAAAAAGAGACATATACAGCTCACGTTACCTGCAATTCCACGACAAACCGTAGCATTTGTTTATAAATTAGGCGATTTCTCTGCCTGTGGGAGACTTGTTTGCTCCCACTGGTGTTTCCAAAAGATTTGCAGGATATATTTGTGCTTCCATTATAAGAAAAAGAAACCCACTCGTGATATTTTACGTTTTTTTATGACTGGTGGAGAGGGTTCATTTACTTCCAATTTTTTTAATTGAAATCATCGGTTAACCACTCTCCGCAACGGATATCTTGCAAAACTTATCAAAATGGGATATTTGGTGCAAATTGCACAAACCATTGAGTTTTTAAATACAAGTTGCGCTCACAGCCTTCTGGGTGACGATATGTGGGTGTCACAATAGTAAAAGAAAATTGAAATCATTGAGTATAACAATACTTGTTGGGAGGTTCGAATTGGATCGGATGACACCATTGCAAATTATTATTTGAATTCACTTTAAAAGAAATTTTGGTTCAATGCGATCACCTAAAAAGACTTGACAATGCTTGAATTGATAGTACTGATTAAAAAAAAATATGACAAAGTTGGTTTTAAATTTTTTTAAGTAAAGTTGCATTATAACTGCTCATATTCACGATTTAAATGAAATTAGAATGTTAATTGATACATACCTCGATAGTTACAAATTTTTTTTAATAAGCTATCTAATAAGATCCTTTTATTTTGTATCTTTACTAGCTTTCAATAGTCCATTTGAGAAAATGTTATCATAATATTATTATTTTTTCCTTATTAAGCACTTGTGAACGGTCAAATTTTGTTTGTTGTGCGGACCCCTTTTCAATCCTTTTATTTAGGTACTGCGGGCGATCTAATTAATTAATTAACGCGCATCATGCGTGATGGTTAAGGGACACCGACCATTAACCAGGCTAACTCAATCTTTCAGTAACGTTATAACTAAACGCTAATAAAAAATGGTTGAACTTTGAGTTAACAATCTCTGGCGGCAGATCAACTTAAGAATGGTGTTGTATTGTTTTTTAGCTCAATATTAGGTACCGAGTTGTCATAATATAACTGTATTACAAAGAAATTTTGATTCTTTTAAAAAAAATTTGAGTTCAAATTTTACTAATGAAAAATATATGGGATAAGTACCATTTGAATCCTGTGGTTTGCACAAATTTTGTGATATGGTCCAAAAATTTAGAAACGACTTTTTTGGTAGTTGTGGTTTCATGTTTTTTGCGTTAGAGGTTTGGGAGCCTTCCCAAACTAAAATCAGCTCCAAACCTAGAAACGACGTCGTTTTTGCTGCTGAGTTGTCACGCCACATTGGAAACTTTTGCACGGTTGGTATGCTGACTTGGCACGAAAAAAATATCAATTTTAATCACTTAATTCTTTATAATTTTTCAAAAAACTCCTCATTTAATCCCAACCCAACCCATCACTTTCAACCCCCAATTCAACTCAACCCAACCCATCTTCTTCAACCTTCAAACCCATTAAAAAAACCAAAATAAAAAATAATCAAAAAGAGAAGCACCGTTCATGAATCAAACTCGAACAATAGATTTAAAAAAATCTACAATTCACAACCGATCCCTAACAAATGACCATCCCTAATCTTTTTCCTACGCCCATTCCAATTCACATTTGTTTTTCAATTTCTTAGAGGAAGGGCAGCCCCAACAAAAGCCAAGTACTCCAACCTAGAGCCAGTGCTTTGAGGCGGCGGTGACCGTCGCGAGGAGCAAGGTTTTGTTTGCCTTAAGGTTGTGCGGGGTGAAAAGGTCCGAAAGAGGTCCAGATCGACCCGCTTCTGGACGGAGTTCTCTTGGTCAAGGTGGACCACGTACTGGTTCCCCGGGTGGTAGAGGGCCTGGAGAGTCACCGGAGCATGCGAGGGGAGGGCGAAGACGGGGAGGGGCCTGCTCGTCTTCTCCACACCCTAGAGACTAGGTCATCGCCGTCATTGTCGTACTCGTCGAGGGGAGGGAGGCAGGTGTAGGTGGTGGCGTCGCTGCCATTTGGGTTTTTTCAGCTCAGGAATCATGGGTTGGCATTGGATTCCAGGGTTTTGAATTGGGTTCTTGAGGTTTGTTTAGAATTAGGATCGGTTGATTATGCAGAGAAGGAGTTCGATGAAATGTGTGCGAAAGGAGATTATCCTGAGAGAGGGGAAGAAGAAGAAGAAGATAACGAAGAGGAGAGAGAGGTGAGGAGGGGAAGAAGAAGAAGAGGAAGAATAAGACGAAGAGGAGAGAGGGGGAGGAGGGGAAGAAAAAGAAGAGGAAGAAAGGAAGAATCTAAAAAATTATAAAAAGATAAGGGATTAAAAAGAATATTTAAGTCATGCCAATTCACGTTGCCAACTGGTAAAAAAAGTCTGACGTGGCGTGATACATCACCTTTAAAATGGCACAGTTTCTAGGTTCGGAGCTAATTTTTGGCTTGGGAAGGCTAATGCAAAAAATGTGAAAGCACAATTACCAAAAAAATCATTTCTAAACCTCAGGATCATATCGCAAAATCTGTATAAACCATATGATTCAAATTGTACTTATCCCAAAATATATTATAGGAAGAGACATTATATAGCCCCACAAAACTTTACTTTCAATACCATAGATTCACAAAAAAAAATGTCTATTAGAACTTGTCCCAGAATTCTAATTCCTATTGTAAAATATATTGGGCTTGACTCATATAAATAGGAGGGTAGGGTTAGATGTTCTTTGGTCTTGCTTATTTGATAATGGTAATATAGGCAGCGATTTAGGCTTGAGGTGTAGCACTCGCCTATGATCGTCTCGAACCCGTAGATGTAGGTCTTTTGACCGAACTATGTAATATTGTATGTCCTCTATCTTCTATCTCTCTATTATAATTTGTTATGGGTATTATACACATCCGTATTTACGCTTTCGCTGCCTTAACAAATTGGTATCAGAGTTTTGGTGTGTATCCTAGTAAAATTGATAGAGTCTCTTTTGGATTTGGTGAAAATATCAAAATTGAAGCTGAGGGATGTACTACGATTTCAGAAAGAAGGGCAGGGAAAATTAAGCAAATCTACTAAAGTTTGGGGGAAATTGAATTAGGATTTCAGCCCTTGGGATTGGCAGTCATTCCGTGAAGAGGGGGAGCACACCCCGCCACCGCCCAGGGGAGCCCAGCATTTGACGTCCAGCCCCATGCCTGCCTCCACCCCTCGCCGGTTTGTAGCCGTTGGTTGCAGCTTCATAGAGGTTTAGGCAATGATGGTATTGGTAGAGATTTAGGTTCAAGATGTAGCACTCGCCTATGGCTTACGTACCATGTATCTCCACATAACATAGTTATGATGGTCTCGGATCCGTGGATGTAGGTCTTTCGACCGAACCACGTAATATCGTGTGTCCTCTATCTTCTATCTCTCTACTATAATTTGTTATGGGTGTTATACATGTGTTTTCGCTGTCCTAACAATTAAAATTCGATAAGGAAGGTTTCGACACCATTTGTTGCATATTGTATAACTAGAAATATCGATTAGCCAAACCAATAAATATTTGATCAACAAAATTTACCAACAATAATATACAATTTTGAGAAAATTTGCACTCTCCTAATTATGATGTGGGATAATTTTCTTAGAGATAATAATTGACTTTATTAGCCACCCAATCATATGGTTTGATGGTCTTCTAGATCTCCAGTGATGACAATAATTCGAGTTCAAATCTTGATTGAATTCAAACTTAATTTTTTTAATTAATCTAGCATATTTATTTGATCAGTCGATCAATATTATCAATGGATTCCAGTCCTCTTCGGAAGCTGACAAGTCTATCTGGACCCCAGATAAGTTCGCTGGATTCACGGTGAAGAGGTTTTATTGCTCCATGTGTGAGGAGTTTTTATTTACTGCACCCACTGTTATGCGAAGTAAGTTCTCTTCACTAATCCCCCTAAAAGTGAGCTGTTTTCTATGGATGGCGCTTCAAGGGCGTATTAAAACTAGGGACAACTTGCTAAGACGTGGGCTTGTTAATCCGGCCGATGCTAGATGTGCTTTGTGTGGATTGGAGGAGGAGTCTGCATCTCATTTGTTCATGCATTGTAAGCTTGCTGCCTCGGTTTGGAACTGGCTTCTCAATCTGTTAGGACTGAAGTGGTGTATTCGTGGTGACTTGATGGGCTTTATGGTGGATTGGCTCAACCCGATGAATGGTGATGCCAATAAGAAGGTTTGGTATACTATCTTTACAGCGGTTTTCTGGAGTCTTTGGCTTGTGAGGAACAAGGCAATTTTTGACAACAAGGAGGCGAGATTGGAGCAGGTGATCCATTCGGCTTCTCGGTGGTTCGATGAGTCAGGGATATCCAGGAGCTTTCAATCGCAGGACATCATCCTATTCCTGGGCTCACTTGTCCGTTGCTAAGATGGAGTTTGCTTTTTGATCGGCTGCATATTATGCAGTTGCTTCCTAGGCGACTACCTGATTTATAAACTGTACTTGAGACAATTTTAAAGAAGAAATAAAAGTTTACCTTAAAAAAAACATTGTTAATGTTTGGGAAACTATTTTGTTGACTTGATTGCATGTGGCAATTGATCAATTGGAGCGTGCTCGGTAAACAAGCGGCTCGCCACGAGAGATAAAATGGCCAACTTTTAACAAAAACTTTTTAATTTGTTCTAATCTAATTAAGAAAATTTGAGTTTCAGTTTTTATAAACACAGAAGTATCGAGTACTTGTTAAAAAAAATGGTGTAACCCCATTTTTAATAAAATGGCAACTGACAAAGTAAAAAGGGACTGAGCAATTTACCTACTCTCCATCGTAAAGCCTTCACAACGTTAGAAGAAAAATCTATGGAATTCTGATCCGGCGGGGCATGAAATCTATGGAATTCCAATTGGACCATAAATTTTGGAGCAATCCTGACAATTGTGTCATGATCAATGGAAGCACGCGCCCGTAGCTATTTAAAATTGAGGGAAGAAAACTAGGACATAGCTAGCTTAGCCCTTTTGACTTTCTTGGGGACCGAAGCAAAAAATTGATGTGGGGGGGGGGGGGGGGGCGGGGTGCGGGGGGGGGGGGGGGGGGGGGGGGGGGGGGGGGGGGATGTGGCCTGTGGGCGGGGTTTATTTCTAGCTTATAGCTAGAACTTTTGTGTTTAGAGATGAATCTCTCCTAAAAAAAGGTTGTGCTTGAATGTACTGTTTGTTTTTTAGGATTTAATTTACTTAGTTTAATATATTAAATAGAAAAGTCTGTATGTTGTAGAGTATAAGCTGCTTCAAAAGGTGGATGCTACTCAATTATAGGGATTAGTAATAAGCCTACACTGTATCGCATGTTGGAGCCTCCTTTCTAACTGCATTGTGTATGTAGTTGTAAAAGATCGATGACGTGGCATCAAATTATTGATTGTTGATAGCTGGGTTTGCGCATGAAGGATTGCGCGGGAAAATCATAATGGGTTAGAATTAGATGGGTGAGAATCCATTGGACCTTATTGTGTAGATTGGATTTTGGGTACAAATAGAAAGGATAAGAATTGTAGTGACCATTCTGACATTTTATCATAATCAAGAAAGCTCCAGCTTTGTTTCTCTTCTATCTTCGTTCTTCTTCTTCTTCCCTCCCAAATTCTACCAAATAAACGCCATTAACGAGCTCCAATCATCACAAGTGGTATCCGAGCTTTCGATTCTCGGAATGAATCGTCTGAAAAATAGGAAGAACGCATCAATAACCTTGAGCAGAGGATCGAGCAGAGGATTGAGATGCATAAAGGTGCATCTGAGGTTCACCGGAGACGACTGAAAGAAATTAATGATCGGATCACAAAATTTGAGTAAAAAATGGACGCTTTATTCGAAGCTCAATTTAAGAAGCTAAGTGAGTTGATAGGAAGAGCTGTGGATTCAGAGAAAGGAAAGAGATTTTCGCTTCTTCCTACTCCTCCTGGGCTTCATCGCGGGAGAGAAAAGAATGGGTCGCGAGATTCGAGACCTCCATTGTCTGCCTTACCTCAAGAAAACCCTCGCACTGCAGAGGAGGGCGACAGAAAGGGGTTGCGAGTGGGATTTATCGCAGCGCAAGATCACAGTCAAAAAGGAAAAGAGAGGCCGCATTCTCATGAGCGCTTACAAGATATGGGTCCAGATACTTCCCTCTTTCCTGATGGTAATTCAAGAATTAGAATTTGGAACTTCCTTCGTGCCTTTGTTTGCTCATATCAGTGGTGGAATGTACTCAACAACAGTTGTTGCTGCTGCTGAATTGGTTGGAAACATGGCTCTTAATACTATAGAAGCTGAAGTTAGCCATTTAATTGGAATTTCAGTTCAATTCAGATGTTCGGTTGCCACTATTGATGATAACTTTCATTCAATTATAGCTTTTCTTAAGAGAGCTGATCATTGGCTACATATTCAGACATGGTCTCCAATAAAAGGGGCTGGAAATCATACTACCATTGTTCCAATTATTCTGGGCATTGATGATGAGATGGACATGGAGACAATATCACTACTAAGGAAGTAAGTCTGGGCAATATTACTGATGTGTTGGAAATTGCATTGTGACCTCGAACATCAAGGTCCTAATTGAACTGGGGAGTTGCTATGATAATCAAGTGAAGATGATTACAATTGAAGAAGGTAGAAATTGGATTGAAGTCGAGGAAATAACAAACACTACTTATGAACACAAAACTGAGACGAGTAAAAAAGGCCATGCAAAAGCAAGTATTGTGACGGTTCATGACTTCTTCTTGGATGAGAAATTGCTGAGCCTCATGACCTTCTCTTGGTTAGAAATACTTATGTTGTTGATGTTAATGCAAAGAATTGCTAAATTCTTTAATAATCTTGGAGTAACTCTGAAGTGTTTGAGATGCTGCCTTCAATGTTGATATAAGCTTGAGAAAGTAATTTCGTGCCTGTCAAATTCTTAACCTTGAGGAAAATATTTAATTGGAGAGGGGACTTGTAACAGATCGATGACATGGCAACGAATTATTGGTTGTTGACAGATGGGTTTGTGCGAGAAGGATTGTGTGGGGAAATTATAATGGGTTGGAATTAGATAGGCGAGAGTCCATTGGACCTTATTGTGTAGATTGGGTTTGAGGTACAAATAGAAAGGATAAGAATTCTAGTGACCATTCTGACATTTTATCTTAATCAAGAAAGCTTTAGCTTTCCTTCTCTTCTATCTTCGTTCTTCTTCTTTTTCTTCTCTCCCAAATTCTATCTAATAACTGCCATTAACGAGCTCTAATCATCACAGTAGTTTTAAGAAGATTGGTAGGTAATATTGCAAGCAATAATTTTTTACTCGTCGGTTAATTCAGCTCTAAGAATTAATGTATCAAGTAAGACGACCAACCATTCTAACAGCGTGGTCGGGTAGTTAGAAAGTACGAGATAACATAGTTTTTTTTCTTTTATTGTTTACTACAATCTTTATCAAAAGAGAAAATGCGAAAGAATACAGCTTGAACGAGCTAATTTCATCAAGAAATGAGGAAGATCCACTTTGGTGCAATTTTAGCTGTTGGAACAAAAAATAACCGTCATATCTTTTTTTTTTGGTTTAACTATTGGTGTCCGGCCCACTGGGCCGACTAATCCAATTCGAGCCGGGTAGGACCTTTGAAAGGTGGCAAAGCTCTTCCAACAAGTATTTAACACTGCTGCGTACCCAAAGAATCGAACCCGGGACCTGGTTAAGCTAGAACAACTCCCTCACCAGTTGATTTAAGTGCCTGTTGGTAACCGTCATATCTACTTAGGGAAGAAGAATACAATGATTGACTAATTATTCCTATTATATCACAGTACCATCGCGCTAGCTGTCAAGCATTTGCATAGCGTGTGTGATAATATATCAAAATGGTCTTTGCTTGTCTTTTATTATTCCAAACCCGTCCTTGCGTATCTTGGTAAAATATCAAGTTGATCATCGTGCTTCTGCTATTTCTTCTGTTTTGTCCCCGGTGTCCCAAAACACTTCAGGTGGTTGTTCATGCATCATCTTGACATTCATATTAGTTGATAGCCTCCTGTAAGTTGGACTGTGGATGTCTAATAGTCCCAACTTATCAACCAGACACTCAAATCGTTGAATTGTAAGACTTTTGGTGAACAAATATGCTAATTAAAACTGAACCTTCCGGTGAAAAATCTTGATGAGACCAAACTAAACCTTTTTACGAACTAGGTGATAATCAATTTTAATATGCTTGGATCTCTCATGAAAAATAAAATTCTCTGTAATGTGTATTGCATATTTATTAATACAGTAAAGCAGAACATGAGCTGAAGAGACAATTCTCGGATCAGTATACAAGTAGGACAACCATTAACTTCACAAGCTGTCTGAGACATAGCTCTGTATTCAGCCTCTGAGGAAGAACAAAAAACAATATCTTATTTCTTAGCTCTCAAAAAAATTAGAGAATTTTCCAGATAAATGCAAAAATCAGTGACAAATCTTCGAGAATCTTCACAGGTACCCCAATAACTATCAAAATAAGCTTTAAGCTGATGATCTCTTTTAGCAGAGTAGTATAATCTCAAGCCTAGAGCATGCTTGATATTTGACCACATGATATGCAACCTGAAGATGAGTATCTGGTCGGGTAGTAGTGAGATACAATAGCTTTCCAATGAGTCGTCTATAATGACCTGAATCTTCTAATACTTCCTTGCCATCAACTGTGACTTTGGGAATAGGCTTCCCTGCTAAATCATATGCTAACTCATCAAAAAGAGTCCCTGATGTAGTAGACAGTTTGGTGTTGACAAAAATTGGTAATTTTCTAGGCTTACATCTTAGATAATCAGCATCTTTGAGGATCTCTAAAGCATATTTTTTTAATGAAATATGCATACTAGTGGAAGTCCTGACCACTTCTAACCCAAAAAAAAAAAATACTTCAACAGTCCCAAGTTTTTGAGCTTCAATATCTTTTCAAGATGTTTTTGAGTAGCTGTAATAGCATCCAAAGAACTTCTTGCTATAATAATGTCATCCACATATACAAGGAGGACAATGAAAGAAGTGGAAGACTTCTGTAATAATAGAGAGTGATTATGTTGGGTTTGAGAATAGCCAAAAGTAAGCAGGAGAGAGGTTAACTTAGCAAACTAATGGCGACTGGCTTGTTTAAGACCATGCATGGACTTCTGTAACTTACAAACTTTGCCTTTGTCAGATGGAGCAACTTGCAGACCCTGTGGAATAGCCATGTACTTTCTCACCCAAATCTGCATATAAGAAAGCATTATTGACATCCAGGTGCTGTAGATGCCAGCCCATCTGAACTGCAAGTGCCAACAAAGTTTGAATAGTAGTTAATTTAACAAGTGGACTAAAGATTTCAAAGTAATCGATTCCCAAAGACTGTGTATAGCCTTTGGCTACCAATTTGGCTTTGTAGTATTCAACACTATCATTCGCCTTATATTTAATCTTGAAAATCTATTTGCTCTCAATGGTTTTCTTGCTAGGAGGTAGAGAAACTAGTTGCTAAGTATTGTTCTATTCAAGAGCTTGTAGCTTCACTGCCATTGCATCAATCAAACAATCCTCCTTTATTGCATGTTCATAGGTTTCTGGTTCTGTGTGAAAAGCTATAGAGAAACTAAAAGCATGATGGACTGAATGCAGATGAGCTAGAGTGAAATAATACTGAATATGATAAGGAGTGGAAAGCTGACAAGTAAGCGAGGAACTAGACTCAAGAAACTGACCTGAATGACCTGGAGAGTGATTGGTGGTATGTTGTGAAATGTATGTGTGTAGTCTGTGAGATAGGCAGATATGGTTTTAGGCCTGGTGGACCTTCAGAGTGGAGGAGGTGAAGCTAATGGGGCAAGTGAAGTAGGCATGGCTGCAGGAGAGGAAGAGAATTGGGTGTCAGTAGCTGGTATAGGTGAAGGAGAAGGTTGTGGTGAAGGTATTGAAGAGGTTGGCAGCATCGGAGAATGGTGAAAATGGGAGAGAGGAGTGCCAAACATTACGTCAGATGTGGTGTGTATACGGGATGGATGAGAATAACCAACTTGCTGGTTGTACAGGTCTGTAGAGGCATTGATTTGATGGAAAGGGAAGATATCTTCATAAAAAATCATGTCTCTTGAGATGACAATTTCATGGGAGACCAAGTTGTAAAGCTTGTAACCTTTAATGCCATCAAGTATCTTTAAGAAAATATATTGTTGAGCTCGTGGTGCTAGCTTGTGTTTGTGAGCTAGAATTGTAGCAGCATAGCACAAGCATTCAAACATCTGCAATTATTTGTATAAAGGTAACCTTTGGTATTGTATCTCACAGGGAGTTTTGTTGTCTAAAGTAGTAGAAGATAATCTTTTGATCAAATACACATCATGAACAACATCATCACTCAAAAAACACAATGGAAGATGTGCTTGCATCAGTAGAGCCCTGGTCATATTGAGGATATCTTGGTGTCCAGCGTTATGTTGAGGAGTATACACACAGCTCTGTTCGTGTATGATTCCTTGTGCATTGTAAAAATCTGCCATCTAAGTTTCCTTGTTTTGATCTGTTCGTATACTTTTGATTTTTTTGTCAAATTGAGTGTCAACTATTGCACTAAATTGTTCAATCACTTTGCGAACAACACTTTTGTCTTTCATCAGATAAATCCACATTGATCTGGAATGATCATCTACCAGAGTAAGAAAGTAGGAGTATCCATCACTAACAGTAAATGGCAATCTCTTATGTTGAGAGGAATGACAAATCTCATAATGTTTAAGTCCCGTGGACTTTATTTCTGAATCCATCTTGCTGAATTGTTGTAGCCTTACTGATGGTATGTGTCCCAATCTGCAATGCTAGAGGTCGATGTCTTGATTGGTATAGGTGGTGGCTATGTGTGGTAGATGATGGTTAAATTTTGGTGGGTTAGGTGAGGTATGGTCGAGGATGTAAAGGCCTTATTGTTCCACAATACTACCAATCACCCTCGTACTGATAAGGCCGTGAATCATACAAATACTATGTTTAAAACTGACTTGAAAGGGAAAAGAAGACACCAACTTACTAATAGATAAGAGGTTAAAGGAGATAGAGGAATCTAGAAGCACTTTGAACAAGTATAGTTCAGAAGACAACTTGACAAAACCAAAGTATGTGACAACTGCCTGGTGAGCATTTGGAAGAATGATAACAATGGTAGTGACAGGCTGACAAACTATGAAGTATTGTTTGGAGCAAATCCATGTAGTGGGAGAACTTAAACTGGAACAAATCCTATGGATAAAGAGGAAAAATTAACGTGTGAAAGATGATTGAGACTGACTAGGAATTTGAGAGAAAGTAGGAGATGGAGCAGGTAGAGATGATATTGTCTTGGTGGAGCAACTAACAACTGAACTCTTAGGTGTTCCATAGGATTGTTGAACTTATGCAATGAGATTTGCGAACTGACCAGTGGTCCTCAAGTCCTTGATTGATAAGTTGCAGATTCTCATTCCCAGAATTCTTGCTTGAACTTTCCATAGCTTGAGATGAACCAGCAAATGATTGACTACTTCCATGATTGTTTTGTGATCCTCTGCTGAATTTGAAGTTTGGTGAAAAATAATATTTCCTATAATATTTTTTCACAGTACGCCCTTCTTTTCCACAATGAGTATAAATTGGTTTCTTGTCATTCCAATTCTTCTTAAAATTTCCAGAATTCTTGAATCCACCACCAGTAGTAGCAGCAACTATAAATCTTTTGCCTTGACTGAACTAGCTAGTATACTAACATTCCCATTCTCCATCAATTGCTTCTTATATTGTAAAGCTAGATACAAAGTTCTACTCATAGTAGGCAAAAGATCAACAAGCATGATCTGTTATCTAACTGTATCATAATTCTCGTTCAAACCAATAAGAAACTTGATCACTTAATCATGCTGTAGAGCTAATCTACCAGACTTCATTGATTCACAATCAGAAGAACCTTTCTCCTTGTCAATACACTTGCACAGGTCTGTATTGAACAAACTGGTCCCACAATGTGCGAAAGGATGTAAAATAATCATTAACAGACGAACCTCTCTATTTTCGAGTACATAGTTGCATCTGTAAATGAGCTAGTTGAATGGAATCTCCACTTCCAAATCTCTCTCTTAGATCATTCCAAACTTTAGCATAAGTTTCTAATCCATTCACACTTTGCGCGATCGAAAGTTCAACATAAATCATAAGCCACGAAATTATCATACTATTGCACCCTTCCCACTCTATATAGTATATATCATCTATCTCAAAAAGTACAATAGATCCATTCACCAGAGGTCACTTTTTCTTAGATCTCAAAGCACGTTGCATCGACTTACTCCAACTATGATAGTTAGAGTTGTTCAACAATGGCGTCACGAGTACGTTGCATCGAATTTTCACTAGGATGATGGTAGTGAAGTGAGTTTTCTTGAACATTACTAGAAAAATGAGATTCTGAGGTTGGAACACGAGGATTTCAGTCGCGATTGGATGATCTCCACGGGGAGATGGAGTTCCCGCCATTAGAGCTTCTTTGAAGCTTCTTCTTGTGGAGAAATCTAGGATAAACGCTAGGCGAGCTTAGCCTAGAGCTCTAATACCATATCAGAAGAGAAAATGTGGAAGAATGATGCTCGAATGAGTTGGTTTGATGAAGAAATGAGGAACATCCAATTTGGAGTAATTTTAGCTATTGAAGCAAAAAATAACTGTCATCTTTTTAGGGAAGAAGAATTCAATGATTGACTAATTATTCCTATTATATTCATGTACCATCGCGTCAGCTGTCAAGCATTTACATAGTGAGCATTGTAAAATATCAAAATGGTCATCGCTTGTCTTTTTTCTTCCAAACTCATCCCTGCGTATCTTGATAAAATATCAAGTTGATCACCATGGTTCTGATGTTTCTTCTGTTTCGTCCCCGATGTCCCAAAGGCACTTCAGATGGTTCTTCATGCACCAACTTGACATTCATATCAGTTGATAATCTTCTTATCTAATCAAGGCTTCAAAGTTACCTATTTTTTAAAAAGTTAATTAATTAATTTGATTTGGGGTATTATTGGTGTTATCAGTCTCATCCTCTGATGGTCCTAATATAAATCCCATCGCTTTGACCATCATATATTGGGCTTTTAGTTCGGAAAGGTTTGATTTTTTTTGAAAGGTAGATGATTTTATTAAAACAAAACAGAATAAGAGTTATAATAGGAAGCCCCAGTTCAAAGGAACACCGAGTTGCAGAGATAGCAACTAAGCATACAACATGAGTGCCAATTACATTCAGAAGGAGCCCCGGAGATAAAACAGAACTACACCAAGATCGGTAGAGAACAAAATCAAAGATGGTAATGCGGCCTAGAGAAGTACCTGTGGAGAGGAATCCAAACACCAGAGCTGGACGAAGACCGGCTGTCCCAAAATCTACAAGCATTCCCCAATTACCTATGGTTCCGTAAGGAATCCAGCACCAAGAACATATCCTGAAATTTTTTTTTTGAGAAACCACAACCAAATATATTAACCATCAAGTAGGAAAGTCTGAATACAAGAGAACATCGAGCTCTCCGGGGAATACAATCTTCCAGTCCCCAGGAAGAAACCCGAGCCTACACTTTTTACTTAACCAGTCCGCAACCTGGTTAAGCTCACGGGGATAAATATTAGCCTACAATTTGGCAAATCAAGATATATCCTGAAATTGGACATCAGCGCAAGCCCGAACCAAAAGCTCCATTCTGAAACATGCCTTAGTATTGAGAGGAGAAAGCTGTCATAACAGAGACTTTGGTTTTCAAAGATCAATTTGTTTCGAGTCCACCAGACGTTCCAGAAATAGGAAACCAGCAAAATGTAACCCAACTTCCGCATAAAAGCATCATGAAACAAGCCCAACCAATCATCGAGAAGGCCCATGGTAGACGCCCAGCACACCACTGGACGCCCAGGTAATTTAGCATGCTATACAAGACCCTCGAAGTAAACCGACAAAGAAGGAAAAGGCGAGAGGATGATTCAGCTTCCTGATGACGTAAGGGACACAACTAGTCCTGTGGCTGAATACATTAATAGGATTTTAGTCCTGAGGTGAGAGGATGATTCAGCTTCGGAAAGGATTGGTGCCTACTTGAGTACATTAATACGTACAGATACTTCAGAAATATTATCAATTCCATAATTTCACCAAAACAAACAATGATATTATAAAAATTTGATGCCAAAGAACACTTGCCCTGATGATACGATAAGTATATGAATTGACGGAAGTTCACGATTCAATTATTAAAAATTGTTAAAAATTTACTTCTAAAAAATAAATACTTATTTTTGGGATAGTATAATCAATAGGCAATTTGATCAATGTGTTAAAGTACTTTTGCCTTCAAGTTACACTAAACAACCTCTCTTGTTGGCGCTATATAATCTTCTAAGTTTTTAATCTTACGATTTTAGTGCAATTATATGGGCGGTTTTGTAATCAAATGCTTGACGTCAAATTAAACGAAAAATGCTTGCCAACTAGAAAAGCTTTGCATCTGTTTAGTGTTTACCGCTTTCCTCTTTCGCAACTATCGAGAGGGTTATAGGGAGCATCAGATTCGACTTGCCGATTGTCCCTACCTACCTCGGATTTTTTCGTTATTGAGTTTGAAATTTTACTAATGCAATAAATATTATCAAAAAATTATATTCTAAATTAGTTTTAATAGTTCTCGACTTTAGTTAATCGTTGTTCGTAAAGTTTGTAGCGGACACTGTATATGATAATTTTGAGATTCATCTTCATCGACGAGGATACGTATCTATCCACAATCATTAAATGGTCTATTAGGCGTCATGTCTTGAGAGGATAGCTTGTAGGATCCCAGTTGGGAAAAATATCTTACATGCAATAAGATATCGATTTTTTTTTTAGAATAAATCAGATATCAAGTTGGTTGGTGGTGTGTTGTTGTAGCGTTAGATATTCGACTGAAAAAAGTGTATAGAGTTAAGAATAGCGGAACTCCTACTCGAGGAGGCGATAGCCATGTTAGTACAAACGAAAAAAACGTGATGTTGTGAACGTGACCATCCACACGAATATTAGTTTGCGTATCATCATTAGTGCAACAATCAAAATGTATGTTGAGGACTGGGGTTCACATGAGTAGAATACAATGATGATTGTGTTAATCGCACCGTGAAAGTTGATAAGGCGCTAATTTGGCCAAATGGATAATGGAATGAGATAAGGTCACAAGATGTCCAATTTAGAGGATTGGGTTGGGTCTCCTACAAACAAACAAGCAGCTTATATCAAAACAACTAGTAAAGTCCATGCCAATAAATAAAACCATAGTTGACAGTGGAAAGTAAAATCAATAACAACTAGTAAAGATAAATTTATTTTGCTACATTATGCTTGTTCCCTTCAGAACCATAGCACTTTATTTCATGCAAATGTGTCGTTCTTTTCTCCTACCTCCTACCTAGAGAGGAATTGCCTTCTCAGGTTAATTGCAATAAAAATCTTCAAGGTCATAGGTGAAGTGCAGAATTGGAGTGTAGAATTGTGTTTTTGCAGCGGTAATGTTCAGATACTCTTTCTCCCTACAATAATAGAGTTTTTACAACGCCTGCGACTGCAATCTTATTCATCGTATGAAGTTATTATACACTTATTTTATATGTAATATGTAAGTATTATTATTATTATTATTAAAAATTTACCGTTTCAAAAAAATACATATAACTAAGCTATAAATTTCACATAAAAAAGATAACATTGTTGTTAAGAAATGAAAACTGCAAAAGAGTATTTGACCTAATAGCAACGAAAATAAATAAATTGACGGTTCCAGAGTTGAATTATTGACACGGAACTAAACTAAACTCGCTCCTCTGGGCCGTCCATTTGGTATGCCTGGTGCAGTGGGCCAGAAGATGCTCCAAAGCCCAAAAGCTTAATCCACTTGTTAGTGCAGGTCCAAAGCCTATTGTTTATTCTCCAGCACATCCTCGTTCTTTTTGTGTTTTAATTTACAAGAACCCACCTACACATGTATGATCCCTTTATAATTTGTTCCAATTCTTAATAATCTCTAACTTTCGAAAATTTTACACCCCTTGCATCCAACGTATCCCTCCTGATCAAATTATCTCTAAGTAAAGAGAAGTGAAATTAGAAAAAACCATACAAATTAAGAAAAAAATGGAGCTCCTGTATGGTATCTTTACAAGGAAAAAACAAGTGGAGAAGTGAAAACTATTGGAGAAAATTAATTCACACTGGCTCACCAATTTGATACAAAAAAGTACCATAGTCTACCAAAAGTTTTACTATACAATTTATCTGACAAGAAAAAATGAAAAAAGGAAAGAAACCCACAAAACTAAAACATGCAACAGATAAGCAAAACCAATCCAAGTCCAATACATATGCTTCAGTGTTGGATTAATTGGCACCACCATACCTAATCCAGATTTGAACCTGATCCTCGAATACAAGCATAAATCCTCACCCGGATTTTGTCACTTGAGTCAGACCTCGACAACTCGGAACAAATCACCAGTCTTGCTTCAGCAGGCTTCCCCCTACACTCTCCAGCACCCAACTCGAAGTGTCTAATCAGCTCTTCCACTTCCACCCATAAGGCTGCTGATCAAACCAGCTTGAACTGTGTGATCAGGTGCGGTTGTGTATAGGATCCGATCCTTTCTTCACATTTCTTTTGCTTGATTGGAGCCCAACATGAGAAGGATGCAGCTTGTAGTCGCCACCTTGCATGGCCACACCCTCGAGAACACGTATTCGGGTAATCGGCCCCGAGCTTCTCCTCCTGGCTATGGCTTCCACGCTCGTCAAGCCATACGCGGGTCGAAAAAGTATCGGTAACAAGAACAAACCAGCGAGAAGGAAAGCTGCCAACTTGTGATAGCTAAGAAGGGCCATAATCTTTTCTGTTCTGTTCTGTTCGTTTCCCTAACCGGGTTGGGTTTGGTTTGGTTTCTGCCTTGAGAAGAAACCAAGAAGATGGTGGGAGTGTGTTGTTTTTAATAATGGAGGAACGAGGGAATAATGGCAAATTTGATCCGATGAGATTGTGATGCCATGAGCTTCTGTTCCAATGTTCCATTCGTGTATAAGATATGCATGTTATTTATTTATGAGCTGTTTTGGATTGGGAAGTGTACTTGGGAAAAAAGGTTAAGAGAGGAGGGAGGGGGGCCCAAGAATTGCTGATTCTGCAGCAAATCATGAGGACATTACGGCAATGATGAATAAAGCAGGGATTGGAATACACTTTATAAAGCCAAATATCTTTTTTTAAACCAACAAACATGAGATAGTTGTTCCAGCTTTGTTGAGCCCTTATGAATGCTCCTTGTAAGAATTTTGTCAATTTTCAAAAATTATAAACGTATAATTGCCACGTCGGCTAATCTGACTTTGCTGGAAATGGATTTTTGAGGGTTCTCCTGCCTTGGATTAGTAATTATCTTGGTTTGATCTTCATGTAAAAAATATTTGCAAAAAATAATAGGATCTTGATTCATACGGTAAGAGATTTGAATTATTTTTAAAAATTTTGGGATAAATCTTACGAATATAAAAATAATATTCAAAAGTGATTTCCTCCACCATAAACCATTATTTTAGCAACATGATCATGTAGTGTAGTATTCTTTGTGATCCTAATATTCTGTATTGGCCAAAAACGTGTCCATATTTGATCTGCTCGGCGTTTCTCAGAGGATGTGGAAGTCATAAATTTGCACTTTTATTCTATGGCAAAACTTCACATTGAAACTTCCCGAGAATATGATCAGATCTTAAGGTGGCAGTAACACATATATTCCTTTGCTATCAATCTAGATCTTTTAAATACCACCAAGCGCCAATAGTTGCGTTAAAATTTAGTAATTTTTTTAAATAAAATTAATCGACTTAATGAATAGTCGTTATCTTTAGCCAATTACCAATTTACCATGCCTTTGGCTCTTAAAAAATAGATATAAGAAAGTGGAATGGAAGTAACTTTTCTGAAGAGGGAATACAAGTGACCTGGCTATAAAAGAACAAACACTTGCTTTTTGCCCATTTCAATTCTAATATCTCCTCTCCAACTTTAGTATCCAAGCTCTATTTTCTATGCAAATAAAAAAAAATAAGACATACTAGTTTTCTCGAGCTAAATGCGTTTCTTTATGCTTTTCTTTTACATGTCCTTTTCTTTACTTAGTTTTTTATTACCAACAATTACTTATATATCAATTTGTAATAAAGTTATTATTTCTTAATTAAAAAATTTTGAATTCAAGTAATTGCTCAAATACTCGTCGAGAGAATTTTACCAATGTTCTACCTGACTTGAACCTAGATTAATCGGCTCAGTAAAACAAGTGCTATAAAAATAGCCTTTTTGGAAGGGCTTCATTTAGCAATTTTGCCAAATAACTTTGGACAATGTTTTAAGAAAAGCCAGAGTCCGGTCTCTCTTTCTTTGTCCATTACTTATGATTTATGAAGACCATCTTTCCTCTTTATTTCTCTTTCCGTTTACAATTTGTCGCCGTCATTATATTGTAAAATAAAATAACATGTAACTAGGAACTAGGAACTAGGAACGTTCTCAAGGCATCAAATTCTGCCACTTTAGTCTGATCGGCTGCTATAATTTTTGGGTTTATTTTTTATTTTTAATTGTGCGTCGAGATGAAGAGTGACCAGAATAGTCTTAGTCCAAAACTCCAGATTAACACTACTTCCACAAGTTGAAGGTGTTACCCTATAATATGCTGATTCTTTACCTTTTTATCACCCAATCAAAGTGAAAACACAAACGAATACTTTTTTCCTGTCAAAATCAGATGGGAATCTTATCCTCCAATTCAAATTCAAATTTTGTAAAGTTGAGAATAATTGCTCAATTTTATTATTAACATATGATTACAGAGGTATATATACATGTCAGATTAACTAATTATACTTGAGATTGAATAAAGTAGCCGTTAGGCTAGCTGTCATAATAACTCTGCAGGTAGCCGTTGCAGAGAAAGCTGAACAGACACCGAGGTTAATTTTGAGACTGATGAAGAGTGAGCCGTTGCAGAGAATGTTGGTAGGAAGTAGCAATCATTGGGACATGATCGTTGTAGACAATCGAGGGCTTGAGATCCAACCAAATATGTAGATGGTTGACATCAGAAATCTGCTGCAGAATTGTGCAGCAAAACATGGGAGTTGTTGCAGCAAAGCTACTGCAAATCATGATCTTCAACTCAACACTCCCCCTCAAGTTGGGGCTTAGATGTCATAAATACCCAACTTGGATACGTGATGTTCAAATGTAGCAGTACCAACAGATTTTGTGAATATGTCTGCAGTTTGTTCAGAACTTTGGACATAAGGCGTGATGGTGGTCCCTTCTTGTACTTTGTCACGAATGAAATGACAGTCAATTTCAATATATTTTGTTCGTTCGTGGAATACGGGATTAGAAGCAATGTATATGGCCGCTTTATTATCACACTTGAGCTCCATTGGAATAGGAATTGGAATCTGTAACTCACACATCGAGCTTTTAATCCAGATCAGTTCGCACGAGGTAATCGCCATGGCACGATACTCAGCTTCAGCACTTGATATGGAGACAACGTTCTGCTTCTTTGATCGCCAAAGGACAGGGTTACCACCAAAGAATATGCAATACCCTGAGGTGGATCGCCTATCATCAATTGACCCTGCCCAATCCGAATCTGCATAAGCAGTAACACGTAGATGATTAGAATTCTGCATTAAAATGCCTTTACCTGGACTATTTTTTAAGTATTTGAGAATACGATCTATGATCTCTAAATGACAAACACGAGGGGAGTGCATAACCTGACTAACCAAGCTAACAGCGTAGGTGATATCAGGTCTTGTTATAGTTAAGTAGATCAATTTACCAACTATCCTCTGAAATCGTTCAACATCATGATAAAACTCTCCTTCTTGATTTGATAATTTTAAGTTAGGTTCAATAGGAGTTCTGAATGGTGCGGAGCCAATTTTCTTGGTATCTTTTAAAAGATCAAGAAGATATTTCCTCTGATTCATGAATATACCTCTATATGAGTAGGCGGATTCAACTCCTAAGAAGTATTTAAGCCTTCCTAAATCTTTGATATCAAAATGTTTATGAAGAGCAAGTTTAAGTCGCATGATTAGGGAGAAGTTACTACCTGTAATGAGCAGATCATCCACATACACTAATACAATAATCTTACCTTGGAAGTGGTTGCAGATAAACACTGATGAATCTGAGTAGCATTTTTTAAAACCCATATTGATCAGTTCTCCACGAAGCTTGGTGCACCAAGCCCGTGGAGACTGTTTAAAGCCATAAATGGCCTTGTGTAGCTTGCAAACCTTACCTGTGCCTTCGTACTGATGACCTGGAGGAGGATTTAGGTATACTTCTTCTTCTAATTTGCCCTGCAAAAAAGTATTCTTGACATCCATGTGTTCTAGATGCCAACCAAGATTAATAGCAGCAGATATTATAATACGGATGGTGTTCATCTTGGCAACTGGTGCAAAGGTTTCATAATAGTCAATCCCGGGGGTTTATGTGAAGCCTTTAGCAACCAATCGTGCCTTATATCGTTCTACGGACCCATCACTCTTGTGTTTGATCTTAAAGATCCACTTACAGTTAATAGCCTTCTTATTGTCGGGTAAATCAACAATGGTCCATGTCTTATTTCTTCTTAGGGCTTCAAGTTCTTCAGACATGGCTTGTTGCCATACCTTGTGTTTAACAACTTGCAAATAACTCTTTGGTTCAATTTTTTTGTCTAAACTGCTAATGAAGGTTTTATGCTTACCTCTCAGTTTATCATATGATATGAACTGCTCAATAGGATAATATCCATGGAAGGTTTTGTAATCTTTGAGCTTGCAGCTAGGTTGTTTGATCCTAGAAGATCTTCTCAGATTCATGTCAGTTTGAACAGGTATAATTTCACATAGATCTTCATTTTGGGATCCATTATTGTTGTTATGATCATGAGAGTCAGAATACGTACCTATTTCTTCTTGCAAGTTATGCAGATTTGCAGGCTCTTGCTGGTGAAGATCATCATTGTTGGTGTTGTCTGAGCTTGAATTAGGAGTGATATTTGGAGCCTCTGGAGTAGCTGGGGCATTCTGCAACTTAAGTGAATTTTTCTGCAAAGAGACATCTTGATAGGGGATTATAGATAATGGTCTAGAAGTAATCTCATTAGATAACTCCCCCTGAACTACATTCCTACCTTCATCCGAATAGTAAGGAGTTTGCTCCAAAAAATGTACATCCCTTGAGATTATTTTTACCTTTAGTTCAGGGTTGTAGCATTTATAACCTTTTTGAGAGGTAGAATATCCTAGGAAGATACACTTAAGGGATCGTTTATCAAGCTTGTCCCATTTTTCAGCAGGGACGTGAGCAAAGCAGCAACAACCAAACACTTTTAGGTAAGATAAGTCTGGTTTTCTGTTCTGTAGAATCTCAACTGGAGATTTTGCATTTAAGATCTTGGAAGGCATCCTATTGATCAGGTGACAGGCTGTTAGAACAGCTTCACTCCAATAGGATTTCCTCACATTCATCTTGAACATTATGGCTCTTGCTGTTTCAAGTAAGTGTCTATTCTTTCGCTCAGCAATTCTATTTTGCTGAGGAGTATAGACGCATGAAGTTTGATGTATTATCCCCAAGTTAAGCAAGTAATCTCTGAAATCTTTCTTATATTCACTACCATTATCAGTTCGAAAGATTTTTATGTCAGCATTAAACTGATTTATGACCAGGTTGTTGAAATCTTTAAATGCCTTGAAGACTTCACTTTTATGCCTTAGGAGATAAATCCAAACACCTCTACTATGATGATCAATAAAGGATACGAAGTAGTTAAAACCGTCATAGGAAGTTAAAGGGGATGTCCAAACATCGGAATGAACAAGTTGAAACTGTTTATCATAGACTGATTCAGAATTTTCAAATGGAGTTCTACATTGTTTAGCATACAAACAACTCTCATATTGAAGAACTTCTCCACCTAGATTCGAGAACAAATTATGAAGAGCAACTGAATTAGGATGTCCTAGCCTATCGTGCCAAAGTTGAAGAAGATCAGAGTTCTTTAGAGCAACATGGGCACTATGACTGTGTTTGATGAAGTAGAGACCATTAATTTGTTCTCCCTCACCAATCATCTTCAGTGTTTTGCAGTCCTGGAACTTTACATTATTAGCAGAGAATATAGCAAGACAATTCAATTGTTTGGTGAGTTTACTTATGGATAACAAGTTATTTGCAAGATCAGAAACAAACAATGCATCCAAATACTTTTGATCTGGCAGAATTTTGATCTTTCCTTTTCCCAGAACAGGTATTTCTTTACCATTTGCAACATGGATAGATTGGTTCTTAACAGGTTTAAAATTTGCAATAGCAGACCTGGTTTTAATCATATGTTCATTAGCACCTGAGTCTATAATCCAAGATTCATTTGAAACATTAGCATGAAGTGCATTATTAGTTACAACAGCTAAACAATGAGAAGACTTACCTTCACGATGCTACTTTAGAGAATCACCAGATTCGTTGTTTTTTTTCAGATGCATAAGCACCTTCTGAGCCAAGTCATCTGTTAGGAATTCAACAATTAGAGAACAAGATCGCGCAAAGAACACGGAACAAGAGAATTACGTGGTTCGGCCTAATGCCTATGTCCACGGTGAGAAAGGAGAACTTTTATTGATGGATCCGAGTCACAAAGCTATACAAAATCTTATGGTAACATGCCTTTATATAGAGGCAAACCCTTGTACATCAAGTAAGCTATCTAGGTCAAATTAGGAGTCCAAAACCTAGTCCGAATAGAATAGGAAACAAGCCCACAAAATTTCCTCTTCAATTTCTTGACATCTCTAACAATCTCCACCTTGGCGAGAAATCATCCCATGGACGAACCATGAAGCTCCATCCGAACTTCAACAAACTCCAACTTAATGAAAGACCGCCCTATGAAGAACTATGAGAACTTGAGGAACCAAACCGACTCTACCAGCTCCACCTTGACCATAGATACACCGCCATCAATAAGACCATCTCAACTTTCTCACCACCTTAGTTCAATCACTTGGAGCCAGCCCCCAAGCTCGAGCTTCCGAGCTTGCTTGGCGTCTTCTCTCCAATCTCCATCGAACCCCAACTAGCAAGTCCACCTGCTGAAGCAAACTTGTGACCAATAGATGCGCTCTCTATTTTCCGGTCAACCCCATGCTCCGCAACCTCGAACTGCTTTTTCGCTGGACCTTCTTGCCTCATACCAATGCTACATGCCATAGCATACAAATGGCAACCTTTTGTTCTACCAAGTAGAACCCTTGACATGCCACGAACTCCACCGTTCGGCCTTGAGTGAGATACCCGATTCGCCCGTGGTGTCACCAATGGCTTCGCATGCCCAATGCAAAACCTATCCAACACCTTTGACGTGCACGTCCCTTTAGACAACCATAGCGGGGCCCAGCTAACAAAGGTTCTCCGAGACAACCATGGCACCTTGCCAACCATGTCTCCACGAAACAACCATAGCTTACTATCCATGTCTTCGCGAATCCCAACTACACTCAAACCATCCATGTCAAGCCTTTGCTCCCTCATATGAACCAACCTCATATGACCTGAGCTTTTGCCAACTCCTTCAGACCCATTGATGTGACTCCATCTACAATAATGTGCCTCACTAACTTGTAGGTATTTTCTTTCACCCTTTATCCATACCATCGCATCCTTCTCCACCTTCATTAGCATACCTTTATAACTATCACTGTTATAATCCAACGTCCCTAATGAAAAGAGATTACCAGGATGCATTGGACTTGATAAGACAGAAAGCCAGTCACCATCCGACCTGTCTGAATATGTGGCCATGGTTGTGGATGCCAATCCCTCCTCGTTGTCTTGATCCCTAGTTCGTCCTGGATAGTCCCCTTCATGTGCCCTTCTCAGCACTTGAAGCCACTTCCATTGAACTTCTTTGACTCCGACCTGGATCCTCTTCCACAACCCAGCTGGTGGCTCCTCATCATCCGCCAAGCACAAGCGATTCTTCGCTACCGCCTTAGCCTCCAACTCTTCCCGCTCTTGTTCCTCCATCTTCTCGGACTTCTTCTCCGAGAGCGCGATGACCATCCCTTGTTGCATGAGGAGATCCTTGACACGCCTTTGCCATAGCCCAAAATTCAATGAACCATCGAACTTCACAAGAGCAAACTTCGCGTCGTGATCCGACATCCTCCAACCTTAGCTCTTGATACCAATTGTTAGGAATTCAGCAACTAGAGAACAAGATCGCGCAAAGAACACGGAACAAGAGAATTACGTGGTTCGGCCTAATGCCTACGTCCACGGTGAGAAAGGAGAACTTTTATTGATGGATCCGAGTCACAAAGCTATACAAAATCTTAGGGTAACATGCTTTTATATAGAGGCAAACCCTTGTACATCAAGTAAGCTATCTAGGTCAAATTAGGAGTCCAAAACCTAGTCCGAATAGAATAGGAAACAAGCCCACAAAATTTTCTCTTCAATTTCTTGACATCTCTAACATCATCAATGTTGATTTGAGAGGAGGTTGATGCAGAGAAAGCATTACTTTTCTCAGTGGTGGCATTGGTCTTTTCCTTGTTGTCTCTCTTCAGATGTGGATTTAGAATCCAACATCGATCTTTAGTGTGACCATAGAAAAAGTTTTAGATTTAGTTTATTTGTTCATCAAGATGTGATAAACTACAAAAGGCTTCTAATGCCTAGCATCGATTTGAGAGAGAGAGAGACTACATTATTAAAAAAATTTAAATGCTAATATCCATTTATTTTCTAATTAATACGAGTGTATAAAGCAGCTGAAAATAAATTATTCTTGCTAATCTAGAAATTTTGGATACGCACCCATTTTGGGTGTGGGCAACGGCGAGCCCGCAGCACCTGCTGCCGGGGGCCCGCACATCAGATTTTTGTATTTTTTAAAGTGGTAAATTTTACTTTGGTACCTAATATTTTTATGTGATTTAATTTCATATATTTTAATTTTCTTATTTTAGCCGACAATTTTTTTTAAGTTTTTGGGACTATAACTATTACAACTTTGATGGACCATAATTTTTGACTCGTTTGGAATTTTTGCTATTATAATATATTTTTGAAAAGAAAATTTGACGATCTACACGAATTACGGTTTGTCTTTTAAAAATCGATGTGCCGTTGAAAAATTTTGATGCGCCGTTGAAAAATCTGATTTGCCATTGAGAATTTTGATGTGCCGTTGAAAATTTTGATGCGCCGTTGGGATGTGCCATTGAAAAACGTGATTTTCCATTACAAATTGATGTGCCGTTGTGATTTTTGTGTTGGAAAACTTGATGTACAGTTGAATTAAGACGTCAACGATAATTAAAATGTACGAAAATAAAATTGCATAAAAATATTGAGTACCAAAATGAAGTTTAGCCATACTTGGAAAAATTAAAATGTTCCAAAATAAAATTGCGTAAAAAATTTCAAATACCAAAATAAAATTTAGCTATTACTGAAAAAAATTAAAATGTACGAAATAAAATTAGGTATAAATATCAAGTACCAAAGTGAAATTTAGTGAAAAAAGGAGTGCCGCGCCCTTTTTAGCTATCAGATTGGAGCTGCTGGGTGTCAGCAGCACCCAATCTAACCTGTTCAGATACAAGCCATAATGTTCTTATTATAAAAAGACCATAAAAACATTCTTTTGAAATATAGATTAGTCTGTCAAATAGTTCAAACTAAAAAAAGTCCGACATCAATGGGACAGGGCATTCCGACGAACAGAACAAGGAAACATGCGATCACGACTTTTTGTCCAATATTTACCTCCCAATCGAGGCAATGCTAGATCGGGAGAAACAAAAGAATAAGACGGGGGTCACTTTTTCCTGATGATGTGTGTGGCACGGGATACGTAAGGTGTTCCATTTCATTAAGAGAAAATGATACTTTTGAGATATGTACGTTGAATTTAAGTTTTACGGACAAAAAATATATATATCGTTTTGACACAGGTAGAATCCAAATAGCGCATGCCTTCGGTGGAATGTTAGTATCAAAGGATGTCTTGACTTTTGTTTGGTTTCGATGTAGATCCTCGAGGTTGTTTTGGTCTTAAAAGTATTCAAAGGAAAACTTTTTATCGGGTGTTTGAATCCATTGGGCCCTTTAGATTCTCGTTACAACCGTCTTGGTGCAACGAGCCCGACGATTGGATCAATGACCAGTCAACTATACATTGGACCAAAAAGAGCAAAACAAAAAAGGAAAAGCAAATTAAAGGCAAAGCATTCATTTTTGGAACTGGAGTGGTGGATCATGCTCACTTCTCTAGGTGATCGGTTCTATTGGCATGCTATGTTTGGGACCAAGTTTTTTAGTTTGAATTCTTAGAAGACATTTGCACTAAAATTATACACAGAACTTCGTAATTGTATCTGAATCAAACACAAGTTAATCGGTTATTGAGTATTCGTACAGTAGGTAGTTTCGAAAGAGAAACTATATAGCATTAGTTTGGAAACACAAGGTTCATGGTGTAACAAATTCCCCATTGACTTTCCGGGGACACTTTACGTTATATCATCGATCGATCACATATGGTCGGATGGTCTAACACCTAACCTCGAATTTAGCTTCCACAAGACAAAAGTCAAAGAACGAGATTTAGAGAGATCATATTGATTAAGATTACATATAAGTACAGGGGGAATGTCAAACGAAGGGAAATAGATAGCCAGGCCGGATAAGGATCCTAGTGTACTTGAAAGCAGATCTGAGATAGGAACTGGCTTCTTCTAACTTATCAGTCATATTTACATACAGAAAAAGAAAAAAAGATATCCGATCAAAGGTGCAATGCCTTTTCTGACATGCTGTCTCATGTGACATTCGGTCTTAGCGACAAGCTTTATTGGCTCGTGCATCTCTTTCACTTGCGTTTGTTCTCCGAGATCAGTCGGTGCAGAAATCGTGATACGAACACGTCTGCCTCTGCAGATTAAACGGGAAGCTCATGGTGGGGAGTTGGAGGTACTGCGGGTGCTGCTGATGCTATTGCAAACTGCAGACCCCTATGTTGCCCAGATTGTAGAACAAAAGCAACTTGAGTCGCTGCCAGTGCTGCCGCTGCCTCCTGTTCAATGAAATCAAGAAAGGAAATTAGAAAGTTTCTGATGCAAGAATTACGACATAGAAATATAATGTGGGCAGAACAAAAAATATGTGAAACCCAAATGCAGTACTAACCTGTCTTTGCCTTCGTCGCTGCAAGATGCTAATGGCCCAAGCCATAATGTAGCAAGGCAAAAGAAATCCTGCCGCTCGAAGTAAGAAAAGCTGCCAAAGACAAAGTAGTACATGAGATTTATGAGCCAAACAATCCAACAAGCATGACTGGACATAACAATGTGATGGCTCCTATTCCACTTACAGAAAAGAACGTTGAAACATCATCATCTCCATCGGCATCAGTGCCAGACAAAGCATGTCGCAGGAGTAGAAGGGCCATCAACTACAAAATAGTCAGTACAAAAGAAGTCAAATATACATGGATTTGGCAATGCGGAAGAGGAAATTTTTAAGGAATGGGTCAATAAATAACGTCAAAGCTCAAAAAAAAAATTAGGAATCAGTTACAGTTAGCATTCTTACTATGAGAGCCGCAGAACGGCAAAATGCTGCTCCACTTGCATTGGAAGCAGCATACTCATCATACTCAGCCTCAAGAAAATGGTGTTCAGCCTCTGCAATTGCCAAAAGACGAGGATCACGAAGATCAAGGGGAGTTCCAGAGATTGTCCAGCCTCCACTGCAAAAGAACAATAAATCAGAAAATAGTTAGAATCTCCAGGAAATCATTGTTCCACACGTCTACAGAGAACAAGCTTCCTGGAATAAAATAGAAAACGTGTTAGGGATTGTTCCAAATTCCTGTACTAGTTGACAGTTGTGAGGTAGAGAGAACCCTCACGGAGGCCTTGTAACCGATTGGACTCACATAGTGGACGACTCTCCTTTGCCCGTGGTTTTCTCCCCGTCTTGGGTTTCCACGTAATTCTTGTGTCTCGTGTTTTACTCGTTTCGATCTTATTTCTCAACAATTGGTATCAGAGCTAGATCTGAGTTTCGAGTATTCGAGTATTGACACACAAAAAAACGTGAATAGTAACCGATTTGGGAGAAAATCGGGATTTAGGGTTTTGACACCCTTGGAGTTGCCGCCGCCGCGTCCGACCGCCCCACCGTCGCCTGGAGGAGGCGACTGCCCCAGAGCTCGGGAAGAAGAAACGAACCCGAGCTCGCCGCTGCTCGCTGTCGTTCCTCCGGTCGCTGCGAAGAGTGGAGAAGAAACGAAAAAAAAACAGGGAGAGAGAAAAAGGGAGTTTTGGGTTTTAAAAAAAAATTACTATTCCCGAGTTGACTTGGTCAACGGTTTGACTAGTTGACCAAAAGTCAACTGTTTTGGCTGATTTTATTTTTCTAACCTGTTTTGAGCGGTTTTCTTGGTTCGAGTTGTTTCAGGATGACTTCGATGAAGTACGAGATTCCTCAATTGACGAGGAAAACTAATTTTTCCCTGTGGCAGGTCAAGATGCGTGCTATTCTGACACATTTAGAGCTGGATGAGACTATACTTGATGAAAAGTCGATGCCTTCGAGTTGGGATGCTGCGATGAAGGCGTCAAAGAACCGTAAGGCTGTGAGTCAGATCCAGTTGCATCTGTCAGATGATATTTTGTGGGACGTGTTGAAGGAGACAATAGCTTCCTCATTATGGGCAAAGCTTGAAAAGTTGTGCATGCCCAAGAGTTTGACCAACAAACTGTGCTTGAAGCAACGACTGTTTTCTATCCGGATGCAAGAAGATAAGTCTGCTCACGACCACCTTAATGAATTTAAGGATATAGTGGCTGATCTTAGAACTCTGGATGTGAAATATGATGATGAAGATCTTGCTTTATTGTTATTGTGCTCGTTGCCTACTTTTTATCAGCAATTCAGAGATACTCTGTTGTTCAGCCATGATACTCTGAGTTGGGATGATGTTCATGATTCGCTCTTGGAGAAAGAGAGAATTGATAAGCACACTGTGAGTTCCTCTGAAAATAGCCAAGGGACTGGCTTGGTCGTGAGAGGGAGGTCTGAGGAGAGGAATGCTAAGTCTGGTTCAAGGAAGAAGAGCAGAAGCAAATCAAGGTCAAGGCACAAGGATAAGACTTGTTTCAATTGTCATAAGGTTGGGCATATTAAATGGTTCTGTCCGGAGTTGAAGAACAAGAAGAAGGTCGAAAAGTCCAATGCTCCGAAAGGAGAAAGTTCTGATAGCGGCAGTGCTAGTGTTGCCACCACCACTCAGAAAGAAGAATCTGATGGAGATCTTTTGTCTGTGATTGATGGGAAGTCTAAAATTGATGCTGCCTGGGTCCTTGATTCTACTTGTACGTTTCATATGTGTCCTATCCGGGACTGGTTTTCAACATATGAACGTGCGGAGGGTAATGTTCTCATGGGAAATAATTTTGTCTGCAAGGTTGTTGGTATTGGCACAGTGAAGATCAAGATGCATGATGATG
The DNA here is from genome assembly GCA_963995505.1 of Hypericum androsaemum. Lineage (NCBI taxonomy): Eukaryota > Viridiplantae > Streptophyta > Magnoliopsida > Malpighiales > Hypericaceae > Hypericum > Hypericum androsaemum. The sequence continues at coordinate 6,289,037 of OZ023195.1, forward strand.
TCATTCGAACCTTGACGAATGTGAGGCATATCCCTGATTTGAAGTGGAACTTGATTTCGTTGAGTACTCTTGATACATTGGGGTACAAGTATACCAGAGAAGGTGGAGTTTTTCGTGTGAGTAAGAACTCATTAGTGCATATGAAGGCCAAGAAAGAGGTTGGAAATCTGTACGTTTTGCAAGGTTCTACAGTTACAGGGACTGCTGCTGCTGCATCTGGCTCGTTGACAAATTCTGAGAATACCTCATTGTGGCATATGCGACTTGGTCACATGAGTGAGAAAGGCATGACCGAGCTAAATAGGAGAGGATTATTAAGTGGACAAGGTATTGGGAAGCTGGAATTTTGTGAGCACTGTGTGTTTGGCAAGCAGAAGAAAGTCAGTTTTCAAAAAGATGTGCATACTACAAAGGGAAAACTTGACTATGTTCATTCTGATCTTTGGGGACCGTCTCAAGTTGCAACAAAGAATGGTTCTAAGTATATGCTGACTATTATTGATGATTATTCGAGGAAGGTGTGGGCGTTCTTCTTGAAGAGCAAGGATCATGTCTTTGTCACTTTCAAGCAGTGGAAGACTATGATTGAAAAGCAGACTGGGAGAGATGTCAAGCATTTCCGCACAGACAATGGATTGGAGTTTTGCTATAGTTGGTTTGATGAGTTCTGCAAGAATGAGGGTATTGTCAGGCATAAGACAATCCCGGGTACACCTCAACAGAATAGAGTCGCTGAAAGAGTGATTCGTTGTATGCTGTCAAATGCTGGTTTGCCTAAGTCGTTTTGGGCTGAGGCAGCTTCCACTGTCTGTCACATTGTCAATCGTTCACCTCATGCATCACTTAATGGCAAGGTACCTGAAGAATTGTGGTATGGAAATCCTCCTAATTATGCTGATTTGAAGATATTTGGGTGTCCTGCCTATGCTCATGTGAATAATGGCAAGTTAGAGCCAAGATCTGTGAAGTGTATCTTCCTTGGCTATGCTTCTGGAGTGAAGGGATACAAGTTGTGGTGTCCCGAGCTGTCTAAGGTCTTGTTGAGTAGGAATGTTATTTTCAAAAAGACAGACATGCTGAGTAAGAGGGAGGATGTTTCTTCACCTGGTGTTCCGAGTGCTCCAAGTGTGGACTTGCAAAAGTCAAAAGTGCAGGTGGAGTTTGATGCTGATCCAGAAGCGAGTTCCTTCCGTGATGTTGATTGCCATGGTCCTACTCATGGTGGGTTGTCTGATGAAGCTGAGAATGTTGGCACAGTTGAGAGGGAGCCAGCGTATTCTATTGCTAGAGACAGGCCCAGAAGAATTATCAGGCCTCCACAGAAGTTGGGTGAGGCTAATATTGTTGCTTTTGCCCTGAATGTGGCAGAAGAAGTTGATAGCTGTGAAGAACCGTCTAGTTACTCAGATGCTGTGAAGTCGAAAGACTCTGCTAGATGGTTGGTTGCTATGGAGGAAGAGATGGAATCTCTTCACAAGAACAAGACTTGGGAGATTACTAAGCTGCCTAAGGATAAGAAGGTTGTCAGTTGCAAGTGGGTATTCAAGAAGAAGGATGGTATACCTGGAGTTGAAGAGCCTAGATACAAGGCTAGGCTAGTGGCTAGAGGATATAGTCAGATTCCTGGTGTGGACTTTAATGATGTGTTTTCACCAGTTGTGAAGCATACCTCGATTCGTTCTCTTCTTGGTATTGTCGCTATGTAGGATTTGGAGCTTGAACAGCTTGATGTGAAGACAGCTTTCTTGAATGGAGAGCTTGAGGAGAGAATTTATATGGCACAGCCTGAGGGTTTTCATGTTGAAGGCAAAGAAGACCATGTGTGCTTGTTGAAGAAGTCCCTGTATGGCCTTAAAAAGTCTCCGAGGCAGTGGTATAAAAGATTTGATTCCTTTATGATTTCTCATGGTTATGAGCGGAGCAATTATGATAGTTGTGTTTACTTGAAAAGGCTACGCGACGGTTCCCAAGTGTATTTGCTCCTGTATGTGGATGACATGTTAATTGCTGCCAGTGACAAAGGAGAGGTGAGAAAGCTCAAAGCTCTGTTGAGTAGCGAGTTTGAGATGAAAGATTTGGGTCCTGCTAAGAAGATTCTTGGTATGGAGATTGCCAGAGATAGAGGAGCAAGGAAGTTATTTCTGAGTCAGGAGAGTTACATTGAAAAGGTACTTGACAGGTTTGATGTGACTGGTAATCCTGTGAGTACTCCTCTTGGTACACATTTTCAGCTTTCGTCTGCTTTATCTCCACAGTCAGCTGCTGAGGTCGATTACATGTCTGGTGTTCCATACTCCAATGCTGTTGGTTCTCTGATGTATGCTATGGTTTGCAGACGCCCGGATTTGGCCTATGCTGTGAGTGTCGTTAGCAGGTTTATGGCAAATCCTGGAGAAGGTCATTGGAGAGCAGTGGAGTGGATTATGAGGTACTTGAAGGGTACAAAGGGCGTGTGTCTACAGTTTGGACGCACCAGTGATGGAGTTGTTGGTTTCGTGGATTCAGATTATGCTGGAGATCTTGATAAGTTCAGATCATTGTCTGGATATGTTTTCACTCTTAGAGGATGTGCTATCCGTTGGAGAGCTTGTCTACAGGCCACAGTGGCGTTGTCTACCACTGAGGCGGAGTACAAGGCTATAACTGAAGGTGTGACGGAGGCTATCTGGTTGAAAGTTTTCTTCAGTGAAATTTGTGAGAAGCTGCAGGTCAGTACAGTGTACTGTGATAGTCAAAGTACTATCCATCTTACGGGGATGCTATGTATCATGAGAGGACAAAGCGTACCACTTCATTCGGGAGCATGTTGCTCAAGGTGACATTGTTGTAAGCAAGGTGGGTACAAAGGACAATCCTGCAGACATGTTGACGAAGCCGCTTTCTGGTACTAAGTTCGAGCATTGCTTGGACTTGGTAGGTGTTCGTGCTTGATGCTGATAGCCCTTAGGGGCTGGTGGTGAAGGTGGAGAAACATTGATGTTGGAGTCATAGAATTTGGTCCAAGGTGGAGATTTGTCAGGGATTGTTCCAAATTCCTAATTAGAGTAGGGCTCTATTTCCTGATCAGAATAGAGTACTAGTCTCCTATATATATACGGCCTATGCCTAGGTCTTATTTGTACTAGTTGAGAGTTGTGAGGTAGAGAGAACCCTCACGGAGGCCTTGTAACCGATTGGACTCAAATAGTGAACGACTCTCCTTTGCCTGTAGTTTTCTCCCCGTCTTGGGGTTTCCACGTAATTCTTGTGTCTCGTGTTTTACTCGTTTCGATCTTATTTCTCAACAAAACGAATATCTCAACTCTGCACCAGGCACTCTACTAGCGCACCAAAGTTCACGTGTGAAGCCAAAGAGTAAACCGAAAACTTACCCGATGTCGATGGCAGTATCTTCAGCCCGAGGTGGACGAGGAGGAGCAGTGTAGCCAGACTGGTAAGGCTAACCATCAAACAGAACAAAGTTAGCACGACACGTAGAAAACGAGAAATCAGAGACAATAAAACTAGACACACCTGATGACAGATCTCACAAGTAACGTCCCCTTTCTCATTGCACCAATGCTGGACACACTTCCTATGAGCATACTGCAAAAAAAAAAAGAAAGAAAGTGGAAGCCGTCGTATCAGCTCAGAAGCTCGAGATCACGGCAAGCAAACACCGCGAATCAAGACCACAAATGCAAGTCAAAATCGCACTCCCGTCTCGCAACCAAACCAATTACTCAGCGGAACAGATGATCGGAGGATCACCTAGCAATCAATCCCTACTAGGCTCTGTTAAATCAATCTACAAATGCAACTCGAGGGACCGATGATCGGATCAGCTGCACTCAAGCCCCAAACAAATGCGCCTCCTCCCTCTTTCTACTCTCAATTAAAACAAAGCAAATATATATATATATATATATATATATATATATATATATATATATATATTTATTTATTTATTTATTTTAATAAAGAAAGGTACCTTGAGGCTGCCGTTACAGGCGCAGGGGGACTCCAAATTGGAGAGGGAATCCTCGTCCTGGCAAATACGGCACTCCGCCGCCCCAACCAGCGGCTCCTCCTCCTCCTCCTCCGCCGCCGCCGCCTCCTTGTTCTTCAGCCGGTCCACGTACAACACCACGTGATCGCTCATCCCTCCTCCTCCACCGATTATAAATCAAACGAAGAAAATAATCCGCTAGAAATGACCTTCAATTTAATTGATACGATTTTATTAATTTCTCGGCTGATTTATATTACGGGAAGGTGGGTGGGAGCGGGGGTAAGTGAAACGACTGCGTTTTGAGGGGAGAAAACCGCCTTCTAGAACAAGAACAGGAAAAGATCAACGAAAGCTTTTACCTGTTCTGTTCTTTTCTCTCTTTCTTTCGCGACTGTTCACGAAAAAGAGCGTGGTGTTCTGTTTTGGGTTTTTTATTGGATAAATTTTTTACGTTAAGTAATTACAAAGGTATTAATGTTTTTTTTTCGCCAATATAGTATATTTTTTCAAATCATTTATCCCTCTGTACCTTGTTAATCTGTTTTTATAAACCAAAATCCTAATTATATTCTCTTTTTATTTATTATTTTAAGGATTGAAGCGAATCGTAATTTGTACAACGGTCCTAATGGGTCCCATTTTATTGTGTTAGCTGTGATGGGTTGCCTCCCGTCGTTAAAAACGATGTGGAGGGTAATTCGGGCAACACAGTCAGAGTTGCCCCGTACAAAGACCGTTTGATGAAGTCAACGGTTAACTCTTTTTTTTTGGCTAAGAAGTCAACGGTTAAACTTATTTACAGGGAAGAGTCGACTGATACCCTTGCCTTCGCTGTCTCGTTCAGCTTATTAATGATATATCCTATTGGATTAAGTAGTACAAGTTTTAACTGAATATGACAAACCTATCTTAAAATGTATTTTCAATGGTTCAAATTCGAGACCTTATAATTAAGTAATTGTTGGTTCATAAGATAATACATACGAGCAACATCAGGACGATGGACATCAGAGAAAGTAACTGTATCATTGAATTCCCGTAGTAAATATGCAGCACAAATCATTTTGTACAAGATATGGCACTCTCCTTCCATCCTTAAATCTTTCGAGTCTTAAAACTGTACTGGGATTTGTCTGATCCTCCATTCCAAGGTTCCTCAACTCGACAAATCTCTTATCGCCCTGCGAGAAACTTACCTCGGCCGGAGAAACCTCGGACAGCTTCTAGAGGGTGACTGCCCAGCAAACTTGCAGGAGTCGGGAGGTTCAAGAACAGCTACCATATCAACCACGGTCTTCCTTGCAAGCTGCGGATCAAGGAAAAAATTGTGCAAGATAATTTTCCCGAGTATTTCTACGAACTTCTGCTGATGCGAGTTACTATATACCGTCCTTTTTCCAAGTCATAAATAGTCTTTAAATGCGGCTTTCTCCACTTCAATATAGACCACGCGACGAAGATCAACAATAGGGCAATAGCGATCAGGGAGAAGAGTGTTGGGGAATCATCACTGATAATGCTAGTCATCCGATCAGTACGTTGTGCGTCGAAGTTGGCGGTGTTGTGCAAGATGAAAGCACCCAATGCCCAATCAAGCGGAATGTTCCCAACCTCGTTGGCATACTCAATCCTGTTTGGAAATGGCATAATTTAGCTGATACTTTTAAGTTTTTGTACACACAGTCAAAGCAAATCATGACAGCATTAAGGAGTCATGTATACTCTTAGGTATACAAGCAAAAAAAGAATAAAAATGCAATTATAGTTGTCTTGTCATTAACGACACAGATCAAGTTTAGCAACAAATTCTCTTTATTTGTTTCTTTTTTTCGAAGTCAGATGCACTCCTTGATACAACCGACAATAAGGGTTCAACTGGCCAATTCCATCTGGTTCCAAACCATAAATACTCTGGGAAAGCTTATGCTATGGTTTCAAGGAGAACAATCTGCTGTGTGTTATAAAAAGCACATACCTTCTATCATTCAACGAAAATCCAAGGCTGTCATGAAGTAGAGCTATGATATATGCAGAGGAGAAGCAGTAATGCATAAGATCTTCATCATGAAGTGATAACAATTTGTGCTTCCTTTTCAACCTTGACCATTCCTGCCCACAAAATTCTTGCCCGGCCACAATCAAATCAGAGAGGAGTGCCCTCCGGCCTAAACCAAAAAACTGTTCGAGAAGAAAAAAGTAAGGAAGAGTACAATCTTTAATTACATGGAGTCATCGATAGAAATATGCATAAAGGCAGGTCATCACATGACAAATGAATCACAGACACATTTTCTGTTTCCTATTTCAACTGAAGAAGGTTGAACGATAAATGGCCACCTAAAAAAATTCACTACCCAACCTATATGGAAGAGAGAACAAACCTTTGATGTGTAGAAGAAATTTTCAGTTGCAAGGAACTTCCCTTCAAGCTTAGGCATAAATGACGACCCTATCTCACATCGCTCATAGGAACAATTGTCTGCACATCAGGTCACACATACTATCAATACGCTTGCAAAGAAATAAACAGAAACTCCATGAATAGATGTTGCCTGTGTAGGAGGGAGGCATAATGAATGAGATCATAACCTTTCCCCTTCTGTAACAGCATAAAAGCCGCAGATCTGCAGTCAGAGAAGTTACCCTTTGGGTGAAGAGTGGTAACATACCCACTTTCTTCACTCAAAGAACCTGGTGACAGCTTCCATGACTCGGATGGAACCGAATATCCCTTTGGTGTACACGGATCTTTGATTATATTTTTCTCAAGCAAGTCAATAGCTGCATGATTGGAGAAAGTGCAAAGACTTTGAGTAATATAATAAAAGCCAAAGCCAATACTTGAGCAGTCAATTTGCATAGATCAGAAAACAGAAGGCATCACCACAGCAGATCACTCTGTCAAACATTTCTCCTAATGAAGAAGAGCAAACATGAACCAAAAACTGAAGTGAGATACAGAAAGTAAAGCAAAAGATTTTCTCATTGCTTATGATGGCAAATAAACCGGGGAGAGAAGTCTATTGCATTATCCAATGCGACTGTGAGAAATAATTGTCACCGGATTGCACAGAGATCTGGTAACATCAACAGCATGATTTTCACCTGATTGATATTCTCCAGATAAAAGTGATTCTCTAACCGCTTCATACGCAACATTCTGCAGTGTCAAAGACAAGTCTCTAATAAGGTTGTAAACCGCCCTTGAGCATGGGAGAAAACATCAATCAGCATTTCATAATTCAAACAGAGTCTCTGCATTCAACAACATTTACCTGCCCGAAATGAAGAAAGCTATGGCTATAGATGGAATAAGTCACATTCCCAAACTTAAACGTCCTTGCAAACTCAGAAGGCACCGGTTCACTCGTAACAAAAGTTACCTGAAACAGAGAATTCCAAACGCTAAGCGAAAGTGTCAAGACTCCAAAATGCTCTTACTTCCTAGATCAACAAATAGCTACTGTCTCTAAAAGGCGTAAGACGGGGATTTAAAGTTAGCAAAGCTCTTCCAAGAATACGATTGAAGCTTAAGAATACAAAAACCAAACCTGAGCAGAAGCCCCGCCAAGTTCGATGATCCCTGTGGTCTGCGACGGATCATCCCCAAGCGTACCAAGCGCGTAATTAGCCACCACCCAAGCATATAACCCCTCATCAGACCCTAATTAACCATCAACAAAGAATAAATCCAAATCAAAACGAAAAAATTACCAAAATGCCAGGCGACGGTTATTTCGAAGCAATGTGCCTACCGGGGATAACGGAGGCCCACTCGTCCTTGAACTTGAACCCGGACCCTCTCAGGACCCGGCGGCACTCCTCGATAACCCGGCCCTGATCGGCCGGGTCGAGCAGCCGCATCCCTGCGGTAGCCATCAACCGGACCTCCGTCTCCGCCCAGACGGCCTCCGGAACCCTCCGTCTGGCGAACTCCAAGAGCTCTCTCAGCGACTCCCCCGCCCCGGCCGGGTCACCCGCGTAGGACGACAGCCCAGGGTTCACCCTAAGCGCGCCCTCCTCCACGATCTCCGGCCGACCCGGCCCGCCACGGTACGCGATCACGTGGATCCGCGTCCCCGTGCTCCCGCCGTCAATGACGAGACCGTACAACCACCTCCGTGAAGGGGAAGAGTACAGATAGAACAGGGAGGCTACGGCGAGGGCGGCTGCGGCGGCGACGAAGATGAACGAGGCAACGGGCTGGGCCGGCTTGGACTTGCCGGGGCGAGGGTGGAGGTGCTTGTGGATGGGGTCCATGGCGATTCGGCTGTTGTCTTCGTGGTGATTGGAGGGGCGGGCATGCGGTCGTCGCATCAAAGAGGAGGAGGGGTCATGAGGAAGCGGGCGGTCGGTCGTCGTCGGTGGATTCTCTTCCCTTTCCTCCTCCTCGTCGGAAAGGGACCGTGTCGGTGATTTCTCCTAACGAGAGAGGACTCTTTTTCTTCCTCCCTCCTTTTATTTTATTTTATTTTATTTTTTTGTAATTTTTTTTTACTGAATGGTCGTTTGCCTGGTTTTGTAGTGGTAGGTGCCGGGTGGTGGTCTTGGGCCTCCGAATTTGTGTGTTAGGCCATCGTCGACTATTTTTTTTTTGAGGGGATCTATCGTCCACTATTTCATATTTGAGTTGGTTAATTTTTTTTAAAGAAAGATAAAATTTTCATATCAACGGCATCTAAGAAAACTTAAAATTTGAGACACTCCAATTAAGTAAGTATAATTCTTTCATCCATTATTCTTTTTTTTATTTACACCACTTGTCATCCGACCAACTACGCCGAATAATTCAAGTTGAAGTCGGATATGATTTTAAAATATGACAAAACTCTTCCTACAAGTATTTAACGCTGATGCAATCTCAAACACTCGAACTCAATACTTGGTTGAATTAGGATCACTGTTTTAAAAACTATGGTCAAACCTGTGGTTCGACCAATCGAACGGCTACTTGGGACCAATCCCGGGTCGAGCTTTTACTGAAAATCAGTGAGCAGTTCGACCGCCCAAAACATAGTCGGACCATTTGGTCAGATACATCCAGTAGACTTGGTTCACATGGAATATGAAAAATTAATGTGTATTTTTTCATTTTATCTGATTTAATTCAGAATAAACACATTTAATTGGACACTTGGAGCGTGTACATTTCCTTTGAATCATAATAAATTTGTCTTTTTAACAATTTCTCAATAATATGTCAACTAAGTCAAGCAAATTTGACTAATATGTCAAAAAAGAAATTTTGTATCATCATCTTCATATAGCTCTAGACTTGTTAAATTAATGTTTGAAACATTGTTTGGATAAATTGTATACCAAAATTGGTGAATACTTGAACTTGTTTGATATTTTGTCATTTTGATATTTATTTCTCCCAACCAACCTTCGGGGTGACGAAGCTCCAACCTGGCTCCGCACAAACACTCTTTGGCGTGGCCACGAGGACTATGAGTACTTGGTTAGTTCGTGCAACAGTTTGATCTGCTCTTCCACGAGAAGAGGTGACGTTACGGTATGCAACCCAATCTTACTCGAGACTATTACCCTCCCTAAGCGTAGAAACTGCTTTGAAATTAGTCGACTCGCAATTGGATTTGATGCTGATAAACACTAGAAGGTATTATGTGTTGTAAAACCTGGAGACAGATCATGGTATGACTATCAGGCTCGGATATATGTCATTGGTGGTGCTACTGCGACATGGCGGAGCATCAGACAAGCCCCTTTCTACTCTTTTTTACATCTCACTCAATGTATGGACACATTTGTAAATGGGGCTGTCCATTATTTTGATGTGGTGCGAGGGGAGACTCCTCTTATTCATGCTTTCGATTTCGACACCGAGAAGTTCGTTGTATGGCGTCGTCGAGGGATCTTGGACTAAGTAAGTTGTACTCCGTGGCGGATAACAACTTTCCTCTTAGGTCGTCTGATCTGCCTTTGCGCATCCTTCGACCCGTCAGGATACTTGACAGTAGGGAGGCGCTGCTGATGTTCGAGGATTGCTTTGTGGCGTCCATCTCACTCAAAGCTTGGTTTCACTCACACACATTGTCAACCAAGAAAATGTTGTTAAATTGCAGCTTTACATCCATATTCTGGACTGGATTAGAATGGGTTTGCGTGGGCCATATCCGGGTCTTCATGGAGATGGACGGTTTTAGTGGCAGGGGATATGAGGAAGTGGTTCACTAGACTGGCCTCAATGATATGGCAGTTGTGGTTACATCGATGCAAAATCATCTTTGAGGAAAGCCAAGCAGACATGAATCGACCTATAGAGTCGACAAATTGGTCGACGAGATTGAGCAAGGAACCTCTCTGTTTTACATATGTGGTTGTTGTCGTCTCCTTCCCATGAGGAACTGACCTGCCTGTTCCCGATTACCATATTGTACTATTAACGTCCATCAGCTTTTTTAGTTATGCCAAGACTTTCATTTCCGAAAGGAAAAATAAATTGACTCACCGACTCATCAAAAATGAAATAGGTTTGGTTTTCGTCTTACCACTAAGCATAGATGAGTACGTTTAAGAATATGGACATGCTATAGGGACACGCTGCTACAACTCATCGAAGCATCAAAACACGAGAGTATGGGACAAAAAAATTCTGACCAGGGAGAAAAATCTATTTTGATATCGACACCAAGCAGTTCAGTTTGATCCCACCCCCAAAGAAGATGGACATAGACCTCTAGTGTTGCATGCAGGTGGGCGTATTCAAGGAATGCTTTGCTATTTCTGGTTTTAATGACTTCCGTTGAGAGCAAGCCGATATTTGGGTGATGAAAGATTACAGTGTCAAAGGATCTTGGACTAAGTTGTACTCCATGGTGGATAACGACTTTGCTCTTAGGTCGTATGATCCGCCTCAGCGCATCCTCCGACTGACACTTGACGACAGGGAGGCGCTGCTCATGTTTGAGGTTTGCTTCGTGAGTTATGATATTAAGAGCATGCCGTCGCACATTGTTGAGGCATTCCCTCGTGTAGATGTGCATCAACTGAAAGTTTGTGCGGTCCATCTCACTCCAAGCTTACACATTGTCAACCAAGAAAATGTTCTTAAATTGCAGTTTTACATCCATATTCTCGACTGGATTAGAATGGGTTTGCGTGGGCCATATCCGGGACTTCATGGAGATGGATCGGTTTAGTGGCAGGGGATACGAGGAAGAAACAAGTATGACTCACTCTACTCGCCTCAACGATATGGCACTTGTGGTTACATCGATATAAATCATCTTTGAGGAAAGCCAAGCGCACATGAATCGACCTATAGATTCGACAATTGGTCGAGATTGAGCAACAACTTGTGCGGGCAGGATACTTTACTCGCGTTGCAAAACCTTGTATTCGACCATGACTGTATTTTTCTTACAGTATATATATGGTTGTTGTCCTCTTCTTCTCATGAGGAACTGACCTGCTTGTTATCGATTACCATACTGTACTATTAACGTCCATCAACTTTGTTTCTTATGCCGATATTTTATCTTAAAAATTACATTTTAAGCGGGTTGACCCAATATTGAGTTTTGTTTAACTCCAAAACAAAGTTTTTTTATTTCTGTAAAAGTGTCATTTGACACCGATTTCTGAGAAATGAAATAGGATCTATTGCCTTCCTATGAGTACGTTTAAGAATAGGGACACGCTACAGAATATGAACACACTCCTACAACTCAGCAAAGCATCAAAACATGAGGGGTATCCAAAGCTGCATAATCCAAAGACAAATGTGAGTTCTAAGAGAGTGCATCAGTGATCTGGTTACCTTCTTGTTAATATGAAAATTTTCAAAAATTTCTAACAATATGGCCATTATTTTTAAAGACGCGGCCCGACCAGTCAAATAGTGAATCAGAAGGGCTAACGTCTCAAAAAATCAGGTCAAGATACCAACCTAATGAATGAGACTTTTTTGGTCGGACCGGACAGTTGGACCAGAAAAGTGACCCAGAAAATTCCGGTTCGTTAGGTTTTGCCCAAAAAAAGTGAATAATTGAGCCTCAACGTACTGAACTTTGCCATTTTCGTTCCAACTTCCAACCCTAAAATTAAAAAACCTTCCCGGCACATGTATTTGATAATTTTTGGAGGTCTGAATGTGATTACATATACGATTATACATATTATATATATAAATTTTAAAAATCATTTTTTATTAAAAAAGGTCCGGTCCGACCGGTTGATTATATATATATATATATAATTTTTTAAAAAATTTTTTATTAAAAAAAGTTTGATCCGACCAATAGTTCAACCGGTCAAACAGATTGACCCAGAAATTGGACCAAAATTTGGGTCAAGCTCTAGGTCGTTTTTGAAAACAATGAATATGGCAGTTTATGAATATTTTATTAAATAATAAAATTAAAGAAAGAATTTGAATTTGATTCGAATTTGAAGAATCAAAATTCGTATTCTATTTGTCTTTGAACGAATTAAATACGGATTAATGTTTTGATAAATTCGAATTCGAACGGTGATCAGGTGTTGTAATATATTTTGATGGAGAAACGATACTAAAAAAAGCCCACAAGAAGTCAGAATGGGCTTTATAGAATTGATGCGGCCCAATTCCGTAGTTGAACCAAATACGAACAAGGCTTTATACAAGCAACGGACGCCCTCTCTCTTTTCCCCTACCAACGCAGAAAGACAGAAACCCTAGAAGAAGAAGAAGAAGAGGAGGCCCCTAGAGCAATGACTCTCCTATCCCTCCCGACCCACCTTGTCCAGGAGATCATCTCGTTCGTGCCCATAAAAGCCCTACCAACCTGCAAGTTGGTCTGCAAGAAGCTGCTAAATCTGATCTCGGATCCCAAATTCGCCTATCTACATCTGTCCAAGTCAAGGCCGCACCTCTTCTACCGCTACTTGAACAGGCTCTACCTGTTCAACCTCAAGGGCGACGAAGCCCCAACCCAACTCCCCAGAACCACTCTCTGGAATGGCCACGAGGATGTTGACTACTTGGTTAGTTCGTGCAACGGCTTGTTTTGCTCTTCCACGAGAAGAAGTAAAGTTACGGTATGCAACCCTATCTTTCGCGAGATTATTGCCCTCCCTAAACTTGGAAACTGCTTTGAAATTAGTCGACTCGCCATTGGATTTGCTGCTAACAAACACTACAAGGTATTGTGTGTTGTATGCCATAAGAAAGTCGGATCTTTGGATGATTGTTATGACTTCGAGGCTCGCATTTACGTGGTTGGATGCGCTACTGCGGCATGGCGGAGCATTGGACCAGCCCCTTTCTCCTTGCACGGGACTGTCGGTACGTACATTGGTGGAAAATGCATGGACAACTTTGTGAATGGGGCTGTACATTGGGTTGATGTGGTGCGAGGGGAGACTCCTGTAATTCGTTCTTTCGATTTTGACACCGAGCAGTTTGGTGTGATCCCACCCCCCAGGAAGATGGATCTAGACCTTCACTGTGGCATACAGGTTGGCGTGTTCGATGAATGCCTTGCTGTTTCTGGTTTGAATCGCTTCCGCCTAGAGCAAGCCGACGTTTGGGTGCTGAAAGAGTACGGCGTCAAGGGATCTTGGACTAAGTTGTACTCCGTGGTGGATAACGACTTTGCTCTTAGGTCGTTTGATCCGCCTCAGCGCATCCTCCGAACCGTCAAGACACTTGATGGCAGGGAGGCGCTGCTGATGTTTGAGGTTTGCTTCGTGAATTATGATATTAAGAGCCTGCCGACGCACATTGTCGAGGCATTCGATCGTGTGCATGTGGATTTCCTGGATGTTTGTGGCGTCCATCTCACTCCAAGCTTGGTTTCACTAAAACACATTGTCAACCAAGAAAATGTTCTTGAACTGCAGCTTTACATCTCACATCCGGAATGTCTTAGAATGGGTTTGCCTTGGCAATCTTGGCCGGGGCTTTATGGGTTTAATGGCATTGCATACGAGGAAATTGATCGAGATTGAGAAACAATACTTTACTCGCATTGCAAAAACTTGTATCGAACCTCTGTTTCTGTGTGTTTTTCTTACAGTACTTATGTTGTGGTTGTCCTCTCTCTCTCTCTCTCTCTCTCTCTCTCTGGGTTAAATGATTTCAAAGCTGTAAATTGCATACGCTCATGTCAATTATGGTTAAGCTTAACCTCTGTTTCTGTAAATTGCATCATGCTCTCTGGCTCAGTAGATAAGTTTACTTTTCCATTATCTGATTTTTCTTCTTTTTAAGAGAAACATACTAGACTTATAATTCCTAAGAGATACGTATAAACTAAAGATCTAACTTAGAACTTTTAACTTACGTCGAACGAAAATTCCTGTTTCCACCCTGACATAGAAGAACGTAATGTGTCTCCCGTCCCTCCCGACCCACCTTCTCCAGGGAATTTGTCTTTCTAAAATAAAAGGGTCTGAAATCCAATTAATTTTGAAAACATGGTTTTTAATTCATACTAACAAAAATATGTTAACAAACGAAATAGGAAAGTTGAGCCGTGGCATTCAAGAAAATAGGAACAATATCACAATTCAGAAATAGCTAGAACTTATGTTAGTCCTATTCGGCCTATATTAGTCGACAAAATGGGAATAATATTAGTCCTATTTTAATAAAAAATAATACATAATTTGAACCTATACAAGTCATTCGTTGTTGTTGGGAAACACGAGGACTCCAAGCAAACACAAACACACGAGCTAAGCCACGAACACACGAGCTAAGCCACGAACTCACAAACCCAAAGGAACACACACAAAGCACAAAGGAGACAATATATTTGGTTACCCGGTTCGACGATAACATCTACGTCCGGGGGCGTACCAAACTAGGGAGGTTTTCACTATCTCACTTAATGGAGCTCATTTGCTCTCTTTTTTACAATGAATGAGCCACCCACTCTCTTTGGAACACATGCAAATGAGGTTATAAGGAGTATTTATAGAGCCAACAATCCTAGGAAGTCTTTTAGAGTCGGGAGGGGCAAACTTGTCTATGAAAATGCAATTTCCTGGACCCAACTTGCGGCCGCAAGAAATTAAATGTCGAGACCTCGCCTGCCGCCAACAAACTGGCGGCCGCTAGCCTTTGCAAATTTCCACCATTGGCGGTCGCCAGTTTTTGGTAGAAGCTCTTCCACGAGAGGTATAGTTACGGTATGCAACCTAATCTTACACGAGATTATTAGCCTCCCAGAGCTTAGAAACTACTTTGCAATTATTCGACTGGCCATTGGTTTTGCTGCTAACAATCACTATAAGGTATCATGTGTTGTATGCTATAAGAAGCCACACCGTAAAGTCGGATCTTTAGGCCCTTGTTATGACTACGAGGCTCGGATGTACGACATTGGTGGCGCTACTGCAACATGGCAGAGCATCAGATCAGCCCCTTTCCACTCGCGTCGAACCATGTATCCCAGTAAATGTGTGCAAACCTTTGTGAATGGGGCTGTCCATTGGTTTGTTGCAAGGGGAGACTCTTCTCATCCATGCTTTTCCCACCTCCAGAGAAGATGGACATAAACCAAGAAAATGTTGAGAATTTTATGTAATTAGGACTCATATTTGTCTTTGCCTTGGCATTTTTTTCATTCGCTAGATTTAAACTTGAAACTTTGGTAAGAAAATATTTTTTCTTACTAGTTCGATATTTTTAATTTTGAGCATGAATAAGTCAAGTACTCCATTACAGACGGTTAAGGATTTTGTACTTTTGAAAGCATACCATGTCGGAATTCGGTAGGCACTAGATGCTTACTTGGTGTGACATGTGATCCCCGTGTGAAATTTAGTAAATTGAGTTAAATGTATGTCACTGAAATGCCAAATGTTAAAGTCCAAGTACCAATTTAAATTTACAAAGTACCGAAATAAAAATGTGACGAGCATCTGACCCTCCCCTTTTTATTCACATGACATGAACCCAATAGGTATGCTGATAAATGGGTGGCCAAGGAGACTCGTCTAACCTGTGGTTTCGATTTTGACTCCGAGCAGTTATGCGTGCTCCCACTGCTTGAGAAGATGGATAGCCTTAGAATGGCATAACTTATTGCACACTGTATCTTTATGACGTCCAGGGATCTTGGACTAAGTTGTACATTGCGAGGATACCTCCGGTTTCCTGCCCCGATGCATCCTCCGAATCAGGGGTGGAGCTAGAAAATTTGGAGAGTGGGGACAATATAATTTTTTTCAATAAATGCCTAATTTTTTTTAAGATTTGATTTCAATTTTTAAGTTGATTAAATTTTTAGTAGGGTGAATTCCATGAAATCATCTTTCGCTTGCCCCTAAAAGACCTATCATCGTGCAAGCTGGTTTGCAAGCAGCTGCTAAATTTAGTTTTGGATCCAAAGATGTCGATGTAATTCGATGAAGTTTCTTCTACGGATTTGTTGTGCTTTTTCGTGTAGCCGGAAAATGACCAAAAGGTGATCACACATATGGCCGGAGTTTGATATTCGCCAAAAAATGATCGGAGAAATATCATATGAGGTAATATGTTAATCCAAAATTATAACATTTATGAAGTTACAAATAATAAGGTGGAAATATCATCCTTAAAGTCTTATCTTTATTTTGAGGAATTATTAGGTGGACATAACTTACATTTCTATGTACGGTAAATTGCACAAAAGGTAGTTTTTTGAACTCCCATATATTTACGAAAGAGAATCTTATCAATAAAGTTATATCTATTTATACGATGAAAGTTTTGTATATAAATAGGTGATCAATCAAATGATACATACACAATTTGAAGTTAAAATGGCAAATTACTTTGACCTTTTTCTTTTCCAAGTAGCAACAATCTTGTTCATGATTGTTAATGGGACTGCATGGTTACATTTTACTGATAAACATCACGTCGTAATCAATAATGCTATTGGTTATAATCGATGGCTCACAGTTCATTGTATATCGGCGAATGATGATTAGGGTATTCATTATCTGCCACCTAGTGGACCTGATTCAAATTATTCATTTAGTTTCTATCCACGATTTTTGGCAAACACATTATATCATTGTGGATTTGAGTGGGTGTGGAAGGATGCCCAACAAATCAATCATACAATACACCAAAGTTGTACAGTTTTCGAGATTGATAGAGATCAATATTATCCTAATCGTGTATGTACTTGGTACGTTACAACCGATGGAATTGGTGCAGATGGTTGGCAGCCATATCGATTTCCCAGTTTCCTTCATTGGGGGTCTGAATGCAGAATCGATCATCATTGATGAGGTAGGAGATGTAATAAATAGCATGTTCTAAAAATTATCTCATTTGCTCTTATTTCCTATTCCGAGCAATAAATAACGAGGACATGTACCGATCATCTCTTTAATAATGTTACTTTTATTTTCTATCGACTCTTGATTCCTTTTTATTATATTTTATAATGAATTATTGTCAACAATGAATTGATTTATTAAATTTCAGTAGCTCTTCTAGAATACATCATCACAACATCTAAGTATAAATAGCTACCAAATACTAAACTCTAAAATCGCGTAATTGAACTCACATTATTAACATTTTATTTATTTATGGTAGCTCAAAAAATCAGGCCAATCCATTACTTTAGAGATATTTATTGAATTTTAATTTTAAGACGTAGTAAAATGTCAATCATAGAGCGAGAGGGTATTTAACCTAATAGTACAGAAGGATTGACAAAATTTCATAGTTCAAATTTTAACCGATATAATTATTGGCATAAAAATTTACCTTTAAGAAAATGTATGAATCTTCGAGTAATATTACGATAATTGAATTCTTTAAATTTCAGATTTTCCAGCAAAAATATGTAATAATACATGATTGTATCACTTAAAGTTGCAATATTTTTATTGGAATAAAGATCAAATAACATCTCTTACTTACTCAAAAAGTCTAATAAAAAATTATTTCACTTGACCCATTCTATTTATCTAAATGAGTCAATTAATACCTTGAACTATTATCCGGTCACTAGTGATATTTTACCATCTTAGATGACGTCTTCCTCATCTTAAATACGATATATCATTCTTATTTATTTTAAAGATAAAAATAAAAACCCCATTCAAACCCAATTTGTCGTACACATTCTCCGGAAGGCACATCGGATATTAACCTCTTGATCACAACCTGCAAATAAGATGATCATGTCATGGACCAATATTGGAATAAATAGGACTAGAACTCTCAAATCGGGTAATAAGTTAATTAGCAAATAAAATTAATTAAAAGACTACCAAACAAGTTCTTAATCCTAATTAGACCCAATATATTATTTTTGGTAGATAAATATACTTTATTAATAAAATGAAGCGAAAGCGAAAGGAAGAAAAAATATACGATAAAAGATAAACCGACCGCAATCTACACCGAACTACCAAACCCTATAACATTCTACTCATCCCAAAACCCCCCAAAAAATGAAACTCACACAGTTACGAAATTTTTAATGAGTCCCAATACAAATCTATCTTGTGATTATCTATTTCATTAAAAGTGCTTGACCAAATAAGTCATTCGCGGATACGGAAGTAAATGGAATGCTTAAAAAAATTTCCGATCACATTAAAGTTCATCGAAGATCACTCGATTTCGATATTTTATTATTGCTGATAACGCTCTTGCATCATATTAGGCAGGAAAATGAGGGATAGGAAGAAAATTATTTTCCATAAAATTCCTTCTATTTATGAGATGAAGTTTTGGAAATAAATAGGATTGGCACTCAAATAAATGCATACAGTTTTGAAAAATTAGATCCGAAGAGTGAGGTTGAAATGGCTTATAACTTTGTGTCTTTTCTTCTTCCTAATGGTAATAATCTTGTCCACGACTGTAAGTGGGATGACAATGCTCAACAAAAATAATAGTATAGATGATAAAATTACAGCCGTTCTTAACAATGCTATTGGTTTTGTTCTATTGCTTATTGTGCACTTTGAATCTTCTGATAGTGATTTGGAAACTCATAATCTGACACCTGTAAGACCTAATTCAACTTACTCATTTAATTTTTATCAAGCCCTTTTCAGGACGGTATACCATTGCTTTTTTGCATGGACAGAAATCGATATCCAACAAGTCAACCACGAAGTAACCCAAAATTGCACTGTTTATGACGTTGAAAGAGACCGTGGAAAATGCCATAATTGTGATTGGAATATTAAACCTACATGGATTTTTGGAATTGGTTGGGCTAGTTGCTTAAACTGGGGCAGAGAATGCACAGGGTAGATTTAGCATGAGATGTTATAGCTTTTACCAAGTCCTAACAACTATTTTCTTCTTTTTCATATTTTAAGCGATAAATAAAGACACGGTGTCTTGAGCCCTGCTATGCTAGATTCCTGGAGCGTGACAAGTTTAAAATATAGACTGGTCATTTATAAGCTTCCAAGAATTGGGTCCTATCGCTATCTATTGTTACTTTCATATTTATCTAGTTCCCATAGAAGATGGAGGTTGGTAATGCCCAAACTTTCGAAGAATGAAGCAAAAAGTTGCCTCCCAATGCTTTTGGTGAAGAATTTGTTTAGAATCAGGGGTGTGCTTTCGGTGGAACTGTTGTTTCTGTTAAGCCAGCGAACCCAATGTAATCCAAAACTCAAGCAAGCAACCCACGAAACCACAAGAAGAATAAATGAAAGAACACACAAGAGACAAAAATTTGTTCACCCGATTCGACGAGAACGTCTACGTCCGGGGGTGTACCAAGCCAGGAGAATTTCCACTAGTCTTGCTCCCTAGCTTCACTTGCTCTTTACAAGAAAAGGCCACTTCTTTGGCACCCAACACTCTTCTAGGGTTGTCTATCTATCCTCTCGATTTGGGAACAACAATAAATGAGATCTAGTTAGGTATTTATAGTGGCACCAATCCTAGGAGGAAATAGGGCAAGGAGGGGCAAACTTGTTCATGAAAAACTCACTTTCTCGAGCTCATTGGCGGGCGCCAATCAGAGTCCAGGGATTTTTGGATGAACAGTAGTTGGCAGGCGCCAAGTGAACAGTAACTCTACCACTTCTTCATTTCGCTTCGTTTCTCGACCGTCTCTTGATCCGAATGATCCCTTGAGCATCTCCGAGCACCGAATTCATTCAATCAGGTCCCGAACCACCTTTCAGGCTCCATACCTCAACAGTTTTTTATGTGGTTTTGATATATATATATATATATATATATATATATATATATATATATATATATATATGAAGCAATTGAAACATTGAAACTCGAGAATCGCCTAACTAAAGAATCATACTTTAAGATCTATTTTTATTCAACAAAAGTGGTCAACTTACAATTCTATATATGGTAAAAATAGATGGCATATAAAGACTCGTCTTCTTCTCCATTAATTTTATTCTATTTATGGGATGAGGCTTTTATAAATAAATAAGTTCAGCACACTCTATAGCCACAAGTTGAAATGGCTAATATTTTTATTTTTTATTTTTCAAGTGGCATCAATCTTATTCGCGAGTATTAATCGCACAATGTTGATCCATGGAAGTGATAAGACCGGTATTTTGCTTAAAACTATCGTCGTTATCAAAAATAATTTTGGCTATGATTGATTGCTCACTCTTCACTGCATATCTATAGAAAATGATTTGATTACTCATTGTTCACCACCTGAAGGACGTGATTCAACTTATAAATTTAGTTTCCATGAATCATTTATCAAGGTAAAGTTATTCCATTGTGGATTTAGATGGGTGTAAAAGGATGCCCAACATGTCAACCATATAGTTAGCTGTAATTGCACAGTTTACGATTCCATAAGAGAGAGATTTTTGTCTTGTTAGAACATGTACTTGGAACGCGACAGCTACTGGACTTTGTGCAATTGGTTGGCAGCTAATGCCTCGGCAAGATTGTCTTCATTGGGGCACCAAAGAATGTGACGGTCATACGCTAATTGAGCGTGAGATGCAATTGTTTTTTAATCATGTTTTAAATTTTCTTTTCTTTTCCATATTTTCTGTTTCTAACAATAAATAATGATGGCATGTACGGAGTGATGATCTCTTTAACAATGTTGCTTTTATTATATTTGATAATTTTTGTTGAACTATTGTCAAGAACTAATTGGTTTATTGAATATTATAACGTGCAAAAATATATCATCATCAAATATTAATATAAATGGTTACCAAAAACTAAACTCTAAAATCAAAGATCTTTTGGCGGAAAAAAGAACTTCATAAATAAATAAATAAAGTACACAAAGTTTCCTATGACCTACTTCCGTTGACCCCACATTCTGGGCAGTCAAAAAGGGCAAAAAACTTAGATATATTTCCCAAATAGGCAAAAACTTAATATATTCTCAAAATAGGCAAAAAATTAATTAAAAATTAAAAAAAGAGTGACGACCCACATAGGGGTCGTCACACCAATTTAATAAAAAAAATAATGGAAGCGACCCAACAGTAGGTCGCCTCCTTGACATTTTTTTTAAAATTTCGGTCGATCGAACTCGATCAACTTTTGACTTCAAATAAAATTTCGACATCGTTACACTCCGTATTTGGAAAAGTTATAAACTATAAAGTTGTAGATATACGTCTCAACTTTGTACAGCAACTTGAATCAACTCAATCGGAATCCGGAATAAAAATTTGTATCTCCCAAATAAAATTAGTCGATCGAACTCGATCGGCTTTTGACTTCAAATTTATTTTTGACATCCTTATACTTTGAATTTAGAAAATTCATAAACTACAAAGTTGTAGATATATGTCTCGGCTTTGCACAAAAACTTGAATTACCTCAATCAGAATCCGGAGTAAGAAGTTGCAAAAATTACTTTTTCAATCGAAGTATAAGAGAAGAAAAAAAGTAATTCTTGCAACTTCTTACTCCAGAGTCAGATTAAGGTGATTCAAGTTTTTGTACAAAGCTGAGACATATATCTATAACTTTATAGTTTTTAACTTTTCCACATATGGAGTGTAACAATGTTGAAAATTCATTTGAATTCAAAAGTCAATCGAGTTCGATCAACTAATTTTGTTTGGAAGACACAAATTTTTACTCCGAAGTCTGATTGAGTTGATTCAAATTTTTATGCAAAACTGAGACATCTACAACTTTGTAGTTTATAACTTTTTCAAATTCAAAGTGTAAGGATGTCAAAAATAAATCTGAAGTCAAAAGCCGATCGAGTTCGATCGACTAATTTTGGTTGGGAGATACAAATTTTTACTCCAGATTCCGATTGAGTTGATTCAAGTTACTGTACAAAGCTGAGATGTATATCTACAACTTTATAGTTTATAACTTTTCCAAAGACGAAGTGTAACGATGTCAAAAATTTGTTTGAAATTAAAAAATGATCGAGCTCGATTGACCAAAATTATAAAAAAAATATGTCAGGGAGGCGACCTACTGTTGGGTGACCTCCATTATTTTTTATATATTAAATTGGTGTGACGACCCCTATGTGGGTCGTCACCCATTTAATTAAATTTTTGTTTATTTTGAGAATATATTAAGTTTTTGCCTATTTAGGGAATATATCTAAGTTTTTTTTTACCTATTTTGGAAAAAATTCGTCAAAGAAGTGGGGTCTTCTGATCACCCGACCCAAGGAGAGCCTGATCACCCTATAGTCGAATCCGCAAAATTTTATAACGCTTCCAACCAATAGGCTAGCGAGACATCGCCTATCATCTATCCCAGTTGATTTCGCAAGTGTTAGTCTTGGGGACAAACTACTAGACAAAAGCTCAATAGTTTACCGCCTACGTCTACTAGTCTCGAGTTAGCCCATGGAAGGGATCCAATTCATTCAATATTCTTGATTTGATGAACAATAAATATTAAATTTTCTATTAATTCGCACTTTCCGTTAAATACTTAATAGTATATTGTTATCACATTCATCGGTAACAAATAATTTTTATGATGTAAAGAAACTAGAAAATTTATGATAAAATAATTTGCATATAAGATAATATTTTTGTCCAAAATTTTACCAACTTATTAAGTGACCACGGTGGAAATTATCTCCCTTAACATCTAATCTTTTTTTAGAAATGATACGATATTCTATTTTGGGATACGGTATTCAATTTGGGATTTTGATCGATGGAGAAGGATATCCATGAAGCCAACCTACGTTATCTTAGATTTGCACAGTTTTCAGTAATGACAGAGACTATAAATCATATTTTTTTCTTAAATCACCGATATTAACTAATTTAGATTTAAATTATATAAGATCTTTAAATATCAACATACATCGCCTAACAAATTTTTAACACCGTTGAAAAACGAAGACTCTAAATCATGTTGTAAGCATAGATGTGCTCGAAACGTTATCCTTGATTAATTTTGTGCAATTGGGTAGCTAGATGCTTTCATTTTGTCTTTAAAAATATTATATTTTCTTGTATTTCATGTTCTATGTAATAAATAAAGAAGACATGTATGCATTAATATTTTCTTTTTTAGTGTTAAATTTATTAATCACGGACTCTTCATAATTATACACAGATTTGATTTCTAGTATTGAGGAGCATCTACCAAAACCTACGGAAAAATCAGTCTACAAATTTGATTCCGATGTCTGCGGCGGAGCGCGAAACCACCCGCGTCATCTAAATGGGCTGGCCCTGGCCTGGCATCTCACGTTGACCTAGATTTGAGTATCGCAAATGGGGTTCAAATTCAGTGGGGACATGGGTAATCCCCACTGAAAGGGATAGGGGCAATATTGAAAATATAATAATTAAAATAATTACAAAAAATATCAGCAAAATAATACAATTTATGGAAATACAAGTATGAGAATATTGATTTCCATTTTCTCGGATATTGGTTTCCATCTTCTATGATATTGGTTTCATTCTACTATGATATTGGTTTCATTCTACTATGATATTGGTTTCCATTTTCTCGGATATTGGTTTCCATCTTCTAAGATATTGGTTTCATTCTACTATGATATTGGTTTCATTCTACTATGATATTGGTTTCCATCTTCTATGTTATTGGTTTCATTCTACTATGACATTGGTTTCATTCTACTATGATATTGGTTTCATTCCACCGTGATATTAGTTTTCATCTTCTCCAATATTGGTATCCCATTATAAGTGAAAATGTATACCATTTGAATGTATTGGTTTCATTCTTCTCGAATATTGGTTTTCAGCTTCGAGAAGAATGAATAATATTGGTTTTCAGTTTCAAATAAAAGACGAAGCGGCCGGGGGTAGTCGGCTGTGACCGACCCCCCGGCGAACCACTAGTAACTTCAAACCGCGCCAAACCAAAACCGGGATCAGTCTGGGGGGAGGATGGCGGACTGCGGGCAGAGGTGGAGCGGCGGCCTGAGGAGCTGGGCGGCCAACTGAGCGGCGGGTGAACGACGAGAGACAGGGCTGAGCGAGGAGGCGACGGAGATGACGGTGGAAAGTGGATCGGCGGTAAGGCAGGTGACAATCTTGGATCGACGGCGACGACGGACTAGGGACGAAGGCGACGGTGACGATAACAAGCTGGGAGGTGATACGGCAGCGGTTGTGCGAGGGCTAACGGTGGCAGGCTGATCCGATGTGAAAGCTGTGGCGGGGGTCGAGCTGTGGAGGGCGATCGAGTTGTGAATCGTTTAGCGACGGTGGATCGGCAATAAGTTAGGCGATGACCTGGGTGAAGGGGGGGGGGGGGTTGGGAGGGGTGTATTATTTTTTTTTGGGATTATATAGAAAAATGGTGGAACCCTAATGAGTATGTGTGGATAAAAACTCGAAAATACCCTCAACAGATTCTGACCATCAGATCTGTAAAAAAAGAATTTGATCAAATCTAAAGGACCATATTTAGTCCATACCATGGGGATGATTTTTATGTAGTCCCCCCTGAATCCAAATCTTCGGAAATGTACCAAATTTTTTTTGCCAGAGCTCTCCACTAATTTTAAATATTTGTTAGATATATTTTATCATTTTTCAAAGACATGATTGATTCAGCAATTGGAATAACTAAATCAAAATAGAATAAGATCCAAAAAAATAACTCTTGTAATAAAAAATATATAATTTAGCACGAGCAGAAAGTTAATCTTGATTGATGATCTATTACTTCAACCGTAGCATAATCTGGAGACCAGTTAATATGGATAACTATATAAGTATTATATCTCCTCTCAAAAAGAAAAGTAGTCTCCCGCAAATATAAACGTAATCTTTTAATCCAAATTATAGCATTTATGAAGTTACCAATAATAACCGGCATTTTTAATATATAAAAATTAGCCATTTACTATGGTGCGAATCATATAAGGTAATATTTTAATCCAAAATTATAGCATTTATGAACTTACCAGTAATAAGGTGAAAATATCATCCTTGAAGTCTTATCTTTATTTTCAAGAATTATTAGGTGGACATCACTTATATTTCTATGTATGATAAATTATACATAAGGTAGTTTTTTTGAACTTCCATGTATTTACGGCAGATAATCTTAGCCATAAATTTATATCCATTTATAAGATGAAAGTTTCGTATATAAATAGGTATTCAATCAAATGATACATATACAATTTAAAGTTAAAATGGCTAACTACCTTGGCCTTTTTCTTTTCCAATTAGCAACAATCTTGCTCGTGATTGTTAATGGGGTTGCATTTAAGATCCATTTCACTCGTAAAAGACATGTAGTGATTAACAATATTATTGGTTATAATCGATGGCTCACTGTACATTGTATATCTGGGGATGATGATCAGGGCACTCATTATCTGCCTCCTAATGGACCTGATTCATCTTATTCTTTCAGTTTCTGTCCGAACTTTTGGGGACTCACATTATACCATTGTGGATTTGAATGGGTCTGGAAAGATGCTCAACAAGTCAATCATACAATACACCAAAGTTGTACAGTTTTCGAGAATAATAGAGATCAAGATTGTCCTGATCGTGTATGTGCTTGGAACGTTACAACCGATGGAATTGGTGCAATTGGTTGGCAGCCAAATGATCATCCAAGTTTCCTTCATTGGGGGCCTGAATGCAGAATCAATAATCTTTGATTGGGTAGGAGATGTAATAAATAGCATATTCTAAAAGTTATTTCATTAGCACTTATTTCCTATTGCGAGCAATAAATAAAGAGAACATGTATCGATCATCTCTTTAATAATGTAATTTTTATTATCCATCGACTCTTGATTACTTTTTATTATATTTTATATTGAATTATTGTCAACAATGAATTGATTTATTAAATTTCAGTAGCTCTTCAAGAATACATCATCACAAAATCTTAGTATAAATAGCTACCAAATACTGAACTCTAAAATTACGTAATTGAACTAACATTATTAAAACTTTATTTATTTATGGTAGCTCAAAAAACCAGGCCAATCCATTACTTTAAAAATAATTATTGAATTTTAATTTTAAGACGTAATTTACGTGTGAGTCATGGAGCGAGAGGCATTTAATCTAATAGTACAAAGTATAGGAGGATTGACGAAAGTTCATAGTTCAAATTCTAAATGATATAATTATCGGTATAAAACTTTTCCTTTAAGAAAATGCGTGAATCTCCGAGTAATATTACAATGATTGAATTAATTAAATTTCGGATTTTTCTGTAAAAATATTTAATAATACACGATTGTATCACTTCAAGTTGTAATATTTTTATTGGAATAATGATCAAATAACTTCTCTTACTTACTTAAAAAATCTAATAAGCATCATGTATTTGAAATTGTATCACTTGACAAATTTTATTTCTCTAAATGTGTCAATTAATACCTTGAACTATTTTTTCGATCACTAGTGATATTTTACCGTCTGAAATGACGTCTCTCTCATCTTAAATCGATATATCATTCTTATTTATTTTAAAGATAAAAATAAAAATCCCTTTCAAACCCAAGTAACTTGGGCCAAGTTGTCGTATACATTCTCCGGAAGGCACATCGGATATTAACCTCTTGATCACAGCCCGCAAATAAGATGATCATGTCATGGACAATTATCGGAATAAATAGGACTAGAACTCTTAATACGTTAGTTAGCAATTAAAATTAATTAAAAGGCTACCAAACAAGTTTCTTAATCCTAATTGGACCCGATATCTTATTATTGTTGATAACGCTTTTGCATCATATTAGGCAGGAAAATAAGCGATAGGAAGAAAATTATTTTCAATGAAGTTCCTTCTATTTATGAGATGAAGTTTTGGAAATAAATAGGATTGGCACTCAAATAAATGCATACATTTTTGAATAACTAAATCCGAAGAGTGAGGTTGAAATGACTTATAATAAGGAAGGTTCACTGGAGGTGATCTTGATGGCAAAATACCCTCAACAGATTCTGACCATCAGATCTGTAAAAAAAGAATTTGATCAAATCTAAAGGCCCATATTTAGTTCATACCATGGGGATGATTTTTATGTAGTCCCCCCTGAATCCAAATCCTCGGAAATGTACCAAATTTTTTTTGCCAGAGCTCTCCACTAATTTTAAATATTTTTTAGATATATTTTATCATTTTTCAAAGACATGATTGATTCAGCAATTGGAATAACTAATTCAAAATAGAATAACATCTGAAAAAATAACTCTTGTAATCTTGTAATAAAAAATTTATAATTTAGCACGAGCAGAAAGTTAATCTTGATTGATGATCTATTACTTCAACCGTAGCATAATCTGGAGACCAGTTAATATGGATAACTATATAAGTATTATATCTCCTCTCAAAAAGAAAAGTAGTCTCCCGCAAATAAAAACGTAATCTTTTAATCCAAATTATAGCATTTATGAAGTTATCAATAATAACCGGCATTTTTTAATATATAAAAATTAGCCATTTACTATGGTGCGAATCATATAAGGTAATATTTTAATCCAAAATTATAGCATTTATGAACTTACCAGTAATAAGGTGAAAATATTATCCTCGAAGTCTTATCTTTATTTTCAAGAATTATTAGGTGGACATCACTTATATTTCTATGTATGATAAATTATACATAAGGTAGTTTTTTTGAACTTCCATGTATTTACGGCAGATAATCTTAGCCATAAATTTATATCCATTTATAAGATGAAAGTTTCGTATATAAATAGGTATTCAATCAAATGATACATATACAATTTAAAGTTAAAATGGCTAACTACCTTGGCCTTTTTCTTTTCCAATTAGCAACAATCTTGCTCGTGATTGTTAATGGGGTTGCATTTAAGATCCATTTCACTCGTAAAAGACATGTAGTGATTAACAATGTTATTGGTTATAATCGATGGCTCACTGTACATTGTATATCTGGGGATGATGATCAGGGCACTCATTATTTGCCTCCCAATGGACCTGATTCATCTTATTCCTTCAGTTTCTATCCGAACTTTTGGGGACTCACATTATACCATTGTGGATTTGAATGGGTCTGGAAAGATGCTCAACAAGTCAATCATACAATACACAAAAGTTGTACAGTTTTCGAGAATAATAGAGATCAAGATTGTCCTGATCGTGTATGTGCTTGGAACGTTACAACCGATGGAATTGGTGCAATTGGTTGGCAGCCAAATGATCATCCAAGTTTCCTTCATTGGGGGCCTGAATGCAGAATCAATAATCTTTGATTGGGTAGGAGATGTAATAAATAGCATATTCTAAAAGTTATTTCATTAGCACTTATTTCCTATTGCGAGCAATAAATAAAGAGAACATGTATCGATCATCTCTTTAATAATGTAATTTTTATTATCCATCGACTCTTGATTACTTTTTATTATATTTTATATTGAATTATTGTCAACAATGAATTGATTTATTAAATTTCAGTAGCTCTTCAAGAATACATCATCACAAAATCTTAGTATAAATAGCTACCAAATACTGAACTCTAAAATTACGTAATTGAACTAACATTATTAAAACTTTATTTATTTATGGTAGCTCAAAAAACCAGGCCAATCCATTACTTTAAAAATAATTATTGAATTTTAATTTTAAGACGTAATTACGTGTGAGTCATGGAGCGAGAGGCATTTAACCTAATAGTACAAAGTATAGGAGGATTGACGAAGGTTCATAGTTCAAATTCCAAATGATATAATTATCGGTATAAAACTTTTCCTTTAAGAAAATGCGTGAATCTCCGAGTAATATTACAATGATTGAATTAATTAAATTTTAGATTTTTCTGTAAAAATATTTAATAATACACGATTGTATCACTTCAAGTTGTAATATTTTTATTGGAATAATGATCAAATAACTTCTCTTACTTACTTAAAAAATCTAATAAGTATCATGTATTTGAAATTGTTTCACTTGACAAATTTTATTTCTCTAAATGTGTCAATTAATACCTTGAACTATTTTTTCGATCACTAGTGATATTTTACCGTCTGAAATGACGTCTCTCTCATCTTAAATCGATATATCATTCTTATTTATTTTAAAGATAAAAATAAAAATCCCTTTCAAACCCAAGTAACTTGGGCCAAGTTGTCGTATACATTCTCCGGAAGGCACATCGGATATTAACCTCTTGATCACAGCCCGCAAATAAGATGATCATGTCATGGACAATTATCGGAATAAATAGGACTAGAACTCTTAATACGTTAGTTAGCAATTAAAATTAATTAAAAGGCTACCAAACAAGTTTCTTAATCCTAATTGGACCCGATATCTTATTATTGTTGATAACGCTTTTGCATCATATTAGGCAGGAAAATAAGCGATAGGAAGAAAATTATTTTCAATGAAGTTCCTTCTATTTATGAGATGAAGTTTTGGAAATAAATAGGATTGGCACTCAAATAAATGCATACATTTTTGAATAACTAAATCCGAAGAGTGTGGTTGAAATGACTTATAATATGGAAGGTTCACTGGAGGTGATCTTGATGGCAAAGTTTTGTAGGCAGGTGATCTTGAAACAGGAAAGGTTCACTGGAGGAAATGGGAGATTCTGACCATACCAAAGAGAGTTGGTGGTCTTGGTTTTAGGAGTACGAGGGCTTTTTTTTTAGCTACCACAACAGAAATCAGCAGATCCACACACACGTCTCCCACATACCTATAGTATGCGGTTGCAGCCGAAACCTCAGTAAAAACTTGTCGCTGCCAAACGACCATGATTCCTTATGTTATAAATTGCTGCAGATTGTGTACTTTCCTAGCTGCTCCTTTTTGCAGGCCTGAAAGGGAGTGAAACCTTCTTGGACCTGAAGTAGTTTGGTCAGGAGGAATGCAATTGCTGAGACCTAACCTGGTGTGGGACAAAGTTATTTGGCTCCCTGCCAAGTCAGGGAAGTATACTGTTAAGTTAGGTTATCATGCTATAAAAAACAACCTAGCAAATCATGATGTCCCTCCTAACTTTATGTGGTGCAGGCTCTGGAAGCTAAAAATCTTCCCAAAAATCAAACATTTTTTATGGAGGGCTGCTAATAATGCCCTCCCAAATGCACAAAATCTGATGAGGAGGCAAATCACGAATGAGCAGACCTGCAAAGTTTGTGGTGTGGAGGTCGAAGATGTGATACATGCTCTCATTGAATGCCCACATGCTAGGGCCACGTGGTTCATGTCTTCGATTGGAGTGACTCCTGAGAGGAGGGACTCTTTGGACTTCAATTCTTGGCTGCAACACACTATCAAACTGCAGCTGTTCTTAATAATGTTATTGGTTTTAGTCGATCCCTTACTGTGCACTATGAATCTTCGAACGATGACTTGAACACTCATAATCTGACATTTGAAGGATCTTGTTCAACTTACTCATTTAGTTTTCATCCGACCCTTTCCAGGACAGTATACCATTGCTTTTTTACATGGATAGAAAACGATGTCCAGCAAGTCAACCACAACGTAACCCAAAACGGACTACATAAGTATACACAAATATTTGATTTTTAGCATTGAGGAACATCTAGCAAAATCTATTAAAAAAAAGCAGGCTACGAATGATATCTGTATGGCAGAGAGAAGAACAAAAAAAACTTCTGGGGCACCAACACGATAAAAATCAAATATTTGTGGGGCACCAACACGATAACAGGCAGGAAGAGGGAGAAGGCGATAAGATAAAGAACACCCCGGCGGCCAGGAACAACCCGAAGTAGACAAGAGCTTTCCCGGAAGGGATACTACTAGTGGCGGACTGCAAGCTCTCAGGTATCTCTCTCACTCCTTTCGAGACTCTGCGAAGACATTTCGGATTTCTAAGTCAAACACATCAACCACGCAAACAGAACCTCGCAACGAGTTAGTTCGTCGCAAGGGCTCGGATTTTGGCTCGAGTACGGATTGGTCATCGTCCATTATAATGTCCTACACCCTAAACCCTATCATAGCTTCTAAAGGCAGCTAATTTTGTGGCACACCAATGATAGACTTCTTATGTTAAATCCAATCCTAGCTCTACACGGGAAATAAAAGAAAGAAAGAAAAAGGGAGTGTCATCGTACACGTTGAAGAGCCCCCAGCCCCTTTTCTTTTTTTCTTTTTTCCTTTTTTTTGGGGTCAATTTCCTCCCTGAGTTTTTTCGAAGAGATGGTTTAATTCGTTCCAAGTGGGTGGGTCGTTGAATCGGGAAGCTTTGGAATAAAGCAAATACGAAAATAGAGGAAACGGCGCCGTTGGGAGGGATGTGTCCACTGAATGGGCCGGGCCGGGCCTGGTATCTCATTTTAGATAAAGGACGTTCTAACACGTCTAGAGATCGAGTAAATGTTAGATATTTATTAGAAATTTTTTTATTTTTTAAAGATCTTAATAGATTATGCAATTTTAATAACTAATTCAAAATTGAATAAGATCGAAAAATAATTCTTATAATCTTGCAATAACTAATATAAAATTAATTTTGAGCATATAGTTCATCTTGATTGATGATCTATTAATTCAACCGTAACATAATATTGGTTGGAGTTCAGTTATTATGAATAACTGGATAAGTATTCTGTCTCCCCTCAAAAAGAAAAGTAGACTCCCCCAAAAATAAGATAATATTTTTATTCAAAATTACAGCATTCATGAAGTTACCAATAATAACAAGCATTTTTTTAAATCCATAATAAGTAACTATTTACAATTCTAGATATGGTGTGAATCATATAAAGTAATAGTTTAATCCAAAATTATAGCATTTTTATGAAGTGATCAATAATAACAAACATTTTTTAATTCATAAAAAGTAACTACTTATAATTCTATATATGGTGCGAATTATATAAGGTAATATTTTAATCCAAAATTGTAACATTTGATGAAGTTTGATTCTGCTGAAGGTGAGACTACACATAGCGAGAACGATTCCAATTGACTGAAGGGAGCACGCGGCCCATCTGGCCCAACTTCCAAGTGATGTACAACGCAATGGCAATGGATTGGGTACGGAATGCTCCCATTCCAAATAGTTTGGAGTGAAGGACACGCGGAAGTTTTTTTGTAAAAATATAGAACCACAGGGCTCAAAATGGAAAAAAATTACGCAGGTCAGTCTCATCAACAGGATATATGAGAATTGCAAACACTGAAAATACACTGGCCAGAATGACATAATGGGACATGTGAGTATCACATAAAGGACATGCCGGTATCACATAACTAGGCATGCTAGCGTGGTCTCTTTCACTACAAACTGTTCGGAATCATTTCTTACACTCCGTACCCAATTTAAAACCCAAGACAACGTTTTTAACTTAAGTTTAGACTGTTGAGATGGCAAGTTGATACTTGTATATAAACCTTGGACTTGACGCGTCAAATGATCAATAGAATACACACACAAAATTTCTTCAGCTCATGTCTTCTCCCTGTGCTAGCTAGACTAACCATTTTTCTAATTGGCTTCTTTACTAATTTTCCATTTTCGTCATGGTGTCAGAGCTACAAGCGAAGCCTTAGCTTGTAAATAAGATAGATCCTGTTTGTTTAGTCAGTTTCTCTTCCTTAAAGTTTGAAGTCGTGAAATTTCAATGGCAAACGAAGTAGTAACCTCTACTGGGGTGACATTGAGCAAGTCTGATCCTCTGTTCTTGAGCGCGAACTATCACTATTAGAGCAGATCTGTTCAACCTGCTCTTAGATTAGAGAATAAGTTCGGACTTATCAATGGATCTATTCCTATGCCTTCGCGAGATGATCCAAGGTATCCTAGCTGGGACCGTTGCAATACGATGGTCATTAGCTGGATTTCTCGCTCTGTGGAGCCTTCAATCTCTCAGAGTGTTCTTTGGTATGAGTCTGCTGTGGCGATCTGGAGAAATATTTAGGAGCGCTTCGGTCGTGGTGAATCGATGAGGATCGCGACTCTCCAGGAGCAAATCCACAATCTCAGGCAAGGTTCTCAAAGTGTTAATGATTACTATACTGGTTCCACAATCTTTAGGAGCGCTTCGGTCGTGCATTCAAGGAATGCCTTGCTCTTTCTTTTTTTAATGATAAACTATATCAAGTCGATGTTTGGGTGATGAAAGAGTACGGCGACAAGGGATCTTGGACTAAGTTGTACTCCATGGTGGGTAACAACTTTACTTTTGATCTGCCTGCGCCCATCCTCCGACCAGTCAAGACACTTGCGGCGGGGAGGCGCTAGTGATGTCTCAGATTCGTTTCGTGAGTTATGATATTAAGAGCATGTCGTCGCACATTGTCCAATCATTCCCTCAACAGAATTGGATGAAATGGGAGTCACGTGGCATTGTTATTACTCCAAGTTTGATTTCACTCAAACGCATTGCCAACCACGAAAATGTTGAGAATCTCATGCAAGTAAATAGGATTCATTCCTTGACTTCTTTTTCGTTTGTTAGCTTCATACTTGAAATTTCGTTAAGGAAATACTTTTTCTTACTAATTCGATTTATGTAATGTTGACCCCAAATTCGCCGACCTTCACCTGTACAAGTCACGGTCGCGGCCTCACCTTCTCTACCGCTACTCGGACACCCACTATCTATTCAACCTCGAAGGCGACAAAGCCCCGACCCACCTCCGTGCAACCACTCTCTGGTCTGGCCTCAAGGTTGATGAATACTTGGTCAGTTCGTGCAACGGCTTGGTCTCCTCTTACACGAGGTTTTTGTTGAAAGCTTTTTTATGAGAGGCAAAATTACAGTATGCAACCCAATCTCACGCGAGACTATCACCCTCCCTGAACTTACAAATTGCTACAAAATTAGTCGACTCGCCATTGGATTTGCCGCTAACAACAACTACTATAAGATATTTTTTTATATAAGTAACATGAATTAAAAATAATGTACAATATACACATCCACCATTACAAAGCATAAGCCCAAAACAAGCATAAAATCACAGGCAAGCATCCAGGAAAAGGGAGAGGTCTTACCCTGCCAAGTCTTTCACTGAATTCGACCCAAGGATCCACTTTGATCTGGATAGAAATATTATGATGAAGAAGCTGTTGGTCGAAAGACGCCTCCTGAAAGATGACTCGAGTTCCAAATGATCCAAGTGACCGCACCAAAAAATGCAAACCAAACTTTCTCAATCGTGCCGCCTCGTTCCTGGGCTAATTCCAACCAAGACGTTGTTGGCAAGCTAAAACAACTCAAATCTCACTCTCTAACACACAAACAAGACCTATTTTGGTGGTTAATGGCTGCTGATTTTTTTTTTACAGCAAAATAGAGAGAAAGGTGAGGAGTTCTCTGTCAGTTTTTCTCTTCTTACATTTCTCAAAAGGCTCCAGGGTTTTTTGTTACATAATAAAGCTTCTAGAAAGGTTAAACACCAATAAGCTACCACCACATATCACTTAACTTACTAAAATATCTAACACACAAAAATAGTAGCACATTAGTCAGCATTCTCCCCCTTAATGTGCTACTCTTGAATTCCAAGTGCTGCTCTCATCTTCTCAAATTTTGCTCTCGATAGTGGCTTGGTAAATATGTCTGCCAATTGCTCATCGGATGGGCAAAACTTCAGCTCTACGATACCTTCTTCATTTGCTTCACAAATGAAGTGATGCTTGACTGAAATGTGCTTCATACGGCTAGGATAAACGGGGTTCTTCGCCATGGCAATTGCTGATTTGCTATCACAATAGATCACAACAGCTTCATCTTGCTTCTCTCCAACATCTTCAAGAATTTTCTTCAACCACACAACTTGTTGAGTTGCAAGACCAGCTGCAATATACTATGATTTAGCCGTGGACAATGAAACAGATTGTTGCTTCTTTGAACACCAAGAAAATACTCCCGAACCAAGAGTAAAAGCATAGCCCGAAGTGCTCTTCGAATCATCCTCACAACCAGCATAATCACTATCACAAAATCCAACTAGCTTGACTTCACATCCTTTTTCATATCTCAAGGCCATAGAGTACTTTCTTCAACCGGTACACCATCTCTGCATGATCTTTCACTACAAAATCTTCCGGTTGTTCAATATACACCTCTTCTTTGAGTTCACCATTTAGAAAGGCTGATTTGACATCAAGTTGGTGAAGAAACCAACCTTTATGAGCTGCCAAGGCAATCAATGCTCGAACTGTATCCAATCGAGCTATCGGAGCAAAAGTCTCATCAAAATCTACACCTGGTTGCTGTGAATACCCCTTTGCTACCAATCTTGCCTTTTTTCTTTGAATTGATCCATCCGGGTTGTGCTTCACTTTGTAAATCCATTTAACTTCAATAACATCTCTATCCTTTGGCCTTTCAACAAGTTCCCAAGTCTGATTTTTCTCTATAATATCAATCTCCTCTTGCATAACCATCCTCCAAGCTTCTTCCTTCATTGCTTCTTCAAAGTCTTCTGGTTTCTCAACACAATAGTTGCACCTAGCATAAACATCACTCAAACTTTTGTACTTTCGTGGAACTTCTTCATCACTTTCATCACCATCATAGCTTCATTTTTGCTGTAAAGTGGCAGCCGCATCATCCTTATTTTCCTCCCAATTTCAAGTAGCATTTTCATCAAAAGTTACATCCCAACTTATGATCACCTTCTTGGATTTTAGATTGAACAACCTATAGCCTTTTGACATAGAGCTATAACCAATAAATAAGCATTCCTCACTCACCTCATCAAGCTTGCGCCTCTTCTCTTTTGGAATTTGAGCATAGGCCATACACCCAAAAACTTTCAAATGATTCACTGATGGTTTTCTTCCACTCCAAGCTTCAAATGGAGTCTTATTCCACACGGCCTTTGTTGGACATCTATTCATCAAATACACTGCTGTATTTACAGCCTCTGCCCAAAAAATCTTTGGCAACTTCTTTTCAAACAACATTGATTTCGCCATCTCCAAGACCGTTTGGTTCTTCCTCTCAGAGACTCCATTTTGTTGTGGAGTATAGCCAACTGTGAGCTGCCTCTCCACTCCTTCATCTTCACAAAACTTTTGAAATTCTCTTGAAGTGTACTCTTTCTCCCTGCCACTTCTCAATACCTTTATATTACACCCACTTTGATTTTCAACAAGGCTTTTAAACTTCTTGAAAACTAAAAGCACTTCAGATTTTTGCCTCAAGAAATAAATCCACATCATCCTTGTATAATCATCAATAAACAAGATGAAGTACCTATTTCTAGAATGAGTAGCAATGGACATAGGCCCACAAACATCGTTATGCACCAACTCCAACTTCTTCTTAGCTCTCCATGCAACTCCTTTTAGAAAAGACTTTCTATGATGCTTTCCAAGTATACATCCTTCACACACTTCATTCTTGTCAAGAATAGAAGGAAGTCCTTGCACCATCTTCTTTTGTTGAAGCAATTTGAGACCACCGAAATTTAAGTGACCAAGTCTCTTATGCCAAAGCCAAGAATCATCACCATTGTTCACCTTCATTGCAACATTCTTGGCATACTTGAACTCAAGTGGAAAACATCTATTCACCATCTCAACTTTGGCCAATACTTCATTCTTCTCCTTCTTGTCGAAAATAGTGCAAGAACCACCCTCAAAACGTAATGCATATCCATGTTCTACAAGCTGTCCAACACTTAACAGATTTTGATCAACATCGGGAACATACAAAACTTCATGAATCTTCTCTATTCCTCTCATTGTTTGAACTCCAAGCGACCCAATCCCTTTTACTTGCATAAAAGTTCCATTTCCAACCTTAACCTTGGATTGAAATGAAGAATCCAAGTCAAGGAAGATACTTTTATCCGCTGTCATATGGCTACTACAACCACTATCAACAAGCCACCTCCCACTTTTCTCCATTACGCTTTGACAAGCATAAAATAAACTCCCTTCACTTTGTTTCTCCTTTTCTGTACGAGCTTGTTGATCAACCTTCACTCTACAATCTTTCTTCATATGACCAAATTTTACACAATTATGACATCTTGGTCTATTCTCATTATACCAACAATCTTTAGCAAGATGACCAATTTTGACACACACATGACATCTTCTTGTTGATTGTTCTTCACTTTGCTTATTTTCATAACCAAATCTTTCCTCGTTCTTCACTTTGCTTATTTTCATAAACAAATCTTTCCTCTACCCCTCCCTCTTGAACCTTGCCATCTTCCTCTTCCTCTTCCATGCCTACCACCTCTAAAAGATTCTTCCCTCTTTGGTGCATTACTTATCGAACCTTGCTCGTGACTTTTAGAGTCAAGAATAAGCTTAGATTTCAAGGCACTCTCAACAGAATTTTCTAAGTGTCTTGCCATTTTTTGCTCATAAGACTTCAAAGAACCAATCAACTCTTGCACTCCCAAAGTTGCCATATCCTTAGTTTCTTCAATCACAGCAATAATAGGATCAAAATTTTCAGGAACACTAATCAAAATCTTCTCTACAATTCTCTTATCGGTGAACTCTTCACCATAAGTCTTCATTTCATTCACCACATCAATAAATCTAGTGAAAAACTCATCAATCTTCTCATTTTCTTTCATTTTCAGATTCTCAAACTCTCTTCTCAAAGATTGAAGTTTGACAGCTCTTACTGTCACGACCCGAATTGGTGGTCGATGACCGGCGCTAGACTTTGACTACTTAAATCATACACAAAGATCTAGCCAGCCTCAAACTTATTCAAATTCTTAAAAATCTTAAACCATTAAACTTATAACTAAAACTTATATTATCTTGCATTTTAAATACCAAAATTTTATAATGAATTGTCAAGCTTTGTTCGATTAAACAAAATTAATATACTCTTAATAATTAAACATTCTCAAGATCAAAATAAATCTTGTGACTACGAAGCTTCTAGATGAAAGAGCAAAATACAAACTGGAGACCTCGATGCAAGTCCTGGAGAACAAATCGGACTTGGTACGATCAGAGTAGATCTCTGAGCCAACACAACTCGTGTACGAGTTCCTGCAAAACTAGTGGATGGGGGGATGAGTATTTTGGAACACCCAGTAAACAAATAAGATATGCAACGTAATTTATTTAGCTACTCAATGCACAAACATTCCTAAAACATGCATATAACTAATATGGCAAATAAATTATGCGGAGATGTACATTACTCAAAGATCATACTTACCAGATGACCATATATAGCATATAATCACAAAGTCACAAAAATATGAGCAAACTACGCAACGTCCCATTCCGTCACGCAATTTGACACATGAACACATAATTCCAAAAATTAAATCACAAAACTGGACGAATGTTCGGCAAGTTCTAGATAGTGTCACTCCAACTCCGACACGAGGATACCATATCTCAAAGGCGCCATCAGAATCCAACCCCGCCGGCCAAACAGATCATATCAGAATCCAATGTATCCTCAGTATATGTGCACATATGCCAACATCCCCGGTTGGTCACGGGTAGACCTCTGCCTACTAGACGTCCATATCACAGAGCGGAGCCATCCATATAACAGACTTTCATATCATAACAAATTCATAGGCTCTCAAAATATATCAAACATATCCAGTGCCCCTCTGGGCCAAATTAAACAAACTTTCACAAATCATAATGTCATATCATAATGCTCATATAAAAAAATGCACAATATGCACTAACAATACCATATTCAAATCACAATAAATAAATAGAGTGCGCTAAATAAAGCACGAGTCACATATTATTTGTTTACCGATTCGACCGAACGTCCATTTAGAGCATCTCTTTCCTCCAATACCTCCAATACACAACGCTTTCTCCTTTACTCAATCGATGCCTAATTGCTCAAAGATACAAGTGGTTTAATCTCAAACCTGCTACAACCA
Organism: Hypericum androsaemum; assembly: GCA_963995505.1. Taxonomy (NCBI): domain Eukaryota; kingdom Viridiplantae; phylum Streptophyta; class Magnoliopsida; order Malpighiales; family Hypericaceae; genus Hypericum; species Hypericum androsaemum. The sequence continues at coordinate 6,328,222 of OZ023195.1, forward strand.
ACATCCAATTTTCTAATTTAATATAGTTATAATTGACACGATTTTTGTCAAGGTATTCAATTTCCAACCTAACCATTTAATATAAATTTATCCAATCTGAATTCAAAATTTATTCTACTGAATTTATTCACTTTGAATTTGTATAACCTTAAAATTCATACGGTAGTTCAAAACAATCAAGATAAACTTACCGTAGCTATTACTCCCTTATTTTTATCCTATAAACTCAACGAAGCCTCCTAGTCCATTGGGAGCTTATATATATATTTTCTCTACTTTTCTTTAACATTTTCTTGCTTTCAAATGATGAGGTGCCCTCAATTTCTTTAATTTCCGTAACTAATCTAACATAACCAAATCATGATCTCTAAAAGCTAATCATGCAAAACTATGCATTTGTACCATACAAAACTATTCACTCAAGCTCCAATTAATTGACATAAGTTTACCAAGGTTTAGTTAGTTTTTGTTCACAGATAAAAAGCCCTCGATATTCCTTATTTTCTTAACTGGTTAAAATTATCAATGGTTACTATTTAACTCAACAATTTAAGTCCTAATCAAAAGTCATCTCCCGTATTTAATTTTTGTTACCCAGAATAGAACAATCACATTGAACATAATTGGAATAACTTTACCTGATTGAGTTATATTTTATACGTCTCTTCTTTTCGTTGGTCGCCTCGTTCTTTCACTTTTGTTTAACTGTTTTGGTGTTTGTGGGCTCTGTTATTATTTTTCCTTTCGGTGAAAAATGCAACAAAGTTTCACCACCTTCCTTTAATTTATAACTGAGATTGATTTCTAATAGGAATATTAAGTTGTCACGTTTTCACTACTCTTTACCTTCTTGCCACGTTTCCTTTTCTTTTTCTTGTTCTCCAATTGAGACTTATCTCTTCTTTTATCACAATATTAGTTTTCCTTTATTTCTTTTCCTAGTCATTTTATTTTAATTGTTCGGTGGAAATTGTTAGAATCCTTCTTAATTTGCCAGATACGCATCTCATTTTACAATGAGATATATATGTTTTAGTGGCCAATTCCATTAGCTGCCACATTTTAATGCGCTTCTCTTCTTTCTTTTTTTTAAACTCTTGCTATATTTATCTGTTTCCAAATTGGATCAATTTCACCTTAATTTAATAATGAAGAGTGTGCTTTGTGGAGACTTTGTATGTTGCCACGTCTCTTTTTTTCTTTTCAAACTTATCCTATTTTATTTGGTTCTTCTTATCTATTAGGAACCTTAAAACTTATTGTATTCATATTAGATTTTATATTAATACATTTGAAACTGTCATATTATTTGAAGTTAACTCGGTCCAAATTATATCTAACGACATTCCTAGAATGTCTCAATGACTTATTTTCATTGCTATATTCAAAGAAATATGCCATTATTTTACCGAATGACTTAGCATAGTCGGGTATTACATTCTCTCCTCCTTATAAAAATTTGGCCCCCGAATTTATTTAAATAAAATTTTCTTACCTATCATTCACATAGAGAAATACTTAATTAGTATCTTCTCTTAGACAAATATAGTTTGCGAATAATTTCTTTACTCTACCTTGTAATTCAGAGGTTCCTTAATCTAAAGCTTTCAAATTGTTTGGTCCAAAATCCCCTTTTGGCATATCCAATATGCTAAATTTATCTAATCTCAACCTATTCGGAAGTTCAAACAATATCGACGTCTTATAAACACGTCTTACAATTGGACGTAACAGTGGTAGTGGCAAAGTCAACATGCCACTAGTCCAATCAGCTCATTAATTCTCAACGAGTCAAAGTTTCTAGGATTGATTCTACCTCTTCTTCAAATATCATTGTTCATATCATAGGTGATACCTTGGAGAACACGTATGTTCCCATATTAAATTTGGTATCCTTTGGATTGAGATAGTTCATTTGAAAATTTTTAAAATTCTGATAATTGACCTTAGTTTACATTCATCTCCAAACTATTCCAAACTGACGTATATCCTTTTTGCAGGAAAAGGAAGTCCAATTGCCATTTCATAATTATGGCACAAAAACTTGAATTCCAAAGAACTTTCTAACACTTAACTTATTCAATGACTCATTCTTCTCTTTTTATTGATCACAAAACACATCTTAACCATATAGGCCAATTACCAACCACATGTCTTACCATCAAACCTTTCAAAACTCATTCTCCTTCTAAGGTAATAAACCTCATATAAAAATTGTATCTCTTTTAATCTCTTAAATTTATGAATAGCCTTAGATTTTTTTTTTCCTGAATTCTTCAAAGTATATAAAATCAAAGTAACTTCTTCGATCAAAGCTTCAACAACTTATTTATTATATGAACATTTTTTTTTCTAGTTCTACTAGTTACTCAATCAATTTTCTGAATTTCTCATCCAATACCATAACCCTAATCATAAAGGGTACATTGGTCTTATGTCTTGGCCATACTGGTTGATTCACAACCACTAATCATCATGTCAAATTCTCACACAAAGTTTCAAGCTTAATTGTTTCAATTTTATGTCATACATAGTTCAACTTTTGTGTAAATCCAAACTTAATACTTCCTAACATTACCAAAAAAAAAAGTCATAACTGCTATTATCTCTTTTCTTCATTTTTCTTAGACTCAAACTTACTTATATGTAATGCTCTTCATCTTGGTTATATTCATATATCTTAAATCTTCAGTTACACTTATAGCTTTTTTTTTCTTAATTCTATTTTCTGGTCATACAATGGTAGTTCTACTCAACTCTGGTCGTCTCTAAACCATGTGTTCGGTAATTTTACCAGCATCCATTCATCAACCAAAATCATCAAAATTGTACATTCATTATATTCACTAATTCTCAAAGGCTCTGTCACCATGACAAAATCAGAAGCTTTTTGGTTCCTAAATTTATATATGTCCAATGTGTTGTCAAAGAAGAAAACTGCTTTAACAACAACCATACAACTCATGATCTCCAAAACTTGAATTCCACAACCTTCCACTATTTTAAGTCCATTAACTACCTATTATAGATACCAATCTCCCAAAAATGTCTCTCTTTACCATCAAACCTCCCATTATAGTAAACTTAACATCCAACTAGTAGTTGTATGAAGTTTGCAACTTCAATTATAAGATCTTCTTATCTTTTTATTCATTATCCATGTACCCCAAATATTTTACTAAAATCATAAACTTTTTTTCTCATAGGATTTAATCCTTGGATCAAAATCTGTATGACAATTTTCATCGTACTGTTAGACCATATAATATATCGCTACCTTGTAGCGCATATGCGAAGTTTCAAAGATTGTACGGACTATGTTCTTTTCCATTAGTACCATAATCTTATGTCATTCCTCTTTTAATTTGACAAACTACCTTAAAATTTTTATTAACCTGAATCTTTGGTCATTAATTTTGTTTGAATCTTTCCCAATAATGAAATCATACTTCATAGTGGTACAAATGTTAGTACTATTTTTTTTCCATTGCGAACATATCATACTACCAAATTTTGCTTCCTCAAAACATAGTGTTCATTATCCACCAAAACTTCTCAAGAATTTTCTTCACCAAGTTAATTCTTATTGTCGTTTTAGTTTTTCCAAAGTCTATCCTCTTTACGTATTCAGTTTATATTTCATTGTTGTACAAACTTCAAACCAAAGCTCACATATCTTAGCAATCACCTCAATAATATCCCATCGAAACTTCAGTCCTAAATATGCACTGGCATACTTTGATGATTATATCATCTCTTGTGCCGAAGATGTCCCTTCGATTCTCTAGTTCTCAACATATTTATTTTAGTATTTCATAGACAGTTCAGTCTTTTTTTTTCTTTCTATAAGCACATACACGCTTAAGGATGTACTTGATGGAGTAGTATCTGCAAATACTTCCATCAAAGTACATACCAATTTTCCATCTCTCCGACATTTTTTGAAGTTTGAATCCAAATTTCATTGTAGATTGTCTTCATACAACTTTTGTGACTATTACGTCACTCATATCTTGTCATTTCAAATCTCAAAATTTTGCACAATCTACTATAGGTTTCAAAGTCTACATACCATATGTACTCCTATTCTCATATTTCTTTCCCTCAAAATGTTCAAATATTTCTTCATTCTAAAATTCTAAAAGAAGTTACTTTGAGATACTTCCTTTCCCTTCTTTGAGCTAACTTTATCTTTATTTCATTAGTCGAATCTTTTTCGTTCACTTCTCACTATGAGTCATTCTCTAGTTGATGATTTATCTCAAATTTTTCTTTTACAAATAACATTTACTTCTGGCTCTCTTATAGAGCTTGCACAACACCATCTTAATATTGGCATGCTTATTGTAGTTATAAGATACCTGATTTATAGATTTTATGTGAGTATTGTACCTCACATTTTTCAAGACTTAGATTATATGCATCAGTTCATTATCTGATTACAAAGAGAAGCTTTACTCAACTCCATACAGATTTTCTTGAGCTTCCTAAATTGTTTACCGAACTAATAGGTAAACTTTGTAGTTTGGTCAAACTATTGACCATTTATACTTTTTGTTGTTGGACTATCTTGTCCATACCCATTGTGCAAATTATCTTATCAAAAGTTCTCCTTGCCAAAATCCATAACCATAATGTAAACCAAGATCAATAACCAAATGTCATACATAATCTTAGCTCCCTCAAAATATTCAAAAATTATTCCATATAGCTTAATCTCATATTTTCATCCATACATAATGATCACATTTTACTTTTCCAATATAACTTTTTTTTTCAAAGCACACTTGCGGTTTAATTTCTCATATATACTCCTTCCACATAATAATGTTCATAACTTCCTCCTTTCAAACATGTTTAACATAAAAGCAGATTCTCAATGCAAAGATAAACAATCTAGAATAGTTCACACAGACATAACTCAAACATTTGGTGAGACTCAAACCAATGGCCCAATATACATAGAAAGAAATCAAATATATAAGGGTATCGACATAATTTTGACAAAGTGGTGATCAGTCACTTCATCAAAATCTCACCCAAGGAAGGATTTTCATATATATAAATATATATACTCAAATGGGCTCTTCAAAGGAAAATATATACAAATGGGCTCTTCAAAGGAAAATATATACAAATGGTATAAGAATTCTCACCATAATGTAGAGTGAATACCTAGTGATAACAAGAAAGCATCACAAAAGTTTTTCACATAAGAATGCCAAACACAAACATCTCACATCACAAGCAAAGCATAGTTGCCCAAATTTCTTATTCATCATGCCATTATTATCAAACAAAAATAACTCTGCATTGACACAGAACAGATTACGGCACGAACAAATGACACAGATGAAATGGATGCAAAGTGATTGAGAATCCTATGCTCCGTAGCACAACTTCAATTCTTGACACGATAGTTGAAACAATGCTCTAACCTAGAGCTCTGATACCACGTCTGTCACGACCCGAACTGGTGGTCGATGACCGGCGCTAGACTTTGACTACTTAAATCATACACAAAGATCTAGCCAGCCTCAAACTTATTCAAATTCTTAAAAATCTTAAACCATTAAACTTATAACTAAAACTTATATTATCTTGCATTTTAAATACCAAAATTTTATAATGAATTGTCAAGCTTTGTTCGATTAAACAAAATTAATATACTCTTAATAATTAAACATTCTCAAGATCAAAACAAATCTTGTGACTACGAAGCTTCTAGATGAAAGAGCAAAATACAAACTGGAGACCTCGATGCAAGTCCTGGAGAACAAATCGGACTTGGTACGATCAGAGTAGATCTCTGAGCCAACACAACTCGTGTACGAGTTCCTGCAAAACTAGTGGATGGGGGGATGAGTATTTTGGAACACCCAGTAAACAAATAAGATATGCAACGTAATTTATTTAGCTACTCAATGCACAAACATTCCTAAAACATGCATATAACTAATATGGCAAATAAATTATGCGGAGATGTACATTACTCAAAGATCATACTTACCAGATGACCATATATAGCATATAATCACAAAGTCACAAAAATATGAGCAAACTACGCAACGTCCCATTCCGTCACGCAATTTGACACATGAACACATAATTCCAAAAATTAAATCACAAAACTGGACGAATGTTCGGCAAGTTCTAGATAGTGTCACTCCAACTCCGACACGAGGATACCATATCTCAAAGGCGCCATCAGAATCCAACCCCGCCGGCCAAACAGATCATATCAGAATCCAATGTATCCTCAGTATATGTGCACATATGCCAACATCCCCGGTTGGTCACGGGTAGACCTCTGCCTACTAGACGTCCATATCACAGAGCGGAGCCATCCATATAACAGACTTTCATATCATAACAAATTCATAGGCTCTCAAAATATATCAAACATATCCAGTGCCCCTCTGGGCCAAATTAAACAAACTTTCACAAATCATAATGTCATATCATAATGCTCATATAAAAAAATGCACAATATGCACTAACAATACCATATTCAAATCATAATAAATAAATAGAGTGCGCTAAATAAAGCACGAGTCACATATTATTTGTTTACCGATTCGACCGAACGTCCATTTAGAGCATCTCTTTCCTCCAATACCTCCAATACACAACGCTTTCTCCTTTACTCAATCGATGCCTAATTGCTCAAAGATACAAGTGGTTTAATCTCAAACCTGCTACAACCAACATCCAATTTTCTAATTTAATATAGTTATAATTGACACGATTTTTGTCAAGGTATTCAATTTCCAACCTAACCATTTAATATAAATTTATCCAATCTGAATTCAAAATTTATTCTACTGAATTTATTCACTTTGAATTTGTATAACCTTAAAATTCATACGGTAGTTCAAAACAATCAAGATAAACTTACCGTAGCTATTACTCCCTTATTTTTATCCTATAAACTCAACGAAGCCTCCTAGTCCATTGGGAGCTTATATATATATTTTCTCTACTTTTCTTTAACATTTTCTTGCTTTCAAATGATGAGGTGCCCTCAATTTCTTTAATTTCCGTAACTAATCTAACATAACCAAATCATGATCTCTAAAAGCTAATCATGCAAAACTATGCATTTGTACCATACAAAACTATTCACTCAAGCTCCAATTAATTGACATAAGTTTACCAAGGTTTAGTTAGTTTTTGTTCACAGATAAAAAGCCCTCGATATTCCTTATTTTCTTAACTGGTTAAAATTATCAATGGTTACTATTTAACTCAACAATTTAAGTCCTAATCAAAAGTCATCTCCCGCATTTAATTTTTGTTACCCAGAATAGAACAATCACATTGAACATAATTGGAATAACTTTACCTGATTGAGTTATATTTTATACGTCTCTTCTTTTCGTTGGTCGCCTCGTTCTTTCACTTTTGTTTAACTGTTTTGGTGTTTGTGGGCTCTGTTATTATTTTTCCTTTCGGTGAAAAATGCAACAAAGTTTCACCACCTTCCTTTAATTTATAACTGAGATTGATTTCTAATAGGAATATTAAGTTGCCACGTTTTCACTACTCTTTACCTTCTTGCCACGTTTCCTTTTCTTTTTCTTGTTCTCCAATTGAGACTTATCTCTTCTTTTATCACAATATTAGTTTTCCTTTATTTCTTTTCCTAGTCATTTTATTTTAATTGTTCGGTGGAAATTGTTAGAATCCTTCTTAATTTGCCAGATACGCATCTCATTTTACAATGAGATATATATGTTTTAGTGGCCAATTCCATTAGCTGCCACATTTTAATGCGCTTCTCTTCTTTCTTTTTTTTAAACTCTTGCTATATTTATCTGTTTCCAAATTGGATCAATTTTACCTTAATTTAATAATGAAGAGTGTGCTTTGTGGAGACTTTGTATGTTGCCACGTCTTTTTTTTCTTTTCAAACTTATCCTATTTTATTTGGTTCTTCTTATCTATTAGGAACCTTAAAACTTATTGTATTCATATTAGATTTTATATTAATACATTTGAAACTGTCATATTATTTGAAGTTAACTCGGTCCAAATTATATCTAACGACATTCCTAGAATGTCTCAATGACTTATTTTCATTGCTATATTCAAAGAAATATGTCATTATTTTATCGAATGACTTAGCATAGTCGGGTATTACACTTACTTTCTCATCTCCTTGGTACTCTTTTTGCAAAGTCTCCCAAGCTTCCTTTGATGTTGTGGCTCTCATAATCTGAGGAAAGATCACATCATAAACTCCCCTCTAAATCATCCCAAGCACAGCTGCATCAAGAGTCTTCTTCTCTTTTAGCTCTCTCACTTGAGCTACTGTCAAATCAGCATCTTCGGATGGCTCTTCATACCCCTTTTTAACCATCTCTAGCACTTGAAGTGATTCAAACAAAGTCTTCATCTTCACACATACTTTTTCCCTTGAAAAAGAGGAATTTGAACTGAACTCAAACTTATAATTTTGTTGCTTGCCATGGTGGGTCTTCAAACCACTCTTTTCTTCACTTTCTCACTAACTTTGATGCTCTAAAACGTGGGGGAACGTGGGGGCTCTGATACCAGAATGTTGGCAAGCTAAAACAACTCAAATCTCACTCTCTAACACACAAACAAGACCTATTTTGGTGGTTAATGGCTGCTGGTTTTTTTTGACAGCAAAACAGAGAGAGGTGAGGAGTTCTCTGTCAATTTTTCTCTTCTTACATTTCTCAAAAGGCTCCCAAATTTTTTGTTACATAATGAAGTTTCTAGAAAAGTTAAACACTAATAAACTACCATCACATATCACTTAACTTACTAAAATATCTAACACACAAAAACAGTAGCACATTAGTCAACAGACACAAAGGAGTGGTAAAGAGATGGCTCAATACACACCCTAATATCCAACCTGGATGCATAGAAGTTCCAAAGCAACCAAGGACCCCAACAATGGAGAAGAAGATGCTCTCCTGATTCATCATGAATCCCGCAAAAGGGGCACAAACAATCCCACTCGTTTAGACAATTCATACGAATCAGATTGGTTCTCGTCAGAAGGCTACCCCGAACGGCAAGCCATAAAAAATTCAACTTTCAGAGGAAAATGGCCGGACCAAACAACAACGAAGTTACTTCTAGGGTGTGAACTTTGAACAATCATTGCACGAAAGGAGCTAGCTGAAATGGTTGTTCGTGTCATGGATCCATCTGACCCTATCCGCCCCCACACGTTGTGGAGCAGCCGCAGACAGAAAACCCAGCATGGAGGAGAGACTTTCCAGTTCCCAATTGAGCAAGGGGGGCACCTAATAAAATTCCCACACCCAATTATCCCCCCACGTCCCGCACTCAATAATCGTCGAAGATTTCTGAACTGAGAGTGCGAACAGTTCTGGAAAGACAACTTTCAAAGGAAGACCATTAAGCCAAGTGCCGAACCAAACTAGGAAGCGGTCACCCATACCGACAATAAGATCAAAACCAGACCAAAATTTGTTTGACAGAAAAGAGTTCTCATGTGCCAGATTTGCAATCTTTGGCCAGGCCCACGAATGAGTACCACGAATGATTCTTACCCACATTTCATCTCCATTTGAAATGTAGTTCCACACCCACTTCATAAGGAGTCCATAGTTTCTCAAATCCAGCTCTTCTATGCCAAGTCCACCATATTCCATAGGCAAAGTAACTTTGTCCCATTTAACAAGAGGAGTCTTGTTCTTGTCGGTGTTCCTTGACCAAAGGAATTTTCTCATGTGCTTGATCAAGTCCTTTCGAACACCTGCCGGGAGTTTGAAGACAGAGAGATAGTAAGTGTGCAGGCTGAAAAGAACAAACCTAACCAATGTCAATCTTCCCCCAGGAGAAAGCAGCTGTCCCTTCCACGAAGCCAGTCTCGCCACCACGGATTCAAGGACGGGTTTCCAGAGGCACTTTCTTGACATAGAGCATCCAATAGGCAGGCCCAAGTACTTGACTGGAAGGCATTCCATTTTGCAGCCCAATCATCGGACATGTTGATGCCAATGAGGAATGACTTGGCATAGTTGATCTTAAAATGTGCTGAAGATTAGCCAAACTCTGCTCGATTTTCTCCAGGAAGATTAATGTGTCGTCCACGTACTGAAGTAGAGAGAGCCTCTGGAATCTGAATCCCGCTAAGAAGAATAGATTCCTCCCTTCTGCTGCAAATACTATAAGATATTGTGTGTTGTATGCCACAATATTGCTAGGACATAAATTTGGATCTTTGTCCTATTTGTATGACTATAAGGCTCGTATGTACGTGGTGGGTAGCGCTAACGCGGATGAAAGAGTCAACGGGCTGGCCCGCCTTGGACTTGCCGACAGATTATGGGTTATAATTTGTGTATTGGGCAAGGATAGCTATTTTTTTAGAATAAGAACAGCTAATCTAAACCGATAGATTATGGGTTATAATTTTTGAAAATAATAAAATTTTTGTTATAAATATTTAACATTATTGCATCTAATAAATTCAAAATAGAGACACTCTAATTAAATTAGAATAATTTTTTCATCCATTATTATTTTTTGATTTATATATGGTCCATTAGATCAACTAATCTGAATTCGGGCCGGGTAAGAATTTTAAGGCTCCCAAGAGTTATTTAAAGAGCAATATTTTTGAAAATCTAATTTAAGATATGGTTAAAAATAATTCATTCATCTATTGATATATGTGGTATTGCGATCGTTTATTTTTATTGTCACTAATGTTGTATCTTTCGATGGAGATGCAACAATAAAAAACCCTAGAAGACAAAAGAAACCCACGCCTTGCTCCTCATCCCTTGTACAGGCAGGCAAAGCACGCCGTCTCTCTTCCCAGTTGCTCAACCAACACAGAAGACAAAAGAAACCCTAGAAGAAGAAGAAGAAGAAGAAGTCCCTAGCGCAATGAGTCTCCTCCTGTCCCTCCCGACCCACCTTCTCCATGAAATCATCTTGCTCTTGCCCCTGAAAGACTTATCAAAGTGCAAGCTGGTTTGCAAGCAGCTTCTAAATTTAGTCTTGGACCCCAACTTCGCCGACCTTCACTTGTACAAGTCACAGTCACGGCCTCACCTCCTCTACCGCTACTTGGACACCCTCTACCTGTTCAACCTCCAGTGCGACGAAGCCCCAACCCACCTCCGCGCAATCACACTCTGGTCTGGCTTCAAGGTTGATGAGTACATGGCTAGTTCGTGCAACGGCTTGGTCTGCTCTTACGCGAGATTTTTCGGTCGAAGCTCAAGAGACAAAATAACGGTATGCAACCCAATCTTACGCGAGACTATTACCCTCCCAGAAGTTAGAAACTGCAATGGAATTAGTTGACTCGCCATTGGATTTGATGCTAATAAACACTACAAGGTATTATCTGTTGTATTCCATAAGAAGCTACACATTAAAGACAGATCTTCGGACCCTTTGTATGACTACGAGGCTCGGATATACATCATTGGTGGCGCTGCTGCGACATGGCGAAGCATCGGACCGGCCCCTTTCTGCTCTCATTCACCTGGTAAATCTATGGACAACTTTGTGAACGGGGCTATCCATTGGTTTGATGTAGTGCGACGGGTTACCTCTATCATCCATGCTTTTGATTTTGACACCGAGCAGTTCAGTGTGATTCCTACTTGGGAGAAGATGGACATAGACCTTTGTTATGGCATACAGTTTGGCGTATTCAAGGAGTGGCTTGCTGTTTCTGGTTTTAATCATAGTCTAGATCGATTAGAAGTTTGGGTGATGGAAGAGTACGGCGTCAAAGAATCTTGGACTAAGTTGTACTCCGTGATGGATGCTAACTTCACTTTTATGGAGTGTGATCCGCCTCGCATCATCCGACCAGTCAAGACATTTTCCGGCGGAGAGGTGCTGGTGATGCCTTTGAATCACTTCGTGAGTTATGATATTAAGAGCATGCCCTCACACATTCTCGAGGCATTCCCTCAAATGTGTTGGATGAATCCACATGTCTTTGCTGTTGTTCTCACACCAAGCTTGGTTTCACTTAAACACATTGTCAACCAAGAAGATGTTGAGAATCTTCTGTAATTCAGATTATTTTTTCTCTGTCTCGACATCCTCTTCCATTGTTAGACTCTAATTTAAAACTTTGTTTAGAAAATACTTTTTTTTCTTACTAGTTCTATTTATAAAATGTTGAGCATGAATAAGTCAAGTATTTACAGACTTATGAAATTTAGTTAATTGAGTTAGATGGACGTGAATGTTAAAGTCTTTGTACTTGAAGAGTTTTAAATTTACTCAGAACTGATATGAAAATAGTTATAGCTACATATTGGCATTGTGGATAGATTATAAAGAGTCTGGGGCTTGGTCTAGTTTGAGCCTGGGTTGGGCCTAGTGTGTGTCTGGCCACCGGAATGGGCCTTATTGGGCTGAGCCTAGTTCAGGCCTGGCCACTGGGTCTGGATTCATTTCGGACCTTAGTTTAGACTGGGCCCAATTTCTGGAATCGACCCCGCAATCTTGTGAGTCAGTTGGGAGAAGCATACCAGCAGCCCAAGTGACTAAGGATACTTGCAAACAGCATTTTGGACAGCATTTATTATACATACATTTAGGATTTTTTAAATCTCTTACAGTTTAATTCTCTAATGATAGGAATCCCTATAATAGTAGGATGATTAATGGGATAAAAAAAACAAAAATCCTTTTAGATCGGCCGCTCGTGGAAGTACAATGGGATTCTGTTATGTCCATTTTGATAACAAAAGTTTCCCAAATGATTCTTTTTTGTCGACTGGTCTTTACGTGGATTCCATTTTATCATGCTCTCTCTTATGTGGTGCTGATATAGATGACTTAAAAATTCTGTAAAAACTTAAATGTAACACTTTGTAGTTTAATGTCATTTTGGTCGAGTACTATATAGTTGTATTTTTTGGTGACAAAAAATTTCAAAATTTACTGGACAAAATCGTTATTAAAAAATGTAAATTTAAAAAAAATCTCCAATTTTTTCCCAAAATACCCATTACAAGTCCGAATAGGTTTCAGTTTTTTTTAATGTAAATTTTTATACCACATCAAGTTTAAACCATAGACCTCCTAAAAATAGTACACTCATTTTACCACCATGCTAAATGCCTTTTGGATTGGGTGCCTCTTCTACCGCTACGCGGTCAAGCTCTACCTACCCAACCTCCAGGGCGACGAAGCCCCAACCCACCTCCGCGCAATCCTCGCTGCTCTCTGTTCTTGGCCGTATTTTCCCCTTTTTCTCTCAAGTTCAATATTACTGAAATTTGTGTAAAGTTCTATTACATACATATAGTTAGGGATTTTAATTAATCAAATTTTCAATAACGTGATATCATAAAATGTGTTCCACTTACCCAAAAAAGATATTATAAAATGTGTTAATTATTTGGGGTGGGTCAAAATTCAAAAACATGATCACGGTCAAGTAGCGCCTGAATTCAGTTCAGGAAGTCCAATCCAGTACCGAACAGGAAAAGGGTAAAAGGGTCAAAATTGATCTTTTACATAACATGTGCTTAGGTAGTGGTGGTGGCCACATGCGTTTCCCAAGAGCGTGGCTTGGGTCATAACCCCACACATTTTTGTTATCATTTATTTAACTAAATAAGTTATCATTTATTTAACTAAATAATTTGTTATTATTAGTATTTTTTAATATTATTAAATATTATCAAACCTGAGCATGCCATTTTTTAATAATTGGGTATGTTATTTGACATACCGAGCATGCTATTTGACATATATCTTACAACCACTTTTAACTCGGTCGACTATCAACTTTAAATATATTTTTGATATTCTTACACTCTAAACTTGGAGAAGTACCTATGAAGTTATAGATATATATCTCAGCTTCACACAGAAACTTGAATCAACTCAATCGGGCTCCGGAGTAAGAAGTTATGACTCTTTAACCAAAATATGTCCTTGTAACTCGGTCAATTCTTGATTCAAACATATTTAGACATTCTTATATTTCGAATTTAGAGAAATAACAAACTAAAAAGTTGTAGATATACATTTTAGCTTCACCTAGCAACTTGAATCACCTCAATTGGACTCTGGAGTAAGAACTTATGGCTTTTCAACCAAAACTTTTCAACCGTTTCTCACCTTCGTTGGGCATGCCATTTGACATAACTGAGCATACCATTTGACATGACTGGGCATACTAATTTATCGAATTTGAGTATACCATTTGACTTAACCAGGTGTGCCATTTGACATTACCGAGCATGCCATTTGACAAACACCTTCCAGCCGCTTGAACTCGGTTGATTCTTGATTTCAAACGTATTTTTTACATTCTTACACTCCAAATTTGGGGAAGTCATATACTTCAAAGTTGGGGAATCACTTCAATCAGACTTCTGAGTAAGATGCTGTAGCCTGCCAACCAAAACCTATCGACCGTAATTCAGTCAACTCTTGACTTCAAGCATATTTTTGACATCCTTACACTCCATATTTGGAGAAATCATAAACTAAAAGTTGTAAATATAAATCTTTGATTTACACAGAAATTTGAATCACCTTAATCAGACTCTAGAATAAGATGTTGTGACTCCCCAACTGAAATCTATCAACCACTTCTCACCGTCACTGCTTCTTCGCAAACGGACTCCGGCCTACTCCTCCTCGTTGTCCGAGTGGTGGTTGGCATCGGGCTCGTGGGAACATCGTCAAATCTGGAACCATGAATTTTTAATTAAGGTTAGAAATTAGGAGAGAGGGAGAATGAGGGAGAAAGGAGAGCGGTAGAGAAAAGAAAACGAGAATGAGTGAGGAGGAGAGAGAAGAAAGGAGGAAAAGGGGAGAGAAGCGCTAAAAGATGAAAATATCCCTAGATAATTATAATCGTCAGATCCCTGATGCGCAACTAGTCATCGAGATTAAAAGATCATGTTCAATCCTGAACGGTGCAAGGGACCCTATTACTTCCCGCACCCAATCCACGACCGGTCAAGTAAGATCGATCGAGTTTTATTTTTATTGGATCACTAGTTGTTTTCCTCTCACCGGCTTGTTCCCTATGACCATATTGTACTATCTAAAGATGCATATTCCAAATAATGCATATTAAGTGATCAACAATTTTATAAATATGTTTTATTGCGAAAAGACATTTAACCTTGACAAAAAGAATTGACGTAATCCATGGCTTAAGGTTTAACTTTATTCAAGTAACTCAAGATGGATTATTTTAAAAGTAACAACTCCCGCATCATTTAGAAACATGCTAGACTTATAATTCTTAAGGGATAAGATGGCTAATGGAATAAAATATATTGAGAATTTCAGGTCAGAAAGCAGAACAATAAAAATATGTGTCCAATATCTAACCAAAAAAATGAAAAAATATTTTTCAAGAGTTTCGGATCTTAAAAGTGTTTAATGCTTTTCTGAACAAATTTTAGTGTCACTTCTCAACAAAAAAAAAGCCCACAAGGTTTGTAATTCATATTAACAAACAAAACAGGAAAGATTAGCCGTGGAATTCAACAAAATATGAATAATATCACTATTCCGAACTTATATTAGTCTTCTTCAAACTATATAAGGAGACAAAACAGGAACAATATTAGTCCTCTTTTACTCAACAAAATAGGAATAACATCAGATACAGTCCGATTTTAATTAAAAGTTTTGAGTTTTATTTTTTATTCGGAGAATTGTTTCCGCTTCCAAAAGTAATACTTGTGTTTCATTGGTACACAAGGCACGCAAGTTTATTTACCCTCCCCAACACGCAGAACGCAAAGAAACCCTAGAAGAAGAAGAAGAAGAAGAAGAAGAAGCAGCTCCTAGCATAATGAGTCTCCTGTCCTTCCCTACCCACCTTCTCCAGGAAATCATCTCCCGCTTGCCCCTAGAAGCCGTATCATCCTGCAAGAAGGTTTGCAAGCAGCTGCTAAATCTAGTCTCGGACCTCGAATTGGCTGACCTTTACCTGTACAAGTCCCGGTCACGGCCGCACCTCCTCTACCGTTACTCGGACAGCCTCTACCTATTCGGCCTCGACAGCGAAGAAGCCCCAATCCAGCTCCGCACTACCACTCTCTGGTCTGGCCGTTACGACTACTTGGTTAGTTCGTGCAACGGCTTGATCTGCTCTTCCACGAAAAGGGGCAAAGTTGTCACCGTATGCAACCCAATCTTACGTGAAACTCTTACCCTCCCAACACTTAGAAACTGCATAGCAATTAGTCGGCTCGCCATTGGATTTGCTGCTAACAAACACTATAAGGTATTGTGCGTTGTATACCATATGAAGCGGTACTTTAAAGCCAGATCTTTGGACCCTCTGTATGACTACGAGGCTCGGATTTACGACATTGGTGGCGCTACTACGACATGGCGGAGCATCGGACGAGCCCCTTTCTACTCTCATCCACTTGGTAGATACGTTGACACCTTTGTGAACGGGGCTGTCCATTGGTTTTGTTATGAATTCAGCAACTAGAGAACAAGATCGCACAAAGAACACGGAACAAGAGAATTACGTGGTTCGGCCTAATGCCTACGTCCACGGTGAGAAAGGAGAAATTTTATTGATGGATCCGAGTCACAAAGCTATACAAAACCTTAGGGTAACATATTTTTATATAGAGATAAACCCTTGGTGTACAAGTAACCTATCTAGGTCTAATTAGGAGTCCAGAATCTAGTCAGAATAGGAATAGGAATAGGAAATAAGTCTTTCCTATTTCTCGCCATCCCAACAATCTCCACCTTGGCGAGAAATCATCTCGTGGAAGAACCATGAACCTCCACCCGAACTTCAACAAACTCCACCTTGACAAAACACCGCCCCATGAAGAACCATGAGATCTTGCAAAACCAATCCAACTCCACCGACTCCATCTCGGACCATAGATAACTGCATCAATAAGACCATCTCAACTTTCTCTTCACCTTTTGTTCAATCACTTGGAGCCAGCCCCCAAGCTCGAGCTTCTGAGCTTGCTTGGCTTATTCTCTCCAACCTCCATCGAACTCCAACTAGCAAGTCCACCTGCTGAAGCAAACTTGTGACCAATAGATGCGCTCTCTATTTTTTGGTCAACCCCATGCTCCGCAACCTCGAACTGCTTCTCCGCTGGACCTTCTTGCCTCATACCAATGCTACATGCCATAGCATTGTCACGACCCATCATGAGGTTGGTGACCGGCGCTAGACTCCACTGTATACAAACTACAAAATGCAGATCTAGCCAGCCTCAAAACATAGCATAAAGTTTATCAATATTTATTTAAAGCAACACCAGGGTACGCTATATACACATGCCTCTCAAAATATAAGATATACAAAAATGGTGTGAGAACCATCACCAAAAGTCTGAACAAGTTTTCTGTGATACATGTTCAAACTAGAGATAGTCTAGGATCTAGCCTCTGAAAACCATTACGGAGCGTCTATACAAGAGTACAAAAGATAGCATGATCCGGAGACCTCAAAAGAGTAGCCCTTGAATGGAAGAGATGGGCATGCACCACGGACTCCAGAACCCGAGGCAAACTATGATTGCTTTAATCTAGTAAGGGGTAAGTGTTTTGAAATACTTAGTAAGAAGATAGAACATAACATATTGGTTATGTCTGCTATATATGAGAGACAGAACTTAACCATGTCCAACAATATGCAAGACCACCAGATGCATGCCAACCATATGATCACACACACACAAAAGTTCACATAGTGAACAAACGGTGAGCTATAAATAGATTTAGACGGGCCACTTCCTCTCCAGCACAGGGATATCAACATGGCCATCAGATCTCCTTTCCATAATCACATACTAAGTTTAATAGTAGTAAACTAGGATATCCCCAGTCTGTGTGCACATAGGCTAACATCCCCGGTTAGCACGGAAAAACCTGTCCATATCTCACCAAAAATAACATAGCATACCCACATAAATTGGCCCCACGCTAGGAAAGAAATATTCTCTAGCTAGCCATTCATATGTGACATATATCTCACAGACCAATCCAAACATGATCGATCTTATTGCAAATGCACATGACCACTTCATGAACATACTTCATATGCATGAGATGCACATAATCAAGGCCTGAAACATGCACATGCACCAAACAAAACCAAATTTATCATGTTTTATTCGCTTACACAAACGAATATCACGCAATAGTGCCGATTTCCCGAGTCTTAATCTCTCGTCACTTTCAACCTTCAACCATTCCTCCCAGATAGTTTTCTTCACTGAAAGCACTTTGAGAAAGCTTTACATGATCTGTATAATTTCCAATCATAAAATGAGGTCAGTTCCTCACTTCCCAACCGAGTTACATATTGAGCACACGATAAGCTCAATCGCTTTTAAGTTCGATAGATATCACATATAACCTGATATCATACAAAACACAATTAATTTACTGTACTTAAGCTCTCTTGTATGTTCTTGATAACTCAGGGTCTAAAAATCAACCTAAAATCCAAAAGAATTAACTTACCAAGCCTTTACTCATAAACCCTGCTCAATCCTGAACCAGGCAGCTAGTCCAACTTTCAACCAGGTCTTGAAGGCGATTCTTTCATCCAAACAGGGCGTATAATATGGCGTTAGAAAGCTAATTACGTCTTCTACAATCTGTAAGAAGGAACCTAAGTCCAATTCGGAGTCCAACTAAGCTTACCAAGCCATTATTCTTCCACTAGCTCATCTGTGTCTCCCTGTAGATAGTCCGTTGTTCAAAATAGATTTCCTATTGGCTCCTTGATCAGAATAGAACATGTGATATACCGTTAACAAGGTATTTGAGTCCTCTACAACTTCCATGAAGACATAAAAGTCTGATTCAAATCCAAAAATAACTTACCAAGTAATTCTTCTTCGACCACCTCACTTGATACTCCAGTAAATAGTCCAATGTTCAAAAATAATTCCACGCCAATTCCTTTATCAAAACTGGACATATAATATATGCTCAGAAAGCTCTTTATGTCCTCTACAACTTTGATGAAGGTATAAAAATCTAGTTCGAGGCAGAATATAGCTTACCAAGTTATTCTTTGTCACCTACTTCTTTCTCTTTCCTCTTACTCTCTCTCTCAACTTTCTCCTCTCTTTTGAGTTATGGCTGAGTTTCGGAATTTCTTGCCTCTTCCTTAAGGTTTCTGAGTCCCAAAAATATATAAGTGAGTAAGAGTCCAGCTTGACTCACCTCCTTAACCAAGTCTAATGAACAAGCAAGTGGTAATAGATGATTGGTTGATTCCCAATGGGGTCCATTCAGAAAGAGACTCATTCAAATCGGTGACCGACGCTAGATTCCACAGTATACAAACTACAAAATGCAGATCTAACCAGCCTCAAAACATAGCATAAAGTTTAT
The DNA here is from genome assembly GCA_963995505.1 of Hypericum androsaemum. Taxonomy (NCBI): domain Eukaryota; kingdom Viridiplantae; phylum Streptophyta; class Magnoliopsida; order Malpighiales; family Hypericaceae; genus Hypericum; species Hypericum androsaemum. Next base: position 6,347,581 of record OZ023195.1, read on the forward strand.
CAATATTTATTTAAAGCAACACCAGGGCACGCTATATACACATGCCTCTCAAAATATAAGATATACAAAAATGGTGTGAGAACCATCACCAAAAGTCTGAACAAGTTTCCTGTGATACATGTTCAAACCAAAGCATAGTCGAGGATCTAGCCTCTGAAAACCATTACGGAGCGTCTATACAAGAGTATAAAAGATAGCATGATCCGGAGACCTCAAAAGAGTAGCCCTCGAATGGAAGAGATGGGCATGCACCACGTACTCCAGAACCCGAGGCAAACTATGATTGCTTTAACCTGAGATGGATTAGTAAGGGGTAAGTGTTTTGAAACACTTAGTAAGAAGATAGAACATAACATATTGGTTATGTCTGCTACATATGAGAGACAGAACTTAACCATGTCCAACAATATGCAAGACCACAAGATGCATGCCAACCATATGATCACACACACACAAAAGTTCACATAGTGAACAAACGGTGAGCTATAGATAGATTTAGACGGGCCACTTCCTCTCCAGCACAGGGATATCAACATGGCCATCAGATCTCTTTTCCATAATCACATACTAAGTTTAATAGTAGTAAACTAGGATATCCCCAGTCTATGTGCACATAGACTAACATCCCCGGTTAGCACGGAAAAACCTGTCCATATCTCACCAAAAATAACATAGCATACCCACGTAAATTGGCCCCACGCTAGGAAAGAAATATTCTCTAGCTAGCCATTCATATGTGACATATCTCTCACAGACCAATCCAAACATGATCGATCTTATTGCAAATGCACATGACCACTTCATGAACATACTTCATATGCATGAGATGCACATAATCAAGGCCTGAAACATGCACATGCACCAAACAAAACCAAATTTATTATGTTCTATTCGCTTACACAAACGAATATCACGCAATAGTGCCGATTTCCCGAGTCCTAATCTCTCGTCACTTTCAACCTTCAACCGTTCCTCCCAGATAGTTTTCTTCACTGAAAGCACTTTGAGAAAGCTTTACATGATTTGTATAATAATTTCCAATCATAAAATGAGGTCAGTTCCTCACTTCCCAACCGAGTTACATATTGAGCACACGATAAGCTCAATCGCTTTTAAGTTCGATAGATATCACATATAACCTGTGTGTTTGGAAGTGTTTCTAGATATTCTATAGTCTTCTTAGGATTCTAGCTAACTACAACAAAGCATAGTCAATTATTCCAAGCTTTAAGAATTTTGTTGGTCAAGTTCGGACAGCAATGACCTTTGTTTAGTAAATGGAGCACCACGTTCTCAATTTTACTCCACATATTACAAATAAATATGATCCAAAAACTACACACATAGGGCTACAATTTGTTAGTTGACAAGTTTTTATAAAACGCAATGGAAGACAGTCAAAACGGAGCTTGAATGAGTCTCTTTCTGATTGGACCCCATTGGGAATCAACCAATCATCTATTACCATTTGCTTGTTCATTAGACTTGGTTAAGGAGGTGAGTCAAGCTGGACTCTTACTCACCTATATACTTTTGGGACTCAGAAACCTTAAGGAAGAGGCAAGAAATTCCGAGACTCAGCCATAACTCAAAAGAGAAGAGAAAGTTGAGAGAGAGAGTAAGAGGAAAGAGAAAGAAGCAGGTGACAAAGAACGACTTGGTAAGCTATATTCTGCCTCGAACTAGATTTGTATACCTTCATCAAAGTTGTAGAGGACATAAAGAGCTTTCTGAGAATATATTATATGTCCAGTTTTGATAAAGGAATCGGCGTGGAATTAATTTTGAACATTGGACTAGTTACTGGAGTATCAAGTGAGGTGGTCGAAGAAGAATTGCTTAGTAAGTTATTTTTGGATTTGAATTAGACTTTTATATCTTCATGGAAGTTGTAGAGGACTCAAATACCTTGTTAATGGTATATCATATGTTCTATTCTGATTAAGGAGCCAATAGGAAATCTATTTTGAACAACGGACTATCTACAGGGAGACACAGATGAGCTAGTGGAAGAAGAATGGCTTGGTAAGCTTAGTTGGACTCCGAATTGGACTTAGGTTCCTTCTTACAGATTGTAGAAGACTTAATTAGCTTTCTAACCCCATATTATACGCCCTGTTTGGATGAAAGAATCGCCTTCAAGACCTGGTTGAATGTTGGACTAGCTGCCTGGTTCAGGATTGAGCAGGGTTTATGAGTAAAGGCTTGGTAAGTTAATTATTTTGGATTTTAGGTTGATTTTTGGACCCTGAGTTATAAGAACATACAAGAGAGCTTAAGTACAGTAAATTAATTGGGTTTTGTATGATATCAGGTTATATGTGATATCTATCGAACTTAAAAGCGATTGAGCTTATCGTGTGCTCAATATGTAACTCGGTTGGGAAGTGAGGAACTGACCTCATTTTATGATTGGAAATTATTATACAGATCATGTAAAGCGTTTTCGAAGTGCTTTCAGTGAAGAAAACTATCTGGGAGGAACGGTTGAAGGTTGAAAGTGACGAGAGATTAGGACTCGGAAAATCGGCACTATTGCGTGATATTTGTTTGTGTAAGCGAATAGAATATGATAAATTTGGTTTTGTTTGGTGCATGTGCATGTTTCAGGCCTTGATTATGTGCATCTCATGCATATGAAGTATGTTCATGAAGTGGTCATGTGCATTTGCAATAAGATCGATCATGTTTGGATTGGTCTGTAAGAGATATGTCACATATGAATGGCTAGCTAGAGAATATTTCTTTCCTAGCGTGGGGCCAATTTATGTGGGTATGCTATGTTATTTTTGGTGAGATATGGACAGGTTTTCCCGTGCTAACCGGGGATGTTAGCCTATGTGCACATAGATTGGGGATATCCTAGTTTACTACTATTAAACTTAGTATGTGATTATGGAAAGGAGATCTGATGGCCATGTTGATATCCCTGTGCTGGAGAGGAAGTGGCCCGTCTAAATCTATCTATAGCTCACCGTTTGTTCACTAGGTGAACTTTTGTGTGTGTGTGATCATATGGTTGGCATGCATCTTGTGGTCTTGCATATTGTTGGACATGGTTAAGTTCTGTCTCTCATATGTAGCAGACATAACCAATATGTTATGTTCTATCTTCTTACTAAGTGTTTCAAAACACTTACCCCTTACTAATCCATCTCAGGTTAAAGCAATCATAGTTTGCCTCGGGTTCTGGAGTCCGTGGTGCATGCCCATCTCTTCCATTCGAGGGCTACTCTTTTGAGGTCTCTGGATCATGCTATCTTTTGTACTCTTGTATAGACGCTCCGTAATGGTTTTCAGAGGCTAGATCCTAGACTATGCTTTGGTTTGAACATGTATCACAGGAAACTTGTTCAGATTTTTGGTGATGGTTCTCACACCATTTTTGTATATCTTATATTTTGAGAGGCATGTGTATATAGCGTGCCCTGGTGTTGCTTTAAATAAATATTGATAAACTTTATGCTATGTTTTGAGGCTGGCTAGATCTGCATTTTGTAGTTTGTATACAGTGGAGTCTAGCGTCGGTCACCGACCTCATGATTGGAAATTATGATTGGAAATTATTACCAAGTCGTTCTTTGTCACCTGCTTCTTTCTCTTTCCTCTTACTCTCTCTCTCAACTTTCTCTTCTCTTTTGAGTTATGGCTGAGTCTCGGAATTTCTTGCCTCTTCCTTAAGGTTTCTGAGTCCCAAAAGTATATAGGTGAGTAAGAGTCCAGCTTGACTCACCTCCTTAACCAAGTCTAATGAACAAGCAAGTGGTAATAGATGATTGGTTGTTTTCCAATGGGGTCCAATCAGAAAGAGACTCATTCAAGCTCCATTTTGACTGTCTTCCATTGCATTTTATAAAAACTTGTCAACTAACAAATTGTAGCCCTATGTGTGTAGTTTTTGGATCAATTTGGAGTAAAATTGAGAACGTGGTGCTCCATTTACTAAACAAAGGTCATTGCTGTCCGAACTTGACCAACAAAATTCTTAAAGCTTGGAATAATTGACTAGGCTTTGTTGTAGTTAGCTAGAATCCTAAGAAGACTATAGAATATCTAGAAACACTTCCAAACACATCTCATATGTAGATTGTACCATAGAATACAGTTTATTCCAACCGACCATTTATAAGATATCACAATTCTCCCCTCCTTATAAAAATTTGGTCCCCGAATTTACTAAAGGCATGGAGTACTTACAGTGTTAGTCAAATAGGTTTGGATACTTCCCTCGCATATCCTCCTCTAACTCCCATGTAGCCTCTGCTGGAGAATGATTTTGCCATTCCACTTTCACAAATGGAAGATCTTTGGTCCTCAAATTTCTCACTTGTCGACCCAATATCCGTAAGGGTCGCTCTTCGTACGTAAGATCATCCTGAAAGTCCACATTTGGCTGGTCTAACACATATGAAGGATCATATAGGTATCTCCTAAGCATCGAGATATGAAACACTGGATGTATATGCGAGAATGTGGGTGGTAATGCCAACCGATAAGCCACTCGACCAACCCACTCCAGAATCTCAAATGGTCCCACATATCTTGGACTCAATTTACCCTTTTTCCCAAATCTCATAATCCCTTTCATTGGAGATACCTTCAGAAACACATTGGTACCCACTTCAAACTCAATATCTTTTCTCCTTTTATCTGAATATGTCTTCTGTCTACTTTGAGCTATCACTAATCATTTCCGAATCACCTTAATCTTATCAATTGTCTCCTGTATGAATTCAAGACTCAACTGTTGCTTCTCACAAACTTCATCCCAACATATTGGTGACCTACACTTTCTACCATACAATGCCTCATAAGGTGCCATCAGAATACTAGCTTGATAACTGTTATTGTAGGAAAACTCCATTAAAGGCAAATAGAGCTCCCAGCTCCCTCCAAAATCCATCACACATGCTCGCATCATATCCTCCAATATTTGTATTGTCCGTTCTGACTGTCCATCTGTCTGAGGATGGAAAGCTGTACTCAAATCCAAACGAGTACCCATGGCATCTTGAAACTTCTTCCAAAATCGAGATGTAAAATGTGTCCCTCGATCAGAAACTATTGAAACTGGAACTCCGTGCAGTCGAACAATCTGATCAATGAATAGTTGGGCAAACTTTGCTGCATCATATGTATTCTTAATAGGTATAAAATGTGCCGACTTCGTCAATTGATCCACAATAACCCAAACAGAATCAAACCCCCTTGGTGAAGTCGGGAGGCCCACTAACAAATCCATGGTAATTCGTTCCCATTTCTATTCTGGAATATCCAATGGTTGCAACAAACCAGAAGGTCTTTGATGTTCAGCTTTAACATGTTGACATGTTAAACACTTAGCGACAAAATCACCAATGTCCTTTTTCATGCCATTCCTCCAATAATGATTCTTCATATCTTGATACATCTTGGTCGAACCTGGATGCATACTATACATAGCCTTATGCGCTTGAGCCATAATGTCTCTCCTCAAATCTCCTACATCAGGCACAACCAATCGAGTACCAAAATATAAAACACCATTTGAACTAAGATAAAATTTAGGCAATGCATCTTCCTCTACTTTTTCAATCATCTCCATCAACTCAGGGTCCTCTCGTTGTAGTTCCACAACTCGACCACGGATAGTTGGTTGCATATGTATCTCACCCAACATCATAGGTTCAGTTCCATTTAGAACTGTTGTCAACTCCAACCCTTGGTCAACTAGCTCATGTAGGCTTGAAATCAAAGGTCTTCGAATCAATGACATATGTGCCAAACTACCAGCTGATTTCTGGCTTAAAGCATCTGCAACAACATTAGCCTTCCCTGGATGATAGCTAATGACACAATCATAGTCTTTCAGAAGCTCCATCCATCTCCTCTGCCTCATATTTAGATCCCTCTGATCAAAAATATACTTTAAACTCTTATGATCCGTAAATATTTCAAATTTATCACCATATAGATAATGCCTCCATATCTTGAGTGCAAACACCACTGCAGCCATTTCCAAGTCGTGCACTGGGTAATTGTGCTCATGTTTCTTCAACTGTCTAGATGCATAAGCTATCACATTCCTTCCCTGCATCAAAACACATCCCAAACCAATCCTTGAAGCATCACAGTACACAGCATATCCCCCGGATGCAGACGGTAAAGCCAAAACAGGAGCATTGGTTAACAAACTTTTCAACTTCTGAAAACTTCTCTCACAATCTTCTACCCACACATATTTTACATTCTTCTGTGTCAATCGAGTGAGTGGAGCAGCCAAAGTAGAAAACCCTTTTACAAACCGTCTGTAATATCCAGCCAAACCAAGGAAGCTACGTACCTCAGTAACATTGGTTGGAGTTGGCCAATTCACCACAGCTTCCACCTTCATTGGATCAACTGACACTCCATCCTTGGAAACAACATGTCCTAGGAATGCCACACTTTGCAACCAAAACTCACACTTGGAGAATTTAGCATACAACTGATTATCAAGCAAGGTCTTCAAAACCAACTGAAGATGTCCTTCATGTTCTTCCTTAGTTCGTGAGTAGATCAATATATCATTAATAAAGACAACTACAAACTGATCCAAGAATGGCTTGAACACTCGGTTCATCAAACCCATAAAGAAAGCAGGTGCATTAGTAAGACCAAATGGCATAACTAAGAACTCATAGTGTCCATATCGAGTTATGAAGGCTGTCTTAGTCACATCTTCTTTTCGGATCCTCAACTGATGATATCCAGACCTTAAATCAACCTTTGAAAACCACTTGGCATCCCTTAACTGATCAAACAAATCATCAATGCGTGGAAGAGGATATTGGTTGCGAATAGTTACCTTATTGAGCTTACGATAATCAATGCACAACCTTAAACTTCCATCTTTCTTTCTAACAAACAACACTGGAGCACCCCATGGGGAAACACTAGGCCGAATATATCCTTTATCCAACAGATCCTGCAATTGAACCTTCAACTCTTTTAACTCAGCAGGTGCCATACGATACGGAGGTATAGAGATTGGTTCGGTCCCTGGCATTAACTCAATGCAAAACTCAATCTCCCTCTCAGGTGGCAAACCTGGCAAGTCATCTGGAAAAACATCTAAAAATTCTTTCACGACAGGAATCTCATCAATAGTTATCTTCTTTGCATCTGCATCAGCTTCTTTAATAATAGCCAAATAACTCACACAACCCCTTTTTAATAATCTGAAGGCCTTCAAACATGAGATAAGTCTAGCTGGAATTACCATCCCATCACCCCGAAACATAAATTCTGGCTCACCCTTAGGCTTGAAGGTCACAATCTTATTGAAACAATCTACTGTTGCACGATATGATGATAACCAATCCATACCCAAAATCACATCAAAATCCTCCATATCAAGCACGTGTAAATCAGCAACCATATCACGTCCATCAACAACAATCACACATGATTTAAGAACTAAATGCACATGTATGATATGACCTGATGGGGTACAAACATCTAGTGACTCCCCTAAGGACACAAGTTGATCATCAAAAGACTTAGCAAACTGGGGTGACAAGAATGAATGTGTCGACCCCGAATCAAACAAGACTCGAGCATCTGACAAGCCTATAGGGAGTATACCTGAAACCACAGTATTAGATGCGGTAGCATCTTTCTTTGTCAAAGCATATACTCGAGCAGGACCACCTCCACTATGCTCCATAGGCTCCTTTTCCCTATGAACTGAATTCTCTCCCTCATTGCTCTGGCTGATTGAACTCCTACTTTGTTCTTGAGGTCGAGAAAATCTGTAACCATGAGGTACGCTAGAAAGACTAGCAACCTGTATACGTTGCCTTGCCTTATCCTCAGGACAATCTTTGATATGATGTCCATAATTGCCACATCCAAAGCAAGCTCCTGTCTGTCTATGGCATGGCCTTCCATGATGTTGTTGTTTCCCACATCTTGGACAATTTGCTGAGCTACTAGACTGGTCCCGACTACCATGTAGGTTGCGAACATCTTTTCCTCTCCCAAATCTACCAAATGATCCACCGCCCCTTGACAAGGCAGGCTGATTGCTCATCCTTCTTTGTTGTTGCCCAAAGCTTTGGTTAAAACTAGGTTGTGGTTGTCTTTCAACCCTCTGCACTTTTGGTTGCCTTTGGGTCATCTGGCGCTCAGTATCACGCATCTCTAATGTCCTTGCACAATCCACTGCAGCTGTATATGACTTGAATCCACGAGGGTACATAACTTTGAACATAGCATCATCAAGTCCCCGAATGAACCTCTTTACCTTCTTCTCCTCATCAGGAATTAAATGCTTTGCATAACGGGAAAGATAACAAAACCTCTGATCATACTCAGTTACCGTCATCTCTGGTGTCTTTACTAACCGCTCAAACTCAAAGGCACGTGCATCCCTCAAACTCTCCGGCAAGAAGCAGTCCAATAAAGCTTTACTAAACTTCTTCCAAGTCCATCCACGTGATCCCACTGTTTGGAACCAAACTCCAGCCTCTCTAGTTAACTTAAATGCAGCCAACTCCACCATCCTCTTTCCTTCACATTTTAGGATCTTCCACCTCTTCTCCATTTCATCAACAAATACCTGAGGATCATCACGCACACCTGAAAATGTAGGTGGCTCCAACTTTAAAAACTCTGCCAATGAGTCATCTCTAGGAACCAAAGCAGCTTTTCGATCCATCTGGCTTTGTTGAGTAGCAATAAATTTCTCCATTGCTATCAACACTCGGTCCACCGCATAACCACAATGCCTTTCAGCCTCAGAAGTACCACCAACTGGTGGGTCAATCTCAACTATCGTGGTATTATCTGTAGTTGTGTTCTCAGCTGGTAGTGCTGGCTCAAGTACAATATCATCTCTATGTCCATCGCAGCACTCACCTCGCTCCCTGATAGTAGTTTCCGCACCTCTACGTTTAACAGGCATATTCTCCCTATAAGAGCAAGTCATAATTTAAGAAGACCAAAGGACAAGCTGATATAATGAGGGACAAAGACATGACCGATCCTATGCTCCGTAGGGTTCCTAAAGTACACATTTAGATAACACATAAGACAAAACTCTATTGAGCTCTGATACCAAGTCTGTCACGACCCATCATGAGGTCGCTGACCAGCGCTAGACTCCACTGTATACAAACTACAAAATGCAGATCTAGCCAGCCTCAAAACATAGCATAAAGTTTATCAATATTTAATTAAAGCAACACCAGGGCACGCTATATACACATGCCTCTCAAAATATAAGATATACAAAAATGGTGTGAGAACCATCACCAAAAGTCTGAACAAGTTTCCTGTGATACATGTTCAAACCAAAGCATAGTCTAGGATCTAGCCTCTGAAAACCATTACGGAGCGTCTATACAAGAGTACAAAAGATAGCATGATCCGGAGACCTCAAAAGAGTAGCCCTCGAATGGAAGAGATGGGCATGCACCACGGACTCCAGAACCCGAGGCAAACTATGATTGCTTTAACCTGAGATGAATTAGTAAGGGGTAAGTATTTTGAAACACACAGTAAGAAGATAGAACATAACATATTGGTTATGTCTGCTACATATGAGAGACAGAACTTAACCATGTCCAACAATATGCAAGACCACAAGATGCATGCTAACCATATGATCACACACACACAAAAGTTCACATAGTGAACAAACGGTGAGCTATAGATAGATTTAGACGGGCCACTTCCTCTCCAGCACAGGGATATCAACATGGCCATCAGATCTCCTTTCCATAATCACATACTAAGTTTAATAGTAGTAAACTAGGATATCCCCAGTCTATGTGCACATAGGCTAACATCCCCGGTTAGCATGGGAAAACCTGTCCATATCTCACCAAAAATAACATAGCATACCCACATAAATTGGCCCAACGCTAGGAAAGAAATATTCTCTAGCTAGCCATTCATATGTGACATATCTCTCACAGATCAATCCAAACATGATCGATCTTATTGCAAATGCACATGACCACTTCATGAACATACTTCATATGCATGAGATGCACATAATCAAGGCCTGAAACATGCACATGCACCAAACAAAACCAAATTTATCATGTTCTATTCGCTTACACAAACGAATATCACGCAATAGTGCCGATTTCCCGAGTCCTAATCTCTCGTCACTTTCAACCTTCAACCGTTCCTTCCAGATAGTTTTCTTCACTGAAAGCACTTTGAGAAAGCTTTACATGATCTGTATAATAATTTCCAATCATAAAATGAGGTCAGTTCCTCACTTCCCAACCGAGTTACATATTGAGCACACGATAAGCTCAATCGCTTTTAAGTTCGATAGATATCACATATAACCTGATATCATACAAAACCCAATTAATTTACTGTACTTAAGTGCTCTTATATGTTCTTGATAACTCAGGGTCCAAAAATCAACCTAAAATCCAAAAGAATTAACTTACCAAGCCTTTACTCATAAACCCTGCTCAATCCTGAACCAGGCAGGTAGTCCAACTTTTAACCAGGTCTTGAAGGTGATGTTTTCATCCAAACAGGGCGTATAATATGGCGTTAGAAAGCTAATTAAGTCTTCTACAATCTGTAAGAAGGAACCTAAGTCCAATTCGGAGTCCAACTAAGCTTACCAAGCCATTCTTCTTCCACTAGATCATCTGTGTCTCCCTGTAGATAGTCCGTTGTTCAAAATAGATTTCCTATTGGCTCCTTGATTAGAATAGAACATATGATATATCGTTAACAAGGTATTTGAGTCCTCTACAACTTCTGTGAAGACGTAAAAGTCTAATTCAAATCCAAAGATAACTTACCAAGTAATTCTTCTTAGACCACCTCACTTCCACGCCGATTCCTTTATCAAAACTGGACATATAATATATGCTCAGAAAGTTCTTTATGTCCTCTACAACTTTGATGAAGGTATAAAAATCTAGTTCGAGGCAGAATATAGCTTACCAAGTCGTTCTTTGTCACCTGCTTCTTTCTCTTTCCTCTTACTCTCTCTCTCAACTTTCTCTTCTCTTTTGAGTTATGGCTGAGTCTCGGAATTTCTTTCCTCTTCCTTAAGGTTTTTGAGTCCCAAAAGTATATAGGTGAGTAAGAGTCCAGCTTAACTCACCTTCTTAACCAAGTCTAATGAACAAGCAAGTGGTAATAGATGATTGGTTGATTCCCAATGGGGTCCAATCAGAAAGAGACTAATTCAAGCTCTGTTTTGACTGTCTTCCATTGCGTTTTATAAAAACTTGTCAACTAACAAATTGTAGCCCTATGTGTGTAGTTTTTGGATCAATTTAGAGTAAAATTGAGAACGTGGTGCTCCATTTACTAAACAAAGGTCATTGCTGTCCGAACTTGACCAACAAAATTCTTAAAGCTTAGAATAATTGACTAGGCTTTGTTGTAGTTAACTAGAATCCTAAGAAGACTATAGAATATCTAGAAACACTTCCTAACACATCTCATATGTAGATTGTACCATAGAATACAGTTTATTCCAACCGACCATTTATAAGATATCACAAGCATACAAAGGGCAACCTTTTGTTCCACCAAGTAGAACCCTCAACATGCCACGAACTCCACCGTTCGGCCTTGAGTGAGATACCTGATTCGCCCGTGGTGCTACCAACGGCTTCGCATTCCCCATGCAAAACCTACCCAACACCTTTGACGTGCACGTCTCTTTAGACAACCATAGCAGGGCCCAGCTAACAATGCTTCTCCGAGACAACCATGGCTCATTGCCAACCATGCCTCCACGAAACAACCATAGCTTGCTATCCATGTCTTCGCAAATCCCAACTACACTCAAACCATCCATGTCAAGCCTTTGCTCCCTCATACGAACCAACCTCATATGACCTGAGCTTTTTTTCACTTCATCAGACCCATTGATGTGACTCCACCTACAATAATGTTCCCCACTAACCTGTAGGTATTTCCTTTTACCCTTCATCCCTACCATCGCATCCTTCTCTACCTTCATTAGCATACCTTTATAACTATCACTGTTATAATCTAAAGTCCCTAATGAAAAGAGATTACCAAGATGTATTGGATTTGATAAGACAGAAAGCCAGTCACCATCCGACCCGTCTGAATATGTGGCCATGGTTGTGGATGCCGATCCCTCTTCGTTGTCTTGATCCCTAGTTCGTCCTGGATAGTCCCCTTCATGTGCCCTTCTCCGCACTTGAAACCACTTCCATTAAACTTCTTTGACTCTGACTTGGATCCTCTTCCACAACCCAGCTGGTGGCTCCTCATCATCCGCCAAGCACAAGCGAATCTTCGCTACCGCCTTGGCCTCCAACTCCTCCCACTGTTGCTTCTCCATCTTCCCAGACTTCTTCTCCGAGAGCGCGATGACCATCCCTTGTTGCACGAGGAGATCCTTGACACGCCTTTGTCATAACCCAAAATTTGATGAACCATCAAACTTCACAAGAGCAAACTTCGCGCCGTCCGTCATCCTCCAACCCAAGCTCTTGATACCAATTGTTATGAATTCAGCAACTAGAGAACAAGATCGCACAAAGAACACGGAACAAGAGAATTACGTGGTTCGGCCTAATGCCTACGTCCACGGTGAGAAAGGAGAAATTTTATTGATGGATCCGAGTCACAAAGCTATACAAAACCTTAGGGTAACATGTCTTTATATAGAGACAACCCCTTGGTGTATAAGTAACTTATCTAGGTCTAATTAGGAGTCCAGAATCTAGTCAGAATAGGAATAGAAATAGGAAATAAGTCTTTCCTATTTCTCGCCATCCCAACAGGTTTGATGTATTGCGAGAGAAGACTCTCATCCACGCTTTCGATTTTGACACCGAGAAGTTCCGTGTGATCCCACCTCCGGAGAAGATGGACATAAACCTTCTTTGTGGCGTGCAGGTTGGCGTAGTCAAGGAATACCTTGTTGTTTCTGGTTTGAATAGCTGTCATCGAGACCAAGCTGATGTTTGGGTGATGAAAGAGTACGGCGTCAAGGAATCATGGACTAAGCTGTACTCCGTGATAGATAACAAATTTATGACCTCTAGTAAGCGTCTCCTTCGACAGGTCAAGACACTTCCTGGCGGGGAAGCGCTGGTGATGTCTAAGATTCATGTCACGAGTGATGAGGTTTGCTTCATGAGTTATGATATTAAGAACTTATCATTGCACATTCTCGAGGCATTCCCTGAACTGCAATGGAAGTACTCGGATGCATGTGCCGTTGTTCTTACTCCAAGCTTGGTTTCACTCAGACGCATTGCCAACCAGAAAAACATAAAGAATCTTATGTAATTAGGACTCGTCTTTTTCTTTGCCTCACACACTTTTTTCATTCGTTAAATTGAAACTTTGTTATGAAAATACTTTTTCTTACTTTCGAGTTGTATAATGCTGATCATGAACACGTCAACTACTCTATTACAGCCTCGCGCCACCCTCCTCTGTTGTTCTGACCACCTCCGACCGATTTCGGGCTTCTGCTGGGCCATTTTGACATTGCCAATGGTCCCCGGGGGGTAGGCCGTTGTCAATCCTCACCCCGGCTGGCTCTTGAATTTTCTGGTTTATACTTTTAAATTATGTTCGTCGGTCTTTGTTTTTATTTTCTATTGTGTCCTGCTTTTGCTCTCGTGTCACCCTTGTCGGTGGATTTGAATTGCATTTTTTATAGTTTTATCTGCTTTTGTTTAGATCGACTTACGCTTGATCCGAGATCTGTTCGGTTCTCAAAACATTTCTGGTTGGAGCAGGTGGATAGCCTTGTCTTGGTTAGTTTCGCCCAACTTTGGCTCTCATTTGCGTGCGTCTCGTATGCATTCAAATACCCACGAGGTTGTGTTTATGATGCAATCTCGTGGTTATTAGCCGTAGGTTGTCTCAGCAGCTTTCGTCTTTGACGTTTGCCTCTCGTAGGCTCTCGTCTGCCTTTTGCTTCCACCCATGCCTCTTTGTCTCTTCTCGGAGTGGTTTTATGTTCTGTTTCAGTATTTTCATTTTTTGTTTATGTTGTTCTCTTTTCGTACTATAATTTTTTTATTATAATATAAGCTTCGCGCCACTCTTCTCTAAAAAAAAAATCAAGGAAAGCAGATGAGATGACATAACTGTGGTACAAGATAAACTAGCGTGGATGAGGCGAATCCCCACTTCCAATAAATAAGCATTGTTGCTCCTCATCAGAACCAACTGATATAAATAAATTACTCGATTCGATCATAAATTAGTCGACCTCTTTAGTATACATCAATATTTTTAAAACCGATCCGGAAGGCGACCGGATTTTTGAAAATTTTTGGTCCACCTAGTCCAACAGGTCAGGTTGTTGGTCGAACCGGGACTTTTTATTTTTATTCCAATGTTTTTTATATAAAGTGAAATATATTTATTTTAGAATAAAAATACTAAAATAACAAATAAAGTAAAATGTTGGTTTTTTATCATTTTAATCACTTGTTATTTTACAATTTGATTACAAATTATTCTAAATTTTTTGATTTGGTCAAGGGACCGGGTGGTTCAGGTCAGCCAAAAAGGACCAATCAGGTGGTCGGACCAGATTTTGGCTGGTGGAATCACTCATCCGGGTTTTGGTGAAAAATGAGCCAGAATTCCTCTCGGGTGGTAGTCTAACCGGTCTGACCACCGGTCGGACTTTGGGTTTAAAAACATTGGTATACATTGCATAATTAACTAATTACGCGTACAAATCAAAGAAAAAAGAAATCAAGGAAGATGTGCCTGTTTGTTTTAGGAATTACATTTTAATTTTTGAGGATAAGTAATTTACATGTCAATTACAGGAAAATTAGTTAATATAAATACTTCAAATTTTTAATTGGTGGGATAAAAGAACAAGTACTTTATGTAAAAGGAATAATCGTGACCAAATTGATGATGCCTACCAGTTTTCCAACCACTGACTAGGCAAGTATATTCAAAGCCAACTTTTTTTCTCAAAAATATTCAAAGCCAACTTTGTTGCTTCTTTTGTTGCCTTGTTGGGCCCAAGAAATTTTCTAAATAGGTATCATCCCATTCATCTTTTACCCAAATAGATTATGGCTATTGTTGAATTGCATCAAAATACCCCCATTATTGTATAGTGGAGGGAGAATTTTGTCAATCTTTATAGTTACATCAGTCTGATAAATATATTCTAATATTATCTGAATATGGGAAAAATATATAGAAAGTACTTGCGTCACTATACGTTATGGACGGCACAAGGCGTGTTTAATTTTAAGTAAATCCAAAGTTTAAGTTCTGTTAAATATAATCATGGTGTAATTTTTTTCTTATGAGACAAAAGTGGCCAAAATAGCAGATGAGGAGGTGATCAGACCATATTTCTCCACCGACATTGGTCGGAGGGGTAATTAAGGGAATCGCTGAACCATCTTTTGCTGATTCACAGCAGGTTACTTAATTTTCGAACAATCAAAATTTTCTGGAATAATTAATAGGCATGTTTATAATAATCTGAATTCTAACTACTCAATATATCAGATATAATTCTAACACGGATGAGAGTAAAAAAGTAAATGATGTGAATATTACAAACTTTGATCCCATGCTTACACGAGTTTTATTTTGGGGATACGTTAGAGTATGAATACCGCATCGAACTACTAGAAATTAATAGTCTATTAAATTGACTAATATCTTTTTGCAATAGTTGGGGATTTCTAAAGAAAAGGAATTGCCGCAACGACCAACCGATTCACAAATTTAGCAATTTTTCCAATTTGCTAGGAATGGTAATTAGCCAGCTCTAGCTTCAGCTTTATCCCAATCAACGTGGTTAGTTTCATGATTAAGTACAACAAGCAGTTAAATCTAACTACGGGCCAAGGAGCTTAACTAAGAGGTCCAAGTTTCAATTCTTAAAATTATTGAAGTGTTAAATATTTATTAAGAGAACATTATCGTATTTCAAATTTCATACTCTGTTCGATCATGGATTATTCAGCTCAAGTGGTATCAACCAAATAAAATTAAGTAAATCACAAATAGCTAGGTAGTTGTACATGCACACGTGGGAAGAAGTAAATCATGTTGATGATGTACTATCCAAGCATTTATCCAACTCACGGCCTCACCTCTTCAACCGCTACGCGCATAGGCTCTGCCAACTCGACCTCCAGGGCTACGAAGCTCCAACCCGGCTCCGCACAACCACTCTCTGGTGTGATCCCACCCCCAAAGAAGATGGACATAGACCTTCAATGTGTATTCAAGGAATGCCTTGCTATTTCTGGTTTTAATTGCTTCCGTCGAGAGCAAGCCGACGTTTGGGTGATGAAAGAGTATGTCAACCAAGAAGATATTCTTAAATTGCACCTTTACGTCTCAAGTCTGGGACAATATCGGATTAGAATGCGTCTGCGTGGGCAATATTAGAGTCGACAAATTGGTCAAGATTGAGCAACAACTTGGAAGGAACCTCTGTTTCTGTGTGTTTTCCTTACAGTATTTATGTGGTTGTTGTCCTATCTTTCTCAGGAGGAACTGACCTGCTTTTTCCCGATTACCATATTGAACTATTAACGTCCATCAATGCCTAGACTTTATCTTAAACAATTACAGATGCGTACATATTTTTCAAGAATTTAGACGGGTTGGCCTAAATTTTAGAACTTTAAATAATATTGGGCTTTATTTCCCTCCGAGAAAAGTTTTTCTATTTTTACAAAAGATGAGAATCCACAGTAATTAGTTACGAAATAACATTGATAGATTCTACCCGTGCCTTAGCCCGTTTGACAGCTAGATTTGTCTCAATTATTTGTCTCTTCCCTTCTGCTTTTTTCAAGTTAGCTTCTGCTAGTTCAAAAGTTTGCTGAGCTTCTTGTGGATCAATGTCACTTCCCTTCTCAGCATCATGTACGAAAATAGTGATCGACTTTTGCGAAACGAGATAAGATCTATTGTCGTACTACCACTAAGAACATTTAAGAATAGGGACACTACAGAATAGGAACACACTACTACAACTCATCAAAGCATCAAAGCCTGAGAGGGTTTGGGTATCCAAAGCTGCATAATCCAAAAACAAATGTGAGGTCAAAGTTGGAGAGTTCATCTGCGATCTGGTTACCTTCTCGTTATATACCCGGGGTGCTGTATTACAATAGATAAGTTTACTTTTGCCATTCTTTATCTGATTTTTTTAATAGAAACATGCTAGACTTATAATTCTTAAGGGATGTGTATTTTTATTTTTATTTTAAAATAAATTTTTATACCAAGTACATCTTTTTGAAGTTTGAACCCAAGATCTCTGTCAAACCTTATACATCTTCAATTGCATTGGAGTTACCCGGATGTATGTGCCATTGGTCTTACTCCAAGCTTGGTTTCTCTCAAACGCATTCTCAACCAAGAAAATGTTTCGAATCTTATGTAATTAAGACTCGACTTTTTTTATTTTTTAAATTCAAACTTAAAACTTTATTAAGAAAATATTTTTTCTTACTATTTCGATTTATATAATGTTGAGCACGAACAAGTCAAGCTCTCTTTTTTTTTGTCAGGACAACTCAAGTACTCTGTAAAACATGTCATATCGGAATTCGGTGGACGGCTAGATGCTTACTTGGTCTCTTGTGTGCATCGCCAAGTGAAATTTAGTAAATCAAGTTAGATGGATGTCACTGAAATGCCAAATGTTAAAGTCTTTGTACCAATTTGACGAGTTTTAAATTTACAAAGTACCAGAATAAGCCAAATTACATATCGTTAATGTGATACCCAAATTTTGAAAAGTCTTAAGTGATTTGATTGGTATTATCCATGTCAACAAGGTACACCTTTTTTTATAGGCACACATCCTTAGAGAACTTCAAGGTTAAATGCGTTTGGCCGGGAGTAGGATCAGGATGGGTGACCTCCTGGGAAGTTTTCTGGGATGCGTGCGAGTAAGGACAAATCACGTTAGAAAAGACATGTGTATGCAGGTCTGTGGAGACAGTCGGTCAGATCACGGGGGCATTACATTTAGTATCAGAGAAAAAATGATTATGAAATTGTTCTGTGTTCTGGATTGTTCTGACTGGCATGACGAGGACGTTGCGTATTTAAAGAAGGGTGAATGTGATACCCCAATTCTAAAAAGTCTTAACTGATTTGATTGGTACTATCCATTTCAACAAGGCACGCCAACCGCCACGGAGTAAAGTTCTTCGTAATGCTCAATTACTTTCAAGATACATTATAAAAGGCTACATATTCATGTTCTACCTCAACGTTGAATAATTTTTTAAAATAAAATATGGATGTCGTGCAACTCAATATATGCATCTCCTCCTAGTTCTCAATCACGAGTCGCCCCCTAGTATCTGAGACAGCAGCGCACACTAATGAGGATACGAAACTCAATAAGTCGGTAAAAATAAACACATAATTCACGCATCAAATCATATTCATAATCTCGTATCAAGCCGTATGCACTAAGGACTTCACAGTCAATGACATACTCATGTCAGACAGATATCAGAGTCACACATTTGTCAACATTAAAATATAGTAACAGAGGTTAAGGCAATAATAAAGGTTTACGAATACATAATATACACTGACAACCTTTTCAGAACAGAAACAGAGGTCACCTTGCCATCTAACATAATAGGACTCCGGAGCCTAACAGATATCATAACGGGATTCTCGTGGGGCACAGATAAATACTCTTCTGTTCTTACGATGCAGGTCCAGAAGACAAAAAAGTATCCCTTCTACGAGCCAAGATAATCTCCACACGCCCTGTCCATTCGATCACTCACACCTAGAGTTACCCAGTAGCCTCTTAAAATGATGGGAATAAACTACGGGGCCCAGAAAGGTATGGAGATAATTCCGTATTTCAAAAACGGATACAGAGACAGAGACCAAGTCAGGCAGAATAATTCGAACAGACCAAATCAGTTACAATAATCAGAACATATCAAATCAGGCAGAATAATCAGAATTAAAATTCCAGAAAGACAGACAAGACAATTCTCAAATATTTCAAAACCCAAAAACCCTAGACAAAACGTTGGAAATTGCATCTGCTACATTGGTTACCCTCACGTCAATTATGGTTAAGCTTCACTTCACATTGACAGGCATGAAGCTCTCTGGCATATTAGATAAGTTCACTTTTCCATTCTTTATCTGATTTTTCCTTCTTTTTAAGAGAAACGTACCAGATTTATAATTCGCGAGGGATACGTGTGTATATATATATATTACGTTGGCTAGTTGAATAGAATATCTTATTGGAAAGTTAAGCGGCGACGTTGAATCAAATCAGGAATAAGATCATAACTCGGAAATTTTTAAGGAATAAGGATTAAATAAACCCCTACATATATAAAAAGTCTAATTAACACTATCTACTAAAAATAGTTCTTGTACTTGTCAAAATAGACTAATTAACACTTCGGGACCAATTTTCTGGTCACCAATAATATATCACCGTGTTACGTGGCGTTTAACTCATCAATTCATTCCCATGCTAAGTATTAACTAAGTGGGATCCACTTCGTTCAAATCCTCCCTCTTCTCCTTAGCAACACCATCTAGATCTCCTCCGATAAGGAAGTCAACTCGCCCGCCATGACGATCTCTATCACCGTCACCGATCCCCCCCTGCCGGAATCCGAATCTGAATCCGTCGAGCTTCTACCCCAGCTCAGATTAGGGTTTTGGCTTCCAAGTGACCGGATCGGGGAAGGAGAAGCAGAGTTAGATGCCAACTCCCATCGTACGGACTATCTCATTCTCTCCTCTCTCTCTCTCCCTCTTAATTTTTTTTCTTTCATTTGTTGATAAATTTTCTTTTATTTATTTTCTTCCTTTTTTCGTCTTTTTATCTTCTATTTATATTTTCGGCCTCTTTTGTGTTAGTGGCTAAACGACGACATGGAGACGGAGATGAATTCTATGGCGTGTAGGATACAGAAGGAAGGTACCGAGGGGAGTCGTCGCTGAAAGAAGTGGATCTCACTTAGTGCTTACGTCACAATAAATTGATAAGTTAAATGACATGTAACACAAAGATGTATCACTGGTTTCCCGCGAAAAAAAAAGATGTATCACTGGTGACCGAAAAATTAGTCCCGGGGTGTTAATTGGTCCACTTCAATAAATACCGGGTGCTAAATAGATCTATTATAGAGGGTGTTAATTGGATTTTTGTATATGTAGAAGCATGGTTTTAAAAAATACGGTCCGACCGGTTGGACTGTGAAACGGGCACAAGACCGGGTCGTTTTTAGGCTTTTGACTGGGGTCTGTACTAACCGGATCAAATCCGGTCAGACCGGCCAATTTTGAGGTCCATCCTGACCGGTCGAACCCGATTAGTACAAAAATGGGCAAAATTGAATTTTTTGTGGTTTTCGAGGAAAAAATTTGATTTGACAAATTTATAAAGTAATAAATAAATAAAAAAGTAGATTTATAGAGTGGAGAGATAAAAAATTAAGTCTACTTTTTTTTTAGAAAATAAGTATATTTTAACCTACATATATATATTATTTAAAATATTTAAAAATAAAAAAATTGGTCCGACCGGTGGTTCGACCGATATGACCGGCCAACCTAGAGGACAGGAGAAATCCCAGGTCGGCCTCCGGGTCATTTTTTAAAACCATGTGTAGAAGGACTTATTTAATCCTTATTCCGTAGTTGAACCCAATATGAAGATGTCCTTCCTCCTCCTCAACCATACAGGCAACGCACGCCGTCTCTTTTAGTCTTTTTCCCTACCAACGCAGAAAGACAGAAATCCTAGAAGAAGAAGAAAGCCCTAGCGTAATGAGTCTCCTCCTGTCCCTCCCGACCCACACCTTCTCCATGAAATCATCTTTCGCTTGCCCCTAAAAGACCTATCATCGTGCAAGCTGGTTTGCAAGCAGCTGCTAAATTTAGTTTTGGATCCAAAGATGTCTATGTAATTCGATAAAGTTTCTTCTACGGATTTGTTGTGCTTTTTCCTGTAGCCAGAAAATGACCAAAAGGTGACCACACATGATGGCCGGAGTTGATATACGCCAAAAAATGATCGAAGATGATGACCGGAAATTTTGACCGGAGCAAGGGAAATATCATATGAGGTAATATTTTAATCCAAAATTATAACATTTATGAAGTTACAAATAATAAGGTGGAAATATCATCCTTAAAGTCTTATCTTTATTTTGAGGAATTATTAGGTGGACATAACTTACATTTCTATGTACGGTAAATTGTACAAAAGGTAGTTTTTTGAACTCCCATATATTTACAAAAGAGAATCTTATCAATAAAGTTATATCCATTTATATGATGAAAGTTTTGTATATAAATAGGTGATCAATCAAATGATACATACACAATTTGAAGTTAAAATGGCAAATTACTTTGACCTTTTTCTTTTCCAAGTAGCAACAATCTTATTCATGATTGTTAATGGGACTGCATGGTTACATTTTACTGATAAACATCATGTTGTAATCAACAATGCTATTGGTTATAATCGATGGCTCACAGTTCATTGTATATCGGCGAATGATGATCAGGGTATTCATTATCTACCACCTAGTGGACCTGATTCAAGTTATTCATTTAGTTTCTATACACGATTTTTGGCAAACACATTATATCATTGTGGATTTGAGTGGGTGTGGAAGGATGCCCAACAAATCAATCATACAATTCACCAAAGTTGTACAGTTTTCGAGATTGATAGAGATCAATATTGTCCTAATCGTGTATGTACTTGGTACGTTACAACCGATGGAATTGGTGCAGATGGTTGGGAGCCATATCGATTTCCCAGTTTCCTTCATTGGGGGTCTGAATGCAGAATCGATCATCATTGATGAGGTAGGAGATGTAATAAATAGCATGTTCTAAAAATTATCTCATTTGCTCTTATTTCCTATTCTGAGCAATAAATAACGAGGACATGTACCGATCATCTCTTTAATAATGTTACTTTTATTTTCTATCTACTCTTGATTCCTTTTTATTATATTTTATAATGAATTATTGTCAACAATGAATTGATTTATTAAATTTCAGAAGCTCTTCTAGAATACATCATCACAAAATCTTAGTATAAATAGCTACCAAATACTAAACTCTAAAATCGTGTAATTGAACTCACATTATTAACATTTTATTTATTTATGGTAGCTCAAAAAACCAGGCCAATCCATTACTTTAGAGATATTTATTGAATTTTAATTTTAAGACGTAGTAAAATGTTAGTCATAGAGTGAGAGGGTATTTAATCTAATAGTACAAAGTATAGAAGGATTGACGAAACTTCATAGTTCAAATTTTAACCGATATAATTATTGGTATAAAAATTTACCTTTACGAAAATGTATGAATCTTCGAGTAATATTACGATGATTGAATTCATTAAATTTCAGATTTTTCAGCAAAAATATGTAATAATACATGATTGTGTCACTTAAGGTTGCAATATTTTTATTAGAATAAAGATCAAATAACATCTATTACTTACTCAAAAAGTCTAATAAAAAATTATTTCACTTGACCCATTCTATTTATCTAAATAAGTCAATTAACACCTTGAACTATTATTCGGTCACTAGTGATATTTCACCATCTTAGATGACCTCTCCCTCATCTTAAATACGATATATCATTCTTATTTATTTTAAAGATAAAAATAAAAACCCCATTCAAACCCAATTTGTCGTACACATTCTCGGGAAGGCACATCGGATATTAACCTCTTGATCACAACCCGCAAATAAGATGATCATGTCATGGACCAATATCGGAATAAATAGGACTAGAACTCTCAAATCGGGTAATAAGTTAATTAGCAAATAAAATTAATTAAAAGACTACCAAACAAGTTCTTAATCCTAATTAGACCCAATATATTATTTTTGGTAGATAAATATACTTTATTAATAAAATGAAGCGAAAGCGAAAGGAAGATAAAATATACGATAAAAGATAAACCGACCGCAATCTACACCGAACTACCAAACCCTATAACATTCTACTCATCCCAAAGCCCCCCAAAAAATGAAACTCACACATTTACGTAATTTTTAATGAGTCCCAATACAAATCCACATTGTGATTATCTATTTCATTAAAAGTCCTTGACCAAATAAGTCATTCGCGGATACAGAAGTAAATGGAATGCTGTAAAAAGTTCTCGATCACATTAAAGTTTATCGAAGATCACTCGATTTTGATATCTTATTATTGCTGATAACGCTCTTGCATCATATTAGGCAGAAAAATGAGGGATAGGAAGAAAATTATTTTCCATAAAATTCCTTCTATTTATGAGATGAAGTTTTTGAAATAAATAGGATTGGCACTCAAATAAATGCATACATTTTTGAAAAATTAGATCCGAAGAGTGAGGTTGAAATGGCTTATAACTTTGTGTCTTTTCTTCTTCCTAATGGTAACCAATGTTTTAAAAATCACGGTCTGACCGGTAGTCCGACCGGTCGGACCGCTACCTGGGACCAAATTTGGGTCGATTTTTACATAAAACCCATAATGCAGTTCGACCGGCCAAAATTTGGTCGGACCACCTGGTCAGGTGCTTCCAGGTGAACCGGTTTGCCCGGATTAGAAAATTTTGTTTTTATTTTTTCTATTTTATCGGATTTAATTTAGAAACAAAACCTCAACTTCCATTATCGGAGTGTATATATCACTTTTGAATCACAACAAACTTATATTTTTAACAATTCTCGATAATATGTCAACCAAGTTAAACGAATTGGACTAATATGTCAAACAAGAAAACTTATATAATCATCTTCTTATACTTCTAGACTTGTTTAATTCATGTTTGAAGATTTTATTTGAATAAATTGTAACAAAGTTGCTAAATATGTGAAATTATTTAGTATTTTATCTTTTTTTACTCTAAATTAAATTTATCAAACTTTATTTAATAATATTAATATATAATAGAAGTTTCGGTCGAACCGGAAATTTGGAGAATTTCGGGTCACCTTCCGGGTTGGTTTTAAAAATATTGATGGTAACAATCTTGTCCACGACTGTAAGTGGGACGACAATGCTCAACAAAAATAATAGTATAGATGATAAAATTACAGCCGTTCTTAACAATGCTATTTATTTTTTTCTATTGCTTATTGTGCACTTTGAATCTTCTGACGGTAATTTGAAAACTCATAATCTGACACCTGTAAGACCTAATTCAACTTACTTGTTTAATTTTTGTCAGGCCCTTTTCAGGACGGTATACCATTGCTTTTTTGCATGGACAGAAAGGGATATCCAGCAAGTCAACCACGAAGTAACCCAAAATTGCACTGTTTATGATGTTGAAAGAGACCGTGGAAAATGCCATAATTGTGCTTGGAATATTAAACCTACAGGAATTTTTGGAATTGGTTGGGCTAGCTGCTTAAACTGGGGTAGTCGATGTACATGGTAGATTTAGCATGAGATGTTATAGCTTTTACCAAGTCCTAACAACTATTTTCTTTACTCCTTTTTCATGTTTTAAGCGATAAATAAAGACACGGTGTCTTGAGCCCTGCTATGCTAGATTCCTGGAGCGTGAAAAGTTTAAAATGTAGACTGGTCATTTATACAAGAATTGGGTCCTATCGCTATCTATGGAGGTTGGTAATGCCCAAACTTTCGAAGAATGAAGCAAAAAGTTGCCTCCCAATGCTTTTGGTGAAGAATTTGTTTAGAATCAGGGGTGTGCTTTCGGTGGAACTGTTGTTTCTGTTAAGCCAGCGGACCCAACGCAATCCAAAACTCAAGCAAGCAAGCCACGAAATCACAAGAAGAACAAATGAAAGAACACACAAGAGACAAAGATTTGTTCACCCGATTCGACGAGAACGTCTACGTCCGGGGGCGTACCAAGCCAGGAGGATTTTTATTAGTCTCGCTCTCGAGCTTCACTTGCTCTTTACAAGAAAAGGCCACTTCTTTGACACCCAACACTCTTCTAGGGTTGTCTATCTCTCCTCTCTATTTGGGAACAACAATAAATGAGATCTAGTTGGGTATTTATAGTGGCACCAATCCTAGGAGAAAATGGGGCAAGGAGGGGCAAACTTGTCCATAAAAAACTCACTTTCCCGAGCTCATTGGCGGGTACCAATCAGAGTCCAGCGATTTTCGGATGAACAGTAGTTGGCGGGCGCCAAGTGAACAGTAACTCTACCACTTCTTCATTTTGCTTCGTTTCTCGACCGTCTCTTGATCCGAATGATCCCTCAAGCGTCTCCGAGCACCGAATCCATTCAATCAAGTCCCGAACCATCTCTCAGGCTCCATATCCCAAAAGTTTCTTAATGTGGTTCCGATATTTATATATATATATGAAGCAATTGAAACATTGAAACTCGAGAATCGCCTAACTAAAGAATCATACTTTAAGATCTGTTTTTATTCAACAAAAGTGGTCAAAAGTGGCCTAACTCGAGAACCCCTCTGTGCTCACCTTCCGCTCCTTCACCGGACCACCTCCGTGCTCGCATTTTCTCCTATCCAAATGTGTGATTTTTTCTTCCTCCAAGTTGCAATTTTTTCTTTCTGGGTGCTGATTAGGGTTTGTGGAACTGTTCCAGCATTCAAGTCGTGTTTTTGTTTATTAATTTGTTATTTTTTGCTGACTGGTGATGATTGAACTTGAATGGAGAATGATTTGAAGATGAAGCAGAAGGCTGCAGAGAAGAGCATAAGAGATGAGAAGGTGGAACCTCAAAAGAAAAAGGTACTAATTGGTTTGACGATGTGATGATATTTGTTGATAAGAGATTGACGATGGTTTGATATTTGGTTTGACGATGTGATAATATTGGTTTGACGATGTGATGATATTGGTTTGTGTATTTGATGATATTGGTTTAACGTTGTGTTGATATTGGTTATGTTGTTCTGACGATGTGTTGATATTGGTATGACTATGTGATGATATTTGTTTGACTATGTGATAAGATTGGTTTTGAGCTGGGTTGATATTGGTTTTGAGCTGGGTTGATATTGGTCTGTGCTTGTGTTGATATTGGTTTGAAAATGTTATGATATTGGTTTAACAATGTGTCGATATTGGTTTGACGATGTTGTGATATTAGTTTGACGATTTGATGATATTGGTTTTGAGTTGGGTTGATATTGGTTTTGAGCTGGATTGATATAGGTTTACAGATCAGATATTGGTTATAGCACAGTCGGACAATTTGATACTGCCAACCGTATTGACCCAGAGCGTTGCAGTGGCAAGAAGAAAAAGGGACAAGTGTTTATACAAGATTAAAGAAGTGAGCTAGGGAATAGCGGTCATGCCACATTTTTTGACATATTGTAGCCACATTTTGTGTTAGAAATCGTATTGTATCAGACTTGTTTATGTTCTTTGATGGTGAAGTTGTTTTGTTCATGTTGTGATACTCTGGACTTATTTCAAACATGAACCGGCCCGCTGAACTGTTTAGGATTATTGGCATTGGTTTCAGTACGTACAGATATTAGTTCGAGTATGCACTGATATTAGTTTAAGTGTGGACCGATATTGGTTTGAATTTGGACTGATATTGGTTTGAGTATGTACAGATATTAGTTTGAGTATTTATCTATATTAGTTTGAGTACTTATTGATATTTGTTTGAGTATGTACATATATTGGTTTGAGTATGTACATATATTGGTTTGATTATGTACTGATATTGGTTTTAGTATGTACAAATATTTATTACAGATACAAACCAATATCAATACATTAGACAAACCAATATCAATTCTCGTTGAAACCAATATCCTTACCGCTAAAAATGCATATATCAAAATACCTAAATTCAATATCGAAACAACCAAAAACCAATATCCAAACATCTTAATACCAATATCAATACACCTTTAAACCAATATCAATTCATCTAAAAACCAATATCAATGTACGTTAAAACCAATATCTTTACACCTCGAAACCAATATCAGTACACGTTAAAACCAATATCACCGCACCTTGAAACTAATATCAATAAACCTTAAAACTAATATCAATACATCTAAAAACTAATATCAAAATATCTAAAAATTAATATCAAAACATCTAAAAATTAATATCAAAATGTAAGATCAAATAACAAAATGTAATTAGTTTTCAAATGTAGTAATATTTATTTTTCGATGTAGTGATATTAGTTTTCGGATGTAGTGATATTGGTTTTCGGATGTAGTGATATTGATTTTCGGATGTGGTGATATTGGTTTTCGGATGTAGTGATATTGGTTTTGTGGTGTAGTGATATTAGTTTTCGGATGTAGTGATATTGGTTTCCAAATGTAGTGATATTGGTTTTCGATTAAAGTGATTGGTTTACGAATCGAATAACTTTATACATATGTAACTCGGATTTTAGTTAAAAAAATCCAGATTTATAAATTGATCTTGAAATGTTCTTGATGACGAGGAAAAAAGATTAAATACTAGAAGAAAAGAACATATATGAATTCGACCAAAATAAAAATATATAAATTTCTGAAGAAATTTTTTTATGTTTAGGAAATACAAAATTATAGGCACTGATTAAGATATTAAGTTTGATTAAAAAAAAATATCTGGTAAGGTTTTTGAAGTTCAAAAAAATTTGAAGAGTCCTTCTTTGGAAATGTGAAGAGTCTTTCACGTCTAATGGGAGATAGATTTTTATCTTTTATCTTTTCAATGCTTTCATAAATAAGAGTGTTATCCCTAATTTTTTAGTTTGACAAAATTACCCCTGATTGCTTTAATAATTCATTTAGTCCCCAAATTTGGGAACTAGTCTTGTCCCCACCGAATCCACCCCGTGTACAAGGATGCCCAACATATCAACCATATAGTTAGCTATAGTTGCACAGTTTACGATTCCATAAGAGAGAGATTTTTGTCTTGTTAGAACATGTACTTGGAAGCGACAGCTCCTGGACTTTGTGCAATTGGTTGGCAGCTAATGCCTAGGCAATATTGTCTTCATTGGGGCACCAAAGAATGTGACGGTCATACGCTAATTGAGGGTGAGATGCAATTGTATTTTAATCATGTTTTAAATTTTCTTTTCTTTTCCATATTTTCTGTTTCTAACAATAAATAATGATGGCATGTACGGAGTGATGATCTCTTTAACAATGTTTCTTTTATTATAGTTGATAATTTATGTTGAACTATTGTCAAGAACTAATTGGTTTATTGAATATTATAACTTGCAAAAATATATCATCATCAAATATTAATATAAATGGTTACCAAAAACTAAACTCTAAAATCAAAGTTCTTTTGGCGGAAAAAAGAACTTCATAAATAAATAAATAAAAGTACACAAAGTTTCCTACAACCTACTTCTGACCCCATATTCCGGGCAATCAAAGAGAGAGTTTTTTCCAAAAAGGGCAAAAAATTAGATATATTCTCTAAATAGGCAAAAACTTAATATATTCTCAAAATAGGCAAAAATTTAATAAAAAAATAAAAAAAGAGTGACGACCCACATAGGGGTCTTCACACCAATTTAATAAAAAATAATAATGGAGGCGACATTTTTTTTAATTTTGGTCGATCGAACTCGATCGACTTTTGACTTCAAATTTTTTTTTGACATCGTTACACTCCGTATTTGGAAAAGTTAAAACTATAAAGTTGTAGATATATGTCTCAAATTTGCACAACAACTTGAATCAACTCAATCAGAATCTGGAATAAAAATTTGTATCCTAACTGAAATTAGTCGATCGAACTCGACCGGCTTTTGACTTCAAAATTATTTTTGACATTCTTACACTTCGAATTTAAAAAATTCATAAACTACAAAGTTGTAGATATATGTCTCCGCTTTGCATAGAAACTTGAATCACCTCAATCAGACTCTGGAGTAAGAAGTTGCAAAAATTATTTTTTTAATCAAAGTATAAGAGAAGAAAAAAAATAATTCTTGCAACTTCTTACTCCGGAGTCAGATTGAGGTGATTCAAGTTTTTGTACAAAGCTAAGACATATATCTAAAACTTTATAGTTATAACTTTTCTAAATAGAGAGTGTAACAATGTTGAAAATTCGTTTGAATTCAAAAGCCAATCGAGTTCGATCGAATGATTTCGGTTGGGAGACACAAATTTTTACCCCAGAGTCTGATTGAGTTGATTCAAATTTCTATGCAAAGCTGCGATATATGTTGTTTGTAGTTTATGACTTTTTCAAATTCAAAGTGTAAGGATGTCAAAAATAAATTTGAAGTCAAAAGCCGATCGAGTTCGATCGACTAATTTTGGTTGGGAGATACAAATTTTTACTCCGGATTCCGATTGAGTTGATTCAAATTACTGTGCAAAGATGAGATGTATATCGACAACTAATAGTTTATAACTTTTCCAAAGACGGAGTGTAACGATGTCAAAATTTTGTTTGAAGTCAAAAAATGATCGGGTTCGATCGACCGAAATTATAAAAAATATATGTCAGGGAGGCGACCTACTTTTGGGTGGCCTCCATTATTTTTTATATATTAAATTGGTGTGACGACCCCTATGTGAGTCGTCACCTATTTAATTAAAATTTTTCCTATTTTGGGAATATATTAAATTTTTGCCTATTTAGGAAATATATCTAAGTTTTTTAAACCTATTTTGGAAAAAACTCGTCAAAGAGGTGGGGTCTTCTGATCACCCGACCCAAGGAGAGCCTGATCACCCTATAGTCGAATCTGCAAACTTTTATAACACTTCCAACCAATAGGCCAGCGAGACATCGCCTATCATCTATCCGATCTGATTTCGGAAGTGGTAGTTTGGGGGACCAATTACTAGACAAAAGCCCAATAGTTTACCGCCTACGTCTACTAGTCTCGAGTTAGCCCATGGAAGGGATCCAATTCATTCAATATTCTTGATTTGATGAAAAATAAACATTAAATTTTCTATTAATTCGCACTTTCCGTTAAATACTTAATAGTATATTGTTATCACATTCATCGGTAACAAATAATTTTTATGATGTAAAGAAACTAGAAAATTTATGATAAAATAATTTGCATATAAGATAATATTTTTGTCCAAAATTTTACCAACTTATTAAGTGACCACGGTGGAAATTATCTCCCTTAACATATAATCTTTTTTTAGAAATGATACGATATTCTATTTTGGGATACGGTATTCAATTTGGGATTTTGATCGATGGAGAAGGATATCCATGAAGTCAACCTACGTTATCTTAGATTTGCACAGTTTTCAGTAATGACAGAGACTATAAATCATATTTTTTCCTTAAATCACCGGTATTAACTAACTTTAAATATGAACATACATCGCCTAACAAATTTTTAACACCGTTGTCTTCCAAAAAACCGAAGACTCTAAATCATGTTGTAAGCGTAGATGTGCTCGAAACGTTATCCTTGATTAATTTTGTGCAATTGGGTAGCTAGATGCTTTCATTTTGGTCTTCAAAAATATTATATTTTCTTGTATTTCATGTTCTAAGTAATAAATAAAGAAGACATGTATGCATTAATATTTTCTTTTTTAGTGTTAAATTTATTAATCACGGACTCTTCATAATTATACACACATTTGATTTCTAGTATTGAGGAGCATCTACCAAAATCTACGAAAAAATTGGTCTATAAATTTGATTCCGGTGTCGTTGGCGGAACGCGAAACCGCCCGCGTCATCTGAATGGGTTGGCCCTGGCCTGGCCTGGCATCTCACGTTGACCTAGATTTTGAGTATCGGAAATGTACCAATTTTTTTTTTGCTAGAGCTCTCTACTAATTTTAAATATTTGTTAGATATATTTTATCATTTTTTAAAGACATGATTGATTCAGCAATTGGAATAACTAATTCAAAATAGAATAAGATCCGAAAAAATAACTCTTGTAATCTTGTAATAAAAAATATATAATTTAGCACGAGCAGAAAGTTAATCTTGATTGATGATCTATTACTTCAACCGTAGCATAATCTGGAGACCAGTTAATATGGATAACTATATAAGTATTATATCTCCTCTCAAAAAGAAAAGTAGTCTCCCACAAATATAAACGTAATCTTTTAATCCAAATTATAGCAGTTATGAAGTTACCAATAATAACCGGCATTTTTTAATATATAAAAATTAGCCATTTACTATGGTGCGAATCATATAAGATAATATTTTAATCCAAAATCATAGCATTTATGAACTTACCAGTAATAAGGTGGAAATATCATCCTCGAAGTCTTATCTTTATTTTCAGTAATTATTAGATGGACATCACTTACATTTCTACGTATGATAAATTTACGGCAGATAATCTTAGCCATAAATTTATATCCATTTATAAGATGAAAGTTTCGTATATAAATAGGTATTCAATCAAATGATACATATACAATTTAAAGTTAAAATGGCTAACTACCTTTGCCTTTTTCTTTTCCAATTAGCAACAATCTTGCTCGTGATTGTTAATGGGGTTGCATTTAAGATCCATTTCACTCGTAAAACAAATGTAGTGATCAACAATGTTATTGGTTATGATCGATAGCTCATTGTACATTGTATATCTGGAGATGATGATCAGGGTATTCATCATCTGTTGGGATGGCGAGAAATAGGAAAGACTTATTTCCTATTCCTATTCCTATTCTGACTAGGTTTTGGACTCCTAATTCGACCTAGATAGGTTACTTGTACACCAAGGGTTTGTCTCTATATAAAGGCATGTTACGCTAGGTTTTTTGTATGGCTTTGTGGCTTGGAAACTCATCAATAAAAGTTCTCCTCTCTCTCCGTGGACGTAGGCATTAGGCCGAACTATGCAATTCTCTTGTTCTGTATTGTTTGTGCGATCTTGTTCTCTAGTTGCTGAATTCCTAACATCATCTACCTCCCAATGAACCTGATTCATCTTATTCCTTCAGTTTCCATCCGAAATTTCGGGGCTCACATTATACCATTGTTGATTTGAATGGGTCTGAAGAGATGCTCAACAAGTCAATCATACAATACACCAAAGTTGTACAGTTTTCGAGGATAATAGAGATCAAGATTGTCCTGATCATGTATGTGCTTGGAACGTTACAACCGATGGAATTGGTGCAATTGGTTGGCAGCCAGATGATTATCCGAGTTTCCCTCATTGGGGGCCTGAATGCAGAATCGATAATCTTTGATTGGGTAGGAGATGTAATAAATAGCATGTTCTAAAAGTTATTTCATTAGCACTTATTTACTATGCCGAGCAATAAATAAAGAGAACATGTATCGATCATCTCTTTAATAATGCAACTTTTATTATCCATCGACTCTTGATTACTTTTTATTATATTTTATATTGAATTATTGTCAACAATGAATTGATTTATTAAATTTCAGTAGCTCTTCAAGAATACATCATTACAAAATCTTATTATAAATAGCTACCAAATACTGAACTCTAAAATTACGAATTGAACTAACATTATTAAAACTTTATTTATTTATGGTAGCTCAAAAAACCAGGCCAATCCATTACTTTAAAGATAATTATTGAATTTTAATTTTAAGACGTAATTACGTGTGAGTCATGGAGCGAGAGGTATTTAACCTAATAGTACAAAGTATAGGAGGATTGACGAAGCTTCATAGTTCAAATTCTAAAGAATATAATTATCGGTATAAAAATTTTCCTTTAAGAAAATGCGTGAATCTCTGAGTAATATTACAATGATTGAATTAATTAAATTTCAGATTTTTCTGTAAAAATAATTAATAATACACGATTGTATCACTTCAAGTTGCAATATTTTTATTGGAATAATGATCAAATAACTTCTCTTACTTACTTAAAAAATCTAATAAGCACCATGTATTTGAAATTGTTTCACTTGACCAATTCTATTTGTCTAAATGTGTCAATTAATACCTTGAACTATTTTTTCGATCACTAGTGATATTTCACCGTCTGAGATGATGTCTCTCTCATCTTAAATACGATATATCATTCTTATTTATTTTAAAGATAAAAATAAAAACCCCTTTCAAACCCAAGTTGTCGTATACATTCTCCGGAAGGCACATCGGATATTAACCTCTTGATCACAGCCCGCAAATAAGATGATCATGTCATAGACAATTATCGGAATAAATAGGACTAGAACTCTCATATCGGGTAATACATTAATTAGCAAATAAAATTAATTAAAAGGCTACCAAACAAGTTTCTTAATCCTAATTGGACCTGATATTTTATTATTGTTGATAACGCTTTTGTATCATATTAAGCAGGAAAATAAGCGATAGGAAGAAAATTATTTTCAATGAAGTTCCTTCTATTTATGAGATGAAGTTTTGGAAATAAATAGGATTGGCACTCAAATAAATGCATACATTTTTGAATAACTAGATCCGAAGAGTGAGGTTGAAATGGCTTATAACAGGGAAGGTTCACTGGAGGTGATCTTGATGGCAAAGTTTTGTAGGCAGGTGATCTTGAAACGGGGAAGGTTCACTGGAGGAAATGGGAGATTCTGACCATACCAAAGAGAGTTGGTGGTCTTCGTTTTAGGAGTACGAGGGCTTTCAATGAGGCTCTCCTGGCCAAGCAGGCTTTTTTTTTGCCGGAAAAAGAATTGCATTACTAAAAGAAAAGATAGGAGAAAATAATGTCCATACACAGCATATCCCCAGGGTGACCCATGAAGGGGCCCGCCTCAATAAAGAAGCTTACCGGCCCGCCCACCTCGAAGGCATATCGACTAGCTAAAATCCTAGCTACCACAACAGAAATCAGCAGATCCACACACACGCCCCCCACATACTTATAGTATGCAGTTGCAGCCGGAGCCTCAGTAAAAACCTGTCATCGCCAAACGACCCTGATTCCTTATGTTATAAATTGCTGCAGATTGTGTACTTTCCTAGGAGCTCATTTTTGCAGGGTAGGAAGGGAGTGAAACCTTCTTGGACCTGGAGCAGTTTGGTCAGGGAAATGCAACTGCTGAGACCTAACCTGGTGTGGGACAAAGTTATTTGGCTCCCTGCCAAGTTAGGGAAGTATACTGTTAAGTTAGGTTATCATGCTATAAAAAACAACCTAGCAAATCCTGATGTCCCTCCTAACTTTATGTGGTGCAGGCTCCGGAAGCTAAAAATCTTCCCAAAAATCAGACATTTTTTATGGAGGGCTGCTAATAATGCCCTCCCAAATGCACAAAATCTGATGAGGAGGCAAATCACGAATGAGCAGACCTGCAAAGTTTGTGGTGTGAAGGTCGAAGATGTGATACATGCTCTCATTGAATGCCCACATGCTAGGGCCACGTGGTTCATGTCTTCGATTGGAGTGACTCCTGAGAGGAGGGACTCTTTGGACTTTAATTCTTGGCTGCAGCACACTATCAATACTTTGGATGAAGCGGAGAGGCCTGATCTGATCTTGCAGGTCGTATTCACTTGTTAGCAGGTTTGGTTGACACCAAATGAACACAATTATTAGGGTTGTGCCCTAGATCCTCTTGCTACTTGGCCTAAGAGTGTTCATAAGTGTCAGGAACTTGCTGGATTGCGGGACCAGAATCATTCCCCTGTAATGGCCAGGGCTGAGTGCTGGAGACCTCCTGAAAAGGGCACTATCAAAGTAAATACTGATGCTTCCTGGATTTCAACTTCAGCTCCAGCTGGCATCGCAATTATTGCTCGGGACTATAGGGGAATGGTCAATAACTCCCGCACTCGTGCAACACCCTCAATTCAGCTCTAGAAGCTGAAATGCAAGCCATAGGTGAGGCCGCCTCTTTCATCAAGCAACACTACAACTTCAGGTGCACAATTATTGAATCCGATTGTCAAGCTGCAGTTAATTCCCTCATCAGCGCAGGTTCTTTTGAACTTGATTGGCAACTTGAGAACTTGGCCTTGGACATCCAATCTACTCTTTTGAGTTTACCTTTGTGTAAACTTGTATATATTTTTAGAGTAGCTAATGTAGTGGTAGATTAGATGGCTAAGGCTATTGCCCTCTCTTTTGATTTTGAGGATTTAGTTAGCAATCCTCCTTTTGAGCTTCGTGAGCTCCTCTTGTATCACTCCTAAGATTAATCTTATGCTATGGTATTGTCTTTTAAAAAAAATGGCTTATAATTTTGTGTCTTTTCTTCTTCCTAATGGTAACAATCTTGTCCACTACGGTAAGTGGGACGACAATGCTCCACAAAAACAATAGTATAGATGATAAAACTGCAGCTGTTCTCAATAATGTTATTGGTTTTAGTCGATTCCTTACTGTGCACTATGAATCTTTGGATAATGACTTGAGCACTCATAATCTTACATTCGAAGGATCTTGTTCAACTTACTCATTTAGTTTTCATCCGGCCCTTTCCAGGACAGTATACCATTGCTTTTTTATATGGATAGAAAACGATGTCCAACAAGTCAACCATGACGTAACCCAAAACGGACCACATAAGTATACACAAATATTTGATTTTTAGCATTGAGGAACATCTAGCAAAATCTATATAAAAAATGCAGGCTACGAATGATATCTGTATGGCAGAGAGAAGAACAAAAGGGGAAAAAAAACTTCTGGGGCACCAACACGATAACAGGCAGGAAGAGGGAGAAGGCGATGAAGATAAAGAATACCCCGGCGGCCAGGAACAACCCGAAGTAGACAAGAGCTTTCCCGGAAGGGATACTACTAGTGGCGGACTGCAAGCTCTCAGGTATCTCTCTCACTTCTTTCGAGACTCTGCGAAGACATTTCGGATTTCTAAGTCAAACACATCAACCACGCAAATAGAACCTCGCAACGAGTTAGTTCGTCGCAAGGGCTCGGATTTTGGCTCGAGTACGGATTGGTCATCGTCCATTATATGTCCTAAACCCTAAACCCTATCATAGCTTCTAAAGGCAGCTAATTTTGTGGAACAGATTTCAGCTAAAACCGCAACTACCGCTACTACGACAATGTTAATTACGGTTTTGAGTGAGATACGAAAATTCTAATCCAACGGCACACCAATGATAGACTTCTTATGTTAAATGACTTAAATCCAATCCTAGCTCTACACGGGAAATAAAAGAAAGAAAGAAAAAGGGAGTGTCATCGTACACGTTGAAGAGCCCCCAACCCCTTTTCTTTTTTCCTTTTTCCTTTTTCCTTTTTTTTGGGGTTAATTTCTTGCCTGAGTTTTTTCGAAGAGATGGTTTAATTCGTTCCAAGTGGGTGGGTCGTTGAATCGGGAAGCTTTGGAATTAAGCAAATACGAAAATAGAGGAAACGGCGCCGTTGGGAGGGATGTGTCCATTGAATGGGCCGGGCCGGGCCTGGTATCTCATTGTAGATAAAGGACGTTCTAACACGTCTAGAGATCGAGTAAATGTTAGATATTTATTATAAATTTTTTATTTTTTAAATATCTTAACAGATTATGCAATTTTAATAATTAATTCAAAATCGAATAAGATCGAAAAATAATTCTTGTAATCTTGCAATAACTAATATAAAATTAATTTTGAGCATATAGTTCATCTTGATTGATGATCTATTAATTCAACCGTAACATAATATTGGTTGGAGTCCAGTTATTATGGATAACTGGATAAGTATTCTGTCTCCCCTCAAAAAGAAAAGTAGACTCCCGCAAAAATAAGATAATATTTTAATTCAAAATTACACCATTCATGAAGTTATCAATAATAACAAGCATTTTTTTAAATCCATAATAAGTAACTATTTACAATTCTAAATATGGTGTGAATTATATAAAGTAATAGTTTAATCCAAAATTACAGCATTTTTATGAAGTTATCAATAATAACAAACATTTTTTAATTCATAAAAAGTAACTACTTATAATTCTATATATGGTGCGAATCATATAAGGTAATCTTTTAATCCAAAATTGTAGCATTTGATGAAGTTTGATTCTGCTGAAGGTGAGACTACACATAGCGAGAACGATTCCAATTGACTGAAGGGAGCACGCGGCCCATCTGGCCCAACTTCCAAGTGATGTACAACGCAATGGCAATGGATTGGGTACGGAATGTTCCCATTCTAAACGGTTTGAAGTAAAGGATACGCATAAGTTTTTTTTATAAAAATACAGAATCACAGGACTCAAAATGGAAAAAAAAACTACGCAGGCCAGTATCGTCAACAGGACATGTGAGTATCGCAAACACGAAAAATACACTGGCCAGAATTACATAATGGAACATGTGAATATCACATAAAAGACATGTCAGTGTCACATAACTAGGCATGCTAGCGTGGTCTCTTTTACTCCAAACTGTTCGGAATAATTTCCTACACTCCGTACCCAATTCAAAGCCCAAAACAACGTTTTTAACTCAAGTTTAGACTGATGAGATGGCAAGTTGATACTTGTATATAAACCTTGGACTTGACACGTCAAATGATCAATAGAATACACACAAAAAATTTCTTCAGCTCATGTCTTCTCCCTCCGCTAGCTAGAGTAACCATTTTTCTAATTGGCTTCTTTACTAATTTGCCATTTTTGTCATGGTGTCAGAGCTACAAGCGAAGCCGTAGCTTGTAAATAAGATAGATCCTGTTTGTTTAGTCAGTTTCTCTTCCTCGAAGTTTGAGGTCGTGAAATTTCAATGACAAACGAAGTAGTAACCTCTACTGGGGTGACATTGAGCAAGTCTGATCCTCTGTTCTTGAGCGCGAACTATCACTATTAGAGCAGATCCGTTCAAGCTGCTCTTAGATTAGAGAATAAGTTCGGACTTATCGATGGATCTATTCCTATGCCTTCGCGAGATGATCCAAGGTATCCTAGCTGGGACCGTTGCAATACGATGGTCATTAGCTGGATTTCTCGCTCTGTGGAGCCTTCAATCTCTCAAGAGTGTTCTCTGGTATGAGTCTGCTGTGGCGATCTGGAGAAATCTTTAGGAGCGCTTCGGTCGTGGAGAATCGATGAGGATCGCAACTCTCCAGGAGCAAATCCATAATCTCAGGCAAGGTTCTCAAAGTATTAATGATTACTATACTGATTTTCAGATATTATGGGATCAACTGATGCAATTAAAGCCTATACTTAGTTGGAAATGTGCTGATGGTGTGAATGGAGGTTTGTGTGGTGGAAACTAAGAGGTAGCTATAGGTATGTTGTGCTTTTTCCCTCTCCAACACAGAACGCAAAGAAACCCTAGAGCAACTGAGCAATGAGTCTACTGTTCCTCCCGACCCACCTTCTCGAGGAAATCATCTCGCGCTTGCCCATGAATGCCATATCATCCTGCAAGCAGCTGCTAAATTTACTCTCAGACCCCAAATTCACCGACCTTCATCTGTACAAGTCACGGTCACGGCCTCACCTCCTTTACCGCCACTCGGACACCCTCTACCTATTCAAAATCGATGGCAACGAAGCCCCAGTCCACCTCCGTGCTACCACTCTGTGGTCTGGCCTTGATCTTAATTACTACTTGGTTAGTTCGTTCAACGGCTTGCTCTGCTCTTCCGCGAGAGGTGTTCGTGGAGGCTCTTCAGACAAAGTTGTTTGGGTGATGAAAGAGTACGGCGACAAGGGATCTTGGACTAAGTTGTACTCTGTGGTGGGTAACAACTTTACTTTTGATCTGCCTGCGCCCATCCTCCGACCAGTCAAGACACTTGCCGGCGGGGAGGCTAGTGATGTCTCAGATTCGTTTCGTGAGTTATGATATTAAGAGCATGTCGTCGCACATTGTCCAGTCATTCCCTCAACAGAATTGGATGAAACGGGAGTCACGTGGCATTGTTATTACTCCAAGCTTGATTTCACTCAAACGCATTGCCAACCACGAAAATGTTGAGAATCTCACGCAAGTAAGTAGGATTCATTCCTTGACTTCTTTTTCGTTTGTTAGCTTCATACTTGAAATTTCGTTAAGGAAATACTTTTTCTTACTAATTCGATTTATGTAATGTTGACCCCAAATTCGCCGACCTTCACCTGTATAAGTCGCGGTCGCGGCCTCACCTTCTCTGCCGCTACTCAGACACCCACTATCTATTCATCCTCGAAGCGACAAAGCCCCTACCCACCTCCGCGCAACCACTCTCTGGTCTGGCCTCAAGGTTGATGAATACTTGGTCAGTTCGTGCAACGGCTTGGTCTCCTCTTACACGATGTTTCTTGTTGGAAGCTCTTTTATGAGATGCAAAATTACAGTATGCAACCCAATCTCACGCGAGACTATCACCCTCCCTTAACTTAGAAACTGCTACGAAATTAGTCGACTCGCCATTGGATTTGCCGCTAACAACTACTATAAGATATATTTTTTATATAAGTAATATGAATTAAAAATAATGTACAATGTACACATCCACCATTACAGAGCATAAGCCCAACAAAAGCCGCCCGACAGCAAAATTAGCAGCAGGTCCGCTGCGAACCTAGTACAGCCAAACAGACGAAAACAATGGAGGGGGAGAGGGGGAGTGTCGCATCAAAACAAGCATAAAATCACAGGCAAGCATCCAGGAAAAGGGAGAGGTCTTGCCCTGCCAAGTCTTTCACTGAATTCGACCCAAGGATCCACTTTGATCTGGATAGAAATAGTATGATGAAGAAGCTGTTGGTCGAAAGATGCCTCCAGAAAGATGACTCGATTCTTCGAGTTCCAAGTGACCCAAGTGACCGCACCAAAAACTGCAAACCAAACTTTTTCAATCGTGCCGCCTCATTCCTGGGCTAATTCCAACCAAGATGCAAAGGAGTGGTGAAGAGATGGCCCAATACACACCCTAATATCCAACCTGGATGCATAGAAGTTCCAAAGCAACCAAGGACCCCAACAATGGAGAAGAAGATGCTCTCCTGATTCATCATGAATCCCGCAAAAGGGGCACAAACAATCCCACTCGTTTAGACAATTCATAAGAATCAGATTGGTTCTCGTCAGAAGGCTACCCCAAATGGCAAGCCATAGAAAATTCAACTTTCAGAGGAAAATGGCCGGACCAAACAACAATGAAGTTACTTCTAGGGTGTGAACTTTGAACAATCATGGCACGCAAGGAGCTAGCTGAAATGGTTGTTCGTGTCATGGATCCATCTGACCTATCCGCCCTCACACGTTTTGGAGCAGCCGCGGACAGAAAACCCAGCATGGAGGAGAGACCTTCTAGTTCCCAATTGAGCAAGAAGCGCACCCAACAAAATTCCCACACCCAATTATCCCCTCACCTCCCGCACTCAATAATCGTCGAAGATTTCCGAACTGAGAGTGCGAACAGTTATGGAAAGACAACTTTCAAAGGAAGACCATTAAGCTAAGGGCCGAACCAAACTAGGAAGCGGTCACCCATACCGACAATAAGATCAAAACCAGACCAAAATTTGTTTGACAGCAAGGAGTTCTCATGTGCCAGATTTGCAATCTTTGGCCAGGCCCACGAATGATTCTTACCCACATTTCATCTCCATTTGAAATGTAGTTCCACACCCACTTCATAAGGAGGCCATAGTTTCTCAAATCCAACTCTTCTATGCCAAGTCCACCATATTCCATAGGCAAGGTAACTTTGTCCCATTTAACAAGAGGAGTCTTGTTCATGTCCATGTTCCTTGACCAAAGGAATTTTCTCGTGTGCTTGACCAAGTCCTTTCAAACACCTGCCGGGAGTTTGAAGACAGAGAGATAGTAGGTGTATGGGCTGAAAAGAACAAACCTAACCAATGTCAATCTTCCCCCAGGAGAAAGCAGCTGTCCCTTCCACGAAGCCAGTCTCGCCTCCACGGATTCAAGGATGGGTTTCCAGTGGCACTTTTTTGACATAGAGCATCCAATAGGCAGGCCCAAGTACTTGAGTGGAAGGCATTCCATTTTGCAGCCCAATATAGCCGCCTGAGATTGCAGCCAATCATCGGACATGTTGATGCCAATGAGGAATGACTTGGCATAGTTGATCTTAATGCCAGAGATGAGGCTGAATGTGATTAAAATGTGCTGAAGATTAGCCAACCTCTGCTCGCTTTTCTCCAGGATGATTAATGTGTCATCCGCGTACTCAAGTAGAGAGAGCCTCTGGTTATTACCTGGAATCTGAATTCCACTAAGAAGAATAGCTTCCTCCACCTTTTTAATAAGTACCCGTAGACCTTCTGCTGCAAATACTATAAGATATTATGTGTTGTATGCCACAATATGCTAGGACATAAATTTGGATCTTTGTCCTATTTGTATGACTATAAGGTTCTTATGTAACCAACAAATACTTAGATCAACTGGTAAGGGAAATGTTCTAACTTAACCAGATCTCAGGTTCAATTTCTTGAATATGCAGCAGTGTTAAATACTTGTTGGAAGAGCTTTACCACGCCATATCTTTATGATTACAAATGATACAACTTGATAAGGTGTTGAGGTATAAAAATAATCTCGACATTGTCAATATATTTTGAGGTATTGAGGTACTCGGTATGGTCGCAAGGTAATCGGGTGACCGGTTGACCGGTGACCGATGTGGTCTGAAAGTGATCGGTGGGTGGTGTTGTCTCAAAGCAATCACTTCCGGTTTTGAGTTGGAAAGAGGTTGTCGATGGTCTTCCCTCCATTGAGTCTGAATATGGTCTTACTTGGTCGAAACCGGTGATGATAGATGGCTTCCAAGACCAAAGCTCCCGGTTCCGTCAGCTTCTCGCCTGCCTAGGTAACACTCCTCAGTAAAATGCTCATAACTTTTTATATGTAGATCAAAATGAGACGATTCAAGTTTCTATGGAAAGCTAAGATAGGCATATACAACTCTTTAGTTTACAATATTTTCTGATTCGAAGCAGAAGGAGGTCAAAAATATAGTTTAACATAGATATTTGCTCTTAGTTCGAAGGTGGACGCCCCATCCGTGAAGTCCGAGTGGGCGACCCATCCTTGAATTCCGAGTGGATGTCCTATCTCTGAAGTCATCCAGGATGTCCAAGTTGTGCCCTCGAAGTTGTATGTCTGGGTGAACGTCGAGCTCTTCGGCCCGTGAGATCGATATGTCCGGGTTGGACACTTCAGTCCGTGAAGTCGATATGTCCGGGTTGGACACTTCAGTCCGTGAAGTCGATATGTCCGCGTTAGACACTTCGGTACATGAAGTCGATATGTGCAGGTTGTGCACTTCGGTACGTGAAGTAGATATATCCGGGTAAGGTGCCTTGATCCATGAAGTGATATGTCCGGGTTGGACGCTTTGGCTTATGAGGTCGATATGTCTGAGTTGGGCACCTCCGCCCGCTAAGTAGGATGTCTGAGTTAGACCACTCGGCCCACTTGAAGAGGCCGTTTAAGTCTGCGTTGGACTTTAAGGCAGTAAG
Source organism: Hypericum androsaemum (assembly GCA_963995505.1). Lineage (NCBI taxonomy): Eukaryota > Viridiplantae > Streptophyta > Magnoliopsida > Malpighiales > Hypericaceae > Hypericum > Hypericum androsaemum. The sequence goes on from OZ023195.1 coordinate 6,389,869, forward strand.
GCCCGCTTCGAGTTGAAGGAGGTAAGGCCCGCCTCTTGCTCCATGCTTGTAGGTGGGAAGATGATTCCGAGTACGAGAGGCCCATCTCGCCCACATAGGCGAGACCGAGCGAGGGCTCTTCTCGCTCATGTTGGTGATCCGGACGAGAGGCTCCTCTCGCCCACGAAGGCGAGACCGAACGAGGGCTCTTCTCGCCCACATGGCCGAGTCCTATAGAGAAACTCGTCTGACTCAAATAGGCGAGAGGCCGATAGGAGGCACGAGCGAGGAACCGAGTGAGAGGCCTATGGCAAGAGGTCGAGTGGCGAAAGGCCGAGTGAGAGGCCTACGGCGAGAGGTCGAGTGAGAAGGCTAAGGCAGGAAGTCGGGCGAGAAATTTAAGGCCGGAAGCCTAAGGCGAGAAGACGAGCGAGGAGCCTAAGGCAAGAAGCTGAAAGTGAGAAGCCAACTTGGACCCGAGCGGGAAGCTCATTTGACCTTCGTAGGCGGGAAGGCAATTCCGGGAATAGGTCCACTTTGGTTGAGGAGGCCGTTAGCTTGAGCCCATTTTGAGATTCACTTTGGGCTGACGAGATGTCCGTCTTGGGCGATGACGGACTTGAGTCAAGATTTTGCGTAGGAGATTCGAGAAGGTCAAAATGATCTATATTTTCCTAACTTGAGCCGAGATTCTCAATATTTGGCAAGACTTGGTAAGTTCCTCTTTAGGCCGCGATCGCTTGGTCGTCACATTTTGAAAGCTTCCTATCCGAGGATGGGATTTGCTCATTTAAGGAAGACGGCTTGTATTGAGCCGAGAGGATCCCGTCATGTTAGGAACAAATAATTTGAAGCGGATCTCTCAGGATTGAGACAGGATTTCATATTGTGAAGGCGCGGAGGTTAGGTCAAGGCACTCTATATAAGGAGGGCTAGGGCGAGAGAACGGACATCAATCAACAAACACAACACAACAATTACTCTACTATCTTTATCATTTTTCTTAGTACGTAGCCTAGCATAGTCGGTAGCCTAGCATAGCTTTAGACCGACCTTGGGACGACCACTCCGAATCCGTCTCGAGTTACTTGTTCTCTTTTCCCCGCAACATAAGGTTAGGGCGACGAGGATGAAAGAGTCAATGGGCTGGCCCGCCTTGGACTTGCCGACAGATTATGGGTTATAATTTGTGTATTGGGCAAGGATAGCTATTTTTTTCAGAATAAGAACAGCTAATCTAAATCGATAGATTATGGGTTATAATTTTTGAAAATAATAAAAAATTTTAATAAATACTTAACATTATTGCATCTAATAAATTCAAAATTGAGACACTCCAATTAAATTAGAATAATTCTTTCATCCATTTGGTCGACTAATCTGAATTCGAGCTGGGTAAAAATTTTAAGCGATGTTAAAACTCTCTCAAGAGTTATTTAAAGCACAATATTTTTTAAAATATAATTTAAGATTTGGTTAAAAAAATAATTCATTCATCTATTGATATACGTGGTATTGCGATCGTTTATTCTTATTGGTCACTAATGTTGTATCTTTCGATGGAGATGCAACAGTAAAAAACCCTAGAAGACAAAAGAAACCCACGCCTTGCTCCTCAGGGTTTTTTGTCTGTTTAGTGTTACTGTTGGTAGTTTTTTGTGAAAAAAGTGTTCGAATATAAAGTATTACGGATGTGGTGTCCACGTGGCACGGACGAAAAAAAAAGTCGGATCTTGGACCAAAATCCGACTTTTTTAGTCGGATTACCAAGATCCGACTTTTTTAGTCGGATGACCAAGATCCGACAAAAAACGTCGGATGACCAAGATCCGACATAAAAAGTCGGATCTTGGTAAAAAAGACATAACACGTGTTTGGTCTTGGTGGTAGGAGGTGTCACTTTTTACTTGATGGTCAAAAGTTCGATTCCAACTTCTTGCAATTTTGCTTTTAATTTTTATTATCCAACATAAATATTATATTAAATAAATTAAATTGTAATAATTAGGTAAGTAATTCTTGATAGGCAAATTGGTTTAAGTTGTGGTCTTTGGACTTAAGGTCACAAGTTCAATACTTGACTTTGAGAATTTTTTTATCACTTTGTTTTACTAAATAATTTACTAATATTAAAATAATTTTTTAAAATTAAATATGGTGAATATTAAATCATTCATTAATATTAAAACGAAATTGATGAATATTAAAAATTATGGTGAATATTAAATCACTTCGTGAATGATCGGTGTTGAAATATTACTGAATACGAAGTGATAAAAAATTATGGTGAATGATTTAGTAAATCGAAGTGATAAAAAAATTGTCAAAATTAAGTATTGAACCTATGACCTTAGGTCCAAAGACCATAATGTAAACCAATTTGGCTATCAAGAATAACTTGTCTAATTTTTACAATTTAATTTATTTAATATAATATTTCTGTTGGATAGTAAAAATTAAAAACAAGATTGCAAGAAGTTGGAATCGAACCTATGACCATCAAGTAAAAAGTGGCATCTTCTACCACCAAGGCCAAACGCGTGTCATGTCTCTTTTACCAAGATCCGACTTTTTTTTTCGTCCGTGCCACGTGGACACTACATCCGCAATACTTTATATTCGAACACTTTTTTCACAAAAAACTACCAACAGTAACACCAAACAAACAAATAACCCGCTCCTCATCCCTTGTACAGGCAGGCAACGCACACCGCCTCTCTTCCCAGTTCCTCTACCAACACACAAGACAAAAGAAACCCTAGAAGAAGAAGAAGAAGAAGAAGAAGAAGAAGAAGAAGAAGAAGAAGAAGAAGTCCCTAGCGCAATGAGTCTCCTCCTACCCCTCCCGACCCACCTTCTCCATGAAATCATCTTGCTCTTGCCCCTGAAAGACGTATCATCGTGCAAGCTGGTTTGCAAGCAGCTTCTAAATTTAGTCTTGGACCCCAACTTCGCCGACCTTCACTTGTACAAGTCACAGTCACGGCCTCACCTCCTCTACCGCTACTTGGACACCCTCTACCTGTTCAACCTCCAGTGCGACGAAGCCCCAACCCACCTCCGCGCAATCACACTCTGGTCTGGCTTCAAGGTTGATGAGTACATGGCTAGTTCGTGCAACGGCTTGGTCTGCTCTTACGCGAGATTTTTCGGTCGAAGCTCAAGAGACAAAATAACGGTATGCAACCCAATCTTACGCGAGACTATTACCCTCCCAGAAGTTAGAAACTGCAATGGAATTAGTTGACTCGCCATTGGATTTGATGCTAATAAACACTACAAGGTATTATCTGTTGTATTCCATAAGAAGCTACACATTAAAGACAGATCTTCGGACCCTTTGTATGACTACGAGGCTCGGATATACATCATTGGTGGCGCTGCTGCGACATGGCGAAGCATCGGACCGGCCCCTTTCTGCTCTCATTCACCTGGTAAATCTATGGACAACTTTGTGAACGGGGCTATCCATTGGTTTGATGTAGTGCGACGGGTTACCTCTATCATCCATGCTTTTGATTTTGACACCGAGCAGTTCAGTGTGATTCCTACTTGGGAGAAGATGGACATAGACCTTTGTTATGGCATACAGTTTGGCGTATTCAAGGAGTGGCTTGCTGTTTCTGGTTTTAATCATAGTCTAGATCGATTAGACGTTTGGGTGATGGAAGAGTACGGCGTCAAAGAATCTTGGACTAAGTTGTACTCCGTGATGGATGCTAACTTCACTTTTATGGAGTGTGATCCGCCTCGCATCATCCGACCAGTCAAGACATTTTCCGGCGGAGAGGTGCTGGTGATGCCTTTGAATCACTTCGTGAGTTATGATATTAAGAGCATGCCCTCACACATTCTCGAGGCATTCCCTCAAATGTGTTGGATGAATCCACATGTCTTTGCTGTTGTTCTCACACCAAGCTTGGTTTCACTTAAACACATTGTCAACCAAGAAGATGTTGAGAATCTTCTGTAATTCAGATTATTTTTTCTCTGTCTCGACATCCTCTTCCATTGTTAGACTCTAATTTAAAACTTTGTTTAGAAAATACTTTTTTTTCTTACTAGTTCTATTTATAAAATGTTGAGCATGAATAAGTCAAGTATTTACAGACTTATGAAATTTAGTTAATTGAGTTAGATGGACGTGAATGTTAAAGTCTTTGTACTTGAAGAGTTTTAAATTTACTCAGAACTGATATGAAAATAGTTATAGCTACATATTGGCATTGTGGATAGATTATAAAGAGTCTGGGGCTTGGTCTAGTTTGAGCCTGGGTTGGGCCTAGTGTGTGTCTGGCCACCGGAATGGGCCTTATTGGGTTGAGCCTAGTTCAGGCCTGGCCACTGGGTCTGGATTCATTTCGGACCTTAGTTTAGACTGGGCCCAATTTCTGGAATCGACCCCGCAATCTTGTGAGTCAGTTGGGAGAAGCATACCAGCAGCCCAAGTGACTAAGGATACTTGCAAACAGCATTTTGGACAGCATTTATTATACATACATTTAGGATTTTTTAAATCTCTTACAGTTTAATTCTCTAATGATAGGAATCCCTATAATAGTAGGATGATTAATGGGATAAAAAAAACAAAAATCCTTTTAGATCGGCCGCTCGTGGAAGTACAATGGGATTCTGTTATGTCCATTTTGATAACAAAAGTTTCCCAAATGATTCTTTTTTGTCGGCTGGTCTTTACGTGGATTCCATTTTATCATGCTCTCTCTTATGTGGTGCTGATATAGATGACTTAAAAATTCTGTAAAAACTTAAATGTAACACTTTGTAGTTTAATGTCATTTTGGTCGAGTACTATATAGTTGTATTTTTTGGTGACAAAAAATTTCAAAATTTACTGGACAAAATCGTTATTAAAAAATGTAAATTTTAAAAAAATCTCCAATTTTTTTCCCAAAATACCCATTACAAGTCCGAATAGGTTTCAGTTTTTTTTAATGTAAATTTTTATACCACATCAAGTTTAAACCATAGACCTCCTAAAAATAGTACACTCATTTTACCACCATGCTAAATGCCTTTTGGATTGGGTGCCTCTTCTACCGCTACGCGGTCAAGCTCTACCTACCCAACCTCCAGGGCGACGAAGCCCCAACCCACCTCCGCGCAATCCTCGCTGCTCTCTGTTCTTGGCCGTATTTTCCCCTTTTTCTCTCAAGTTCAATATTACTGAAATTTGTGTAAAGTTCTATTACATACATATAGTTAGGGATTTTAATTAATCAAATTTTCAATAACGTGATATCATAAAATGTGTTCCACTTACCCAAAAAAGATATTATAAAATGTGTTAATTATTTGGGGTGGGTCAAAATTCAAAAACATGATCACGGTCAAGTAGCGCCTGAATTCAGTTCAGGAAGTCCAATCCAGTACCGAACAGGAAAAGGGTAAAAGGGTCAAAATTGATCTTTTACATAACATGTGCTTAGGTAGTGGTGGTGGCCACATGCGTTTCCCAAGAGCGTGGCTTGGGTCATAACCCCATACATTTTTGTTATCATTTATTTAACTAAATAAGTTATCATTTATTTAACTAAATAATTTGTTATTATTAGTATTTTTTAATATTATTAAATATTATCAAACCTGAGCATGCCATTTTTTAATAATTGGGTATGTTATTTGACATACCGAGCATGCTATTTGACATATATCTTACAACCACTTTTAACTCGGTCGACTATCAACTTTAAATATATTTTTGATATTCTTACACTCTAAACTTGGAGAAGTACCTATGAAGTTATAGATATATATCTCAGCTTCACACAGAAACTTGAATCAACTCAATCGGGCTCCGGAGTAAGAAGTTATGACTCTTTAACCAAAATATGTCCTTGTAACTCGGTCAATTCTTGATTCAAACATATTTAGACACTCTTATATTTCGAATTTAGAGAAATAACAAACTAAAAAGTTGTAGATATACATTTTAGCTTCACCTAGCAACTTGAATCACCTCAATTGGACTCCGGAGTAAGAACTTATAGCTTTTCAACCAAAACTTTTCAACCGTTTCTCACCTTCGTTGGGCATGCCATTTGACATAACTGAGCATACCATTTGACATGACTGGGCATACTAATTTATCGAATTTGAGTATACCATTTGACTTAACCAGGTGTGCCATTTGACATTACCGAGCATGCCATTTGACAAACACCTTCCAGCCGCTTGAACTCGGTTGATTCTTGATTTCAAACGTATTTTTTACATTCTTACACTCCAAATTTGGGGAAGTCATATACTTCAAAGTTGGGGAATCACTTCAATCAGACTTCTGAGTAAGATGCTGTAGCCTGCCAACCAAAACCTATCGACCGTAATTCAGTCAACTCTTGACTTCAAGCATATTTTTGACATCCTTACACTCCATATTTGGAGAAATCATAAACTAAAAGTTGTAAATATAAATCTTTGATTTACACAGAAATTTGAATCACCTTAATCAGACTCTAGAATAAGATGTTGTGACTCCCCAACTGAAATCTATCAACCACTTCTCACCGTCACTGCTTCTTCGCAAACGGACTCCGGCCTACTCCTCCTCGTTGTCCGAGTGGTGGTTGGCATCGGGCTCGTGGGAACATCGTCAAATCTGGAACCATGAATTTTTAATTAAGGTTAGAAATTAGGAGAGAGGGAGAATGAGAGAGAAAGGAGAGCGGTAGAGAAAAGAAAACGAGAATGAGTGAGGAGGAGAGAGAAGAAAGGAGGAAAAGGGGAGAGAAGCGCTAAAAGATGAAAATATCCCTAGATAATTATAATCGTCAGATCCCTGATGCGCAACTAGTCATCGAGATTAAAAGATCATGTTCAATCCTGAACGGTGCAAGGGACCCTATTACTTCCCGCACCCAATCCACGACCGGTCAAGTAAGATCGATCGAGTTTTATTTTTATTGGATCACTAGTTGTTTTCCTCTCACCGGCTTGTTCCCTATGACCATATTGTACTATCTAAAGATGCATATTCCAAATAATGCATATTAAGTGATCAACAATTTTATAAATATGTTTTATTGCGAAAAGACATTTAACCTTGACAAAAAGAATTGACGTAATCCATGGCTTAAGGTTTAACTTTATTCAAGTAACTCAAGATGGATTATTTTAAAAGTAACAACTCCCGCATCATTTAGAAACATGCTAGACTTATAATTCTTAAGGGATAAGATGGCTAATGGAATAAAATATATTGAGAATTTCAGGTCAGAAAGCAGAACAATAAAAATATGTGTCCAATATCTAACCAAAAAAATGAAAAAATATTTTTCAAGAGTTTCGGATCTTAAAAGTGTTTAATGCTTTTCTGAACAAATTTTAGTGTCACTTCTCAACAAAAAAAAAAAGCCCACAAGGTTTGTAATTCATATTAACAAACAAAACAGGAAAGATTAGCCGTGGAATTCAACAAAATATGAATAATATCACTATTCCGAACTTATATTAGTCTTCTTCAAACTATATAAGGAGACAAAACAGGAACAATATTAGTCCTCTTTTACTCAACAAAATAGGAATAACATCAGATACAGTCCGATTTTAATTAAAAGTTTTGAGTTTTATTTTTTATTCGGAGAATTGTTTCCGCTTCCAAAAGTAATACTTGTGTTTCATTGGTACACAAGGCACGCAAGTTTATTTACCCTCCCCAACACGCAGAACGCAAAGAAACCCTAGAAGAAGAAGAAGAAGAAGAAGAAGAAGCAGCTCCTAGCATAATGAGTCTCCTGTCCTTCCCTACCCACCTTCTCCAGGAAATCATCTCCCGCTTGCCCCTAGAAGCCGTATCATCCTGCAAGAAGGTTTGCAAGCAGCTGCTAAATCTAGTCTCGGACCTCGAATTGGCTGACCTTTACCTGTACAAGTCCCGGTCACGGCCGCACCTCCTCTACCGTTACTCGGACAGCCTCTACCTATTCGGCCTCGACAGCGAAGAAGCCCCAATCCAGCTCCGCACTACCACTCTCTGGTCTGACCGTTACGACTACTTGGTTAGTTCGTGCAACGGCTTGATCTGCTCTTCCACGAAAAGGGGCAAAGTTGTCACCGTATGCAACCCAATCTTACGTGAAACTCTTACCCTCCCAACACTTAGAAACTGCATAGCAATTAGTCGGCTCGCCATTGGATTTGCTGCTAACAAACATTATAAGGTATTGTGCGTTGTATACCATATGAAGCGGTACTTTAAAGCCAGATCTTTGGACCCTCTGTATGACTACGAGGCTCGGATTTACGACATTGGTGGCGCTACTACGACATGGCGGAGCATCGGACGAGCCCCTTTCTACTCTCATCCACTTGGTAGATACATTGACACCTTTGTGAACGGGGCTGTCCATTGGTTTTGTTATGAATTCAGCAACTAGAGAACAAGATCGCACAAAGAACACGGAACAAGAGAATTACGTGGTTCGGCCTAATGCCTACGTCCACGGTGAGAAAGGAGAAATTTTATTGATGGATCCGAGTCACAAAGCTATACAAAACCTTAGGGTAACATGTTTTTATATAGAGATAAACCCTTGGTGTACAAGTAACCTATCTAGGTCTAATTAGGAGTCCAGAATCTAGTCAGAATAGGAATAGGAATAGGAAATAAGTCTTTCCTATTTCTCGCCATCCCAACAATCTCCACCTTGGCGAGAAATCATCTCGTGGAAGAACCATGAACCTCCACCCGAACTTCAACAAACTCCACCTTGACAAAACACCGCCCCATGAAGAACCATGAGATCTTGCAAAACCAATCCAACTCCACCGACTCTATCTCGGACCATAGATAACTGCATCAATAAGACCATCTCAACTTTCTCTTCACCTTTTGTTCAATCACTTGGAGCCAGCCCCCAAGCTCGAGCTTCTGAGCTTGCTTGGCTTATTCTCTCCAACCTCCATCGAACTCCAACTAGCAAGTCCACCTGCTGAAGCAAACTTGTGACCAATAGATGCGCTCTCTATTTTTCGGTCAACCCCATGCTCCGCAACCTCGAACTGCTTCTCCGCTGGACCTTCTTGCCTCATACCAATGCTACATGCCATAGCATTGTCACGACCCATCATGAGGTTGGTGACCGGCGCTAGACTCCACTGTATACAAACTACAAAATGCAGATCTAGCCAGCCTCAAAACATAGCATAAAGTTTATCAATATTTATTTAAAGCAACACCAGGGTACGCTATATACACATGCCTCTCAAAATATAAGATATACAAAAATGGTGTGAGAACCGTCACCAAAAGTCTGAATAAGTTTTCTGTGATACATGTTCAAACCAAAGCATAGTCTAGGATCTAGCCTCTGAAAACCATTACGGAGCGTCTATACAAGAGTACAAAAGATAGCATGATCCGGAGACCTCAAAAGAGTAGCCCTTGAATGGAAGAGATGGGCATGCACCACGGACTCCAGAACCCGAGGCAAACTATGATTGCTTTAACCTGAGATGGATTAGTAAGGGGTAAGTGTTTTGAAATACTTAGTAAGAAGATAGAACATAACATATTGGTTATGTCTGCTATATATGAGAGACAGAACTTAACCATGTCCAACAATATGCAAGACCACCAGATGCATGCCAACCATATGATCACACACACACAAAAGTTCACATAGTGAACAAACGGTGAGCTATAAATAGATTTAGACGGGCCACTTCCTCTCCAGCACAGGGATATCAACATGGCCATCAGATCTCCTTTCCATAATCACATACTAAGTTTAATAGTAGTAAACTAGGATATCCCCAGTCTGTGTGCACATAGGCTAACATCCCCGGTTAGCACGGAAAAACCTGTCCATATCTCACCAAAAATAACATAGCATACCCACATAAATTGGCCCCACGCTAGGAAAGAAATATTCTCTAGCTAGCCATTCATATGTGACATATATCTCACAGACCAATCCAAACATGATCGATCTTATTGCAAATGCACATGACCACTTCATGAACATACTTCATATGCATGAGATGCACATAATCAAGGCCTGAAACATGCACATGCACCAAACAAAACCAAATTTATCATGTTTTATTCGCTTACACAAACGAATATCACGCAATAGTGCCGATTTCCCGAGTCCTAATCTCTCGTCACTTTCAACCTTCAACCATTCCTCCCAGATAGTTTTCTTCACTGAAAGCACTTTGAGAAAGCTTTACATGATCTGTATAATAATTTCCAATCATAAAATGAGGTCAGTTCCTCACTTCCCAACCGAGTTACATATTGAGCACACGATAAGCTCAATCGCTTTTAAGTTCGATAGATATCACATATAACCTGATATCATACAAAACACAATTAATTTACTGTACTTAAGCTCTCTTGTATATTCTTGATAACTCAGGGTCTAAAAATCAACCTAAAATCCAAAAGAATTAACTTACCAAGCCTTTACTCATAAACCCTGCTCAATCCTGAACCAGGCAGCTAGTCCAACTTTCAACCAGGTCTTGAAGGCGATTCTTTCATCCAAACAGGGCGTACAATATGGCGTTAGAAAGCTAATTACGTCTTCTACAATCTGTAAGAAGGAACCTAAGTCCAATTCGGAGTCCAACTAAGCTTACCAAGCCATTATTCTTCCACTAGCTCATCTGTGTCTCCCTGTAGATAGTCCGTTGTTCAAAATAGATTTCCTATTGGCTCCTTGATCAGAATAGAACATGTGATATACCGTTAACAAGGTATTTGAGTCCTCTACAACTTCCATGAAGACATAAAAATCTGATTCAAATCCAAAAATAACTTACCAAGTAATTCTTCTTCGACCACCTCACTTGATACTCCAGTAAATAGTCCAATGTTCAAAATTAATTCCACGCCAATTCCTTTATCAAAACTGGACATATAATATATGCTCAGAAAGCGCTTTATGTCCTCTACAACTTTGATGAAGTTATAAAAATCTAGTTCGAGGCAGAATATAGCTTACCAAGTCATTCTTTGTCACCTGCTTCTTTCTCTTTCCTCTTACTCTCTCTCTCTCAACTTTCTCCTCTCTTTTGAGTTATGGCTGAGTTTCGGAATTTCTTGCCTCTTCCTTAAGGTTTCTGAGTCCTAAAAATATATAGGTGAGTAAGAGTCCAGCTTGACTCACCTCCTTAACCAAGTCTAATGAACAAGCAAGTGGTAATAGATGATTGGTTGATTCCCAATGGGGTCCATTCAGAAAGAGACTCATTCAAATCGGTGACCGACGCTAGATTCCACAGTATACAAACTACAAAATGCAGATCTAACCAGCCTCAAAACATAGCATAAAGTTTATCAATATTTATTTAAAGCAACACCAGGGCACGCTATATACACATGCCTCTCAAAATATAAGATATACAAAAATGGTGTGAGAACCATCACCAAAAGTCTGAACAAGTTTCCTGTGATACATGTTCAAACCAAAGCATAGTCTAGGATCTAGCCTCTGAAAACCATTACGGAGCGTCTATACAAGAGTATAAAAGATAGCATGATCCGGAGACCTCAAAAGAGTAGCCCTCGAATGGAAGAGATGGGCATGCACCACGGACTCCAGAACCCGAGGCAAACTATGATTGCTTTAACCTGAGATGGATTAGTAAGGGGTAAGTGTTTTGAAACACTTAGTAAGAAGATAGAACATAACATATTGGTTATGTCTGCTACATATGAGAGACAGAACTTAACCATGTCCAACAATATGCAAGACCACAAGATGCATGCCAACCATATGATCACACACACACAAAAGTTCACATAGTGAACAAACGGTGAGCTGTAGATAGATTTAGACGGGCCACTTCCTCTCCAGCACAGGGATATCAACATGGCCATCAGATCTCTTTTCCATAATCACATACTAAGTTTAATAGTAGTAAACTAGGATATCCCCAGTCTATGTGCACATAGACTAACATCCCCGGTTAGCACGGAAAAACCTGTCCATATCTCACCAAAAATAACATAGCATACCCACATAAATTGGCCCCACGCTTGGAAAGAAATATTCTCTAGCTAGCCATTCATATGTGACATATCTCTCACAGACCAATCCAAACATGATCGATCTTATTGCAAATGCACATGACCACTTCATGAACATACTTCATATGCATGAGATGCACATAATCAAGGCCTGAAACATGCACATGCACCAAACAAAACCAAATTTATTATGTTCTATTCGCTTACACAAACGAATATCACGCAATAGTGCCGATTTCCCGAGTCCTAATCTCTCGTCACTTTCAACCTTCAACCGTTCCTCCCAGATAGTTTTCTTCACTAAAAGCACTTTGAGAAAGCTTTACATGATTTGTATAATAATTTCCAATCATAAAATGAGGTCAGTTCCTCACTTCCCAACCGAGTTACATATTGAGCACACGATAAGCTCAATCGCTTTTAAGTTCGATAGATATCACATATAACCTGTGTGTTTGGAAGTGTTTCTAGATATTCTATAGTCTTCTTAGGATTCTAGCTAACTACAACAAAGCATAGTCAATTATTCCAAGCTTTAAGAATTTTGTTGGTCAAGTTCGGACAGCAATGACCTTTGTTTAGTAAATGGAGCACCACGTTCTCAATTTTACTCCAAATATTACAAATAAATATGATCCAAAAACTACACACATAGGGCTACAATTTGTTAGTTGACAAGTTTTTATAAAACGCAATGGAAGACAGTCAAAACGGAGCTTGAATGAGTCTCTTTCTGATTGGACCCCATTGGGAATCAACCAATCATCTATTACCATTTGCTTGTTCATTAGACTTGGTTAAGGAGGTGAGTCAAGCTGGAATCTTACTCACCTATATACTTTTGGGACTCAGAAACCTTAAGGAAGAGGCAAGAAATTCCGAGACTCAGCCATAACTCAAAAGAGAAGAGAAAGTTGAGAGAGAGAGTAAGAGGAAAGAGAAAGAAGCAGGTGACAAAGAATGACTTGGTAAGCTATATTCTGCCTCGAACTAGATTTTTATACCTTCATCAAAGTTGTAGAGGACATAAATAGCTTTCTGAGCATATATTATATGTCCAGTTTTGATAAAGGAATCGGCGTGGAATTAATTTTGAACATTGGACTAATTACTGGAGTATCAAGTGAGGTGGTCGAAGAAGAATTGCTTGGTAAGTTATTTTTGGATTTGAATTAGACTTTTATATCTTCATGGCAGTTGTAGAGGACTGAAATACCTTGTTAACGGTATATCATATGTTCTATTCTGATTAAGGAGCCAATAGGAAATCTATTTTGAACAACGGACTATCTACAGGGAGACACAGATGAGCTAGTGGAAGAAGAATGGCTTGGTAAGCTTAGTTGGACTCCGAATTGGACTTAGGTTCCTTCTTACAGATTGTAGAAGACTTACTTAGCTTTCTAACGCCATATTATACGCCCGGTTTGGATGAAAGAATCGCCTTCAAGACCTGGTTGAAAGTTGGACTAGCTGCCTGGTTCAGGATTGAGCAGGGTTTATGAGTAAAGGCTTGGTAAGTTAATTCTTTTGGATTTTAGGTTGATTTTTTGACCCTGAGTTATAAGAACATACAAGAGAGCTTAAGTACAGTAAATTAATTGGGTTTTGTATGATATCAGGTTATATGTGATATCTATCGAACTTAAAAGCGATTGAGCTTATCGTGTGCTCAATATGTAACTCGGTTGGGAAGTGAGGAACTGACCTCATTTTATGATTGGAAATTATTATACAGATCATGTAAAGCGTTCTCGAAGTGCTTTCAGTGAAGAAAACTATCTGGGAGGAACGGTTGAAGGTTGAAAGTGACGAGAGATTAGGACTCGGAAAATCGGCACTATTGCGTGATATTTGTTTGTGTAAGCGAATAGAATATGATAAATTTGGGTTTGTTTGGTGCATGTGCATGTTTCAGGCCTTGATTATGTGCATCTCATGCATATGAAGTATGTTCATGAAGTGGTCATGTGCATTTGCAATAAGATCGATCATGTTTGGATTGGTCTGTAAGAGATATGTCACATATGAATGGCTAGCTAGAGAATATTTCTTTCCTAGCGTGGGGCCAATTTATGTGGGTATGCTATGTTATTTTTGGTGAGATATGGACAGGTTTTCCCGTGCTAACCGGGGATGTTAGCCTATGTGCACATAGATTGGGGATATCCTAGTTTACTACTATTAAACTTAGTATGTGATTATGGAAAGGAGATCTGATGGCCATGTTGATATCCCTGTGCTGGAGAGGAAGTGGCCCGTCTAAATCTATCTATAGCTCACCGTTTGTTCACTAGGTGAACTTTTGTGTGTGTGTGATCATATGGTTGGCATGCATCTTGTGGTCTTGCATATTGTTGGACATGGTTAAGTTCTGTCTCTCATATGTAGCAGACATAACCAATATGTTATGTTCTATCTTCTTACTAAGTGTTTCAAAACACTTACCCCTTACTAATCCATCTCAGATTAAAGCAATCATAGTTTGCCTCGGGTTCTGGAGTCCGTGGTGCATGCCCATCTCTTCCATTCGAGGGCTACTCTTTTGAGGTCTCTGGATCATGCTATCTTTTGTACTCTTGTATAGACGCTCCGTAATGGTTTTCAGAGGCTAGATCCTAGACTATGCTTTGGTTTGAACATGTATCACAGGAAACTTGTTCAGATTTTTGGTGATGGTTCTCACACCATTTTTGTATATCTTATATTTTGAGAGGCATGTGTATATAGCGTGCCCTGGTGTTGCTTTAAATAAATATTGATAAACTTTATGCTATGTTTTGAGGCTGGCTAGATCTGCATTTTGTAGTTTGTATACAGTGGAGTCTAGCGTCGGTCACCGACCTCATGATTGGAAATTATGATTGGAAATTATTACCAAGTCGTTCTTTGTCACCTGCTTCTTTCTCTTTCCTCTTACTCTCTCTCTCAACTTTCTCTTCTCTTTTGAGTTATGGCTGAGTCTCGGAATTTCTTGCCTCTTCCTTAAGGTTTCTGAGTCCCAAAAGTATATAGGTGAGTAAGAGTCCAGCTTGACTCACCTCCTTAACCAAGTCTAATGAACAAGCAAGTGGTAATAGATGATTGGTTGTTTTCCAATGGGGTCCAATCAGAAAGAGACTCATTCAAGCTCCGTTTTGACTGTCTTCCATTGCATTTTATAAAAACTTGTCAACTAACAAATTGTAGCCCTATGTGTGTAGTTTTTGGATCAATTTGGAGTAAAATTGAGAACGTGGTGCTCCATTTACTAAACAAAGGTCATTGCTGTCCGAACTTGACCAACAAAATTCTTAAAGCTTGGAATAATTGACTAGGCTTTGTTGTAGTTAGCTAGAATCCTAAGAAGACTATAGAATATCTAGAAACACTTCCAAACACATCTCATATGTAGATTGTACCATAGAATACAGTTTATTCCAACCGACCATTTATAAGATATCACAATTCTCCCCTCCTTATAAAAATTTGGTCCCCGAATTTACTAAAGGCATGGAGTACTTACAGTGTTAGTCAAATAGGTTTGGATACTTCCCTCGCATATCCTCCTCTAACTCCCATGTAGCCTCTGCTGGAGAATGATTTTGCCATTCCACTTTCACAAATGGAAGATCTTTGGTCCTCAAATTTCTCACTTGTCGACCCAATATCCGTAAGGGTCGCTCTTCGTACGTAAGATCATCCTGGAAGTCCACATTTGGCTGGTCTAACACATATGAAGGATCATATAGGTATCTCCTAAGCATCGAGATATGAAACACTGGATGTATATGCGAGAATGTGGGTGGTAATGCCAACCGATAAGCCACTCGACCAACCCACTCCAGAATCTCAAATGGTCCCACATATCTTGGACTCAATTTACCCTTTTTCCCAAATCTCATAATCCCTTTCATTGGAGATACCTTCAGAAACACATTGGTACCCACTTCAAACTCAATATCTTTTCTCCTTTTATCTGAGTATGTCTTCTGTCTACTTTGAGCTATCACTAATCATTTCCGAATCACCTTAATCTTATCAATTGTCTCCTGTATGAATTCAAGACTCAACTGTTGCTTCTCACAAACTTCATCCCAACATATTGGTGACCTACACTTTCTACCATACAATGCCTCATAAGGTGCCATCAGAATACTAGCTTGATAACTGTTATTGTAGGAAAACTCCATTAAAGGCAAATAGAGCTCCCAGCTCCCTCCAAAATCCATCACACATGCTCGCATCATATCCTCCAATATTTGTATTGTCCGTTCTGACTGTCCATCTGTCTGAGGATGGAAAGCTGTACTCAAATCCAAACGAGTACCCATGGCATCTTGAAACTTCTTCCAAAATCGAGATGTAAAATGTGTCCCTCGATCAGAAACTATTGAAACTGGAACTCCGTGCAGTCGAACAATCTGATCAATGAATAGTTGGGCAAACTTTGCTGCATCATATGTATTCTTAATAGGTATAAAATGTGCCGACTTCGTCAATCGATCCACAATAACCCAAACAGAATCAAACCCCCTTGGTGAAGTCGGGAGGCCCACTAACAAATCCATGGTAATTCGTTCCCATTTCTATTCTGGAATATCCAATGGTTGCAACAAACCAGAAGGTCTTTGATGTTCAGCTTTAACATGTTGACATGTTAAACACTTAGCGACAAAATCACCAATGTCCTTTTTCATGCCATTCCTCCAATAATGATTCTTCATATCTTGATACATCTTGGTCGAACCTGGATGCATACTATACACAGCCTTATGCGCTTGAGGCATAATGTCTCTCCTCAAATCTCCTACATCAGGCACAACCAATCGAGTACCAAAATATAAAACACCATTTGAACTAAGATAAAATTTAGGCAATGCATCTTCCTCTACTTTTTCAATCATCTCCATCAACTCAGGGTCCTCTCGTTGTAGTTCCACAACTCGACCACGGATAGTTGGTTGCATATGTATCTCACCCAACATCACAGGTTCAGTTCCATTTAGAACTGTTGTCAACTCCAACCCTTGGTCAACTAGCTCATGTAGGCTTGAAATCAAAGGTCTTCGAATCAATGACATATGTGCCAAACTACCAGCTGATTTCTGGCTTAAAGCATCTGCAACAACATTAGCCTTCCCTGGATGATAGCTAATGACACAATCATAGTCTTTCAGAAGCTCCATCCATCTCCTCTGCCTCATATTTAGATCCCTCTGATCAAAAATATACTTTAAACTCTTATGATCCGTAAATATTTCAAATTTCTCACCATATAGATAATGCCTCCATATCTTGAGTGCAAACACCACTGCAGCCATTTCCAAGTCGTGCACTGGGTAATTGTGCTCATGTTTCTTCAACTGTCTAGATGCATAAGCTATCACATTCCTTCCCTGCATCAAAACACATCCCAAACCAATCCTTGAAGCATCACAGTACACAGCATATCCCCCGGATGCAGACGGTAAAGCCAAAACAGGAGCATTGGTTAACAAACTTTTCAACTTCTGAAAACTTCTCTCACAATCTTCTACCCACACATATTTTACATTCTTCTGTGTCAATCGAGTGAGTGGAGCAGCCAAAGTAGAAAACCCTTTTACAAACCGTCTGTAATATCCAGCCAAACCAAGGAAGCTACGTACCTCAGTAACATTGGTTGGAGTTGGCCAATTCACCACAGCTTCCACCTTCATTGGATCAACTGACACTCCATCCTTGGAAACAACATGTCCTAGGAATGCCACACTTTGCAACCAAAACTCACACTTGGAGAATTTAGCATACAACTGATTATCAAGCAAGGTCTTCAAAACCAACTGAAGATGTCCTTCATGTTCTTCCTTAGTTCGTGAGTAGATCAATATATCATTAATAAAGACAACTACAAACTGATCCAAGAATGGCTTGAACACTCGGTTCATCAAACCCATAAAGAAAGCAGGTGCATTAGTAAGACCAAATGGCATAACTAAGAACTCATAGTGTCCATATCGAGTTATGAAGGCTGTCTTAGTCACATCTTCTTTTCGGATCCTCAACTGATGATATCCAGACCTTAAATCAACCTTTGAAAACCACTTGGCATCCCTTAACTGATCAAACAAATCATCAATGCGTGGAAGAGGATATTGGTTGCGAATAGTTACCTTATTGAGCTTACGATAATCAATGCACAACCTTAAACTTCCATCTTTCTTTCTAACAAACAACACTGGAGCACCCCATGGGGAAACACTAGGCCGAATATATCCTTTATCCAACAGATCCTGCAATTGAACCTTCAACTCTTTTAACTCAGCAGGTGCCATACGATACGGAGGTATAGAGATTGGTTCGGTCCCTGGCATTAACTCAATGCAAAACTCAATCTCCCTCTCAGGTGGCAAACCTGGCAAGTCATCTGGAAAAACATCTAAAAATTCTTTCACGACAGGAATCTCATCAATAGTTATCTTCTTTGCATCTGCATCAGCTTCTTTAATAATAGCCAAATAACTCACACAACCCCTTTTTAATAATCTGAAGGCCTTCAAACATGAGATAAGTCTAGCTGGAATTACCATCCCATCACCCCGAAACATAAATTCTGGCTCACCCTTAGGCTTGAAGGTCACAATCTTATTGAAACAATCTACTGTTGCACGATATGATGATAACCAATCCATACCCAAAATCACATCAAAATCCTCCATATCAAGCACGTGTAAATCAGCAACCATATCACGTCCATCAACAACAATCACACATGATTTAAGAACTAAATGCACATGTATGATATGACCTGATGGGGTACAAACATCTAGTGACTCCCCTAAGGACACAAGTTGATCATCAAAAGACTTAGCAAACTGGGGTGACAAGAATGAATGTGTCGACCCCGAATCAAACAAGACTCGAGCATCTGACAAGCCTATAGGGAGTATACCTGAAACCACAGTATTAGATGCGGTAGCATCTTTCTTTGTCAAAGCATATACTCGAGCAGGACCACCTCCACTATGCTCCATAGGCTCCTTTTCCCTATGAACTGAATTCTCTCCCCCATTGCTCTGGCTGATTGAACTCCTACTTTGTTCTTGAGGTCGAGAAAATCTGTAACCATGAGGTACGCTAGAAAGACTAGCAACCTGTACACGTTGCCTTGCCTTATCCTCAGGACAATCTTTGATATGATGTCCATAATTGCCACATCCAAAGCAAGCTCCTGTCTGTCTATGGCATGGCCTTCCATGATGTTGTTGTTTCCCACATCTTGGACAATTTGCTGAGCTACTAGACTGGTCCCGACTACCATGTAGGTTGCGAACATCTTTTCCTCTCCCAAATCTACCAAATGATCCACCGCCCCTTGACAAGGCAGGCTGATTGCTCATCCTTCTTTGTTGTTGCCCAAAGCTTTGGTTAAAACTAGGTTGTGGTTGTCTTTCAACCCTCTGCACTTTTGGTTGCCTTTGGGTCATCTGGCGCTCAGTATCACGCATCTCTAATGTCCTTGCACAATCCACTGCAGCTGTATATGACTTGAATCCACGAGGGTACATAACTTTGAACATAGCATCATCAAGTCCCCGAATGAACCTCTTTACCTTCTTCTCCTCATCAGGAATTAAATGCTTTGCATAACGGGAAAGATAACAAAACCTCTGATCATACTCAGTTACCGTCATCTCTGGTGTCTTTACTAACCGCTCAAACTCAAAGGCACGTGCATCCCTCAAACTCTCCGGCAAGAAGCAGTCCAATAAAGCTTTACTAAACTTCTTCCAAGTCCATCCACGTGATCCCACTGTTTGGAACCAAACTCCAGCCTCTCTAGTTAACTTCAATGCAGCTAACTCCACCATCCTCTTTCCTTCACATTTTAGGATCTTCCACCTCTTCTCCATTTCATCAACAAATACCTGAGGATCATCACGCACACCTGAAAATGTAGGTGGCTCCAACTTTAAAAACTCTGCCAATGAGTCATCTCTAGGAACCAAAGCAGCTTTTCGATCCATCTGGCTTTGTTGAGTAGCAATAAATTTCTCCATTGCTATCAACACTCGGTCCACCGCATAACCACCATGCCTTTCAGCCTCAGAAGTACCACCAACTGGTGGGTCAATCTGAACTATCATGGTATTATCTGTAGTTGTGTTCTCAGCTGGTAGTGCTGGCTCAAGTACAATATCATCTCTATGTCCATCGCAGCACTCACCTCGCTCCCTGATAGTAGTTTCCGCACCTCTACGTTTAACAGGCATATTCTCCCTATAAGAGCAAGTCATAATTTAAGAAGACCAAAGGACAAGCTGATATAATGAGGGACAAAGACATGACCGATCCTATGCTCCGTAGGGTTCCTAAAGTACACATTTAGATAACACATAAGACAAAACTCTATTGAGCTCTGATACCAAGTCTGTCACGACCCATCATGAGGTCGGTGACCAGCGCTAGACTCCACTGTATACAAACTACAAAATGCAGATCTAGCCAGCCTCAAAACATAGCATAAAGTTTATCAATATTTATTTAAAGCAACACCAGGGCACGCTATATACACATGCCTCTCAAAATATAAGATATACAAAAATGGTGTGAGAACCATCACCAAAAGTCTGAACAAGTTTCCTGTGATACATGTTCAAACCAAAGCATAGACTAGGATCTAGCCTCTGAAAACCATTACGGAGCGTCTATACAAGAGTACAAAAGATAGCATGATCCGGAGACCTCAAAAGAGTAGCCCTCGAATGGAAGAGATGGGCATGCACCACGGACTCCAGAACCCGAGGCAAACTATGATTGCTTTAACCTGAGATGAATTAGTAAGGGGTAAGTATTTTGAAACACTTAGTAAGAAGATAGAACATAACATATTGGTTATGTCTGCTACATATGAGAGACAGAACTTAACCATGTCCAACAATATGCAAGACCACAAGATGCATGCTAACCATATGATCACACACACACAAAAGTTAACATAGTGAACAAACGGTGAGCTATAGATAGATTTAGACGGGCCACTTCCTCTCCAGCACAGGGATATCAACATGGCCATCAGATCTCCTTTCCATAATCACATACTAAGTTTAATAGTAGTAAACTAGGATATCCCCAGTCTATGTGCACATAGGCTAACATCCCCGGTTAGCATGGGAAAACCTGTCTATATCTCACCAAAAATAACATAGCATACCCACATAAATTGGCCCAACGCTAGGAAAGAAATATTCTCTAGCTAGCCATTCATATGTGACATATCTCTCACAGATCAATCCAAACATGATCGATCTTATTGCAAATGCACATGACCACTTCATGAACATACTTCATATGCATGAGATGCACATAATCAAGGCCTGAAACATGCACATGCACCAAACAAAACCAAATTTATCATGTTCTATTCGCTTACACAAACGAATATCATGCAATAGTGCCGATTTCCCGAGTCCTAATCTCTCGTCACTTTCAACCTTCAACCGTTCCTCCCAGATAGTTTTCTTCACTGAAAGCACTTTGAGAAAGCTTTACATGATCTGTATAATAATTTCCAATCATAAAATGAGGTCAGTTCCTCACTTCCCAACCGAGTTACGTATTGAGCACACGATAAGCTCAATCGCTTTTAAGTTCGATAGATATCACATATAACCTGATATCATACAAAACCCAATTAATTTACTGTACTTAAGCGCTCTTATATGTTCTTGATAACTCAGGGTCCAAAAATCAACCTAAAATCCAAAAGAATTAACTTACCAAGCCTTTACTCATAAACCCTGCTCAATCCTGAACCAGGCAGGTAGTCCAACTTTCAACCAGGTCTTGAAGGTGATATTTTCATCCAAACAGGGCGTATAATATGGCGTTAGAAAGCTAATTAAGTCTTCTACAATCTGTAAGAAGGAACCTAAGTCCAATTCGGAGTCCAACTAAGCTTACCAAGCCATTCTTCTTCCACTAGATCATCTGTGTCTCCCTGTAGATAGTCCGTTGTTCAAAATAGATTTTCTATTGGCTCCTTGATCAGAATAGAACATATGATATATCGTTAACAAGGTATTTGAGTCCTCTACAACTTCTGTGAAGACATAAAAGTCTAATTCAAATCCAAATATAACTTACCAAGTAATTCTTCTTAGACCACCTCACTTGATACTCCAGTAACTAGTCCAATGTTCAAAATTAATTCCACGCCGATTCCTTTATCAAAACTGGACATATAATATATGCCCAGAAAGTTCTTTATGTCCTCTACAACTTTGATGAAGGTATAAAAATCTAGTTCGAGGCAGAATATAGCTTACCAAGTCGTTCTTTGTCACCTGCTTCTTTCTCTTTCCTCTTACTCTCTCTCTCAACTTTCTCTTCTCTTTTGAGTTATGACTGAGTCTCGGAATTTCTTTCCTCTTCCTTAAGGTTTCTGAGTCCCAAAAGTATATAGGTGAGTAAGAGTCCAGCTTAACTCACCTCCTTAACCAAGTCTAATGAACAAGCAAGTGGTAATAGATGATTGGTTGATTCCCAATGGGGTCCAATCAGAAAGAGACTCATTCAAGCTCTGTTTTGACTGTCTTCCATTGCGTTTTATAAAAACTTGTCAACTAACAAATTGTAGCCCTATGTGTGTAGTTTTTGGATCAATTTGGAGTAAAATTGAGAACGTGGTGCTCCATTTACTAAACAAAGGTCATTGCTGTCCGAACTTGACCAACAAAATTCTTAAAGCTTGGAATAATTGACTAGGCTTTGTTGTAGTTAGCTAGAATCCTAGAAGACTATAGAACATCTAGAAACACTTCCTAACACATCTCATATGTAGATTGTACCATAGAATACAGTTTATTCCAACCGACCATTTATAAGATATCACAAGCATACAAAGGGCAACCTTTTGTTCCACCAAGTAGAACCCTCGACATGCCACGAACTCCACCGTTCGGCCTTGAGTGAGATACCTGATTCTCCCGTGGTGCTACCAACGGCTTCGCATTTCCCATGCAAAACCTACCCAACACCTTTGACGTGCACGTCTCTTTAGACAACCATAGCAGGGCCCAGCTAACAATGCTTCTCCGAGACAACCATGGCTCATTGCCAACCATGCCTCCATGAAACAACCATAGCTTGCTATCCATGTCTTCGCAAATCCCAACTACACTCAAACCATCCATGTCAAGCCTTTGCTCCCTCATACGAACCAACCTCATATGACCTGAGCTTTTTTTCACTTCATCAGACCCATTGATGTGACTCCACCTACAATAATGTTCCCCACTAACCTGTAGGTATTTCCTTTCACCCTTCATCCCTACCATCGCATCCTTCTCTACCTTCATTAGCATACCTTTATAACTATCACTGTTATAATCTAAAGTCCCTAATGAAAAGAGATTACCAAGATGTATTGGATTTGATAAGACAGAAAGCCAGTCACCATCCGACCCGTCTGAATATGTGGCCATGGTTGTGGATGCCGATCCCTCTTCGTTGTCTTGATCCCTAGTTCGTCCTGGATAGTCCCCTTCATGTGCCCTTCTCCGCACTTGAAACCACTTCCATTGAACTTCTTTGACTCTGACTTGGATCCTCTTCCACAACCCAGCTGGTGGCTCCTCATCATCCGCCAAGCACAAGCGAATCTTCGCTACCGCCTTGGCCTCCAACTCCTCCCACTGTTGCTCCTCCATCTTCCCAGACTTCTTCTCCGAGAGCGCGATGACCATCCCTTGTTGCACGAGGAGATCCTTGACACGCCTTTTTCATAACCCAAAATTTGATGAACCATCAAACTTCACAAGAGTAAACTTCGCGCCGTCCGTCATCCTCCAACCCAAGCTCTTGATACCAATTGTTATGAATTCAGCAACTAGAGAACAAGATCGCACAAAGAACACGGAACAAGAGAATTACGTGGTTCGGCCTAATGCCTACGTCCACGGTGAGAAAGGAGAAATTTTATTGATGGATCCGAGTCACAAAGCTATACAAAACCTTAGGGTAACATGTCTTTATATAGAGACAACCCCTTGGTGTATAAGTAACTTATCTAGGTCTAATTAGGAGTCCAGAATCTAGTCAGAATAGGAATAGAAATAGGAAATAAGTCTTTCCTATTTCTCGCCATCCCAACAGGTTTGATGTATTGCGAGAGAAGACTCTCATCCACGCTTTCGATTTTGACACCGAGAAGTTCCGTGTGATCCCACCTCCGGAGAAGATGGACATAAACCTTCTTTGTGGCGTGCAGGTTGGCGTAGTCAAGGAATACCTTGTTGTTTCTGGTTTGAATAGCTGTCATCGAGACCAAGCTGATGTTTGGGTGATGAAAGAGTACGGCGTCAAGGAATCATGGACTAAGCTGTACTCCGTGATAGATAACAAATTTATGACCTCTAGTAAGCGTCTCCTTCGACAGGTCAAGACACTTCCTGGCGGGGAAGCGCTGGTGATGTCTAAGATTCATGTCACGAGTGATGAGGTTTGCTTCATGAGTTATGATATTAAGAACTTATCATTGCACATTCTCGAGGCATTCCCTGAACTGCAATGGAAGTACCCGGATGCATGTGCCGTTGTTCTTACTCCAAGCTTGGTTTCACTCAGACGCATTGCCAACCAGAAAAACATAAAGAATCTTATGTAATTAGGACTCGTCTTTTTCTTTGCCTCACACACTTTTTTCATTCGTTAAATTGAAACTTTGTTATGAAAATACTTTTTCTTACTTTCGAGTTGTATAATGCTGATCATGAACACGTCAACTACTCTATTACAGCCTCGCGCCACCCTCCTCTGTTGTTCTGACCACCTCCGACCGATTTCGGGCTTCTGCTGGGCCATTTTGACATTGCCAATGGTCCCCGGGGGGCAGGCCGTTGTCAATCCTCACCCCGGCTGGCTCTTTAATTTTCTGGTTTATACTTTTAAATTATGTTCGTCGGTCTTTGTTTTTATTTTCTATTGTGTCCTGCTTTTGCTCTCGTGTCACCCTTGTCGGTGGATTTGAATTGCATTTTTTATAGTTTTATCTGCTTTTGTTTAGATCGACTTACGCTTGATCCGAGATCTGTTCGGTTCTCAAAACATTTCTGGTTGGAGCAGGTGGATAGCCTTGTCTTGGTTAGTTTCGCCCAACTTTGGCTCTCATTTGCGTGCGTCTCGTATGCATTCAAATACCCACGAGGTTGTGTTTATGATGCAATCTCGTGGTTATTAGCCGTAGGTTGTCTCAGCAGCTTTCGTCTTGGACGTTTGCCTCTCGTAGGCTCTCGTCTGCCTTTTGCTTCCACCCATGCCTCTTTGTCTCTTCTCGGAGTGGTTTTATGTTCTGTTTCAGTATTTTCATTTTTTGTTTATGTTGTTCTCTTTTCGTACTATAATTTTTTTATTATAATATAAGCTTCGCGCCACTCTTCTCTAAAAAAAAAATCAAGGAAAGCAGATGAGATGACATAACTGTGGTACAAGATAAACTAGCGTGGATGAGGCGAATCCCCACTTCCAATAAATAAGCATTGTTGCTCCTCATCAGAACCAACTGATATAAATAAATTACTCGATTCGATCATAAATTAGTCGACCTCTTTAGTATACATCAATATTTTTAAAACCGATCCGGAAGGCGACCGGATTTTTGAAAATTTTTGGTCCACCTAGTCCAACAGGTCAGGTTGTTGGTCGAACCGGGACTTTTTATTTTTATTCCAATGTTTTTTATATAAAGTGAAATATATTTATTTTAGAATAAAAATACTAAAATAACAAATAAAGTAAAATGTTGGTTTTTTATCATTTTAATCACTTGTTATTTTACAATTTGATTACAAATTATTCTAAATTTTTTGATTTGGTCAAGGGACCGGGTGGTTCAGGTCAGCCAAAAAGGACCAATCAGGTGGTCGGACCAGATTTTGGCTGGTGGAATCACTCATCCGGGTTTTGGTGAAAAATGAGCCAGAATTCCTCTCGGGTGGTAGTCTAACCGGTCTGACCACCGGTCAGACTTTGGGTTTAAAAACATTGGTATACATTGCATAATTAACTAATTACGCGTACAAATCAAAGAAAAAAGAAATCAAGGAAGATGTGCCTGTTTGTTTTAGGAATTACATTTTAATTTTTGAGGATAAGTAATTTACATGTCAATTACAGGAAAATTAGTTAATATAAATACTTCAAATTTTTAATTGGTGGGATAAAAGAACAAGTACTTTATGTAAAAGGAATAATCGTGACCAAATTGATGATGCCTACCAGTTTTCCAACCACTGACTAGGCAAGTATATTCAAAGCCAACTTTTTTTCTCAAAAATATTCAAAGCCAACTTTGTTGCCTTGTTGGGCCCAAGAAATTTTCTAAATAGGTATCATCCCATTCATCTTTTACCCAAATAGATTATGGCTATTGTTGAATTGCATCAAAATACCCCCATTATTGTATAGTGGAGGGAGAATTTTGTCAATCTTTATAGTTACATCAGTCTGATAAATATATTCTAATATTATCTGAATATGGGAAAAATATATAGAAAGTACTTGCGTCACTATACGTTATGGACGGCACAAGGCGTGTTTAATTTTAAGTAAATCCAAAGTTTAAGTTCTGTTAAATATAATCATGGTGTAATTTTTTTCTTATGAGACAAAAGTGGCCAAAATAGCAGATGAGGAGGTGATCAGACCATATTTCTCCACCGACATTGGTCGGAGGGGTAATTAAGGGAATCGCTGAACCATCTTTTGCTGATTCACAGCAGGTTACTTAATTTTCGAACAATCAAAATTTTCTGGAATAATTAATAGGCATGTTTATAATAATCTGAATTCTAACTACTCAATATATCAGATATAATTCTAACACGGATGAGAGTAAAAAAGTAAATGATGTGAATATTACAAACTTTGATCCCATGCTTACACGAGTTTTATTTTGGGGATACGTTAGAGTATGAATACCGCATCGAACTACTAGAAATTAATAGTCTATTAAATTGACTAATATCTTTTTGCAATAGTTGGGGATTTCTAAAGAAAAGGAATTGCCGCAACGACCAACCGATTCACAAATTTAGCAATTTTTCCAATTTGCTAGGAATGGTAATTAGCCAGCTCTAGCTTCAGCTTTATCCCAATCAACGTGGTTAGTTTCATGATTAAGTACAACAAGCAGTTAAATCTAACTACGGGCCAAGGAGCTTAACTAAGAGGTCCAAGTTTCAATTCTTAAAATTATTGAAGTGTTAAATATTTATTAAGAGAACATTATCGTATTTCAAATTTCATACTCTGTTCGATCATGGATTATTCAGCTCAAGTGGTATCAACCAAATAAAATTAAGTAAATCACAAATAGCTAGGTAGTTGTACATGCACACGTGGGAAGAAGTAAATCATGTTGATGATGTACTATCCAAGCATTTATCCAACTCACGGCCTCACCTCTTCAACCGCTACGCGCATAGGCTCTGCCAACTCGACCTCCAGGGCTACGAAGCTCCAACCCGGCTCCGCACAACCACTCTCTGGTGTGATCCCACCCCCAAAGAAGATGGACATAGACCTTCAATGTGTATTCAAGGAATGCCTTGCTATTTCTGGTTTTAATTGCTTCCGTCGAGAGCAAGCCGACGTTTGGGTGATGAAAGAGTATGTCAACCAAGAAGATATTCTTAAATTGCACCTTTACGTCTCAAGTCTGGGACAATATCGGATTAGAATGCGTCTGCGTGGGCAATATTAGAGTCGACAAATTGGTCAAGATTGAGCAACAACTTGGAAGGAACCTCTGTTTCTGTGTGTTTTCCTTACAGTATTTATGTGGTTGTTGTCCTATCTTTCTCAGGAGGAACTGACCTGCTTTTTCCCGATTACCATATTGAACTATTAACGTCCATCAATGCCTAGACTTTATCTTAAACAATTACAGATGCGTACATATTTTTCAAGAATTTAGACGGGTTGGCCTAAATTTTAGAACTTTAAATAATATTGGGCTTTATTTCCCTCCGAGAAAAGTTTTTCTATTTTTACAAAAGATGAGAATCCACAGTAATTAGTTACGAAATAACATTGATAGATTCTACCCGTGCCTTAGCCCGTTTGACAGCTAGATTTGTCTCAATTATTTGTCTCTTCCCTTCTGCTTTTTTCAAGTTAGCTTCTGCTAGTTCAAAAGTTTGCTGAGCTTCTTGTGGATCAATGTCACTTCCCTTCTCAGCATCATGTACGAAAATAGTGATCGACTTTTGCGAAACGAGATAAGATCTATTGTCGTACTACCACTAAGCACATTTAAGAATAGGGACACTACAGAATAGGAACACACTACTACAACTCATCAAAGCATCAAAGCCTGAGAGGGTTTGGGTATCCAAAGCTGCATAATCCAAAAACAAATGTGAGGTCAAAGTTGGAGAGTTCATCTGCGATCTGGTTACCTTCTCGTTATATACCCGGGGTGCTGTATTACAATAGATAAGTTTACTTTTGCCATTCTTTATCTGATTTTTTTAATAGAAACATGCTAGACTTATAATTCTTAAGGGATGTGTATTTTTATTTTTATTTTAAAATAAATTTTTATACCAAGTACATCTTTTTAAAGTTTGAACCCAAGATCTCTGTCAAACCTTATACATCTTCAATTGCATTGGAGTTACCCGGATGTATGTGCCATTGGTCTTACTCCAAGCTTGGTTTCTCTCAAACGCATTCTCAACCAAGAAAATGTTTCGAATCTTATGTAATTAAGACTCGACTTTTTTTATTTTTTAAATTCAAACTTAAAACTTTATTAAGAAAATATTTTTTCTTACTATTTCGATTTATATAATGTTGAGCACGAACAAGTCAAGCTCTCTTTTTTTTTGTCAGGACAACTCAAGTACTCTGTAAAACATGTCATATCGGAATTCGGTGGACGGCTAGATGCTTACTTGGTCTCTTGTGTGCATCGCCAAGTGAAATTTAGTAAATCAAGTTAGATGGATGTCACTGAAATGCCAAATGTTAAAGTCTTTGTACCAATTTGACGAGTTTTAAATTTACAAAGTACCAGAATAAGCCAAATTACATATCGTTAATGTGATACCCAAATTTTGAAAAGTCTTAAGTGATTTGATTGGTATTATCCATGTCAACAAGGTACACCTTTTTTTATAGGCACACATCTTTAGAGAACTTCAAGGTTAAATGCGTTTGGCCGGGAGTAGGATCAGGATGGGTGACCTCCTGGGAAGTTTTCTGGGATGCGTGCGAGTAAGGACAAATCACGTTAGAAAAGACATGTGTATGCAGGTCTGTGGAGACAGTCGGTCAGATCACGGGGGCATTACATTTAGTATCAGAGAAAAAATGATTATGAAATTGTTCTGTGTTCTGGATTGTTCTGACTGGCGTGACGAGGACGTTGCGTATTTAAAGAAGGGTGAATGTGATACCCCAATTCTAAAAAGTCTTAACTGATTTGATTGGTACTATCCATTTCAACAAGGCACGCCAACCGCCACGGAGTAAAGTTCTTCGTAATGCTCAATTACTTTCAAGATACATTATAAAAGGCTACATATTCATGTTCTACCTCAACGTTGAATAATTTTTTAAAATAAAATATGGATGTCGTGCAACTCAATATATGCATCTCCTCCTAGTTCTCAATCACGAGTCGCCCCCTAGTATCTGAGACAGCAGCGCACACTAATGAGGATACGAAACTCAATAAGTCGGTAAAAATAAACACATAATTCACGCATCAAATCATATTCATAATCTCATATCAAGCCGTATGCACTAAGGACTTCACAGTCAATGACATACTCATGTCAGACAGATATCAGAGTCACACATTTGTCAACATTAAAATATAGTAACAGAGGTTAAGGCAATAATAAAGGTTTACGAATACATAATATACACTGACAACCTTTTCAGAACAGAAACAGAGGTCACCTTGCCATCTAACATAATAGGACTCCGGAGCCTAACAGATATCATAACGGGATTCTCGTGGGGCACAGATAAATACTCTTCTGTTCTTACGATGCAGGTCCAGAAGACAAAAAAGTATCCCTTCTACGAGCCAAGATAATCTCCACACGCCCCGTCCATTCGATCACTCACACCTAGAGTTACCCAGTAGCCTCTTAAAATGATGGGAATAAACTACGGGGCCCAGAAAGGTATGGAGATAATTCCGTATTTCAAAAACGGATACAGAGACAGAGACCAAGTCAGGCAGAATAATTCGAACAGACCAAATCAGTTACAATAATCAGAACATATCAAATCAGGCAGAATAATCAGAATTAAAATTCCAGAAAGACAGACAAGACAATTCTCAAATATTTCAAAACCCAAAAACCCTAGACAAAACGTTGGAAATTGCATCTGCTACATTGGTTACCCTCACGTCAATTATGGTTAAGCTTCACTTCACATTGACAGGCATGAAGCTCTCTGGCATATTAGATAAGTTCACTTTTCCATTCTTTATCTGATTTTTCCTTCTTTTTAAGAGAAACGTACCAGATTTATAATTCGCGAGGGATACGTGTGTATATATATATATTACGTTGGCTAGTTGAATAGAATATCTTATTGGAAAGTTAAGCGGCGACGTTGAATCAAATCAGGAATAAGATCATAACTCGGAAATTTTTAAGGAATAAGGATTAAATAAACCCCTACATATATAAAAAGTCTAATTAACACTATCTACTAAAAATAGTTCTTGTACTTGTCAAAATAGACTAATTAACACTTCGGGACCAATTTTCTGGTCACCAATAATATATCACCGTGTTACGTGGCGTTTAACTCATCAATTCATTCCCATGCTAAGTATTAACTAAGTGGGATCCACTTCGTTCAAATCCTCCCTCTTCTCCTTAGCAACACCATCTAGATCTCCTCCGATAAGGAAGTCAACTCGCCCGCCATGACGATCTCTATCACCGTCACCGATCCTCCCCTGCCGGAATCCGAATCTGAATCCGTCGAGCTTCTACCCCAGCTCAGATTAGGGTTTTGGCTTCCAAGTGACCGGATCGGGGAAGGAGAAGCAGAGTTAGATGCCAACTCCCATCGTACGGACTATCTCATTCTCTCCTCTC
Organism: Hypericum androsaemum; assembly: GCA_963995505.1. Taxonomy (NCBI): domain Eukaryota; kingdom Viridiplantae; phylum Streptophyta; class Magnoliopsida; order Malpighiales; family Hypericaceae; genus Hypericum; species Hypericum androsaemum. The sequence goes on from OZ023195.1 coordinate 6,420,937, forward strand.
TCTCTCTCCCTCTTAATTTTTTTTCTTTCATTTGTTGATAAATTTTCTTTTATTTATTTTCTTCCTTTTTTCGTCTTTTTATCTTCTATTTATATTTTCGGCCTCTTTTGTGTTAGTGGCTAAACGACGACATGGAGACGGAGATGAATTCTATGGCGTGTAGGATACAGAAGGAAGGTACCGAGGGGAGTCGTCGCTGAAAGAAGTGGATCTCACTTAGTGCTTACGTCACAATAAATTGATAAGTTAAATGACATGTAACACAAAGATGTATCACTGGTTTCCCGCGAAAAAAAAAAGATGTATCACTGGTGACCGAAAAATTAGTCCCGGGGTGTTAATTGGTCCACTTCAATAAATACCGGGTGCTAAATAGATCTATTATAGAGGGTGTTAATTGGATTTTTGTATATGTAGAAGCATGGTTTTAAAAAATACGGTCCGACCGGTTGGACCGTGAAATGGGCACAAGACCGGGTCGTTTTTAGGCTTTTGACTGGGGTCTGTACTAACCGGATCAAATCCGGTCAGACCGGCCAATTTTGAGGTCCATCCTGACCGGTCGAACCCGATTAGTACAAAAATGGGCAAAATTGAATTTTTTGTGGTTTTCGAGGAAAAAATTTGATTTGACAAATTTATAAAGTAATAAATAAATAAAAAAGTAGATTTATAGAGTGGAGAGATAAAAAATTAAGTCTACTTTTTTTTTAGAAAATAAGTATATTTTAACCTACATATATATATTATTTAAAATATTTAAAAATAAAAAAATTGGTCCGACCGGTGGTTCGACCGATCTGACCGGCCAACCTAGAGGACAGGAGAAATCCCAGGTCGGCCTCCGGGTCATTTTTTAAAACCATGTGTAGAAGGACTTATTTAATCCTTATTCCGTAGTTGAACCCAATATGAAGATGTCCTTCCTCCTCCTCAACCATACAGGCAACGCACGCCGTCTCTTTTAGTCTTTTTCCCTACCAACGCAGAAAGACAGAAATCCTAGAAGAAGAAGAAAGCCCTAGCGTAATGAGTCTCCTCCTGTCCCTCCCGACCCACACCTTCTCCATGAAATCATCTTTCGCTTGCCCCTAAAAGACCTATCATCGTGCAAGCTGGTTTGCAAGCAGCTGCTAAATTTAGTTTTGGATCCAAAGATGTCTATGTAATTCGATAAAGTTTCTTCTACGGATTTGTTGTGCTTTTTCCTGTAGCCAGAAAATGACCAAAAGGTGACCACACATGATGGCCGGAGTTGATATACGCCAAAAAATTATCGAAGATGATGACCGGAAATTTTGACCGGAGCAAGGGAAATATCATATGAGGTAATATTTTAATCCAAAATTATAACATTTATGAAGTTACAAATAATAAGGTGGAAATATCATCCTTAAAGTCTTATCTTTATTTTGAGGAATTATTAGGTGGACATAACTTACATTTCTATGTACGGTAAATTGTACAAAAGGTAGTTTTTTGAACTCCCATATATTTACAAAAGAGAATCTTATCAATAAAGTTATATCCATTTATATGATGAAAGTTTTGTATATAAATAGGTGATCAATCAAATGATACATACACAATTTGAAGTTAAAATGGCAAATTACTTTGACCTTTTTCTTTTCCAAGTAGCAACAATCTTATTCATGATTGTTAATGGGACTGCATGGTTACATTTTACTGATAAACATCATGTTGTAATCAACAATGCTATTGGTTATAATCGATGGCTCACAGTTCATTGTATATCGGCGAATGATGATCAGGGTATTCATTATCTACCACCTAGTGGACCTGATTCAAGTTATTCATTTAGTTTCTATCCACGATTTTTGGCAAACACATTATATCATTGTGGATTTGAGTGGGTGTGGAAGGATGCCCAACAAATCAATCATACAATTCACCAAAGTTGTACAGTTTTCGAGATTGATAGAGATCAATATTGTCCTAATCGTGTATGTACTTGGTACGTTACAACCGATGGAATTGGTGCAGATGGTTGGGAGCCATATCGATTTCCCAGTTTCCTTCATTGGGGGTCTGAATGCAGAATCGATCATCATTGATGAGGTAGGAGATGTAATAAATAGCATGTTCTAAAAATTATCTCATTTGCTCTTATTTCCTATTCTGAGCAATAAATAACGAGGACATGTACCGATCATCTCTTTAATAATGTTACTTTTATTTTCTATCTACTCTTGATTCCTTTTTATTATATTTTATAATGAATTATTGTCAACAATGAATTGATTTATTAAATTTCAGTAGCTCTTCTAGAATACATCATCACAAAATCTTAGTATAAATAGCTACCAAATACTAAACTCTAAAATCGCGTAATTGAACTCACATTATTAACATTTTATTTATTTATGGTAGCTCAAAAAACCAGGCCAATCCATTACTTTAGAGATATTTATTGAATTTTAATTTTAAGACGTAGTAAAATGTTAGTCATAGAGTGAGAGGGTATTTAATCTAATAGTACAAAGTATAGAAGGATTGACGAAACTTCATAGTTCAAATTTTAACCGATATAATTATTGGTATAAAAATTTACCTTTACGAAAATGTATGAATCTTCGAGTAATATTACGATGATTGAATTCATTAAATTTCAGATTTTTCAGCAAAAATATGTAATAATACATGATTGTGTCACTTAAGGTTGCAATATTTTTATTAGAATAAAGATCAAATAACATCTATTACTTACTCAAAAAGTCTAATAAAAAATTATTTCACTTGACCCATTCTATTTATCTAAATAAGTCAATTAACACCTTGAACTATTATTCGGTCACTAGTGATATTTCACCATCTTAGATGACCTCTCCCTCATCTTAAATACGATATATCATTCTTATTTATTTTAAAGATAAAAATAAAAACCCCATTCAAACCCAATTTGTCGTACACATTCTCGGGAAGGCACATTGGATATTAACCTCTTGATCACAACCCGCAAATAAGATGATCATGTCATGGACCAATATCGGAATAAATAGGACTAGAACTCTCAAATCGGGTAATAAGTTAATTAGCAAATAAAATTAATTAAAAGACTACCAAACAAGTTCTTAATCCTAATTAGACCCAATATATTATTTTTGGTAGATAAATATACTTTATTAATAAAATGAAGCGAAAGCGAAAGGAAGATAAAATATACGATAAAAGATAAACCGACCGCAATCTACACCGAACTACCAAACCCTATAACATTCTACTCATCCCAAAGCCCCCCAAAAAATGAAACTCACACATTTACGTAATTTTTAATGAGTCCCAATACAAATCCACATTGTGATTATCTATTTCATTAAAAGTCCTTGACCAAATAAGTCATTCGCGGATACAGAAGTAAATGGAATGCTTTAAAAAGTTCTCGATCACATTAAAGTTTATCGAAGATCACTCGATTTTGATATCTTATTATTGCTGATAACGCTCTTGCATCATATTAGGCAGAAAAATGAGGGATAGGAAGAAAATTATTTTCCATAAAATTCCTTCTATTTATGAGATGAAGTTTTTGAAATAAATAGGATTGGCACTCAAATAAATGCATACATTTTTGAAAAATTAGATCCGAAGAGTGAGGTTGAAATGGCTTATAACTTTGTGTCTTTTCTTCTTCCTAATGGTAACCAATGTTTTAAAAATCACGGTCTGACCGGTAGTCCGACCGGTCGGACCGCTACCTGGGACTAAATTTGGGTCGATTTTTACATAAAACCCATAATGCAGTTCGACCGGCCAAAATTTGGTCGGACCACCTGGTCAGGTGCTTCCAGGTGAACCGGTTTGCCCGGATTAGAAAATTTTGTTTTTATTTTTTCTATTTTATCGGATTTAATTTAGAAACAAAACCTCAACTTCCATTATCGGAGTGTATATATCACTTTTGAATCACAACAAACTTATATTTTTAACAATTCTCGATAATATGTCAACCAAGTTAAACGAATTGGACTAATATGTCAAACAAGAAAACTTATATAATCATCTTCTTATACTTCTAGACTTGTTTAATTCATGTTTGAAGATTTTATTTGAATAAATTGTAACAAAGTTGCTAAATATGTGAAATTATTTAGTATTTTATCTTTTTTTACTCTAAATTAAATTTATCAAACTTTATTTAATAATATTAATATATAATAGAAGTTTCGGTCAAACCGGAAATTTGGAGAATTTCGAGTCACCTTCCGGGTTGGTTTTAAAAATATTGATGGTAACAATCTTGTCCATGACTGTAAGTGGGACGACAATGCTCAACAAAAATAATAGTATAGATGATAAAATTACAGCCGTTCTTAACAATGCTATTTATTTTTTTCTATTGCTTATTGTGCACTTTGAATCTTCTGACGGTAATTTGAAAACTCATAATCTGACACCTGTAAGACCTAATTCAACTTACTTGTTTAATTTTTGTCAGGCCCTTTTCAGGACGGTATACCATTGCTTTTTTGCATGGACAGAAAGCGATATCCAGCAAGTCAACCACGAAGTAACCCAAAATTGCACTGTTTATGATGTTGAAAGAGACCGTGGAAAATGCCATAATTGTGCTTGGAATATTAAACCTACAGGAATTTTTGGAATTGGTTGGGCTAGCTGCTTAAACTGGGGTAGTCGATGTACATGGTAGATTTAGCATGAGATGTTATAGCTTTTACCAAGTCCTAACAACTATTTTCTTTACTCCTTTTTCATGTTTTAAGCGATAAATAAAGACACGGTGTCTTGAGCCCTGCTATGCTAGATTCCTGGAGCGTGAAAAGTTTAAAATGTAGACTGGTCATTTATACAAGAATTGGGTCCTATCGCTATCTATGGAGGTTGGTAATGCCCAAACTTTCGAAGAATGAAGCAAAAAGTTGCCTCCCAATGCTTTTGGTGAAGAATTTGTTTAGAATCAGGGGTGTGCTTTCGGTGGAACTGTTGTTTCTGTTAAGCCAGCGGACCCAACGCAATCCAAAACTCAAGCAAGCAAGCCACGAAATCACAAGAAGAACAAATGAAAGAACACACAAGAGACAAAGATTTGTTCACCCGATTCGACGAGAACGTCTACGTCCGGGGGCGTACCAAGCCAGGAGGATTTTTATTAGTCTCGCTCTCGAGCTTCACTTGCTCTTTACAAGAAAAGGCCACTTCTTTGACACCCAACACTCTTCTAGGGTTGTCTATCTCTCCTCTCTATTTGGGAACAACAATAAATGAGATCTAGTTGGGTATTTATAGTGGCACCAATCCTAGGAGAAAATGGGGCAAGGAGGGGCAAACTTGTCCATAAAAAACTCACTTTCCCGAGCTCATTGGCGGGTACCACTCAGAGTCCAGCGATTTTTGGATGAACAATAGTTGGCGGGCGCCAAGTGAACAGTAACTCTACCACTTCTTCATTTTGCTTCGTTTCTCGACCGTCTCTTGATCCGAATGATCCCTCAAGCGTCTCCGAGTACCGAATCCATTCAATCAAGTCCCGAACCATCTCTCAGGCTCCATATCCCAAAAGTTTCTTAATGTGGTTCCGATATTTATATATATATATGAAGCAATTGAAACATTGAAACTCGAGAATCGCCTAACTAAAGAATCATACTTTAAGATCTGTTTTTATTCAACAAAAGTGGTCAAAAGTGGCCTAACTCGAGAACCCCTCTGTGCTCACCTTCCGCTCCTTCACCGGACCACCTCCGTGCTCGCATTTTCTCCTATCCAAATGTGTGATTTTTTCTTCCTCCAAGTTGCAATTTTTTCTTTCTGGGTGCTGATTAGGGTTTGTGGAACTGTTCCAGCATTCAAGTCGTGTTTTTGTTTATTAATTTGTTATTTTTTGCTGACTGGTGATGATTGAACTTGAATGGAGAATGATTTGAAGATGAAGCAGAAGGCTGCAGAGAAGAGCATAAGAGATGAGAAGGTGGAACCTCAAAAGAAAAAGGTACTAATTGGTTTGACGATGTGATGATATTTGTTGATAAGAGATTGACGATGGTTTGATATTTGGTTTGACGATGTGATAATATTGGTTTGACGATGTGATGATATTGGTTTGTGTATTTGATGATATTGGTTTAACGTTGTGTTGATATTGGTTATGTTGTTCTGACGATGTGTTGATATTGGTATGACTATGTGATGATATTCGTTTGACTATGTGATAAGATTGGTTTTGAGCTGGGTTGATATTGGTTTTGAGCTGGGTTGATATTGGTCTGTGCTTGTGTTGATATTGGTTTGAAAATGTTATGATATTTGTTTAACAATGTGTCGATATTGGTTTGACGATGTTGTGATATTAGTTTGACGATTTGATGATATTGGTTTTGAGTTGGGTTGATATTGGTTTTGAGCTGGATTGATATAGGTTTACAGATCAGATATTGGTTATAGCACAGTCGGACAATTTGATATTGCCAACCGTATTGACCCAGAGCGTTGCAGTGGCAAGAAGAAAAAGGGACAAGTGTTTATACAAGATTAAAGAAGTGAGCTAGGGAATAGCGGTCATGCCACATTTTTTGACATATTGTAGCCACATTTTGTGTTAGAAATCGTATTATATCAGACTTGTTTATGTTCTTTGATGGTGAAGTTGTTTTGTTCATGTTGTGATACTCTGGACTTATTTCAAACATGAGCCGGCCCGCTGAACTGTTTAGGATTATTGGCATTGGTTTCAGTACGTACAGATATTAGTTCGAGTATGCACTGATATTAGTTTAAGTGTGGACCGATATTGGTTTGAATTTGGACTGATATTGGTTTGAGTATGTACAGATATTAGTTTGAGTATTTATCTATATTAGTTTGAGTACTTATTGATATTTGTTTGAGTATGTACATATATTGGTTTGAGTATGTACATATATTGGTTTGATTATGTACTGATATTGGTTTTAGTATGTACAAATATTTATTACAGATACAAACCAATATCAATACATTAGACAAACCAATATCAATTCTCGTTGAAACCAATATCCTTACCGCTAAAAATGCATATATCAAAATACCTAAATTCAATATCGAAACAACCAAAAACCAATATCCAAACATCTTAATACCAATATCAATACACCTTTAAACCAATATCAATTCATCTAAAAACCAATATCAATGTACGTTAAAACCAATATCTTTACACCTCGAAACCAATATCAGTACACGTTAAAACCAATATCACCGCACCTTCAAACTAATATCAATAAACCTTAAAACTAATATCAATACATCTAAAAACTAATATCAAAATATCTAAAAATTAATATCAAAACATCTAAAAATTAATATCAAAATGTAAGATCAAATAACAAAATGTAATTAGTTTTCAAATGTAGTAATATTTATTTTTCGATGTAGTGATATTAGTTTTCGGATGTAGTGATATTGGTTTTCGGATGTAGTGATATTGATTTTCGGATGTGGTGATATTGGTTTTCGGATGTAGTGATATTGGTTTTGTGGTGTAGTGATATTAGTTTTCGGATGTAGTGATATTGGTTTCTAAATGTAGTGATATTGGTTTTCGATTAAAGTGATTGGTTTACGAATCGAATAACTTTATACATATGTAACTCGGATTTTAGTAAAAAAAATCCAGATTTATAAATTGATCTTGAAATGTTCTTGATGACGAGGAAAAAAGATTAAATACTAGAAGAAAAGAACATATATGAATTCGACCAAAATAAAAATATATAAATTTCTGAAGAAATTTTTTTATGTTTAGGAAATACAAAATTATAGGCACTGATTAAGATATTAAGTTTGATTAAAAAAAATATCTGGTAAGGTTTTTGAAGTTCAAAAAAATTTGAAGAGTCCTTCTTTGGAAATGTGAAGAGTCTTTCACGTCTAATGGGAGATAGATTTTTATCTTTTATCTTTTCAATGCTTTCATAAATAAGAGTGTTATCCCTAATTTTTTAGTTTGACAAAATTACCCCTGATTGCTTTAATAATTCATTTAGTCCCCAAATTTGGGAACTAGTCTTGTCCCCACCGAATCCACCCCGTGTACAAGGATGCCCAACATATCAACCATATAGTTAGCTATAGTTGCACAGTTTACGATTCCATAAGAGAGAGATTTTTGTCTTGTTAGAACATGTACTTGGAAGCGACAGCTACTGGACTTTGTGCAATTGGTTGGCAGCTAATGCCTAGGCAATATTGTCTTCATTGGGGCACCAAAGAATGTGACGGTCATACGCTAATTGAGGGTGAGATGCAATTGTATTTTAATCATGTTTTAAATTTTCTTTTCTTTTCCATATTTTCTGTTTCTAACAATAAATAATGATGGCATGTACGGAGTGATGATCTCTTTAACAATGTTTCTTTTATTATAGTTGATAATTTATGTTGAACTATTGTCAAGAACTAATTGGTTTATTGAATATTATAACTTGCAAAAATATATCATCATCAAATATTAATATAAATGGTTACCAAAAACTAAACTCTAAAATCAAAGTTCTTTTGGCGGAAAAAAGAACTTCATAAATAAATAAATAAAAGTACACAAAGTTTCCTACAACCTACTTCTGACCCCATATTCCGGGCAATCAAAGAGAGAGTTTTTTCCAAAAAGGGCAAAAAATTAGATATATTCTCTAAATAGGCAAAAACTTAATATATTCTCAAAATAGGCAAAAATTTAATAAAAAAATAAAAAAAGAGTGACGACCCACATAGGGGTCGTCACACCAATTTAATAAAAAATAATAATGGAGGCGACCCAACAGTAGGTCGCCTCCTTGACATTTTTTTTAATTTTGGTCGATCGAACTCGATCGACTTTTGACTTCAAATTTTTTTTTGACATCGTTACACTCCGTATTTGGAAAAGTTAAAACTATAAAGTTGTAGATATATGTCTCAAATTTGCATAACAACTTGAATCAACTCAATCAGAATCTGGAATAAAAATTTGTATCCTAACTGAAATTAGTCGATCGAACTCGATCAGCTTTTGACTTCAAAATTATTTTTGACATTCTTACACTTCGAATTTAAAAAATTCATAAACTACAAAGTTGTAGATATATGTCTCCGCTTTGCATAGAAACTTGAATCACCTCAATCAGACTCCGGAGTAAGAAGTTGCAAAAATTATTTTTTTAATCAAAGTATAAGAGAAGAAAAAAAATAATTCTTGCAACTTCTTACTCCGGAGTCAGATTGAGGTGATTCAAGTTTTTGTACAAAGCTAAGACATATATCTAAAACTTTATAGTTATAACTTTTCTAAATAGAGAGTGTAACAATGTTGAAAATTCGTTTGAATTCAAAAGCCAATCGAGTTCGATCGAATAATTTCGGTTGGGAGACACAAATTTTTACCCCAGAGTCTGATTGAGTTGATTCAAATTTCTATGCAAAGCTGCGATATATGTTGTTTGTAGTTTATGACTTTTTCAAATTCAAAGTGTAAGGATGTCAAAAATAAATTTGAAGTCAAAAGCCGATCGAGTTCGATCGACTAATTTTGGTTGGGAGATACAAATTTTTACTCCGGATTCCGATTGAGTTGATTCAAATTACTGTGCAAAGATGAGATGTATATCGACAACTAATAGTTTATAACTTTTCCAAAGACAGAGTGTAACGATGTCAAAATTTTGTTTGAAGTCAAAAAATGATCGAGTTCGATCGACCGAAATTATAAAAAATATATGTCAGGGAGGCGACCTACTTTTGGGTGGCCTCCATTATTTTTTATATATTAAATTGGTGTGACGACCCCTATGTGAGTCGTCACCTATTTAATTAAAATTTTTCCTATTTTGGGAATATATTAAATTTTTGCCTATTTAGGAAATATATCTAAGTTTTTTAAACCTATTTTGGAAAAAACTCGTCAAAGAGGTGGGGTCTTCTGATCACCCGACCCAAGGAGAGCCTGATCACCCTATAGTCGAATCTGCAAACTTTTATAACACTTCCAACCAATAGGCCAGCGAGACATCGCCTATCATCTATCCGATCTGATTTCGGAAGTGGTAGTTTGGGGGACCAATTACTAGACAAAAGCCCAATAGTTTACCGCCTACGTCTACTAGTCTCGAGTTAGCCCATGGAAGGGATCCAATTCATTCAATATTCTTGATTTGATGAAAAATAAACATTAAATTTTCTATTAATTCGCACTTTCCGTTAAATACTTAATAGTATATTGTTATCACATTCATCGGTAACAAATAATTTTTATGATGTAAAGAAACTAGAAAATTTATGATAAAATAATTTGCATATAAGATAATATTTTTGTCCAAAATTTTACCAACTTATTAAGTGACCACGGTGGAAATTATCTCCCTTAACATATAATCTTTTTTTAGAAATGATACGATATTCTATTTTGGGATACGGTATTCAATTTGGGATTTTGATCGATGGAGAAGGATATCCATGAAGTCAACCTACGTTATCTTAGATTTGCACAGTTTTCAGTAATGACAGAGACTATAAATCATATTTTTTCCTTAAATCACCGGTATTAACTAACTTTAAATATGAACATACATCGCCTAACAAATTTTTAACACCGTTGTCTTCCAAAAAACCGAAGACTCTAAATCATGTTGTAAGCGTAGATGTGCTCGAAACGTTATCCTTGATTAATTTTGTGCAATTGGGTAGCTAGATGCTTTCATTTTGTCTTCAAAAATATTATATTTTCTTGTATTTCATGTTCTAAGTAATAAATAAAGAAGACATGTATGCATTAATATTTTCTTTTTTAGTGTTAAATTTATTAATCACGGACTCTTCATAATTATACACACATTTGATTTCTAGTATTGAGGAGCATCTACCAAAATCTACGAAAAAATTGGTCTATAAATTTGATTCCGGTGTCGTTGGCGGAGCGCGAAACCGCCCGCGTCATCTGAATGGGTTGGCCCTGGCCTGGCCTGGCATCTCACGTTGACCTAGATTTTGAGTATCGGAAATGTACCAATTTTTTTTTTGCTAGAGCTCTCTACTAATTTTAAATATTTGTTAGATATATTTTATCATTTTTTAAAGACATGATTGATTCAGCAATTGGAATAACTAATTCAAAATAGAATAAGATCCGAAAAAATAACTCTTGTAATCTTGTAATAAAAAATATATAATTTAGCACGAGCAGAAAGTTAATCTTGATTGATGATCTATTACTTCAACCGTAGCATAATCTGGAGACCAGTTAATATGGATAACTATATAAGTATTATATCTCCTCTCAAAAAGAAAAGTAGTCTCCCACAAATATAAACGTAATCTTTTAATCCAAATTATAGCAGTTATGAAGTTACCAATAATAACCGGCATTTTTTAATATATAAAAATTAGCCATTTACTATGGTGCGAATCATATAAGATAATATTTTAATCCAAAATCATAGCATTTATGAACTTACCAGTAATAAGGTGGAAATATCATCCTCGAAGTCTTATCTTTATTTTCAGTAATTATTAGATGGACATCACTTACATTTCTACGTATGATAAATTTACGGCAGATAATCTTAGCCATAAATTTATATCCATTTATAAGATGAAAGTTTCGTATATAAATAGGTATTCAATCAAATGATACATATACAATTTAAAGTTAAAATGGCTAACTACCTTTGCCTTTTTCTTTTCCAATTAGCAACAATCTTGCTCGTGATTGTTAATGGGGTTGCATTTAAGATCCATTTCACTCGTAAAACAAATGTAGTGATCAACAATGTTATTGGTTATGATCGATAGCTCATTGTACATTGTATATCTGGAGATGATGATCAGGGTATTCATCATCTGTTGGGATGGCGAGAAATAGGAAAGACTTATTTCCTATTCCTATTCCTATTCTGACTAGGTTTTGGACTCCTAATTCGACCTAGATAGGTTACTTGTACACCAAGGGTTTGTCTCTATATAAAGGCATGTTACGCTAGGTTTTTTGTATGGCTTTGTGGCTTGGAAACTCATCAATAAAAGTTCTCCTCTCTCTCCGTGGACGTAGGCATTAGGCCGAACTACGCAATTCTCTTGTTCTGTATTGTTTGTGCGATCTTGTTCTCTAGTTGCTGAATTCCTAACATCATCTACCTCCCAATGAACCTGATTCATCTTATTCCTTCAGTTTCCATCCGAAATTTCGGGGCTCACATTATACCATTGTTGATTTGAATGGGTCTGAAGAGATGCTCAACAAGTCAATCATACAATACACCAAAGTTGTACAGTTTTCGAGGATAATAGAGATCAAGATTGTCCTGATCATGTATGTGCTTGGAACGTTACAACCGATGGAATTGGTGCAATTGGTTGGCAGCCAGATGATTATCCGAGTTTCCCTCATTGGGGGCCTGAATGCAGAATCGATAATCTTTGATTAGGTAGGAGATGTAATAAATAGCATGTTCTAAAAGTTATTTCATTAGCACTTATTTACTATGCCGAGCAATAAATAAAGAGAACATGTATCGATCATCTCTTTAATAATGCAACTTTTATTATCCATCGACTCTTGATTACTTTTTATTATATTTTATATTGAATTATTGTCAACAATGAATTGATTTATTAAATTTCAGTAGCTCTTCAAGAATACATCATTACAAAATCTTATTATAAATAGCTACCAAATACTGAACTCTAAAATTACGAATTGAACTAACATTATTAAAAATTTATTTATTTATGGTAGCTCAAAAAACCAGGCCAATCCATTACTTTAAAGATAATTATTGAATTTTAATTTTAAGACGTAATTACGTGTGAGTCATGGAGCGAGAGGTATTTAACCTAATAGTACAAAGTATAGGAGGATTGACGAAGCTTCATAGTTCAAATTCTAAAGAATATAATTATCGGTATAAAAATTTTCCTTTAAGAAAATGCGTGAATCTCTGAGTAATATTACAATGATTGAATTAATTAAATTTCAGATTTTTCTGTAAAAATAATTAATAATACACGATTGTATCACTTCAAGTTGCAATATTTTTATTGGAATAATGATCAAATAACTTCTCTTACTTACTTAAAAAATCTAATAAGCACCATGTATTTGAAATTGTTTCACTTGACCAATTCTATTTGTCTAAATGTGTCAATTAATACCTTGAACTATTTTTTCGATCACTAGTGATATTTCACCGTCTGAGATGATGTCTCTCTCATCTTAAATACGATATATCATTCTTATTTATTTTAAAGATAAAAATAAAAACCCCTTTCAAACCCAAGTTGTCGTATACATTCTCCGGAAGGCACATCGGATATTAACCTCTTGATCACAGCCCGCAAATAAGATGATCATGTCATAGACAATTATCGGAATAAATAGGACTAGAACTCTCATATCGGGTAATACATTAATTAGCAAATAAAATTAATTAAAAGGCTACCAAACAAGTTTCTTAATCCTAATTGGACCTGATATTTTATTATTGTTGATAACGCTTTTGTATCATATTAAGCAGGAAAATAAGCGATAGGAAGAAAATTATTTTCAATGAAGTTCCTTCTATTTATGAGATGAAGTTTTGGAAATAAATAGGATTGGCACTCAAATAAATGCATACATTTTTGAATAACTAGATCCGAAGAGTGAGGTTGAAATGGCTTATAACAGGGAAGGTTCACTGGAGGTGATCTTGATGGCAAAGTTTTGTAGGCAGGTGATCTTGAAACAGGGAAGGTTCACTGGAGGAAATGGGAGATTCTGACCATACCAAAGAGAGTTGGTGGTCTTCGTTTTAGGAGTACGAGGGCTTTCAATGAGGCTCTCCTGGCCAAGCAGGCTTTTTTTTTGCCGGAAAAAGAATTGCATTACTAAAAGAAAAGATAGGAGAAAATAATGTCCATACACAGCATATCCCCAGGGTGCCCCATGAAGGGGCCCGCCTCAATAAAGAAGCTTACCGGCCCGCCCACCTCGAAGGCATATCGACTAGCTAAAATCCTAGCTACCACAACAGAAATCAGCAGATCCACACACACGCCCCCCACATACTTATAGTATGCAGTTGCAGCCGGAGCCTCAGTAAAAACCTGTCATCGCCAAACGACCCTGATTCCTTATGTTATAAATTGCTGCAGATTGTGTACTTTCCTAGGAGCTCATTTTTGCAGGGTAGGAAGGGAGTGAAACCTTCTTGGACCTGGAGCAGTTTGGTCAGGGAAATGCAACTGCTGAGACCTAACCTGGTGTGGGACAAAGTTATTTGGCTCCCTGCCAAGTTAGGGAAGTATACTGTTAAGTTAGGTTATCATGCTATAAAAAACAACCTAGCAAATCCTGATGTCCCTCCTAACTTTATGTGGTGCAGGCTCCGGAAGCTAAAAATCTTCCCAAAAATCAGACATTTTTTATGGAGGGCTGCTAATAATGCCCTCCCAAATGCACAAAATCTGATGAGGAGGCAAATCACGAATGAGCAGACCTGCAAAGTTTGTGGTGTGAAGGTCGAAGATGTGATACATGCTCTCATTGAATGCCCACATGCTAGGGCCACGTGGTTCATGTCTTCGATTGGAGTGACTCCTGAGAGGAGGGACTCTTTGGACTTTAATTCTTGGCTGCAGCACACTATCAATACTTTGGATGAAGCGGAGAGGCCTGATCTGATCTTGCAGGTCGTATTCACTTGTTAGCAGGTTTGGTTGACACCAAATGAACACAATTATTAGGGTTGTGCCCTAGATCCTCTTGCTACTTGGCCTAAGAGTGTTCATAAGTGTCAGGAACTTGCTGGATTGCGGGACCAGAATCATTCCCCTGTAATGGCCAGGGCTGAGTGCTGGAGACCTCCTGAAAAGGGCACTATCAAAGTAAATACTGATGCTTCCTGGATTTCAACTTCAGCTCCAGCTGGCATCGCAATTATTGCTCGAGACTATAGGGGAATGGTCAATAACTCCCGCACTCGTGCAACACCCTCAATTCAGCTCTAAAAGCTGAAATGCAAGCCATAGGTGAGGCCGCCTCTTTCATCAAGCAACACTACAACTTCAGGTGCACAATTATTGAATCCGATTGTCAAGCTGCAGTTAATTCCCTCATCAGCGCAGGTTCTTTTGAACTTGATTGGCAACTTGAGAACTTGGCCTTGGACATCCAATCTACTCTTTTGAGTTTACCTTTGTGTAAACTTGTATATATTTTTAGAGTAGCTAATGTAGTGGTAGATTAGATGGCTAAGGCTATTGCCATCTCTTTTGATTTTGAGGATTTAGTTAGCAATCCTCCTTTTGAGCTTCGTGAGCTCCTCTTGTATCACTCCTAAGATTAATCTTATGCTATGGTATTGTCTTTTAAAAAAAATGGCTTATAATTTTGTGTCTTTTCTTCTTCCTAATGGTAACAATCTTGTCCACTACGGTAAGTGGGACGACAATGCTCCACAAAAACAATAGTATAGATGATAAAACTGCAGCTGTTCTCAATAATGTTATTGGTTTTAGTCGATTCCTTACTGTGCACTATGAATCTTCGGATGATGACTTGAGCACTCATAATCTTACATTCGAAGGATCTTGTTCAACTTACTCATTTAGTTTTCATCCGGCCCTTTCCAGGACAGTATACCATTGCTTTTTTATATGGATAGAAAACGATGTCCAACAAGTCAACCATGACGTAACCCAAAACGGACCACATAAGTATACACAAATATTTGATTTTTAGCATTGAGGAACATCTAGCAAAATCTATATAAAAAATGCAGGCTACGAATGATATCTGTATGGCAGAGAGAAGAACAAAAGGGGAAAAAAAACTTCTGGGGCACCAACACGATAACAGGCAGGAAGAGGGAGAAGGCGATGAAGATAAAGAATACCCCGGCGGCCAGGAACAACCCGAAGTAGACAAGAGCTTTCCCGGAAGGGATACTACTAGTGGCGGACTGCAAGCTCTCAGGTATCTCTCTCACTTCTTTCGAGACTCTGCGAAGACATTTCGGATTTCTAAGTCAAACACATCAACCACGCAAACAGAACCTCGCAACGAGTTAGTTCGTCGCAAGGGCTCGGATTTTGGCTCGAGTACGGATTGGTCATCGTCCATTATATGTCCTAAACCCTAAACCCTATCATAGCTTCTAAAGGCAGCTAATTTTGTGGAACAGATTTCAGCTAAAACCGCAACTACCGCTACTACGACAATGTTAATTACGGTTTTGAGTGAGATACGAAAATTCTAATCCAACGGCACACCAATGATAGACTTCTTATGTTAAATGACTTAAATCCAATCCTAGCTCTACACGGGAAATAAAAGAAAGAAAGAAAAAGGGAGTGTCATCGTACACGTTGAAGAGCCCCCAACCCCTTTTCTTTTTTCCTTTTTCCTTTTTCCTTTTTTTTGGGGTTAATTTCTTGCCTGAGTTTTTTCGAAGAGATGGTTTAATTCGTTCCAAGTGGGTGGGTCGTTGAATCGGGAAGCTTTGGAATTAAGCAAATACGAAAATAGAGGAAACGGCGCCGTTGGGAGGGATGTGTCCATTGAATGGGCCGGGCCGGGCCTGGTATCTCATTGTAGATAAAGGACGTTCTAACACGTCTAGAGATCGAGTAAATGTTAGATATTTATTATAAATTTTTTATTTTTTAAATATCTTAACAGATTATGCAATTTTAATAATTAATTCAAAATCGAATAAGATCGAAAAATAATTCTTGTAATCTTGCAATAACTAATATAAAATTAATTTTGAGCATATAGTTCATCTTGATTGATGATCTATTAATTCAACCGTAACATAATATTGGTTGGAGTCCAGTTATTATGGATAACTGGATAAGTATTCTGTCTCCCCTCAAAAAGAAAAGTAGACTCCCGCAAAAATAAGATAATATTTTAATTCAAAATTACACCATTCATGAAGTTATCAATAATAACAAGCATTTTTTTAAATCCATAATAAGTAACTATTTACAATTCTAGATATGGTGTGAATTATATAAAGTAATAGTTTAATCCAAAATTACAGCATTTTTATGAAGTTATCAATAATAACAAACATTTTTTAATTCATAAAAAGTAACTACTTATAATTCTATATATGGTGCGAATCATATAAGGTAATATTTTAATCCAAAATTGTAGCATTTGATGAAGTTTGATTCTGCTGAAGGTGAGACTACACATAGCGAGAACGATTCCAATTGACTGAAGGGAGCACGCGGCCCATCTGGCCCAACTTCCAAGTGATGTACAACGCAATGGCAATGGATTGGGTACGGAATGTTCCCATTCTAAACGATTTGAAGTAAAGGATACGCATAAGTTTTTTTTTATAAAAATACAGAATCACAGGACTCAAAATGGAAAAAAAAACTACGCAGGCCAGTATCGTCAACAGGACATGTGAGTATCGCAAACACGAAAAATACACTGGCCAGAATTACATAATGGAACATGTGAATATCACATAAAAGACATGTCAGTGTCACATAACTAGGCATGCTAGCGTGGTCTCTTTTACTCCAAACTGTTCGGAATAATTTCCTACACTCCGTACCCAATTCAAAGCCCAAAACAACGTTTTTAACTCAAGTTTAGACTGATGAGATGGCAAGTTGATACTTGTATATAAACCTTGGACTTGACACGTCAAATGATCAATAGAATACACACACAAAATTTCTTCAGCTCATGTCTTCTCCCTCCGCTAGCTAGAGTAACCATTTTTCTAATTGGCTTCTTTACTAATTTGCCATTTTTGTCATGGTGTCAGAGCTACAAGCGAAGCCGTAGCTTGTAAATAAGATAGATCCTGTTTGTTTAGTCAGTTTCTCTTCCTCGAAGTTTGAGGTCGTGAAATTTCAATGACAAACGAAGTAGTAACCTCTACTGGGGTGACATTGAGCAAGTCTGATCCTCTGTTCTTGAGCGCGAACTATCACTATTAGAGCAGATCCGTTCAAGCTGCTCTTAGATTAGAGAATAAGTTCGGACTTATCGATGGATCTATTCCTATGCCTTCGCGAGATGATCCAAGGTATCCTAGCTGGGACCGTTGCAATACGATGGTCATTAGCTGGATTTCTCGCTCTGTGGAGCCTTCAATCTCTCAAGAGTGTTCTCTGGTATGAGTCTGCTGTGGCGATCTGGAGAAATCTTTAGGAGCGCTTCGGTCGTGGAGAATCGATGAGGATCGCAACTCTCCAGGAGCAAATCCATAATCTCAGGCAAGGTTCTCAAAGTATTAATGATTACTATACTGATTTTCAGATATTATGGGATCAACTGATGCAATTAAAGCCTATACTTAGTTGGAAATGTGCTGATGGTGTGAATGGAGGTTTGTGTGGTGGAAACTAAGAGGTAGCTATAGGTATGTTGTGCTTTTTCCCTCTCCAACACAGAACGCAAAGAAACCCTAGAGCAACTGAGCAATGAGTCTACTGTTCCTCCCGACCCACCTTCTCGAGGAAATCATCTCGCGCTTGCCCATGAATGCCATATCATCCTGCAAGCAGCTGCTAAATTTACTCTCAGACCCCAAATTCACCGACCTTCATCTGTACAAGTCACGGTCACGGCCTCACCTCCTCTACCGCCACTCGGACACCCTCTACCTATTCAAAATCGATGGCAACGAAGCCCCAGTCCACCTCCGTGCTACCACTCTGTGGTCTGGCCTTGATCTTAATTACTACTTGGTTAGTTCGTTCAACGGCTTGCTCTGCTCTTCCGCGAGAGGTGTTCGTGGAGGCTCTTCAGACAAAGTTGTTTGGGTGATGAAAGAGTACGGCGACAAGGGATCTTGGACTAAGTTGTACTCTGTGGTGGGTAACAACTTTACTTTTGATCTGCCTGCGCCCATCCTCCGACCAGTCAAGACACTTGCCGGCGGGGAGGCTAGTGATGTCTCAGATTCGTTTCGTGAGTTATGATATTAAGAGCATGTCGTCGCACATTGTCCAGTCATTCCCTCAACAGAATTGGATGAAACGGGAGTCACGTGGCATTGTTATTACTCCAAGCTTGATTTCACTCAAACGCATTGCCAACCACGAAAATGTTGAGAATCTCACGCAAGTAAGTAGGATTCAGTCCTTGACTTCTTTTTCGTTTGTTAGCTTCATACTTGAAATTTCGTTAAGGAAATACTTTTTCTTACTAATTCGATTTATGTAATGTTGACCCCAAATTCGCCGACCTTCACCTGTATAAGTCGCGGTCGCGGCCTCACCTTCTCTGCCGCTACTCAGACACCCACTATCTATTCATCCTCGAAGCGACAAAGCCCCGACCCACCTCCGCGCAACCACTCTCTGGTCTGGCCTCAAGGTTGATGAATACTTGGTCAGTTCGTGCAACGGCTTGGTCTCCTCTTACACGATGTTTTTTGTTGGAAGCTCTTTTATGAGATGCAAAATTACAGTATGCAACCCAATCTCACGCGAGACTATCACCCTCCCTTAACTTAGAAACTGCTACGAAATTAGTCGACTCGCCATTGGATTTGCCGCTAACAACTACTATAAGATATATTTTTTATATAAGTAATATGAATTAAAAATAATGTACAATGTACACATCCACCATTACAGAGCATAAGCCCAACAAAAGCCGCCCCACAGCAAAATTAGCAGCAGGTCCACTGCGAACCTAGTACAGCCAAACAGACGAAAACAATGGAGGGGGAGAGGGGGAGTGTCGCATCAAAACAAGCATAAAATCACAGGCAAGCATCCAGGAAAAGGGAGAGGTCTTGCCCTGCCAAGTCTTTCACTGAATTCGACCCAAGGATCCACTTTGATCTGGATAGAAATAGTATGATGAAGAAGCTGTTGGTCGAAAGATGCCTCCAGAAAGATGACTCGATTCCTCGAGTTCCAAGTGACCCAAGTGACCGCACCAAAAACTGCAAACCAAACTTTTTCAATCGTGCCGCCTCATTCCTGGGCTAATTCCAACCAAGATGCAAAGGAGTGGTGAAGAGATGGCCCAATACACACCCTAATATCCAACCTGGATGCATAGAAGTTCCAAAGCAACCAAGGACCCCAACAATGGAGAAGAAGATGCTCTCCTGATTCATCATGAATCCCGCAAAAGGGGCACAAACAATCCCACTCGTTTAGACAATTCATAAGAATCAGATTGGTTCTCGTCAGAAGGCTACCCCAAATGGCAAGCCATAGAAAATTCAACTTTCAGAGGAAAATGGCCGGACCAAACAACAATGAAGTTACTTCTAGGGTGTGAACTTTGAACAATCATGGCACGCAAGGAGCTAGCTGAAATGGTTGTTCGTGTCATGGATCCATCTGACCTATCCGCCCTCACACGTTTTGGAGCAGCCGCGGACAGAAAACCCAGCATGGAGGAGAGACCTTCTAGTTCCCAATTGAGCAAGAAGCGCACCCAACAAAATTCCCACACCCAATTATCCCCTCACCTCCCGCACTCAATAATCGTCGAAGATTTCCGAACTGAGAGTGCGAACAGTTATGGAAAGACAACTTTCAAAGGAAGACCATTAAGCTAAGGGCCGAACCAAACTAGGAAGCGGTCACCCATACCGACAATAAGATCAAAACCAGACCAAAATTTGTTTGACAGCAAGGAGTTCTCATGTGCCAGATTTGCAATCTTTGGCCAGGCCCACGAATGATTCTTACCCACATTTCATCTCCATTTGAAATGTAGTTCCACACCCACTTCATAAGGAGGCCATAGTTTCTCAAATCCAACTCTTCTATGCCAAGTCCACTATATTCCATAGGCAAGGTAACTTTGTCCCATTTAACAAGAGGAGTCTTGTTCATGTCCATGTTCCTTGACCAACGGAATTTTCTCGTGTGCTTGACCAAGTCCTTTCAAACACCTGCCGGGAGTTTGAAGACAGAGAGATAGTAGGTGTATGGGCTGAAAAGAACAAACCTAACCAATGTCAATCTTCCCCCAGGAGAAAGCAGCTGTCCCTTCCACGAAGCCAGTCTCGCCTCCACGGATTCAAGGATGGGTTTCCAGTGGCACTTTTTTGACATAGAGCATCCAATAGGCAGGCCCAAGTACTTGAGTGGAAGGCATTCCATTTTGCAGCCCAATATAGCCGCCTGAGATTGCAGCCAATCATCGGACATGTTGATGCCAATGAGGAATGACTTGGCATAGTTGATCTTAATGCCAGAGATGAGGCTGAATGTGATTAAAATGTGCTGAAGATTAGCCAACCTCTGCTCGCTTTTCTCCAGGATGATTAATGTGTCATCCGCGTACTCAAGTAGAGAGAGCCTCTGGTTATTACCTGGAATCTGAATTCCACTAAGAAGAATAGCTTCCTCCACCTTTTTAATAAGTACCCGTAGACCTTCTGCTGCAAATACTATAAGATATTATGTGTTGTATGCCACAATATGCTAGGACATAAATTTGGATCTTTGTCCTATTTGTATGACTATAAGGTTCTTATGTAACCAACAAATACTTAGATCAACTGGTAAGGGAAATGTTCTAACTTAACCAGATCTCAGGTTCAATTTCTTGAATATGCAGCAGTGTTAAATACTTGTTGGAAGAGCTTTACCACGCCATATCTTTATGATTACAAATGATACAACTTGATAAGGTGTTGAGGTATAAAAATAATCTCGACATTGTCAATATATTTTGAGGTATTGAGGTACTCGGTATGGTCGCAAGGTAATCGGGTGACCGGTTGACCGGTGACCGATGTGGTCTGAAAGTGATCGGTGGGTGGTGTTGTCTCAAAGCAATCACTTCCGGTTTTGAGTTGGAAAGAGGTTGTCGATGGTCTTCCCTCCATTGAGTCTGAATATGGTCTTACTTGGTCGAAACCGGTGATGATAGATGGCTTCCAAGACCAAAGCTCCCGGTTCCGTCAGCTTCTCGCCTGCCTAGGTAACACTCCTCAGTAAAATGCTCATAACTTTTTATATGTAGATCAAAATGAGACGATTCAAGTTTCTATGGAAAGCTAAGATAGGGATATACAACTCTTTAGTTTACAATATTTTCTGATTCGGAGCAGAAGGAGGTCAAAAATATAGTTTAACATAGATATTTGCTCTTAGTTCGAAGGTGGACGCCCCATCCGTGAAGTCCGAGTGGGCGACCCATCCTTGAATTCCGAGTGGATGTCCTATCTCTGAAGTCATCCAGGATGTCCAAGTTGTGCCCTCGAAGTTGTATGTCTGGGTGAACGTCGAGCTCTTCGGCCCGTGAGATCGATATGTCCGGGTTGGACACTTCAGTCCGTGAAGTCGATATGTCCGCGTTAGACACTTCGGTACATGAAGTCGATATGTGCAGGTTGTGCACTTCGGTACGTGAAGTAGATATATCCGGGTAAGGTGCCTTGATCCATGAAGTGATATGTCCGGGTTGGACGCTTTGGCTTATGAGGTCGATATGTCTGAGTTGGGCACCTCGGCCCGCTAAGTAGGATGTCTGAGTTAGACCACTCGGCCCACTTGAAGAGGCCGTTTAAGTCTGCGTTGGACTTTAAGGCAGTAAGGCCCGCTTCGAGTTGAAGGAGGTAAGGCCCGCCTCTTGCTCCATGCTTGTAGGTGGGAAGATGATTCCGAGTGCGAGAGGCCCATCTCGCCCACATAGGCGAGACCGAGCGAGGGCTCTTCTCGCTCATGTTGGTGATCCGGACGAGAGGCTCCTCTCGCCCACGAAGGCGAGACCGAACGAGGGCTCTTCTCGCCCACATGGCCGAGTCCTATCGAGAAACTCGTCTGACTCAAATAGGCGAGAGGCCGATAGGAGGCACGAGCGAGGAACCGAGTGAGAGGCCTATGGCAAGAGGTCGAGTGGCGAAAGGCCGAGTGAGAGGCCTACGGCGAGAGGTCGAGTGAGAAGGCTAAGGCAGGAAGTCGGGCGAGAAATTTAAGGCCGGAAGCCTAAGGCGAGAAGACGAGCGAGGAGCCTAAGGCAAGAAGCTGAAAGTGAGAAGCCAACTTGAACCCGAGCGGGAAGCTCATTTGACCTTCGTAGGCGGGAAGGCAATTCCGGGAATAGGTCCACTTTGGTTGAGGAGGCCGTTAGCTTGAGCCCATTTTGAGATTCACTTTGGGCTGACGAGATGTCCGTCTTGGGCGATGACGGACTTGAGTCAAGATTTTGCGTAGGAGATTCGAGAAGGTCAAAATGATCTATATTTTCCTAACTTGAGCCGAGATTCTCAATATTTGGCAAGACTTGGTAAGTTCCTCTTTAGGCCGCGATCGCTTGGTCGTCACATTTTGAAAGCTTCCTATCCGAGGATGGGATTTGCTCATTTAAGGAAGACGGCTTGTATTGAGCCGAGAGGATCCCGTCATGTTAGGAACAAATAATTTGAAGCGGATCTCTCAGGATTGAGACAGGATTTCATATTGTGAAGGCGCGGAGGTTAGGTCAAGGCACTCTATATAAGGAGGGCTAGGGCGAGAGAACGGACATCAATCAACAAACACAACACAACAATTACTCTACTATCTTTATCATTTTTCTTAGTACGTAGCCTAGCATAGTCGGTAGCCTAGCATAGCTTTAGACCGACCTTGGGACGACCACTCCGAATCCGTCTCGAGTTACTTGTTCTCTTTTCCCCGCAACATAAGGTTAGGGCGACGAGGATGAAAGAGTCAATGGGCTGGCCCGCCTTGGACTTGCCGACAGATTATGGGTTATAATTTGTGTATTGGGCAAGGATAGCTATTTTTTTCAGAATAAGAACAGCTAATCTAAATCGATAGATTATGGGTTATAATTTTTGAAAATAATAAAAAATTTTAATAAATACTTAACATTATTGCATCTAATAAATTCAAAATTGAGACACTCCAATTAAATTAGAATAATTCTTTCATCCATTTGGTCGACTAATCTGAATTCGAGCTGGGTAAAAATTTTAAGCGATGTTAAAACTCTCTCAAGAGTTATTTAAAGCACAATATTTTTTAAAATATAATTTAAGATTTGGTTAAAAAAATAATTCATTCATCTATTGATATACGTGGTATTGCGATCGTTTATTCTTATTGGTCACTAATGTTGTATCTTTCGATGGAGATGCAACAGTAAAAAACCCTAGAAGACAAAAGAAACCCACGCCTTGCTCCTCAGGGTTTTTTGTCTGTTTAGTGTTACTGTTGGTAGTTTTTTGTGAAAAAAGTGTTCGAATATAAAGTATTACGGATGTGGTGTCCACGTAGCACGGACGAAAAAAAAAGTCGGATCTTGGACCAAAATCCGACTTTTTTAGTCGGATTACCAAGATCCGACTTTTTTAGTCGGATGACCAAGATCCAACAAAAAACGTCGGATGACCAAGATCCGACATAAAAAGTCGGATCTTGGTAAAAAAGACATAACACGTGTTTGGTCTTGGTGGTAGGAGGTGTCACTTTTTACTTGATGGTCAAAAGTTCGATTCCAACTTCTTGCAATTTTGCTTTTAATTTTTATTATCCAACATAAATATTATATTAAATAAATTAAATTGTAATAATTAGGTAAGTAATTCTTGATAGGCAAATTGGTTTAAGTTGTGGTCTTTGGACTTAAGGTCACAAGTTCAATACTTGACTTTGAGAATTTTTTTATCACTTTGTTTTACTAAATAATTTACTAATATTAAAATAATTTTTTAAAATTAAATATGGTGAATATTAAATCATTCATTAATATTAAAACGAAATTGATGAATATTAAAAATTATGGTGAATATTAAATCACTTCGTGAATGATCGGTGTTGAAATATTACTGAATACGAAGTGATAAAAAATTATGGTGAATGATTTAGTAAAACGAAGTGATAAAAAAATTGTCAAAATTAAATATTGAACCTATGACCTTAGGTCCAAAGACCACAATGTAAACCAATTTGGCTATCAAGAATAACTTGTCTAATTTTTACAATTTAATTTATTTAATATAATATTTCTGTTGGATAGTAAAAATTAAAAACAAGATTGCAAGAAGTTGGAATTGAACCTATGACCATCAAGTAAAAAGTGGCATCTTCTACCACCAAGGCCAAACGCGTGTCATGTCTCTTTTACCAAGATCCGACTTTTTTTTTCGTCCGTGCCACGTGGACACTACATCCGCAATACTTTATATTCGAACACTTTTTTTACAAAAAACTACCAACAGTAACACCAAACAAACAAATAACCCGCTCCTCATCCCTTGTACAGGCAGGCAACGCACACCGCCTCTCTTCCCAGTTCCTCTACCAACACACAAGACAAGAAACCCTAGAAGAAGAAGAAGAAGAAGAAGAAGAAGAAGAAGAAGAAGTCCCTAGCGCAATGAGTCTCCTCCTGTCCCTCCCGACCCACCTTCTCCATGAAATCATCTTGCTCTTGCCCCTGAAAGACGTATCATCGTGCAAGCTGGTTTGCAAGCAGCTTCTAAATTTAGTCTTGGACCCCAACTTCGCCGACCTTCACTTGTACAAGTCACAGTCACGGCCTCACCTCCTCTACCGCTACTTGGACACCCTCTACCTGTTCAACCTCCAGTGCGACGAAGCCCCAACCCACCTCCGCGCAATCACACTCTGGTCTGGCTTCAAGGTTGATGAGTACATGGCTAGTACGTGCAACGGCTTGGTCTGCTCTTACGCGAGATTTTTCGGTCGAAGCTCAAGAGACAAAATAACGGTATGCACTTACGCGAGACTATTACCCTCCCAGAAGTTAGAAACTGCAATGGAATTAGTTGACTCGCCATTGGATTTGATGCTAATAAACACTACAAGGTATTATCTGTTGTATTCCATAAGAAGCTACACATTAAAGACAGATCTTCGGACCCTTTGTATAACTACGAGGCTCGGATATACATCATTGGTGGCGCTGCTGCGACATGGCGAAGCATCGGACCGGCCCCTTTCTGCTCTCATTCACCTGGTAAATCTATGGACAACTTTGTGAACGGGGCTATCCATTGGTTTGATGTAGTGCGACGGGTTACCTCTATCATCCATGCTTTTGATTTTGACACCGAGCAGTTCAGTGTGATTCCTACTTGGGAGAAGATGGACATAGACCTTTGTTATGGCATACAGTTTGGCGTATTCAAGGAGTGGCTTGCTGTTTCTGGTTTTAATCATAGTCTAGATCGATTAGACGTTTGGGTGATGGAAGAGTACGGCGTCAAAGAATCTTGGACTAAGTTGTACTCCGTGATGGATGCTAACTTCACTTTTATGGAGTGTGATCCGCCTCGCATCATCCGACCAGTCAAGACTGGGCCCAATTTCTGGAATCGACCCCGCAATCTTGTGAGTCAGTTGGGAGAAGCATACCAGCAGCCCAAGTGACTAAGGATACTTGCAAACAGCATTTTGGACAGCATTTATTATACATACATTTAGGATTTTTTAAATCTCTTACAGTTTAATTCTCTAATGATAGGAATCCCTATAATAGTAGGATGATTAATGGGATAAAAAAAACAAAAATCCTTTTAGATCGGCCGCTCGTGGAAGTACAATGGGATTCTGTTATGTCCATTTTGATAACAAAAGTTTCCCAAATGATTCTTTTTTGTCGGCTGGTCTTTACGTGGATTCCATTTTATCATGCTCTCTCTTATGTGGTGCTGATATAGATGACTTAAAAATTCTGTAAAAACTTAAATGTAACACTTTGTAGTTTAATGTCATTTTGGTCGAGTACTATATAGTTGTATTTTTTGGTGACAAAAAATTTCAAAATTTACTGGACAAAATCGTTATTAAAAAATGTAAATTTTAAAAAAATCTCCAATTTTTTTCCCAAAATACCCATTACAAGTCCGAATAGGTTTCAGTTTTTTTTAATGTAAATTTTTATACCACATCAAGTTTAAACCATAGACCTCCTAAAAATAGTACACTCATTTTACCACCATGCTAAATGCCTTTTGGATTGGGTGCCTCTTCTACCGCTACGCGGTCAAGCTCTACCTACCCAACCTCCAGGGCGACGAAGCCCCAACCCACCTCCGCGCAATCCTCGCTGCTCTCTGTTCTTGGCCGTATTTTCCCCTTTTTCTCTCAAGTTCAATATTACTGAAATTTGTGTAAAGTTCTATTACATACATATAGTTAGGGATTTTAATTAATCAAATTTTCAATAACGTGATATCATAAAATGTGTTCCACTTACCCAAAAAAGATATTATAAAATGTGTTAATTATTTGGGGTGGGTCAAAATTCAAAAACATGATCACGGTCAAGTAGCGCCTGAATTCAGTTCAGGAAGTCCAATCCAGTACCGAACAGGAAAAGGGTAAAAGGGTCAAAATTGATCTTTTACATAACATGTGCTTAGGTAGTGGTGGTGGCCACATGCGTTTCCCAAGAGCGTGGCTTGGGTCATAACCCCACACATTTTTGTTATCATTTATTTAACTAAATAAGTTATCATTTATTTAACTAAATAATTTGTTATTATTAGTATTTTTTAATATTATTAAATATTATCAAACCTGAGCATGCCATTTTTTAATAATTGGGTATGTTATTTGACATACCGAGCATGCTATTTGACATATATCTTACAACCACTTTTAACTCGGTCGACTATCAACTTTAAATATATTTTTGATATTCTTACACTCTAAACTTGGAGAAGTACCTATGAAGTTATAGATATATATCTCAGCTTCACACAGAAACTTGAATCAACTCAATCGGGCTCCGGAGTAAGAAGTTATGACTCTTTAACCAAAATATGTCCTTGTAACTCGGTCAATTCTTGATTCAAACATATTTAGACACTCTTATATTTCGAATTTAGAGAAATAACAAACTAAAAAGTTGTAGATATACATTTTAGCTTCACCTAGCAACTTGAATCACCTCAATTGGACTCCGGAGTAAGAACTTATGGCTTTTCAACCAAAACTTTTCAACCGTTTCTCACCTTCGTTGGGCATGCCATTTGACATAACTGAGCATACCATTTGACATGACTGGGCATACTAATTTATCGAATTTGAGTATACCATTTGACTTAACCAGGTGTGCCATTTGACATTACCGAGCATGCCATTTGACAAACACCTTCCAGCTGCTTGAACTCGGTTGATTCTTGATTTCAAACGTATTTTTTACATTCTTACACTCCAAATTTGGGGAAGTCATATACTTCAAAGTTGGGGAATCACTTCAATCAGACTTCTGAGTAAGATGCTGTAGCCTGCCAACCAAAACCTATCGACCGTAATTCAGTCAACTCTTGACTTCAAGCATATTTTTGACATCCTTACACTCCATATTTGGAGAAATCATAAACTAAAAGTTGTAAATATAAATCTTTGATTTACACAGAAATTTGAATCACCTTAATCAGACTCTAGAATAAGATGTTGTGACTCCCCAACTGAAATCTATCAACCACTTCTCACCGTCACTGCTTCTTCGCAAACGGACTCCGGCCTACTCCTCCTCGTTGTCCGAGTGGTGGTTGGCATCGGGCTCGTGGGAACATCGTCAAATCTGGAACCATGAATTTTTAATTAAGGTTAGAAATTAGGAGAGAGGGAGAATGAGAGAGAAAGGAGAGCGGTAGAGAAAAGAAAACAAGAATGAGTGAGGAGGAGAGAGAAGAAAGGAGGAAAAGGGGAGAGAAGCGCTAAAAGATGAAAATATCCCTAGATAATTATAATCGTCAGATCCCTGATGCGCAACTAGTCATCGAGATTAAAAGATCATGTTCAATCCTGAACGGTGCAAGGGACCCTATTACTTCCCGCACCCAATCCACGACCGGTCAAGTAAGATCGATCGAGTTTTATTTTTATTGGATCACTAGTTGTTTTCCTCTCACCGGCTTGTTCCCTATGACCATATTGTACTATCTAAAGATGCATATTCCAAATAATGCATATTAAGTGATCAACAATTTTATAAATATGTTTTATTGCGAAAAGACATTTAACCTTGACAAAAAGAATTGACGTAATCCATGGCTTAAGGTTTAACTTTATTCAAGTAACTCAAGATGGATTATTTTAAAAGTAACAACTCCCGCATCATTTAGAAACATGCTAGACTTATAATTCTTAAGGGATAAGATGGCTAATGGAATAAAATATATTGAGAATTTCAGGTCAGAAAGCAGAACAATAAAAATATGTGTCCAATATCTAACCAAAAAAATGAAAAAATATTTTTCAAGAGTTTCGGATCTTAAAAGTGTTTAATGCTTTTCTGAACAAATTTTAGTGTCACTTCTCAACAAAAAAAAAAGCCCACAAGGTTTGTAATTCATATTAACAAACAAAACAGGAAAGATTAGCCGTGGAATTCAACAAAATATGAATAATATCACTATTCCGAACTTATATTAGTCTTCTTCAAACTATATAAGGAGACAAAACAGGAACAATATTAGTCCTCTTTTACTCAACAAAATAGGAATAACATCAGATACAGTCCGATTTTAATTAAAAGTTTTGAGTTTTATTTTTTATTCGGAGAATTGTTTCCGCTTCCAAAAGTAATACTTGTGTTTCATTGGTACACAAGGCACGCAAGTTTATTTACCCTCCCCAACACGCAGAACGCAAAGAAACCCTAGAAGAAGAAGAAGAAGAAGAAGAAGAAGCAGCTCCTAGCATAATGAGTCTCCTGTCCTTCCCTACCCACCTTCTCCAGGAAATCATCTCCCGCTTGCCCCTAGAAGCCGTATCATCCTGCAAGAAGGTTTGCAAGCAGCTGCTAAATCTAGTCTCGGACCTCGAATTGGCTGACCTTTACCTGTACAAGTCCCGGTCACGGCCGCACCTCCTCTACCGTTACTCGGACAGCCTCTACCTATTCGGCCTCGACAGCGAAGAAGCCCCAATCCAGCTCCGCACTACCACTCTCTGGTCTGGCCGTTACGACTACTTGGTTAGTTCGTGCAACGGCTTGATCTGCTCTTCCACGAAAAGGGGCAAAGTTGTCACCGTATGCAACCCAATCTTACGTGAAACTCTTACCCTCCCAACACTTAGAAACTGCATAGCAATTAGTCGGCTCGCCATTGGATTTGCTGCTAACAAACACTATAAGGTATTGTGCGTTGTATACCATATGAAGCGGTACTTTAAAGCCAGATCTTTGGACCCTCTGTATGACTACGAGGCTCGGATTTACGACATTGGTGGCGCTACTACGACATGGCGGAGCATCGGACGAGCCCCTTTCTACTCTCATCCACTTGGTAGATACGTTGACACCTTTGTGAACGGGGCTGTCCATTGGTTTTGTTATGAATTCAGCAACTAGAGAACAAGATCGCACAAAGAACACGGAACAAGAGAATTACGTGGTTCGGCCTAATGCCTACGTCCACGGTGAGAAAGGAGAAATTTTATTGATGGATCCGAGTCACAAAGCTATACAAAACCTTAGGGTAACATGTTTTTATATAGAGATAAACCCTTGGTGTACAAGTAACCTATCTAGGTCTAATTAGGAGTCCAGAATCTAGTCAGAATAGGAATAGGAATAGGAAATAAGTCTTTCCTATTTCTCGCCATCCCAACAATCTCCACCTTGGCGAGAAATCATCTCGTGGAAGAACCATGAACCTCCACCCGAACTTCAACAAACTCCACCTTGACAAAACACCGCCCCATGAAGAACCATGAGATCTTGCAAAACCAATCCAACTCCACCGACTCCATCTCGGACCATAGATAACTGCATCAATAAGACCATCTCAACTTTCTCTTCACCTTTTGTTCAATCACTTGGAGCCAGCCCCCAAGCTCGAGCTTCTGAGCTTGCTTGGCTTATTCTCTCCAACCTCCATCGAACTCCAACTAGCAAGTCCACCTGCTGAAGCAAACTTGTGACCAATAGATGCGCTCTCTATTTTTCGGTCAACCCCATGCTCCGCAACCTCGAACTGCTTCTCCGCTGGACCTTCTTGCCTCATACCAATGCTACATGCCATAGCATTGTCACGACCCATCATGAGGTTGGTGACCGGCGCTAGACTCCACTGTATACAAACTACAAAATGCAGATCTAGCCAGCCTCAAAACATAGCATAAAGTTTATCAATATTTATTTAAAGCAACACCAGGGTACGCTATATACACATGCCTCTCAAAATATAAGATATACAAAAATGGTGTGAGAACCATCACCAAAAGTCTGAACAAGTTTTCTGTGATACATGTTCAAACCAAAGCATAGTCTAGGATCTAGCCTCTGAAAACCATTACGGAGCGTCTATACAAGAGTACAAAAGATAGCATGATCCGGAGACCTCAAAAGAGTAGCCCTTGAATGGAAGAGATGGGCATGCACCACGGACTCCAGAACCCGAGGCAAACTATGATTGCTTTAACCTGAGATGGATTAGTAAGGGGTAAGTGTTTTGAAATACTTAGTAAGAAGATAGAACATAACATATTGGTTATGTCTGCTATATATGAGAGACAGAACTTAACCATGTCCAACAATATGCAAGACCACCAGATGCATGCCAACCATATGATCACACACACACAAAAGTTCACATAGTGAACAAACGGTGAGCTATAAATAGATTTAGACGGGCCACTTCCTCTCCAGCATAGGGATATCAACATGGCCATCAGATCTCCTTTCCATAATCACATACTAAGTTTAATAGCAGTAAACTAGGATATCCCCAGTCTGTGTGCACATAGGCTAACATCCCCGGTTAGCACGGAAAAACCTATCCATATCTCACCAAAAATAACATAGCATACCCACATAAATTGGCCCCACGCTAGGAAAGAAATATTCTCTAGCTAGCCATTCATATGTGACATATATCTCACAGACCAATCCAAACATGATCGATCTTATTGCAAATGCACATGACCACTTCATAAACATACTTCATATGCATGAGATGCACATAATCAAGGCCTGAAACATGCACATGCACCAAACAAAACCAAATTTATCATGTTTTATTCGCTTACACAAACGAATATCACGCAATAGTGCCGATTTCCCGAGTCCTAATCTCTCGTCACTTTCAACCTTCAACCATTCCTCCCAGATAGTTTTCTTCACTGAAAGCACTTTGAGAAAGCTTCACATGATCTGTATAATAATTTCCAATCATAAAATGAGGTCAGTTCCTCACTTCCCAACCGAGTTACATATTGAGCACACGATAAGCTCAATCGCTTTTAAGTTCCATAGATATCACATATAACCTGATATCATACAAAACACAATTAATTTACTGTACTTAAGCTCTCTTGTATGTTCTTGATAACTCAGGGTCTAAAAATCAACCTAAAATCCAAAAGAATTAACTTACCAAGCCTTTACTCATAAACCCTGCTCAATCCTGAACCAGGCAGCTAGTCCAACTTTCAACCAGGTCTTGAAGGCGATTCTTTCATCCAAACAGGGCGTACAATATGGCGTTAGAAAGCTAATTACGTCTTCTACAATCTGTAAGAAGGAACCTAAGTCCAATTTGGAGTCCAACTAAGCTTACCAAGCCATTATTCTTCCACTAGCTCATCTGTGTCTCCCTGTAGATAGTCCGTTGTTCAAAATAGATTTCCTATTGGCTCCTTGATCAGAATAGAACATGTGATATACCGTTAACAAGGTATTTGAGTCCTCTACAACTTCCATGAAGACATAAAAATCTGATTCAAATCCAAAAATAACTTACCAAGTAATTCTTCTTCGACCACCTCACTTGATACTCCAGTAAATAGTCCAATGTTCAAAATTAATTCCACGCCAATTCCTTTATCAAAACTGGACATATAATATATGCTCAGAAAGCGCTTTATGTCCTCTACAACTTTGATGAAGGTATAAAAATCTAGTTCGAGGCAGAATATAGCTTACCAAGTCATTCTTTGTCACCTGCTTCTTTCTCTTTCCTCTTACTCTCTCTCTCAACTTTCTCCTCTCTTTTGAGTTATGGCTGAGTTTCGGAATTTCTTGCCTCTTCCTTAAGGTTTCTGAGTCCCAAAAATATATAGGTGAGTAAGAGTCCAGCTTGACTCACCTCCTTAACCAAGTCTAATGAACAAGCAAGTGGTAATAGATGATTGGTTGATTCCCAATGGGGTCCATTCAGAAAGAGACTCATTCAAATCGGTGACCGACGCTAGATTCCACAGTATACAAACTACAAAATGCAGATCTAACCAGCCTCAAAACATAGCATAAAGTTTATCAATATTTATTTAAAGCAACACCAGGGCACGCTATATACACATGCCTCTCAAAATATAAGATATACAAAAATGGTGTGAGAACCATCACCAAAAGTCTGAACAAGTTTCCTGTGATACATGTTCAAACCAAAGCATAGTCTAGGATCTAGCCTCTGAAAACCATTACGGAGCGTCTATACAAGAGTATAAAAGATAGCATGATCCGGAGACCTCAAAAGAGTAGCCCTCGAATGGAAGAGATGGGCATGCACCACGGACTCCAGAACCCGAGGCAAACTATGATTGTTTTAACCTGAGATGGATTAGTAAGGGGTAAGTGTTTTGAAACACTTAGTAAGAAGATAGAACATAACATATTGGTTATGTCTGCTACATATGAGAGACAGAACTTAACCATGTCCAACAATATGCAAGACCACAAGATGCATGCCAACCATATGATCACACACACACAAAAGTTCACATAGTGAACAAACGGTGAGCTGTAGATAGATTTAGACGGGCCACTTCCTCTCCAGCACAGGGATATCAACATGGCCATCAGATCTCTTTTCCATAATCACATACTAAGTTTAATAGTAGTAAACTAGGATATCCCCAGTCTATGTGCACATAGACTAACATCCCCGGTTAGCACGGAAAAACCTGTCCATGAACATACTTCATATGCATGAGATGCACATAATCAAGGCCTGAAACATGCACATGCACCAAACAAAACCAAATTTATTATGTTCTATTCGCTTACACAAACGAATATCACGCAATAGTGCCGATTTCCCGAGTCCTAATCTCTCGTCACTTTCAACCTTCAACCGTTCCTCCCAGATAGTTTTCTTCACTGAAAGCACTTTGAGAAAGCTTTACATGATTTGTATAATAATTTCCAATCATAAAATGAGGTCAGTTCCTCACTTCCCAACCGAGTTACATATTGAGCACACGATAAGCTCAATCGCTTTTAAGTTCGATAGATATCACATATAACCTGTGTGTTTAGAAGTGTTTCTAGATATTCTATAGTCTTCTTAGGATTCTAGCTAACTACAACAAAGCATAGTCAATTATTCCAAGCTTTAAGAATTTTGTTGGTCAAGTTCGGACAGCAATGACCTTTGTTTAGTAAATGGAGCACCACGTTCTCAATTTTACTCCAAATATTACAAATAAATATGATCCAAAAACTACACACATAGGGCTACAATTTGTTAGTTGACAAGTTTTTATAAAACGCAATGGAAGACAGTCAAAACGGAGCTTGAATGAGTCTCTTTCTGATTGGACCCCATTGGGAATCAACCAATCATCTATTACCATTTGCTTGTTCATTAGACTTGGTTAAGGAGGTGAGTCAAGCTGGACTCTTACTCACCTATATACTTTTGGGACTCAGAAACCTTAAGGAAGAGGCAAGAAATTCAGAGACTCAGCCATAACTCAAAAGAGAAGAGAAAGTTGAGAGAGAGAGTAAGAGGAAAGAGAAAGAAGCAGGTGACAAAGAACGACTTGGTAAGCTATATTCTGCCTCGAACTAGATTTTTATACCTTCATCAAAGTTGTAGAGGACATAAATAGCTTTCTGAGCATATATTATATGTCCAGTTTTGATAAAGGAATCGGCGTGGAATTAATTTTGAACATTGGACTAGTTACTGGAGTATCAAGTGAGGTGGTCGAAGAAGAATTGCTTGGTAAGTTATTTTTGGATTTGAATTAGACTTTTATATCTTCATGGAAGTTGTAGAGGACTCAAATACCTTATTAACGGTATATCATATGTTCTATTCTGATTAAGGAGCCAATAGGAAATCTATTTTGAACAACGGACTATCTACAGGGAGACACAGATGAGCTAGTGGAAGAAGAATGGCTTGGTAAGCTTAGTTGGACTCCGAATTGGACTTAGGTTCCTTCTTACAGATTGTAGAAGACTTACTTAGCTTTCTAACGCCATATTATACGCCCGGTTTGGATGAAAGAATCGCCTTCAAGACCTGGTTGAAAGTTGGACTAGCTGCCTGGTTCAGGATTGAGCAGGGTTTATGAGTAAAGGCTTGGTAAGTTAATTCTTTTGGATTTTAGGTTGATTTTTGGACCCTGAGTTATAAGAACATACAAGAGAGCTTAAGTACAGTAAATTAATTGGGTTTTGTATGATATCAGGTTATATGTGATATCTATCGAACTTAAAAGCGATTGAGCTTATCGTGTGCTCAATATGTAACTCGGTTGGGAAGTGAGGAACTGACCTCATTTTATGATTGGAAATTATTATACAGATCATGTAAAGCGTTCTCGAAGTGCTTTCAGTGAAGAAAACTATCTGGGAGGAACGGTTGAAGGTTGAAAGTGACGAGAGATTAGGACTCGGAAAATCGGCACTATTGCGTGATATTTGTTTGTGTAAGCGAATAGAATATGATAAATTTGGTTTTGTTTGGTGCATGTGCATGTTTCAGGCCTTGATTATGTGCATCTCATGCATATGAAGTATGTTCATGAAGTGGTCATGTGCATTTGCAATAAGATCGATCATGTTTGGATTGGTCTGTAAGAGATATGTCACATATGAATGGCTAGCTAGAGAATATTTCTTTCCTAGCGTGGGGCCAATTTATGTGGGTATGCTATGTTATTTTTGGTGAGATATGGACAGGTTTTCCCGTGCTAACCGGGGATGTTAGCCTATGTGCACATAGATTGGGGATATCCTAGTTTACTACTATTAAACTTAGTATGTGATTATGGAAAGGAGATCTGATGGCCATGTTGATATCCCTGTGCTGGAGAGGAAGTGGCCCGTCTAAATCTATCTATAGCTCACCGTTTGTTCACTAGGTGAACTTTTGTGTGTGTGTGATCATATGGTTGGCATGCATCTTGTGGTCTTGCATATTGTTGGACATGGTTAAGTTCTGTCTCTCATATGTAGCAGACATAACCAATATGTTATGTTCTATCTTCTTACTAAGTGTTTCAAAACACTTACCCCTTACTAATCCATCTCAGGTTAAAGCAATCATTGTTTGCCTCGGGTTCTGGAGTCCGTGGTGCATGCCCATCTCTTCCATTCGAGGGCTACTCTTTTGAGGTCTCTGGATCATGCTATCTTTTGTACTCTTGTATAGACGCTCCGTAATGGTTTTCAGAGGCTAGATCCTAGACTATGCTTTGGTTTGAACATGTATCACAGGAAACTTGTTCAGATTTTTGGTGATGGTTCTCACACCATTTTTGTATATCTTATATTTTGAGAGGCATGTGTATATAGCGTGCCCTGGTGTTGCTTTAAATAAATATTGATAAACTTTATGCTATGTTTTGAGGCTGGCTAGATCTGCATTTTGTAGTTTGTATACAGTGGAGTCTAGCGTCGGTCACCGACCTCATGATTGGAAATTATGATTGGAAATTATTACCAAGTCGTTCTTTGTCACCTGCTTCTTTCTCTTTCCTCTTACTCTCTCTCTCAACTTTCTCTTCTCTTTTGAGTTATGGCTGAGTCTCGGAATTTCTTGCCTCTTCCTTAAGGTTTCTGAGTCCCAAAAGTATATAGGTGAGTAAGAGTCCAGCTTGACTCACCTCCTTAACCAAGTCTAATGAACAAGCAAGTGGTAATAGATGATTGGTTGTTTTTCAATGGGGTCCAATCAGAAAGAGACTCATTCAAGCTCCGTTTTGACTGTCTTCCATTGCATTTTATAAAAACTTGTCAACTAACAAATTGTAGCCCTATGTGTGTAGTTTTTGGATCAATTTGGAGTAAAATTGAGAACGTGGTGCTCCATTTACTAAACAAAGGTCATTGCTGTCCGAACTTGACCAACAAAATTCTTAAAGCTTGGAATAATTGACTAGGCTTTGTTGTAGTTAGCTAGAATCCTAAGAAGACTATAGAATATCTAGAAACACTTCCAAACACATCTCATATGTAGATTGTACCATAGAATACAGTTTATTCCAACCGACCATTTATAAGATATCACAATTCTCCCCTCCTTATAAAAATTTGGTCCCCGAATTTACTAAAGGCATGGAGTACTTACAGTGTTAGTCAAATAGGTTTGGATACTTCCCTCGCATATCCTCCTCTAACTCCCATGTAGCCTCTGCTGGAGAATGATTTTGCCATTCCACTTTCACAAATGGAAGATCTTTGGTCCTCAAATTTCTCACTTGTCGACCCAATATCCGTAAGGGTCGCTCTTCGTACGTAAGATCATCCTGGAAGTCCACATTTGGCTGGTCTAACACATATGAAGGATCATATAGGTATCTCCTAAGCATCGAGATATGAAACACTGGATGTATATGCGAGAATGTGGGTGGTAATGCCAACCGATAAGCCACTCGACCAACCCACTCCAGAATCTCAAATGGTCCCACATATCTTGGACTCAATTTACCCTTTTTCCCAAATCTCATAATCCCTTTCATTGGAGATACCTTCAGAAACACATTGGTACCCACTTCAAACTCAATATCTTTTCTCCTTTTATCTGAGTATGTCTTCTGTCTACTTTGAGCTATCACTAATCATTTCCGAATCACCTTAATCTTATCAATTGTCTCCTGTATGAATTCAAGACTCAACTGTTGCTTCTCACAAACTTCATCCCAACATATTGGTGACCTACACTTTCTACCATACAATGCCTCATAAGGTGCCATCAGAATACTAGCTTGATAACTGTTATTGTAGGAAAACTCCATTAAAGGCAAATAGAGCTCCCAGCTCCCTCCAAAATCCATCACACATGCTCGCATCATATCCTCCAATATTTGTATTGTCCGTTCTGACTGTCCATCTGTCTGAGGATGGAAAGCTGTACTCAAATCCAAACGAGTACCCATGGCATCTTGAAACTTCTTCCAAAATCGAGATGTAAAATGTGTCCCTCGATCAGAAACTATTGAAACTGGAACTCCGTGCAGTCGAACAATCTGATCAATGAATAGTTGGGCAAACTTTGCTGCATCATATGTATTCTTAATAGGTATAAAATGTGCCGACTTCGTCAATCGATCCACAATAACCCAAACAGAATCAAACCCCCTTGGTGAAGTCGGGAGGCCCACTAACAAATCCATGGTAATTCGTTCCCATTTCTATTCTAGAATATCCAATGGTTGCAACAAACCAGAAGGTCTTTGATGTTCAGCTTTAACATGTTGACATGTTAAACACTTAGCGACAAAATCACCAATGTCCTTTTTCATGCCATTCCTCCAATAATGATTCTTCATATCTTGATACATCTTGGTCGAACCTGGATGCATACTATACACAGCCTTATGCGCTTGAGCCATAATGTCTCTCCTCAAATCTCCTACATCAGGCACAACCAATCGAGTACCAAAATATAAAACACCATTTGAACTAAGATAAAATTTAGGCAATGCATCTTCCTCTACTTTTTCAATCATCTCCATCAACTCAGGGTCCTCTCGTTGTAGTTCCACAACTCGACCACGGATAGTTGGTTGCATATGTATCTCACCCAACATCACAGGTTCAGTTCCATTTAGAACTGTTGTCAACTCCAACCCTTGGTCAACTAGCTCATGTAGGCTTGAAATCAAAGGTCTTCGAATCAATGACATATGTGCCAAACTACCAGCTGATTTCTGGCTTAAAGCATCTGCAACAACATTAGCCTTCCCTGGATGATAGCTAATGACACAATCATAGTCTTTCAGAAGCTCCATCCATCTCCTCTGCCTCATATTTAGATCCCTCTGATCAAAAATATACTTTAAACTCTTATGATCCGTAAATATTTCAAATTTCTCACCATATAGATAATGCCTCCATATCTTGAGTGCAAACACCACTGCAGCCATTTCCAAGTCGTGCACTGGGTAATTGTGCTCATGTTTCTTCAACTGTCTAGATGCATAAGCTATCACATTCCTTCCCTGCATCAAAACACATCCCAAACCAATCCTTGAAGCATCACAGTACACAGCATATCCCCCGGATGCAGACGGTAAAGCCAAAACAGGAGCATTGGTTAACAAACTTTTCAACTTCTGAAAACTTCTCTCACAATCTTCTACCCACACATATTTTACATTCTTCTGTGTCAATCGAGTGAGTGGAGCAGCCAAAGTAGAAAACCCTTTTACAAACCGTCTGTAATATCCAGCCAAACCAAGGAAGCTACGTACCTCAGTAACATTGGTTGGAGTTGGCCAATTCACCACAGCTTCCACCTTCATTGGATCAACTGACACTCCATCCTTGGAAACAACATGTCCTAGGAATGCCACACTTTGCAACCAAAACTCACACTTGGAGAATTTAGCATACAACTGATTATCAAGCAAGGTCTTCAAAACCAACTGAAGATGTCCTTCATGTTCTTCCTTAGTTCGTGAGTAGATCAATATATCATCAATAAAGACAACTACAAACTGATCCAAGAATGGCTTGAACACTCGGTTCATCAAACCCATAAAGAAAGCAGGTGCATTAGTAAGACCAAATGGCATAACTAAGAACTCATAGTGTCCATATCGAGTTATGAAGGCTGTCTTAGTCACATCTTCTTTTCGGATCCTCAACTGATGATATCCAGACCTTAAATCAACCTTTGAAAACCACTTGGCATCCCTTAACTGATCAAACAAATCATCAATGCGTGGAAGAGGATATTGGTTGCGAATAGTTACCTTATTGAGCTTACGATAATCAATGCACAACCTTAAACTTC
Source organism: Hypericum androsaemum (assembly GCA_963995505.1). Classification (NCBI taxonomy): domain Eukaryota; kingdom Viridiplantae; phylum Streptophyta; class Magnoliopsida; order Malpighiales; family Hypericaceae; genus Hypericum; species Hypericum androsaemum. The sequence goes on from OZ023195.1 coordinate 6,460,821, forward strand.
CATCTTTCTTTCTAACAAACAACACTGGAGCACCCCATGGGGAAACACTAGGCCGAATATATCCTTTATCCAACAGATCCTGCAATTGAACCTTCAACTCTTTTAACTCAGCAGGTGCCATACGATACGGAGGTATAGAGATTGGTTCGGTCCCTGGCATTAACTCAATGCAAAACTCAATCTCCCTCTCAGGTGGCAAACCTGGCAAGTCATCTGGAAAAACATCTAAAAATTCTTTCACGACAGGAATCTCATCAATAGTTATCTTCTTTGCATCTGCATCAGCTTCTTTAATAATAGCCAAATAACTCACACAACCCCTTTTTAATAATCTGAAGGCCTTCAAACATGAGATAAGTCTAGCTGGAATTACCATCCCATCACCCCGAAACATAAATTCTGGCTCACCCTTAGGCTTGAAGGTCACAATCTTATTGAAACAATCTACTGTTGCACGATATGATGATAACCAATCCATACCCAAAATCACATCAAAATCCTCCATATCAAGCACGTGTAAATCAGCAACCATATCACGTCCATCAACAACAATCACACATGATTTAAGAACTAAATGCACATGTATGATATGACCTGATGGGGTACAAACATCTAGTGACTCCCCTAAGGACACAAGTTGATCATCAAAAGACTTAGCAAACTGGGGTGACAAGAATGAATGTGTCGACCCCGAATCAAACAAGACTCGAGCATCTGACAAGCCTATAGGGAGTATACCTGAAACCACAGTATTAGATGCGGTAGCATCTTTCTTTGTCAAAGCATATACTCGAGCAGGACCACCTCCACTATGCTCCATAGGCTCCTTTTCCCTATGAACTGAATTCTCTCCCTCATTGCTCTGGCTGATTGAACTCCTACTTTGTTCTTGAGGTCGAGAAAATCTGTAACCATGAGGTACGCTAGAAAGACTAGCAACCTGTACACGTTGCCTTGCCTTATCCTCAGGACAATCTTTGATATGATGTCCATAATTGCCACATCCAAAGCAAGCTCCTGTCTGTCTATGGCATGGCCTTCCATGATGTTGTTGTTTCCCACATCTTGGACAATTTGCTGAGCTACTAGACTGGTCCCGACTACCATGTAGGTTGCGAACATCTTTTCCTCTCCCAAATCTACCAAATGATCCACCGCCCCTTGACAAGGCAGGCTGATTGCTCATCCTTCTTTGTTGTTGCCCAAAGCTTTGGTTAAAACTAGGTTGTGGTTGTCTTTCAACCCTCTGCACTTTTGGTTGCCTTTGGGTCATCTGGCGCTCAGTATCACGCATCTCTAATGTCCTTGCACAATCCACTGCAGCTGTATATGACTTGAATCCACGAGGGTACATAACTTTGAACATAGCATCATCAAGTCCCCGAATGAACCTCTTTACCTTCTTCTCCTCATCAGGAATTAAATGCTTTGCATAACGGGAAAGATAACAAAACCTCTGATCATACTCAGTTACCGTCATCTCTGGTGTCTTTACTAACCGCTCAAACTCAAAGGCACGTGCATCCCTCAAACTCTCCGGCAAGAAGCAGTCCAATAAAGCTTTACTAAACTTCTTCCAAGTCCATCCACGTGATCCCACTGTTTGGAACCAAACTCCAGCCTCTCTAGTTAACTTAAATGCAGCCAACTCCACCATCCTCTTTCCTTCACATTTTAGGATCTTCCACCTCTTCTCCATTTCATCAACAAATACCTGAGGATCATCACGCACACCTGAAAATGTAGGTGGCTCCAACTTTAAAAACTCTGCCAATGAGTCATCTCTAGGAACCAAAGCAGCTTTTCGATCCATCTGGCTTTGTTGAGTAGCAATAAATTTCTCCATTGCTATCAACACTCGGTCCACCGCATAACCACCATGCCTTTCAGCCTCAGAAGTACCACCAACTGGTGGGTCAATCTCAACTATCATGGTATTATCTGTAGTTGTGTTCTCAGCTGGTAGTGCTGGCTCAAGTACAATATCATCTCTATGTCCATCGCAGCACTCACCTCGCTCCCTGATAGTAGTTTCCGCACCTCTACGTTTAACAGGCATATTCTCCCTATAAGAGCAAGTCATAATTTAAGAAGACCAAAGGACAAGCTGATATAATGAGGGACAAAGACATGACCGATCCTATGCTCCGTAGGGTTCCTAAAGTACACATTTAGATAACACATAAGACAAAATTCTATTGAGCTCTGATACCAAGTCTGTCACGACCCATCATGAGGTCGGTGACCAGCGCTAGACTCCACTGTATACAAACTACAAAATGCAGATCTAGCCAGCCTCAAAACATAGCATAAAGTTTATCAATATTTATTTAAAGCAACACCAGGGCACGCTATATACACATGCCTCTCAAAATATAAGATATACAAAAATGGTGTGAGAACCATCACCAAAAGTCTGAACAAGTTTCCTGTGATACATGTTCAAACCAAAGCATAGTCTAGGATCTAGCCTCTGAAAACCATTATGGAGCGTCTATACAAGAGTACAAAAGATAGCATGATCCGGAGACCTCAAAAGAGTAGCCCTCGAATGGAAGAGATGGGCATGCACCACGGACTCCAGAACCCGAGGCAAACTATGATTGCTTTAACCTGAGATGAATTAGTAAGGGGTAAGTATTTTGAAACACTTAGTAAGAAGATAGAACATAACATATTGGTTATGTCTGCTACATATGAGAGACAGAACTTAACCATGTCCAACAATATGCAAGACCACAAGATGCATGCTAACCATATGATCACACACACACAAAAGTTCACATAGTGAACAAACGGTGAGCTATAGATAGATTTAGACGGGCCACTTCCTCTCCAGCACAGGGATATCAACATGGCCATCAGATCTCCTTTCCATAATCACATACTAAGTTTAATAGTAGTAAACTAGGATATCCCCAGTCTATGTGCACATAGGCTAACATCCCCGATTAGCATGGGAAAACCTGTCCATATCTCACCAAAAATAACATAGCATACCCACATAAATTGGCCCAACGCTAGGAAAGAAATATTCTCTAGCTAGCCATTCATATGTGACATATCTCTCACAGATCAATCCAAACATGATCGATCTTATTGCAAATGCACATGACCACTTCATGAACATACTTCATATGCATGAGATGCACATAATCAAGGCCTGAAACATGCACATGCACCAAACAAAACCAAATTTATCATGTTCTATTCGCTTACACAAACGAATATCATGCAATAGTGCCGATTTCCCGAGTCCTAATCTCTCGTCACTTTCAACCTTCAACCGTTCCTCCCAGATAGTTTTCTTCACTGAAAGCACTTTGAGAAAGCTTTACATGATCTGTATAATAATTTCCAATCATAAAATGAGGTCAGTTCCTCACTTCCCAACCGAGTTACGTATTGAGCACACGATAAGCTCAATCGCTTTTAAGTTCGATAGATATCACATATAACCTGATATCATACAAAACCCAATTAATTTACTGTACTTAAGCACTCTTATATGTTCTTGATAACTCAGGGTCCAAAAATCAACCTAAAATCCAAAAGAATTAACTTACCAAGCCTTTACTCATAAACCCTGCTCAATCCTGAACCAGGCAGGTAGTCCAACATTCAACCAGGTCTTGAAGGTGATGTTTTCATCCAAACAGGGCGTATAATATGGCGTTAGAAAGCTAATTAAGTCTTCTACAATCTGTAAGAAGGAAACTAAGTCCAATTCGGAGTCCAACTAAGCTTACCAAGCCATTCTTCTTCCACTAGATCATCTGTGTCTCCCTGTAGATAGTCCGTTGTTCAAAATAGATTTCCTATTGGCTCCTTGATCAGAATAGAACATATGATATATCGTTAACAAGGTATTTGAGTCCTCGACAACTTCTGTGAAGACATAAAAGTCTAATTCAAATCCAAATATAACTTACCAAGTAATTCTTCTTAGACCACCTCACTTGATACTCCAGTAACTAGTCCAATGTTCAAAATTAATTCCACGCCGATTCCTTTATCAAAACTGGACATATAATATATGCCCAGAAAGTTCTTTATGTCCTCTACAACTTTGATGAAGGTATAAAAATCTAGTTCGAGGCAGAATATAGCTTACCAAGTCGTTCTTTGTCACCTGCTTCTTTCTCTTTCCTCTTACTCTCTCTCTCAACTTTCTCTTCTCTTTTGAGTTATGACTGAGTCTCGGAATTTCTTTCCTCTTCCTTAAGGTTTTTGAGTCCCAAAAGTATATAGGTGAGTAAGAGTCCAGCTTAACTCACCTCCTTAACCAAGTCTAATGAACAAGCAAGTGGTAATAGATGATTGGTTGATTCCCAATGGGGTCCAATCAGAAAGAGACTCATTCAAGCTCTGTTTTGACTGTCTTCCATTGCGTTTTATAAAAACTTGTCAACTAACAAATTGTAGCCCTATGTGTGTAGTTTTTGGATCAATTTGGAGTAAAATTGAGAATGTGGTGCTCCATTTACTAAACAAAGGTCATTGCTGTCCGAACTTGACCAACAAAATTCTTAAAGCTTGGAATAATTGACTAGGCTTTGTTGTAGTTAGCTAGAATCCTAAGAAGACTATAGAATATCTAGAAACACTTCCTAACACATCTCATATGTAGATTGTACCATAGAATACAGTTTATTCCAACCGACCATTTATAAGATATCACAAGCATACAAAGGGCAACCTTTTGTTCCACCAAGTAGAACCCTCGACATGCCACGAACTCCACCGTTCGGCCTTGAGTGAGATACCTGATTCGCCCGTGGTGCTACCAACGGCTTCGCATTTCCCATGCAAAACCTACCCAACACCTTTGACGTGCACGTCTCTTTAGACAACCATAGCAGGGCCCAGCTAACAATGCTTCTCCGAGACAACCATGGCTCATTGCCAACCATGCCTCCATGAAACAACCATAGCTTGCTATCCATGTCTTCGCAAATCCCAACTACACTCAAACCATCCATGTCAAGCCTTTGCTCCCTCATACGAACCAACCTCATATGACCTGAGCTTTTTTTCACTTCATCAGACCCATTGATGTGACTCCACCTACAATAATGTTCCCCACTAACCTATAGGTATTTCCTTTCACCCTTCATCCCTACCATCGCATCCTTCTCTACCTTCATTAGCATACCTTTATAACTATCACTGTTATAATCTAAAGTCCCTAATGAAAAGAGATTACCAAGATGTATTGGATTTGATAAGACAGAAAGCCAGTCACCATCCGACCCGTCTGAATATGTGGCCATGGTTGTGGATGCCGATCCCTCTTCGTTGTCTTGATCCCTAGTTCGTCCTGGATAGTCCCCTTCATGTGCCCTTCTCTGCACTTGAAACCACTTCCATTGAACTTCTTTGACTCTGACTTGGATCCTCTTCCACAACCCAGCTGGTGGCTCCTCATCATCCGCCAAGCACAAGCGAATCTTCGCTACCGCCTTGGCCTCCAACTCCTCCCACTGTTGCTCCTCCATCTTCCCAGACTTCTTCTCCGAGAGCGCGATGACCATCCCTTGTTGCACGAGGAGATCCTTGACACGCCTTTGTCATAACCCAAAATTTGATGAACCATCAAACTTCACAAGAGTAAACTTCGCGCCGTCCGTCATCCTCCAACCCAAGCTCTTGATACCAATTGTTATGAATTCAGCAACTAGAGAACAAGATCGCACAAAGAACACGGAACAAGAGAATTACGTGGTTTGGCCTAATGCCTACGTCCACGGTGAGAAAGGAGAAATTTTATTGATGGATCCGAGTCACAAAGCTATACAAAACCTTAGGGTAACATGTCTTTATATAGAGACAACCCCTTGGTGTATAAGTAACTTATCTAGGTCTAATTAGGAGTCCAGAATCTAGTCAGAATAGGAATAGAAATAGGAAATAAGTCTTTCCTATTTCTCGCCATCCCAACAGGTTTGATGTATTGCGAGAGAAGACTCTCATCCACGCTTTCGATTTTGACACCGAGAAGTTCCGTGTGATCCCACCTCCGGAGAAGATGGACATAAACCTTCTTTGTGGCGTGCAGGTTGGCGTAGTCAAGGAATACCTTGTTGTTTCTGGTTTGAATAGCTGTCATCGAGACCAAGCTGATGTTTGGGTGATGAAAGAGTACGGCGTCAAGGAATCATGGACTAAGCTGTACTCCGTGATAGATAACAAATTTATGACCTCTAGTAAGCGTCTCCTTCGACAGGTCAAGACACTTCCTGGCGGGGAAGCGCTGGTGATGTCTAAGATTCATGTCACGAGTGATGAGGTTTGCTTCATGAGTTATGATATTAAGAACTTATCATTGCACATTCTCGAGGCATTCCCTGAACTGCAATGGAAGTACTCGGATGCATGTGCCGTTGTTCTTACTCCAAGCTTGGTTTCACTCAGACGCATTGCCAACCAGAAAAACATAAAGAATCTTATGTAATTAGGACTCGTCTTTTTCTTTGCCTCACACACTTTTTTCATTCGTTAAATTGAAACTTTGTTATGAAAATACTTTTTCTTACTTTCGAGTTGTATAATGCTGATCATGAACACGTCAACTACTCTATTACAGCCTCGCGCCACCCTCCTCTGTTGTTCTGACCACCTCCGACCGATTTCGGGCTTCTGCTGGGCCATTTTGACATTGCCAATGGTCCCCGGGGGGTAGGCCGTTGTCAATCCTCACCCCGGCTGGCTCTTGAATTTTCTGGTTTATACTTTTAAATTATGTTCGTCGGTCTTTGTTTTTATTTTCTATTGTGTCCTGCTTTTGCTCTCGTGTCACCCTTGTCGGTGGATTTGAATTGCATTTTTTATAGTTTTATCTGCTTTTGTTTAGATCGACTTACGCTTGATCCGAGATCTGTTCGGTTCTCAAAACATTTCTGGTTGGAGCAGGTGGATAGCCTTGTCTTGGTTAGTTTCGCCCAACTTTGGCTCTCATTTGCGTGCGTCTCGTATGCATTCAAATACCCACGAGGTTGTGTTTATGATGCAATCTCGTGGTTATTAGCCGTAGGTTGTCTCAGCAGCTTTCGTCTTTGACGTTTGCCTCTCGTAGGCTCTCGTCTGCCTTTTGCTTCCACCCATGCCTCTTTGTCTCTTCTCGGAGTGGTTTTATGTTCTGTTTCAGTATTTTCATTTTTTGTTTATGTTGTTCTCTTTTCGTACTATAATTTTTTTATTATAATATAAGCTTCGCGCCACTCTTCTCTAAAAAAAAAATCAAGGAAAGCAGATGAGATGACATAACTGTGGTACAAGATAAACTAGCGTGGATGAGGCGAATCCCCACTTCCAATAAATAAGCATTGTTGCTCCTCATCAGAACCAACTGATATAAATAAATTACTCGATTCGATCATAAATTAGTCGACCTCTTTAGTATACATCAATATTTTTAAAACCGATCCGGAAGGCGACCGGATTTTTGAAAATTTTTGGTCCACCTAGTCCAACAGGTCAGGTTGTTGGTCGAACCGGGACTTTTTATTTTTATTCCAATGTTTTTTATATAAAGTGAAATATATTTATTTTAGAATAAAAATACTAAAATAACAAATAAAGTAAAATGTTGGTTTTTTATCATTTTAATCACTTGTTATTTTACAATTTGATTACAAATTATTCTAAATTTTTTGATTTGGTCAAGGGACCGGGTGGTTCAGGTCAGCCAAAAAGGACCAATCAGGTGGTCGGACCAGATTTTGGCTGGTGGAATCACTCATCCGGGTTTTGGTGAAAAATGAGCCAGAATTCCTCTCGGGTGGTAGTCTAACCGGTCTGACCACCGGTCGGACTTTGGGTTTAAAAACATTGGTATACATTGCATAATTAACTAATTACGCGTACAAATCAAAGAAAAAAGAAATCAAGGAAGATGTGCCTGTTTGTTTTAGGAATTACATTTTAATTTTTGAGGATAAGTAATTTACATGTCAATTACAGGAAAATTAGTTAATATAAATACTTCAAATTTTTAATTGGTGGGATAAAAGAACAAGTACTTTATGTAAAAGGAATAATCGTGACCAAATTGATGATGCCTACCAGTTTTCCAACCACTGACTAGGCAAGTATATTCAAAGCCAACTTTTTTTCTCAAAAATATTCAAAGCCAACTTTGTTGCTTCTTTTGTTGCCTTGTTGGGCCCAAGAAATTTTCTAAATAGGTATCATCCCATTCATCTTTTACCCAAATAGATTATGGCTATTGTTGAATTGCATCAAAATACC